>CM059974.1:87600559-88931314 GCA_030490835.1 Annona cherimola | reverse complement strand
TTTTTCCCTTTATTTTCTTCTCTTTTCTTCCTCCTTGGTGGCCTAGGGGTCGTGAGCTGCTGCTGGAAAGGAGAGCTCCAATTTGCATAATTTTCTAAGTCCACTTTGATATGCATATGGTCGTTCCTTCTCTTTTAAGCAATAGCTGGAAATTTCCAGCAAATGGGCCCCACATGCCACATCATCCATGCAATTTCCAATGCATTCCTATCCTATTTTCTGACATGGCAGCTTGTGTACCATTAAAAATATTTTTATCTCATTTATAAATCCACTAATTATCCAAAGCATTAAATCATCCCAAATCTGTCCACCAGATCACGTCCACCATCAGCTGCCTTTCTCCATTTTTTCCAACGAATTTTGCAACTAATAAATGCATATTTATATTCCCTACTACCTAGACTATTTATACCTGCATTTTATAATTTTTTAAAAATATAAAAAGTCACTTTTCTAGCCACTTGATCGGTCAAAGTTTGCTGCACCAATTTCTGTTGCCTGCTCACGTCCACTTTGCAGCAGATATTCTCATTAAAAATTAATTTTTCCTCAGCTTAAATTAATAACTCATTTAATTATCTTGTAGATTAGGGAATTTAGGGTCAATTTAGACTAATGAAAAAAAATCATAAACAATGCCTTGAGCTGCCAAAACCGTCCATATCACCCATAAAGCATGCTGCTGTCCATTTTTGCATTTTTCATTCAACAGTCCAAATCAGCAACTATTAAATCCGAATTTCACTTTAATTTAATGCCAAATTATCTAAATTAACTCCTTGTTGACTTTGGGTATACATTATATTAAAAATATTTCACAAAATCCACTTTAGGGGCTAGTTTGGACGTCTATGCTGGCATGTAAGCTATTCTCCTTTATGCTAATAATAAAAAGTCAAAAGAATTAATCCTAATTTCGTCCAAGACTAATCCCATCATCATTTTCATGATCAAATCCTTTCATAACCTTAATCTCATAATTTTAACCATCCATTTCAAATTTCATCTTAATCCGACTTTTCTAGCTCAAGTTATGATTGTTTTAAATTTTGGACGGTGATGATCAATTATCATCAAAATTTTCATAATATACCTTTCCCATATGATTAAAGACGAAAATATGTGCTTTCATCTCAATTTTTATATTAATCCGCCTTATGGGCATCAAGTTATGAATTTTCTAAGGTTTTCTATACTAACTTAAGAATTATCCTTTTAAATTCTCATAATCCATATCAAATAATCAAAAATGATTATTCATGATGTATTGGTGTTTTTTAATCACCAAAAAATTATTCTAATCCTTTGTCCCACATTAGTTCATAATGATCACTTGAATCATCATTGCTAATTCTTAGCCCTAATTACCATAATTTAGCAAAATCACAAAATCATTCATAATTCAATAAATTCACTTATAAATCACATGTAAATATTCAATGCATATATTGAATCTTACTTAGGTTGGGGTTTCACAGGAAATCAAGTAGGCTAGTCGAGGTAGTAAGTGGACAAGGAGTCCCCCTTGACGTTGCCAAGTCGGTAGGTCCGACGCCAAGGATGGAAAGGATCATGCCATGAAAGAGGGTTCCTCGTGCTAGCGTACCATCACATGAAGGACAATATCATGAATGGAAATGATGAATTTGCACATCCCATATTTATGAAGTATTTATGATATGTTTACAAATGGTGTATGTAAGTTTTATGAAAAGATTTCTGCTCTGCAGGTAGTTGATCACTTGCTAAGTGTCTCTACTGAATGGAGAGAAATGTTTTAAACATGGTTGCTTTCAAAATGAATTACCTGTAAAATATAAGCTTGCTTATTGAGTTTCGACTTACGTTTTCGTTTTCCAAACCCATAGACAGGTGAAAGGAAGGAGGCAAGGAGCATAGGTGGAGATTCAAGAATGAATTAATTCTTATAAACACTTGTATATGCCTTTATGTATGAATGATGACATTAAATTGTGACTTAATGTTATATATGAGTTATGTTATGGTTTTGTGACCATAGAAGACGAAAAGTTAATTTGATGTTTTATGTTGACATCTATGGTTAATACATGCAGTGACATCTGATTTATGAGATGTTTTGAAATATGTTATGACAATCATGTCTAGTTATGACATTATTGGATGGAAATGAACTAAATATCCATGAGCTGAGAAATGGAATGAAATAAATTCCTAAGGAACCTTATTTATTTGGATAAATATCCGTTAAAACCCGCCGTGTGATAGGGCAACAATCCTGATCACATTTACCAGTCGAACGATCTTGAGGTAAGGTTGTGACGCTCAAGCTGGGATGTTACAACACATGACATATATGTGTAAATTTAAGATTATCAAAACATCATTGATTTTTTTCAAAAGTCAGAAGAGACTTTTGCTAAATTCGTCTATAGTGTCTACAACTAGATTATACTAATGTAGACTACTGACTAAGTCAGTATAAAATATTTCTTTCCTTATCCTCCTTTCCAGTTTCTGTAAACCAGAAAGGGCCTTTATCATCCCTTTCATCATTATCGTGGAGAGATAATCCTCTCGCACCTATCTTCAAATGCATCAAGATTAGAAATTAATCCCAAACAATTTCCTTTCTTCCTTGATCCATATTATTCAAATTCTATATCATTATATATAAATATCATGATTTCTATTTCTCTCATTCTTTTATTCTTTCTACATCTATCTCCCAATCATTGCTATGATATAACTTCCTGTGGTATCATACCTTTTCTTTCTTTTCATTTACTCTTTCTATACTCATCTTCCATTTCTTGATATGATATCATTCTTGTCTCATCATAAAAAGCATCATAGCTTAATAAACATATAGATCTAGACATTATTTTTGCCTATCTATCAATTCATATTCTAATACCAACTTCTGTGGTATCATACCTTTCCTATCATCCATAATTTTTCCCTTTCCACGCCAATTTACCAATCCTTACTTTGATACCATTCTCTGTGGTATCTGACCTATCCTTTCATCATTCTTTATTTTCTCCTTCTCCTGCCTATTTACCAATCCTTGCTCCGATACCAATTTCTATGGTATCAGACCTATCCTTTCATCATCCTTTATTTTCTCCTTCTCCAGCCTATTTACCGATCCTTGCTTTGATAACAATTTCTGTGGCGCCCTGAACTGGGGTGCCTAGAAGCCTTACTCCGGGATCTTATGGATTGGTAAACGTAACTCAGGATTGTTGCCCTGATCACACGGCGAGATTTTTTAATTGGACTTTTGATTTTTTCGGCATTATATACCTCTTACACCAGGTACTTGTCATTCTCATGTAGAGAATTATTTGCACCATCTCTTTAAAACATCATTTCAAATCCATGCTTTCCTTTTCAATCCATGTATGAAAATGCAATGCATTCATTCACACATAGCATTCCATTGCCTCCACCTCTTAGGAGGCCGGCACACAGCCCATACAACTCGGCAATAGTAAAGGGGGACCCTCTGATCCACTTTCTACTTCCACTAAAGCCTCTTCATTATGCATCATACATGTGCACATGTCCATGAACATCACATGATATCAATATGCCTGCATGACTTTTTACAAAAACTCATAAACATTCATCATTTGAAAACATTATAGGAATGACCACCCTTAAACACATTTCATAAATACTTCAGATTAAAATATATTTTCAAAAGGGTTTGCTTGCTTACCTTCTCAGTTCGTGTCCACAACCTTCTCCTTTCCTCCTCCTATACAAGGAAATTGGATATTTTATCCATCTATTCCATGTCTTAGATTGCTTTCTATGTATGCTTTATGATCACATATTACCTCATTTTTATAGAGGTTATCCCTTTATAAATACTTGGTCATTACCTCCTTATATGGATTTTTATCCATAAATTCTTAAAAATTAAATCCATACATCCTTATAAAAATAAATCTTAATTTTTTCCAAAATCACGCTGTTCTCTGTTCATAGTTACTGTTCACGTTTACTGTAGCAGGTTACTGTTCATCCGAAGTTATTGTTCACAGCGTGTTGGTTACTGTTCTGGGGTTTCAAAATTTGACATTTTTTGCAAAAACCAAAAATACCATGACATAGCTCTCAGTTAGTATATCATGGGAAAATTCATGAATTTTAAATTTATCATTATTAACTTGGCTAATTAAATTATTTTTTCCATATACTAAAATTCAACATAATTTCACTTAAGCATAATCCTTAAATCCAAAAATCATGAAATTAATATATCATTATTTCAACAGCATAATTATCATAAATGTTCATCCCAAATCATCATTTAGCAATATTGGAGCATTATTTGCACATTTTATACATGATTTTCCCGAATGTTTTATCTTCGCTCCAAATTTTTGATGTTCTGGCATAATTCCATTTGGGCATTATAACTATACTTATTTTCTCATGCTTAGGCATTATATAAGCATGGTTTTACTCCACTTAACACTCAAAAAAAAATTGGGTAGAATCCCCTTACCGCAAGTGAAGAATTCTCTTCCTACTTGGCTCTTTCTCTCTCTTTCCTTCTCTTCTTCTTTCTCTAAAGGCCAAAATCGTGTTTGGGGGTGGGAATGCTTGAATTTCTCAAGCTTGGAAGCTGGGTTTGGTGTGCCTTGGTCGTTCACCCCATGCCCCTTTTTATAGTATTGTATTTTTTACATATTTGCAATTTACCCCTTAGTTCCATGGGTTAAATTCTAAATATTTTTCTTCAAAATTCTTGAAATTTCTTGATCCATGTGCAGCCTCATCTACTACTGTTCATGCCCCCCTAGCTTCCTATTTTAATTATTTTTATTTCATTAAAAATGTATATTTTAAGCTTAATTCATCCAAACCGTTGATCTTAAGATAAGATTGATTTTGGGCCGTTGATTTTGGCTCCAAAATCCATACATGTCAACATCCCAGCTGCTCCTTGGTTTAAGTGCAGATTTTCTGTAATTAATTTGATTTTTAATTAATTAAAAATAACCCAAAAGTCAAATTATAATTAATGAAAAGTGAACTACCTTTTTTATCTTCAAATGACGTTAAATCTTGACCCTTAATGCATAGTTTTTGATCAATCTTGAACCATTCATCATGTTCATCAAATTATTTTGGCCATCTATAAAAAATTTCACCCCAATCCAATGTCCGGATTGCAAAATATGGATTTTTCTATATTTTCTATACAAAAATCCATAAAATTCCGAAAATTAATATTTTAATCCAAAAAGCAGTTTCGTCCTTTAGTGGAAAGCTTCCTTTTTTGTCTTTTATGATTAAGTTAATCCAAAATGATTAACTTAATATATTCCTTAATCCAATGTTTACTATTCACGTGCATTATTCATCCAAATTAATATTTCATAATTAACAATTTAATCCTCTAATTCCACATATTGCAAAAATATCATCAATATATTTCATATAAAGATTAATACATTATCTAGGGTTCATAACTCTAGGGTTTCATACATGGTCATAAAATCGGTGTTTCACAAAGGGTAAATTAAGTTGCCCAAAGTTATGAGTGGATTTGATTATATCAAACCACCTTATAAAACCCTAATTAGCAATGCAATTATTGTTGCAATTAGCAATGATTATGTGATACTAATAAACCCTATCCAAAGATTGACTTAGGGTATATGATAGTGATGGAAATGAAAAAGTATGATTGACTTTGCAACCTGTGTTTAACATGTGGCAAAGCAAGGTTTGACGATTATGATTGAAATGACATGGTCATTGTTGAATGCATTTGGAAGAATTAAAGTCAACCCAATTAATGCAAGTTGACAATTTCAATCCCATTGAACATGTGGCAAACTGGCAATATTTAGGCAAATTTTGCTCAATTAAAAATGCTAAAAAACAACATGAAAAGTAGTTGTAAAAAGGGGACTGTTCAACAAGATTTTTGATGTGAAATCCATGTTATTTGAAATTTAGTGAATGTGAGGTATACTGAAAGCTTATACGGTGTGTTTATTATTGCTGTAAAGTTATAGAAAAATACGCATGTTTACAAAAAGACTAAATTGCAATTTTAGAAAATTGAGATTAAATTACAAATTTAGAAAAGGAGTAAATAATGATTTCATAAAGATTAGATATGAAAATGAATTTCTATAAATTTTTCGAGAAAGAATTTCAAAATTCTGAATTATACCGATTAAAACTGTTAAATTCATGGATCTTATGGAAAAATAAAAATAAATAGGAAACATTTGGGCCAATTAGGGGTCCTAATTAAGGGCTTACATTCATCTACGCTACTCTCATTATATCTTAAAATGTATAACTCAAATCGACAAGAGAATTTAATAGAAAGTATTAAATTATGTGCTTTTTAATCTACATGGATTAAATTATTAAAAATAATTGATTAAAATGCTTAATTTAAGTGCATTAGAAAATGTGCCCAGAAGTCAAACTCATGCAAGCTTCCACGTACAGAACTTGTCATTCATAAATTTTTATTTTTAGTTAATTGTTTATTAAATTAACATCTTCGTCTATTTAAGGCCATTTGAGATGAAATTTTTATGGGTAAGCCTATTTTAACATACCCTACATAATGAATGGACTAGATCATGAAAATTATGTTTAGAAAATTTTTAAACAACTAAAATTATATGATATTTCATGAATTAATTTTGAATGCTAATATCTTAATCTATACTAATCGTTTTAATATGAAAATAGAGATGGACGGTTAAATTAATCTAATTTATAATATGAATGGAATGGATTAGGAAATATAATTTAATAAAGCATTTCTGAAAATTCATTTATTGTCTTGGAAAATGTGCATGACTTAAATTGAAAGGGTACGTGACTACACTTAGAACATGCATGAGTATCATTTTCACCATACGTTTCACATTTTATTAATTAAATTATTATGTATATACAACTTTATTTCGGGTGAAATTTCATGGGTAAGCCTAAATTAATATACCCTACTTGATGAAAGGAGTAGATTATACAGAATATAATTACAAATGGGCAGAAAAATTAAAACTTGGATGAATTGCATTAGTTAATTTCAAATGATTATATCTGAACCACTTCTAATTATTTTCACCTGAAACTAGCGGCTAATTTTATGTAGTTTAAAATATAGACGGGTAGATTATAAACAATTTCTTTAGAAAATTATTAACAAATATTTTAATTATTAATGCTCTATGTAATATATATGTTCTTTTTTAAAAGGAATAAGAGATTTCACAGGGACCAATTTAATTTGCTTCTGCCACCTAGGTAAGAAATAATTAATGAGGCTTGCTAGAAAAAAATGAAATGAACGCTGGCAGCAAAATAGGGTTGGACGGTGCATGAAAAGGATACCTGGTAGCCTTATACTAATGCATGCCAAAGGACTGACCAAGCTTAGTATAAAAGGTTGATGGCAAGCATCAGTAAAAAGGAATTAGCCGGGGCAGCCACGATAAGCAGAGAAGAAAATAAAAAAAAGAAGTAATGAAGGAAAAGCCAGGCAGAGAAGACATCCTGACATTTGAAAAGGTTTGGCTTGTTTCCTTCTATCATCTTCCACATGTTTCAAGCTTTCCGTACACTTTAGACAGGTTTTTAAATTTTTTCATTTGCGTGATCGATGTCCACATGCTTATTGAATTACTTACGTTGTTTAATTAAAATAATTGAATAGAAGAATAATATAATACCGCTGTTTAAAAAAAAGAAAAATTCACGGACGTATATAATGAAATTTTTTTCTGTTCTAATTTAGCGTCCCAGCAAGTATATTATTTTCAAAAAAAATTTAGATATCTTGATGTGGGTTCGGGAATCATGAATTAAATATATGTGTATAATCTATTTGTTCTATGATTTAAACAGCCATGCAAGTGCAGTTAATTAATTTAAAAAATTAAAATAAAATATGAAATTATTTTCTGTATAGTTTTAAGGTATTTATGATATTGAAATTATATTCGTTGTCTGCACATTTTATTTTTATTATTAACCTCCTAATCTAAAATTCCCTAACTAATCATGTATTAGGTATGACTATCATTAATATTCAAACGAATACAACATGTTAATTCTGAAAAAATTATTTTACGTCATCTTCCAATAGTTTTTATCAATTTATAGTTTACGTACTCCCCTTAACAATTAAACAGTTTTGTGATACTTATATATATGCATTTGGCATATAAACATGAATCATGTATAATTTAGTAGAATTATGAATGATTTCCTTTGCAATTTTGATGATTTATTGCAATTAGGGCAAATGGTTATGAATGATAATTATAAGCCGATATGGGTCAATGTGATTAAAAAGACCTAATGAGGATTAGGGAATGAGAATATATTGAGGATAATAACCTCATATATTATAGTTTAACTAATGGAGATTATGTTGATAATTGTAGATTTAAGGAGGCAAATGCTAGAAAATTCATAACTCGACGCCGGTAAGGCGGATTAAGATGAAATTTGAAAGGTAAGCACATAATTTTGTGCTTAATCTTATGGAAAGGTTGGATTATGAAAATATTGATGAAATTAGGGTGAAAATTGACTATTATCATCCAAAGTTCAAAGATGACTTGAAATGATCATAACTTGACCTAAAAAACTCAGATTGAGACGAAATTCGAAATGAACGATTAAAATTATGAGGTCAAGACTATGGAAGGATTTGATCAAGATAATTATGGTGGGATCATGCTTGGACGAAAATGAATGTGCACCTTTGACTCTTGTGCACCATAAAGTAGCTTGCATTTATGTTAAAGTTAAAGTAAATAATTAAATAAATAATGGCAGAAATGAGGTGTCAAAAGGAGGTAATTACAAGTGGATTTTTTGAATTACTTAAAATTACAAAATCCATGAAAATATGAAGTGATTAATGACATGATTTAATGGCTAATGGGCTAGCTCAAAAGAGCTTGAAGAGGTGGCAATCCATGGACGTCCAAAGGGCTGTTTATACGAACTTTTTAATTTAAAAAAAATGAAAAATATGCATTTAAATGAGATACATAACTAGGGTGGTTAGTGGGCATGATTTGAGATGGATTTTTGTGGCAAGAAAATGCCAAAAAGTCCATGATGAGTGGACTTCCACAAGTGGACAGCAACATGGAGGCAAGGAGAGGTGCACGATCAAGCTGTTGTTTGGGATTTTTTTTATAATTTCTTTAAATGCTAAATGGACCTCTAAATGAGATCCTAGTTAGGGTAATTAAGTGTCCATTAAATAAATTTGCAATTTTGCAGAAAAATTTTCAAAAGGCAACTGTATATGGATGTGATCACACATGGACAGCAAGTGGAGTAATGGAGACGTGGACGTTCAAGGCTACAATTTGATTTTTTGTGATTTTTTCAAATATTCTAAATGGACCCCTAAGTATGCTATTAGCTAGGGTGATTAAATAACCATAAATTAAAGTTGAATTAGGTGTGGAAAATGTGCACAATGGCTGCTAAAATGGACATTCCATTTTGTGGACAGATTGTGTCCATCAATGATATGAATTTTTAATGGATTTTATTTGGATAATTATCAAATTTACTTGGAGCATATTTTGCCATGTCATTAAAGGTGATAAACATGTATTTAATTACCTTTAATTGATGTGGCAAGTGGGGCCCACAAAGCTGGAAAAATCCAACTTATATTAAGGAAGGGACATCCATAGGTGTAAAGGGTTAGAGAGAGAAAATTTCTAAGGAGCAAACCCTTTAACCAGAAGTTGCGCATGACCCCATTTTATAGCAACATGAGGGCAAGAAAAAGAGGAGAAAAAGAGAAGGAAAAAGGGGAAGAAAGAAGAGAGATTCAAGCTAGGAAAGTTGAGTTAAAGTTGGATCCAATTCATGTAAGTATACTTCATGATTTGAGTTCTTTAATCCTAAGTTTTTCACCTCAACTTATGAGTTATGAATTTGATTCATAATGAACCCATAAAGGATAATTCATGATGCCATTGATTAGGGTATTGAATAAGGTTTGAATGAAAAGAATGAAATCAAGGTTTCAAGAGGAAGAAAATGGAGATTAGGGTTGAATATGGGTTGATTAACCTAGCTGAAATTTCCTTAAATCCTCATATGATATTGCTGTTTTGATATGTTATTATGATTACATGATGATTCATGATTAGATGAATTATATATGTTGATTTGGGCTTAAGTTATGAACTTTAGAAAGGATGAGAATTAGGGTTATACGTATGACCCGATTTCCATGTTTCTATGTTAAAAATGATACATGCCCAAATGATTTATGGATGATTAAGGGGGAAAAATACTCTAAAATCAGGGTACTTTGGATGTTGAAAATGGGTTAGAAAATATTGCCCTAAATGTGATTTTTAGGGGCATACATGTGGACGTCCAAAATGGTGCAAGAAGGGTACCCTATATGCGTGTGAAGTTGCTGTTTTATAAGCAACTAATGTATGGAATTTAATTATGTGATAATACCCTAAATTTGGGTTAAGAAGAGCATAATTATTTGCTGGAATTTAGAAATTAAAAATCTGTTTAAAGATAAGTATCAAAAGAGGCATTGAAAGTGTATAAAACGGGTCCCAAAGTTGCTGTTTTGGAACCCAATGATGAATGGATTGAAAATCCAAAATTAAACCCTAAATTATATGTTAATTAAGGGGTTTAATCATTCTGAAATAAGAGACAAGTTGTTGTGTTGAAAGATTTTAAGAAACATATGATTTATGCGTTGTGAAGTGGACATGTATGGAGAGATAGGCATGAATAAATGGTAAATGGTTTATGTAAGTTGTTAAAATGCAAAAATGCATGAAAAAGTGATGAAATACATGAATTAGTTTTCTGTTTTATTAAATAATGATAATCTCAAATTTTGAGATTAATATACGATGCCTAAGCTATCAACTAAGTGCTTAAAATGAGCATCGGCATATGAAAAGTAAAAACTATGTTAAAAATGATAAATGGAGGTAATGAACCTCCAAATAATGATTTAATGAATATTTATTAAATGTATGCAAGTTTACCCTATATAAGGGTATTAAAAATGAATGAATGGATAATGTGATGTATAAGCTATGTTGATTCATATGAACACCTGACTTGAAAGACAAGTGAGTTAAGCTAGTGTAATGTAAATCCAAATGGATTTATGTAGGTTGGAAAACTCAAGGGATGTAAGCATTTGAAGTTGATGCATATCAATGAAATATTATTTTCATTTATCTAGGCAAAGGCAAGGAAAAGAATGGAAGAAAGGGATTAAGACAATCTCAGGTAAGCAAGTGAACTTTCAAAAATACAATTTTCTTTCTATGTATTTGTTGGAAACAATTGTTGAAATCAAATGCAAAATATCCAAAGCATGTGTTTTGATGATTAACAACACAATTTGAGTGAGTTTTAGCTACTAATGTGTTTTGTGTATTGTTTAAGGATATAAAAATAAAAAATATGAAGTATGGCAGGTCAAGTCGATCCCCAAGTCGACTCCAACAGCGACTTCAAGTGTCAATTTTTGTCCAGCGTTGAAATTGGGGACCAACAGTTGCCGAAGTCGCACATGAAGTCGACTCCACATGAGACTTGGGCGACGTCGCAGGCCAAGTCGACTCCAGCATTGACTTCAGGTTGGCAGTGCAGAATTTCAAAAGCTAAGTCGAAGGCCAAGTCAACTTGAGGCTAGACTTGAGTCAAGTTGAAGACCAAGTCAACTCAAACACCCGACTTGGAACAAATGAAGATTGAAACAAGACTAAAGGCAAGCAAGTTGCATGGATTAATCCATTTGAATCAAAGACTATAAGTTGGACATGTTCATGCATACCAAGACTCAAGTTTTTCAGGATTCCTACACATGAAGCTAAATTTTTATGCAAATTGAATATATTAAATAATGCAAAACAAAGGAGGAACACTTATGATGAAGAAGTTAAGCAAGCAAACGACATTTCAAGAAAGCTGAAGCACACTTGGCAAGACAAAGGAGGTCAAGTCGCAAAACGAAGTCGACTCCACCTGCGACTTGGGTCAAGTCCAAGGCCAAGTCGACCCGAGGAAGAACTTGAACAAGCGGAGCACAGCCGAAGTCGCACCCGAAGTCGACTCCAGCATGCGACTTGGGCGAAGTCGCACACGAAGTCGACTCCATCTGCGACTTGGAGGGATAACACACGAATTTTTGAACGTTGGCACATTTATTACACGCCAACCAACTCTATAACGTTCAAAATTCTCCCTCCTCTATATATAGACACTCAAGCAAACGTGGAAACCAACAAGTAAGAGCTGAAAAAGAGGAAAGAAGAGCACTAAGACTTATACTTCATTTGCTTCTATATTTGAGTGATCTATACACTTTCAAAGGAAGAACAAGCTTTGAAGTTGTTGTTTGCCACAACACTAATCAATTCATTACTTCTACGTGTTCTTCCTCGAGCTGAAGATTGACTACACAAATCTGTAAAGTGTAGATTTCTTTCATTTCATTTTGATATTCAATTTTTGATGCTTGGTTTGAGTTTAGTGTTTTCAAACCAAGTTATAGCAAAGTAAGATTGTGATTGTAGTGGAACTCGTCACCTACTTGTGCTGCTTGTTGTATACACCCCTTACAGCTAGAATTTAAAAGAGAGCAGAGATTCTAGTTGTGTATGCCCCCTAGAGCTTGAATCTAGAAGAGAGCGGAGACTCTAGTTGTATTTGCAGAATACATAGTGGAACCCAAGACATAAGGGAGTGTGAGCTTAGAAGAGTGGAGTAGGGAAGGTTGCCCGAACCACTATAAATCTTGTCCATTGTTTTTCATTTCTTCTTTTATTAGCTTATTGATTTCCTTTTGGCTCATTAAAGGGAATTAAACTAAACCGGGGTAAAGTTTATAATTGAAGTTTAAAATTTTTAAATACCCAATTCACCCCTCCTTTCTTGGGTAATTGCCATCAACTCGGGACCAACAAGTGGTATCAGAGCAGGTCCTTGAGTTTTACCAAAGAGATCTTTTGATACTGCATCCCAATCCACTTCCGTTCCCGCATTTGCCGAAGGCTAATCCTTTACTAGGCCACCATTGTTTGATGAGAACAATTTTAGCTATTGGAAGCTACGTATGAAACAACTCATCATGGCTACAGATATGGATTCTTGGATTGCAATCGAAGACGGTGTGACCTTGCCTACTGATGAAAGTGTTTCCAAATGGACCGATGAGGAAGTGAAAATTGTAAAGAGCAACGCCAAGGCTATGAATTCATTATTTTGTGCTCTTACTGCTTCCGAATATGATAGAGTATCCTCTTATTTGACCGCCAAGGAGATTTGAGATATATTAACATCTATCTATGAAAGAACCTCTCAAGTCCAAGGGACAAGGAGAAATATTTTGATTGAAGAATTGAAAAGTTTAAGATGTTAGAAACATAAAATATTTTTGAAATTTTTGCTATATTTTCCAAGATTACTAACGCCTTGAAAGGACTAGGAAAGACAATTTCTGAATCTGAACAGGTAATGAAAATTTTAAGGGCGCTACCCGAATCATGGACTCCAAAGATTACTGCAATAGAAGAAGCTAAGGATCTAAACACATTGAAGTTGGAAGATCTTATTAGCTCGTTGATGTCACATGAGCTAATCAAGAAAAGAAATGAAGATCACCACAAAGGAAAAAGAGTCATCGCCTTAAAAGCCGCACAAGATTTGGATGACACTACCTCATCATCACAAAACGACGATGAAATCACCTTACTTACAAAACGATTCAGAAAATTTGTAAGGAAAGGTAGAAATTTCAGAAACTTCATGGAAAAAAATTCTAAAGAAAAGAAGAAAGAAACAACAAAATGCTACCGGTGTGGTGGTTCGGGGCATAGGCAAGCCCAATGCCCAACGCCCGAAGAAACTAAAGCAAAGGAGCAAAGAAAAGATCGAAGTGACAACAGAAAATTTCAAAGAATTAAAGGAAGAGGCATGTACGTAAATGAAGAGGAATCAACAACATGCAGCTCTTCAAGTGAAGAATATGAAGTGGATTGCACAAGAATTTGTTTCATGGAAAATTTCGACGTATGTTTTGCAGCAACAAAAATCTTGAAGGATCAAGCTACTTCAATGAACTGCACAAGTAGTCAAGAGGTGACCTCCAAACAAAAATCCTTTTCAATTTTCTCTTCTACAAATGAATGCCTCAAATGTGCTGAATTAGAAGAACTCCAACAAGCCTATGATTCATTATATGAGGAAATAAAGAAATTAGGAAATAAGTTTACAATAAAGAAAAGACAATGTGATGCAGTAATGATTGTGAATGGTAAACTTGCTGAAAAGATAGATAAATTCAAAAATGAAAAGAATACCTTGGAAAATGAGTTAGAGAAACTCAAAAATGAAAATGAATCATTAAATGAATCGCTTGCCAAGTTTTCTAATCCAGGAGAAAGTGTGAAAATATTTTTGAAAATGACTACGTAAAGTTGTAAGAAAGGACTTAGGTATACCACATTTGAGTAGAGTAAATCTAATGCTCCAAGGAACAAGACTAAACTCATTCATGTTAAACACAAGATAAATTATGTGGCTTGGATCAAAAGACCAATCGGGGAATCAATCACCAAATGGCTTCCCATTCCTAAACTTCCGGAAGCTTGTAATTTTTGCAATAAGTTGGGACACAAGGTTTATCAATGCAAATTAAGAAAATTACAAAACCTTGGTGCAAAATTGGTTTGGATGCCTAAAAGCATTGGATTTATGGCTTCAAAGGTAGATCAATGTAGACTCTAATGGATAACTAACCCAAGTAGACCCATAAAATGGGTACCAAAAAGATGAGCTCCACTTGACTTGATTTTTGCAGGTTTGTCTTAGAGCTAAGGCCAATAACATATGGTTTATGGATAGTGGCTGCTCAAGACACATGACAGGATAAAAAGGACTGTTCCATAAGATCAACCCATGCAATGAAAGAACAGTACCCTTTGGAAATAATGAAAAAGGTAAAATAAAATGTAAAGGAAATGTATATGGTATTTCAAATGCCTGTATTGAGGATGTACTATTTGTTGAAGGACTCAAAAACAATCTTATGAGTATTAGTCAATTATGTGACAAAGGATATAAAGTTGTATTTGAATCCTCTATATGTAATATTTTTTATGATGAACACATAGTATTTAGTGGCAAAAGACATGGAAATGTATATTTGGTTTGCCTCGATTGACTTGAGGGAAAATGTCTAATAGCCATAGAAAATGATCCATGTGTATGACATACAAGGCTTGGACATATAAATATGTCAAATATTAAAACATTGTGGAAAACGAATCTAGTACAAGGGTTACCAAAGCTCAAATATGACAAGGATAAGATTTTCAAAGTTTGTCAATTATCTAAACAACCCAAAATGCCATTTTCCACCAAAAAAGGAAATTTCAACGACTAGACCACTTGAATTGTTGCATATGGATCTTTATGGACTATCGGACATTTTAACTCTTGGTAGGAAAAAGTACAAGTATGTAATTTTTGATGATTTTTCGAGATTTACTTGGATTATACTCTTAGCTAGCAAAGATGAAGCATTTTCTATGTTTGTCTCATTTTCAAATTTGGTGCAAAATTAAAAACAAAGTTCAATTATCTCCATTAGAAGTGACCATGGTGGTGAATTTGAAAACAATCGATTCATAGAATTTTTCAATGAAAAAGGAATTCACCATACATTTTCTGCACCAAGAACTCCTCAACAAAACGGAGTTGTTGAAAGGAAAAACCGGACAATAAAAGAAATGGCTAGAACTATGCTAAATAAGAGTAAATTGTCCAAAAGATTTTGGGGTGAAGCTATAAGTACAGCTTGTCATGTACTAAACCAAGTTACCATTAGAGCAATATTAAAAAAGACCCCATATGAACTTTGGAAAGGTAGAAAACCAAACATATCATATTTCCATACCTTTGGATGTACCTATTATGTTTTGAATAATGGAAAAACAAATTTGGGAAAATTAGATGCCAAAATTGATGAAGCTATTTTCCTTGGTTATTCATCAAATAGCAAAGCATATAGGATTTTCAACAAAAGAAATCAAATAGTAGAAGAATCAATGCATGTTGTTTTTGATGAATTTAACCAAACTCCGAGAAAGGAGGATGAATTAAGTGATGTAAATGATAAACTAAAGAATTCAAGAGAAAACCGATCCCAAGCCAGAAAATTCCACGGAGGAAAAGGTAAGTGAAGGTAATGATTCTTATAAACGTCTAACTGATCTAAGATTCAAAAATGCTCATCCAATTGAGCAAGTTATTGGCAACATCTATGAAGGGGTAAAGACTAGAAGATCAAAGCAAAATATTTGCGGACAATATGCCTTTGTATCAAAAATTAAACCAACAATTATTGACCAAGCTCTTAATGATGAAAACTGGGTCATTGAAATGCAAGAAGAACTAAATCAATTTGAAAGGAACAATGTGTGACATTTAGTTCCTAGACCCAATGATTGCACTATTATTGGTACTAAATGGGTATTTAGGAACAAATTGGACGAAAGTGGACTTGTAATAAGAAACAAAGCTAGATTAGTAGCCAAAGGGTATTCCCAAGAAGAAGGAATTTATTTTGAAGAATCATATGCACCCGTGGCTATATTAGAAGTCATACGCATTTTACTAGCATTTGCTTCTTACATGGATTTCAAGATGTTTCAAATGGATGTGAAAAGCGCATTTTTGAATGGATACTTGAATGAAGAAGTATATGTTGAACAACCCCCTGGATTTGAAGAAAAGGATCAATCAAAATATGTTTATAAATTAACCAAAGCATTGTACGGACTAAAACAAGCTCCACGAGCTTGGTACGAAAGGTTAAACGAATATTTGATTGATCATGAATTTCAAAGAGGAAAGGTTGATACTACCTTATTCATCAAGTATAAAAGCAAACATATTTTAATTGTGCAAATTTATGTAGATGATATAATATTTTGTTCTACTGATGAAACTTTGTGTCAAGAATTTTCTAAGATTATGCAGAGCGAATTCGAAATGAGCATGATGGGAGAATTAAATTTCTTTTTTGGACTACAAATCAAGCAACAAGCCGAAGGAATATTCATAAATCAGTCCAAGTACATCAAAGAAATGCTAAATAAATTTGGAATGCAAACTAGCAAGGGAGCAAATACTCCAATGAGTTCAACAATCAAGATCGACACAGATGAAAATGGTAAATGTATCGATCAAAACCTTTATAGAAGTATGATAGGATCATTGTTGTATTTAACTGCTTCTAGACCCGATTTTCTTTTCAGTGTTTGTATGTGTTCTAGATTTCAAGCATGTCCTAAAGAATCATATTTATTGGTTGTAAAAAGAATTTTTAAATATTTGTAAATACCACTAATCTTGGACTATGGTATCCAAAGGGGTCAACTTTTGATTTAATCGGCTACTCGGATGCGGATTTTGCCGGATACAAAGTAGATAGAAAAAGTACTAGTGGAACATGTCAATTTCTTGGAAACATGTTGGTTTCATGGTATTCAAGGAAACAAACTAGTGTTGCTCTGTCTACGGCGGAAGCCGAATATATAGCCACGGGAGCTGTTGTGCCCAATTACTTTGGATGAAACAACAATTAAAAGACTATAGTATTGATTATTACAATATTCCAATTAGATGTGATAAAACAAGTGCAATTTGTTTAACTAAAAATCCTGTATTGCATTCTAGAACCAAACATATAGATGTAAGACATCATTTCATTCGAGAACATGTTGAAAATCATGATATTTGTTTGGAATATGTGAAAATTGAAGATCAAATTGCAAACATTTTTACCAAACCTTTAGCAAAGGAATCTTTTTACAAAATTAGAAATGACATGGGGATGATTGAGTTAAATTAGGAATAGCTAGAAAGGAAAAATTGGACTTAGAAAAGTCCAAGTCGATAAGCCAAGTCGACTCCGGGGCCACCAAGTCGACTCTAGTGAAGTCGACTTGAGCATGGTGAAGTCAGCTCCGCTTCAGGGCGAAGTCAACTTCGCCTAGGGTAAAGTCAACTCTAGCGCACGACCGTCTGGCTTCCGGCCGTCCCTCCTTTTCTTCCCTCCTTCTTCCTTCTTCCCTCTCATTTCTCCTCCCGCAACAGCTGTTTCCTCTCTCTCTCCGGCGCCCTCACTTTTTCTTCTCTCCTTTCCGTTCCAGCACTTTTGTTTCGCTCGGGCATCTATTATTTTCTTCTCCGGCAGATTCGTCCCCTCTATCTGCATCTCTGTTTTCTCCTGCTCGGATTCCGGCCTCCCTCTCTCTCTCTCTCTGTGAAACCCCAATCTTAAACACATATATGAAACCCTAGGGTTGTAAACCCTAGGTAATATGTTAATAAAATATATATTCATGAGTATGGAAAATATGTGAGAATAAAGGTTAAAATAATTATTTATGAAATTCGGATGAATAGTGCACGTGAATAGTAAAACGTGAATAGTAAATGTGGGATTAAAGAATATGTTAAGTTAATCACTTTGGATTAACTTAATCACAAAAAGACAAAAAAGGAAGCTTCCCACAAAAGGACAAAATAGCCACTTTTTGATTTATTTAGTATTTTCGGATTTTAGTGGATTTTTGAGAGAAAATGAAGAAAAATTCATATCTTGCAATCCGGACGTCGGATTGAGATGAAATTTTTTATGGATAGCCAAAATATGATGATGAACATGATGAGTGGTCCAAGATTGATCAAAAATCATGAATCAAGGGTCAAGATTAAATGTCATTTGGAGATAAAAAAGTAGCTTAATTTTTCCATTAATGCTACTTTTGACTTTTTATTAAATTAATTAGTTGAAAAATAAAAAGTAATAAATGAACAGCAGAAATTGCAGGGGGAGTGGTTGGATTTTTGACCAAAATCAATGGTCCATGATCATCCTCATCAAGAACCAATGGCTAGGATTTAATTTGCTTAAAATAAATAAATTTTGATAAATAAAAAATCTAGGAAAATAGGGCTGCAATAGGGGGGGCTGGAGCAGGCCTAGGTTGGGCTGCACAAGGCTCCATGCACCTTTTGAAATTAGAAAAAAATACATTTACAATTTAATACCTCAAGCAAGGGGGGGTAAAATCCAATTTGATGAAATATCAAAAAGTATAAATAGGGGGCATGGGGTGAACGACCAAAGCACTCAAACCCAGCTCCATTTGAGCATTTTTCACCCCCACCACGTTTGAGCCTTGAGGAGAAAGAAGAGGAGGAAGTTAGAGAGAGAAAGTGCGAGAAAAAGTGGGATATCTCCACTTCGGGTAAGCAATTTCTTTCCAAATTTCTTTTGGATATTAAGTAAGGTAAAACCATGCTTAGATAATTCCTAAGCATGAGAAAATAAGGATAGATATAATGCTTAATTGAAATCATGCCGAAACATCAAAGATTTGGAGCGAAAATAGAGCATTCGGGAAGATAACATATGATATGTAGAAATAATGCTCCAAATTTAATAAATGATGATTTGAGATGTATGATTATGATAAATATGATGCTGGAATGATTATATATTATTTCATGATTTTTGGAATTAAGGATTATGCTTAAGTGAATTTATATTGATTTTTAGTATATGGAGAAAATGATTTATTTAGCCAAGTTAATGATGATAAATTCATAATTCATGAATTTCTCATGATATACTAAGCATAAGCTATGTCATGGTATTTTTTATTTTTGGGAAAAATGTCAATTTTTGGAACCCATGAACAGTAACCTCGGGTGAACAGTACGTGAACAGTGATTATAAACAGTAATCTGCTACAGTGACATGAACAGTAATTATGAACAGTGAACAGCGTATTTTGAAAAAAAATTGAGATTTATTTTTGTATATTTATGAGGATATATGGATGAAATTTTTAAAGGATTTATGGATAAAAATCCATATAAACGAGTAATGACTAAGTATCTTTATACGATTAACCTCTATGGGAATGAGGTAATGAATGGTTATAAAGCAAGCATGGAAAGTAAGCTAAGACATGGAATAGATGGATAAAATATCAAATTTTCTTGTATAGGAAAATGAAAAGAAAGGATAAAGGAGTCAGGTTGAAGCAAAGCAAAGGTAAGCAAGCACAACTTTGAAAATGTGATTTTATTGCTTCATTGAAAATGATGATTTGTAAGCAAGCAATCCTTTTGAAAATGATGATTTGTAAGAAAGCACAACTTTGAAAATGTGATTTTATTGCTTCATTGAAAATGATGATTTGTAAGCAAGCAATCCTTTTGAAAATGATGATTTGTAAGCAAGCACAACTTTGAAAATGTGATTTTATTGCTTCATTGAAAATGATGATTTGTAAGCAAGCAATCCTTTTGAAAATGATGATTTGTAAGCAAGCACAACTTTGAAAATATGTTTTATTCTCAAGTATTTATGAAATGTGTTTAAGGGTGGCCATTCCTATAATGTTTTGAAATGATGAATGTTTATAAGTTTTTATGGAAAGTCATGCCAGCATATTGATATCATGTGATGTTTATGGACATGTGCACATGTATGATATATAAGGAAGAGGCTTTGGTGGAGGTAGAAAGCAAATCAGAGGGTCCCCCTTCACTATTGCCGAGTCGTATGGGCTGTGTGCCGACGGCGTCCTCCCCAGAGGTGGAGGCAAAGGAATGTTATGTTTGAATGAATGCATTGCATTTTCATACATGGATTGAAAAGGAAAGCATGGATTTGAAATTATGTTTTTAAGGGATGGTGCAAATAATTCTCTACATGAGAATGACAAGTTACCCGGTGTAAGAGGTATATAACGCTGGGGAAATCAAAAGTCATGCATGTAGGAACCATGTAGGCGTCAAGAGGAAGAGAGGTTCCTCTTGATGAGGCCAAGTCGGAGACAGCCGGCGTATTGGACCATGTTATGTGAGATGTTCCCTGAGCTAGCGTACCCGCACACGAAAGTTTATGTCAAGAGTGGAAAGGAAGCATTTACACATCCAATGTTTATGAAAAGGTTTCTATTCCATTGATAGTTGATCACTTGCTAAGTGTCTCCTATCGAATGGAGAGAAATGCATTTACGAATGATTTACATGAATGGTTTATGAAAGGTTTCGAAATATGGTTTACGAAAAGGTTTCTATTCCGTTGGTAGTTGATCACTTGATAAGTGTCTTCTATCGAATGGAGAGGAATGCATTTAAAATGAAAAATGCTTGCTTATTGAGTTTCGACTCATGTTTTGTTTTCCCAACCTCAGACAGGTGTAGGGAAAGCCAAGAAATGAAGGGCATGTATTGCTAAAGGAAAAGAGGAATCTACAAAAGTTAGTAAATTTTTGTATGAATAGATTTCCTAATGGGATATGATGAAAAAGGACATAGGTTGTATGAAATTATGAAGTGATGAATAATATGAAAAGTTGATGATTTATGATGTTATGGATAAGTCCATTATGAATGATGATGAGTATATATTTATGTGATGAAAGAAAAGAAAAGAAAAAAAATTGGACGAGATCCAATTAAGTACCCGCCGCGTGATCAGGGCAACAATCCTGATTCACACTTACCAATCGACAAGATCCCGGAGTAAGGACAAATGTGACGCCTCGGTTCGGGGTACCACACTCTCTCTCTCTGTTCTCCGGCATTTCTTTATCACTCTCCCTCTCTTCCTCTTATGCCTAATGTCTCTCACTCTCATTTTACTCTCTCTCTCTCTCTCTCTCTCTCTCTCTCTCTTCTTCTCGTTCTTTCTCAGCAAACCCTCATCTGCTTCTCCTTCCTTTTAATCCATCTCTGGTTCTTTCTACTACCATCTCTTGCTCTTTCTATCTCTTATCCCTCATCATTATTAGCTGCCTTTCAAAATCTCATTTCCATCAAAACAGTGGCACCTAAATCCAGATTGCCTAAGCTAGCAGTGTCAAAACCATCGTTAAAGCCTATCCCCAAACCATCTAGCACCCAAACTGAGGAGGATGTACCCAGGCAGCAGCGGACTCCTGCTAAGCGTGCTAAGGACGAGCCGTCGACTTCCACAGGTCGACGTGTTCGATTTCAAGCTGCTACCCCATCGACAACGGCTGCCTAGGGAGCAGAAAGTTAGACGACTAGAAGTACAGATACGGGGGCTAGAAGAAAGGGAACCCCTGCAGCTAAAGCACAAGTCTTGAAGATGCCGACCACATACTCTAAGACAGAACTCCAGCATAGCCGATTCTACAAATCATTCTATGAACGGAAGGTATTCATCCTAAAGATCATTGACTTCAAGTTCCTAAACGATTATGAATTTGAAATTGAAGAATTGTTGGATTTCCAAGGCTGGTCTCGTTTGTTGAAAGTCGATGATAGAGTATATCTCGACCTAACTAGGATCTTTTACTATTTATGGGATGATTAGTACTACTGTACTTATGTCAAGGGAGTTGAAATGTTCTTGGGTTCAATGGTAGCCCCAAATCAATCAAATGCCTTAATCAAGATAGGCAGAATTCTAGGTGTTCCTACTGAGGATGAGCAGCTTCCTGCGGATCTTACCCTTGATCAAATGTATAATCAGCTCACCCGGAGCAAGAAGTATCATCTCGGGATCAAGTTCCTGCACTATATGGACTTGTCCCCGAGGCTACGGGTTCTACGTCTGCTAATAGCCCACTGCATCTACCCAAAAGGCGGAGGCAGAAATCAACTCAATCCTCAGGAAGCAGGCATTTTGTGGAAAGTCACGAATCGGGTCAAGGTCATCCTACCGCGACTGTTTCTAGAAGCACTGGCCTCAAGGAAGGACAACCCACGAGGGGTATTGCCCTACGGGACTTGGATCACTAAGATCCTCAAGTACTTTGAGGTGGACATCAATGGCGAACCATTCGAGGTTCTAAAATCAACAAACGCCATCAACAAGGCCTTGCTCCAGAGAATGAAGATAAATGTGGAGCAGTTTAGAGTCGAGAGGCTTCAAGAAAGAATGGGCGGACCAGCTCCACAGGAAGCCGAGGATGCATAGGGTCAGGGGGAGCAGCCCCCACCACCTCTAGAGGAGCAGCCAGCTCCACCTCAGGATGATCACGAGGCACCTGCATCGCCTGCCTCACATGGCTCGTGTTCACCTCATGGATCTGAGATACCTGATCTCGCACCTAGGCCTCCATCATGGGATTGTTGGAAACAATGTTCCAAACAAAACAAATTGAACAAAGCATAAAGTTTTGATGATTAAACAAAGACTAATTTGAGTATATATAGTATACTAATGAGTTTGCCAAGTGTTTAAGGAAAACAAAGAAGTCAAGTCGATTACTAAGTCGACTTGGACTTCGACTTGGGGTGAAGTCGATACCTAAGTCGACTTCACAACCGACTTCAGATGGAAAAAGGTAGATAGCTTTGAAAATAGAAAACAAGCAAGTGAAGTCGTAGGCCAAGTCGACTCCAGGTGCGACTTAGGAAATCAAGTCGCAGACGAAGTCGACTCCAGCATCGACTTGGAGTATCCAGAGTTGAAAAACTGGAAACGGACATAACGAAGTCGCAGGCGAAGTCGACTCCAGGTGCGACTTGGGCGAAGTCGCAGACGAGGTCGACTCCAACTTCGACTTGGAAGCCAAGTCGCAGGCCAAGTCGACTCCATCTTCGACTTGGGTATAACGTTCGAATTTTTGAACGTTGGAGTTCATTTATTGCGCGCCAACCACCTCTACAACGTTCAAATCCTTCTCTTTCTATATAAGGACCCTCAAATGAACGTGAAAATACACAAGAACATTACAAGCTACTGCTATATACTCTACAAAGTCCAAAGAGAGAAAAGAAGATCTAGAAAGGAATCCTATTTGCTTTTCTCCATTTCTGAGTGGTCCATATACATTCTAAAGAAGAAGAGAGTTTCAGGTTGCAAGCTGCTTCATCAAGAATCATCCAAGCTGCTTCATCAAGAATCATCCAAGCTGCTTCTGAATTCTTCCTTGAGCTCAAACTTGTCTACACATCATTGTAAAGTGTAGATTTCTTTGTTGTTTCATTTACTTGTGATTGAACTTGATCTAGTTTGAGGAACTAGGATCAAGTGTATGCTAAGTAGTGTGTGATTGGAGTGAGACTCATCACCTACTTGAGCAGTGTGTTATATGCCCCCTAGAGCTAGAATCTAGAAGAGAGCAGTGGCTCTAATTGTATTGAGAGAATACAATAGTGGAACCCAAGTCACAAGGAGTGTGAGCTTGGAAGAGTGGAGTAGGGAGGTTGCCCGAACCACTATAAAAATCTTGTGTGTTTGATTTATTTATCTGCTCTCTACATTATATTGCTTTCCATTTCGATTCTTCATTAAGGGGACTGGATTAATCCGGGGTTAAGTTTCTGTTTAAGTTATAAATTTTTAAATACCCAATTCACCCCTCCCCTCTTGGGTTTTGCCATTAACTCGGGACCAACAGGGATAACTCAGTGAATGCAATTCGAGAACATCTAGAGCAGATCGAGGACTGGTTGACCAGTCAGATCTCTGGAGTTCTTACTGTTGGAAACAATATTTAAAGCAAAACGAAATTGACCAAAGCATGAGTTTTGATGATTAACAAAGTTAAAATTGAGTATAAGGTGATTACTGATGATTTTGCTTAATGATTTAAGGAATAAATTAGCCAAGTCGATATCCAAGTCGACTTGGACTTCGACTTAGGGTGAAGTCGATCCCAAAGTCGACTCCATATTCGAATCCAAAACAGACCACACAACAAAATTCAAAATGGAAAGAAAAGCAGGTGAAGTCACAGGCCAAGTCGACTCCACTTGCGATTTGGGGAACCAACGTTCGAATTTTTGAACGTTGGAACATTTATTGCGCGCCAACCACTTCTATAACGTTCAAATCTTCCCCATTCTATAAATAGACACTCAAACAAACGAGAATACATACACTACATTGTCTAAAGACAGAAAAGAAGTGAAAACAAGAGCTCCCATTTGCTTTTCTCTAAATTTGAGTGATCTATACATTTTCAAAGGAAGAAAGAGCTTCAAGTTGCAAGTTGCTTCAACGACATACAACCGGTTGCCTTTACAAGTTCTTCCTCAAGCTCAATCTTGCCTACAAAACTCTGTAAAGTGTAGATCTTCCTTATTTTCATTACTCTTTGTTATTGGTCTTGGTTTGAGTGTATTGTAACAAACCAAGACGTTGCAAGTAGAGTTGTGATTGGAGTTGAACTCATCACCTACTTGTATCAAGTGTACAAGCCGCCTAGAGCTAGAATCTAGAAGAGAGCATAGGCTCTGTTTGTGTATGCCCCCTAGAGCTGGAATCTAGAAGAGAGCGGAGTCTCTAAGTGTATTCGCGGAATACATAGTGGAACCCAAGTCACAACGGTGTGTGAGCTTGGAAGAGTGGAGTAGGGAGAGGTTGCCCGAACCACTATATATCTTGCCTACTGTTTACCTTATTGCCTTCACTATTTCATTGCTCTCTATTTGTTTTAATCAAGGGGATTAAGCTTTCAAGGGGTTAAGTTTTAATTTACCGAAGAATTTTATAAGAACCCAATTCACCCCTCCCCTCTTGGATTTTTCCAGTAACTCGGGACCAACAAGTGGTATCAGAGCAGGTCTTTGAGTTTACCAAAGAGATCTTATTGACATGGCATCCCAATCTACTTCCGTTCCCGCGTTTGCCGAAGGCCAATCATTTACTAGGCCACCATTGTTTGATGGGAACAATTTCGGCTATTGGAAGCTTCGTATGAAGCAACTCATTATGGCTACCGACATGGATTCTTGGATTGCAATCCAAGATGGTGTAACTTTGCCTACCGATGAAAGAGCTTCCAAGTGGACCGAAGAGGAAGTAAGAAACCGTCAAGAGCAATGCTAAGGCCATGAATTCTCTATTTTGTGCTCTTACGACTTCTGAGTATGATAGAGTATCCTCTTGTTTAACCGCCAAAGAGATATGGGATACATTAACCTCCATCTATGAAGGAACTTGTCAAGTCCAAGGGACGAGAAGAAACATTTTGATTGGAGAATTAGAAAATTTTAGAATGTTAGAAACAGAAAATATTTCTGAAATGTTTGCTAGATTCTCAAAAATTACTAATGCTTTGAAAGGTCTTGGAAAGGCTATATCTGAATCTGAACAGGTTATGAAGATTTTAAGAGCTCTACCGGAATCTTGGACTCCAAAGATTACTGCGATAGAAGAAGCTAAGGACATCAACACATTGAAGCTAGAAAACCTAATTAGCTCATTAATGTCACATGAGCTATTTAAGAAAAGAAATGAAGATCATCACAAAGGCAAAAGAGCAATTGCCTTAAAAGCCGCACAAGATTCAGACGATACTTCATCTTCACAAGATGACAATGAGATTGCCCTACTCACAAAACGATTCAGAAAATTTGTGAGGAAAGGCAGAAATTTCAAAAATTTTAAAGAAAGAAGTTCTAAAGAGAAAAAGAAAGAAACAACAAAATGTTACCGATGCGGAGGTTCGGGACACATGCAAGCCCAATGTCCAACGCCCGAAGAAAACAAGGCAAAAGAACAAAGAAAAGATCGAGGCGACAACAAAAGATTTCAAAGAAACAAAGGAAGAGGCCTGTACGTAAATGAAGAAGAATCTACAACGAATAGCTCCTCGAGTGAAGAATGCGAAGTAGATTGTGCAAGAATCTGTTGCATAGCAAACACTGACATATGCTTTGCTGCAATGGAAACCTTGGAGGATCAAGCCACTTCAACGGACTGCACAAGTAGTCAAGAGGTAACCTCCAAACAAAAATCCTTTTCAAATTTCTCTACAAATGAATGTCTTAAATGTGCTGAATTAGAGGAACTTCAACAAGCTTATGATTCACTATATGAAGAAATAAAGAATTAGGAAACAAGTTTACAATTAAGAAAAGACAATGTGATGCAGTAATAATTGTAAATGGTAAACTTGCTGAAAAATTAGACAAGTTAAAAGATGAAAAAAATACCTTAGAAAATGAATTAGAAAAACTTAAAAACGAGAATAAATCATTAAATGAACTCTTGCCAAGTTCTATAATCCAGGAGAAAATGTAAAAATGTTCTTGAAAATGACAACTCAAACTTGTAAGAAAGGACTTGGGTACAATGCACTTGAACAAACTGAAACTAATATCAAAACCAATTTTACTAAAATAAATCGAACAATTTGGACAAAAAGACCAACTAATGAACAAATTACCAAATGGCTCCCTATTTCTAGACTTCCGGGAGCTTGTAATTTCTGCAACAAGTTTGGACATAAGATATATCAATGTAAACTAAAAAAACTACAAAACCGAGGTGCTAAATTGGTTTGGATGCCAAAATGCATTGGTTTTATGGGATCAAAGATGGTTCAACTCAAACTTCAAAGGTTAACTAACCCAAACGGACCCATAAAATGGGTACCAAAAAGATAAGATTTACTTGTTTATTTTTCAGATATGTTTTAAGGCAAAGACAAACAATGTATGGTTCATGGATAGCGGTTGTTCAAGGCATATGACCGGAGAAAGAAGTTTATTCCATAAACTTAAGCCTTGCAACGATGGAACAGTTGCCTTTGGAAATAATGAGAAAGGTAAAATTAAAAGTAAAGGTAACATCTATAGTATTTCTAATGCATGCATGGAAGATGTTTTGTTTGTTGAAGGACTCAAGCACAATCTAATGATTATTAGTCAATTATGTGACAAAGGATATAAGGTTGTGTTTGAATCATCTATATGTAACGTATTTGATGGAGAACATATCATGTTTAGTGGAAAAAGACATGGAAATGTATATTTGGTTTCACTGATGAACTAGATGGTCAATGTCTAATGGCCATTGATAATGATCCATGGGTTTGGTATAAAAGGCTTGGACATATAAACATGGGAAATATAAAAACCTTATGGAAAAAGAGTTTGGTAGAAGGATTACCAAAATTGAAATATGACAAGGATAAAATTTGCAAGACATGTCAATTATCAAAACAACCTAAGATGTCTTTCTCTACCAAAAAGAAAATTTCCACCACTAGGCCACTTGAATTGCTACACATGGATCTATATGGGCCATCCGATATTTTAACCATTGGTGGAAAGAAATATGTATTTGTAATTGTTGATGATTTTTCAAGATTCACATGGATAATTCTCTTAGCTAGCAAAGATGAAGCCTTCTCTATGTTTGCAACTTTTGTAAATTTGGTGCAAAATAAAAAACAAAGTACTATTATAACTATAAGAAGTGATCAGGGTGGTGAATTTGAAAACAAACGATTCATAGAACTATGTAATGAAAAAGGAATTCATCACACATTTTCTGCACCAAGAACTCCACAACAAAATGGAGTAGTTGAAAGGAAAAACAGAACTATACAAGAGATGGCTAGAACAATGCTAAATGAGAGCAAACTATCCAAGAAATTTTGGGGTGAAGCTGTAAATACAGCTTGTCATGTTTTGAATCGAGTTACCATTAGAGAAATCTTGAAAAAGACCCCATATGAGCTATGGAAAGGAAGAAAACCAAATATCTCTTATTTTCATGCTTTTGGATGCACATGCTATGTTTTGAACAATGGAAAAACCAACTTGGGAAAACTAGATGCTAAAAGTGATGAGGCAATATTCCTTGGTTACTCATCAAATAGCAAAGCATATAGAGTATTCAATAAACGAAACCAAGTTGTAGAAGAGTCGATACATGTTGTCTTTGATGAGTTTAACCAAACTCCTAGAAAGGAGGATGAATTAAGTGATGCAGATGAAACAAAAGGAAAAGAACAACCAAAGGAAATCGAGCTCAAGCCAGAAAATCTCATGGAGGAAGAGGTAAGTGAAGGTAATGACTCTTACAAACCTCCAACTGATTTAAAGTTCAAAAATGCACATCCAATTGAGCAAGTCATTGGAAATGTGTATGAAGGAGTAAAAACTAGAAGATCAAAGCAAAACATTTGTGGACAATATGCTTTTGTGTCCAAGATCGAAGCAACTACCATTGAACAAGCTCTTAATGATGAAAGCTGGGTTATTGCAATGCAAGAAGAGCTAAATCAATTTGAAAGAAATGATGTATGACATTTAGTTTCTAGACCAAATGGTCATACCATTATTGGTACCAAGTGGATATTTAGAAACAAATTGGACGAAAGCGGACTTGTAATTAGAAACAAGGCTGGATTAGTAGCCAAAGGGTATTTCCAGGAAGAAGGAATTGATTTTGAAGAATCATATGCACCTGTGGCTAGATTAGAAGCCATACGTATCTTACTAGCATTTGCTTCTCATATGAATTTCAAATTGTTTCAAATAGATGTAAAAAGTGCATTTCTGAACGGATATTTGAATGAAGAAGTATATGTTGAACAACCCCCAGGATTTGAAGAAAAGGATCAATCGAAATATGTTTATAAATTGACCAAAGCGTTATATGGATTAAAACAAGCTCCAAGAGCTTGGTATGAAAGGTTGAATAAATTTTTGATTGATCATGAGTTTCAAAGAGGGAAAGTTGATACTACTTTGTTCATTAAATATAAAAGTAAAAATATTTTAATTGTACAAATTTATGTAGATGATATAATATTTGGAGCTACTGATGAAACTTTATGCCAAGAATTTTCTAAGATCATGCAGAGCGAATTTGAAATGAGCATGATGGGAGAATTAAATTTCTTTCTTGGACTACAAATCAAGCAGCAAACAGAAGGGATATTCTTAAATCAGTCCAAATATGTCAAAGAAATGCTCAAGAAATTTGGAATGCAAAATGGTAAAGGAGCAAATACACCAATGAGTTCTACGATCAAGATCGACACAGACGAAAACGATAAATGTATCGATCAAAAGCTCTATAGAAGCATGATAGGATCATTGCTATATTTAACTGCTTCTAGACCAGATATTTTATTCAGTGTTTGTATGTGCTCTAGATTTCAAGCATGTCCTAAAGAATCACATCTGTTGGCTGTAAAAAGAATTTTTAAATATTTAATAAATACTACTAATCTTGGACTATGGTATCCAAAGGGGTCAACATTTGATTTAATCGGCTATTCGGATGCGGATTTTGCCGGCTACAAAGTAGATAGAAAAAATACCAGTGAAACTTGTCAACTTCTTGGAAATATATTGGTTTCATGGTACTCAAGGAAACAAACCAGTGTTGCCCTATCTACTGCGGAGGCCAAATATATAGCCGCCGGAAGTTGTTGTGCCCAACTACTTTGGATGAAACAACAGTTAAAAGACTATGGCATTGATTACTTCGACATTCCTATTAGATCTGATAATACAAGTGCAATATGTTTGACTAAGAATCCTGTACTGCATTCAAGAACCAAACATATAGATGTAAGACACCACTTTATTAGAGAACATGTTGAAAATCATGATATTTGTTTAGAATATGTGAAAACAGAAGACCGAATTGCTGATATCTTTACCAAACCTCTAGCTAAGGAATCATTTTATAAAATTAGAAATGATATGGGGATGATAGAATTAAATTAAGAAAAATTAAACAGAAAAAAAAAATCATGAGTCAAGTCGACTCTATGGGAGCCAAGTCGACTTGGTGAAGTCGACTTGGGAAAAATGAAGTCGACTCCGCTTCTGTAGCGAAGTCGACTCCACAGGGTCGAAGTCGACTCCGCCCTAAGGCGAAGTCGACTCCAAGGGACCGAAGTCGACTTCGCCTAGGGCAAGTCGACTCCGCGCGCGCGACCGTCCGACTTCTCTCTCCCTCTTTCTTTTTCTTCTCTTCTTTCTTCTTTCTTTCTCATTTTTCGCCGACCCTCTGCTTTTCTTCTCTTTCTCCGGTGAAACTCTACCTTCCCATTCCTCTTTTCAGCGACAAATTTCTCCTTCCCGGCAAAGCCTCTACCTCTCCAGCGACCTGTCCGATCCTTTTCCCGTCCGACCGGGAAACAGTCTGTTTCTCTCTCTCTCTTCCTCGCCATTTCCGGTACTACCTCTGTTTTCCGGCGACCGACACCATCTTAGTTTCTCTCCCTTCCTCCCAATTTCTCTGTCTCTCTTTAAATCTCAAATCTCAAAGTCTTCTTGCCTCTCTCTCTCTTACACTGCCCAGCTCTCTCCTTTTCTCCCTTTCTCTCTCTCACTTGCTCCCTCTGTTTCCAACATTTTCTCTCTCAAAACTCAGCTCCTCTTCAAGTTCTCTCTTTCTCATTTTATTTCTATTCTCCAGCACAGATTTTCTCTTTCTCCCATTTGACTCAGTCACCTTCCTTCTCTTGAATCCAATTCAAAATGGCTCCAAAATATAGACTCCCAAAGCTAGCAGTCTCAAAGCCTTCACTCAAACCTATTCCTAGACCTTCAAGGTCAACTACAGAGGAAGAAGTTCCTAGAAGGCAAAGAACTTCTGGAAAACGAGCCAGAGAGGAACCATCAACATCGACGGGTAGAAGGGTCAGGTTTCAAACCGCTACCCAATCTTCAGATCGAGCTCCGAGGTCAGAAAGTCAACCTCAAAGCTCCAATTCAGCAAGAATCCCGATCACAAAAGGGCAAGTCCTGAAAATACCCACAACATATTTCAGTACAGAGCTTCAACACAGTCGCTTCTATAAGCACTTCTACGAAAGAAAGGTATTCATTCCAAAGATTATCGATTTCAAATTTCTAAATGATTATGAATTCGATATAGAAGAGTTATTGGATTTTCAAGGATGGACACAGTTGCTAAAGACAGATGAAAGGATATATCCCGATCTGACAAGGATGTTCTATTATCTGTGGGATGACAATAAGTTTTCAGCTTATGTCAAAGGAACAGAGATGTATTTTGGGACTGTGAATTACCCAGATCAGAATGAAGCCATAAAGAGAATAGGAAGAATTCTTGAAGTGCCATTTGAAGAAGAACGACTACCCAAAGATCTTACAATGGAGAAGATCTACAATGAGCTGACAAAGAGCAACAAGTACCATGCAGGGACCAAATTCCTACACTACATGGATCTTTCTCCACGGCTGAGAGTCCTTCGCTTACTCATTGCACACTGCATCTATCCAAAAGGCGGCGGAAGAAATCAGCTCAACCCACAGGAGGCCATGATTCTTTGGAAATTGGTCAACAAGGTCAAGATCAGTCTCCCAAGACTATTTCTCGAAGCCTTGGCATGCAGAAAGGACAACCCGAGAGGTGTTCTACCCTACGGGACTTGGATCACAAGGATCCTAGAATACTTCGAAGTGGATATTGAAGGGGAACCATTTGAAGTTCCTAAAACCACAAATGCCATTAACAAGGCATTGCTCCAACTAATGAAGATAAACTTGGAGTAGTTCAGAGATGACAAGATACGAGAAAAGCTGGGCGAACCAGCTCGTGAGCAAGAAGGCCATGCACAGACTGAGGGGGAGCAGCCTCCCGAGGCACCATCTGCTCCACCCCGAGACGATCCCGAGGAGCCAGTATCTCCTATGACGCACGGATCCTACTCTCCATAGCGATCTGCTGCACCTGATCGGGCGCCTCCACCGTCATCTCAAGAGGTCACATTACAGAGCATCAAAGAAGAGATATCTGCTCTACGAGAGGAAATGGGTCATCAAGAGGATCGAATGACCAGTCTCGTGACCGAGGTTCTCACTGCTATCAATGATATGCATTCCCGACAAGATCGAATCGATCGGGAAATGCGTACCATTCGATACCATCTTGCATCAGGGCGTCACAAAAATCGACCCATACCTGAACTTGATCCATTCGATTCAGGATCAGTTCATAGAGATCCGACTCCCGCTCCAGTTTCCTCCTTCTATTCCTCTGCTCATGTTCGTCCTATCAAACCCATTCAATCGTCATATCCCGTTTCCCAATTTCAATTCACCAAATCCTTGGTGATTGAACCATTTTTGAAAGATTGACAAAAAGGGAGAGATAAAATAGGAATAGAGTTGTTTTTTAGAGTTTTTAGAGCATTTTGGGTTGGGTAGTTTGTATCTAGGTTTCATTTTTGCTTTATAGTGTAATCTGTATTGATTTATGAAATTGTTTATGCTCATATATGTGTTTCATGCTTGCTATATGTTTCATATTTACTATACTCTGTTTGAAAGATATGATCTGTTTCGAAAACTATATGAATATGATTATCTTGAAAGGTACAAGCTCAATTTAGTTTTGTCAATCATCAAAAAGGAGGAGATTGTTGGAAACAATGTTTAAAGCAAAACAAAATTGACCAAAGCATGAGTTTTGATGATTAACAAAGTTAAAATTGAGTATAAGGTGATTACTGATGATTTTGCTTAATGATTTAAGGAATGAATTAGCCAAGTCGATATCCAAGTCGACTTGGACTTCGACTTAGGGTGAAGTCGATCCCAAAGTCGACTCCATATTCGACTCCAAAATAGACCACACAGCAAAATTCAAAATGGAAAGAAAAGCAGGTGAAGTCGCAGGCCAAGTCGACTCCACTTGCAACTTGGGTTGCCAAGTCGCAAATGAAGTCGACTCCAACATCGACTTGAGACGGGAAAAACACTCCAGAGCTGATTTTGGGGCACAAAAATGCCGAAGTCGCAGACGAAGTCGACTCCAGGTGCGACTTGGGTGAAGTCGCAGATGAAGTCGACCCCGAGATCGACTTGAGTTCTTCAATGTCCAAAATACAAACTCAAGCTCATTTTCAAGATCAACTTGGGATTTTTTCAAATCCAAATCAAGGGTATAAGCTCACTATCAACTCAAGTCCCTCAAGTCCAAGGCACAGCTTCGAACGTAGTTGAAGATGAAGAAGTTCAAGTCATGAAGACCACTATCAAAGAAACTAAATCAAGTTCTTCAAGGAGTTTTGCAAATATTAGAAGCCATTTCAAAAGTAAATGATTCAAGAAGAAAAGCTAAGCAAGCTAGAAGAAATCAAGCAAGGACCAAACAAATTTCAGCACAAGAACAGGTCAAGTCACAACCCAAGTCGACTCCAAGATCGACTTGAGGTCAAGTCTGAAACCAAGTCGACCTAATTTCAGACTTGGAACTGAAGTCGCAAACGAAGTCGACTCCAGTTGCGACTGGGGAAGCCAAGTCGAATACGAAGTCGACTCCACCTGCGACTTGGGGAACCAACGTTCGAATTTTTGAACGTTGGAACATTTATTTCGCGCCAACCACTTCTATAACGTTCAAATGATCCCCATTCTATAAATAGACACTCAAGCAAACGAGAATACATACACTACTTTGTCTAAAGAGAGAAAAGAAGTGAAAACAAGAGCTCCCATTTGCTTTTCTCTAAATTTGAGTGATCTATACATTTTCAAAGGAAGAAAGAGCTTCAAGTTGCAAGTAGCTTCAACGACATACAACCGGTTGCCTTTACAAGTTCTTCCTCAAGCTCAATCTTACCTACACAACTCTGTAAAGTGTAGATCTTCTTTATTTTCATTACTCTTTGTTATTGGTCTTGGTTTGAGTGTATTGTAACAAACCAAGACGTTGCAAGTAGAGTTGTGATTGGAGTTGAACTCATCACCTACTTATATCAAGTGTACAAGTCGCCTAGAGCTAGAATCTAAAAGAGAGCATAAGCTCTGTTTGTGTATGCCCCCTAGAGCTGGAATCTAGAAGAGAGCGGAGTCTCTAAGTGTAATCGCGGAATACATAGTGGAACCCAAGTCGCAACGGTGTGTGAGCTTGGAAGAGTGGAGTAGGGAGAGGTTGCCCGAACCACTATATATCTTGCCTACTGTTTACCTTATTGCCTTCACTATTTCATTGCTCTCTATTTGTTTTAATCAAGGGGATTAAGCTTTCAAGGGGTTAAGTTTTAATTTACCGAAGAATTTTATAAGAACCCAATTCACCCCTCCCCTCTTGGGTTTTTCCATTAACTCGGGACCAACACTTATGACCATTATGGATATGCATTCTCGCCAAGATCGCATGGATCGGGAATTGAGGACGATCTGATACCATCTGGCATCTGGGCACCATCGAGATCAGCCCATCCCCAAACTAGATCCATTTGACACCGGATCTATTCGCAGAGATTCAACTCCGGCACCCGTATCATCCTTCTATTCCTCAGCTCATATCAGGCCTATCCGACCGATTTCCTATCCTATATCTGCGTTCCGGTTCACCAAATCTCTGCGAGTCGTCCCCTATTTGATCTATTGACAAAAAGGGGGAGAAGCGTTGAGCTTTGAGTTAGATTTTTAGGATTTTTTGGGTTGGGTAGCTTGTACATAGGTTTTATTTTGAAACTTATATGAAATTTTTGATATGAAAAGGTTGCTTATAAAAAGTTTGTTTGTGTTTATGCTTATCACTTGCATTATGCTCTGATAACTAATGCACTGCTTCATACTTTGATCAATTATGTTTTGCTTGGATCACTAATGTTCTATTTTAGTTGAAAGATTGAATAAGAATTCAACTTGTGATTATTTAAAACAACATGAAATATACATATTTCACTAATTTCAAAAGGCAAATGACCTATGATAATTCTAAAACGTCAAAACAGGATAAAATGACATATTGAAAGGTATAAACTCAAATTTGTTTTGTTAATCATCAAAAAGGGGGAGATTGTTAGAAACAATTGTTGAAATCAAATGCAAAATATCCAAAGCATGTCTTTTGATGATTAACAACACAATTTGAGTGAGTTTTAGCTGCTAATGTGTTTGTGTATTGTTTAAGGATATAAAAATGAAAAATATGAAGTATGGCAGGTCAAGTCAATCCCCAAGTCAACTCCAGCAGCGACTTCAAGTGTCAATTTTTGTCCATCGTTGAAATTGGGGACCAAGAGTTGCCGAAGTCGCACATGAAGTTGACTCCACATGCAACTTGGGCGAAGTTGCAGGCCAAGTCGACTCCAGCATCGACTTTAGGTTGGCAGTGCAGAATTTCAAAAGCTAAGTCGAAGGCCAAGTCGACTTGAGGCCAGACTTGAGTCAAGTTGAAGACCAAGTCAGTTGGAAACATGTGGAAAATAAGCCAAGTTTATGTTTTGATGATTAACAAATCAAATTGAGTAAGTTTTGATTACTAACATGTGTGTGGAGATGATTAAAGATTATAAAAATGAAGAAAATGAAGCATGGCAGGTTAAGTCGATTTCCAAGTCGACTCAGGCATTGACTTAGGCCAAGTCGATCCCCAAGTCGACTCCAGCAGAGACTTCAAGACGTCATTTTCGTCCAGCGTTGAAATCAAGGAGCCAAGCTGCCGAAGTCGCATCCCAAGTCAACTCCGCATGCGACATGGGTGAAGTCGCAGACCAACTCGACTCCAGTTTCGACTTCAGTGCGGAACTTGCAGATCAAGACAACTCAATGCTAGACTCAAGTGAAGATAAAGGCCAAGTCGACTCAAACACTCGACTTGGATCAAATGAAAATCAAATGAAGATCAAGTGAAGACCAAAGCAAGTAGGGTTGCATGAATCCATCATGGATCATGAACACATACTCGGACATCTTCCATGCATTCCTAGATTCAAGACTCAAGACATGGAATCAAATATTTTAAGATAGAAGAATCATAAAGAGTTTAAGTAATATAAAATGGTGGAAGAACAATCAAACATGAAGAAATTCAAGCAAGCAAGTCATTCCAAAGAATTTCAAGTTCAACTAGCAAGCTGAGGAAGTGAAGTCGCACCCGAAGTCGACTTCACTTGAGACTTGGGTCAAGTCGAGGACCAAGTCGATCTAGACTGGAACTTGAAGAAGCTACGGACAGCCGAAGTTGCACCCAAAGTGGACTTCATCTGCGACTTGGGTGAAGTCGCACCCGAAGTCGACAACACCTGCGACTTGGGTCGCAACAGTCGAAAATTTTTGAATGTTAGCGCATTAAATGCGCGCCACCTACTTTCAAACGTTTGGATTCCCTTAACATTTATAAAAGGCATTCAATATGAACGAGAGGGGTTGCTGAGAATTCATTGAATGAGCATAACTCTCATCTCTAAAAGCATTAAGTGATCAAGCGATCATCTAGAAGAAGAACCTTGCTTTCAAACTGCCAAGAGCCGCTCGTTGAATCTTTCAGACTGCTTTACAAGTTCTTCTCTGCGCCAAATTTGCCTCTACACATCAGTAACGTGTAAAAACTTTCTTTTACTTTCTCTTGTTGTATTTAACTTGATTTAGTTTGGGTAACTAAGATCAAGTGTAAGCAAAGTAGTGTGTGATTGGAGTGGAACTCGTCACTTACTTGTGCCGTGAATTGTTGATGCCCCCTAGAGCTGGAATCTATAAGAGAGCAGTGACTCTAGTTGTATTTGTGAAATACATAGTGGAACCCAAGTCACAAGAGGTGTGAGCTTGGAAGAGTGGAGTAGGGAAGGTTGCCCGAACCACTATAAAATCTTGCTTGTTGATTTTTATTTCTTCTCTCAGCACTATATTGCTTTCCATTTATTTCTTCATAAAGGGGACTAGATTAATCCGGGGTAAAATTTTTGTTTAAGTTGAAAAATTTTAATTACCCAATTCACCCCTCCCCTCTTGGGTAATTGCCACTAACTCGGGACCAACAAGTGGTATTAGAGCAGGTCTTTGAGTTTTACCAAAGAAATCTTTTGATATGGCATCCCAATCGACTTCCGTTCCCGCATTTTCCGAAGGCCAATCTTTTACTAGGCCACCATTGTTTGATGGGAGCAACTTTGGCTATTGGAAGCTACGTATGAAACAACTCATCATGGTTACAGATATGGACTCTTGGATTGATATCCAAGACGGTGTGACTTTGGCAATTGATGAAAGAGCAACGTTAAGGCTATGAATTCTTTATTTTGTGCTCTTACCGCTTCCGAATATGATAGAGTATCCTCTTGTTTAACTGCAAAAGAGATATGGGATACATTAACATCTATATATGAAGGAACTTCTCAAGTCCAAGGGACAAGGAGAAATATTTTGATTGGAGAATTGGAAAGCTTTAAAATGCTAGAAATAGAAAATATTTCAAAAATGTTTGTTAGATTCTCTAAAATTACTAATGCTTTGAAAGGTCTTGGAAAAGCTATTTCCGAATCTGAACAGGTCATGAAAATCTTAAGAGATCTACCGGAATCTTGGACTCCAAAAATTACTGCAATAGAAGAAGCCAAGGACCTAAACACATTGAAGCTAGAAGACCTTATTAGCTCATTAATGTCACATGAGCTAATCAAGAAAAGAAATGAAGATCACCATAAAGGAAAGAGAGCAATTGCACTAAAAGTTATCCATAACTCAGATGAGTCCACCTTCGAAAAGAGAAGAAGGAGGCTACAAAGTGCTATAGATGCGGCGGTATGGGACATATGCAAGCTCAATGTCCTACACCGGAAGAAAGATCAAAGGATCATCAAGAAAGGAAGGAAAGATATGAAAGCCGAAAATTTCAAAGGCCCAAGGCAAGAGGAATGTACGTGAATGAAGAAACTTCATCAACAAGTAGCTCCTCAACCGATGATTTTGAAGCAGCAAACTGCGCAAGAATATGTTGCATGGCACAGATTGAGCAAGAGGAAACTTTGAACACAACGGAAGTTTTGAAAGAGCAAATCACTTCAATAAAATGCACAAGTAATGAAGAGGTAACTTCCAAATTTTGTCATTCTCAATCTACTATTCTTCTATTCAAGAATGTCTCAAATGTGCTAAATTAGAGGAATTACAACATGCATATGATTCATTATATGAGGAAATCAAAAAACTAGGAAATAAATTATCTTTAAGGAGACAACAATGTAATTCCATTATTGTTGTAAATGGAAAACTAGCAGAAAGAACAACAAAACTGAAAGAAGAAAATGAACTACTTTTGAAAGAAGTGGAGAAATTGAAAATGGAGAATGAATCCTTAAATGAATCATTAACTAAGTTCTCTAATCCAGGAGAAAGTGTGAGAATGTTTCTGAACATGACCTCTCAAAATAATAAAAGAGGTCTTGGATACTCCACATTTGAGCAAGGAGAAAGTAGCAAATCAAGTGTGCCAAAACTTTTGAAAAATCAAGCTAAAGTTGCACCTATTTACAAACCAAAAGAGAAACAAGTTGTTTGGACCAAAAGGCCAACCTTTGAACCATTACAAATTTGGAGGCCTACTCCAAGATTACCAATGGCTTGCAATTTTTACAATAAGATGGGTCATAAAATCTATAAATGCAACTTTAAGAAACTGTATGACCGTGGTGCAAAATTAGTTTGGGTTCCAAGAAACACAAGATTTGGATTTTCAAGAATAGAGCAACAAAGATTAAATCAGTTTACTAACCCAAATGGACCCATAAAATGGGTACCGAAAAGATAAGATTTATTTGTTCATTTTTCAGATATGTTTCAAGGCAAAAGGCAAACAATATTTGGTTCATGGATAGTGGTTGCTCAAGGCATATGACTGGAGAAAGAAGTTTATTTCATAAACTCAAGCCTTGCAACGATGGAACTGTTGCCTTTGGGAACAACGAGAAAGGTAAAATTAAAGGTAAAGGAAATATTTATAGTATTTCAAATGCATGTATGGAGGATGTGTTGTTTGTTGAAGGACTCAAACACAATCTAATAAGTATTAGCCAATTATGTGACAAAGGATACAAGGTTGTGTTTGAATCATCTATATGCAATGTATTTGATGGAGAACATATCATGTTTAGCGGAAAAAGACATGAAAATATTTATTTGGTTTCACTTGATGAACTAGATGGTCAATGTCTAATGGCCATTGACAATGATCCATGGGTTTGGCATAAGAGGCTTGGGCATATAAACATGACAAACATAAAGACCCTATGGAAGAAGAGTTTGGTAGAAGGATTGCCAAAATTGAAATATGACAAAGATAAAATTTGCAAGGCATGTCAATTGTCAAAACAACCTAAAATGCCTTTCTCTACCAAAAAGGAGATTTCCACCACTACGCCACTTGAATTGCTACACATGGATCTATATGGCCCATCCGACATTTTAACCATTGGTGGAAAGAAGTATGTGTTTGTAATAGTTGATGATTTTTCAAGATTCACATGGGTAATTTTCTTAGCTAGCAAAGATGAAGCCTTCTCTATGTTTGTAACTTTTGTAAACTTGGTGTAAAGTGAAAAATAAAGTACTATTATGACCATTAGAAGTGATCATGGTGGTGAGTTTGAAAATAAATGATTCATAGAATTATGTAATGAAAAAAGAATTCACCACACATTTTCTGCACTAAGAACTCCATAACAAAATGGAGTGGTTGAAAGAAAAAATAGAACCATATAAGAGATGGCTAGAACAATGCTAAATGAGAGTAAATTATCAAAGAAATTTTGGGAAGAAGCTGTAAGTACAGCTTGTCATGTGTTGAACCGAGTTACCATTAGAGCAATCTTGAAAAAAACCCCATATGAGCTATGGAAAGGTCGAAAACCAAATATCGCATATTTTCATGCTTTTGGATGCACAAGTTATGTTTTGAACAATGAAAAAACCAACTTGGGAAAACTGGATGCTAAAAGTGATGAGGCAATATTCCTTGGCTATTCATCAAATAGCAAAGCATATAGAGTCTTCATAAACGGAACCAAGTTGTAGAATAGTCAATACATGTTGTTTTTGATGAATTTAATCCATTCTCCAAAAGAAAAGATGATTTAAGTGATGCAGATGCTGACACAAGTAATCTTGAGAAACTGCATGTGGAAAAGCAAGAAGAATCCACAGAGGAAAAGGTAAGTGAAGGTAATAATTTCTATAAACCTCCAACTGACTTAAAATTCAGAAATGCTCATCCAATTGAGCAAGTTATAGGGAATATCTATGAAGGTGTAAAGACTAGAAGGTCAAAACAAAATATTTGTGGACAATACGCCTTTGTATCCAAAATTGAACCAACCACTATTGATCAAGCTCTTGATGATGAAAATTGGATCATAGCAATGCAAGAAGAGCTAAATCAATTTGAAAGAAACCAAGTTTGGCATCTTGTTCCAAGACCAAAAGACTGTATTGTCATTGGTACAAGATGGGTCTTTAGGAAAAAATTAGATGAAAGTGGACTTGTGGTAAGAAACAAAGCTAGACTTGTGGCAAAAGGATACTCACAAGAAGAAGGAATAGACTTTGAGGAATCCTATGCTCCGGTTGCTAGATTAGAGGCCATTCGCATTTTACTAGTTTCGCATCTCATATGAACTTTAAGTTGTTTCAAATGGATGTTAAAAGTGCATTTTTGAATGGGTATATCAATGAAGAAGTGTATGTTGAACAACCACCTGGATTTGAGGAGAAAGATCAATCCAAATTTGCATATAAATTAACCAAAGCATTATATGGATTAAAATAAGCTCCAAGGGCTTGGTATGAAAGATTAAGCAAATTTCTGATTGATCATGACTTCCAAAAGGGAAAGGTAGACACCACTTTGTTTATCAAGTACAAAGAAAAAGATATCTTGATTATTCAAATTTATGTTGATGATATTATTTTTGGTGCTACTAATGAGATTCTTTGTCAAGAATCTTCTGAGCTTATGCAGAAGGAATTTGAGATGAGTATGATGGGGGAGCTAAACTTCTTCCTTGGACTACAAATTAAGCAACTAAGTGAAGGGATCTTTATAAACGAGTCCAAGTATATCAAAGAAATGTTAAAGAAGTTTTGCATGAAAAATAACAAAGGGGCAAACACGCCTATGAGCTCAACAATTAAAATTGACAAAGACGAGAAAGGCAAACCAGTTAATTTAAAGTTATATAGAAGCATGATAGACTTTTTATTATATTTAACTGCTTCTAGACCCGATATACTGTTTAGTGTTTGTATGTGCTCTATATTTCAATCATGTACAAAAGAATCACCCTTGATAGTTGTAAAAAGAATTTTCAAATATTTAGTAGATACTACCAACATAGGACTTTGGTATCTAAATGGCTCTGATTTTGATCTAATCGGCTACTCGGATGCAGATTTTGCCGGTTACAAGATAGATAGAAAAAACACTAGTGGAAGATGTCAGTTTCTTGGGAACATGTTGGTTTCATGGTTTTTAAGAAAATAAACTAGTGTTGCTCTATCTATGGCAGAAGCCGAATATATTACCGTCGGGAGCTGTTGTGCCCAATTGCTTTGGATGAAACAACAACTTAGGGATTATGGCATGAATTTTAAAGATATACCTATTAAATGTGATAATACAAAGTGCAATATGTTTAACTAAAAATCCAGTATTGCATTCTAGGACCAAGCATATAGACCTTAGACATCATTTTATTAGAGAACATGTGGAAAATCATGATATATGTTTGGAATATGTAAAAACAGAAGATCAAATTGCAGATATATTTACCAAACCTCTAGCAAAAGAACCATTTTATAAAATTAGAAATGATATGGGGATGATTGAATTAACTTAGAAAAGCACAACCTGAGAGGGAGCACAGGTTAGGGGGAGCAGCCCCGCCATTCTCAAATGATTAACCCGCTCCATCTCTATTTTTTGATCAATTGACAAAAAGGGGGAGAAGAGAGTAGGATTTGAGTAGTTTTCATTTTTAACTGTTTGTATGGTATTAACTTGTGATTTATTGGAAATGAAATATGTATGTTAAAGCTCAAAATGCAAATGATCTATGATTATTCTAAAGATACCAAAACAAGATGAAATAGTATATTTTAAAGACATTAAAAGGTATATACTCAAATCAGTTTTGTCAATCATCAAAAAGAGGGAGATTGTTGGAAACATGTAAGTTTATGTTTTGATGATTAACAAATCAATTTGAGTAAGTTTTGGTTACTAACATGTGTGTGGAGATGATTAAAGGTTATAAAAATGAAGAAAATGAAGCATGACAGGTTAAGTCGATTTCCAAGCCGACTCAGGCATCGACTTAGGCCAATTCGATCCCCAAGTCGACTCTAGCAGCGACTTCAAGATGTCATTTTCGTCCAACGTTGAAATCGGGGAGCCAAGCTGCCAAAGTCGCATCCCAAGTCGACTCTGCATGCGACTTGGGTGAAGTCGCATCCCAAGTCGACTCCAACATCAACTTCAACCATGATTTTCTGTCCAGAGTTGAAATCGAGAATGAGAACTGCTGAAGTCGCATCCCAAGTCGACTCCGCATGCGACATGGGTGAAGTCGCAGACCAAGTCGACTCCGTTTTCAAATTCAGTGTGGAACTTGCAGATCAAGATGACTCAATGCTAGACTTAAGTGAAGATAAAGGCCAAGTCGACTCAAACACTCGACTTGGATCAAATAAAGATCAAGTGAAGACCAAAGCAAGCAGGGTTGCATGAATCCATCATGGATCATGAACACATACTCGGATATCTTGCATGAATTCCTAGATTCAAGACTCAAGACATGGAATCAAATATTTTAAGATAGAAGAATCATAAAGAGTCTTAAATAATATAAAATGGTGGAATAACAATCAAACATGAAGAAATTCAAGCAAGCAAGTCATTTCAAAGAATTTCAAGTTCAACTAGCAAGCTGAGGAAGTGAAGTTGGACCCGAAGTCGACTTCACTTGCGACTTGGGTCAAGTCGAGGACCAAGTTGATCTAGACTGGAACTTGAAGAAGCTACGGACAGTCGAAGTCGCACCCAAAGTCGACTCCACCTGCGACTTGGGTCGCAACGGTCGGAAATTTTCAAACGTTAGCGCATTAAATGCGCGCCACCTACTTCCAAACATTCAGATTGCCTCAACATTTATAAAAGGCATTCAATATGAACAAGAGGGGTAGCCGATAATTCATTGAATGGGCATAATTCTCATCTCTAAGAGCATTAAGTGATCAAGAAAACATCTAGAAGAAGAACCTTGCTTTCAAACTACCAAGAGCCGCTCGTTGAATCTTTCAAACTGCTTTACAAGTTTTTCTCTGCGCCGAATCTGCCTCTACACATCAGTAACGTGTAGAAATTTTCTTTTACTTTCTCTTGTTGTATTTAACTTGATTTAGTTTGGATAACTAAGATCAAGTGTAAGCAAAGTAGTGTGTGATTGGAGTGAAACTCGTCACCTACTTGTGCTGTGAATTGTTGATGCCCCCTAGAGCTGGAATCTAGAAGAGAGCAGTGACACTAGTTGTATTTGTGAAATACATAGTGGAACCTAAGTCACAAGAGGAATGAGCTTGGAAGAGTGGAGTATGGAAGGTTGCCCGAACCACCATAAAATCTTGCTTGTTGATTTTTATTTATGCTCTCAGCACTATATTGCTTTACATTTATTTCCTCATAAAGGGGATTAGATTAATCCGGGATAAAAAATTTGTTTAAGTTGAAAAATTTTAATTACCTAATTCACCCCTCCTCTCTTGGATAATTGTCATTAACTCGGGACCAACAAAGTCGACTCAAACACCCCACTTGGAACAAATGAAGATTGAAACAAGACCGAAGGCAAGAAAGTTGCATGGATTAATCCATTTGAATCAAAGACTATAAGTTGGACATGTTCATACATACCAAGACTCAAAGTTTTTCAGGATTCCTACACATGAAGCTAAATTTTTATGCAAACTGAATATATTAAATAATGTAAAATAAAGGAGGAACACTTATGATGAAGAAGTTAAGCAAGCAAAAGACATTCCAAGAAAGCTGAAGCACACTTGGCAAGACAAAGGAGGTCAAGTCTCAAAACAAAGTCGACTCCAGCATCGACTTGGGTGAAGTCACACCCAAAGTCGACTTCACCTGCGACTTGGGTCAAGTCCAAGGCCAAGTCAACCCGAGGAAGAACTTGAACAAGCGGAGCACAGCCGAAGTCGCACCCGAAGTCGACTTCAGCATGCGACTTGGGCGAAGTCGCACACGAAATCGACTCCATTTGCAACTTGGAGGGATAATGTTCGAATTTTTGAACGTTGGAACATTTATTATGCGCTAACCAACTCTATAACGTTCAAAATTCTCCCTCCTCTATATATAGACACTCAAGCAAACATGGAAACCAACAAGTAAGAGCTGAAAAAGAGGAAAGAAGAGCTACTAAGACATACACTTCATTTGCTTCTACATTTGAGTGATCTATACACTTTCAAAGGAAGAACAAGCTTCAAAGTTGTTGTTTGCCATAACGCTAATCGATTCATTACTTCTACGTGTTCTTCCTCGAGCTGAAGATTGATTACACAAATCTGTAAAGTGTAGATTTCTTTCATTTATTTTTTATATTCAGTTTTGGATGCTTGGTGTTTTCAAACCAAGTTATAGCAAAGTAGAATTGTGATTGGAGTGGAACTCATCACCTACTTGTGCTGCTTGTTGCATACGCCCCCTAGAGCTAGAATCTAGAAAAGAGCGGAGGCTCTGGTTGTATATGCCCTCTAGAGCTAGAATCTAGAAGAGAGCGGAGACTCTAGTTGTATTTGCGGAATACATAGTGGAACCCAAGACACAAGGGAGTATGAGCTTGGAAGAGTGGAGTAGGGAAGGTTGCCCGAACCACTATAAATCTTGTCTATTGTTTTTCATTTCTGCTTTCATTATCTTATTGCTTTCCTTTTGGCTCATTAAAGGGAATTAAACTAAACCGGGTTAAAGTTTATAATTGAAGTTTAAATTTTTTAAATATCCAATTCACCCTTCCCCTCTTGGGTAATTGCCATCAACTCAGGACCAACAATATTGTCATGGTTGAAAATGTTTATGATTATGTTTTGATGAATGGGCAAGCACAAGTTTTAAAAATGACGACTTTAATGAAAAGCCACTAGTTTTGAAAATGACAACTTTAATAAAAAGTCGTAAGTTTTGGAAAATGATGACTTTAATGAAAAGCCTCGAGGTTTACGTCATAGGAAGCAAGCAGCATTTTTTTTAAGATAAAGATTTTATCACAAGTGTTGCCAAAGATTGGGAATGCTTTATGTTGATGGATTCAGGAATTTGCTTACAAGTAAGCAAGTTATCTATGATGATATTTTTAAAGAATTTTATGTTTTATGCCGATGATTTTAAGAATTTGGTTGTAAGCAAGCAAGTTCTTTATGATGTTGTTTTCAAAAGGATTTTATAAGAAAAAAGAAATTTTGTCCTTTTTCACAAAGCAACATTTGTAAATAAATTTTGAGTTATTCTTACAATAAATTTTGACGTCTCGGGTTGGGATGCCACAAGATTATACGAATTTAGTTAGAAATTCTACCTTAAAAAGGTAATTCTGATTTTGAGAATGAATAGATATAAGTTAAAATTTTATTGACCCTGTAAAGTTCAAGTTAATGGAACTTTGAATAAAAGTTGCACCCATGTTTTTCCTATATGTTATGGATTGAGAGCATGTTCCATCAATAATTGTTTATGAGTAAATGAGAAGAAATGCATATAGGTATAAAAGAAAATAAATATATGTAGTAAAATGTAAACTAGTCCATTTCATTTATTTAGGAAAAGGAAAAGAGAAGATTGAGGAGGCAAGTTAAAATTCTAAGGTAAGCAAGTAACTCCTTGAAATGATTTATTTTCCAAAATGATTGAATGACTTGTAATTCATTTCTTGTTGGCATTTTTCAATATTATTTAAGAATGGTCATCCCCATAATGTGGCTTGAAAAATGAATTTATTAATTTGTTCTATAAATGATCATGTCATTTTCTTAATTTGAAAAGAGAGCAAAATGATGAATGTGATTATTACTTGAAATTATGCTAGCATGTGTGTAGGTCTATTCTAGAGGTGTAAGTAGACCAAAGTCCCCCTCTAATGTTACCAAGTTGCTGACATAGGCCCAAAGGTCGGCGGCGCCCTCCCTAAACTAGAGGGTAGACGAATTGATGGTCACTTAGCTAGTGTACCATCTAATGAACGTTTAAGATATGAATGTGAAATATGCATTTGCATGTGCATTAATTATGAAATGACAAATTTTGGAATGAAAATGTTTAGTTAAATGAAAATACTTGCTTACTGAGTTTAGTACTCATATTTTATTTTCCCAATCTTATACAAGTACAGCAAGGTGTAAAGAAATGTGCCTCCATTTAGAGACTCTTAAGGTTGTATGTTCTCATACATATCTGATGTGTATGCTAAATTGATTTAATGACCTAAAAGGGAATATAAATGGAAATGGAATGTTCAAAAATGATTAAACTCCTAAGGAGTTAAGATAAAGTGGATAAATATCCAAATAACCCACCGTGTGATAAGGAAACAATCCTGATCATGTTTACCAATCGATAGATCTTGGAGTAAGGTTGTGACGCTCGGGCTGGGGCGCCACAAGTAGAGACACTGAGGACTCAAGAATTACGGCAAGGGCAAAGGAAATTTGTTCCTAACATCAAAGAAAATAATATAAGTAAGGAGAAACATAAGAGATTATTTGTGGAAAGAAAAAATTTAAATTTCAAAAAGAAAAGTCTTCTTGTTTGTAAGAATTGTCAAAAATGCCACTATGGTGAATGTTTAAAGGGGTCAAACAAGTGCTTCAAATGTGGTCAAATAGGTCGTATGGTAAAAGATTATGGAACTATTGAGGTAAGGATGATACAATACTTTATTTGTGGTCAAGTAGGACATATTGCTCCAAATTATCCAAACAGAATACAAGGAACACAAGGACAGGGAAGACCAGCCCAGCAGAGAATAAGTGCAACTACCAATCGTCAGGGAAATTCTACAAATCCAGTACAAGTGCATGCATTGACTCGTAGTGAGTCACACGAACAAGAAGGAAAAGTGGTTACAGGTATGATTTACATTTTGAAAAATTCTAGAGTAGCATTATTGGATTCTGGTACTACGCATTCATTTATAGCATGTCAATATGTAATAACTCATGCACTGCCGATAAAAGAAACAAATAATACTATACACGTAGAATCCCCTGTGTATAGGTTGACAAGTATTAATCAAATTTGTAAAGCATGCCCTATTAGGATAGGTTCAGTGATTTTAAAAGCAGACATAATCCTCTTACCTATGACTGAATTTGATATAATATTAGTCATCGATTGGTTGAGCAAACGGGAAGTTATAATAAATTATAAACATAAGAAAGTACAGTTTGAGGTAGCTCCACATAAAGAAATATCTATTGGAAAGTTGAAGTATCCAGAAAACTCTACAGTACTGATATCGACTATAAAAGCGCGAGAGATGGTCTGCCAACAATGTCAAGCCTATCTTATTTTGGTCAATGCTATAGAGGGAAAAGAAATACCAATTGAACATATTCCAGTGGTAAATGAATTTATGAATGTCTTCCCAAAAGAATTGCCTAACCTACCCCCAGAAAGAGAAGTGGATATGGTAATCGACATTATACCAGGTACGTCTCCAACATCTAAGGCGCCGTATCACATGGCTCCAACAGAAATGGCTGAATTGAAAATTCAGATTCAAGAATTGCTAGATAAAGGATTTATTAGACCCAGTGTGTCATCATGGGGGCCCCAATTTTGTTCGTAAGAAAGAAAGATGGAAGTTTAAGATTGTGCATTGATTACAGGGAATTGAATAGAGTCACTGTGAAAAATAAATATCATCTTCCTAAAATTGATGATTTATTTAATCAACTCAAAGGAGCATCCACTTTTTCGAAAATAGACCTATAATCAAGTTATCATCAATTGAGAATTAGCCCTTGTGATATTCACAAAATGGCATTCCGAACAAGGTGTGGACAATAAGAATTTTTAGTTATGCCATTTGGACTTATAAATGCTCCTGCTGTTGTGGCGCCCCAAACCGAGCGTCACATAACCTTACTCCAAGATCTTATCGATTGGTAAATGTGAATTAGGATTGTTGCCCTGATCACGTGGTGGGTTCTTAATTGGATCTCGTCCAAAAAAAAATTTTGTTTCTTCATTCATCATCATTTCATTTATAACATAAGCAATGGTACACTTGTACATATCCTTTAAACCATTTCAACATACTGTTATACATCATAGGCCCTCTTGACCTAATCATGACATTGTCATTCCAGACATACATTCATCCATACATACATTCATTCATATCATGTAGCTTTTCTCCATTTCTTAGGTCCTCGACCACTTGAGTCTCCCAATACCTGTCTAAGGTTTGTAAAACAAAACATGAGTGATAACTCAGTAAACAAGCATTTTATCTCTAGGCCTACAGGTAAGCACTTCCCTTTAAAACATTTTCATAAACATCCTTTCTTAAAATCTTGTATAAGACACGTTTGGGCTTATCAAAGGCAAAACATGTGCGTTTTACCCTTTTTAGGTAACATCTTTTAGTCTTGAGTGAACATTCATAATGTTCCAAGACATTTTTCATAAAACAGTCTTTTACCAAGGGACATTTTTACGTCCAAAACATTTTTCTCATAAATCATTTTGGCCACGAGACATTTTATGTCCTAAAACATCTTGACATAAACCATCTTTGGCAATGGACATTCTTATGTCCAAGAAAAACATTTTTTCCACATGAATTGTTTGACACGGGACGATCATACGTCTTAAAATATTTTTCCGCATAAGCCTTGTTGGAAATGGACGTTTATACGTCATAAAATATTTTTCACATAAACACTTTGGCTATGGATATTCTTATGTCCAAAATACTTTGCACATAAGACCTTATGGCGATGGACATTCATATGTCCAAAAACACTTTTATCACATAAACCCTTTCGGGAACGGACACTCTTATGTCCACACATGTTCCAACATAAAACTCTTTTTGGAAATGGACATTCTCATATCCAATCATTTTTCAGATAAACCTGTTTGGAAACGAACATTCTTATGTCCAAGACATTTTCCTCACATAAACTTTTTTCATAAATCCCATCTTGAGACCTGTTTATAGCGAATAAGTCGTATAAAATATTTTCACACAAATCTTTCTTCATAATCCCCATTTTAGGGCTTGTTTATAGAAAACAAGTCATAAATCCTTTTTATGAAAATATTTGCATAGAAACCATTTCTTTTCATTCTTGATATTTATACATCTTGTGTAAATACCCTGCTTTTAAGGTAACTTGTTCATAATAGCTCATAAAATCCTATTTAGGATAACTTTTCGTATAAATGATTTTATATCCCAATCTTTGGGCTTTTGAAAAGCAAAGCATATGCAAATGCACTTCTCCCCATCCAGTAGTGACATTTAACAAGTGATCATGGTACCTTTTGGAAGAGAATCCATCATTAACAGCACGCTAGCCAGGTGGCTGTTCTTTCATCCTTCTCCCATCTCAGGGAGGGCGCCGCTGGCCTCCTGCCATCCCTTAGCGACTTGGCCATATGTAGAGTGGGCCCCGGTCTATCCTCAATTGTACTCTACAACCGGCCTATTTTTGTTCTAGTTCACCATACATCATCATGAATATCATTATGCAAGCATGATTCCTTGAAACTTCACAGACCGCAGTCCGTGTCTTTTTAAATTATTTTGAGAAAACACATCGCAGACCGTAGTCCTTATCAACTTGTAAAGTGAGCGCACCCACTTTAAACAAGTTACCATTTGAAAGCCTAGTTTTAGTATGACTTTCCTTAAATTCTTTTAGAACATTTTTGAGTAAAATATTTTGATAAACATTTGAGATGTTTGAGGAAACAATCTTTTCTAAAATGATTCTTGAAATAAATCTCGAAATCATCATCCTAAGGAAACTTCAAAACTTTTAAGTTTTCAAGGATAAACAACGTGTTTCCATTTTGGGGCCTTTTGCTCACAAAGGTTACGCAATTGCATCACTCCCTCTTGTCCACCTTATCATTATATCCTTGCTTTTTATCATTTTTACATAAAGAGGGGCTCGCACAACCTTTTGTATGCTATCTTAGCAATCCGAAATCAAATTTATTTACGAAATCAATTTATCGGATTGGTCATCCTTAAACCCCCTTTTAACAACATCCATATAAATTTTTTTCAAGATATTTTCACAATATTTCCTTATTTGAAGGAAATCAAAATTTTCTAATATCATTTCAAACCAATGGACGATGTCCAAATCATTTCAATGTCATGCATGGAAACCAATCGTTTTCCATGATTTTAAAATTTATACAACCTTTTTGAAAATAGCATCATGAAGAACTTGCTTACTTGGAAGCAAATTCCTACGAAAATCAACATAAAACATTCTTAATCCTGGCAACACTTGCGATAAAATATTTATCTAAAATAGTGTTGCTTGCTTCCCATGAAGCAATCATTGAGGCTTCTCATTAAAGTCATTCTTTTCAAAACCTGTGACCTTTCATTAAAGTCATTATTTTCAAAACTTGTGCGTACCCATTCGTAAGAAAATTCATAAAACATCGACATGAGCATAATCCATCATTTCAATACATAAGAAGAAACTAAAATTTGGAAAGTTCGCTTGCTTACCTGTTTCTCCTTAATCCCATTCTTCCATACTCGTCTTTTTCTTTGCTTAGATAAATGAAAATAGCATTTCATTTATACGCATGAATTTCAAAGGCTTGCTTTCCTTAGGTTTTCCAACCTACATGAATCCATTTAGATTTTAGCATAAATTTAGGTTAACCCACTTGTCTATCAAGTCGGACGTTCATACCTAACAACATACTTGTCTGTTCATTTATTCCTTCCATTTTTAATACCTTTATGTAGGCTAAACTTTCAAACATACCATAATTATTCATTTAATCTACATATGGAGGTTCATTACCTCTCATTTATCATTTTTTCTCTATTTTTCACATTTCATACGTCGATGCTCATTTCAAGCACATATTCGACGGTTTAAAGCTTCATAAACTAATCTTAAATTTTAAGATTTTCATTAATCATCAAAACAGAAATATAAACATATCTTTTATCATAATTTCATGTTTTTTTGCATTTTAGCAAATTACATAAGTCATTTATCACTTATTCATGTATATCCTTCCACATATACTCATCTTACAACACATATCTTATGCGTTTCTTAAAATTTTTCAAAATATCAACTTGCATATTAATTCAGCATGATTAAACCCCTTAATTAACATATAATTTAGGGATTATTTCTGAAATTTTAATCCATTTATCTAAGGTTCCAAAACAGCAACTTTTGGACCCATTTTACATACTTTCAACGCCTCTTTTGATACTTCAATCAAAATAGATTTTTAATCCATAAATTCCAGAAATTAACCATGATTTTCTTATCCCATTTTAACTTAAATTCCATCTCAAAAATTTGAAATTTAATGTTTATCTTGATTTATTACTTAAACTGTCCATAATGCTGAAATCATACATGCTGAAATCTCAAAAACTTGGAATATTATCAAATCAATTAGTTTTGATCTTTGATTTTTCTGGATTTTTAATTTGCAATGTCCTTATCCTTTTAAGCTGAAACTTTGGCCTTTCCTTAATCACACCATCATGAGTTCTTATGCACAATTTCATGAAACAAAACCATTCATTTTCTATATATTCCATATTTTTCTTTTTTGTTCCAGATTCACTACACATGAGTGTAGATTAGATGCTATGGGCTAATTAATTCCCAAATTAAACTTTATAAATAAAATTGATTAATTAGGCATCTTTAATCTGTGAAATATGTTAATAAATCACCACATACCTGGATTTTTTGGAGAGAAATCAATCCCCAGGAGGACTTCCAAGATGGCCTCTTCTTCCTTCTCCTCTCTCTGTCTTTCTCTCTCTTTCCTTCTCTCTTTCTCTCTCTTGCTCTCCCTCTTGCTGGAAACGTCCAGCCCTTGCTGCCCCTTTTCTCCTTTTATTTTCTTCCTTTCTTGCTCCCCAAGAAACCCCATGGGTACTTAAGTAATTTTAATTTTAACCTTCCCAAATTACCCCTCATTGCAACGTCTATAGGGCCGCCCATTTTGGTCATTTTATGGCACAAAATTCTGCCCATAATTCATGAATTTTCTCATGATAATTAAATTAATCAAATCCACCAATATGATTCCTCGTATCGTTTTATCCGTACCTTTCAAATTTCGTTTCAAACCGACTTTTCTATCTCAAGTTATACCCACTTGAAATTAAACTTTAGATTTGTGATGAAAATAAATAATTATCACCCTAATCCTATCATAATTTTCATAATAAAATCTATCCATAATATTGGGCACAAAATCATGTGCTTACCTTTCAAATTTCACTTCATTTCGCCTTGTAGGCATCAAGTTATGAATTTTCTAACATTTACACCATACTTCCATAATTATCATTCTAATTTTCATTAATCAAATCATGATAATTAAAATAATTATTCATGATACATTAGCATCTCTCAATCCTCATTAAGCCACTTTAGTCATGCTGACTCACTTGGGCTCCGGTGATTAATTTTAATCACCGTTTTTAATCGAAACCCTAATTGCAAAATATCATTAAATCATAAAATCATCTAAAATTCATTCAAGGCATACATGTATCATAATTACATGCCAAATGCCTTCATATGTATCACAGATCCAAGTAAGACTCATATGAAGGCATTAAGCATGATACATGTATGCCTTGAATGATTTATGGATGATTTTATGAATAACGATATTTTGCAATTAGGGTTTTAATTAAGAATGGTGATTAAAAATTTAATCGCCGGAGCCCAAAGTGAGTTGGTATAACCCGTGGAGCTTAATGAGAATTTAAAGGTGACAATGTGTTATGAATAATCATGTTAATAATCATGATTTAATTTATGGAGATTAAAGTGTAATTATGGAATTAAGGTGAAAAATGATAGAAAATTCATAACTTGACGCCTATAAGGCGGATTTCGATGAAATTTGAAAAGTAAGCTCACAACGGTTGGCTAAATATTTTGAATGGATTGGATTAAGGGAATCATGATGGGATTAGGGTGATAATTAATTATTTGTATCCCCAAATTCAAAAGATAAATTCAAGTGGTCATAACTTGAATTAGAAACGTCGATTTGAGATGAAATTTAAAATGATGGAATAAAAATATGAAATCTATGAGATGAAAGGAATAGATTAAGCTACTTATCATTAGATTTTCTTAATCACAAAAAGACGAAAGCCATTAAATGCAAGTCAAGGTAGGAAGCTTCTTGGACATTACAATGAGGGCAATTTGGGAAGGTGAAAATGAAATTTACTAAAATGCCCTAGGGGTTGCTTGAGCACCAAGAAAAGTGGTAAATAAAAGGAGGAAGGAGAGGGAGCATGGGGCTGGACGTTCCAGCAAAGGAGAAGAGAAAGAGAGAGAGAAAGAGAGAGAGAGAGAGAGAGAGAGAGAGAGAGAGCGAGAGAGAAGAGAGAGAAGAGAGGAAACTAAGGGGAGAAAATTTCTCCAAAAATACAGCAAGCCTCACACGTCCAACCCAGCAAGGAAAGGGAGAAAACAGAAGGAAAAAGGGAAGGAGAAGCTCGGGAAACTCGGGGCAAAGATTCGACGAAATCGGGTAAGTAGCTGTTGAGTTTAAGCCTTCCAATTTCCAAGTTTTCTTCTTGATTTGGAATCATGATTTTGACTTATAAAAAACCTCTTAAATAACATGTTTCAAGGATTAAATATGCTTAGCTAAATAAGTTGATTTATAAAGTTCAATTTGGGATGAATCAGCCCATTTCCTCTAATCTACACTCATGTGTAGTAAATCTGGACTTGGAAAGGAAAATATGGAAGAAATATTTAACGAACTATTTTTAGCATGACATTTTTTGGAAAGACTAATTATTCGGTGATTAAGGACAGATGAAATTTTCAGATTAAAATGATAATTACGTTGCAAATTAAAAATTTGAGAAAATCAACCTAGACAGGATTGAACGGGTGGCAGGATCAGCTGCACAAAATGATTTTTAATAATTTGTATACAAGTAATTTTGGGATGAAAATTTTAAATGATATACAAGACATATTGAGGATCACAATAAAAAGATAAAAATTAGTTTTTGATGGGTATAAATATATCCCATAATTTACGTGATTTAGGCTGTCTGAAAAGGGATGCTGCTGTCCAGCAGAGTAAAAATACCAAAAAAATAGAAATACTAGATATTTCATGATGGAAATATTTATTTAGGTTAATTAATAGAGTATGATAAAAATTTCAGATCAAAAATACTTTATTTGATATTAATTCAAGATTTTGAGAATTCAGTGTGCCTGAATTCAGCATTATGGACAGCTTAAGGAATAAATCAAGATAAATGTTAAATTCCAGGTTTTTGTGATGGAATTTAAATTATGATGGGAATAAACAAGTTATTATGAGGGTTTAACCTATTAGAGGTAAACAAGATTATCCTAAATATGATTTTTTGAAGATATGCAAAGGGATGTCCAAAGATGGGTGCTAAGGGTACCCAAAATGTATATGGAAAGTTGCTATTTTGGAAGGAACTAATATATGAATTTTAAACATGTGTTAATAACCTAAATTTGGTTTAAGAAAATCATGATTAATTTCTGAAATTTAGGGATTAAAAATCGATTTTAATTTAAGTATCCCAAGAGACGTTGAAAATGGGTAAAACGGGTCCAAAAGTTATTGTTTTCGAACCCTATGATGAATTAATTATAAATCTAAAATTAAACCCTAAATTATGTATTAATTAAGAGGTTTAATCATGATGGAATTAGAGACAAGTTTCTGTGTTGAAAAATTTTAAGAAACACATGATTTATGTGTTGAGAAATGGACGTATATGAAGAGATAAGTATGAATAAATGATATATGGATTATGTAAGTTGTTAAAATGAAAAAATGCATAACAACATGATGAAAAATGTGGATTAGGGTACTATTTAAGTAAATAATGATAATCTCAAAATTTGAGATTATTATATGATGTCTAAGTTAGCAACTAAGTGCTTAAAATGAGCACCGTTGTATGAAAAATGGAAAATATGTTAAAAAAATAATAAATGGAGGTAATGTGAAACCCCAACCTAATTAGGATTCAATATAGGCATTGAACATTTATGTGTAATTTATAAGCAAATTTATTGAATTTTAAATAATTTTTGTGATTTTGCTAAACTATGATAATTAGGGCTAAGGATTAGCAATGATGATTCGAGTGATCATTATAAGCTGATGTGGGACAAAGGGATTAGGATAATTTTTTGGTGATTAAAATACACCAATACATCATGAATAATCATTTTATATTATTTGATATGGATTATGAGAATTTAAAAGGATAATTCTCAAGTTAGTAAAAAAAATCCTAGAAAATTCATAACTTGATGCCTAGAAGGCGGATTAATATGAAAATTAACATGGAAGAATATAATTTTGTGCTTAATCACATGGGAAAGGTATATTATGAAAATTTTGATGATAATTAATCATCACCGTCCAAAATTTAAAACGATCATAACTTGAGCTAGAAAAGTCGTATTAAGACGAAATTTGAAATGGACGGTTAAAATTATGAGATTAAGGTTATGAAAGGATTTGATCATGAAAATGATGATGGGATTAGGCTTGTACGAAATTGGGAACAATGGTTTTGACTTTTCACACCAAAAAGTGATTAGCATAGGGGAGAGTAGCTTACATGGCAAGCATGGACATCCAAACCAGCCCCTAAAGTGGATTTTTGTGAAATATTTTTAATAAAATATAGGCCCAAAGTCAACTATGGATTAAGGGAATTAAATGTGCATTAAATTGGAGTGGAAATTTGTGGCTAAAGGTATTAAATCTGGACCGTAGAGATGAGATGATGAAATGGACAGCAAGGGTGCATGAAGGAGAAGGGGACGATTGTGGCAGCTTTTGGAGTTTTTATAATTTTTTAATTATGCTCAATTGATTCCCAATTGACCTAAATTATTAGGTTATTAAATGAGCATTAAATTAAAGCTGAACCATGGTGGAAAAAAATTCGAAATTGCTGCTGAAACAGGGGCGTTGAAAATTTACAGCAAAAGAGAGATGAAATGTGGACCGTTCAAGCAGCCAGAAATGTGATTTTTTTATATTAAAAAAAGATAAAATGCATGAATAATTAGCATAGGTATTAGGGTATATAAATGTGCATTAAAAAGCTGCAAAAATCGTTGAAAATAAATCTTAAAAATAGGCAGCCATGTGGACGTGACAAGTGGACAGCTTGCATTGATTCTATCTTAAGCAGATTTTTGGTTTAATAAAAAAATGGTAAAAATATTTTTTATGGCTGTGAATTAATTAGCACATTAGGGGGATAAGCACACATTAAATATCTGTGGAAAATGTAGCACAAGTGGGCCCACAAGCTGGAAAATCCCGCTCTATTAAGGGGTGTCGTCCATGTGTGAGAGAAGGATTTGGAAATTGTCTAAGTGCTGAAACTTGCACCCCAAGGAAGCAGCTCACGTCCATCATCTAGCCCAGCCAAGAAGGAAGAAAAAGAAGGAAAAATAAAGGGGAAAAGGAGGGATTACCCATTTAATTAAGTAAGTATATGATTATTTTGATTTTATACCTCAAATCTGGAAATTATATGATGTTGTAAACTAAAATATGAACAGGACAGTAAATGGATGAAATTTTTTGTGAAGAATCATGATGGAGTGATTAAGGAAATACTAAATTTTTAGCTTAAAAGGATAATCCATTTTCAAATTTAAAAATCCGAGAAAATTAACCTAGATAGGGTAAAACGGGTGACAGGATTAGCTGTAGAAAATGATTTTTAATAATTTTTATAAAAGGAATTTCGGGATAAAAATTTTACGTAATATATAAGAAATATTGAGAATCACATGAAAAAAATAAAATTTAGGTTTTATGGGTATAAATATGCCCCATAATTCACGTGATTAAGGCTGACCCTAAACACCCAACACTGTCCAGCACAGTGAAAATGCCAAAATAAATATATTATGTTAATATTTCATAATGAAATTTTTAAGAAAGTTAATTCATGTATTTATTAAGGTATGGTAGAAAGTTCAGATAAAAAATACTTTATTTGATATTAATGAAATTTTTTGAGAATTTATTGCGCCTGATTTCAGCATATGTGGATAGTTGGAGAAAAAAATCAAAAATAAATATGAAACCTATGTAGAAATGATCCAAAGTTATATATATATATATTAATACCCTAGATTTGGGTCAGGAAAAGTTGGAATAATTGCTGAAATTTCGGATTTATAAAACGGTTCAGGGTTACATGACAACAGACACGTTAAACGGGTGAAAAATGGGTTCCAAAGTTGCTGTTTTGGAAACCTATGATTAGTGGATTAAAAATTCATGAAAATACACTAAATAAGTGTTAATTGAGGTGTATAATCATGCTGAATTAGAAGCCAAGTTTATGATTTGAAAAAATTTAAGAAACACATGAATTATGTGTTATGAGTATGAGACAATTATAAATGGTTTAAGTGAAAGTTTAATATGCAAAAATGCATGAAAAATGTGATGAAACACATGAAATATATTGATTTTTGAATAACCCCACAATTTGAAATTAATATATGGGGTTTATGATATTAATTAAGTGCTTAAGAATAAGCACAATATGTGAATTATGAACAATATGTGAAAAATGACAAGTTGAAAGTTTATCACTTTATATGATGAAAAATGATTGATTCATGAATGTGTTATAACATGTATAAATGTTACCCTAAATATGGGAATTGAACATGTCATGAAATGACTTGTTGATACATAAGTATGTTATGTACGTATTCCCGACTTGGAATTCAAGCGGGTTATGAATATTTGTGAAAATGGGTTGAAAAACTAAGTGAATGCAAGAAAATGGAATTTACATGAATGTTATATCATTCTACATGTATAGGCAAAGGCAAAGAAAGGGTTGACCTGGGAAGCTCACGTGATCAAGGTAAGCAAGCGAACTTTCCAAAATATTGTTTTCCTCCTATGTTTTGAAAATGATAGCTTAAATAAAATGCTTTAAGGATTGTTTCATGGGAAACAAGCAATACTTCTTAAAATAATTATTTTATCACAAGTGTTGCCAAGATTGGAAATGCTTTATATTAATGATTTTAAAGAGTTTTCTTACAAGTAAGCAAGCGAGCTTTCCAAAATATTATTTTAAAGAAATTTTATGAAATTTATGAACTTGCTTTAATAAGTTGATTTCATAGTTTCTTATAAGATAAGTAAGTGAATTTTCAAGCATAATGTTTATTTTCAAGTATTAAAATTACTTGATCATGTTTATATTAATGATGTAGAGAATTGCTTATAGAGTAAGCAATCTTAGTTCTTGAAAATATGATGTGGGTTTTAAGATGGTTTAAATATAAGCAAGTTCATACAAGTGTGGTTTACAAAGAGTTTTATCTTGAAAAAGTTTGAATCTTTCATAAAATGATATTCAAAAACAAACCATGAAAATTCTATTTCCAAGGAGTTTTATTGAAAAATGTATTTCTTTACAAAATGATTTCTAGAAATAAATAAATATTTTGAAATGGTTTCCATTAAATGTCCTAAATTGAATTTATATACGTGTTTTGAGATTTATGTAGGTGTTTTGAAATTATCTATCAAGGTGCTTTACAACTCTTAGAGTTGTAACACTTTGAAGATGCTTTACTCTGATATTCCAAAAAGATTTAACGATGGCCAGTCTTACAAAATGATTTGGTGGATTTTAAGTGTAAATAAAAATCAAAAGCTTCTTAAAATGAGAATTTCAAAAGTTGTTTAGCAAATCATTAAAGTTGTGCAAAATATTGTCTTCTCAAATATTTCAAATGTTTGGTAAAATGAATTTATTAAAATATTTCTAAACTCTTTAAGGGTGGTCATCCTAACATCAGGATTTGAAAATAATTTACAAAAATGTTTTATTTTCAAAACAACCATGCCCAATTCTCAATTCGAGAAGGGCATAGTCTGCGGACTGAGTGGTTTAAAATATTTTATTTTCTTTTCAAAACAACCATGCCCAGTTCTCAATTCGAGAAGGGCATAGTCTGCGGACTAAGTTGGCTTCATACATATCAAGCTGAGGCTTGAAAAAGAGCATAGTCAAATGACTGGACTAAGTTTTGTGAAAATCATGCTAGCATACGAGTGTGCGAAAAATGATGTACTAGGCTTATGGCTGAGGCGGTTACGGACCAAAATGGTCGAGAACCAGAGCTCACCTCTACTTGTAGCCGAGTCGCTTAGGGGAAAGCTGGAGGCCGGCGGGCCCTCCCTGAAATGGGAGCAAGATCATGGACAACCGCCTAGCTAGCGATGTAGTCACATGAATGGTTTCTTTCCTAGGGGAGGATGATCACTTGTTAAGTGTCACCTACCTGAGGGTTAGAGACACAAATCCATATATTTTTGGAACATACATATGTTCCCTATGTTTTAAAAAGTCCCAAAATGGGCACCTACTCTGTTTGGTTTTAAATGGATTTGTGTTGGCTTTAAATGGATTTATGTTTAGTTTTCAAAAGATACCATATGTGGGTTAAAATAGGTTTATTTGAAAAAATATTTATGGACATGAGAATGTCCGCATAGATAAAAGATTTCTATGCACATGCATTACTTTTAAATAACCCCGAGTTGGGTTATACAAAAATTTAAATAAATGTTGTTTTGGGACAAGTAAATTTCCTCATGAGCAAAAGGTTATAAGAAAAATGTTTTAGGACATATAATCGTCCTCATGCCATATGAAAAATATTTTTGGACATAGACATGTCCTCATGATAGATGAAAACTATTTTGGGACAAACAATTGTCCCCATGAAAAATGGTTTAGATGCATAGATATCACCTTTGAAAATCCTCAAAATGGGGACATGCACAAAGTTTTATGAGTGTATAATGAAGTAGATTTCTATAAAAGGTTTCTTCCTATTGGTAGTTGATCAATTGATAAGTGTCTCCTACCTAATGGGCAAGGGATGCATTTAAATGAAAAAAAAATGATGCTTGCTTATTGAGTTTATCACTCACGTTTTGTTTTCCTAACCTTAGACAGGTTTAAGGCTCGAGGGAAGGAGCAAAGCTAAAAGGTATTGATATGTTTGAAGAATGAAGGGAGAAATGTATTGCTTATAATGAAATGGGATTGATTATGTATGATGTAAATAGATAAGTGATTACGTAAAAAATTCTACATGAATTTTTATTTATGAATATATATGCTGCCTATAATATGAAAGTAAAGATACTTGTATGACAAATTTTATGATGATATGGATGAGTCCACTATGAATGATAACAAGTATGAGCTAAGATGATGAAAGAAAAGAAAAAAAAACTTGGACGAGATCAAATTAAGAACCCGCCGCTTTTTCAGGATCAACAATCCTGATCACATTTACCAATCGAAAATAGATATTGAGGTAAGGTTGTGACACTCGGGTCGGGGGCGTCACGGGTAATGAACTTCCAAATAATGATTTAATGAATGATTGTTATATGCATGTAAGTTTACCCTACATACGGGTATCAAAAATGAATGGATGATTGATATGTATAGGCTATGTTGCTAAGTATGAATACCCAACTTGAAAGACAAGTGGGTTAATTTAGATGAACTTATGTAGGTTGAAAAACCTAAGGAATATAAGTATTTAAGGATGATGCCAATGAATGAAATGTTATTTTTATTTATTTAAGCAAAGGCAAGGAAAAGAATGGGAGGAAAGGGATTATGGCGATCTCAGGTAAGCAAGCGAACTTTCTAAAATGCTATTTTCTTTCTATGTGATTGATATGATTGAAATGTTTATGTTTATGTTTTAATGAATGGGCAAGCACAAGTTTTGAAAATGATGACTTTAATGAAAAGCCACAAGTTTTGAAAAATGACGGCTTTAATGAGAAATAGTAAGTTTTGGAAAAGAATGGCTTTAAGGAAAAGCCTCAAGGTTTGCTTCATGGGAAGCAAGTAATACATTTTAAGATAAGGATTTTATCATCAGTATTGCCAAAGATTGGCAATGCTTTATGTTAATGGAATTGAGAATTTTGCTTATGAGTAAGCAAGTTCTCCATGATAATGTTTTCAAAAGATTTCATGTTTGATACTGATGGTTTTAAGAATTTTCTTTTAAGTAAGCAAGTTCTTTATGATGTTGTTTCAAAAGTATTTTATAAGAAAAATAGAATTTTACCCTTTTTCACAAAGTAATGTTTGTAAATAAGTTTTGAGTTATTTCTACAATAATTTGTGATAAATAATTATATTTACGAAAGAAAAAGGAAAAGGAGAATTGATTTATGAAAAAGATTTGTTTTGCTGGGTCATGATAATTAAATAATAAATGATGATTTGGACATAGTCCATATGTTTTGAAATGATATTCAAAAAGTTTTGATTTCCTTTAGATAAGAAAATCTATGTTGAAAATGTCTTGAAAAATGCTTATATGGATGTGTTGAAAGGGATTTAAGGATGACCAACCTCATATGTTGAGTTTATAAAATGGTTTGATTTCGGGTTGCTAAATGGCATGCAAAAGATTATGCAAGCCCCCTTATGTAAAAATGTTATAATAGATAGGTGGACAATAATTTGATTATTAGGGTGGTTGAGAAAGGGTAGCATAATTGCATAACTTTTGTGAGCAAAAGGCCCCGAAATGGAAACCAAGAAGATGTTAGAAAATATATGGTTCAACTTTGAAAATTCAAAGGTTTTAAACTTCTTTTATAAGGATTTTAATATGTATTATTTTTCAAATATTTCAAATGTTTATCAAAATGTTTACTCAAAATATTTCCGAAAGAATTTAAGGAAGGTCATCCTAAAATTAGATTTCAAATGATAACTTGTTTAAAGTGGGTGCGCTCGCTTTACAAGTTGACACAGACTGCGGTCTGTGATGTGTTTTCGAAAATGTTTTTTAAAGACACAAACTTCGGTCTGTGATGTTTTTAAGTTATGGATACAGACTGAGGTATAAGTTATGTGATGTGGTAGCCAACAAAATGTGTAAAAAATAAAGTGCTACATATGTGCATAATGACCTGTGAAGTTGAATAAATGATATATGTGTAACGTCCCGAACCGAGACGTCACTTCCTTACCTCAAAATCCTATCGATTGGTAAACGTGAATCAGGATTGTTGCCCTGATCACGCGGCAGGTTCTTAATTGGATTACGTCCAAATTTTTTTCGTTTATTCATCGGTCATCATTCATAACTTGACATGACAATCATCACACATTATGACATTTCACTTGTAATGAAATTCATCATGTCCATTCATAATATCTTTTCATGCTTGTCATTATACAATCAATCATTGTACACATCATATTTGCATGCATTCAGTCATTAATTCCAATGGAACTTAGAACTCTAACTAAGTTCAAATATACATAAACACGTAGCATCTTTTCATGCCTTTCTACAGTGAAAGATTTCTTAACTTAAGCATCACATTTTCATATCCATACATTCATACATTCAATCTTTGAAGCATATAGAACTTAAAATTCTAATTAAGTTCACATACACATTAGCTTACCTTAGCATATTCATGCTTTTCCATTCCTCATAGCCTTTATCGCTATCATCACGTACTTTTCTTCTTGTCTTAGGTTCGCAACATTCTGAGTTTCCCTGCTACCTGTCTAAGGGTTGGGAAAACAAAATGTGAGTGACAACTCAGTAAGCAAGCATTTTATCTTTAGGACAAGGCTTCCTTGAAAACCTTTTTCATAAACATTGGGAATACCTTTTTTCCTGAGGACATGTATATGTCCTGAAATATCATCATGAAATCTTTTTCATTAAGCATTCATTCATAAAACCAGTTACAAGCCACATGTTGGCCTGTTAAGGCAGAACATACACGTTTTACCTTCTCTAATGGAATCCCTTTAATTCTTATATGAACATTTTCGATGTTCATAGACATTACATGAAATCATCGTTTGCCAGTGGACGTTTTACGTCCAAAATATTTTTCTTATAAATCCTTAGGCAAAGGAGACATCTCATGTCTCAAAACATCATTAACATAAATCGTCATAAAATCCTTTAACCAAGACACATTTTATGTCTCAAAACATCATTAACATAAGCCATCATAAAATCCTTTAGCCAAGAGACATTTTATCTCTCAAAACATCTTTAATATAAGCCATCATAAAATCCTTTAGCCAAGAGACATTTTATGTTTCAAAACATCATTAACATAAGCCATCATGAAATCCTTTTCATAATCCCCGTCTTGGGGCTTGTTTATAGCAAACAAGGCAAACAAAATACGTAAACCATTTTCATAAATGCATTTGCATAAACACATTTCTTTTAATTCTTGTTATTTACACTTTTGTGTAAAACACCCTTTCTTTTAGAGTAACTTATGCATATTAGCTCATAAGAATCCAATTTAGGATAACTTGTTGTATAAATGCTTTTATAACCCAATCTTTGGGCTTTTGAAAAGCCAAACGTATACAAATGCATTTCTCTCCATCCAGCAGTGACACTTAGCAAGTGATCATGCTACCTTTTGGAAGAGAATCCTTAACAACACGCTAGGCCAGCGGCTGTTTATATATTCTACTCCCATCTCAGGGAGGGCGCCGCTGGCACTCTTGTCATCCCTTTGCGACTTGGCCTTATGTAGAGTGGGCCCCGATCATCCCAACCGTGCTCTACAACCTGCCTATTACTTGTACTGGTGCACCGTACGTTATTATGACGAACCGCAGTCCATTTGATTTAAAGAACCACAGACCGCAGTCCATGTCCTTTTAAAACGGGATCACAGACCGCAGCCTGCATCCATATGCACAAAAATCTTAGACCAAAGTCTATATTTAAGAATAATTTTCAAAAATACATCACAGACCACAGTCCATGTCAACTTGTAAGTGAGCGCACCCACTTTAACAAGTTGTTATTTAAAATTTAGTTTTAGGATGACCTTCCTTAAGTTCCTTTAGAAATATTTTGATAAACATTTGGAATGTTTAAGAAATGATACATCTTAAAACTCTTTTAATAAAAGAATTTCAAAACTTGTGGATTTCCATAAATAAATTATATTTTTCTCTAATATTTGCTTGGTTTCCATTTCAGGACCTTTTATTTACAAAAGTTATGCAATTATGCTATCCCCTTGTCCATAACCTAAAAATTTAATAATTGTCCACATATCAATCATTTTTACATAAAGGAAAATTGCAAGTCTTTTGCATGCCATTAAGCAACCTGAAATCAATCATAGGAGGTCGGTCATCCATAAATCCCTTTTTAACACATCCGTATAAACATTTTTAACATAGATTTCCTTGTTTAAAGGAAATCAAAACTTTTCGAACATCATTTCAATACATATGGACTATGTCCAAAACATCATTTACTGTTTAATTATCTTGACCTAGCAAAATAAATCTTTTTCATCATTGTTTATCACGAGTTATTGTAGAAATAACTCAAAACTCATTTACAAATAATATTTTGTGAAAAAGGGTAAAATTTCCTTTTTCTTATAAAATGCTATTGAATAATATCATATAGAACTTGCTTGCTTAAAAGCAAATCCTTAAAACCATCGGTATCAAACATGAAATCCTTAAAAAAAAATATTAGCATGGAGAACTTGCTTACTCATAAGCAAAATTTCTCAATTCCATTAACTTGAAGCATTCCCATCCTTGGCAACACTTAGGATAAATTATTTATCTTAAGAAGTATCGCTTGCTTCCCATGAAGCAAACCTTAAGACTTTTCGTTAAAGTCATCATTTTTCAAAACTTATGACTTTGCATTAAAGCCGTCATATTCAAAACTTGTTCTTGCCCATTCAATAAAACATGAACATAAACATTTCAATCATATCAATCCCATAGAAAGAAAATGACATTTTAGAAAGTTCGCTTGCTTACCTGAGATCGCCATAATCCCTTTCCTTCCATTCTTTTCCTTGCCTACATGATAATAATATGATTTTTCATATATTTCTTTTCCTTGTATTCCATTTAGTTTTGCAACCCATTTTATTCACATATATCATTTATTCGACTTCTCAAGTCACTATGCATACATTTAGCATATACGTGCACATTTTTACACATTCCATCGGCTAATCCAATAACATATATAACCCCATAATTAGGGTATCCATTCAACCATACAAAATTCATCCATTAACTATCATACATAGGTTCATTAACCTTCATTTACCACTTTTCACATTTTTTTCCAAAATTCATACATCGTTGCCCGTTCCGAGCGCCCATTATGACCTTAGGTTTCATTATATAATTCCAAAATTGGAAATTAACCTCATGAAGTGCTAAACAGATATATATTCATGAAATATATCATATTTTCATACATTTTTGCACAAAATCATATTCTACATGTCATTTATCATCCGTGCATGTCCATTCCTTCACATATGCCCTTTTGGCAACATATACATAAGATATTTCATAAAATTTTCTAAGGAAGAAATTTAATCCATATTTCATAGATTTAATTACCCTTAATTACCATTGCATTTACGGTATTTTTATGGGGTTTAAATCCACTTGCTATAGGTTTCCAAAACAGCAAGTTTGGAACCCGTTTTTACCCGTTTAACATGTCTTTTGACACATAACCTTAGGCAATTATATAAATCCAAAAATTTTCAGCATATAATCCCACTTTTATTAATTAATATTTAATTATTTAACACATATGTCTATTTGGTTGATTTCTACATAGGTTTCATATTTCTTTTTGATTTCTTTCTCAAACTATCCACATATGTTGAAATCAGGTGTACTGAAATCTCAAAATCTTGAATTAATATCAAATCAAGTATTTTTGATCTGAAATTTCTACCATATATTAATAAATATATTAATTAACAAAAATAAATATTTCCAGCATAAAAAATTAATAATTTATATTTATTTTGGTATTTTTACCTTGCTGGACAGCAGCATCCATTTTCAGTCAGCCTTAATCACGTAAATTATTGGGTATATTTATACCCCTAAAAACCTAATTTAAATGTGATCCTAAATATTTATTATATATCCTTTAAAAGTTTCATCCCAAAATTCCTTATATAAAAATTATTAAAAATCATTTTCTACAGATGATCCTGTCACCCGTTTTACCCTGTTTAGGTTAATATTCTCGGATTTTTAATTTGAAACATGCTTATTATTTTAAGCTAAAAATTTGTTAATTCCTTAATCACCCCATCATAATTTTTCCCAAAATTTTCATGCTAAAATTTATCCATTTACTGTTCCGTTCATATTTTAGTTTACAACATCGTATAACTTCCAGATTTGAAGCATAAACTTAAAATAATCATATACTTACTTGATTAAATGGGTGATCCCTCATTTTCCCCTTTCTTTTTCCTTGGTTTTCCCTTCCTTTTGGCTTGCTAGGTGCTGGACGTAAGGCTGCCTTGGGGAAGAAGATGGAGTTCAGCACTTGGAAGAATTTTCCAAGCCTCCAACCTTGTGAACGTGCTTGACTTGGTGAGGCTGGAATTTCCAGCAGTGGGCCCCACTTGTTGCTGCATTTTCCATAGACATTGAACGCCCTCTTATCCTCTTATGTTCTGGTGAACTCACAGCCATATAAATTAGCATTTTATTATTTTTTTAAAATCCACAAATCTGCATTAATCCAGGCTGCCCAAATCTGTCCAGCCCTTACACGTCACTTGCTGCCCATTTTCATTTCTTTTCATTTTTTAATAATCTCAATTTGAGGGTAAATTATACACCTAATTACCATTTAATTAATCCATTAATTTGGCCTAAAAAATTAGCAAAAATCATTACAACAACATCAAACTATTCACGTCATTTGCGTACACAAGCTGTCCATTTTTGCATCATCAATGAGCAGCTGTTGCCCACGAATTTTCAGAGGGTTTTTCCACATGATTAATATCCCATTACTTACCCTAGGTGTTTAGGTATTTTAGATGCATATTTGGGATTTTTAAAAAATCCAAAAATCATACTTTATCACCCATGGGCGTCCCTTGTGTTGACACACCTACATGCCTATTGAAGCTACTCCCTTAGCCATTTAAAATCCTGCATTTAAGCTACTGATTTTCCATGGATTTTGGAATTTTTTTTAATTCATAAAATTCACTTGGAATTGCCTCCCTTTGACACCTCATATATGTCATTAAATAATGCATTTAATCCATGTACTCTAACCATTAATGCATGGTACTCTTTGGGTGTAAAAGTCAACTATGTGCACCTTTTTCAATTCAGGTATTTTCCCAACATGATTTTCTTAATCCAAACCTTCCAAAATGTTAATCACATAATTTCGTTCCACCGTTTCAAATTTCATCTCAATCCGATTTTCCTAGCTCAAGTTATAGCCGTTTGAAGTTAACGGTTGAAATTGAGATGTGATCAATAAATCATTAATCTAATTTCATCAAGGATTTTAATAATCTAATAATCCTATAATACCAAGCCCAACATCATCAACTTTCATGTCAAATTTCACTTGAATCCGCCTTACAGGCGTTGAGTTATGAATTTTCTAGTGTTTTCCAACATAATTCCACAATTTTCATTTTAATCTCCATTAATTAACTCATGAAAATTAAATTAAACATTCATGCCACATTAGCATGTTTTAATCCTCATTATGCCCCTTTAGTCACTTTGACTCATATTGGGCTCCGGCGATTAAATTTTTAATCACCCTTCTTAATTAAACCCTAATTGCAACATATCATAAAATCCTAAAACCATCCATACGTCATTTAATACACATATAAATCACTTGTATACGTCCAATGCATACATTGTACCCTACTTAGTTTGGGGTTTCACAGCCACAGTATCACAACTGTATTCATGGTCATGATGAATAAAATATTTTGAGAATACTTGGATCAATTTGTTGTGGTGTTCATTGATGATATTTTAATTTAAATTAGAGGAAGAGCACTAAATGCATCTTAAAATGGTCTTAGACAAGCCGAGAAAAGAAAAATTATATGTCAAATTGAAGAAATGCGAATTTTGGCTAAAGCAAGTCTCATTTTTAGGACATCATATCTTTAAAAGAATTTAAGTTGATCCTTAGAAAATTGAAGCAATTCTTAAATGGCCAAGACCAACAAGTATTATCGAAATTAGGAGTTTCTTAGGATTAGGTGGGTATTATAGAAGGATTGTGGAAGGATTTTCATAGTTATCTGCACCACTTACCCAATTAACACAAAAAGGAGTTCGATATATTTGGTCAGGCGAATGTGAAAATAGTTTTTAAAAATTGTAGCATCAATTGGTTAAAGCACCTATTTTAACCTTACTCGAGGGAAATGAGGGATTTGTGGTATATAGTGATGCTTCGAAGAAAGGATTGGGATATGTACTCATGCAAAGGGGAAAAGTTATAGCTTATGCATCTCGATAACTCAAGCCTAACGAGGTAAACTATCCTACTCATGACTTGGAACTTGCAGCAGTGGTATTTACATTAAAAATATGGAGACATTATTCATATGGTGCTAAATGTGAAATTTACACTGATCATAAAAGTCTCAAGTATATTTTCACTCAAAATGAGATAAATATGAGACAAAGAAGATGGATGAAATTACTTAAGGACTATGACCTCAGTATTTTATATCACCCACGCAAAGCAAATGTGGTGGCAGATAATTTAAGTCAAAATGTTAGTGTGGCACACCTGATCACTAAAGAGGAAGGATTACTTAGAGAAATGAGGCAAGCAGAATTAATTGTATGTCCACCTAGAATGCAAGTGAGATTATCACAAATGTCGTTACAATCTTCGCTATTTGAGCAAATTAAATGTGGACAACAGAATGATGAAGATCTAATGAAATATATGGAACAAATGAGGCAAAAAGACCTTATTGAGTATACTAATGATAATCAAGGTATATTTCGATATAAATATCGTATTGTGTGCCAAATTAGGTTGAACAAAAGAATCAAATCCTAAAAGAGGCACATTTCTCTCCATTTTATATGCATCCTAGAAGTACAAAGATGTACCATGATCTTAAAAAGGGTTATTGGTGGAACAACATGAAGAGAGAAATTGCAAAGTTTGTTGCTAAATGTCTAACTTGTCAGAAAGTGAAAGCAGATCATCAGCGAACTCCAGGTAAATTGCAATTTCTTGAAGTGCTAGAATGAAAAGAGGACGATATTACTATGGACTTTATTGAAGGTTTACCTCGGACATAGAGAGGAAACGACTCTATATGGGTGATAGTTGATCGTCTATCTAAGGTAACTCATTTTGTACCTGTGAAGAACAATTTCTCTACGGAAAGGTTAGCCAAAATTTATTATAAGGAAATTGTTTGTCTTCATGGGGTACCTAACTCAATAGTATCTGATCGGGATACAATTTTTACCTCTAGATTTTGGAAATATTTGCATCAAACCCCAAGAACTCTGGTAAAATTTAGTACTACATTTCATCCCCAAACTGATGGGCAAATAGAGCGGGTTGATCAAATTGTTGAGGATATACTTCGAATGTGCACTTTGGAATTTGGAGGACCATGGGATGAATATTTATGAATAACTGAATTTGCTTATAATAATAGTTATTAGGCAACTATACAGATGGCCCCATTTGAAGCTCTATATAGACGGAGATGTCGAACTCCATTGAATTGGGATGAAGTAAGGGAAAGAAAATTAGCCTCGGATTTATCAAAAAGAATGGCAGAAAAAGTGCAAGTGATTCGACAATGTACACTCACAGCCCAGAGTCGGCAAAATAGTTATACAGATTACAAACGAAGGGATCTAAATATCTAGATTGGTGATCATGTATTTGTAAAAATAACACCAATCAAAGGAGTCACAAGATTTGGAAAAATGAGTAAATTAAATCCAAGATATATTGGGCCATTTGAAGTATTAGAAAATAATGGCAATTTAGCCTACAGGTAGCATTACCTCCACCCTTAGCAACGGTTCATAATGTATTTCATATATCGATGCTTAAGAAAGTATGTGTCAGACCTGATTCATATCCTCACAGCAGAGGCTTTGCTAATTCAAGATCATTTAAATTATGAAGAAGGACCTATAAAAATCTTGGATTATAAGATATAGAAGCTTCGAAATCGGGAGATTGAGCATATTAAAGTTCAATGGAACCGATACTCTGAAAATGAAGCAACCTGGGAACTTGGTGAAGGAGTAGAAAGAAAATAACCTCAATTATTTGAAATTAAATAGGTTTCAGGATGAAACTTTTTGTAAGGAGGGGAGAATTGTGAAACCCATGTTATTTGAAACTTAGTGAATGTGAGGTATACTGAAAGTTGGTACGGTGTGTATATTATTGCTGTAAAGTTATAGAAAAATGTGTATGTTTCCAAAAAGACTAAATTACAATTTTAGAAAAATGAGATTAAATTACAAATTTAAAAAAGTAGTAAATAATGATTTCATAAAGATTAGACATGAAAATGAATTTGTATAAATTTCTCGAGAAATAATTTCAAAATTCTAAATTATACCGATTAAAACTGTTTAAATTCATGGACCTTATGGAAAAATAAAAATAAATAGGAAAAATTTGGTCCAATTAGGGGTCTTAATGAACTCTTATATTCACCTATGCTACTTTCATTATATCTTAAAATGTATAACTCATATTAACAAGAGAATTTAATAGAAAGTATTAAATTATGTGCTCTTTAATCTGCATAGATTAAATTATGAAAAACAATTGATTAAAATGCTTAACTTAAGTGCATCAGAAAACGTGCCAACAAGTCAAACCCATGCAGGCTTCCACATACAGAACCTACCATTCATAAGTTTTTATTTTTAATTAATTGTTTATTAAATTAATATCTTGTACCTTTAAGGCCGTTTGAGATAAAATTTTTATGGGCAAACCTATTTTAACATACCCTACATAATGAATGGACTAGATCATGAAAATTATGTTTAGAAAATTTTTAAACAACTAGAATTATATGATATTTCATGAATTAATTTTGAATGCTAATATCTTAACCTATACTAATGGTTTTAATATGAAAACAGAGATGGACGGTAAAATTAACCTAATTTATAATATGAATGGAATGGATTAGGAAATATGACTTAATAAAGAATTTATGAAAATTCAATTATTATCTTGAAAAATGTGCATGGCTTAAATTCAAAGGGTACGTGACTACCCTTGGAACATGCATGAGTACCATTTTCACTATACGTTTCACATTTTATCAATTGAATTATTATGTATATACAACTTCATTTCGGGTGAAATTTCATGGGTAAGCTTAAATTAATATACCCTACTTGATGAAAGGAGTAGATTATATAAAATATAATTACAAATGGGTAGAAAATTTAAAATTTGGATGTATTGCATTAGTTAATTTCAAATGATTATATCTTAACTACTTTTAATTATTTTCGCATGAAACTTGCTATAAGCAGCTAATTTAATGTAATTTAAAATATAGATGGGTAGATTATAAACAATTTCTTTAGAAAATTATTAAAAAAATTTTAATTATTAATTCTCTATGTAATATATAAGTTCTTTTTTAAAAGGAATGAGCGATTTCACAAGGACCAATTTAATTTGCTTCTGCCACCTAGGTAAGAAGTAATTAACATCGCTTGCTGGAAAAAATGAAATGAACACTGGCAGAAAAATAGGGCTGGACGGTGCATGAAAAGGATACCTAGCAGCCTCATACTAATGCGTGCCAAAGGACTGACCAAGCTTAGTATAAAAGGCTGATGGCAAGCATTAGGAAAAAGGAATTAGCTAGGGTAGCCGTGAGGAGAAAATTTAAGCAGAGAAGAAAAAAAAAAGAAGTAACGTAGGAAAAGCCAAGTAGGGAAGACGTCTCGACATTTGAAAAGGTTTGGCTTGTTTCCTTTTGTCATCTTCCACACGTTTCAAGCTTTTCGTCCATCTAGAAATTATTAGAAGATTATTTGACGCACGACTACACTTTAGATAGGTTTTTAAATCTTTTCATTTGCTTGATCGATGTCCAAATGCTTATGGAATTACTTATGTTGTTTAATTAAAATGATTGAATAAAACAATAATATAATACCACCGTTTAAAAAAAAGAAAATTTCACGGATGTATATAATGAAATTATTTTCTATTCTAATTTAATGTCCTAGCAAGTATATTATTTTCAAAAAAAAATTTATATTTCTTGATGTGGGTCCAGGAATCGGGAATTAAATATGTGTATAATCTATTTGTTCTATGATTTAAACAACCATGCATGTGCAGTTAATTAATTAAAAAACAAAAAATATATAAAATTATTTTCTATATAGTTTTAAGGTAACGATGATATTGAAATTATATTCGTTGTCTACATATTTGATTTTTATTATTAACCTCCTAATCTGAAATTCCCTAACTAATCATGTATTAGGTAGGGCTATCATTAATATTCAAACGAATATCAACATGTTAATTCTCATAAAATTATTTTACATCATCTTCAAATAGTTTTTTTAAATTTATAGTTTACGTACTCCCCTTAACAATTAAACAGATTATACGAATTTAGTTAGAAATTCTACCTTAAAAAGGTAATTCTAATATTGAGAATAAATAGGTACAAGTTAAAATTTTATTGACCCTGTAAAGTTCCGGTTAATGGATCTTTGAATAAAAGTTGCGCCCATGTTTTTCTTATACGTTATCGATTGAAAGCATGTTCCATCAATAATTGTGTATGAGTAAATGAGAAGAAAATGCATATAGGTATAAAAGAAAATAGATATATGTATAGTAAAATGTAAAATAGTCCATTTTATTTATTTATGAAAAGGAAAAGAAATGATTGAGTAGGCAAGCTGTAATTCTAAGGTAAGCAAGTAACTCCTTGAAATGATCTATTTTCCAAAATGATTGAATGACTTTCAATTCATTTCTTGTTGGCATTTTTTAATATTATTTAAGGAGGGTCATCCCCATAATGTGGTTTGAAAAATGAATTTATTAATTTGTTCTATAAATGATCATGTCATTTTCTTAAGTTGAAAAGAGAGCAAAATGATGAATGTGATTATTTCTTGAAATTATGCTAGCATGTGTATGAAGCATGGTGCACAATAGTATATATAATAACCAGACCCAAGTAGGACTCATATAAGTGAATTTAAGATGTAATTATGATTTATGTATGAATTGATTGATTTATGGATGATTTTCATGAATTGATAAATTTTGCAATTAGGGTTTGCAATTAAGAATGATGATTAAGATTAATCGCCAAAGTCCAATGTGAATCAAGATAACTAAAGGGGCTTAATGAAGATTAGAACATGCTAATATTGCATGAATATTTATTTTAATTTTCATGATTTAATTAATGGAAATTAAAATGAAAATTATGGAATTATGTTGAAAATTGTAGAAAATTCATAACTTGACGCCTGTAAGGCGGAATGAGATGAAATTTGAAAGGTAAGCTCAAGATTTTGGGCTAAAAATTATGTGAGGATTGGATTAAGGAAAATGTGATGAGATTAAGGTGATAATTATTTGTTGTAATCTCACACTCTAAGGTTATTTTTGAAGGATCATAACTTGATGTAGAAAAGTCAGTTTGAGATGATATTTGAAATGATTGAATAAAATTATGAAATATATGTTATGGAAGGAATGAATTAAGCTAATTATCATGAGAAAGTGCTTAATCAGAAAAATTTACCCAGCATTGACTATGTACACCCTATTTAATTGCTATGTTCTCATACCATTAAATAAAGTGAAATTGATAAGTGCATAACCTGTTTAGTGACTACATAGGGTTTAATGATATATTCCTATCCGTTAAACAACTCCCCTTACAAAGAGGAAACCTATGGATCTATCAGAGATTTTTCTCTTCTAAGGATAAATCAAGCAATTAAATCATCTTACAAGGTAGCTAATCTTGTAAAAAGCATTAAAATTGCACATGCAAAGGTAAATCGCAAACAATCATATAATAAATCAAATATTCATTCCTAAATTTCAAGGAACCAAGACAATATAGTTTAGAGTTCAATTCATCCTAACTATCCATCTAATGGAGGTTTAGTTCAAAGATATGATCATAACATCCATTACATCCATATTGAAAGTATCCATGAAAGCAGAGAAAGAAAAATAGAAAGAACAAGAGAAAACTGGTTTCCCGGCGGCTTCCACCAAGAAAGTTGAATCCTCTCTTCAATCTGTGCTTTGATTGCGCTTTCATCTTTCTCTTATGTATAATTCCATTCCTGGGCTCTCTCCTTCCGTCCTCCTTCACGCGCAAACCCCTAGGATCTATTTATAGAATGATAATGCGCAGCACACGCACTGAAATCTGCGCATACGGATGCGTATTGGCGCCTAGGTGCCAACTCTCTGTGTGTTGGGCAACTTGGAACTTTTCTGTAAACCCTAATAGTTCATGCCTTGGCGCCTAGGCGCCAACTCTCTGGAAGAAATTTGCTTACTGAACTGTGTTGGAGTCTTGGAAATCCTGGCAAGGGCACGTAGGGTGGCGCCTAGGCGCCATCCACCTGCCTCGTGACTTGGTCTCGATCTGCATTCCACTCGCCTGCATGCCTTCATATGGCCCGTCCTTTCTGCAAAGTTGAATCAAACAAATAAATGACCTAAAAATGCATAATTAATGCGGAAAATGCATAAAAACTAAATAATGCTCCTAAAATGCAAAGCGAGTGAAAATTGAGCTAAACAGATGCAAACTAAGCCTAATCTCTCGGACTATAACGCAAATACAGTCTAAAATGGGGCATGATAAATCATATTTTTACGAGTTATCACACCCCCAAACTTAAATGTTGCTAGTCCTCGAGCAACACATGCAAACATAATGAATGAATGAATGAATGAATGTAGACTCTGTCAACTCCATTTGCCTCCCGTGCTACTTTGATCAATCCATTTATCTATTCAACACGGTTAAGAGTAATCTAACTTGAAAAATCCTCCATTACACAAAACAAGGCATGCCTTTTTCATTCTCAAACTAACTTACATGTGGGTGCCAAAATTTCTTAGACGTCGCACCCGAAGTCGACTCCACCTGCGACTTGGGTCACAACGGTCGGAAAATATTCGAACATTGGCGCATTAAATGCGCACCACCTACCTTCAAACGTTCGGATTCCCTCCATAATTATAAAAGGCATTCATTGTGGACGAGGGAAGGAGCTGAAAATCATCAAGTGTGCTTAACTCCCATCTTCAAGACCATCAAAGAGATCAAGCCAATCAAAAGAAGAAGAAATTAGCTTTAAACTGCTATAGCTCAATTTCTGAATCTTCAAAGCCAACTCTACAAGTTCTTCTCTGCGCCAAACTGTCTCTACACAACAGTAACGTGTAGATTCTTTCTGTTTTTCTTATTGTTGTATTGAACTTGATTTAGTTTGAGGAACTAAGATCAAGTGTAAGCAAAGTAGTGTGTGATTGGAGTGGAACTCATCACCTACTTGTGCTGTGATTTGTTGATGCCCCCTAGCGCTGGAATCTAGAAGAGAGCAGTGGCTCTAGTTGTATTTGTGAAATACAATAGTGGAACCCAAGTCACAAGGAGTGTGAGCTTGGAAGAGTGGAGTAGGGAGGTTGCCCGAACCACTATAAAATCTTGTGTATTTGATTTACATTTCTGCTCTCAATATTATATTGCTTTCCATTTTGCTTCTTCATAAAGGGGAATAGATTAATCCGGGGTAAAGTTTCTGTTTAAGTTATAAATTTTTAAATAACCAATTCACCCCTCACCTCTTCGGTAATTGCCATGAACTCGGGACCAATAAGTGATATCAAAGCAGGTCTGTGAGTTAAACCAAAGAGATTCATTGATATGACATCCCATTCGACTTCCGTTCCCGCATTTGCCGAGGGCTAATCATTTACTAGGCCACCATTGTTTGATGGGAACAATTTCGGCTATTGGAAGCTTCGTATGAAGCAACTCATTATGGCTACCGATATGGACTCTTGGATTGCGATCCAAGATGGTGTAATCTTGTCAATTGATGAAAGAGCTTCCAAATGGACCGAAGAGGAAGTAAGAACTGTAAAGAGCAATGCTAAAGCTATGAATTCACTATTTTGTGCTCTTACAGCTTCTGAATATGATAGAGTATCATCTTGCCTAACCGCAAAAGAAATATGAGATACTTTAACATCTATATATGAAGGAACTTCTCAAGTCCAAGGGACAAGGAGAAATATTTTGATTGAAGAGTTGGAAAGCTTTAGAATGCTAGATACAGAAAATATTTCTGAAATGTTTGCTAGATTCTCTAAAATTACTAATGCTTTGAAAGGTCTTGGAAAAGCAATTTCTGAATCGGAGCAGGTCGTGAAGATTCTAAGGGCGCTACCCGAATCATGGACTCCGAAAATTACTGCAATAGAAGAAGCAAAGGACTTGAACACATTGAAGCTAGAAGACCTTATTAGCTCACTAATGTCACATGAGCTAATCGAGAAAAGAAATGAAGACCACCATAAAAGAAAAAGAGCAATTGCACTAAAAGTCACCCATAACTCAGATGAATCCACCTCATCATCTCATAATGACGATGAAGACATTGCTCTACTCACACGCAGATTTCGAAAGTTTGTGAGAAATTAAAAGAACTTCAAAGACTTCAAAGAGAGATCACGAAAAGAGAAGAAGGAGGCTACAAAGTGCTATAGATGAGGCGGTACGGGACATATGCAAGCTCAATGTCCTACACCGGAAGAAAGACCAAAGGATTATCAAGAAAGGAAGGAAAGACATGAAAACAGAAAATACCAAAGGCCAAAGGGAAGAGGAATGTACGTGAATGAAGAAACTTCATCAACAAGTAGCTCCTCAACCGATGATTTTGAAGCGGCAAATTGTGCAAGAATATGCTGCATGGCGCGGATTGAGCAAGAGGAAGATTTGTTGTGTTTAAACACAACGGAAGTTTTGGAAGAACAAACTACTTCAACAAAGTGCACAAGTAATGAAGAGGTAACTTCCAAATTTTGCCATTCTCAATCTACTTATTCTTCTTTTCAAGAATGTCTCAAATGTGCTGAATTAGAAGAATTACAACATGCATATGATTCATTATATGAGGAAATCAAAAATCTAGGAAATAAGTTATCATTAAAGAAACAACAATGTAACTCCATTATTATTGTAAATGGAAAACTAGCTGAAAGTACATCAAAACTGAAAGATGAAAATGAATTGCTTTTGAAAGAAGTAGAGAAATTGAAAAAGGAGAATGAATCCTTAAATGAATCATTAGCTAAATTCTCTAATCTGGGAGAAAATGTGAGAATGTTTCTGAACATGACCTCTCAAACAAATAAAAGAGGTCTTGGATACTCCACATTTGAGCAAAGAGAAAGTGACAAATCGAATGTGCCAATACTTGGGAAAAATCAAACCAAAACTGCACCTATCTACAAGCCTAAAAGAAAAAATGTTATGTGGACTAGAAGGCCAACTTTTGAACCATTACATACTTGGAGGCCTACTCCTAGATTACCAATGGCTTGCAATTTCTGCCGGTCCTCCGCTATCTGCCGTAAGTAGGCCTCCACCGCCCTGTCATGCTGACGCCTGTACCGGCTTGTGCCGCAACCAAATTCTCCAGGTTGGTTAGCCGCTCACTCGTGGATAGCGGCTGCGAGGAGGGGCCCGCTGGTGGAGATGCTCTGGGCCGCGTCGTGGCGGTGCGGACCCGGGGCTGGGTGTTGTAAGCAAGGTCGTCGATGATTGCCATACAGTTCAGGACCTCCTCCGTTTGCTCCCATCTGACTTCGGCCCTCTTGCAGAGCCCGGTGATAAGTGATGGGAAGTAGTAGCTACCCCGGGGTGCCGTCGTGCAGGTACAGATCTGCTGGTAGATAAACCGGCCCACGTCGATTGTCATGCCGTTGTAAATGGCAGGGAGAAGCAGCGCTCTATCCATTGTCACCTCACTGACGTGGGTTGACGGCATCATCCAGGTCGAGATAAAGTGGAAGAGCATCCTCCCATGAGAAAGCATGTCGCTCCACTTGAAGGAGGTAAGCTGCCCGCTCGTCGACTTCCAGATCGGTGGCCTCTGGCAAAACTGCCTAGTGACAGAGCTGATGTCTCGGTCTTCACCCTCTAGGAATGCCTCGTACTCGTCTGGGTGATCAAAAGAAACCGTCCCATAATACAGTTGATTGCCTCCGCATGGAATGGGACGATCTTGCCCCTGACCTTCACCTGCCCCTGCTCATGCTCCACTACATTCGCATAAAACTCCTTGACCATAGGAGTAATAGCAGGTTGGGGTTGCACCACAAAATTCTGCCAACCTCGAGCATTCAAGTTGAGGAGTGGAGCGTCGAAAAATTCATCTATCTTGATTCCTCTCTCCGGAGTCAAGTGCCTTTTCTAGAGCGAGTTCATGTACCACTTTAAGGCCTGAGCGGACACGAACTTGTTTGCATCAAATTCTATCGGCTCATGAACCTTCTTCCTCGTTGTAGATGACGAGGAAGACATGACTCCGACAACTAGTCTTAAACGGCCCTTGCAAGCAAAAATCAAAAGCAAACCAGAAGCTAATCTCCACAAACCAACCACAAGCCGATCAAGCACCAAATCAACACCAAACAATCCACAAAACCAACCACCCAACTCAATCTCCACTCCGCAGACCAATCCACAAAAACCAACCAAACCAGTCCAATTCTCCACTCAACCGTCACCAAAACACTTCAAAGCAATGAAAAGGCACCAAAAATGGAGAAATTTTTACCCACAGAAGCTTTCCACCTGCAATCTAGACCTTAAGCTGTTTCTGCACTGGCGCCGAGGCACGGGGTAGCGGCGCTTAGGCGCCGATTTGCTGACAATGGGTTTCAGTGTCGGGCGAAAGAGATGATGATGGTTGGGCTCAAAATGGAGCCCAAATTAAGGGGAAAATGATGGAAAAGTTAGAATAGGTGTGAGGCTAAGGATTTGGTGATGAAAAACTAGATTTTAGATGGATTTAAGTAGATCTAAGGAAAGGGGAAAAAGAGAATGAAATGAAAAACGGAATGGGTGGAATGGGTGGAATGGGAGGATGATTCCTTGATGAAATGTGGTTGGATTTGAGTTGAAATGGCGTGGAATCAATGGAAGATTGATTGAGGATGAGAAAACGGGGTTTTCGGCGCCGAGGCGTGGGGTTTAGGGTTTAGAACCCTAACCCCGAGCTTTATAAGGTGTCTGGGTCGCGTTGTCCACAACCCGGCGCCGGGGCGTCAGTTCGTGCTTCCGTGTTTTTCGGGATCTTCATCACGGCGCCGGGGCGCCCCCATGCGGCGCTTAGGCACCGATCTTCTTCGGTAATTTTTTTGAATTTTTCTCCTGGCTACTTCTAAGTATGATGTTTGTGAAATTATGCTCCAAATTATTTTCCTGAAAATAAAAAAATTAAACAAAAATAAAAACAAAAACAAAGTGACAATGAAAATGGGTTGCCTCTCATTCAGCGCTAAGTTTAACGTCCTTAGCCTGACGTTCCCGCTGTTCAATCTTCCTTCAAGTCCACCACATCCTTGCAATGTTGAAAATCATTTCCCATATAATGCTTTAAACGTTGCCATTCACGACAAAACCATTACCGGATGCCTCATTGAATATTTCCACTGCTCCGTGCTCAGTTGCCTTTATCACCATGAACGGACCCAACCATCTGGATTTGAATTTTCCTGGAAACAGTTTCAATTTCGAATTGAAAAGTAGAACTTTCTGACCTGGTTCGAATTTTCATGGTAGAATCTTTTTGTCATTCCATTTCCTCACCTTTTCTTTATAAATTTTGGCATTTTCATAAGCTCGCATTCGGAATTCGTCCAACTCATTGAGTTGCAGCAAACGATGCTCCCCTGCTTGCTGCATGTCTAGGTTCAGTTTTTTAATCGCCCAATATGCATTATGCTCCAATTCCAATGGTAGATGACAAGATTTTCTATAAACTAGTTGGTAAGGAGACATTCCAAACTGGGTTTTGTAGGCAGTTCGGTGTTCGCAATCTCACCGCAAGTGCACGGGTCGTAGATTGTAGTATATAAAATATCGATCCATAAGGAATTCAAGACTAAAAATTCTTCTTTTAAACACTTTCTCGTCGGATTAAATGGATTAGGAAAGTTGAAAGAGGATGTAGTAAATTAAATGGAAAAGAAACAGAAAATTGGGAAGAGAAAATAAAATAGAAATTAAAATGAGTGGAGAAAACGAGAGTGTGAGTATCTAGGGTCTAGAATTTCACATGCATCTTTTGTAACGGGTAATGGTATAATTATTTAATCCGGATATTGTTTGTTAAATGAGAACAATCCCTAATTTATCCTTGCACCTTCTCTCGAAACCTACAAGGTGTACTCTAATCTTCTTAACCACCTATTCTCATGGGATTAAGTTAATTAGAATCCATTAAGTTTTGTGGTTTGTTCGTGGAATTCCTCAAGGTCATCATGCCTATTATCATGGTCTTAGATTTTCAGGTTTAATATCTTGATTATCGTATATTAGATTTCCACCTCTCGGTTCCATCACCTAATATATGGGAATCATTGCCAAAGTGCAGGCCTTCACACCAAGCAAGCATTAAATCACAAGATATTAAATTAACAACAATATCCATCATAAATAAATTAACACCCACACCACGCTACATTGTACGCATGCTACATCCTAAACCCTAGATTAAGGGTTTAGCCTAGCATGTTCAAGTCCAAAAGAGAATTAACATAATATCCCATCTTAAACAAGACAATAAAAAGCAAAGAAAAGAAAAGCTTATTGGTTTGGAGCTCCGATGATGTGTCGATCACTGCACGCAACTCGTCAGTCCTCTTCTCGCCTGTGCTCTCCACCTCTCTCTCTCTCTCTCTCTCTCTCTCTCTCTCTTTCTCTCTCTCCAAGAATTCTCTAATCTCTTCTCCTTCGAAAAATTATCTCCGCCCTTTCGGAACCCTCAAGGGGTTTTTATATATCCCTTAAAACGAGCCAGCCACTCCCAATCATGCGCAGGTCTGCGTATTAGCGCCTAGGCGCCAACTCTCTGTGTGCTGAGCAATTTGGACACATTTTGGAAACCCTAGAAATTTTTGCATTGGCGCGTAGGCGCCAACTCTCTGGACTGTCCCTGCCTAGAGCTTCTCCTTAACTTTTGTAGCTACCCCTGCTTGGCGCCTGGGCGCCCCTGGGTGGCGCCTAGGCACCAACTCCCTGGATGTAATTTTACCTTGTGATCCCCAGAACCCTTTCAGACTTTTCAGCACGTTGGTGAAGTGGCGCCTAGGCGCCAACTCTCCGGAAGCAGACTGAAATGTGGTGTTGGAGATTCTGGCTTGGGCCTGTAGGGTGGCGCATGGGCGCCACTGGTCGGCGCCTAAGCGCCGACACCCTTGCTTCCTTTGGTTTCTCTTTTCTTCCATCCATCGTGCTCTTAAGTGTTCCCTATTTCTACTTGTCCGAATTCCCTTAGACAAAAGAATGGAGTGAAATCTCAAGCCGAAAGAATATAAAAGTTATTAAATATCTTAAAATTCATGTTCAACGCCCAATTGATGCAAAAATCACATTTTAAACCAAATTTCATATTGAACTCAAATAATTCCCCATAAAATTGGTATAAAATGCTCACATAATATACTGTTAATTTTCAATTATCAAATACCCCACACTTAAACTTTTGTTTGTCCTCAAGCAAAAACAAAGGAATTCAATAACACATTGCAAAGTTTCAAAACTTTGAGCGAAACGCTAAAATAAATGCTTAGCCACCCATTTAGTGAGAGTATTAAACTAAAAATTTTTGAAACATGATACTCATTGAAAATCTCAGTCAACAATCTCTTCTCACATGACTAATACTGTGTACCCTTTCTCCCATTTTGCTTTTAATCATTAAGAGTTCAAAAACTCCCGTAATAAACTCCTAACTATTAGGCATCTTCCCCTTTTATCTGGTTATTCAATGCACACATTCAATAATTCAAGTAATGGTAGTAATGCAGAAAATATCAGTCAAAGTACCTCATATACACTTCATCAAAATTTTAAATCTTCTCTGCCAACTCAATTAGCCAATTCATAGGATCTTAAGGACTTAATAGGACAATGCCAAGTTTGGCACAAGAGATAAAGTTTTGAACATTCTTAGAATTTAAACCATCTCCACATGGCTTTGAGCCTCATTTTACAACAGGAAATAATGTTACCCCACACTTAGTGCTTTTATTCTTTTCCAAGCCTATTCTTATCCTTGGTTTAGCTCTTTTTTTTTAAACCAAGTCCGGCAATAACTCCCCTCACCATATTTCAGGGTATCTAGGAAGTTATTTTCATTAATTGCACAAGCCGTGAGGTTAAACCTTGTTCCCATTTTACTTTTCAACTCAAAATTCAATGTCAAAGTTGGTTCAACTAGGTGGGAATTGAGGTTTAGAAAAAATTGAAGTCCAAGTTTAATGGGGGTAAACAACTATTATACTTTCACAAATAGGTTTGTCATGAAGAAAATGCCTTAATCATGTCCACCATGAATTGGTTAGATTGAGTTTTGTCCTTTGAAATTTTTTTTATGTATATGGGAAAAACTACCTTTTTGGATGACAATTGTGTCTATTACAAACAACCTTTGATAAATTAGAAAGGATTACTCTGATTTTGAAAGAAAGCAGAATTAGTTCCTAGGTATATCAGTTTCATCAAGTGATTCAAGACAAAAATCCAAGTATTTTCAAAGAGTACATGTTCAAAACAAATTTAACCTCTCACTATGGTTCAGCTCTTTTTTTTCACTCAAAGATATTGAAATCCAAATATGGTTTGCTTATAAGACGTACAAGAGTTCAAAATGGGGTCTCGATCAGTCCAACGACAAGATTTACACAAAATTTTCAAAAATTATGACAAAAAATATCATCATTAGGGTAGTGAAGGAATTCAAAGAAAATTAATGCAATGCAATTACCCCCACACTTAAAATCGACATTGTCCTCAATGTAAATCATGCCATCAAAATAAATAGATATTGTAAAAGATTTGAGATGTTAACTTCCCTGTTTTGGAGAGTTGAACCGAATTTCCGTCCCATGGTGCTTCCTTCCAAGTAGATTCTGAAAATAACCAATAAAGCTTAAAATTAGAAAGTATCAAAATTCTAAAAAGAAACTAAAAGAAAAGAAACATAAATAAAAAAAACTAAAACCCTGAAAGAAAAAGGAAAAGTTCGGGTTGCCTCCCGAGAAGCGCTTGGTTTAAAGTCGTCAGCCCGACTACAGATTTTCAGTTAAATGGCGTGTTTCAAAGAAGGAGTAGATGACTCCTATTGGAATGTGATCTCCTGAGCAGTAGGGTTTGAGGCGCTGCCCATTGACTTTGAATGCTCCCGTCTTTTCACTCCAGATTTCAACAGCTCCATGAGGAAACACTTGTAATACTTTGAATGGTCCCGACCACCTCGACTTCAATTTTCCTGGAAACAATTTAAAACGAGAATTGAAAAGCAACACCAGGTTATTAGCTTTGATCCCTTCTACCGGATGTGTTTGTCATGCCAAAATTTTGTTTTTTCCTTGTACATCTTCGAATTTTCATAGGCATTGAGTCGAATCTCCTCGAGTTCATCAAGCCGTAGTAAGCGCCTTTCTCCTGCAAATTTTAGATCAAAATTCAAAAATTTGACTGCCCAGTATGCTTTGTGCTCCAACTCTACAGGCAAGTGGCATGATTTTCCATAGGCTAGTCGGAATGTTGTTGTCCCGATCGGAGTTTTGAATGTAGTGCGGTATCCTAAAAGAGCATCATCGAGTTGCCTTGACCAATCTCGCCGTGATTGGGATACCGTCTTCTCAAGTATGTGTTTAATCTCGCGGTTCGAGATTTCAGCTTATCCACTTGTTTGTGGGTGGTATGGGGTGGCGATCTTATGTGTGACCCCATATTTCTTGAGCAGTAGCTCCATTTGCTTGTTACAGAAGTGGCTTCCTCCGTCACTTATGATTGCTCGTGGTACACCAAATCTGGTAAAGATGTTGCGTTTTAAGAATTTAGCAACCACCTGTGAGTCATTTGTTGGAGAAGCAATCACCTCCACCCATCTAGTTACGTAGTCAACCGCAAGCAGTATGTACTGGTTGTTGAATGAGGATGGAAAAGGTCCCATAAAATCCATGCCCCACACATCGAACGGTTCGACCTCGAGAATGTTTGTGAGTGACATCTCGTTTCGCTTTGAGATGTTTCCTGTTCTTTGGCACCTATCACCGGTTAGTGTAAAAGATCGAGCATCTTTGAACAAAGTGGGCCAAAAGAAACCTGATTGTAGGACTTTTGCTGCAGTTTTGGTGGGACCCATGTGTCCACCATAAGGTGAAGAATGACAGTGATAAAGAATATTTTGGATTTCCTCATTTGGTACACATCGGCGAATCAGACCGTCGCCGCATCTCCTGTACAGGTATGGGTCCTCCCATATGTAGTATTTCACGTCCGCCATGAATCTCTTTTTCTGTTGATAGCTGAAATTGGATGGAATTTCTTGACAGACTAAACAATTAACAATGTCTCCATACTAGGGCATTGGTATTTCCTTGAGTGCAAGCAGTTGCTCATCGGGGAAATCCTCATTGATTTGCACATGTTTGGATAGATTACATTCCTCATTTGCTGGTAGTCTAGATGGATGATCAGCTATCACATTCTCTGTGCCTTTCTTGTCTCGGATTTCAAGGTGAAATTCTTGTAACAGCAGGATCCAACGAATCAACCTTGGTTTGACATCTTTCTTTGCCATTAGATAGCGAATGGCTACGTGGTCTGTGTAAATAATCACCTTTGATCCTACAAGATAAGAACAAAATTTATCAATAGCAAACACAACAGCTAGCAATTCTTTTTCAGTGGTTGCATAGTTGACTTGAGCATCATTTAGGGTTTTGCTTGCATAGTAGATCACTACTGGTTTATTATCCTTTCGTTGACCCAAAATTGCCCCAATCGCATGGTCACTTGCATTGCACATGATCTCAAATGGTAAGCTCCAATCAGGTGGCTGTATAATTGGGGCGGTGGTCAAAGCTTCTTTTAACCTGCAGAACGACTTTAGACAGTCATCAGAAAAATCAAATTTTACATCTTGGTTTTGCAGGTTAGTCAGTGGCTTAGCAATCTTAGAAAAATCTTTGATGAAACGTCGATAGAAGCCGGCATGTCCCAGAAAACTTCGAATTCCTTTGACCGAATTAGGTGGCGATAATTTTTCAATGACCTCTATTTTCGCCCGATCAACTTCAATACCTCTACTTGAAACGAAATGGCCTAATACAATTCCTTCTTGCACCATGAAATGACATTTTTCCCAGTTCAAAACCAAGTTGGTTTCTTCGCACCTCTGTAAAAATCTTAGACAAGTTAGATAAGCATGATTCAAATGTAGAGCCATAAATAGAAAAATCATCCATAAATACTTCCATTATGTTTTCAATGTAATCAGAAAATATGGCCATCATGCATCGTTGAAAAGTGGCAGGTGCATTGCAAAGACAAAAAGGCATGCGTCTATATGCAAAAGTGCCGTATGGACAGGTGAAGGTGGTTTTCTCTTGATCCTGTGGGTGGATAGGAACCTAAAAATAGCCGGAGTAACCATCCAAATAGCAAAAGTAAGAGTGGTTGGCTAGTCGTTCAAGGATTTGATCAATGAAAGGCAAAGAAAAATGATCCTTTTGGGTGGCAACATTTAATTTTCGATAATCGATGCACATTCGCCGACCTATGACTATCTTTGTGGGTACAAGTTCATTTCTATCATTTTTCACGACAGTCATACCGCCTTTCTTGGGTACCACATGTACTGGGCTTACCCAACTGCTATCAGAAATAGGGTAAATGATTCCGGCATCAAGAAGTTTTAAAATTTCCTTTTTCACCACTTCTTTCATGTTTGGATTCAGAAGTCTTTGAGGTTCAATACTTTTCTTACAGTCTTCCTCCATTAAAATTCTGTGCATGCATAAGAAGGACTAATACCAGGTAAGTCATTAATGCAGTATTCAATTGCCTTCCTATGCTTTCTTAGTTCAGATAATAGTTCATTAGATTGGGATTCGGAAAGATTTGCATTGATTATGACTGGATAAGTATCATTTGGACCAAGAAATGCATACTTGAGATTTTTAGGAAGAGGTTTGAGTTCTACCTTTGGTGCTTCTTCCTTTGTTTTTGTCGAAGGAACAGAATTGAGGTCTATGTCGAGCTTCCAGGAGATGAGTCGGTAGCAGGTGAGATAAAAGGGTGTGGCGCCCCAGCCCGAGCGTCACAACCTTACCTCAAGATCGTTCGATTGGTAAACGTGATCAGGATTATTGCCCTGTCACACGGCGGGTTTTAATGGATATTTATCCAATTAAATATATTTCATAGGAGTTTGATTCCTTCTTATTTTCGTCTCATGCATATCTGAGTCATTTCCATCCAATAATGGCAAAATAAAGCATGATGTTCAAAAACATTTCATCATTCTCATAAATCAGATGTCACTGCATGTATTATCATAGTTGTCAACATGAACCATCAAGGTAAATTTACAATCAATCATTCAACATAATTTTTTCACAACATGAAACTTATATTGTTCTTCATTTCCTCAATGCTCGGCTCTTGCTCCTTTGTCAGGTCTCTTCTTTCATCTGTCTATGGGTTTGGAAAACAAAATGTGGGTTGAAATTCAACTCAATAAGCAAGCTGTATATTTTGCAGGCAATTCATTTTGAAGGCATGTTTATTCAAAAGCATTTTTCTCCCTTCGGTAGAGACACTTATCAAGTGATCAACTACTTGTGGAGCAAAAACCTTTTCATAAATCATTCATAAACACTTCATAAATATTTCATGAAAATCATTCATGAAAAACCATTCACGTAAACCATTCGCAAACATTTCATTAACATGGGATGTGTAAATTCATCATTCCTATTGATGACATTATCCTTCATGTGACGGTATGCTAGCTCGGGGAACAATATTCCATGACATGTCCTTTCCATCCTTAGCGCCGGACCTACCGACTTGGCAACGTCAAGGGGGACTCCTTGTCCACTTACTACCTCGACTAGCCTACTTGATTTTCATTCCATACATGACTTTTTGTCACCCCGGCATCATATACCCCCTTACACATGGAACTTGTCATTCTCATGTAGAGAATTTTTTGCATCATCCCTCTTTAAACACCATTTCAATGAAACATCGTATAAATTCATGTTTCATCACATTTCAAGCATAAGTGCGAAATCATAAGCAATCATTTATTTCAACAGAAATAAAGACTTCAATACATATATAAACAAGGAATGGCTATCCTTAAACACTTTGTAATGAAAACCAAAATCATTTAGAAAGCTGCTTCCTTACCTCGCTTGCTTAGCTTCCCATTTCGCTTATCCCTTTGCCTTTGCCTATACATATAAGAATGATATAACATTCATATATTTCCTTTGCTTGCATTCAACTCAGTTTTCCAACCCATTTCATATACATCCATCATTCATTTGACTTCATAAGTCATTATACACATATATGGCTTATTTTGCACCCATTATCATAACTTACACACATTCGGCTATTATACAACATAGCATATACATATAACCCTAAAATTAGGGTATTCTTTCAATATCATAAAATTCATTCCATACACATCATTCATAGTTTCATTAAGCTTACTTTTCCATTTTTCCCATTTTTCTCAAAACACACATACGAGTGTTTCTTCTACATACATATCTTTGCCTTAGCCTTATAATTCAAGTCCAAAAATTTGGATTAATATCATATCATTTCAAACAGATATATAAACATGGGATTCATCTCATTTCCATGCATTTTTGCATAAAAACATTTTTCATAGGTCATTCATCACCCGTTTACCGTTATCCCTTCACATAAGCTCATTTAGCATTTAAACACAATGCATTTCATAAAATTTCCTAACTCAGAAATTTAATCCATTTTTCAGCGGGTTAATTACCCTTTAATACCACTTTACTTAAGGTATTTTCATGGGGTTTAAAATCCATTCTTCATAGGTTCCCATAACAGCAAGTGTTCCACCCGTTTAACGTGTCTTTGAACACATAACCATGGGCAGCCCTAAAATCCGAACTTTCCAGAAATTAAATCCATTTTTCTCAACCCATTTTCTAGGGTTTAACATATATTCAACATTCATACATTTCCATTTCCCAAAACAGCGGGTAACCCACACATTTTGAGACCCGTTTCCACTCCATACATGCATTACTTCAAAAATTCATAAAAATCAGATTTAGGGTTTATTTTTCCTAAATATTTTGGGCATCCATAATACCTTAAATCTGGGGTATTTTACCCTACATAACATGCTTAAAACATGCAAGTTCATTTCCATAACATTTTTAACCCAAAATCTAAGAAATTAGGTCAAAATCCATGCTTTGCATTCCATAACTTCAAATTTTCATTAGTTAAGCATAAACCCTCATATTTTTGGCATGAATACATGATTCATAGCTTAATAAAATCATCAAATCAAAACAGCAACTTGTCTTGGAGGTTTAGGGTTTAACAACTTGGATTTTCCACTTAATACACATGCTTAACTTCATTTTCATCAATCTTAACTTAAAAATTCATGCTTAAAACTTAATACCCAATCCATATTCATGCAAAGGCATGTTAAAACATCATTTTACAGATTCTTTAAGCATGCTTTTCATTTCCAAGTTTTGAGTTTAAGAACTCAAGTTAAACAACCCAAAATCATCACATACTTACTCTTCTTTTTCCCTTGATTTTCTCCCCTATTTTCTTGGGAAAATTCGTGAGTTGCTGCTGCTGTTGCTTTGGGGTGAAAAATTCCACACTTACAAATTTTCTCAAGCCTCTCTCCAAGTGATCGTTCATGGCTTCTAAGGGCTGGAATTTTTCCAGCTATGGGGCCCACTTTTTGGCCATTTTTCCACATGATTAAATGCATATCTATCCCCTTAAAGTGCTGGCACAATTTCAGCTATAGAAATTTGCATTTTCACCATATTTCAAAAGTCAAAACCAAAGCAATCCATGACCGTCCAATGCATCTCCAATTCACGTCCAATATGTTCAGATTTTTGTCCATTTTTTTCATTTTTATTTTATGAAAAAACGTGGGTAATTTATGTCTCTAATTACCCTTTAATTCATGCATTAATTTTATGCAAATATATTTAACAAATATTTCAGCAACTTAACACCAAAAATCACATTTTTCTCCACCACAAGCTGTCCATGTTTTCAGCAGTATATACATACCTTTTTCCAGTTTTTAATTGCTGCAAATCTCCATTATTGAATGCACATATCATGTACTTATATCCCTGCAACATTTAGGCATTTTTAAGAAATTCAAAAATAAAAAAGAAGCACCAAAACAACCCTTGGACGTGCCCTCTTTGCCACCTTGGCTACCCTCATGTAGCTTCATCATTTCATGCATTAAATGGATGGATAATTCATGGCATTATGCATTTTATTTAAATGCATAAATTCCCTCAAAAATTCCTGCAATGGACACCTCATAACTCATTTAATTCCATGTCATCATGTCATGAACCTTTGCATTTATGATATGGTACTCTGTTGGAGCATAAGTCAAACATAGCCACCTTTTTCTATGCGGGCACTTTCCCAACATGTCATGCTTAATAAAAGACATCCAAAATAAACATCTCACCATTCCATTCAACCGTTTCAAATTTCAACTCAATCCGAGTTTTCTAGCTCCCGATATAGTCGTTTGAAGTTAACGGTTGAAATGAATATTTGCTTAAAAATTCATAATTCTTATTTCATCAAGAATTTTTATAACCCATTTATTCCATAATACTAAGCCCAACATTAAAAATTTTTATTTCAAATTTCACTTGAATCCGCCTTTTAGGCGTTGAGTTATGAATTTTTCAATATTTTCCATCAAACTTGTGAATTTCCATATTAACTTCCATAATTCATCTTAAATAATGGAAAATGATTTCTCATGATATTTTTGCACATTTAAATCATAAATAATTCATTATAATCCCATTGTCTCATTTAGGCTCAAAATGCTTAATCACATCATTAATGCTAATCCATAACCCTAATTGCCATAATTGGCAAAATCATAAAATATCTTCATAATTCCATAATTCATAAATAATCATCATATACATGTTTAATACATACATAAGGGTCCTATAGGGGTTAGGGTTTCACAAAGGGCTTCCATCCAAGAGAGTTGCACAAGCAGACAGTTCAGGGTTATCATTTTCAACAGTTGCACTCTGAATGATACATACCTCAATCGGGTCATCTTTTTCTTCGATCGGCAATGGGTTGATGACGTCGACCCGCAGGGAAGAGTCATCGGTTGATAGGTGCTTTGGTGCCTCAGAAAGATTAAATTCAATCTTTTCATCTCCAACTGTCAGTGAGAGTCGACCATTCTTGACATCTATGATAGCTCCAGTAGTGGCTAAGAAAGGTCGTCCGAGAATGATTGGGATTTGGCGATCCTCCTCCATGTCGAGGACTACAAAGTCGACTGGGATGAACAATGTGCCGACTTTCAAGGGAACGTCTTCAAGAATGCCAACTGGAAATTTAATTGATCGATCGACCAATTGGAGAGACATAGATGTTGGTTTTGGATCACCCATGTTCAGCTTTTTACAGATGGAGAGTGGGATCAGACTTACACTATCTCCGAGATCACATAGCGCTCTGCTGATTTGGACATTCCCAAGAGCACATGGAATGGAAAAACTTCCAGGGTCCTTTAGCTTCTCAGGTAACTTGTTCTGCAAAATAGCGCTGCACTCCTTAGTGAGTGCAATGGTTCCGTACTCCTCAAGTTTTCTTTTGTTGGAAAGCATATCCTTGAGAAATTTTGCATAAGCTAGCATTTGGTAAAGCATGTCAATGAAAGGCACATTGATTGACAGGTTCTTGAGAGTAGAAATAAATTTCTCGAACTGCTTTTGGAGCTTAGCCTGTCGTTGCCTTTGTGGGAAGGGGAGAGGAGGCTTGTAAGGAGGTGGTGGTACATATGGCTTCTCCACCACTGGTTCTGATTGTGGCTCCTCTTCTTGCTTCTTTTCCTGCTTGGCATCCTTTTCTGTGACCATTTGAGTTGGGTCGAGCTGCTTTCCACTTTGCAAGGTAACTGCCTGCACCTGTTCCTTAGGATTTACCTCAGGTTGGCTAGGGAGTTTGCCCTAGTTTCTTTGGGATGAGGAGGTGGCATTCTGAGCAATTTGATTTTCAAGCAACTTGATGTGGGTTTGCATTTGATCCATTCTTTCATCATTTTTCTTGAGCATTAGAATGATATTTTTGAGCCTGGACTCAGTGGGTTGGGCTTGAGGTGGTGCAGGTAAGGCTTGTTGGGTTTGATATGAAAGATGGTTCAGTGGTTTTCTAAGGAAACTAGGTGGCTTATTATTTTGAGCATAATTTTGGGTGTTTAACTGGTTTGTCCAAGAGAAATTGGGGTGGTTCCTCCATCCAGGGTTGTAAGTGTTTGAGTACGGGTTACTATGAGTGCGCGTGTCATACTGGTTGTTGATTGCATTGGCTTGCTCGCTTGTGGTGTCCTGTATGGCAAAACTACACTCAAATGTGTAGTGTGAAGCTCCACAGATCTCACATGAAATGTGCCGAGAAGAAGATGCCTTCTGATTTGTGGGTTCCTATTTCTTATGCTGCAAAATTTGATCAATTTTAGCATGAAGAGAATTTAGAGACTCAATATCATATACATTACCTCGTCGAGAGGGTCCTCGGACGTCTCCATATTGAGAATCATAAAGTGCCAAGTCATCGAGAAGCTTGAGAGCCTCCTCATCAGTGAGTCGCATGAATCGGCCACCAGCGGCTGAATTGACGGTGCTTCAGCTAGGTCGATCGAGTCCATTGAAAAAGTTTTCAATAATATCACCCTGCGAGATGCCATGATGTGGACACTTGCGCTGCAGATCTTTCATTCTCTCTCATGCATCATATAGGGTTTTCCCATCTTTTTGGACGAACTGATTAATCTCGTCTCTGATTTTCCTAGTTTTATTGGGTGGAAAGAATTTTTCCAGGAAAGCAGTAAAGAGCTCATCCCATGTGTTGAAAGTATCGGCCGGCATAGAATAGAACCACTCGCTTGCCCTGTCGCGAAGAGAAAACGGGAAAAGTTGCAGACGGATTACCTCATGTGGGGTATTTTGCACCCTGATCGTGCTGCACAACTGCAGGAACTTAGTGATGTGAACGGTTGGGTTTTCAGAGGGTAGTCCTGCAAATTGGTCCTGTTGAACCATCCCGATGAGACCAAAATTTAGTTCAAAATTTCTTCCATCGATCTCTGGTTCAACTATGCATGATCAGAATCCATGAGGGTTCGGGCGGTTCCAATCACTAAGAGTTACCCTTCTTAGAGGAGCATTGTTCTCAGCCTGGCCTTCCTCCTGCTCTTGATGTGGCAGGTTTGGATTGTTGTATTCTGCCATAGTGTCTTCAGGATTTTGTTGCTGTTTATAATCACGAATTCTTCTCCTAAAAGAACGTTCAATTTCAGGGTCAGCAAAAAAGAATTTTTCAGCTAGTTGTTTTGCGAAACTTCGTGTATGTGGGTGTATACAAAGATTCAGTAGCTAATTCAGAGGAAAGAAGAAGATACAATAAAAGAAAAAGAATAAAGAAAGAAAAGAAAAGAACAAAGAAAGTATTAAAAAAAACAAAACTTAAAGTAACGCCGAATTCCCCAGCAACGGCGCCAAAATACTTGTTCGCAATCTCACCACAAGTGCACGGGTCGTAGATTGTAGTATATAAAATATCGATCCACAAGGAATTCGGGACTAAAAATTCTGCTTTTAAACACTTTCTAGTCGGATTAAATGGATTAGAAAAGTTGAAAGAGGATGTAGTAGACTAAATGGAAAAGAAGGGAACAGAAAATAAAATAGAAATTAAAACGAGAGTGTGAGTATCTAGGGTCTAGAATTTCACATGCGTCTTTTGTAACGAGTAATGGTATAATTATTTAATCCGGATATTGTTTGGTAAAGGAGAACAATCCCTAATTTATCCTTGCACCTTCTCTCGAAACCTACAAGGCGTACTCTAATCTTCTTAACCACCTATTCTCATGGGATTAAGTTAATTAGAATCCATTAAGTTCTGTGGTTTGTTCATGGAATTCCTCAAGGTCATCATCCCTATTCTCATGGTCTTAGATTTCTAGGTTTAATATCTTGATTATCGTATATTAGATTTCCACCTCTCGGTTCCATCACCTAATATATGAAAATCATTGCCAAAGTGCAGGCCTTCACACCAAGCAAGCATTAAATCACAAGATATTAAATTAACAACAATATCCATCATAAATAAATTAACATCCACACCACGCTACATTGTACGCATGCTACATCCTAAACCCTAGATTAAGGGTTTAGCCTAGCATGTTCAAGTCGAAAAGAGAATTAACATAATATTTCATCTTAAACAAGACAATAAAAAGCAAAGAAAAGAAAAGCTTATTGGTTTGGAGCTCCGATGATGTGTCGATCACCCCACGCAACTCGTCAGTCCTCTTCTCGCCTGTGCTCTCCACCTCTCTCTCTCTCTTTCTCTCTCTCCAAGAATTCTCTAATCTCTTCTCCTTCGAAAATTTATCTCCTCCCTTTCAGAACCCTCAAAGGGTTTTTATATATCCCTTAAAACGAGCCAGCCACTCGCAATCGAACGCAGGTCTGCATATTGGCGCCTAGGCGCCAACTCTCTATGTGCTGAGCAATTATGACACATTCTGGAAACCCTAGAAATTTTTGCACTAGCACCTAGGTGCCAACTCTCTGGACTGTCCCTGCCTAGAGCTTCTCCTCAACTTTTGTAGCTACCCCTGCTTGGCGCCTGGGCGCCCCTGGGTGGCGCCTAGGCGCCAACTCCCTGGATGTAATTTTACCTTGTGATCCCCAAAACCCTTTCAGACTTTTCAGCACGTTGGTGAGGTGGTGCTTAGGCGCCAACTCTCTGGAAGTAGATTGAAATGTCGTGTTGGAGATTCTGGTATGGGCCTGTAGGGTGGCGCCTGGGCGCCGACACCCTTACTTGCTTTGGTTTCTCTCTTCTTCCATCCATCGTGCTCTTAAGTGTTCCCTGTTTCTTCTTGTCCGAATTCCCTTAGACAAAATAATGGAGTGAAATTTCAAGACGAAAGATGATAAAAGTTATTAAATATCTTAAAATTCATGTTCAACGCTCAATTGATGCAAAAATCACATTTTAAACCAAATTTCATATTGAACTCAAATAATTCCCCATAAAATTGGTATAAAATGCCCACATAATATACTGTTAATTTCCAATTATCATTCGGTATGCCCATAGTGCGTCATCCAGCTTAATAGACCAGTCTTTGCAAGATGACCTGATCATTTTCTCCAGAATTTGCTTTAATTCCCTGTTGGCCAACTCGACTTGTCCATTGGCTTGTGGATGATAAGTTATCGTCACTCTGTGGCGTACACCATATCTATGCAGAATTGCCTTTAACTGCTGATTGTAGAAATGGGATCCTCCATCGCTAATGATCACCCGGGGCATGACAAAACGAGTAAAAATGTTTTTCTTAATGAATTTGAGGACTGTTTTGGCATCGCCTGCCTGAGTTGGAATCGCTTCAACCCATATGGAAACATAATCAATAGCCACCAGAATATATTGGTTTCCAAATGACAGGATGAATGGGCCCATGAAGTCGATACCCCAAACGTCAAATATTTCCACTTCAATGACATTAGTGAGAGGCATTTCATATCTTTTGGAAATATTACCTGTCCGTTGGCATTAATCGGACCTTTTGACATAAAAATGGGCGTCTTTGAATAAAGATGGCTAGTAGAATCCCGATTGAAGTATTTTTGCCGCAGTCTTGTCTCCTTGAAAGTGGCCTCCATACGGAGATGAATGGCAACTTTGCAGTATTTGTTCCTGTTCACACTCTTGAATACACCTCCGATATAAGTGGTCTGGGCATTGCTTGAATAGATATGGGTCATCCCAGAAATATAATTTCATGTCATGGAGAAATTTCTTCCTTTGGTGTGAATTCAACTCCGTAGGCAACAGTCCACTGACGATAGAATCGACAAAGTCTGCATACCATGGTGGACTACCTGGGGAGATAGAGAATAGCTGCTCATTCGGGAACACTTCCCGAATTTGCTCCGTGTCTTAGGCTGGCTGGGGTCCTTCGAGGCGAGAAAAATGATCAGCGACCTAATTTTTTGCTCCCTTCTGTTCTTTGATTTCAAGGTCGAACTTTTGTAACAGTAGGACCCATCGGATCAAGCGTGGTTTTGTATCCGTTTTCTCGATCAAATACTTGATAGCCGAATGGTCTGTATATATAATCACTTTGGTTCCCACCAAATAGGCTCTGAATTTATCGAATGCAAATACCACCGCTAGCATTTCCTTTTCTATCGTGGTATAATTCATTTGTGTCTCATTTAAGGTTTTGCTAGTGTAGTTGATGGAGTGGAAAACTTTGTTCTTTCGCTGGCCAAGTACTGCTCTCACTGCGTAGTCACTTGCATCGCACATCAATTCGAATGGGAGGTTCCATTCTGGAGAAATAATGATTGGCACAGATACTAATCTCTTTTCAGCTCCTGGAATGCCTCCATGCATTCACCAGTGAATTCGAACGATGCATCTTTCTCGAGCAGCGAACATAGTGGCTTGGCTATCTTGGAAAAATCTTTTATGAACCGCCTGTAAAACCCTGCATGTCCTAGAAAACTGCGAATGCCTTTGACTGAAGTGGGCGGAGCCAATTTCTTGATCATCTCAATTTTAGTTTTATCAACTTCAATTCCCTGTTTGGAGACCTGATGACTAAGTACGATGCCCTCCTGTACCATGAAATGACACTTTTCCCAGTTGAGAACCAGGTTCGTCTCCTCTCAACGCTGGAGCATCTTTGATAAGTTAGTCAGACACTCGTCATAGGAATTCCCGAATACTGAGAAATCATCCATGAATACCTCCAGGAAATCCTCCACCATGTCAGTGAAAATGACCATCATATAATGCTGAAATGTACCTGGAGCGTTGCATAGGCCAAAAGGAATTCGCCTGAATTCGAAAGTGCCATATGGACATGTGAATGTGGTCTTTTCTTGGTCCTCCGGTGCTATCATAATCTGGAGGTAGCCTGAATAGCCATCTAGCAAGCAATAGAATTCCCGCACCGCCAACCTATCCAACATCTGATCAATGAATGGGAGCGGAAAATGATCCTTTTGAGTGGCTTTATTGAGCTTACGGTAGTCCATGCAAACTCACCAATCAGTATGTGGAAACCCAAATTTTAAGGTCATGTATGAAACCCTAGGGTTATACACCCTAGGTAATGTATTGACTTTTATATGAAATAAATATATAATTTCTATAATATATGGAGTTGAAGGATCAAATAATTTTTTTTTTGATGAAAGGATCAAATAATTAATTGTGAAATATAATTTCAAATGAATAGTAAAACGTGAATAGTAATTATGTGGTTAGGATAAATCCTTAATCACAAAAGACGAAAAAGGAGGCTCCACACAACAGGAGAAAATAGGAATAGAGATAAAAGGAGACTTAATTGGAATTTATGATTTTATAAAGATCAAATATTAAAATGAATTTTTACAAATAATTTGAGAAGGATTTTCAAAATTCTGTTATACAAATTGAAACTATTTAAATTTACGGACCTTATGAAAAAATAAAAATAAATGAAAATTTTTGTTCAATTAGGAATCTTAATTTAGGGCTTATATTCATCCATACTATTCTCATTAAATCTAAGCATGTATAACTCGGATTGACACGAGAATTTGATAGGAAGTATTAAATCGTATGCTCTTTAATCTAGACGGAATAGATTATGAAAAATAATTGACATCCAATGGATATTTTATTATTTTTGCATAATTGATTAGTTAATTTAAATAAAATAAAAGATTTTTTCAAAATTCCGAATCATAGATTTTGTGCGTAATTATGTATATATTAATAGAAAAAAATTTCATAATATATAAGTGTGTATGTAGTTATGAATTAATTAATTAATGCAGGATTAAAAAAATGCATGAAAAAAATTCGCTAGTAGCAATATGGCAGCTGGTGCATGTAATTTCGTGGACGCTAAGCCAATGCATGAATACATGCAATGAGGTTGCAACAGCTGGATTTAATACATGGTGCATAACTTGTCTAATGGATGGATAATAGGAGGAGCTGGAAATCCAGTTTCTGATGGACGTGGCAAGATATATAAGCAAGGACGGAATGGATGATCTAGATGAAGCGGTGAGGCTAGGATTAACGGTCCCTGATTTAATAGTCATTGTGCTAATTAAAAATCCTAAGATTTATCAGCATCACAAGTGTCAGATAGGTATAGCTTCCAGAAAATTATAAATAGGACAGGCCATATACATAAATCTTGTTGAAATCTAACAGAGGAGAAGAGTGGACGATCAAAAATAAAAGGACGGGCAGCAACACTTACTTAGCAGAGACGTCCAATAATTCAAGCATTCATCCAAGTTCATTTTTCATGTACTTCATGCATGAATGAGTGTTTATCATTTTTATTTAATTAACGTCCCAAATAGGTTTCGATTCTGATTTTCATGTTAATTAAAATAGCCTGTTGATCGTTAATAAATTTTTGGATGCATGCTTTAGCAAAAAGGTTTTTCATGATTTTAATACTGTTAAATTTATAAGTATATGATTATAGATGTATATACAACATCCAAATAGATATTTTTTTATCAGTTATTCCGTTCTGATTTCATGTAATAATGTTCAGAAATTATAAGACGGATTTTTATTTTTAATTTGCTGAATATATAACATTCAGATATCGTTCAGTAAAATTTGATATTTCAATATGATTTAATACTTTAATTTTACCGTTAATTGATGATTTGACAAATCACATAAGATGAAAATTTTCTCCACCTGCTTTCATCATTAAATTAACGCTTAAACAGATTTTACTTTATGTTAAAATCATGTTTAATCTAGGGCTGGAAAATGCTGGGTATAATTAATGTTAAAGCAGATTTTTATTTCCTTATAATCATGTTTAAAACATGATTTATAAATAATGAAGCAATAGGTTAATCTTGAATTGTTGTGTCAAATTTAGAGTTATGTAATATTTGAAACAAAAATATGAACAAGATAGTAAATGAAGAAATTTTTCGATGAAAATTTGTGTACAAGATCATTACATGATGATTAAAAAAATATCAAATTTACAGCTTAAAATATTAAGTGGGTTGTAAATTAAAAATCCGAGAAGATTAACTTAAACAGGGTTGAACGGGTGACAGGATCAACTGTAGTAAATAATTTTTAATAATTTTCGTAGATGTAATTTTGATCTGAAATTTTGATATGATGTATAAGATATCATGATTATCATTCAAAAAAAATTAAATATGATTTTTGGATGACATAAGTATGGTTTAAAATTTACGTAATTAAGGTTGTTCCTAATTTCACAACACGGTCAAGCATAGTGAAAATGCCAAAATAAATATATAATATTAATATTTCTTGCTAAAATTTTTATGATGTAGTTATTGATGTATGATAGAAAGTTCTGAATTAAGTACGTTGATTTGATTACAAATCAAGATTTAAAGAAATCAGTACACCTGATTTCAGCAAATGAGGACAGTTTGAGAAATAATAAAAAAGAAATATGAAAACTAAGTGAAAGTGATCCAAATTGATATGTATGTTAGTCAAGAGTGTAATAAAGGATTAGGGATAGCAAATTGATGCTATTATTTTTGGTCCCAAGTTAATGGCAATTACCCAAGAGGGGAGGGGTGAATTGGGTATTTAAAATTTTTCAACTTAAACTGGAAACTTTACCCTAGTTTGGTTTAGTCCCCTTTAATGAAAAAATGGAAAGCAATAAGATAGTGAAAAAAAAAATAAAAAACAATGGACAAGATTTATAGTGGTACGGGCAACCTTCCCTACTCCACTCTTCGAAGCTCACACTCCTTGTGACTTGGGTTCCACTATATATTCCGCGAATACAACTAGAGCCTCCGCTCTCTTCTAAATTCCAGCTCTAGGGGACATATACAACTAGAGCCTCTTCTCTCTTTTAAATTCTAACTCTATGGGGCATATACAACACTTAGCACAAGTAGGTGATAAGTCTCACTCCAGTCACAATGCCACATTGCTATTACTTAGTTTTAAACACCAAAATCAAACCAAGTATCAAAAACCAAATAACAAATTGAAATGAAAGAAATCTACACTTTACAGATTTGTGTAGGCAAGTTTCAGCTCGAGGAAGAATTCGTAAAAGTGACGAATCAATTGACGTTGAAGCAAACAACAAGTTGAAAGCTCGTTCTTCCTTCAAAAGTGTATAGATCACTCAAAAGTAGAAGAAAGTGGAATATATATCTTAGTAGTTTCTCTTTCCTCTTTTTCTGCTCTATCTTGTATACTTTCACATTTTCTTGAGTGTCTATATATAATGAGAGGAGAGATTTGAACGTTAGAGAGTTGGTTGGCGCGTAATAAATGCGCCAACGTTCAAATTTTCGAACGTGGCGACCCAAGTCGCAGGTGGAGTCGACTTCGTGTGCGACTTCGCCCAAGTCACAGCTGGAGTCGACTTTGGGTTCGACTTCGACTGTAAGTAGGCTGCTCAAGTTCTTCCTTAGGTCGACTTGGTCTTGAACTTGACCCAAGTCGCTGCTGAAGTCGACTTCAGTGCGACTTCACCTCCTTTGTTTGCTATATGAACTTGAATTTCTTGGAGATGGCTTTGGTCGCTTAAATTTCTTCAAATTAAAAGTTCTTTCACTGATTTATATTATTTGGAACTTTGTATGATCATTCAAGCTTTAAAACTTTAGGCTCTGCGTCTTCAATTCTTGAATCTTTGAGTCTTGGAGTGCATGAAAATGTTCAAATGTTGGTTCTTGATCTAATTTGATGAATTCATGCAACTTTGCTTGCTTTGGACTTAATTTGTTCTTCATTTGATCCAAGTTGAATGTTTGGGTTGACTTGGTCTTCAACTTCACTCAAGTCGAATGTCAAGTCGACTTCGTTTGCGACTTTACTCTTCAAATTCTGTACTGTCTGTCTGAAGTCGATGCTGGAGTCAACTTGGTCTGTGACTTCACCCAAGTCGCATGTGGAGTCGACTTCGTTTGCAACTTCGACATCTTTTGGTCCCCAATTTCAACGCTGGACAAAAAATGCCTTTTGAAGTCTGAGATGGAGTCGACTTGGGCATCGACTTGGCCTAAGTCGATGCCGGAGTCGACTTGGGGATCGACTTGACCTGTCATGCTTCATATTTTTCATTTTTATATCCTTAAACATTGCACAAAACTTATTAGTAGCTAAAACTTACTCAAATTGAGTTGTTAATCATCAAAACATATATTTTGGATATTTTGCTTTTGATTTCAACTCTTGTTTCCAACAATCTCTCCCTTTTTGATGATTTACAAAACCGATTTGAGTATATACCTTTCGATATGTTTAAGACATGCCATTTTTATTTTGTTTTGATATTTTTAGGATGATTATTGGTCATTTTGCCTTTTGAATTGTCATACATATTACTTTTGCATATGTTATAATTTCTTAAATCGCAAGTTGAATCTGTTGGTCCCGAGTTTGATGGCAAAACCCAAGAGGGGAGGGGTGAATTGGGTAATTTAAAATTTACAACTTAAACAGAAGCTTTACCCCGGATTAATCTAGTCCCCTTTGTGAAGAAACGAAATGGAAAGTAATATAATGTAGAGAGCAGATAAATAAATCAAACACACAAGATTTTTATAGTGGTTCGGGCAACCTCCCTACTCAACTTTTCCAAGCTCACACTCCTTGTGACTTGGGTTCCACTATTGTATTCTCTCAATACAATTAGAGCTACTGCTCTCTTCTAGATTCTAGCTCTAGGGGGCATCAACAAATTACAGCACAAGTAGGTGATGAGTCACACTCCAATCACACACTACTTTGCTTATACTTGATCTTAGTTCCTCAAACTAAATCAAGTTTAACACATACAAATGAAACAATAAGAAAACTACACTTTACAGTTGTGTAGTAGCAGTTTTGGCGCAGAGAAGAACTTGTTGTAATGGCTTTGAAGATTCTGAAATATAGCTCTTGCAACTTGAAGTGAAGTTCTTCCTCTTTGAGTGGCTTGATCTCTTTTGAGCTCTTGAATGTAGTAGTTAAGCACACTTAATGATTCTCAGCTACTTCCCTCGTCCACCATGAATGCTATTTATAATTTTGGAGGGAATCCGAACGTTAGAGGGTAGGTGGCGCGCATTTAATGCGCCAACGTTCGAATAAATTCCGACCGTTGCGACCCAAGTCGCATGTGGAGTCGACTTGGCCTGCGACTTGGCTTCCAAGTCGCACCTGGAGTCGACCTCGTGTGCGACTCCAGTTCTTTAGAGTTCCAAGTCCGAGTCTGGGTCAACTTGGCCTTCAGTCTTCAACTCAAGTCGATCCTGGAGTCGACTTGGGTTGCGACTTGGCTTGGTCTTTTGCAAAAACACCTTGATCTTCTTCAACTGGCTTGAACTTTGTTAAGTTGGTCTTCATGACTTGGGTATTGCTTCATTTGGAATAAGCTTGAAGATTAGCTTTGGACTTGATAAACTTGATTTGAATATGAATCTTAGCTTTTGATCTTCAAGAAACTTCAGTTGCTTTTTGAGAATAAACTTTGCATCTTATTTGGATTTGATAAAGTCCAAATGGATCCTTAGAATAAGATTGAAACTTCAATCTTTAAGTCTGAACTCCTCAAGTCGAAGTTGGAGTCGACCTCGTCTGCGACTTCGCCCAAGTCGCACCTGGAGTCGACTTCGCCTGCGACTTCGTCATGTCCGTTTCCACTTTTTCAACTCTGGATGCTTGAAGTCGATGCTGGAGTCGACTTCGTCTGCGACATGGTTTCCTAAGTCGCACCTGGAGTCGACTTGGCCTGCGACTTCACTTGTTCTTCTCCCCTTTTCAGCTCTGGATGCTTGAAGTCGATTCTGGAGTCGACTTGGTATACGACTTGGCTTCCATACTTGATTTTCTTCAAATGAATATTCCTTAAACATTTCCACAAACTTGTTAGTAGCCAAGACTTACTCAAATTGATTTGTTTAATCATCAAAACATAGATTTAGCTAGTTTTCCACATATTTCCAACAATCTCCCCCTTTTTGATGATTGACAAAACCAATTTGAGTGTATACCTTTCAATAACTTAATAACATGCTCATTTTGCATTTCATACTTATGCTCATGCAAGCATTCAACATATGCTCTTATGCTCATGCAAGCATTCAAACATGTGGTATTCTTCTCCCCAAACTTATCTACTCTTTTCTTCTCTTCCTCAAATCCTATTTTTCTCCCCCTTTTTGTCAATAAATCAAAAAGATTAGAGGGTAAAGAAAGAGATAGGTGGGATTGCTCCCCCTAAACAGGTGCTCTCCCTAAGTTTATGCTAGCCTAACTCAATCATTCCCATGTCATTTCTAATTTTATAGAATGCTTCTTTGGCTAGGGGTTTTGTGAATATGTCTGCAACTTGATCCTCTGTTCTTACATATACCAAACATATGTCATGATTTTCTACATGTTCTCTAATGAAATGATGTCTGAGGTCTATATGTTTGGTTCTAGAATGCAAGACTGGATTCTTGGTTAGACATATGGCACTAGTATTATCACATTTGATAGGTATATCTTTAAAATCCATGCCATAGTCCCTAAGTTGCTGTTTCATCCAAAGTAATTGGGCACAACAGCTCCCGACGGCAATATATTCGGCTTCCGCCGTAGATAGAGAAACACTAGTTTGTTTTCTTGAAAACCATGAAACCAACATGCTTCCAAGAAACTGACATGTTCCACTAGTGCTTTTTCTATCTAGTTTGTAACCAGCAAAATCCGCATCCGAGTAGCCGATTAGATCAAAATTAAAGCCCTTTGGATACCAAAGTCCTATATTGGTAGTGTCAACTAGATATCTGAAAATTCTTTTCACAGCTACCAAGTGTGATTCTTTTGGACATGATTGAAATCTAGAGCACATACACACACTAAACAAGATATCAGGTCTAGAAGCAGTTAAATACAATAATGAACCTATCATGCTTCTATACAATTTTAAATCAACTACTTTGCCCTTCTCATCTTTGTCCATTTTGATTGTGGAGCTCATAGGTGTGCTTGCTCCTTTGCTGTGCTCCATGCCAAACTTCTTGAGCATCTCTTTGATGTATTTGGACTGGTTTATGAAAATTCCTTCATTTAATTGCTTGATTTGCAGTCCAAGGAAGAAGTTTAGCTCTCCCATCATGCTCATCTCAAACTCTTTCTGCATAAGCTCAGAAAATTCTTGGCAAAGAGTTTCATTAGTAGCTCCAAAAATAATATCATCTACATAAATCTGAATGATCAATATATCCTTTCCATTGTACTTGATAAACAAAGTGGTGTCTACATTTCCTTTTTGAAAATCATGATCAATCAGAAATTTGCTTAGTCTATCATACCAAGCTCTTGGAGCTTGTTTTAATCCATATAATGCTTTGGTTAGCTTGTATACAAATTTAGATTGATCTTTTTCTTCAAATCCAGGTGGTTGTTCTACATACACCTCTTCATTTATATAACCATTCAGAAATGCACTTTTGACATCCATTTGAAACAATTTAAAGTTCATGTGAGATGCAAAAGCTAGTAAGATGCGAATTGCCTCTAATCTAGCAACCGGGGCATAGGATTCTTCAAAATCTATTCCTTCTTCTTGTGAGTATCCTTTTGCCACAAGTCTAGCTTTGTTTCTCACTACAAGTCCACTTTCATCTAATTTGTTCCTAAAGACCCACTTGGTGCCAATAATAGTACTATCATTTGGTTTAGGAACAAGGTGCCAAACTTGATTTCTTTCAAATTGATTTAGCTCTTCTTGCATTGCTATAATCCAGTTTTCATCATCAAGAGCTTGTTCAATATTAGAAGGTTCAATCTTGGATACAAAAGCATATTGTCCACACACATTTTGCTTTGACCTTCTAGTTTTTACACCTTCATACACATTTCCTATAACTTGCTCAATTGGATGTGCATGATTGAATTTTAAATCAGTTGGAGGTTTATAGGAATTGTTACCTTCACTTACCCTTTCCTCCATGGGTTCTTCTTGCTTTTCCATATGCAATTTTTCAAGATTGCTTGTTATGTCATCTGCATCACTTAGATCATCTTTTCTTTTGAAGCATGTGTTAGTTTCATCAAAAATAACATGTATGGATTCTTCTACAACTTGGTTTCGTTTATTGAAAACTCTATATGCTTTGCTATTTGATGAATAACCAAGGAATATTGCTTCATCACTTTTAGCATCAAGTTTTCCCAAGTTGATTTTTCTATTGTTCAGAACATAACATGTGCATCCAAAAGCATGAAAGTAAGATATGTTTGATTTCCTTCCCTTCCATAGCTCATATGGGGTCTTTTTCAAGATAGCTCTAATGGTAACTCGATTTAAAACATGACAAGCTGTGCTCACAGCTTCACCCCAAAATTTCTTAGATAATTTGCTCTCATTTAGCAATGTTCTAGCCATCTCTTGTATAGTTCTGTTTTTCCTTTCAACTACTCCATTTTGTTGTGGAGTCCTTGGTGCAGAAAATGTGTGATGAATTCCTTTTTCATTACATAATTCTATGAATCGTTTGTTCTCAAATTCACCACCATGGTCACTTCTTATAGACATAATAGTACTTTGTTTTTCATTTTCCACCAAGTTTACAAAAGTTGAAAACATAGAGAAGGCTTCATCTTTGCTAGCTAAGAGAATTATCCATGTGAATCTTGAAAAGTCATCTACAATAACAAATACATATTTCTTTCCACCAATGGTTAAAATGTCGGATGGTCCATATAGATCCATGTGTAGCAATTCAAGTGGCCTTGTGGTGGAAATCTCCTTTTTGTTAGAAAAAGACATCTTTGGTTGTTTAGATAATTGACATGCCTTGCAAATTTTATCTTTGTCATATTTCAACTTTGGCAAGCCTTCTACCAAACTCTTTTTCCATAGGGTCTTTATGTTTGACATATTCACATGTCCAAGTCTTTTATGCCAAACCCATGGATCATTTTCAATGGCCATTAGACATTGACCATCTAGTTCATCAAGTGAAACCAAATATACATTTTCATGTCTTTTTCCACTAAACATGATATGCTCACCATCAAATACATTGCATATAGATGATTCAAACACAACCTTATATCCTTTATCACATAATTGGCTAATGCTCATTAAGTTATGCTTGAGTCCTTCAACAAACAAAACATCTTCTATGAATGCATTTGAAATACTGTAAATGGTTCCTTTACCTTTGATTTTACCTTTCTCATTATTACCAAAGGCAACCGTTCCGTCATTGCAAGGCTTAAGTTTGTGAAATAGACTTCTTTCTCCAGTCATATGCCTTGAGCAACCACTGTCCATGAACCATATGTTGTTTGCCTTTACCTTTAAACAAATCTGAAAAATAAACAGGTAAATCTTATCTCTTTGGTACCCATTTTATGGGTCCATTTGGGTTAATAAAATGATTCAATCTTTGTAATTCTAACTTAGAAAGCCCAAATTTTGTGTTCCTTGGAACCCAAACTAGCTTTGCACCATGGTAATATAACTTCTTGAAGTTACACTTGTAAGCTTTATGACCCATTTTATTACAAAAATTGCAGGCCATTGGTAGTCTAGGAGTAGGCCTCCAATTGCATTTTGGTTCAAAAGTTGGTCTTTTAATCCACATAACATTTTTCTTTTGTGGCTTATAAATTGGTGCAGTTTTAGCTTGATATTTTCCAAGTTTTGGCACATTTGATTTGCCACTTTCTTTTTGCTCAAATGTATTGTACCCAAGACCTCTTTTATCCTTTTGTGAGGTCATGTTCAGAAACATCTTCACACTTTCTCCTGGATTAGAGAACTTTCCTAATGATTCATTTAATGATTTGTTCTCCTTTTTCAATTTTTCTGCCTCTTTCAACAGTGATTCATTTTCTTCTTTCAGTTTTGCTGATTTTTCAGCTAGTTTTCCATTTTCAACAATAACAAAGTTGCACTGTTGTCTCTTCAATGACAGCTTGTTTGCTAGCCTCTTAATTTCCTCATATAATGAATCATAAGCAATTTGTAGTTCTTCTAATTCAGCACATTTGAGGCAATCATGAAAAGAAGAATAACTTGATTGAGAATAGCAAGGTTTGGAAGTTACCTCTTCATTACTTGTGCATTTTGTTGAGGTAGATTGTTCTTCTAAAACTTCCGTTGTGTTTAGACATAGCAAGTCTTCTTCTTCTTGCTCGATTTGTGCCATGCAGCAAATTCTCGCACAGTTGGCTGCATCATTGTCGTCGGTTGAGGAACTGCATGTTGATGAAGTCTCCTCGTTGACGAACATGCCTCTTCCTCGTGGCCTTTGGAATTTTCTGCTTTCATGACTCTCCTTTGGCCTTTCTTCCGGTGTAGGACATTGAGCTTGCATATGTCCTACGCCCCCGCATCTGTAACATTTTGTAACCTCCTTCTTCTTCTCTCTTTGTGGTCTTTCTTTGAAGTCTTTGAAGTTCTTTTCTTTTCTCACAAATTTTCGAAACTTGCGAGTAAGAAGTGCGATATCTTCATCACCATTATTAGACGAAGAGGTAGATTCTTCAGATTTGTGTGCAGCTTTTAATGCAATGATTTTCTTGCCTCTATGATTCTCTTCGTTTCTTCTCTTAATTAGCTCATGTGACATCAATGAGCTAATTAGATCTTCTAGCTTTAGGGTGTTGAGGTCTTTGGCTTCTTCAATAGCTGTAATCTTTGGAGTCCATGAATCCGGTAGAGCCCTTAGTATCTTCATAACCTGCTCGGATTCAGAAATAGCTTTTCCAAGACCTTTCAAGGCGTTAGTAATTTTAGAGAATCTAGCAAACATTTCAGAAATATTTTCTGTTTATAACATTCTAAAGTTTTCCAATTCTCCTATCAAAATATTTCTCCTAGTCCCTTGGACTTGAGAGGTTCCTTCATAAATGGATGTTAGAGTATCCCATATTTCTTTAGCGGTTAGACAAGATGATACTCTATCATATTCGGAAGCTGTAAGAGCACAAAATAGTGAGTTCATAGCTTTAGCATTGCTCTTTACAGTTCTTACTTCCTCTTCGGTCCACTTGGAAGCTTTTTCATCTATAGGCAATGTTACACCATCTTGGATTGCTATCCAAGAGTCCATATCGGTAGCCATAATGAGTTGCTTCATACGAAGCTTCCAATAACCAAAGTTGTTCCCATCAAACAATGGTGGCCTAGTGAATGATTGGCCCTCAGCAAAAGCGGGAACGGGAATCGATTGGGATGCCATATCAATAGATCTCTTTGGTTTAACTCAAAGACCTGCTATGATACCACTTGTTGGTCCCGAGTTTGATGGCAAAACCCAAGAGGGGAGGGGTGAATTGGGTAATTTAAAATTTACAACTTAAACAGAAGCTTTACCCCGGATTAATCTAGTCCCCTTTGTGAAGAAACGAAATGGAAAGCAATATAATGTAGAGAGCAGATAAATAAATCAAACACACAAGATTTTTATAGTGGTTCGGGCAACCTCCCTACTCCTCTCTTCCAAGCTCACACTCCTTGTGACTTGGGTTCCACTATTGTATTCTCTCAATACAATTAGAGCCACTGCTCTCTTCTAGATTCTAACTCTAGGGGGCATCAACAAATTACAGCACAAGTAGGTGATGAGTCACACTCCAATCACACACTACTTTGCTTATACTTGATCTTAGTTCCTCAAACTAAATCAAGTTTAACACATACAAATGAAACAATAAGAAAACTACACTTTACAGTTGTGTAGTAGCAGTTTTGGCGCAGAGAAGAACTTGTTGTAATGGCTTTGAAGATTCTGAAATATAGCTCTTGCAACTTGAAGTGAAGTTCTTCCTCTTTGAGTGGCTTGATCTCTTTTGAGCTCTTGAATGTAGTAGTTAAGCACACTTAATGATTCTCAGCTACTTCCCTCGTCCACCATGAATGCTATTTATAATTTTGGAGGGAATCCGAACGTTAGAGGGTAGGTGGCGCGCATTTAATGCGCCAACGTTCGAATAAATTCCGACCGTTGCGACCCAAGTCGCATGTGGAGTCGACTTGGCCTGCGACTTGGCTTCCAAGTCGCACCTGGAGTCGACCTCGTGTGCGACTCCAGTTCTTTAGAGTTCCAAGTCCGAGTCTGGGTCAACTTGGCCTTCAGTCTTCAACTCAAGTCGATCCTGGAGTCGACTTGGGTTGCGACTTGGCTTGGTCTTTTGCAAAAACACCTTGATCTTCTTCAACTGGCTTGAACTTTGTTAAGTTGGTCTTCATGACTTGGGTATTGCTTCATTTGGAATAAGCTTGAAGATTAGCTTTGGACTTGATAAACTTGATTTGAATATGAATCTTAGCTTTTGATCTTCAAGAAACTTCAGTTGCTTTTTGAGAATAAACTTTGCATCTTATTTGGATTTGATAAAGTCCAAATGGATCCTTAGAATAAGATTGAAACTTCAATCTTTAAGTCTGAACTCCTCAAGTCGAAGTTGGAGTCGACCTCGTCTGCGACTTCGCCCAAGTCGCACCTGGAGTCGACTTCGCCTGCGACTTCGTCATGTCCGTTTCCACTTTTTCAACTCTGGATGCTTGAAGTCGATGCTGGAGTCGACTTCGTCTGCGACTTGGTTTCCTAAGTCGCACCTGGAGTCGACTTGGCCTGCGACTTCACTTGTTCTTCTCCCCTTTTCAGCTCTGGATGCTTGAAGTCGATTCTGGAGTCGACTTGGTATACGACTTGGCTTCCATACTTGATTTTCTTCAAATGAATATTCCTTAAACATTTCCACAAACTTGTTAGTAGCCAAGACTTACTCAAATTGATTTGTTTAATCATCAAAACATAGATTCAGCTAGTTTTCCACATATTTCCAACAGAATCCATTCATACTATCATTTCATTCATTCAAACAATCACTTTAATTTCATAAAAAACATAGCATATGTAATCAGAGCATAACACAAATAATCAAAGCATAAGTATAAACAGAGCATAAAGAAACTTTTTCATAAACTTTTCATAAATGATCAAAAAATGTTTCATACAAGTTTCAAAAACCTATATACAAGCTACCTAACCCAAAATCCTAAAAACTAAACACACAAACTCAACTATTCTCCCCCTTTTTGTCAATAGATCAAATAGGGGTCGACTCGCTGAGATTTGGCATATAAGAATGCCGATATGGGATATGGTGTGGATTGGAGAGCAGGGGTAAGTCAGATAGGTCGAACATGGGCCGATGAATAAAACGATGATATGGGGCTCGGAGTCGGATCTCTGCGCACTGATCTGGTGTCAAATGGATCCAAATCGGGTATTGGCTGATTTCTATGGCTCCCGGATGCCAAGTGATACTGTATCATCCGAAGCTCCCTATCCATGTGGTCCTGCTATGAATGCATATCCATGATGGCGGTGAGGACCCCGGCGATCTGAGATGTCAATCGGTCCTCTATCTGCTCCAAGTGCTCTCAAATAACATTCACCGAGTTATCCCATGATGGTGGTCGAGGTGCAAGATTTAGGATCTCGAAACCATGGGGTGAGCAGGATCCATGGGAGTGTGGTGACACATGCTCCTTGGGGGCATCATGTGGAGCGGGTTGCTCCTCTGGTGGTGGCGGGGGCTGCTCCCCTTGAACATGTGCTTCCCCGGCTTCTTCTAGAGCCGGTACGCCCATCCTTTCTTGGATTCGTTCTGCCCTGAACTGGTCCACATTTATTTTCATCCTTTGGAGCAAGGCCTTGTTGATCGCATTCGTCGATTTCAACACCTCGAATGGCTCTCCTTCAATGTCGACCTCAAAATGCTCCATGATCTTAGTAATCCAAGTTCCGTAGGGAAAAACCCCTTGTGGTTTGTCTTTTCTGGAGGCCAGGGCTTCTAAGAAGAGTCGCGGAAGATTGACTTTCACTTGATTGACGACTTTTCAGAGGATTTCTGCCTCCTACGGGTTTAACTGGTTTCTGCCTCCGCCTTTTGGGCAGATGCAGTGGGCAATCAATAGCCTTAGGACCCTTAGCCTTGGGGATAAATCCATGTAATACAAAAATTTGACCCCAAGATGATATCTGTTGCTCCTGGTGAGCTAATTATACATTTGGGAGATAGATAGATTTGCAGGCAGCTGCTCATCCTCATAAGGGACCTCCAAGATTCGTCCCACCTGCCTAATAGCTTGATCTAGGCTTGGGACCCCTCTCGTTCCAAAAAATATTTCTACTTCTTTTACAAAAGAGCTGAAATACTGATCATCCCATAGGTAGTAGAAAATCCTAGTCAAGTCGGGATATACCCTGTCATCTGCCTTCGACAAACAGGCCCATCCTTGGAAATCCAGTAGCTCCTTAATTTCAAATTCATAGTCGCTTAGAAACTTGAAATCTATGATCTTAGGAATAAAAACCTTACGCTCATAGAAAGTTTTGTAGAACCGACTGTGTTGTAACTTTGTCTTGAAATATGTCGTTGTCATTTTCAAGACCTGTCCTTTCGTAGCTGGGGTTCCCCTTCTTCTGGCCCCAGTTTTCGTGATTTGGGAAGTTTGTGGTTCCTCTTCCCTGGCAGCTATGGTTGATGGAGTTCTGGCTTGAAATCGAACCCAACAGTAGGTAGAAGTCGACAGTTCTTCCCATGCACGCTTCGCGGGAGTTCGTTGCTTTCTGGGAACCTCCTCTTCGGTTTGGGAGCCTGATTGTCTAGAAACGAGCTTCAATGATGGTTTGGACACAACCAATTTGGGCAATCTGGATTTGGGTGCCATTGAATTTGGTTTTCTGAGATGTAATGAGAAAGTGAGAGATTCAGGAGAATCAGAGGCCAGAGAGAGACGAAGCTAGTTTGAGAGAAACAGAGGCGGGAGATAGAAGAGACGAGAGAAGAAAGAGGAGAAACAATAGCAGAGGAGGCTGACGGAGAAGAAGAGGAAGGAAACTATCGGAGAAGAGAACTGGAAAGAATGCCGGAACAGAGGTTTCGCCGGAGAGAGGGAGAGGAGGCCGGAGAGGAAAATGGAGAATGGAGAGAGAGTAGAGAGGGAGTCAGCCGGAGAAAAAGGAGAAGAGAGGGAGAGAGGAAGGTAGGCCGAAAGGAAAATGCGAGAGCCAGAAACGAGAAATGCCGGAACAGGAGAGAAGAAAACGGCGTGGGAAGAAGAGAAATGGGAAAAAGAAGAAATGAAGAGAGAAAAAGGAGAGGAAGCACGACGGTCGCGCGCTGAAGTCGACTTGCCCTAGGCGAAGTCGACTTTGCCTACCTGGAGTCGACTTCACTGGAGTCGACTTTGGATCTTCGGAGTCGACTTGGCCTATCGACTTGGATTTTTCTAAGTCCATTTCTCCTATCTAATTATTCCTTATTTAACTCAAACATCCCCATATTATTTCTAATTTTGCAAAAAGATTCTTTTGCTAAAGGTTTGGTGAAAATATCTACAATCTGATCCTCGATTTTCACATATTATAAACAAACATCATGATTTTCAATATGTTCACGGATAAAATAATGTCTTACATCTATATGTTTGGTTCTAGAATATAATACAGGATTTTTAGTCAAACAAATTGCACTTGTATTATCACATCTAATTGGAATATTATAATAATCAATACCATAGTCTTTTAGTTGTTGTTTCATCCAAAGTAGTTGGGCACAACAGCTCTCGACGACTATATATTCGGCTTCCGCTGTAGAAACCAACATGTTTCCTTGAATACCATGAAACCAACATGTTTCCAAGGAATTGACATGTTCCACTAGTACTTTTTCTATCTACTTTGTATCCGGTAAAATCCGCATCCGAGTAGCCGATTAAATCAAAAGTTGACCCCTTTGGATACCAAAGTCCAAGATTAGTGGTATTTATCAAATATTTAAAAATTCTTTTTACAGCCAATAAATGTGATTCTTTAGGACATGATTGAAATGTAGAACACATGCAAACACTGAAAAGAATATTCAGTCTAGAAGCAGTTAAATATAGCAAAGATCCTATCATACTTCTATATAGCTTTTGGTCGACACATTTACCATTTTCATCCGTGTCGATCTTGATTGTTGAACTCATTGGAGTGTTTACTCCCTTACTAGTTTGCATTCCAAATTTCTTTAGCATTTCTTTGATATACTTGGACTGATTTATAAATATCCCTTCAACTTGTTACTTGATTTGCAGTCCAAGAAAGAAATTTAATTCTCCCATCATGCTCATTTCGAATTCGCTCTGCATAATCTTAGAAATTTCTTTGCACAGAGTTTCGTCAGTAGCACCAAATATTATATCATCTACGTAAATTTGAACAATTAAAATATTTTTACTTTTATACTTGATGAATAATGTAGTATCAACCTTTCCTCTTTGAAATTCATGAATCAAAAATTTGCTCAGCCTTTCATACCAAGCTCGTGGAGCTTGTTTTAGTCCGTATAATGCTTTGGTTAATTTATAAACATATTTTGATTGATCATTTTCTTCAAATCCAGGAGGTTGTTCAACATTTACTTCTTCATTCAAGTATCCATTCAAAAATGCGCTTTTCACATCCATTTGAAACAATTTGAAATCCATGTGAGAAGCAAATGCTAGCAAAATACGTATGGCTTCTAGTCTAACCACAGGTGCATGTGATTCCTCAAAATCAATCCCCTCTTCTTGAGAATACCCTTTGGCTACTAATCTATCTTTATTTCTTATTACAAGTCCACTTTCGTCTAATTTGTTCCTAAATACCCATTTGGTGCCAATAATAGAGCAATCTTTGGATCTAGGAACTAAATGTCATACATTGTTCCTTTCAAATTGATTTAGCTCTTCTTGCATAACAATAACCCAGTTTTCATCATTAAGAGCTTGTTCAATAGTTGATGGTTCAATTTTTGATACAAAAGCATATTGCCCACAAATATTTTGTTTTGACCTTCTAGTTTTTACTCCTTCATAGATATTGTCAATAACTTACTCAATTGGATGGCCATTTTTTAATTTCAAATCAGTTAGAGGTTTGTGAGAATTGTTACCTTCACTTACCCTTTCCTCCGTGAAATTTTCTGGCTTAGGCTCGGTTTCTTCTTATTGCCCTTGTTGTTTTGCTTTTGAATTCTTTGATGTATCGTCTGCATCACTTAATTCATCATCCTTTCTCGGAGTTTGGTTAAATTGATCAAAAACAACATGTATTGATTCTTCTACTATTTGATTTCTTTTGTTGAAAATTCTATATGTTTTGCTGTTTGATGAATAACCAAGGAAAATTGCTTCATCACTTTTGGCATCTAATTTTCCTAAATTTATTTCTCCATTATTTAACATATAACAAGTACATCCAAAAGTATAGAAATATGATATGTTTGGTTTTCTGCCTTTCCAAAGTTCATATGGGATCTTTTTCAATATTGCTCTAATGGTAACTTCGTTTAATACATGACAAGCTGTACTTACAGCTTCACCCCAAAATCTTTTGGACAGTTTACTCTCATTTAGCATAGTTCTAGCCATTTCTTGTATTGTCCGGTTTTTCCTTTCAACAACTCCGTTTTGTTGAGGAGTTCTTGGTGCAAAAAATGTATGGTGAATTCCTTTTTCATTGGCAAATTTTATGAATCGTTTATTTTCAAATTCACTACTATGATCACTTCTAATGGAAATAATTGAACTTTGTTTTTCATTTTGCACCAAATTTGAAAATGTGACAAACATAAAAAATGCTTCATCTTTACTAGCTAAGAGTATAATCCATGTAAACTTGAAAAATCATCAACAATTACAAACAGGTACTTTTTCCCACCAAGAGTCAAAATGTCCGATGGTCCATAAAGATCCATGTGCAATAATTCTAGTGGCCTAGTCGTTGAAATTTTCTTTTTGGTGGAAAATGTCATTTTGGGTTGTTTGGATAGTTGACAAGCCTTGCAAATTTTATCTTTGTCATACTTAAGCTTTGGTAACCCTTGTACTAGACTCTTTTTCCATAATATTTTAATATTTGACATATTTATATGTCCAAGCATTGTATGTCATACTCATGGATCATTTTCTATGGCTATTAGACATTTTCTCTCAAGTTCATCTAGGCAAACCAAATATACATTTTCATGTCTTTTGCTACTAAATACTGTGTTCATCATCAAATACATTGCAAATGGAAGATTCAAATACAACTTTATAACCTTTGTCACATAATTGACTAATACTCATTAGGTTGTGTTTGAGTCCTTCAACAAGTAGTATGTTCTCAATGCATGCATTTGAAATTCCATCAACATTTCATTTACCTTTGATTTTACCTTTTTCATTATTTCCAAAAGCAACTGTTCCTTCGTTGCAAGGATTAATCTTATGGAATAGTCCTTTTTCTCCTGTCATGTGTTTTGAGCAACCATTATCTATAAACCATATGTTATTGGCCTTTGCTCTAAGACAAACCTGCAAAAATAAAGTCAAGAGGAGCTCATCCTTTTGGTACCCATTTTATGGGTCCATTTGGGTTAGTTATCCATTAGAACCTACATTGATCTTCCTTTGAAGCCATAAATCCAATGCTTTTGGGCATCCAAACCAATTTTGCACCAAGGTTTTGTAACTTTCTCAATTTGCATTGAAATGCCTTGTGTCCCATCTTGTTGCAAAAGTTATAAGCTCCCGAGAGTCTAGAAGTGGGAAGTCATTTGGTAATTGGTTCCCCAATTGGTCTTTTGATCCAAACCACATGATTTATCTTAGGTTTATCATGAATAGGTTTAGCTTTGTTCCTTGGAGCATTAGATTTCTCTTGCTCAAATGTGGTATACCCAAGTCCTTTCTTATAACTTTGGGAGGTCATTTTTAAGAACATTTTGACACTTTCTCCAGGATTAGAAAACTTAGCAAGTGATTCATTTAATGATTCATTTTTCTTTTTGAGTTTTTCTAACTCATTTATCAAGGTATTCTTTTCATTTTTCAATTGATCAACTTTTTTAGCAAGTTTACCGTTCACAATTATTACAGCATCACATTGTCTTTTCTTTATTGTAAGCTTGTTTCCTAATTTCTTTATTTTCTCATATAATGAATTATAGGCTTGTTGAAGTTCTTCTAATTCAGCACATTTGAGGCATTCATTTGTAGAAAAAAAAAAGGATTTTTGTTTAGAGGTTACCTCTTGACTACTTGTGCAGTTTGTTAAAGTGGTTTGATCCTCAAAGATTTCTGTCGCTGCAAGACATATATCGGAATTTTCCATGCAACAAATTCTTGCGCAATCTGTTTCACATTCTTTACTTGAAGAGCTGCATGTCGTTGATTATTCTTCATTTACGTATATGCATCTTCCTTTGATTCTTTGGAACTTTCTGTTGTCTCCTCGATCTTGTCTTTTCTCCTTTGCTTTAGTTTCTTCGAGTGTTGGCCATTGGGCTTGCATATGACCCGTACCGCCACACCGGTAACATTTTGTTGTCTCTTTCTTTTTCTCTTTAGAATTTCTTTCTTTAAAGTTTCTGAAATTTCTTCCTTTTCTTACAAATTTTCTGAATCGTTTTGTAAGTAAAGCAATTTCATCGTCGTTTTGTGACAACGAGGTGGAGTCATCCGAATCTTGTGTGGCTTTCAAGGTGATGGCTCTCTTGCCTTATTGGTGATCTTCGTTTCTTTTCTTGATTAGCTCATGTGACATTAATGAGCTAATGAGATCTTCTAACTTCAATGTGTTTAGGTCCTTAACTTCTTCTATTGCAGTAATCTTTGGAGTCCAAGATTCCGGTAGAGCTCTTAGAATCTTCATGACCTGCTCAGATTCAGAAATTGCTTTTCCTAGACCTTTCAAGGCGTTAGTAATCTTAGAAAATCTAGTAAATATTTCAGAAATATTTTCTGTTTCTAAAATTTTAAAACTTTCCAATTCTCCAATCAATATATTTCTTCTTGTCCCTTGGACTTAAAAAGTTCCCTCATATATGGATGTCCATGTATCCCATATTTCTTTGGCAGTCAAACAAGAGGATACTCTATCATATTCAGAGGCAGTAAGAGCACAAAATAATGAATTCATAGCCTTAGCGTTGCTCTTAACAATTTTCACTTCCTCATTGGTCCATTTGGAAGCTCTTTCATCAGTGGGCAGGGTCACACCATCTTGAATTATAATCCAAGAGTCCATATCTATAGCCATGATGAGTTGTTTCATACGTAGCTTCTGTTGGAAATAATAGTTAAAACAAAACAAATTGACCAAAGCATAAGTTTTGATAATTAACAAATTCAAATTTGAGTATGAAATGATTACTAATAGTTTTAATGAATGTCTTAAGGAATGAAAATCAGCCAAGTCGATTCCCAAGTCGACTCCCACTTCGACTTAGGGTGAAGTCGATCTCGAAGTCGACTCCACATGCAACTTCAACAGGTACCTGATGAACAGATTTAAAATTGAAAGATGAACATCCGAATTCGCAGTCAAAGTCGACTCCACTTGCGACTTGGAAGCAAAGTCGCAGATGAAGTCGACTCCAGTATCGACTTGAAGTTGCACATTTCTCTCCAGCATTGATTTTGGGGGACAACACATCCGAAGTCGCAGTTGAAGTCGACTCCACTTGTGACTTGAGGGCAAGTCACATATGAAGTCGACCCCAAGATCGACTTGAGTTTCTCAAGCCTAAGTTAAAGGTGCAAGTTCATTTCAAGATGAAGACAACTCAAGTTTTTCAAACCTGAGTATATAAAGACTAATACAAGCTTAAAGAAAGCAAGGCATATGAATTCATTCCAAATCAAAGATGATTTCCATACAAGATTCAAGTTCTCCAAGAGTTGAAGCAAATTCAAGCCTTTAGTATTGAAGGACAAGAAGAAAGAAGTTAAGAAAGCAAGAACTTTTATCAACAAAGATCAAACTGACTTGGTATAAGGAAATAGTCAAGTCGCACCCCAAGTCGACTCCAAGATCGACTTGAGGCCAAGTCTGAAACCAAGTCGACCCAGAACACAGACTTGGAAACTGAAGAACAGCAGAAGTCGCACACGAAGTCGACTCTAGCATGCGACTTGGGCGAAGTCGCAGACGAAGTCGACTCCACCTGCGACTTGGGGACATAACGTTCGAATTTTTTAACGTTGGGACATTTATTGCGCGCCAACCACCTCTATAACGTTTAAAATCTTCCCTCATCTATATATAGACACTCAAGCAAACGTGGATAAAGACAATATAGAGCCTAAAGAGAGGAAAGAAGTGCAAGCAAGTGCTTTTATTCGTTTTTCTCTACAATTGAGTGATCTATACACTTTCAAAGGGAGAACAAACTTCAAAGTTGCGGTTTGCTTCAACAAAATACAATTTGTTGCTTCTACAGATTCTTCCTCAAGCTGAAACTTGCTACACAACTCAGTAAAGTGTAGATCTCCTTTATTTTACATTATTGTTTGTTTTTAGTGCTTGGTTTGAGTTCGGTGGTTCAAACCAAGACATTGCAAGTAGAGTTGTGATTGGAGTGTAACTCATTATCTACTTGTGTTGATTGTATAAGCCCCCTAGAGCTAGAATCTAGAAGAGAGCAGAGGCTCTGATTATATATACCCCCTAGAGCTAGAATCTAGAAGAGAGCGGAGACTCTAGTTGTATTCGCGGAATACATAGTGGAACCCAAGTCACAAGGGTGTGTGAGCTTGGAAGAGTGGAGTAGGGAAAGGTTGCCCGAACCACTATAAATCTTGTCTACTGTTTTTCTTTATTGCTTTCATTATCTTATTGCTTTCTATTTGTTACAATCTAAGGGATTAAAACTCTAAAGGGTTTAAGTTTTGATTTACCAAAGAATTTTTCAAGAACCCAATTCACCCCTCCCCTCTTGGGTTTTGCCATAAACTTGGGACCAACAGGTTCTAATAGCCAAAATCGTTCTCATCAAACAAAAGTGGCCTAGTAAAAGATTGGCCTTCAGCAAATGCGGGAACGAAAGTAGATTGGGATTCCATGTCAAAAGATCTCTTTGATAAAACTCAAAGACCTGCTCTGATACTAGTTATTGGTCCCAAGTTAATGGCAATTACCCAAGAGGGGAGGGGTGAATTGGGTATTTAAAATTTTTCAACTTAAGCTGGAAACTTTACCCCGATTTGGTTTAGTCCCCTTTAATGAAACAAATGGAAAGAAATAAGCTAGTGAAAGCAAAAAAAAATCAATGGACAAGATTTATAGTGGTTCGGGCAACCTTCCCTACTCCACTCTTCTATGCTCACACTCCTTGTAACTTGGGTTCCACTATGTATTCCGCGAATACAATTAGAGCCTCCGCTCTCTTCTAGATTCTAGCTCTAGGGGGCATATACAACTAGAGCCTCCGATCTCTTCTAGATTCTAACTCTATGGGGCATACACAATACTTAGCACAAGTAGGTGACGAGTCCCACTCCAGTCACAACGCTACTTTGCTATTACTTGGTTTGAAACACCAAAATCAAACCAAGTATCAAAAACCAAATAACAAATTCAAATGAAAGAAATCTACACTTTACAGATTTGTGTAGGGAAGTTTCAGCTCGAGGAAGAATTCGTAGAAGTGACGAATCAATTGGCATTGAAGCAAACAGCAAGTTGAAAGCTCGTTCTTCCTTCAAAAGTATAGAGATCACTCAAAAGTAGAAGAAAGTGGAATATAGATCTTAGTAGCTTCTCTTTCCTCTTTTTCTGCTCTATCTTATGTACTTTCACGTTTGCTTGAGTGTCTATATATAATGGGAGGAGAGATTTGAACGTTAGAGAGTTGGTTGGCGCGTAATAAATGCGCCAAAGTTCAAATTTTTGAACGTTGCGAACCAAGTCGCAGGTGGAGTCGACTTCGTGTGCGACTTCGCCCAAGTCGCAGGCTGGAGTCGACTTCGAGTGAGACTTCGGCTGTAAGTAGGCTGCTCAAGTTCTTCCTCAGGTCGACTTGGTCTTGGACTTGACCCAAGTCGCTGCTGGAGTCGACTTCGGTGTGACTTCACCTCCTTTGTTTACTATATGAACTTGAATTTCGAGATGGCTTTGGTCGCTTAAATTTCTTCAAATTAAAAGTTCTTTCACTGATTTATATTATTTGGAACTTTGTATGATCATTCAAGCTTTAAAACTTTAGTCTCCGCATCTTGAATTCTTGAATCCTTGAGTCTTGGAGTGCATGAAAATGTTTAAATGTTGGTTCGTTATATAATTTGATGAATTCATGCAACTTTGCTTGCTTTGGACTTGATTTGTTCTTCATTTGATCCAAGTTGAATGTTTGGGTTGACTTGGTCTTCAACTTCACTCAAGACAAATGTCAAGTCGACTTGGTTTGCGATTTTGCTCTTCAAATTATGTACTGTCTGTCTGAAGTCGATGCTGGAGTTAACTTGGTCTGCGACTTCACCCAAGTCGCATGTGCAGTCGACTTTGTTTGCGACTTCAGCAGCTTTTGGTCCCCAATTTCAACGCTGGACAAAAAATGCCCTTCGAAGTCTGAGATGGAGTTGGCTTGGGTATCGACTTGGCCTAAGTCGATGCCTGAATCGACTTGGGGATCGACTTGACCTGTCATGCTTCATATTTTTCATTTTTATATCCTTAAACATTGCACAAAACATATTAGTAAACATTGCACAAAACATATTAGTAGCTAAAACTTACTCAAATTGAGTTGTTAATGATCAAAACAGATATTTTGGGTATTTTTCTTTCAATTTTAACTCTTGTTTCCAATAATTATATGTATATGGAATTAATGGATAAATAAGAAGATGGAACATAGTGAAAATAAGAAGAGAAGGGCTATTTTAGAATTTAATAATAAGTTCCAAAAATTTTAAATGAGATATTATAGGAAAAAATGGTCCTTGTATGTGTATAGGAAAAGGAAAGAAAAGGTGGAAGGTATAAGATAATTTTACAGTTAAGCAAGTTATACTTCCAAAATTGATGTTTTTCATCTTGTGTTGCAAACATCTTATAAATAATTGAATTTGGATATTTTAAATCTTGTTTAAGGATGGTCATTCCTATAATCTTTGAATTGCAAAGAATACTTCTATTTATTGAAAATTATTTACAAATTATTTGTGCAAAATTATTTATACACGAAGTGGCATGCCAGCATGGGAATGAATGTACATGGTGCACGAGGATACGGTCATGAGAGAGGTGTAATTGGACCGGTTGTCCTCCTCTAGCATGACCGAGTCGCTAATACAGACTGAGGTTGGCGACGCCCTCCAAGAAATGGGAGCAGGATCAAGTGATGGACATAATTAAGGCAGTTTTTTCATGATGAGCCTTTATTTGAAAATATAACTGTTGTTTACCCCTATTGAGCCTGAACTTAAATTTTTCCTAAACCACAATTCCCACTCCGTTTAACCAACTTTGAAATTGAATTCTGAGCTGAAAAGTGAAACAGGGAATAATATCTCCTGACTGTGCAAATAATAAATAATGACTTCCCAGATACCCTGAAATATGGTGAGGGAAATTATTGCCGGACTTGGTTAAAAAAAAAGAATAAAAGCACTAAGTGTGGGGGTAACATTATTTCCTGTTATAAAATGAGGCTCAAGTCATGCAGAGATGGTTCAAACACCTGATTGTTGTCCTACTAAGTCCTTATGATCTTATGAATTGGCTAATTGAGTTGGCAAAGGAAATTTAAACGCAAAAATTTGATGAGACGTATATGAGGTAATTTGACTAATATTTTTTGCACTATTACCACTTGAATTATTGAATGTGTGTATTGAATAACCAAATAAATAAGAACGATATCTAATAATTAAGAGTTTATTGCGGGATTTTTTAACTCTTAATGATTGAAAACAAATTAGGTAACAGGGTGTACAATATTAGTCATGTGCTAAGGGATTGTTAACTAAGATGTTCAGTGAGTATCATGTTCCAAATTCTTTAATTTAATGCTCTCATTAGTTTTGATGATGGGCTAAACATTTATATTCATGATATAAGCCTAAGATATGAATTTTAGAAAGAAGGGAATCCAAAGTAACGTATATGACCCGATTTTTCCATTTTTATGCTAAAAATGGTATGGAAATGGGATTATATGATTTATGGAAGTTATGTAGGCTAAAATACCCTAGGATTAGGGTAATTTGGATGCACAAAAGAATTTGGGAAGATAAGCCCCAAATCTGATTTTATGAATTTTATGAAATGATGTCCAAATGGGGTGAAAACGGGACCCGACACGAGGAAACAAGTTGCTGTTTTGAGAAATGTTTATTTATGAATGTTAAATATGTGTTAATACCCTAGATTTGAATTAGTAAAAGATGGATTAATGGCTGGAAATTCGGAATTATAAAATTATTTAGGGTTAAGTGTCAAAAGACACGTTAAACGTGTGAAAAATGAGTTTCAAAGTTGTTGTTTTGGAAACCTATGATTAGTAGATTAAAATTCCATAAATAAATACCCTAAATAAAGTGGTAATTAAGGATGATTAGCATGCTAAAATATGGATTAAGTTGCTGACTTGAAAATTTTTATGAAATACATTATATATGTGTTGCCAAATAGACATATGTGAAAGGATAGACATGCATAGGTGATAAATGACTTATGTAAATTAATTTTGTGCAAAAATACAAGAAAAATATGGTAATTTCATGATTATATATCTTTTTATATTTCATGATGTTAATCTCAAAATTTTGGAATTAATTAATGAAGCTTAAGGCAACAACGTGTGCTTAAAATGAGCACCGATGGGTAAAATTTTTGGAAAAAATAAGTGAAAAATGGTGTATGAAAGGTAATGAACCTTTAAATGGTAATTATTGGATGATTATTAAGTGATTGAATGATTACCCTATTTATGGGATTAAATATGATGTATAAAAGCTCATGTAATGCACAAGTATGAGCTATATGGGTATAACAACTTGAGAAGTCGAAGGAATTATGTATGTTAATGAAAATGGGTTGAAAAACTGAGTTGAATGCAAGCAAAAGAAAGTATATGAATGTCATTCTTATATGTATAGGCAAAGGCAAAGGGATAAGCAAAACGGAAAGCTAAGCAAGCAAGGTGAGAAAGCAAATTTCTAAATGAGTTTTGTTTTAAATGATTTCTAAGGTATTTAAGGATGGCCATTCCTTGTCTAAATGTGTATTGAAATGTTATTTCAATTATGATGAATGATTGCTTACTGTTTCGCAATTATGCATGAAATGTGATGAAACATGAATTTATACGATGTTTCTGTTGGAAATATGTGGAAAATAAGCCAAGTCTATGTTTTGATGATTAACAAATCAATTTGAGTAAGTTTTGGTTACTAACATGTTTGTGGAAATGACTTAAGGTTATAAATTTGAAGAATATGAAGCATGGCAAGTCAAGTCGATTTCCAAGTCGACTCAGGCTTCGACTTAGGCCAAGTCGATCCCTAAGTCGACTCAAGAAGCGACTTCAAGACGTCATTCCCTTCCAGAGTTGAAATCGAGAATGAGAGGTGCCGAAGTCGCATCCCAAGTCGACTCCGCTTGCGACTTGGGTGAAGTCGCAGGCCAAGTCGACTCCAGCATCGACTTCGAAACGTCATTTCCTTCCAGAGTTGAAATCAAGAACGAGAACTGCCGAAGTCGCATCCCAAGTCGACTCCGCTTGCGACTTGAGGTGAAGTCGCATCCCAAATCGACTCCGCTTGCGACTTGAGGTGAAGTCGCAGACCAAGTCGACTCCAGTCGCGACTTGGAGGCGTCATTTCTGTTCAGAGTTGAAATCGAGGAGCAGAGCTGACGAAGTCGGAGATGAAGTCGACTCCGCATGCGACTTGGGTGAAGTCGCAGACCAAGTCGACTCCAGTATCGACTTCAGTTGGACAGGGCAGAAACTTCAGAAGCCAAATCGGGGATTAGATCGATTTCAAGGTAGAACTTGAGTCAAGTTGAAGATCAAGTCGACTTCGATGTTCGACTTGGAACATATGAAGACTAATCCAAGTCCAAAGAAAGCAAGATGCATGAATTCAACTATTCTAATAAAAATATATTGGACTTGTTCATGAATACAAAAGATTCAAGACTCAAGGACTCAAGGTTTGCAAATCATGAAGCCAAAGGACATCAAGCTAGAATGATAACACAATGGTCCAAAGAGATATAAATCAAGGAAGAAACAACCAAACATGAAGAAACTCAAGCAAGCAAAGTATTCCAAGGATTTCAAGTTCGTCAAGCAAGCTGCCGAGGTGAAGTCGCACCCGAAGTCGACTCCACCTGCGACTTGGGTCAAGTCGAGGACCAAGTCGACCCAGACTGGAACTTGAAGAAGTTGCAAACAGGTGAAGTCTCACCCGAAGTCGACTCCACCTGCGACTTGGGCCGCAACAGTCAGAAAATTTTTGAACGTTGGTGCATTAAATGCGCGCCACCTACCTCCAAACATTCGGATTCCCTCCACAATTATAAAAGACATTCAATATGAATGAGGAGGGTAGCTGAGAATTCATTAAGTGTGTATAACTCCCATCTTCAAGAGAATTAAGTGATCAAGCCATTATAAAGAAGAAGAACTCCGAGTTCAAACTGGCAAGAGCTTCTTATTGAATCATCAACACTGCTGTACAAGTTCTTCTCTGTGCCAAATCTGTCTCTACACAACAGTAACGTGTAGAAACCTTCTTTTACTTTCACTTCTTGTATTGAACTTGATTTAGTTTGGGTAACTAAGATCAAGTGTAAGTAAAGTAGTGTGTGACTGGAGTGGAACTCGTCACCTACTTGTGCTGTGAATTGTTGATGCCCCCTAGAGCTGGAATCTAGAAGAGAGCAGTGGCTCTAGATGTTTTGAAATATATTATGAAAAACATGTGTAGTTATGACATTATTGGAAGGAAATGACCTAAATATGCATGAGATGTGAAATGGAAGGAAATAAATTCCTATGGAAACATGTTTAATTGGATAAATATCCGTTAAAACCTACCGTGTGACAAGGTAACAATCCTGATCACGTTTACCAGTCGATAGATCCCGAGGTAAGGTTGTGATGCTCGAGCTGGGGCGTTACAGAATGTGTTATGAATGTACAAAAAAAAGACAAGTTCTAAATACCACATGCCGAATCAAATAGAAATGGTTTCGTTATCTCATCCTTTCACAGGTTATGGGCATTATGTATGAATATAAAAAAAATCCCGCCGCATGACCAGGGCAACAATCCTATTCGCATTTATCAATCAGAAAGCGATCCTGGAGTAAGGCTCTCCAGCGCCCCGGTCGGGGGCGCCACATAGCGTGGTATTAGAGCAAGAATTGGTAAATAGGCGTTGAAAAAAATGATAAAATTTCATTTATTATAAAACATGTGTTGTCCCATGTATTTATGAATTTGGATGTTTCTTATGATTTTCTTTTGCAAAATATAGCTAAATTGTTATATTTAAAATGTAGATGACTGACAAAGGCAAGGTAGTTCTAGACTCGAGATGTTAAGGAGGGAGATGGAGGAGGCCTGGGAAAGGCAAAGGATAGAAGACAACATAAGCCTATGGTGGGCTTCCCAACAGGACCTAGGGTTTAGGCCTCCCACACTAGAAGAATTTTTCCATTCACACCCTTCTCTACACATCAGGAGAGAGGAGACCACCAATTCCCACCCTTATGCTCTCCAGGCGAGACCTAACTATGGAAGATCTACTGGTAGAGCATCCTCACCACAGTATACCCCACAGCTTCAACCATACGCACCCTTGGTTACCGAGGAGATCAATGCTGCGGAGTTACAGGAATATTGGGATAGGTTTCTGCCCCATTTCCACCAGATGAGGGAACCTGGTACCGCCTTGCAGGAGGATTTGTGCAGTTCTGCTTTGGGATCAGGTGAGAATAATTAGATAGGGAGGAAAGGAAGCACCGTAGACTCCGAAAGGAGGCCCGTGCCCGAGGGGAGGACGTGATGGAGCAGGCTCCTGACAAACTACCCGGAAAATGTATACTGCGAGTCGTAGATCGTGAAGAAGAACCTGCAAGGGAGGAAAGCAAAAATGATAATGATGACCCTATGGAAGGGACCATCGAAAGTGAGAGTGAGGAGGAGGAAGAGGAACATGTAGATTAGAACCCAAACCCCCCAGCATGGTCCGACACTAGTACTATTACTGAGGAACCTACGCAAGTGCCCCCTAGCCATAGGAGGTATATAAAGGGACCAAGGGGTTATGCAAACAGGCACAGATAAATAATAAGGAGAGTGGGTTTTCTTTTATTCTGTATAGTTGTGTATGTATATATGTGAAATGACTTTCTGTATGTTTTAGCTTATGTATGGCTGTGACTATAAAAATGTTCGATATGTAATAAAAGCCAGTATGTGCATGTATGTTTTGAATATGACTCTTTATATGTATAAATTGACCATGAGGCTATTATAGATTGCCTAATGATTGCTAATGTTATTTCGTGTGTGTAGAAAAAACTAGTATGCCAACTACTAGAGCACGAGCTAGAATGAATAAGGGAAAGGTTATGCCTGACGAACCCGTAAGTCAGCTTGAAGAAGGGGAATCGAGTAAGAGGTTGGAAAGTTTAGGACCAAGTGAGAAAAATCTCAAGACTTTTCAATAACCAGAAAATATAAGTCCTGATTTAAATATGGGAAGTGGGCTGACTTAAGTCAAGCAAGACAGACAAGGGAATGAGTGGTTGCGACCGTAAAAGAAGTCATGCAACAAGCTACTCAGGAATGGGCAACCTAAACAACCAATATAATCCAAGGATTACGGGAAAGAAATCAGCAAGCACAGTCAGAAGGAGGAAGAGCAGGTCAGGTAGTAGTTCCTAACCCCGCACTAGCTCCGGTAAGGGATGAGGATAGTGTCTTAGAAGTGACCGAAGGGCCATCAATGCCTTCCTAGCTCAACGTCCCCCTAGATTTACAAGAGCACTTGATCCTGTTCTAGCAGAACAATGGATGACCGAGATGAAGAAGTTATTTAGGATTTCACCCTGCAACGAGAATCAAAAGGTCCTATATGCCACCCATTTGCTGATAAAAGATGCACACAAATGGTGGGAAACCCCGATGATGACCACGTCCCAGCCAGAACAAGTTACCTGGTAAACATTTGTGGGGGAATTCAACAAGGAGTACCTTCCAGTAAGGCTCCAAAGCCAAAAAGTCATTGAGTTTGAAAAACTCTATCGAGGCAGGATGTCTGATAACTCGTATTTTTGCGAGTTATCATAGACCATTTCAGACTTAATTTGTGTGTTAGTTCGAGAGATAAGGCATAGTTTGCACTCATTTAGCTTAATTTTCACCCGCTTTGCATTTGAGGAGCATTAAATAGTTTTTAGGCAATTTTAGCATTATTTAGGCATTTTTAGTTTATTTATTTAGTTTTTCCATCTTTTGCAGGAAGGACGGGACGTACGTCGGCAGAGTGGATGAGTTGAATGCCAGCTGAGGCATCCAGAGGCAGATGGATGGTGCCTAGGCGCCACCCTACGCGCCTTGACCGTTTGCAGCACACACAGCTGACATGCAGGGCATTCCAGAGAGTTGGCGCCTAGGCGCCACTTCTCTACATGAAATCCAAGTCAGAAGCCACAAATCAGGTGGTGCAGTCCAAGGAGTTGGCGCCTAGGCGCCAACCAGGGGTGCCTATGCGCCAGTGCAGGGGCAGCTACAAAAGCTAAGGAGAAGCCCCAGGCAAGGACAGTCCAGAGAGTTGGCGCCTAGGCGCCAGTGCAAGAATTTCTAGGGTTTTCAGAATGTGTGCAAACTGCTCAGCACACAGAGAGTTGGCACCTAGGCGCCAATACGCATCCGTACGCGAATATTCTAGTGTGTAAACCACGCAAATAGGACTCTATATAAGTTCCTAGGGGTTCGTGCACGAGAGAGGGGAGAAAGGAGCTGGAGAACGAACTACAATGCAAGAGAAAGCGGAAATCAAGATAAAAGCTCGGATTGAAGAAAGGATTAAAGTCCCGTTGGTGAAAACCGCTGGAAAATAGTTTTTCTTATTCTTTCCAATTTTCTTTCTCTACCTTATGGATACTTTTTATTTGGATGTATTGGTTGTTAAGATCATGTCTTTGAGCTAAACCTCCATTAGATGGATAGTTAGGATGAACTAAATTCTAAACTATATTGTTTCTTAGTTTTTAGAATATTCAATAATGAATATTTAAGTTTATATATGATTGTGTATGATTTACCTTTTCATGTGTGAGTTTAATGCTTTTACAAGATTAGCTACCTTGTAAGATGATTTAATTGCTTGATTTATCCTTGGAAGAGGAAGATCTTTGCCAGATCCATGTGTAAGGCATAGGTTTTGACCTTTGTGTAAGGAGAGTTGTTTAACGTATAGGAATATACTGTTAAACCCTGTGTAGTCATTATACAAGTTATGCACTTATCAATTTTACTTTATTTAATGGCATGGGAACATAGCACTTAAATAGGGTGTAATTAGCTTTATATACTGTTGGAAAACATATATAAAGATATATGAACTTAGGGTAGTAAATCCATATGCAATCCATTTAAAAAGAACCAGCTCAATATAGTAACCATGAACAGTAAACAACGTGATTTTGAGAAAAATTGAGAATTATTTTTATATTTTATGAGGATATATGGATGCAATTTTTAAAGAATTTATGGATAAAAATCCATATAATAAGGTAAATACCAAGTATTTATAAAGGGATAACCTCTATAGGAATGAGGTAATTAATGATTATAAAGCATGCATGGAAAACAATGGAATAGATGGATAAAATATTCTTTTCAATTATATAAGAAAAGGAAAAGGAAGGTAAAGGATATGGACTGAAGCAAAGCAAAGGTAAGCAAGCAAACTTTTTAAAATGTGATTTTATTGCTTCATTGTAAGCAAGCAAACTTTTTTTTTTAAAATATGATTTTATTGCTTCATTGTAAGCAAGCAATCCTTTTGAAAATGATGATTTGTAAGCAAGCAAACCCTTTTGAAAATATATTTTATTCTCAAGTGTTTATGAAATGTGTTTAAGGGTGGTCATTCCTATAATGTTTTGAAATGATGAATGTTTATGAGTTTTTATGAAAAGTCATGTCGGCATATTGATATCGTGTGATGTTCATGGACATGTGCACATGTATGATGTATAATAAAGAGGCTTTGGTGGAGGTAGAAAGCGGATCAAAGGGTCCCCCTTCACTATTTTCGAGTCGTATGGGCTGTGTGCCGATGGCATCCTCCCCAGAGGTGGAGGCAAAGGAATGTTATATGCGAATGAATACATTGCATTTTCATACATGGATTGAAAAGGAAAGCATGGATTTGAAATGATATTTTTAAGGGATAGTGCAAATAATTCTCTACATGAGAATGACAAGTCACCTGGTGTAAGAAGTATATAATGCCGGAAAAATCAAAAGTCATGTATGTAGGAACCATGTAGGCGTCAAGATGAAGAGAGGTTCCCCTTGATGAGGCCAAGTCGAAGACAGCCGGCGTATTGGACCATGCTATGTGAGATGTTCCTTGAGCTAACGTACCCGCACACGAAGGTTTATGTCAGGATTGGAAAGAAAGTATTTGCACATCCAATGTTTATGAAATAATTTTTATGAAATGGAAAGCATTGATTTGAAAAGATGTTTTTAAGAGATGGTGCAAATAATTCTCTACATGAGAATGACAAGTCACCTGGTGTCAGAGGTATATAATGCCAGGAAAATCAAAAAGTCATGCATGTAGGAAGCTTGTAGGCGTCAAGAGGAAGAGAGATTCCCCTTAATGAGGTCAAGTCGGAGATGTTGGTCCCGAGTTAATGGCAATTACCCAAGAGGGGAGAGGTGAATTGGGTATTTAAAAATTTACAACTTAAACAGAAACTTTACCCCGGATTAATCTAGTCCCCTTTATGAAGAAACAGAATGGAAGGCAATATAGTGTAGAGAGCAGAAATAAACATCAACACACAAGATTTTATAGTGGTTCGGGCAACCTCCCTACTCCACTCTTCTAAGCTCACACCTCTTGTGACTTGGGTTCCACTATGTATTTCGCGAATACAACTAGAGTCGCCACTCTCTTCTAGATTCTACCTCTAGGGGGCATATATAACCAGAGCCTCTGCTCTCTTCTAGATTCTAGCTCTAGGGGGCATCAACAATACACAGCACAAGTAGGTGACGAGTTCTACTCCAATCACACACTACTTTGCTTACACTTGTTCTGAGCTACCCAAGCTTAAACAAGTTCAATACAACAATAAGAATAAAAGAAAGTTTCTACACGTTACTGTTGTGTAGACGCAGATTTGGTGCAGAGAAGAACTTGTAGTGTAGGCGTAGAGATTCAGCAAGCAGCTCTTGGCAGTTTGAAGCAAGGTTCTTCTTCTAAATATTGGCTTGATCACTTGAAGCTCTTAAGGTTGGGAGTTATGCTCACTTAATGAATTCTCAGCTACCCTCCTCGTTCATATTGATTGCCTTTTATAATTGTGGAGGGAATCCGAACGTTTGGAGGTAGGTGGCGTGCATTTAATGCGCCAACGTTCGAAAATTTTCCGACCGTTGCGACCCAAATCGCAGGTGGAGTCGACTTCGGGTGCGACTTCGCCCAGGTCGCAGATGGAGTCGACTTCGGGTGCGACTTCGCCTGTTCGCAACTTCTAAATGTTTCAGTCTGGGTCGACAGCTTGTTTGATGAACTTGAAATCCTTGGAATGCTTTGCTTGCTTGAGTTTCTTCATGTTTGGTTGTTTTTCCTTGATTTATATCTCTTTGGACCACTGTGTTATCATTCTAGCTTGATGTCCTTTAGCTCCATGATTTGCAAACCTTGAGTCCTTGAGTCTTGAATCTTTGTATTCATGAACAAGTCCGATATATTTTGATTAGAATAGTTGAATTCATACATCTTGCTTTCTTTGGACTTGGATTAGACTTCATATGTTCCAAGTCGAACATCTAAGTCGACTTGATCTTCAACTTGACTCAAGTTCTACCTTGAAATTGATCTAATCCCTGACTTGGCTTCTGAAGTTTCTGTCCTGTCCAACTGAAGTCGATACTGGAGTCGACTTGGTCTGCGACTTCGCCCAAGTCGCATGCGGAGTCGACTTCGTCTCCGACTTCGGCAGCTCTTCTCCTCGATTTCAACTCTGGACAGAAATGACGCCTCCAAGTCGCGACTGAAGTCAACTTGGTCTGCGACTTCACCTCAAGTCGCAAGTGGAGTCGACTTGGGATGCGACTTCGGTAGTTCTCGTTCTCGATTTCAACTCTGGAAGGAAATGACATTTCGAAGTCGATGCTGGAGTCAACTTGGGGATCGACTTGGCCTAAGTCGAAGCCTGAGTCGACTTGGAAATCGACTTGACTTGCCATGCTTCATATTCTTCAAATTTATAACCTTAAGTCATTTCCACAAACATGTTAATAACCAAAATTTACTCAAATTGATTTGTTAATCATCAAAACATAGACTTGACTTATTTTCCACATATTTCTAACAATCTCCTCCTTTTCGATGATTGACAAAACTGATTTGAGTGTATACCTTTCAATGTCTTAAAAACATAAAAACATGCCAATTCTGCATTTTGAAGTTTTTAACATACTCATGCAAACAATAAAAAAGATATTCAAAAAACTTAAAACCAGTCATAAAAACTTAGACTCAAATCCCGATCTCTTCTCCCCCTTTTTGTCAATGTATTAAAAAATTGAGATAGAGTGGGTAAAATTTTATGAGAATGGTGGGGTTGCTCTGTGGCGCCCCGAACCGAGGCGTCACATTTGTCCTTACTCCAAGATCTTGTCGATTGGTAAACGTGAATCAGGATTGTTGCCCTGATCACGCGGTGGGTTCTTAATTGGATCTCGTCCAATTTTTCTTGTTTTCTTTTTCTTTTCTTTCATCACATAAACATATACTCATCATCATTCATGATTGACTTATCCATAACATCATAAATCATCAACTTCTCATATTATTCATAACTTCAGAATTTCATACAATCTATGCCATTTCTCATCATATCCCATTAGGGAATCTGTTCATACAAAAATCTACTAACCTTTGTAGATTCTTCTTTTCCTTTAGCAACTCGTGCCCTTCATTTCTTGTCTTTCCCTACACCTGTCTGAGGTTGGGAAAACGAAACATGAGTCGAAACTCAATAAGCAAGCATTTGTCATTTTAAATGCATTCCTCTCCATTCGATAGAAGACACTTACCAAGTGATCAACTACCAACGGAATAGAAACCTTTTCGCAAACCATATTTCGAAACCTTTCATAACCATTCATGTAAATCATTCGTAAATGCATTTCTCTCCATTCGATAGGAGACACTTAGCAAGTGATCAACTATCAATGGAATAGAAACCTTTTCATAAACATTGGATGTGCAAATGCTTCCTTTCCATTTCTGACATAAACCTTCGTGTGCGGTTACGCTAGCTCAGGGAACATCTCAATAACATGGTCCAATACGCCGGCTGTCTCCAACTTGGCCTCATCAAGAGGAACCTCTCTTCCTCTTGACGCCTACATGGTTCCTACATGCATGACTTTTGATTTCCCCAGCGTTATATACCTCTTACACCAGGTAACTTGTCATTCTCATGTAGAGAATTATTTGCATCATCCCTTAAAAATATCTTTTTAAATCCATGTGTGAAAATACTTTCTTTCCATTCCTGACATAAACCTTCGTGTGTGGGTACGCTAGCCCTGGGAACATCTCACATAGCATGGTCCAATACGCCGGCTGTCCACGACTTGGCCTCATCAAGGGGAACCTCTCTTCCTCTTGACGCCTACATGGTTCCTACATGCATGACTTTTGATTTCCCCAGCGTTATATACCTCTTACACCAGCTAACTTGTCATTCTCATGTAGAGAATTATTTGCATCATCCCTTAAAAATATCTTTTCAAATACATGTGTGCAAATACTTTCTTTCCATTCCTGACATAAACCTTCGTGTGTGGGTACGCTAGCCCAGGGAACATCTCACATAGCATGGTCCAATACGCTGGCTGTCTCCGACTTGGCCTCATCAAGGGGAACCTCTCTTCCTCTTGACGCCTACATGGTTCCTACATGCATGACTTTTGATTTCCCAAGCATTATATACCTCTTACACCAGGTAGCTTGTCATTCTCATGTAGAGAATTATTTGCACCATTCATTTAAAAACATCATTTCAAATCCATGCGTTTCTTTTCAATCCATGTATGAAAATGCAATGCATCCATTCAAACATAACATTCCTTTGCCTTCACCTCTGGGGAGGACGCCGTCGGCACACAGACCATACGACTCGGCAATAGTGAAGGGGGACCCTCTGATCCACTTTCTACCTCCACCAAAGCCTCTTCCTTATACATCATACATGTGCACATGTCCATGAACATCACATAATATCAATATGCCGGCATGACTTTTCATGAAAACTCATAAACATTCATCATTTCAAAACATTATAGGAATGACCACCCTTAAACACATTTCATAAAACATGTGAGCAAATAATTTGCAATCATTTAAAACATTTTAGAAAGTTTTTGCTTGCTTACAATGAAGCAATAAAATCACATTTTAAAAAAAGTTTGCTTGCTTACAAATCATCATTTTCAATGAAGCAATAAAATCAAATTTTCAAAGTTGTGCTTGCTTACAATGAAACAATAAAATCACATTTTAAAAAGCTTGCTTGCTTACCTCCTCAGTCGGTGTCCTCAACATTCTCCTTCCTTTTTCTCTATACAAGGAAAATGGATATTTTATCCATCCATTCTATGTCTTAGTTTACTTTCCATGTTTGCTTTATAACCATTCATTACCTCATTCCCATATAGGTTAATCGTATAAAGATACTAGGTCATTACTCGTTTATATGGATTTTTATCCATAAATTCTTTAAAAATTTCATCCATATATCCTCATAAATATATAAAAATAAATCTCATTTTTTCCCAAAATACGCTGTTTACTGTTCATAATTACTGTTCATGTCATTGTAGCAGATTACTGTTAATCATCACTGTTCACGTTACTGTTCACCCGAGGTTACTGTTCACAGCTACGTGGGTTACTGTTCATGGGTTCTAAAAATTGACATTTTTTCCAAAAATAAAAAATACCATGACATAGCTTATGCTTCGTATATCATGGGAAATTTAGTACATTTTGAATTTATCATCATTTACTTGGTTAAATAAATCATTTTCTCCATGTACTAAAAATCATTATAAATTCACTTAAGCATAATCCTTAATTCCAAAAATCATGAAATTAATATATCATCATTCCAACATTATATTTATCATAATCATATATCCCAAATCATCATTTATCAAATTTGGAGCATTATTTCCACATATCATACATGATTTTCCCGAATGCTCCATCTTTGCTCCAAATTTTCGATGTTTCGGCATAATTCTAATTAAGCATTATAACTTTACTTATTTTCTCATGATTAGGAATTATCTAAGCATGATTTTACCCTACTTAACATCCAAAAGAAATTTGGAAAGAAATTGCTTACCCGAAGTGGAGATATCCCACTTTTTCTCGCACTTCCTCTCTCTAACTTCCTCCTCTTCTTTCTCCTCAAGGCTAAAACGTGGTGGGGGTGAAAAAATGCTCAAATGGAGCTGGGTTTGAGTGCTTTGGTCGTTCACCCCATGCCCCCTATTTATACTTTTTGATTTTTCATCAAATTGGATTTTAACCCCCCTTGCTTGAGGTATTAAATTGTAAATGTATTTTTTTCTAATTTCCAAAAGGTGCTTTGAGCCATGTGCAGCCACCCTAGCTACTGTTCACGCCTCCCCTATGGCAGCCCTATTTTTTATAATTTTTTGATTTATTAAATCAATTATTTTAGTCTAATTCAATCTTAGCCATTGATTTTTGATAATGATGGATTTGGACCATTGGATTTGGCCCCAAAAGTCCAAGCTCCAGCAGCCATAGCAGCTTTTCATTAATTATTTATCCATTTAATTAATCCAAAGTCAAATACTAATTAATGAAAAAGTAAAGCTACTTTTTGATCTTCAAATGACGTTTAATCTTGACCCTTAATTCATGATTTTTGATCAATATTGGACCACTCATCATGTTCATCATCATATTTTGGCCATCCATAAAAAATTTCATCTCAATCCGATGTCCGGATTGCAAGATATGAATTTTTCTTTATTTTCTCTCAAAAATCCACTAAAATCCGAAAATACTAAATAAATCGAAAAGTAGCTATTTTGTCCTTTTGTGGGAAGCTTCCTTTTTTGTCTTTTTGTGATTAAGTTAATCCAAAGTGATTAACTTAACATATTCTTTAATCACACGTTTACTATTCACGTGCACTATTCATCCGAATTTCATAAATAATTATTTTAACCTTTATTCTCACGTATTTTCCATACTCATGAATATATATTTTATTAACATATTACCTAGGGTTTACAACCCTAGGGTTTCATATATGTGTCTAAGATCGGGGTTTCACATGCTCCCCCTGAACCTGTGTTCTCCCTCAGTTTGTGCTTTGCTAAGTTAATTCAAGCATTCCCATATCATTTCTAATTTTATAAAATGATTCTTTTGCAAGAGGTTTGGTGAATATATCTGCAATTTGATCTTCTGTTCTTACATATTCCAAACATATATCATAATTTTCTACATGTTCTCTAATAAAGTGATGTCTAAGATCTATATGTTTGATCCTAGAATGCAATACTGGATTTTTAGTTAAACATATTGCACTAGTATTATCACATTTAATAGGTATATTTTTAAAATCCATGTCATAGTCCCTAAGTTGTTGTTTCATCCAAAGCAATTGGGCACAACAGCTCCCGGCGGCAATGTATTCGGCTTCCGCCGTAGATAGAGCAACACTAGTTTGTTTTCTTGAAAACCATGAAACCAACATGTTCCCAAGAAATTGACATGTTCCACTAGTGCTTTTTCTATCTACTTTGTAACCGGCAAAATCTGCATCCGAGTAACTGATTAGATCGAAATTAGAGCCCTTTGGATACCAAAGTCCTATGTTGGTATTGTCTACTAAATATCTGAAAATTCTTTTTACAGCTACCAAGTGTGATTCTTTTGGACATGATTGAAATCTAGAGCACATACATACACTCAACAATATATCAGGCCTAGAAGCAGTTAAATATAATAAAGAACCTATCATGCTTCTATATAATTTTGAATTAATTGTTTTTCCTTTCTAATCTTTGTCAATTTTAATTGTCGAGCTCATAGGCGTGTTTGCCCCTTTGCTGTTTTCCATGCCAAACTTCTTCAATATTTTTTTGATATACTTGGACTGGTTGATGAAAATCCCTTCATTTAGTTGCTTGATTTGTAGTCCAAGGAAGAAATTCAGCTACCCCACCATACTCATCTCAAATTCTTTCTGCATAAGCTCAGAAAATTCTTGACAAAGAATCTCATTAGTAGCACCAAAAATAATGTCATCAACATAAATTTGACTAATCAAGATATCTTTTTCTTTGTATTTGATAAACAAAGTGGTGTCTAGCTTTCTCTTTTGAAAGTCATGATCAATCAAAAATTTGCTTAATCTCTCATACCAAGCTCTTGCAGCTTGTTTTAATCCATATAATGCTTTGGTTAATTTGTATACAAATTTAGATTGATCTTTCTCCTCAAATCCAGGTGGTTGTTCAACATACACCTCTTCATTTATATATCCATTCAAAAATGCACTTTTAACATCCATTTGAAACAATTTAAAGTTCATGTGAGATGCAAAAGCTAGTAAGATACGAATAGCTTCTAATCTAGCAACCGGGGCATAGGATTCTTCAAAATCTATTCCTTCTTCTTGTGAGTATCCCTTTGCCACAAGTCTAGCTTTGTTTCTTACTACAAGTCCACTTTCATCCAATTTGTTCCTAAATACCCACTTTGTGCCAATGACAGTACAATCTTTTGGTCTTGGAACAAGATGTCAAACTTGATTTCTTTCAAATTGATTTAGCTATTCTTGCATTGCTATGATCCAGTTTTCATCATCAAGAGCTTGATAATAGTGGATGGTTCAATTTTGGATACAAAGGCGTATGTCCACAAACATTTTGTTTTGACCTTCTAGTCTTTACACCTTCATAAACATTCCCTATAACTTGCTCAATTGGATGGGCATGTTTGAACTTTAAATTAGTTGGAGGTTTATAGAAATTATTTCCTTCACTTACCCTTTCCTCCATGGATTCTTCTTGCTTCTCCAAATGCAGTTTTTCAAGATTGCTTATGACATCATCTGCATCACTTAAATCATCTTTTCTTTTGGAGCATGGGTTACATTCATAAAAAAACAACATGTATTGACTCTTCTACAACTTGGTTTCTTTTATTGAAGACTCTATATGCTTTGCTATTTGATGAGCAACCAAGGAATATTGCCTCATCACTTTTAGCATCCAATTTTCCCAAGTTGGTTTTTCCATTGTTCAAAACATAACATGTGCAACCAAAAGCATGAAAATATGAAATATTTGGTTTTCTACCGTTCCATAGCTCATATGGGGTCTTTTTCAAGATTGCTCTAATGGTAACTCGGTTCAACACATGACAAGTTGTACTTACAGCTTCACCCCAAAATTTCTTGGATAATTTACTCTCATTTAGCATTGTTCTAGCCATCTCTTGTATAGTTCTGTTTTTCCTTTCAACCACTCCATTTTGTTGTGGAGTTCTTGGTGCAGAAAATGTGTGATGAATTCCTTTTTCATTGCATAATTCTATGAATCGTTTATTTTCAAACTCACAGCCATGATCACTTCTAATGGTCATAATAGTACATTATTTTTTATTTTGCACCAAGTTTACAAAAGTTGCAAACATAGAGAAGACTTCATCTTTGCTAGCTAAGAGAATTACCCATGTGAATCTTGAAAAATCATCAATTATTACAAACACATATTTCTTTCCACCAATGGTTAAAATGTCGGATGGCCCATATAGATCCATGTGTAGCAATTCAAGTGGCCTAGTGGTGGAAATCTCCTTTTTGGTAGAGAAAGGCATTTTAGGTTGTTTTGACAATTGACATGCCTTGCAAATTTTATCTTTGTCATATTTCAATTTAGGCAATCCTTCTACCAAACTTTTCTTCCATAAGGTCTTTTATATTTGTCATGTTTATATGCCCAAGCCTCTTATGCCAAACCCATGGATCATTGTCAATGGCCATTAGGCATTGACCATCTAGTTCATCCAGTGAAACCAAATATATATTTTCATGTCTTTTTCCGCTAAACATGATATGTTCTCCATCAAATACACTACATATAGATGATTCAAACACAACCTTATATCCTTTGTCACATAATTGACTAATACTCATTAAATTGTGCTTGAGTCCTTCAACAAATAATACATTTTCCATACATGCATTTGAAATACTGTAAATGTTTCTTTTACCTTTGATTTTACCTTTCTCATTATTTCCAAAAGCAACAGTTCCATCGTTGCAAGGTTTGAGTTTATAAAATAAACTTCTTTCACCGGTCATATGCCTTGAGCAACCACTATCCATGAACCAAACGTTGCTTGCCTTTGCCTTGAAACATATCTGAAAAATGAACAAATAAATCTTATCTCTTTGGTACCCATTTTATGGGTCCATTTGGGTTAGTAAACTGATTTAATCTTTGTTGTTCTATCTTTGAAAGCCCAAATCTTGTGTTTCTTGGAACCCAAACTAATTTTGCACCATGGTCATATAGTTTCTTAAAATTATATTTATGGACTTTATGACCCATCTTATTGCAAAAATTGCAAGCCATTGGTAATCTAGGAGTAGGCCTCCAAGTATGTATTGATTCAACAATTGGCCTTCTAGTCCACGTAGTATGTTTCCCTTTAGGCTTGTAGATAGGTGCAGTTTTGGTTTGATTTTTCTCAAGTATTGGCACATTCGATTTGTCACTTTCTCTTTGCTCAAATGTGGAGTATCCAAGACCTCTTTTATTTGTTTGAGAGGTCATGTTTAGAAACATTCTCACATTTTCTCCTGGATTAGAGAATTTAGCTAATGATTCATTCTCCTTTTTCAATTTTTCCACTTCTTTCAAAAGCAAATCATTTTCTTCTTTCAGTTTTGTTGCTTTTTCTGCTAGTTTTCCATTTACAATAATAATGGAGTTACATTGTTGTCTCTTTAATGATAACTTATTTCCTAGCTTTTTGATTTGCTCATATAATGAATCATATGCATGTTGTTATTCTTCTAATTCAGCACATTTGAGACATTCTTGAAAAGAAGAATACGTAGATTGAGAATGGAAAAGTTTGGAAGTTACTTCTTCATTACTTGTACACTTTGTTGAAGTAGTTTGTTCTTCCAAAACTTCCGTTGTGTTCAAACACAACAAATCTTCTTCTTGCTCAATCCGCGCCATGCAGCATATTCTTGCACAATTTGCCGCTTCAAAATCATCGGTTGAGGAGCTACTTATTGATGAAGTTTCTTCGTTTACGTACATTCCTCTTCCCTTTGGCCTTTGGAATTTCCTGCTTTCATGTCTTTCTCTCCTTTCTTGTTGATCCTTTGATTTCTCTTCGGGTGTAGGACATTGAGCTTGTATATGTCCCATACCGCCGCATCTATAGCATTTTGTAGCCTCCTTCTTCCTCTCTTTTCGTGATCTCTTTGAAGTCTTTGAAGTCTTTGAAGTTCTTTTCATTTCTCACAAACTTTCGAAATCTTTTTGTGAGTAGAGCAATGTCTTCATCGTCATTGTGAGATGATGAGGTGGATTCATCCGAGTTATGGGTGACTTTTAGTGCAATTGCTCTTTTTTCTTTGTGGTGATCTTCATTTCTTTTCTTGATTAGCTCATGTGACATTAATGAGCTAATAAGATCTTCTAGCTTCAATGTGTTTAGGTCCTTGGCTTCTTCTATTGCAGTAATCTTTGGAGTCCAAGATTCCGGTAGAGCTCTTAGGATCTTCATGACCTGTTCAAATTCAGAGATAGCTTTTCCAAGACCTTTCAAAGCATTAGTAATCTTAGAGAATCTAGCAAACATTTCAGAAATATTTTCTGTTTCTAGCATTCTAAAGTTTTCAAATTCTCCAATCAAAATATTTCTCCTTGTCCCTTGGACTTGAGAAGTTCCTTCATAAATAGATGTTAGTGTATCCCATATCTCTTTTGCAGTTAAACAAGAGGATACTCTATCATATTCGGAAGCGGTAAGAGCACAAAATAAAGAATTCATAGCCTCGGCGTTGCTCTTAACAGTTTTCACTTTCTCTTCGGTCCATTTGGAAGATCTTTCATCAATAGGCAAGGTTACACCGTCTTGGATAGCAATCCAAGAGTCCATATCTGTAGCCATGACGAGTTGTTTCATACGTAGCTTCCAATAGCCGAAATTGTTCCCATCAAACAATGGTGGCCTAGTAAAAGATTCGCCTTCGGCAAATGCGGGAACGAAAGTCGATTGGGATGCCATATCAAAAGATCTCTTTGGTATAACTCAAAGACCTGCTTTGATACCACTTGTTGGTCCCGAGTTAATGGCAATTACCCAAGAGGGGAGGGGTGAATTGGGTATTTAAAAATTTACAACTTAAATAGAAACTTTATCCCGGATTAATCTAGTCCCCTTTATGAAGAAACAGAATGGAAGGCAATATAGTGTAGAGAGCAGAAATAAACATCAACACACAAGATTTTATAGTGGTTCGGGCAACCTCCCTACTCCACTCTTCCAAGCTCACACCTCTTGTACTTGGGTTCCACTATGTATTTCGCGAATACAACTAGAGTCTCCACTCTCTTCTAGATTCTAGCTCTAGGGGGCATATATAACCAGAGCCTCTGCTCTCTTTTAGATTCTAGCTCTAGGGGGCATTAACAATACACAGCACAAGTAGGTGACGAGTTCCACTCCAATCACACACTACTTTGCTTACACTTGTTCTTAGCTACCCAAGCTAAAACAAGTTCAATACAACAATAAGAATAAAAGAAAGTTTCTACACGTTACTGTTGTGTAGACGCAGATTTGGCGCAGAGAAGAACTTGTAGTGTAGGCGTAGAGATTCAGCAAGCAGCTCTTGGCAGTTTGAAGCAAGGTTCTTCTTCTAAAAATTGGCTTGATCACTTGAAGCTCTTAAGGATGGGAGTTATTCTCACTTAATGAATTCTCAGCTACCCTCCTCGTTCATATTGATTTCCTTTTATAATTGTGGAGGAAATCCCAACGTTTGGAGGTAGGTGGCGCGCATTTAATGCTCCAACGTTCAAAAATTTTCCAACCGTTGCGACCCAAGTCGCAGGTGGAGTCGACTTCGGGTGCGACTTCGCCCAAGTCACAGATGGAGTCGACTTCGGTGCGACTTTGCCTGTTCGCAACTTCTTCAAGTTCCAGTCTGGGTCGACTTGGTCCTCAACTTGACCCAAGTCGCAGGTGGAGTCGACTTCGGGTGTGACTTCACCTCGACAGCTTGTTTGATGAACTTGAAATCCTTGGAATGCTTTGCTTGCTTGAGTTTCTTCATGTTTGGTTGTTCTTCCTTGATTTATATCTCTTTGGACCACTGTGTTATCATTCTAGCTTGATGTCCTTTAGCTCCATGATTTGCAAACCTTAAGTCCTTGAGTCTAGAATCTTTGTATTCATGAGCAAGTCCGATATATTTTGATTAGAATAGTTGAATTCATGCATCTTGCTTTCTTTGGACTTGGATTAGACTTCATATGTTCCAAGTCGAACATCTAAGTCGACTTGATCTTCAACTTGACACAAGTTCTACCTTGAAATTGATCTAATCCTTGACTTGGCTTCTAAAGTTTCTGCCCTGTCCAACTGAAGTCGATACTGGAGTCGACTGGGTCTGCGACTTCGCCTAAGTCGCATGCGGAGCCGACTTCGTCTCCTACTTCGGCAGCTCTGCTCCTCAATTTCAACTCTGGACAGAAATGACGCCTCCAAGTCGCGACTGAAGTCGACTTGGTCTGTGACTTCACCTCAAATCGCAAGCGGAGTCGACTTGGGATGTGACTTTGGTAGTTCTACTTCTCGATTTCAACTGTGGAAGAAAATGACGTTTCGTAGTCGATGCTGGAGTCGACTTGGGGATCGACTTGGCCTAAGTCGAAGCCTCAGTCGACTTGGAAATCGACTTGACTTGTCATGCTTCATATTCTTCAAATTTATAACCTTAAGTCATTTCCACAAACATGTTAGTAACCAAAACTTACTCAAATTGATTTGTTAATCAGCAAAACATAGACTTAGCTTATTTTCCACATATTTCCAACAGGAGACAGCCGGCGTATTGGACCATGCTATGCGAGATGTTCCCTGGGCTAGCGTACCCGCACACGAAGGTTTATGTCAGGAGTGGAAAGGAAGCATTTGCACATCTATTGTTTATGAAATAATTTTTATGAAAAGATTTCTATTCCATTAATAGTTGATCACTTGGTTAGTGTCTCCTATCGAATGGAGAGAAATGCATTTACGAATGGTTTACATGAATGGTGTATGAAAGGTTTCCAAAATGGTTTACGAAAAGGTTTCTATTCCGTTGGTAGTTGATCACTTGGTAAGTGTCTTCTACCGAATGGAGAGGAATGCATTTAAAATGAAAAATGCTTGCTTATTGAGTTTCGACTCATGTTTTGTTTTCCCAACCTCAGACAGGTGTAGGGAACGCCAAGAGGTGAAGGGCATGTGTTGCTAAAGGAAAAGAAGAACCTACAAAGGCTAGTAGATTTTTGTATGAATAGATTCCCTAATGGGATATAATGAAAAAGGACATAGGTTGTATGAAATTCTGAAGTTATGAATAATATGAGAAGTTGATGATTTATGATGATATGTATAAGTCCATTATGAATGATGATGAGTATGTGATTATATGATGAAAGAAAAAAAAAATTTGGACAAGTTCCAATTAAGAACCCGCCATGTGATCAAGGCAACAATCCTGAGCCACGTTTACCAATCGACAAGATCCCGGAGTAAGGACAAATGTGACGCCTCGGTTCGGGACGCCACAGGTTTGGAAGTCTACGGGAGGACAACTCACGTCCTTCAAGCATAGTGAGATGATGTACGACGGGTGAATAATTTTCCACTTCATCTCGGCCCGGATGATGTCGTCAACCCACGTCAGTGAGGTGACAATGGACAGGGCCCTCTTGCTATACGCCATCTACAGTGGGCTGACGATCGACGTCGAAAGACTCATATATCATCAGATCTGTGCCTGTGCGACCGCACCACAGGGCAGCTATTTCTTCCCATCCCTCATCAACGAGCTCTACAAGCGGGACGACGTCAGATGGGAGCCGACGAAGGAGGTCCTGAACTGTCAGGCCATCATAGACGACCTCTCCTACCGCACCCAACCCCGGGTTTGCACAGCCACCACACACCCTAGAGCAGCTCCACCTACAGCGGGTCCATCTTCGCAGCCGCTTTCCATGGCCAAGCGGCTAACAAACTTGGAGAATCTGGTTGCCGCCCAAGCCAAGTACCAACGGCAGCATGATCAGGCGATGGAGGCCTACCTACGGCGAATAGCTGAGGACCACCAGATCGACATCTCCACCCTCCCACCTTCCCACCGACGCTGCCAGAGGTCCGAGCCTGCTTCGGGCAGTCATCACAGCCCCAACCCGACGACGAGGACGCGGCAGAGTTCGATTCTTCAGGGAGTCCCAGCCCTTTCTTTTTTTTCTTTTTGTTTATCTTTTCTTTTATTTTTACTTTTCATTATATTTTCATTTTTAGTCCATTTTAGGGTCATGCATTGAGGACAATGCATCTCTCAAGTTTGGGGGGGGTGTATAATTCTCAACCATGGGTTAGTTTTGCATTTTAATTTTCATGCTTTAGTTTATGTTGCATGTATTTCAATTCCAGCTAATAAAAATTATTTTTGTTTCAATTCATCTGATTGTGGAAATGTGCAAGGCTGTGATTAATTCTGATTTGAAATTGAATTCATGAAAGAATGGGCAATTCAGATTGAAACCAAGTATAAAGCAAGTTGAAATTAACATGTTAAAGAATTAAAAGGAATTTTAGAATACATTGTTCTAATTCAATAACATGCATATCTTTCAAACCCAAATGATGAAAACTGAACTAAATAAAGGCTGACCAAGTACTTCAACGAGTTCAGAAATGAAAACTTTTTCAATGGACTCGATCGACCTAGCCAAAGCGCCGTTATTTCAGCCGCTGGTGGCCGATTCATGCGACTCACTGACGAGGAGGCTCTCGAGCTTCCCGATGACTTGGCGCTTTATGATTCTCAATATGGCAATGTCCGAGGACCCTCTCGGCAAGGTAATGTATATGATATCGAGTCTCTAAATTCTCTTCATGCTAAAATTGATCAAATTTTGCAGCAGAAGAAATAGGAACCCACGGATCAGAAGACATCTTCTTCTCGGCACATTTCATGTGAGATCCGTGGAGCTTCACACTACACATCTGAGTGTAGTTTTGCCATACAGGACACCACAAGCGAGCAAGCCAATGCAATCAACAACCAGTATGACATGCATACTCATAGTAACCCGTACTTAAACACTTACAACCCTGGATGGAGGAACACCCCAATTTCTCTTGGACAAACCAGTCAAACACCCAAAATTTTGCTCAAAATAATAAGCCACCTGGTTTCCTTAGAAAACCACTGAACCATCCTTCATATCAAACCCAACAAGTCTTACCTGCACCACCTCAAGCCCAACCCACTGAGTCCATGCTCGAAAATATCATTCTAATGTTCAAGAAAAATGATGAAAGAATGGATCAAATGCAAACCCACATCAAGTTGCTTGAAAATCAAATTGCTCAGAATGTCACCGCCTCATCCTAAAGAAACCAGGGCAAACTCCCTAGCCAACCTGAGGTAAACCCTAGGGAACAGGTGCAGGCAGTTACCTTGTGAAGTGGAAAGCAGCTCGACCCACCTCAAATGGTCACAAAAAAGGATGCTGAGCAGGAAAAGAAGCAAGAAGAGGAGCCACAATCAGAACCAGGGGTGGAGAAGCCATATGTACCACCACCTCCTTACAAGCCTCCTCTCCCCTTCCCACAAAGGCAATGACAGGCTAAGCTCCAAAAGCAGTTCGAGAAATTTGTTTCTACTCTCAAGAACCTGTCAATCAACGTGCCTTTCATTGACATGCTTTCCCAAATGACAGCTTATGCAAAATTTCTCAAGGACATGCTTTCCAACGAAAGAAAATTGGAGGAGTACGGAACCATTGCACTCACTGAAGAGTGAAGCGCTATTTTGCAGAACAAGTTACCTGAGAAGCTAGAGGACCCTGGAAGCTTTTCCATTCCATGTGCTCTTGGGAATGTCCAAATCAGCAGAGCGCTATGTGATCTCAAAGCTAGTGTAAGTCTGATCCCACTCTCCATCTGTAAAAAGCTAAACATGGGTGATCCAAAACCAACGTTTATGTCTCTCCAATTGGCCGATCGATCAATCAAATTCCCAGTTGGCATTCTTGAAGACGTTCCCTTGAAAGTCAGCAAATTGTTCATCCCAATCGACTTTGTAATCCTCAACATGGAGGAGGATCGCCAAATCCCAATTATTCTCAGACGACCTTTCTTAGCCACTGCTGGAGCCATCATAAACGTCAAGAATGGTCGACTCTCACTGACAGTTGGAGATGAAAAGATTGAATTTAATCTTTCTGAGGCAACAAAGCACCTATCAACCGATGACTCTTGCCTGCGGGTCGACGTCATCAATCCATTGTCGATCGAAGAAAAAGATGACCCAATTAAGGTATGTATCATTCAGAGTGCAACTGTTGAAAATGATAACCCTGAACTGTCTGCTTGTGCAGCTCTCTTGGATGGAAGCCCTTTTATCTCACCTGCGGCCAACTCATCTCCTGGGAAGCTGGACATAGACCTCGATTCTGTTCCCTCGACAAAAACAAAGGAAGAAGCACCAAAGGTAGAACTCAAACCTCTTCCTAAAAATCTCAGGTATGCATTTCTTGGTCCAAATGATACTTATCCAGTCATACTCAATGCAAATATTTCTGAATCCTAATCTGATGAACCATTATCTGAACTAAGAAAGCATAGGAAGGCAATTGGATACTGCATTAATGACCTACCTGGTATTAGTCCTTCTCTATGCATGCATAGAATTTTAATGGAGGAAGATTGTAAGACAAGCATTGAACCTCAAAGACGTCTGAATCCAAACATGAAAGAAGTGATGAAAAAGGAAATTTTAAAACTTCTTGATGTCAGAATCATCTACCCTATTTCTGATAGTAGTTGGGTAAGCCTAGTACATGTGGTACCCAAGAAAGGAGGTATGACTTTCGTGAAAAATGATAAAAATGAACTTATACCCACGAGGACAGTCACAGGTTGGCGAATGTGCATCGATTATCGCAAATTAAATATTTCCACCCGAAAGGATCATTTTCCTTTGCCTTTCATTGATCAAATGCTTGAAGGACTTGCCAATCACTCTTACTTTTGCTATTTGGATGGTTACTCTGGCTACTTTCAGATTCCTATTGACCCAAAGGATCAAGAGAAAACCACTTTCACCTGTCCATACGGCACTTTTGCATATAGACGCATGCCTTTTGGCCTTCGCAACGCACCTGCCACTTTTCAACAATGCATAATGGCCGTATTTTCTGATTACATTGAACACATAATGGAAGTATTTATAGATGATTTTTCTGTTTATGGAACTACATTTTAATCATGCTTATCTAACTTATCTAAGGTTTTACAGAGGTGCGAAGAAACCAACTTGGTTTTGAACTGGGAAAAGTGTCATTTCATGGTACAGGAAGGAATTGTATTAGGGCATTTAATTTCAAGCCGAGGTATTGAGGTTGACCGGGCGAAAATAGAGGTCATTGAAAAATTACCACCACCTAATTCGGTCAAAGGAATTCGGAGTTTTCTGGGACATGCCGGCTTCTATCGACATTTCATCAAAGATTTTTCTAAGATTGCTAAGCCACTGACTAACCTGCTAAACCAAGATGTAAAATTTGATTTTTCTGATGACTGTCTAAAGTCGTTCTGCAGGTTAAAAGAAGCTTTGACCACCGCACCAATTATACAACCACCTAATTAGAGCTTACCATTTGAGATCATGTGTGATGCAAGTGACCATGTGATTGGAGCAGTTTTGGGTTAACGAAAGGATAATAAGCCAGTAGTGATCTACTATGCAAGCAAAACCCTAAATGATGCTCAAGTCAACTATGCAACCACTGAAAAAGAATTGCTAGCTGTTGTGTTCGCTATTCATAAATTTCGTTCTCATATTGTAGGATCAAAGGTGATTGTTTACACAGACCACGCAGCCATTCGCTATCTAATTGCCAAGAAAGATGCCAAGCCAAGGTTGATTCGTTGGATCCTGCTGTTATAAGAATTTGACCTTCAAATCCGAGACAAGAAAGGCACAGAGAATGTGGTAGCTGATCATTTATCTAGACTACCAGCAAATGAGGAAAGTAATCTATCCAAAGATGAGCAAATCAACTTGGATTTCCCCGATGAGCGACTGCTTGCACTCAAGGAAATACCAATGCCCTGGTATGGAGACATTGTTAATTATTTAGTCTGTCAAGAAATTTCATCCAATTTTAGCTATCAACAGAAAAAGAGATTCATGGCGGATGTGAAATACTACATATGGAGGACCCATACCTTTACAAGAGATGCGGCGACGGTCTGATTCGCCGATGTGTGCCAAACGAGGAAATACAAAGCATTCTTTATCACTGTCATTCTTCACCCTACGGAGGACACATGGGTCCCACCAAAACTGCAGCAAAAGTCCTACAATCAGGTTTCTTCTGGCCCACTTTGTTCAAAGATGCTCGATCTTTTACACTAACCTGTGATAGGTGCCAAAGAACAGGAAACATCTCAAAGCGAAACGAGATGCCACTCACAAACATTCTCGAGGTCGAACCGTTCGTTGTCTGGGGCATGGATTTCATGGACCTTTTCCATCCTCATTCAACAACTAGTACATACTGCTTGCGGTTGACTACGTAACTAGATGGGTGGAGGCGATTGCTTCTCTAACAAATGACTCACAGGTGGTCTTTAAATTCTTAAAACGCAACATTTTTACCAGATTTGGTGTACCACGATCAATCATAAGTGACGGAGCAAGCCACTTCTGTAACAAGCAAATGGAGTAACTGCTCAAGAAATATGGGGTCACACATAAGATCGCCACCCCATACCACCCACAAACAAGTGGTCAGGCTGAAATCTCGAACCGCGAGATTAAACATATACTTGAGAAGATGGTATCCCAATCATGACGAGATTGGTCAAGGCAACTCGATGATTCTCTTTGGGCATACCGCACTACATTCAAAACTCCGATCGGGACAACACCTTTCCGACTAGTCTATGGAAAATCATGCCGCTTGCCTGTAGAGCTGGAGCACAAAGCATACTGGGGAATCAAATTTTTGAATTTTGATCTAAAATCTGCAGGAGAAAGGCGCCTACTATAGCTTGATGAACTCGAGGAGATTTGACTCGATGCCTATGAAAATTCAAAAATGTACAAGGAAAAGACAAAATTTTGGCATGACAAACACATCCGGCAGAAGGTAATCAAAGCTAATGACCTGGTGTTGCTTTTTAATTCACGTTTTAAATTATTTCCAGGAAAATTGAAGTCGAGGTGGTCAGGACCATTCAAAGTAATACAAGTGTTTCCTCATGGAGCTATTGAAATCTGAAGTGAAAAGACGGGAGCATTCAAAGTCTATGGGCAGCGCCTCAAACCCTACTTCTTAGGGGATCACATTCCAATAGGAGTCATCTACTCCTTCTGTGAAACAACGCCACCCAACTGAAAATCTGTAGTCAGGCTGACAACTTTAAACCAAGCGCTTTTTCGGAGGCAACCCGAACTTTTTCTTTTTCCTCTTTCAGAGCCTACTTGGAAGGAAGCACCATGGGATGGAAATTCGGTTCAACTCGCCAAAATAGGGAAGTTAACATCTCAAATCTTTTACAATCTCTCTTTATTTTGATGGCATGATTTACATTGAGGACAATGTCAATTTCAAGTGTGGGGGTGAATGCACTGTATTAATTTTCTTTGAATTTTTTTCATTATATTACCATGATGATGATATGTTTTGTCATAATTTTTGAAAATTTTGGGTAAATCTTGCCATTGGACTGATCGAGACCCCACTTTGAACTCTTGTACATCTTATAAGCAAACCATATTTGGAATTTCAAAATCTTTGAATGACAAAAAGAGCTGAACCATGGTGAATGGTTAAATTTGTTTTAAACATGTACTCTTTGAAAATACTTGGATTTTTGTCCTAAATCATTTGATGAAACTGATATACCTAGGAACCAATTCTATTTTCTTTCAAAATCGGAGTAATCCTCTCTAATTTATCAAAGGTTGTTTGTAATACACACAGTTGTCATCCAAAAAGGTAGTTTTTCCCATATACATAAAAAAAAATTTCAAGGACAAAACTCAATTTAACCAATTCATGGTGGACATGATTAAGGCATTTTCTTCATGATGAGCCTATCTTTGAAAGTATAATAGTTGTTTACCCCTAGTAAATTTGGACTTCAATTTTTTCTAAACCTCAATTCCCACCTAGTTGAACCAACTTTGACATTGAATTTTGAGCTGAAAAGTAAAATGGGAACAAGGTTTAACCTCACGACTTGTGCAATTAATGAAAATAACTTCCTAGATACCCTGAAATATAGTGAGGGGAGTTATTTGTAAAAAAAATGACTTCCTAGATACCCTGAAATATGGTGAGGGGAGTTATTACCGGACTTGGTTTAAAAAAAAAAGAGCTAAACCAAGGATAAGAACAGGCTTGGAAAAGAATAAAAGCACTAAGTGTGGGGGTAGCATTATTTCCTGTTGTAAAATGAGGCTTAAAGCCATGTGGAGATGGTTTAAATTCTGGAAATGTTTAAAACTTTATCTGTGGCGCCCCGGCCCGAGCGTCACATCCTTACCTCAGGACCTATTGATTGGTAAATGTGATCAGGATTGTTGCCCTGTCACACGGCGGGATTGATCGGATGTTTATCCTGTTAATCGTAGTCATACATAATTCATAAGACACATCATATTTTCTTAAATTCATTTTCATACATTTTTGAGTCATTCTGAAGCATTCACTTCATACAAACATGCTATTTAGTGACATTTCACCTTTTGCCAAATCAGATGTCACTACATCATAAAACATAGTCATCCATACAAACATACGAAAAGTTACATCTATTCAACATATAGCACTGTATGTAAATTTACAATCATTTCACATAATAGCATAACATGATTTTCTCCTTAGATTCCTTATGTCGGTGCTTGTTCCTTCACCATATCCTGTCCGTCACCTGTCTTTGGGTTTGGAAAACGAAAACGTGAGTCGAAACTCAATAAGCAAGCATTTTGCATTTTTCAGGCAATTCATTTCAGGCAACATTTTTCAATACAAATCATCTTGGAAAGCATCTTATACCTTATCTAAAGGTATATCTTGAAAACATGAAATCCTGTACCCATCACGGGTCTCATATGCATAATGCCATATGAAAAATATGAACATGATCATCATATCTCCCTTAGGATGGAAGCTAGCTAGGCAACCATCCGTCACGTAACTCTCATTTCAGAGAGGGCGCCGCCGGCCATCGGCCTATTACAAGCGACTTGGTCACACCAAGGGGGGACAACCGGTCCGCTTATACCCTTCAAGTGGACCTCATATCCTGTGCACATGAACTTTTCATAAATCCATCTTTTACATGCTAGCATGATTTTCAATCATAAACATTAAATCACATCATTTTCCATAACAGTTATAAAAGAACATTTCATAATCATTTCATTTGAAATAAACATCATTTCAAACACCATTTAGTAAAGGGATGGCCATCCTTAAATCCATTAGAAGCAATTTCATCAAAAAAGTTAGAATATAAATTGCATTATGGAAACAATTTAGGAAAGCAAAAATCATTTAGAAAATTTGCTTGCTTACCTGAACTTCTTAGCTTTCCTCTGCTACTTTCTCTTTGCCCTTGCCTACATAAAAATGGTATGAATTTTTTCATACATTTCCTTTTCTTATATTTTTCTTAGTTTTCCAACCCATTCCATAAACACACATTTATTTTACTTCATAATTCATCATGCACATATATGGCTTAATTTGTACATATTAGCACCGTTTTCACACATTTGGCCATCATACATCGTAGCACATACATATAACATGCACATAACCCTAAAATTAGGGTATTCATTCTAATAGCATAAAAATTCATTCCATATGCATCATTCATAGCTTTATTAAGCTTACTTTGCAATTTTTCCCCATTTTTTTCAAAAATACACATACGGGTGTTTCTTCTATGTACATAGCATTGCCTTAGCTTCATAATTCAAACCCAAAATTTTGGATTAATAACATATCATTTCAAAAAGATCCATAAACATGGAATTCATCTCATTTTCATGCATTTTTGCATAAAATCATTTTTCATAAGTCATTCATCACCCGTTTACCGTTATTCCTTCACATAAGCTCGTTTAACACTTAAACATAATGCATTTCTTAAAATTTCTTAACTCATAAATTTAACCTATTTTCCAGCGGGTTAATTACCCTTTAATACCACTTTCCTTAAGGTATTTTTATGGGGTTTAAAATTCATTCTTCATAGGTTCTCATAACAGCAAGTTTGGAACCCGTTTTCCACCTGTTTAACGTGTCTTTTGACACATCACTATGGGCAGCCCTAAAATTCCGAATTTTCCAGAAATTAAATCCTTTTTCTCAGCCCATTTTCTAGGGTTTAACACATATTTAATATTCATTCATTTCCATTTCTCAAAACAGTGGGTAATCCACACGTTTTGAGACCCGTTTTCACTCCATACATGAATTACTTCAAAAATTCCTAAAAATCAGATTTAGGGTTTATTTATCCCAAATCTTTGGAAATCCATCATACCTTAATCTAGGGTATTTTACCCTACATATAATGCATTTAACATGTAAGTTCATTTCCATATCATTTTCAACCCAAAAATTAAGAATTTAGGTCAACATTCATACTTAGCATTCTATAACTTCAAAATATCATTACTTAAGCATAAACCCTCATGTATTTGGCATACATATACGATTCATAGCTTAATCAAAACATAAATTCAACACAGCAACTTATCTTGAAGATTTAGAATCAAACAACTTGGATTTTTCAGCCCTTATGCATACTTAACTCCATTTCCATGAACTTAACTTTAAAAATTCATGCTTAATAATTAATACCCAATATATACTCATGCAAAGGCATGTTAAAACATAAATTTAAAGATTCTTTAAGCATGCTTTTCATTTCCAAGTTTTGAGTTTAAAAACTCAAGTTACAAAACCCAAAATCATCACGTACTTACTTGGATTTGTAGTAAATCAACTTCTAATCTTTTGAGATGATTTCTTCTTCAATTTCTCCTTCTTTTTTCCTTGGTTTTCTCCTATAGTTTTCTGGGAAATTTCATGAAGTGCAGCTGGTTCCCTTGGCACATTTTCAGCACTTAGAATATTTTCCACATCTTCATTTCATTTCAACGTGCAATGCTATACATGTTGCTGGAATTTCCAGCAGTGGGGCCCACTTTATGCTGCAATTCCACACTCATTCAATGATCCTCTATCTACCTTATGAGGTGGATAAATATGGACCGAGTAAAATTATAATTTTTACTTTTTACAAAATTACAAAATCTACATCAAAAACACATCAAAGTTGTCCATGGTTTGCACGTCCATTTGCTGCTGACTTTTTCAGCAGTTTTGCAATTTTTAAAATTAACAAAACATGGGTAATTCATACTCCTAATTACCCTTTAATTCATCCATAAATTTGGTATTAAGAAAAATTAATAAAATAGCTAAAACTGCCATTTTTCTGCACATGATTTTACCCACACTGCATTCTACGGTTTCAGCAGTATATATCACCCTTTTTGCATTTTTTTAATTGCTGAAACCTTCCATTATTGGTTGCACAATTCATGTACTTCCATCTCAGCAACATGTGACATTTTTGTAAAAATCAAAAACTCAAATTGGGCGGCCCCTTTGCCCTTGATCGTCCATGCATTGCCACCTCCTCATTGACTTGGAAATTCCATCATAACATGCAATAAATGGTTAGATAATTCATGGGATTTTGCAATTTATTTAAATACATAAATCCCATCCAAAATCCCTGCAATGGACACCTCACCCTACCTTTTGTCTCAAGCACTCAAGTATGGTACTCCCTCATAAATGCTTTGGTGCTTTTGAGGTGCATGGGTCAAACTTGCCTACCTTTTTCATTGCAGGCACTTTCCCAATATCTCATGCATAATCCAATACATTCAAATTAATTATCTCACCATTTCATTCAACCGTTTCAAATTTCAACTCAATCCGAGTTTTCTAGCTCCCGATATAGCCGTTTAAAGTTGACGGTTGAAATGAACTTAGACTTAAAAATTGAAAATTCTCATTTCAGCAAGAATTTTCATAATCTTTTTCTTCCATAATACCAAGCCTAATATTAACAATTTTTTGTTCCAAATTTCACTTGAATCCGCCTTTTAGGTGTTGAGTTATGAATTTTCCAATATTTTCCTTCACACTTAACAATTTCCATCTTTATTTTCATAATTCATTTTAAATCATGGAAAATGATTTTTCATGCCATAATTGCACATTTAAATCACAATAATTCATTCTTAACCTATAGCCTCATTTAGGCTCAAAATCATTAATCACATCATTAATGTTAACCCATAACCCTAATTACCATAATTAGTAAAAATCATGAAATTCCTTCATAATTTCATAATTCATAATTAATCATCAAATACATGTCCAATGCATACATATGGCCTACTTGGGTTAGGGTTTCACATTATCTCTTGTGCCAAACTTGACCATTGTCCTATTAAGTCCTTATGATCCTATGAATTGACTAATTGAGTTGGCAGAGAAGATTTAAAATTTTGATGAGGTGTATATGAGGTAATTTGATTGATATTTTCTGCATTACTACCATTACTTGAATTATTGAATGTGTGCATTGAATAACCAGATAAAAGAGGAAGATGCCTGATAGTTAGGAGTTTATTGCGGGAGTTTTTGAACTCTTAATGATTGAAAGCAAAATGGGCGAAAGGGTATGCAGTATTACCCATGTGAGAAGGGATTGTTGACTAAGATTTTCAAAGAGTATCATGTTTCAAAATTTTTAGTTTAATACTTTCACTAAATGAGTGACTAAACATTTATTTTAGCATTTTACTCAAAGTTTTGAAAATTTTACAGTGCGATCTTGAATTCCTTTTTATTTACTTGAGGACAAGCAAAAGTTTAAGTGTGGGGGTATTTAATAATTGGAAATTAACAGTATATTATGTGAACATTTTATACCAATCTTATGGGGAATTATTTGAGTTCAATATGAAATTTGGTTTAAAATGTGATTTTTGCATCAATTGGGTGTTGAACATGAATTTTAAGATATTTAATAACTTTTATAATCTTTCGGCTTGAAATTTCATTCCATTCTTTTGTTTAAGGGAATTCAAACAAGAAGAAACAGGGAACACTTAAGAGCACGATGGATGGAAGAAAAGAGAAACCAAAGCAAGCAAGGGTGTCGGCGCGTAGGCGCCGAACAGTGGCGCCCAGGCGCCACCCTACAGGCTCATGCCAAAATCTCCAACACTACATTTTAGTCTGCTTCCAGAGAGTTGGCGCCTAGGCACCACTTCACCAACGTGCTGAAAAGTCTGAAAGGGTTTTGGGGATCACAAGGTAAAATTACTTCCAGGGAGTTGGCGCCTAGGCGCCAGATAGGGGCGCCTAGGTACCATGACATGCGCATACAGGACTTCCAAGAGGATTTTCAAGTCGCAAATCATCCAGAGAGTTGGCGCCTAGGCGCCAGACAGGGGCGCCCCAGTGCCACTTTCCCACCTTCAAGCAAGTTACGAACACCCTCAATCGGCAACTTCTAGCAAGTTGGCGCCTAGGCGCCGTATCAATCAGAAAGTTCTAGCAAATTGGCGCCTAGGCGCCAATATGCAAACCTGCGTACAATTGCTAGCGACTGGCTCGTTTTAAGGGATGTATAAAAACCCTTTGAGGGTTCCGAACTGAGGGGATAATTTTTCGAAGGAGAACGCCGTTTTTCAAAGAGAGAAAGAGAGATAGAGAGAGAGGTGGAGAGCACAGGCGAGAGGAGAACCGGCGAGTTGTGTGGGGCGACCGACGCATCATCAGAGCTCCAAACCAATAAGATTTTCTTTTCTTTATTTTATTGTCTTCTTTAAGATGGGATGTGATGTTAATTCTCTGTTGGACTTGAACATGTTGGGCTAAACCCTTAATTTAGGGTTTAGGATGTAGCATGCGTACAATGTAGCGTGGTGTGGATGTTAATTTATTTATGATGAATATTGTTGTTAATTTAATATCTTGTGATTTAATGCTTGCTTGGTGTGAAGGCGTGCACTTTGGCAATGATTCCCATATATTAGGTGATGGAAACAAGAGGTGGAAATCTAATATACGATAATCAAGATATTAAACTTGAAAATCTAAGACCATGAGAATAGGCATGATGACCTTGAGGAATTCCATGAACTAGCCACAGAACTTAATGGATTCTAATTAATTTAATCCCATGAGAATAGGTGGTTAAGAAAATTAGGATACGCCTTGTAGGTTCGAGAGAAGGTGCAAGGATAAATTAGGGTTTGTTCTCCTTTAATAAAGAATATCCAGAGTAAAGAATTATACCACTACCCGTTGCAAAAGACGCATGTGAAATCCTAGACCCTAGATACTCACATTCTCATTTTCTCAAATCATTCTAATTTCTATTTTATTTTCTCTTCCAAATTTCCTATGTCTTTTCCATTTAATTTACTGCATCCTCTTTCAACTTTTCTAATCCATTAAATCCGACGAGAAAGTGTTTAAAAGTAGAATTTTTAGTCCCGAATTCCCTGTGGATCGATATTTTATATACTACAATCTAAGACCCGTGCACTTGCGGGCGCCACCCTACGTGCCTTGACCGTTTGCAGCACACACAGCTAACATGCAGGGCATTCCAGAGAGTTGGTGCCTAGGCGCCACAGAGGGGTGCCCAAGCGCCACTTCTCTACATGAAATCCATGTCAGAAGCTACAAATCAGGTGGTGCAGTCCAGGGAGTTGGCGCCTAGGCGCCAGTGCAAGAATTCCTAGGGTTTCTAGAATGTGTCCAAACTGCTCAGCACATAAAGAGTTGGCGCCTAGGCGCCAATACGCATCCGTACGCGAATATTCTAGTGCGTAAGCCGCGTAAATAGGACTCTATATATAGTTCCTAGGGGTTCGCGCGTGAGAGAGAGGGGAGAAAGGAGCCGGAGAACGAACTACAATGCAAGAGAAAGCAGAAATCAAGATAAAAGCTAGGATTGAAGAAAGGATTCAAGTCCCGTTGGTGGAAACCGCTAGAAAATAATTTTTCTTATTCTTTCCAAATTTTTTTCTCTATCTTATGGATACTTTTTATTTGGATGTATTGGATGTTAAGATCATGTCTTTGAGCTAAACCTCCATTAGATGGATAGTTAGGATGAACTGAATTCTAAACTACATTATTTCTTAGTTCTTAGAATATTCAGTAATGAATATTTAAGCTTATATATGATTGTGTATGATTTACCTTTGCATGTGTGAGTTTAATGCTTTTACAAGATTAGCTACCTTGTAAGATGATTTAATTGCTTGATTTATCCTTGGAAGAGGAAGAACTTTGCCAGATCCATGTGCAAGGCATAGGTTTCGACCTTTGTGTAAGGAGAGTTGTTTAACGGATAGGAATATACTGTTAAACCCTGTGTAGTCATTATACAAGTTATGCACTTATCAATTTCACTTTATTTAATGGCATGGGAACATAGCACTTAAATAGGGTGTAATTAGCTTTATATACTATTGGAAAACATATATAAAGATATATGAACTTGGGCTAGTAAATCCATATGCAATCCATTTTAAAAGAACCAGCGTAATATAGTTTAGATTCAAGGATTCCGATCTATCCATCTGCCATCCCTAATCAGCAAACTTACTTTTAGTATCCAGTAGTCTCGTGATCTCTACTCTGATTTCTTTTTGCAATCGTTATTTTAGTTAAATCACAAAACCAGAATTTTCTATCCATAGAACGTAGTTTAACTAATTAATAATTCGGTTAACAATTCCTCGTGGGAACGATACTCTACTCACTCTTTATTACTTGACACGGCACGTATACTTGCGTAAATAGCAAGCATTTTAATTGACATATACGCAGCTCGTCGATGTCCGTAAAAAAGTATGCGACTAAATTCAATGCCTTGGTAAGATATGTACCATGGGTAGCCGATGTGCTAGAGAATAAAGCACAACTAGTCCAACAAGGGTTAAGGCCCTATTTGCGAGAAATTTTAGCACCGCTTCTAATAAGAGACTATGCCTTCAGTATTGAAAGAGCAAGAGCGTTGGAAGTGGAGGCATTGAGAACACAAGAGTTAAGATAGGGGCAGAAGCAATTCTTTTTTGGCATCAAGGAAAATGATGCTAAGAAAGGAAATAATAGGAAAGCACCATTGGGGAAAAAGAAACCGAATTTTAAAACCAAGAGTGCCCCAGTTTGTCGAACTTGTCAAAAAAGGCATTATGGTGAATGTCTACAGGGTTCAGGCAAGTGCTATAAATGTGGCCAAGCAGGCCACATGGCAAGAGATTGTGGGACAACTGACGCAAGAATTGTGAAGTGCTTTATTTGTGGCCAAGCAGGACACATATCGCCCAATTATCCGAATAAACCGCAATGAGCACCAGCACGTGGGAGGCCCGCGCAGCAAAGGACACCCGCAATCGCCACTCGACAAGGCACTGTGTGGCACCCTAAACCGAGCGTCACAACTTAGCCCTTACCTCGGGATCGTATTGATTGGTAAATGTGATCAGGATTGTTGCCCTGTCACATGGCGGGTTTTAACGGATATTTATCCACTTAATTTTCATTCTCATAAGAGTTTAATTTCTCATATTTTCATCTCAAACATATCTAGGTCATTTCCGACCCATTATCACATACAAAACATGCTGATCAAAAATATTTCATCATCTACATAAATCAGATGTCACAACATGTATTAACCATAGTCATCAACATAAACATTCAAATGGTTACAAGCATTCCACAAGTATTTTTCTCATAACATAAGAATTCTAAATTTTTTCTTTTCTTTATCCGGCTTGCACTTGCTCCTTCGCCATATCCTGTCTTTCACCTGTCTTTGGGTTTGGAAAATAAAATCGTGAGTCGAAACTCAATAAGCAAGTTATTTGCATTTTATAGGCAATTCATTTTAGTCAATATTTTACATTTAAAATCATCATGGAAAGCAACTTATACCTTATCAAAAGGTATATCTTGAAAACATAAATTTTGTACCCATCACGAGTACGATATGCATAATGTCATATAAAAACATGAACAATATCCATCATTTCTCTCTTAGGATGGAAGCTAGCCAGGCAACCATCCGTCCACTTCATCTCCTATTTTAGAGAGGGTGCCGCCGGCCTTGGGCCTATTTAAGCAACTTGGCCACACTAAGGGGGGACAATCGGTCTGCTTATACCCTTCAAGTGGACCTAGTACCCTGTGCACATGAACTTTTCATAAATTCATCTTTAACATGCTAGCATGATTTTTTAATCAGAAACATAGAACCACATCATTTTTCTATAGCATTTATCAAAGAAAATTTCATAATATCGCATTTGAAGTAAAAACATCATTTCAACACCATTTAACTAAGGAATGGCCATCCTTAAATATCTCTAAAATATTTTAAATATTTACATCAAACAGTTAGTACAAAATCACATTTAATCAAAGCAATTTAGAAAAGAAAAAATCATTTAGAAAATTTGCTTGCTTACCTGTATCCCTTAGCTTTCCGACTCCATTTTTTCTTTGCCTTTGCCTACATGAGAATAATATACTTTTTCATATATTTCTTTTGCTCATATCTCATTTAGTTTTCCAACCCATTTTATTCACATATATCATTTATTTGACTTCTCAAGTCATTATGCACATATATAGCATATATTGCACATATTAGCACATTTTTACAAATTTCACCGGCTAACACATAACATATATAACCCCATAAATAGCGTATCCATTCAATCATATAAAATTCCTTCAATAATTAACATTTATAGGTTCATAAACCTCCATTTGCCATTTTTTACTCCTTTTCCACAATACACACATCGGTGCCTGTTTTAGCACACGTTATCGCCTTAGGCTTCATTAATCAATTCTAAAATTTAGAATTAATGTCATACAATTCTAAAAAGATATATAATCATGAAATTTATCATATTTTCATGCATTTTTTCACAAACTCATATTTCACAAGTCACTCATCAACCATGCATATCTATCCATTCACATACGCCCATTTGGCAACACATACATAATGTATTTCATGAAATTTTCTAAGTCAGAAATTTAATTCATATTTCAGCATGTTAATTACCCTTAATTACCACTGCATTTAGGATTTTTTTATGGAATTTAAATCCACTTACCATAGGTTTCCAAAACAGCAACTTTGGAACCCATTTTTCACCCATTTAACGTGTCTTTTGACACATAACCATAAGCAGTTTAATAAATCCGAATTTTCAGAAAATAATTCCATTTTTACTAATCCAAATTTAGGACATTAACACATGTTTAACATTCATAAAAAAATTTATCTCAAAACAGCAAGTTACTTACCCGTTTCGGGTCCCGTTTTCACTTCATTTATATATCGTTTCATAAATCCATAAAAATCAGATTTTGAGCTTATTTTCCCAAATCCTTTTGGGAATCAATAATAAATTAAACCTAGGGTATTTTACCCTACATAGAATTCACAAATCATGTAAACCCATTTTCATAGCATTTTTAACCTAAAAATGAAGAGTTTGGGTCATAAACGTCGCTTTACATTCCATAGTTGCTAAAATTCATTCCTTAAGCTCAAATAAATATATATATTTCATTAAAAAATGATTCATAACCTAAACATGATATGAATCCAAAACAGCAAATTGTCATGTAAATTTAGAATTCATCAAGTTGAGTTTTCAACTCAATACCCATTCTAAACTTCATTTCCACCATCCAAAACATGGAAATTCATGCATATATCTTAATACCCATTCCGTATTCAATCTAAGGGCATAATAAACAATTACTTAAAGAGTATTTAAGCATCAATTTCATATTCAAATTTTGGATTTTAAAACTCAAGATGAACAACTCAAATCAACACATGAACTTACTTGATTTATGAGCACAAAACCCTAAACACTTGAGATGGATTTTTCTCCTCCAATTTCCTTTTGTTTTTTTCTTTTTTTTATTCTATTTTCCTTCCTCCTTGCTGGCCAATATGGACGTGAGAACTTCTGTTCATTGGGGAAGAATTTTCAGCACTTAGCCAATTTTCCAAAGTCCCTTCTATGTGAACGTGCATGGGTTTTATAGGGTTGGATAAGATCCAGCTGTGGGTCCCACTTGCTGAGTTTTTTCCACACACATAAATGCTCAATTATCCCCCTCATGTGTTGGCTATTTTACAGCCAAGTAAAATGGGTTTTGACCATTTTAAAAAAATCCAAAACTTGCCCTTATCTTGACCGTCAATCTGCCTCCACCATAATGTCCAGCTGCTGCCCATTTTTCCAGCAAATTTTCTTTTTTTTATTAATCCCCATTTAAGGGTAAAACATTCACCTAATTAACCTTTAATTCATGCATTAATTTGGTATTAAAAAAATTACCAAAAATTGCAGAAATCACACTTAGCATTGCACGTCAATTGCCCATCTTGCTGTCCACCAAACCACGTCCCTAGTTGCTGTCCATTTTGGAATTTTTCCATTTTTTTCAACCCTAATTTAAGGGTAAATTATACACCAAATTAATCTTTAATTTATCCAAAAATTTGGCATAAAAAATTTAACAAAAACATCAGCAGCACATCAATCTATTGCACATCATTTGCATGCAACAAGTTGTCCACTTTTTCACCTTTCATGGCAGCTGCAATTCAAAAAAATTTCTTGGATTTTTTTCACATTATTAAATGCTCATTTATGTATCCCAACATGTCAACTATATGTGCGCATTATTTATAAAATAAAAAAATCAAAAATAAATAGCAATGCAGCCCATGGACGTCCCTTCTTGCCACCTTACTTATGCTTAGGTTGCTCACTTTGTAGCTTCATCATGGTGGGTATTTAATGGCTGGATAATTCTTGTATTTTTGCATTTCATATTAATACATAAAATACCCTAGAAATTGGCTGCATTCTACACCTCAACTCCCATTAAATTCATACAATTATTTTAAGTACTCTAGCATTAAATGAAAGGTACTCTTGAGGTGCATTAGTCAACCAAGCTAACCTTTTTCAATGTAGGTATTTTTCCAAAATTTCAAGCTTAATCTAAGCCATCCAAAATAAACATCTCATAATTTCATTCAATCATTTCAAATTTCATCTCAATCCAATTTTCCTAGCTCCCATTATAGTCGTTTAAAGTTAACGGTTGAAATTGAGATGTGATCAATAAATCATTATACTCATTTCATCAAGAATTTTTATAACCCAATAATTCCATAATACCAAGCCCAATATCATCAACTACCATCTCAAATTTCACTTGAATCTGCCTTACGGGTGTTGAGTTATGAATTTTCTAGTGTTTTTCCACTTAACTAGTCAATTACCATATAAATGCTCATAATTCATATTAAATGAATTAAAATGATTTTCCATGATGTATTTGCACATTTAAATCAACAACAATTTATTCTAATCCCATTGTCCCATATCAGCTTATATTGATCACTCGAATCATCATTGCTAATCCTTAGCACTGATTGCCATAATTTAGTAAATCACAAAAACATCTAAAAACTCCATTTAATCATATATAAGTCACATGTACATGTTCAATGCACACATTGAATCTTTCTTAGGTTGGGGTTTCACACACTGCAGCAAACCCGGTGCATGTTCAGGCCTTGACTCGTACTAAATCTCAAGACCATGAAGAGAAGGTGGTTACAGGTATGATTTATATTTTAGAAAATTCATCTGTAACATTATTTGATTCGGGTGCTACACATTCCTTTATATCGTACCAATACATAACCACACATGCACTGCAAGTAGAAGAAACAAGTAACATAATCCATGTAGAATCACCTGTCTATAGGTTAGCAAGTATCAATCAAATATGTAAGTCATGCTCTATTAGAATAGGATCAAAGATATTAGAGGCTGACCTGATCCTACTACCCATGACTGAGTTTAACGTGATACTGGGAATGGATTGGCTAAGTAGATGGGGAGCTACAATAAATTTTAAAAATAAAAAAGTACAATTTGAGGCAGCTCCAGGTGAAGAAATAATTATTAGCAAGCTAAGGCAACCTGAAACAACTATGATTTTGGTGTCAGCTATGAAAGCGATGAAAATGATTCGTCGAAAATGTCAGGCGTACCTCATTTCAGTCAGTACCACTGAAGGAATGGAAGTACAAATTGAGCAATTCCTGTGGTAAAAGAATTTTTGGATGTTTTTCCAAAAGAATTGGCTAGTTTACCACCAGAGAGAGAGATGGACATGGAAATTGACATTTTGCTAGGGACAACCCCAATCTCTAAAACCCCTTATCGTATGGCTCCAGCAGAAATGGCTGAACTGAAAACCCATATTCAAGACTTGTTGGATAAGGTTTTTATTAGACCCAACGTGTCACCATGGGGAGCCCCAGTACTATTCGTGAGAAAGAAGGATGGAAGCTTAAGACTCTGTATTGATTACAGAGAATTAAATCAGGTTACTGTAAAAAATAGATACCCCCTTCCCAGAATAGATGATCTATTTGACCAGCTGAAAGGAGCATCTACCTTTTCAAAGATCGATCTACAATCTGGTTATCACCAGTTGAGGATCAGTCCAAGTGATGTCCATAAAACGGCTTTCCGAACTAGGTATGGGCACTATGAATTTTTAGTTATGCCATTTGGATTGACTAATGCCCCGACTGTATTTATGGATATGATGAATAGGATTTTTCAAGAATATTTGGATCAGTTCGTAGTGGTATTTATTGATGATATCTTGATATATTCGAAAATGGAAGAGGAACACCAAGTTCATCTCATAATGGTGTTGGAAAAACTCAGAAGTGAAAATTTATTTGCCAAGTTGGAAAAGTGTGAATTTTGGCTAAAGCAGGTAGCTTTCTTAGGGCATATAATCTCGGAAAAAGGAATCCAAGTCGACCCATAGAAAATCAATGCAATAACCAAATGGCCTCAACCAATAAACATTATAGAAATCAGAAGGTTGTTGGGATTAGCTAGCTATTATAGGAGGTTCGTTGAACGATTTTCGCAATTATCAGCACCACTTACCAAATTAACATGGAAAGGAATTACGTATATATAGTCAGCAGAGTGCGAAAATAGTTTCCAAGAGCTAAAACGAAGATTGATAGAAGCACCCATTTTAACCTTACCCACAGAAGGCGAAGGCTTTGTGATATATAGCGATGCTTCAAGGAAGAGTTTGGGTTGTGTATTGATGCAAGGAGGAAAAGTTATAGCTTACGCGTCTCGACAACTCAAGATGAATGAGGTAAATTACCTAACCCATGATCTGAAATTAGCTGCGGTAGTGTTTGCTCTGAAAATTTGGAGACATTATTTGTACAGTGCTAAATGTGACATTTATACTGACCATAAGAGCCTCAAGTATATTTTTACTCAAAAGGAGCTTATTATGAGGCAAAGATGGTGGCTCGAATTGTTAAAAGATTATGATATCAATATGCTATATCATCCTGGCAAGGAAAATGTTGTTGTCGATGCGTTGAGTAGGAACGCCAGTCTAGCACATTTAGTCACTAAGGAAGAAGGATTTCTTCAAGAATTGAGGCACATGGAGATGATTGTATGTCCACCAGGAGTGCAAGTGAGATTATCTCAAATGCAAATCCAATCCACCTTATTCGAGCAAATCAAGAAGGCACAACAACAGATGAGAATTTAAAGGAATATATAGAGAAAATGAGGCAGAAAAGTCCAGTTGAGTATACTATTGATGATCAGGGTTTATATCAATTCCAAAGTCGATTGTGTATACCAGACCAAAGTGGATTGAAAAATTAGATATTACAAGAAACACATTTCTCTCCTTTTTCAATATATCCTAGTAGTACAAAAATGTATTAGGACATCAAAAAGATTTATTAGTGGAACAATATGAAGAGAGAAATTGCTGAGTATGTGGTTAAGTGTTTGACCTGTCAAAAAGTGAAAGCAGACCATCAACGAACTCCAGGAAAGTTACAATCATTAGAAATTCCATAATGGAAATGGGATAACATCACAATGGATTTTATCGAAGGATTACCCCAGACTCAACATGGAAGTGATTCCATTTGGGTAATAGTAGATAGGTTGTCCAAGGTAGCTCACTTTCTACCAATAAAGAAAAAATTTTCAGCTGAAAGATTAGCTAAGATATATTATAAGGAGATTGTGTGACTCCATGGAGTACCTAAATCCATAGTTTCAGATCGAGATACAAGTTTTACTTCTCGATTTTGGAAGAGTTTACATCACACCTTAGGTACTCAACTAAAATTTAGCATTGTATTTCATCCTCAAACTGATGGACAAACTGAACAAATAAATCAAATTGTTGAGGATATGCTTCGTATGTGCACTTTAGAGTTTGGAGGATCATGAGATGAATATTTACCAATAGCTGAATTTGCATATAATAATAGCTATCAGGCAAGCATACAAATGGCCGCATTTGATGGGATGAGATAGAAAAAAGAAAGCTAGCCCCGGACCTATCAAGAAGAATGGCCGAAAAAGTATAGGTGATCCATCAATACATACTCACGGCTCAAAGTCGACAGAAAAGTTATACCGACTGCAAGAGAAGAGATTTAAATATTCAATTCAGAGACCATGTATCTGTAAAAGTAATGCCATTTAAAGGGGTCACAAGATTTGGGAAGAGAAGTAAATTAAACCCAAGATACATAGGGTCATTTGAAGTATTGGAGAAAATTGGTAATTTGGCCTATAGGGTAGCCCTACCCCTAGCACTAGCATCAGTTCATAATGTTTTTCACATTTGGATGCTCAGGAAGTATGTAGCTGACCCTACCCACATACTAGTTGCGGAAATTTTGCCAATTCATGATCACCTAAATTATGAAGAGAGACCAATTAGAATTTTGGACCACAAAGTAAAGAAGCTTCGAAATCAAAAGATTGAGTATGTCAAAATCCAATGGAACAGATATGCAGAAACCGAAGCTACTTGGGAACTTCGAGAGGAAGTCGAGAGAAAATACCCTCATTTGTTCGAAGTATAGCTGGTTTCGGGATGAAACCAATTATAAGGGGGGAGGATTGTGGAACCCCAAATTTTAAGGTCATGTATGAAACCCTAGGGTCATAAACCTTAGATAATGTTTTGACTTTTATATGAAATAAATATATGATTTCTGTAATATATGGAGTTGAAGGATCAAATAATTATTTTTGAAATATAATTTCAAAGGAATAGTAAACGTGAATAGTAATCATGTGGTTAGGATAAAGCCTTAATTACAAAAGATGAAAAAGGAGGCTCCACACAACAGGACCAAACAGGAATAGAGACAAAAGGAGACTTAATTGAAATTTACAAAAGTTACATTTGAGATTTATAAGGAAATGGAGGGTAATTTATGATTTTATAAAGATCAGATATGAAAATGAATTTTTACAAATAATTCGGAAAAAAATTTCAAAATTCTGAATTATACAAATTGAAACTGTTTAAATTTACGGATCTTATGGAAAAATAAAAATAAATGAAAAATTTTGTCCAATTAGGGATCTTAATTAAGGGCTTATATTCATCCATACTATTCTCATTAAATCTAAGCATGTATAACTCGGATTGATATGAGAATTTGATAGGAAGTATTAAATTGTATGCTCTTTAATCTAGACGGAATAGATTATGAAAAATAATTGACATCCAGTGGATATTTTATTATTTTTGTATAATTAATTAGTTAATTTAAATAAAACAAAAGATTTTTTCAAAATTCTGAATCATAGATTTTGTGGGCAATTATGTATATATTAATAGAAAAAAAATTCATAATATATAAGTGTGTATGCAGTTATGAATTAATTAATTAATGCAAGATTAAAACAATGCATGAAAAAAATTCGCTAGCAGCTAATGGCAGCTGGTGCATGTAATTTTGTGGATGCTAAGCCAATGCATGAATACATGCAATGAGGTTGCAACAGCTGGATCTAATACATGGTGCATAACGTGTCTAATGGATGGATAATAGGAGGAGCTGGAAATCCAGTTTCTGATGGACATGGCAAGATATATAAGCAAGGACGGAATGGATGATCTAAATGAAGCGGTGAGGCCAGGATCAACGGTCCCTGATTTAACAATCATTATGCTAATTCAAAATCCTAAGATTTATCAGAATCACAAGTGTCAGGTAGGTATAGCTTTCAGAATACTATAAATAGGACAGACCATATACATAAATCTCGTTGAAATCTAACAGAGGAGACGAGTGGACGATCAAAAATAAAAGGACGGGCAGCAGTACTTACGTAGCAGAGACGTCCAGTAATTCAAGCATTCATCCAGGTTCATTTTTTATGTACTTCACGCATGAATGAGTGATTATCATTTTTATTTAATTAACGTCCTAAATAGGTTTCGATTCTGATTTTCGTGTAAATTAAAATAGCCTGTTGATTATTAATAAATTTCTGGATGCATGCTTTAGCAAAAAGGTTTTTCATGATTTTGATACCGTTAAATTTATAAGTATAGGATTATAGACGTATATACAGCATTCTGATTTCATGTAATAAAGTTCAGAAATTATAAGACTGATTTTTATTTTTAATTTTCTGAATATATACCATTCAGATATCGTTCAGAAAATTTTGATATTTCAATATGATTTAATACTTTAATTTTACCGTTCATTGATGATTTGACAAATGTAACGCCCCAGCCCAAGAGTCACAACCTTACCTCAAGATCGTTCGACTGGTAAACGTGATTAGGATTGTTGCCCTATCACATTGCGGGTTTTAACAGATATTTATCCAATTAAATATCTTTTCATAGGAGTTTAATTCCTCGTATGTTCATTTCATGCATATCTAAGTCTTTTCCATCCAATAATGTCATAACTAGACATGATTTTCATAACATATTTCAAACCGTCTCATAAATCAGATGTCACTGCATGTATCATCATAGTTGTCAACATAAAATCTCAAAGTAATTTACATCCATTCATCATATGTTTTTCACAAACATGAAACTTATAATGTTCTTCATTTCCTCAATGGTTAGCTCCTGCTTCTTTGCCAGGTCTCTTCTTCTACCTGTCTATGGGTTTGGAAAATGAAAACGTGAGTCGAAACTCAATAACCAAGCTTATATTTTGCGGGCAGTTCATTTCGAAGGCATATTTATTTAAAAGCATTTTTCTCCCTTCAGTAGAGACACTTATCAAGTTATCAACTACCTGTGGAGCAAAAATCTTTTCATAAATCATTCCTACACATTTCATAAACACTTCATAAACATTGAATGTGCAAATTCATCATTTCCATTGATGATGTTATACTTCATGTGACGGTACGCTAGCTCGGGGAACCCTCTTTCATGACATGATCCTTTCCATTCTTGGCGCCGGACCTACCGACTTGGCAGCGTCAAGGGGGACTCCTTGTGCACTTACTACCTCGACTAGCCTACCTCACTGGTCCTTTCCGACTTGGTGACGTCAAGAGGGACTCCTTATCCACTTACTACCTCGACTAGCCTACTTGATTTACATTCCATACATGACTTTTAGTGACCCTGACATATATACCCTCTTACACATGGAACTTGTCATTCTCATGTAGAGAATTCTTTGCACCATCCCTTTGAAACATCGTTTCAAATCCATACTTCATCACTTTTCATGAATAATTATGAAACAATAAGCAATCATTTATTTCGATAGAAATAAATATTTTAATACGCATATAGACAAGGAATGGCCATCCTTAAATACCTTGTAATGAAAACCAAAATCGTTTAGAAAGGTGCTTGCTTACCTCGCTTGCTTAGCTTTCCATTTCGCTTGTCCTTTTGCCTTTTCCTATACATATAAGAATGATATAACATTCATATATTTCTTTTACTTGCATTTAACTTAGTTTTCCAACCCATTTTCATTAACATGTATAATTCCTTCGACTTCTCAAGTCATTATGCCCGTACAGCACATACTTGTGCACTACATGGGCTATTACACATCACATTTAGTCCCATAAGTAGGGTAACTATTCAACCATATAAAATTCATCCAATAATTATCATTTAATGGCTCATTACCTTTCTTAAGCCATTTTCCACATATTTTCCAAAATTCACACATCGTTGCTCATTTTAAGCACCCGTTATTGCCTTAAGCCTCATTAATTAATCCCAAAATTTGAGATTAACATCATGAAATTCTAAAAAGAAATATATTCACAAAATTTATCATATTTTCATTCATTTTTGCACAAAACCAAATTACATAGGTCATTTACCACTCATGCATGTCTATCCTTTCACACATAGCCATTTAACAACATATATATGAGGCATTTCATAAAATTTTCCAATTCAGAAATTTAATCCACATTTCAGCATGATAATTTTCCTTAATTACCACTTTACTTAGGGTATTTTTATGGATTTTAAATCCACTAATCATAGGTTTCCAAAACAGCAACTTTGGAACCCATCTTTCACACGTTTAACGTGTCTTTTGTCACATAACCCTAAGCAGATTTATAAATCCTAATTTTCAGCAATTAATCCAACTTTTCCTAACCCAAATTTATTTTATTAACATATATATAAATTTGGATCATTTCTACATAGGTTTCATATTTCTTTTTGATTTTTTTCTCCAACTATCCACATATGCTGAAATCAGGCATACTGAATTCTCAAAAACTTGAATTAATATAAAATCAAGTGTTTTTTATATGAAATTTCTAAAATACCTTAATAACTACATTATTTAACCAAAATAAATATTTTCAGCACAAAAAATTAAGCATTTATATTTATTTTGGTATTTTTACCTTGCTGGACAGCAGCATCCATTTTCAGTCATCCTTAATCACGTAAATTATTGGGTATATTTATACCCATCAAAACATATTTTTAATTTTTTTCTGTGATCCTAAATATTTCTTATATATTTTTAAATTTTTCAGCCAAAAATTCCTTGTATAAAAATTATTAAAAATCCTTTGGCGCAGCTGATCCTGCCACCCGTACAACCCTGTTCAGGTTGCTTTTCTCGGAATTTTCATTTGCAACTGACTTATCCTTTTAAGATGAAAATTGTGTCATTCTTTAATCACCCTATCATGATGTGTTTCAACAATTTTCATACTTACATTCATCCATTTACTATTCCATTCATATTTTAGTTTACAACATCATATAACTTCCAGATTTGAGGCATAAAATCAAGATTAACATATACTTACTTGATTAATTGATAATCCCTCTTTTTCCCCTTCTTTTTCCCTTGTTTTTCTTCCTTCTTTGCTGGCTCTAGAGCTGGACGTGAGGGCTTCCTTGGGGAAGATGAAGTTTCAGCACTTAAAAAAAAATCACAATGCCCCATTTCATATGACCGAGCATCCCTCTTATGGAGCTGAATTTTCCAGCTGTGGGCCCCACTTTGGAGCTGAATTTTCCATATCATTTAATATATGCTTATCCCCTTCATGTGATGGATAAATATTATCCATGTAAAATAAGTTTTACACATTTTAATAAAATCAAAAACTGCTTACATCTCAACCCTACAGCTGTCCACCAAATCATGTCCACCATTGCTGCCCATTTTCATATTTTTTTCTATTTTTTTATTAATCTCCATTTAACGGTAATCATACACCTAATTACCCTTTAATTAATTCATTAATTTGGCATAATTAATTTAGCAAAAATGGCAGCAACCACACATCATTTTGCATGTCATTTGCATGCAACAAGCTGTCCACTTTTCATCCATCCATGGCAGCTGCTGTTCACGAATTTTCTTGGAATTTTCCACATAATTAAATGCTCATTTTTGTATCCCAACATTTCAGCTATTTATGTGCATAATTTATAAAATTAAAAATTAAAAAAAATCCAGCAATAACATCACTTGAACGTCCATGTATGGACACCTCACCTATGCTCACTTTGAGCTCTTTCCATAGCTCATTAATTCCAGCAAAATATCCAAAGAATTTTCACACATATTAATGCATAAAACCCTGCATTGCACCTGCATTTGACACCTATTTGGTCCATTAAAAATTGCATTTAATCCATGCACCTTTTGCCTTAAATGCATGGTACTCTTGAGGTGTAAAAGTCAACTATGCCCACCTTTTTCAATGCAGGTATTTTCACAATATTTCAAACTTAATCTAAGCCATCCAAAATGTGCATCTCATAATTTCATTCAACCATTTCAAATTTAATCTCAATCCAATTTTCCTAGCTCCCGTTATAGCCGTTTAAAGTTAACGGTTGAAATTGAAATATGATCAATAAATCATAACACTCATTTCATCAAGAATTTTCATAACCCAATAATTCTATAATACCATGCTCAACCTCATCAACTTTCATCTCAAATTTTGCTTGATTCCGCCTTACAGGCGTTGAGTTATGAATTTTCTATGATTTTCTAACATAATTCCATAATTTCCACTTTAATTTCTATTAATTAAATCATGGAAATTAAACTAAACATTCATGCCACATTAGCATGTTTTAATCCTCATTATGCCCCTTTAGTCACCTTGACTCATATTGGGCTCCGACGATTAAATTTTAATCACCATTCTTAGTTGAACCCTAATTGCAAAATATCATAAAATCCTAAAATCATCCAAAAATTCCGTTTAATCATATATAAGTCACATGTACATGTTCAATGCACACATTAAATCCTCCTTAGGTTGGGGTTTCACAACAAATCACATAAGATGAAAATTTTCTCCAGCTGCTTTCATCATTAAATTAACGCCTAAATAGATTTTACTTTATGTTAAAATCATGTTTAATCTATGGGTGGAAAATTATGGGTTTAAGTAATGTTAAAGAATATTTTTATTTCCTTATAATCATGTTTAAAACATGATTTATAAATAATGAAGCAATAGGTTAATCTTGAATTGTTGTGTCAAATCTGGAGTTATGTAATATTTGAAACAAAAATATTAACGAGATAGTAAACGAAGAAATTTTTTCATAAAAATTTGTGTAGGAACGACCAAATTTTCCACTTAAAATATTAAGCAGGTTGAAAATTAAAAATCTGATAAGATTAACTTAAACAGGGTTGAACAGGCGACAAGATCAGCTGTAGTAAATAATTTTTAATAATTTTCATAGATAGATTTTTTATCTGAACTTTTGATATGATGTATAAAATATCATTTTTATCATTCGAAAAAAATCAAATATGATTTTTGGATGGCATAAGTATGGTTTAAAATTTACGTGATTAAGGCTATTCCTGATTTCACAACACGGTCCAGAAAAGAGAAAATGCCAAAATAAATATATAATGTTAATATTTCTTGCTAAAATTTTTATGAGGGTTAATTCATGTCGTTATTGATGTATTATAGATATTTCAGAATTAATTACCTTGATTTTATTACAAATCAAGATTTAAAGAAATCAGTTTGCCTGATTTCAACAAATGAGGACAGTTTGAGAAATAATTAAAAAGAAATATGAAAACTTAGTGAAAGTGATCCAAATTGATATGTATGTTAGGAAAGAGTGTAATAAAGGATTAGGAATAGAAAATTGATACTATTATATGTATATGGAATTAATGTATAAATAAGAAGATGGAACATGGTGAAAATAAGAAGAGAAGGGCTGTTTTGGAATTTAATAATAAGTTCCAGAAATTTTAAATGAGATATTATAAGAAAAAATTGTTCTTTTTATGTGTATAGGAAAAGGAAAAGAAAAGGTAGAAGGTACAAGCTAATTTTACAGGTAAGCAAGTTATACTTCCAAAATTGATGTTTTTCATCTTGTGTTGCAAACATGTTATAAATAATTGAATTTGGATATTTAAAATCTTGCTTAAGGATGACCATTCCTATAATCTTTGAATTGCAAAGAATACTTATATTTATTGAAATTTTTTTGTAAATTATTTGTGCAAAATTATTTATACAGGAAGTGGCATGCCAGCATGGGAATGAATGTACATGGTGCACGAGGATTAGGTCATGGGAAAGGTGTAATTGGACCGGTTGTCCTCCTTTAGCATGACCAAGTCGCTAATACAAGTTGAAGCTGACGGCGCCCTCCCTGAAATGGGAGCAGGATCAAGTGATGGACGCCTGGCTAGCATTCCATCGTGAGAAATGTCATGTCTGCTTGAATGCATTGCATTTTTTATATTTATGAAATGCACAGAAAGGAATGGAAAATGTTTATTTGCAAAATGAAAGGACTTGCTTGCTAAGTATTAGTACTCATGTGATGTTTTTCAAAATTTATAGACAGGTACGAGACAGACACCGAAGTGAAGTACAGGGTTGCATAAGTTACTGCCTTTCTTGTATAAATCTATGGAAGGTTGAATTTTGTAAAGGCAGCCTTAACTGACTAGGAAACCTCTGTTGTAATTAAATAACTGATGAATGTGTTATGAATGTACAAAAAAAGATAAGTTCTAATTACCACATGTGGAATCAAATAGAAATGGTTTAGTTATCTCATCCTTTCACAGGTTATGGGTATTATGTATGAATATAAAAAAAATCCCGCCGCGTGACCAGGGCAAAAATCCTGTTCACATTTACCAATCAGAAAGCGATCCCGGAGTAAGGCTCTCCAGTGCCGTAGTCGGGGGCTCCACACAGTAACTGTCCTAGTTGGTATTAACTCGTTGTTCTCGTTAGAGACGACCGTCATACCACCTTTATTTGGAATGAACTGCACTGGACTGACCTAAGAGCTGTCAGAGATCGAGTATATGACGCCTGCATCTAGCCATTTGATGATCTCTTTTTTGACCACTTCTTTCATGATCAGGTTCAACCTTCTCTACGCTTCGATAGATGGCTTGGAATTCTCTTCCACTTGAATTTTATGCATGCAAAAGGACGGGTTGATACCTTTGATGTCGACGATAGTCCATCCTAGGGCCTTTTGTGGTTTCTAAGCACTCTGAGCAGATTTTCTTCCTACACGGGATCCAAGGCAAAAGAAATAATCATCGGGAGCAAGGATTCCGCTCCAAGGTAAGCATATCTGAGGTACTTTGCCAGAGGTTTCAGCTCCAAAATAGGCGGCTCTTTGATTGACGGCTTCAATTGTTTAAAAGATTCTAGCTTGAGCTCCGGCAACTCGTATTTCTGCGGGTATCGTGAAAGAGTTGAAGATTGTTGCAGGTAGCGTATCATCTTTGCTGAATCATCTTCAGAGTCAGTGATTTCTCCAACCAAAGATTCCTCCAGGACGTCTTTGTAGGCTGAAACTTGGAATTCAACTTGAACCGTCAAGTCCACCATGTCGATTTTTAGACATTCATCTGGGTCGTCTGGTAGCTGCATCGTTTTAAACACGCTAAACGTAACGTGCTCATTCTGGACCCGCATGGTTAGCTCTCCAACCTGTACGTCAATAATAGCTTTGCCTGTCGCAAGGAAAGGCCGACCTAGTATAATTGGCACGTCTCGGTCTTCTTCATAATCCAGGATAATGAAATCTGCAGGAAAGATGAATTTGTCCACCTTGACAAGAACATCCTCGATAATGCCTTCTAGATATGTCATAGACCGTTCCGTCAGTTGCAGCATAACTGTCGTAGGTCAGGCTTCCCCAGTGCCCAATTTTTTGAAAATTGAATTAGGCATGAGATTGATGTTGGCTCCCAAGTCACATAGAAATCTCCCGAAGTATTGGTTTCCAATTATACACGGGATAGTGAAACTCCCTGGGTCCTTGAGCTTTGGAGGCAGCTTCCTCTGCACCATAGCTATGAAACCCCAACCTAAGTAAGATTCAATGTATGCATTGAACATGTACATGTGACTTATATTGATTAAATGGAATTTTTAGATGATTTTATGATATGTTGCAATTAGGGTTTAATTAAGAAGGGTGATTAAAGGTTTAATCGCCGGAGCCCATTATGAGTCAAGGTGACTAAAGGACCATAATGAGGATTAAAATATACTAATGTGGCATGAATGTTTAGCTTAATTTCCATGATTTAATTAATGGAGATTAAAATGGGAAATGTGGAATTATGTTGGAACACACTAAAAAATTCATAACTCAACGCCTGTAAGGCGGATTCAAGTGAAATTTGAGATGAAAGTTGATGATGTTGGGCTTGATATTATGTGATTATTGGATTATAAAAATCCTTGATGAAATTAGATTAATGATTTATTAATCATATTTCAATTTCAACCGTTAACTTTAAACAACTATAACGGGAGCTAGGAAAATCGGATTGAGATAAAATTTGAAACGATGGAATAAAATTATGAAATCTATAAGATGAATGAAATGGATTAAGCTAATTATCATGAGAAATGGCTTTCTTGGAGAGCAAGTAAGTGGATTGACTTGTCTCAAGAGAGGGAACATGACTTTAATGCAAAGTCAAAGTTTGTTACAACTTTGATTATGTGGATTTTTGAGCAATTTTTATTTTATAAATGATGTATATATATAGCTGACATGTTGGGATACATAAATAGGCATTTAATTATGTGAAAAAAATCCAAGGAAATTCGTGATTTGCAGCTTCCATGAAAAATGTAAAAGTGGACAGCTTTGTCTCTTGCAAATGACGTCCAAATGATGGGCTGATTGCTGCCATTTTGCTAAAATTATTAATGCCAAATTAATACATGAATTAAGGGTTAATTAGGTTTATAATTTTCCCTCAAAATTGGGTTATTAAAAATGGGATAAAAATCGGAAATGGGCAGTAGCAAGTGATGTGTAATGGAGGCAAGTGGACGGTCAAAATGTAAACAGATTTTTTAAATTTTCAAAAATAGTAAAATGCAATTTTATGTGGCTGTGAGTTCACCAGCACTTAAGGGGGATAGACATGCATTGAATGTCTGTGGAAATTTGCCACAAAGTGGGGCCCATAGCTGGAAAATCCAGCACTACATAACCCATGCCCGTTCACATGAAATGAGGGTTGGAAAATTTCCAACGTGCTGGAAATTCTTCCCCAAGCAACAGCAGCTTCCACGTCCCTTTAGAGCCAGAAAGGAGAAGAGAAAAACCAAGGGAAAAGAAGGGTAATTTGAGGAGGAAAACTCTCCCAAGTGATTAGGGTTTGGAGAGCATCAACTCAAGTAAGTATAACGGTTATTTTGATTAGGTTATCTTGAGTTCTTGAACTCCAAAGTTCTAAATATGAAATGGATGTTTAACCATGTTTTAAAGTGATGATTCAAAAAGATTTTGAATGAATATGGAATGGGTTTTATCTTGCATGCATGAAACTCCATGATTTAGATGATGAAAAGTGAAGTTTTGAATGATATATGATGTTGTAAACTAAAATATGGACGAAACAGTAAATGGATGAATTTTAGCATGAACAGTTTTTTGAAGACTCCTCATAGTGTGAATAAGTAACGACAAAATTTTCAGATTAAAAGGATAAGCAATTGTCAAATTAAAAATCTGAGAATATTAACCCAAACAAGGTAAAACGGGTGACAGAATCAGCTGTAGAAAATTATTTTTAATAATTTTTATACAAGGAATTTTGGGCTAAAAATTTTACAAGACATGTAAGAAATATTTAGAATCATACAAAAAAATTAAAAATTAGGTTTTTATGGGTATAAATATACCCCATAAATAACATCATTCAGGCTGTCTGAAAATGGATGTTGCTGTCCAGCAAGGTAAAAATACCAAAATAAATATAAATGCTTAATTTTTTATTATGGAAATATTTATTTTGGTTAATTAATGTGGTTATTAAGTTATGAAATAAATTTTAGATCAAAAATACTTGATTTGATATTAATTCAAGTTTTTGAGATTTCAATACGCCTGATTTCAGCATATGTGGTTAGTTTGAGAAAAAAATTAAAAAGAAATATGAAACCAATGTAGAAATGATCCAAATTGATATATGTGTTAAATAATTAAATATTTATTAATAAAAGTGGAATTATATGCTGAAATTTCGGATTTATATAACTGCCTAAGGTTATGCGTCAAAAGACACGTTAAACGGGTAAAAAGTGGGTTCCAAACTAGCTGTTTTAGAAACTTATGGAAAGTGGATTTAAACCCCATAAAAATACCCTAAATAAAGTGGTAAATTAAGGGTTGATATCACACTGAAATATAGATGATATTGCTGACTTAGAAAATTTTATGAAATCCATTGGGTATATGTTGCCAAATGGGCATATGTAGAGGAATAGATATGCAAGGGTGATGAATGACTTGTGAAATTTTTTTTAGTATAAAAATTCATGAAAATATGATATATTTCATGATTATATGTCTTTTTAGAACTTCATAAAGTTAATTTTCAATTTTGGAATTGATAAGGCGATAACGGGCGCTCGGAACGGGCACCAATGTATGAATTTTGGAAAAAAATGTGAAAAGTGGTAAATGAAGGTTAATGAACCTATATATGATTATTAATGGATGAATTTTGTATGGTTGAATGGATACCCTATTTATGGGGTTATATACGTTATGTGTTAGCCAATGAAATGCATAAAAATGTGCTATTTATGTTTAATGACTTGAGAAGACAAATGAAGGATATATGTTAATGAAAATGGGTTGAAAAACTAAATGGAATGCAATGACAAGAAATATATGAAAAACCATATTATGTTCATGTAGGCAAGGAAAAGAATGGAAGAAAAAGGGAATATGGCGAACTCAGGTAAGCAAGCAAACTTTCTAAAATGTCATTTTCTTTCTATGTGATTGATATGATTGAATTGTCTATGTTTATGTTTTAATGAATGGGCAAGCACAAGTTTTGAATATGACGGCTTTAATGCAAAGCCATAAGTTTTGGAAAAATGATGACTTTAATGAAAAAATTTAAGGTTTGCTTCATTGGAAGCAAGCGACACTTCTTAAGATAAATAATTTATCCTAAGTGTTTCCAAGGATGGGAATGCTTCCTGTTAATGGAATTGAGAAATTTTGCTTATGAGTAAGCAAGTTCTCTATGCTAATATTTTTTAAGGATTTCATGTTTGATATCAATGGTTTTAAGAATTTGCTTTTAAGCAAGCAAGTTCTATATAATATTGTTCAACAGTATTTTCTAAGAAAAAAGGAATTTTATCCTTTCTCATAAAATATTGTTTGTAAATGAGTTTTGAGTTATTTCTACAATAACTCGTGATAAACAATGATAAAAAAAGATTTTTTTTGCTAGGTCAAGATAATTAAATAATAAATGATGTTTTGGACATAGTCCATATGTTTTGAAATGATGTTCGAAAAGTTTTGATTTCCTTTAGATAAGGAAATCTATGTTAAAAATGTTGGAAAAATGTTTATACGGATGTGTTAAAAAGGGATTTATGGATGACCAACCTCCTATGATTGATTTCATAAAATGGTTTGATTTCAGGTTGCTTGATGGAATGTAAAAGACTATGCAATTTTTCTTTATGTAAAAAAATGATTGATATGTGGACAATTATTAAATTTTTAGGTTATGGACAAGGGGATAGCAAAATTGCATAACTTTTGTAAACAAAAGGTCCTGAAATAGAAACAAAGAAAATATTAGAGAAAAATATGATTTATTTATGGAAATCCAAAGGATTTGAAATTCTTTTATTAAAAGGACTTTAAGATGTATGGTTTCTCAAACATTTCAAATGTTTATCAAAATATTTTACTGAAAATGTTTTTAAAGGAATTTAAGGAAGGTCATCCTAAAACTAGATTTCAAATAACAACTTGTTAAAGTGGGTGCGCTCGCTTACAAGTTGACACAGACTGCGGTCTATGATGTGATTTTGAAAATTATTCTTAAATATAGACTTCGGCCTACGATTTTTATGCATATGGATGCAGGCTGCGGTTTGTGATCCCGATTTAAAAGGACATGGGCTGCGGTCTATGGTTCTTTAAACCAAACGGATTGCGGTCTGTCAAGATAATGTATGGTGCACCAGTACAAGGAATAGGCTGGTTGTAGTTCACGGTTGGGATGACCGGGGCCCACTCTACATAAGGCCAAGTCGCTAAGGGATGGCAGGAGTGCCAGCGGCGCCCTCCCTGAGATGGGAGCAGAATAAAAGAACAGCCGCCTGGCTAGCGTGCTGTTAAGGATTCTCTTCCAAATAGTAGCACGATCACTTGCTAAGTGTCACTACTGAATGGAAAGAAATGCATTTGCTTATGTTTTATTTCTGAAAAAGCCCAAAGATTGGGTTATGAAAATATAATTTTATGAAAGTATCCTAAAGAATTTTTATGAAATAGTTACCCTAAAAAAAGAAAGGGTGTTTTACACAAAAGTGTAAATAACAGAAATTAAAGGAAATGTGTTTATGCAAATGCAATTACGAAAATGGTTTACGTATTTTGTTTGCCTTGTTTGCTATAAACAAGTCCCGAGACGGAGATTATGAAAAAGATTTATGTGAAACGTGGATTGGACATAAGAATGTCCATTGTTAAAGGAAGCTATATGAAAAATGTTTTGAGACATCAAATGTCTCTTGGCTAAAGGATTTTATGATGGCTTATGTTAATGATGTTTTGAGACATCAAATGTCTTTTGGCTAAAGGATTTTATGATGGTTTATGTTAATGATATTTTGAGACTTGAGATGTCTCCTTTGCCTAAGTATTTATGTTGTTTTGGACGTAAAATGTCCACTGGCAACCGATGATTTCATGTAATGGCTATGAACATTAAAAATGCTCATATAAGATTAAAGGGAACTCATCATCAAAGGTAAAATGTATATGTTTTGCCTAAACAAGCCCAGGCATGGCTTGTAAATGATTTTAAGAATGAATGTTTTATGAAAACATTCAAGGGCATAGAATTGTCCTCATAAACAAAGGATTTCACGATGGTATTTTAGGACATATACATGTCCTTAGGAACAAGGTATTCCCGATGTTTATGAAAAAGGTTTTCAAGAAGCCTTGCCCTAAAGATAAAATGCTTGCTTACTGAGTTGTCACTCACGTTTTGTTTTCCCAACCCTTAGACAGGTACCGGAGAACTCAGAAGGTTACGAACCTAAGACGAGAAGAAAGGTATGTGATGATAGCCTTGAAGGCTATGAGGAATGGAAAAACATGAATATGCTAAGGTAAGCTAATGTGTATGTGAACTTAATGAGAATATTAAGTTCTATATATGATTCAATGGTTGAATGTATGGATGTATGGATGTAAAATGTGAAGCTTAAGTCAAGGAATCTTTCACTGTAGAAAGGCATGAAAAGATGCTACGTGATTATGTATATTTGAACTTACTTAGAGTTCTAAGTTCCATGTGAATTAATGACTGAATGTATGCAAGTATGATATGTACAATGATTGAGTGTATAATGACATGCATGTAAACATGCTATGAATGAAATGATGAATTTTATTACAAGTGAAATGTCACAATATGTGATGATTGTCATGTCAAGATTATGAATGATGACAGATGAATAATCGAAAAAAATTTAGACGTATTCTGTGAAATCCCGAATTTTAAGCTTAATAAATATAACTTGAAATCATCTAAGGATAAAATTGAAAATTTTATAAAATGAAGGGCTCAGGTGTAACGCATATTGGAAATGAAAATTAGTGGAAAAAATGATTAAGCGAATTGGGATTACCAATAATCACGAAAAGACCAAATTGTAATTTTATAAAAGTGAGATTAAATTATAAATTTAGAAAAGATAATTGATTGGTAATTTTGACAAGAGTGGATACAAAAAGGGGACTTAATGAGAATTTATAAAGGTTATATTTGGAATTTATAAAAAAATAGAGGGTGATTTATGATCCCACAAAGATTAGCTGTGAAAATAAATTTTTACAAATATTTCGAAAAGAAATTTTAAAATTCTGAATTATACAAATTGAAACTGTTTAAATTCACGGAACTTATGGAAAAATAAAAATAAATAGAAAATTTTTGGCTAATTAGGGGTTCTAATTAAGGGCTTGTATTCATCCTAACTGTTTTCATTATATCTAAGCATGCATAACTCCGAATCATATAAAATTTTAATAGAAAGTACTAAATTATGTGCTCTCTAATCTAGACCGATCAGATTATGAAAAATAGTTGACTAAATTATCTAACTTGAGTGCATCAGAAAACGTGCCCAAAAGCATACACGTACAGTAGTGACGTTGATATTTTGATTAATTTTTTATTTAATTGTTTAGTTAATTAATATCTTAATGTATATAAGGCTATTTGAAATGAAACCTTTGGATCAAGCCTATTTTAATATATCCTACATAATGAATAGGTTAAATTTTGAAAAATATGTCTAGAAGTTTTTAAAATGAAATTTTATGCCAAAATATGATTTTGATTATGTTAAAATATGTACTTTACTCCAATTGAGGTGAAATTTTATGGGTAATCCTATTTTAATATGCCCAATTTAATGAAGGAATGAAATTTTGGAAAATATGTCTCCAAAATTTTAAAAGAGAGATTTTTATGCAAATATGAATTAGTTAATTAATATAAAAAAGAGTTTTTTTTTCAAAATTCTAAAAGGTACATTTTGTGAGAAATTGGATATATATTAATAAGAAAATTTTTCATAACATATAAGTGTGAATATAGGAAGTTATGATTTAATTTATTAATGATGGGATTTCCGTTTTAAAAAAAAAAAAAATTTTGCATGAGAAAAGTCACGCTGGCAGCAAATGGGCGATGCATGTAATTACGTGGACCACTATTTAGGAATATCAAATTAATTTATAGTTGCCGAATTTTTTAAATTTAACACCTGTAGTATAGTTAAACGGTGGACTAAGGTTTGGTTAAATTAAACCATGATAAAACCGCTTAAGGGAATGTATAAAAAGGGGTTGCTGGACGCTATTGCTGCAATGCATTGCTGGACGTTAAATGAAGGGGCAGTGGCATTTTGGACGGGCAGCAGCATTTAAAAGATTTTTTTTTTAAGCCAAGCACCAAGCAACGGTACAAGCAAGGTATTCGACAGGCTTCTTTTTATTTCACGTCTAAATATTCTTTTCTGAAATGCTGCTGGTCATTTGATTTTCTATTAAAGTTTATTTAAGTATTCTACCAATGGTAAATTAATATGATGAATAAATTTCTGGATGCATGATTTAAATACCAAATTCAAGCAGATTTTAATATCAGCATGATTTTCATATTATTTAATTAATACAGCATGACTTTCATTAATTCAGCATGGTTTTACCATGATTTGAATTAACTCAATATAATTCAGTTTGATTTATCATTAAATAAATAAGATTTCAAGTACTGAAATAATTAATAAGTGGGTATAAGCATACAACGCCCAAACAAGATTTATACATATATAATTCTGGTTTTAAATATTAAATGCTGAACGTTAATATTTCTGAAAAAAAATGATTTCAGAATCAAATTCAATTCTGAAATGTTGCACGTTAAATTTTTTAAACAGCATGTATAAAAATGCATGGATGATCATTACCGTTCCAAATAGATTTATGTATTTATTATTTTGGTTTTGAAATTCATAATTCAGAAATTTTGTTAAATATCTTGCTGAATGATACTATGATGAATATTTTACTGAAAATATACCCTATTTGATTTTATGTTGAATTCACAGATTTTAATTTCTGTTAAAATCATGTTTAATATACGGCTTGAAAATATTGAGTATAAGTGACGTTTAAAACAGATTTTTATAATCATGTTTAAAATATGATTTATGAATAATGAAAAGATGAGTAAAAATTAATTTCATTAAACTAATTCAGCTTTAAACTAATTTAGGGATATTTTCATGATTTATGTGATAAATCTAAGTTAATCTTGATTTATTGCTTCAAATCTGGAGGTTTTGTGATATTAGAAACAAAAATATAACGAGATATTAAAAGAAATATTTTTGCCATGAAAATTTGTGTACAAGCTCATTATATTATCATTAAGGAACGACCAAATTTCTAGCTTAAAATATAAAGCATTTTGTAAATTAAAAATCCGAGAAAATTAACTTAAACAGGGTAAAATGGGTGACAAGATCTGCTGTAGTAAATGATTTTTAATATTTTTTTGTAGATGGATTTTTTATCTGAAATTTTTATATGATGTAAAAGGTATCATGATTATCACTCGACCAAAATAAAAAATGATTTTTTAATGACATAAGTATGGTTTAAAAAAAACGTGATTAAGGCTGCTCCTGATTTCACAACAGTGTCCAGCACATTGAAAATGTCAAAATAAATATAAAATGTTAATATTTCATCCTGAAAGTTTTATGAGGATTAATTCTTGTAATTATATATGTATGAAAGAAATTTCATAATTAAATACCTTGATTTGATTACAAATCAAGATTTAAAGAAATCAGTACATCTGATTTCAGCAAATGAGGACAGTTTGAGAAATAATAAAAAATAAATATGAAAACTAAGTAAAAGTGATCCAAATTAATATATATGTTAGGAAAGAGTGTAATAAAAGATTAAGGATAGCAAGAATGATTAATAACTGCTGTTATAATATGTATATGGAATTAATGGGTAAATAAGAAGATGAAACTTAGTGAAAATAAGAAAACAAAGGCTGTTTTGGAATTTAATAATGAGTTCCAGAAATTTTAAATGGAATTTACTTTTATTATAATGTGTAAACAAGGTTTACAAAAAGGGTACAAATTTATGATCACTAAGTAAGTGATTAAGTACCTAAGATGTGATTTTAGAAAATATAGATGAGGGTTAAATGTAATATATAGGGCTGTTTGAGGGAAATTACAAAAATTATAAAACGTTTAGACCCAAATTATAAGCCCTTACCCTTAAGCAAATATCTTGAGAGATTTTCTCAAATAATATGTCAATTATAAAAAATATATGCTAAGTATAAAATGCTAAAATCCAAGATGTTGAATTTAGCTAAGTGTTACAAATCCTAAGTAGGATTTGGAAAATTAACCCTTAAATAATGATGTCAAAATAAATGGAATGGTTAGACCTTGAAACAAGTTCAACCAAATGAGGATGAGAGTGGTTGGTATTAGCCAAATATTAAAATGTGGTTAGAAGATAATTATATTGAATTTATGGAAAAAGAAAGATAAACGGCTTATTTGAATTGGTGACATCAAATGACTTAGGAAGTTCATAAGCAATTGTCTTGAGAAGTTGACTAAAGAAAAGAAAACAAGTGTTAAGGATGGAATTGATAAGAGAGAGATGGTAAACATAACTGAATTGGAACAGGGTGATGACAATATTGAACTAAAGGTAGAAATGGGTCAAAGTTGATATGAAACACACATGGGTTAGAAAACCCTAAGATAGATTCGGAGTTAATAGTAGAAATGTGCAAGCATGGGATATTATGTTTATATGAGAAAAAAATGGTCCTTTTCATTTGTATAGGAAAAGGAAAGGGAAAAGTTGAAGGTACAAGTTGACTACACAGGTAAGCAAGTTACATGCTTTCTAAAATATTTCTAAATGCTTGCAAATTGTTTGCTCACATGATTTATAAAATATATTTAAGGATGTCCATTCCTATAATGCTTTACATGAAATGATTGCTAACTACTTGTTAACTGTTTTTATGAAAAGTTTATGATTGATAAATGTTATGCCAGCATATGAATGTGAATGATCATGGTGCACGAGGATTAGGTTACAAGAGAGGTGTAATTGGACCGAATGTCCTCCTCTAGCGTGACCGAGTCGCTAATACAGGCTGAGGCCGGCGGCGCCCTCCCTGAAATGGGAGCAAGATCAAGTAGTGGACGCCTAGCTAGCGATCCATTTGGAAAAATGTCATGTATGCATTGAATGCATTTGCATTTTCATATTATGCACAAAAAGGAAATGGAAAATGTTTACTTACAAAAGGAAAAGACTTGCTTACTGAGTATTAGTACTCATATTTTGTTTTCCAAAAACTTAGTCAGGTAAATGGAGATGACCCATGGAGAAGGTGATGCGCACCAAGTGCTTGTCGTTAAGAGCATTGTGATCACCAGTTTAATTAAAATTAACCGAAACACATTAAAGCTACCACTATATGGATGATAGTGTAGAATAACGGTGAGTCGGGTCGAATCCACAGAGAGGCGATGTAGTTTTGAATTATTTTTTTAAGAGAAAGAGAAGATATAGAGAAGAGAGAGAAAGAAGTCAGAGAAAAAGGAAAGAAATCAGAGGAATAAGATAGGAGAGAGAGACGTTAGAGAGAGAGAGAAGAAAGAAGAAAATAGAAGAAATTAGAGAGAGAAAGAGAGAAGAGAGAAAGAGAAGAGAGAGAGAGACGTTAGAGAGAAAAAAAAGAGAAAATAGAAGAAATTAGAGAGAGAAGGGGGGAAAGAAATTAGAAAGAGAGAGAAAGAAGAGAAAAGATTAGAAGAGCTGGAGAAATAAAAAGAAAGGGAGACAAGAGGCTAAAAAAATTATAATTCACTAATAACTTAATTAAAACTATTCTAAGAAAGCAATAGAAGCTATGAAATTCAACTATTAAAACAGGAAAGAGAATTACATTAAATTTAATCTAAAAATTACAAAACATAAAATAAAGCAGTAAATCTAATCTAAAAATTAAAACTACAAATTAAAGAGTAACAACTACAAAGCACTACAAATCATAAAGCAATAAAATAAAATTTACATCACCCGAATGCAAATCTCCACGTAATAAAAATTTTATTGCTTGGCCCCACCACCTTGCTTGGGGTCCCACAAAATGAGTCCCACCCAAGGGAAAGGGTTGCTTTTGTATTGTATGTTTTTTTTGGGATGAGTGGAGACCCTTTTATAAGTGTTGGACAGCCCTCTCTCCATTTTGGTTTCCGATGTGGGATTCTCATTCCTATCATTACTGTAGCTGCCTTTTGTGTTAGGCAATGCCATTTTCTGCTGGGAGTATGGAAGCTACCGAAAAAAGGGAAACCGGTGTCGATTTCTTCGGGCAAGAGATGGATCTACTTTGCCTGGGAAGTTTTCCCAATTGCGGCAGGCCGGATCGGCGAACTGCCGGCTTGGGAAGAGAAAGAGAGCGATCGGTCATGGCTGTTGATTTTGGTTTGGTGAAAGAAATGCCATGTCTGTTATGAAATGGAAAATGCGAGTTGAAGAAGAGGGCTGGTTTGGGGTTTTTCGGTGCTGCAATTGACGGCTAGCTTGGCTTGGAGAAGACGAGCTACCTGTTGCTTGATTTAGATTTTTGATTGAGTGGTTGGATTTTTACACCGAAAAGAGGATTCAGTGCTGTTGGGATTTAGCCATTTGGCCATAATGATGAGCTTGTGGTTTGAAGGACATGGATTGTCGGTTGTTTGCTTGGGATTACTGAAGTTAAAGGGGGCTGGATTCTCGTTTGATCGAAATTAACGGAGATGGGGCAGGAGCGCTGATTTGTGGACAGGGCTGCCGATTTGCTGCATGGATGATTTACGGTTGAAGATTTTTTATGGCTACAAATCAGCGCTCCTGCCCCATCTCCGTTAATTTCGATCCGACGGATGCCCTTCAATGCTTGATTGCCGCGGCAAATGCGGGTTCATCAATGGCTGGATGCCCGGAGGCACTTGCAAACCAGGAGGGCTTGGGGGGCATGATGGAGTGCAGGTTACGGAGGTGGGTCCCAAAGCTGCTGTGAATGGGTTCGTCTGCCTGCTTGGAAGATGATTGTAGTTGATTGCGGGTTGGTTTTTTCTACCAAAATTTGTTGTTGCTGGAGATAGGGACGGAGAAGAGGGAGAACTGCATCCAATGACGGGTGGAAGACGCGTCGCAGGTGTGCGGTAGCTGCTGTGATCGTGGCTGCCTGCTTCTCTGAGTTGCAGGTTGATTAGGTGAAGATGCGGTGGGATTTTTTTGTTGCCGTGATTTGCTTGCAGGGACGGGGCCGAAGATGGTGATAGGAATTGGGGCGAGTGCGCAAAGCCCATGGAGAGCAAGGGCCTTGGAAGTGGAAAAGGTATAGCTTTCTACTGCAGAGCTGGAGGATGCCTGAGCGGACTTCCGCATTTGGGTCTTGCGTCTGAGTTTCTTGGAGCTTGAAATAGGTATGCCTGAGCCGGCGTCCAACACGCGGTTCCCAGTTCCCACCGACACCACTTGCACAGGCCTCTTGCTGCTCCTGGTGTTGTGGGATGTTGCCGATATGGGGATTTAAGTGGAGATTGGAGGGAAGGTGATGCGTTGTGACTATTAACGGTGCTACATTGTGGAAAGAACCAGAGCTGCTATGCTTGGATGGTTGTCGGTTTGGATTGCCGGAGAAGAGAATGCTGCCGGATTTGGGGGAAGATGGAGCACTGCAACAGGTGCTCCGATGGTGCATGAATATTCGGTGCACCCCAAGACATTCAAATGTGAATTTAAAACATTAGTTTCTGGCCAAATAGTTTTAATAATATAATAAATCTTCTTAATGTAAATTTTGTTTCTAGTGAAATGATTTTATTTAAGAATTATACGATGACCTACATTATCATATAATTGTAATTATATATGTGTGATTAATTTACCCAAATTGTATTAATAAGCTAATACCTATTACAACATTAAGATTTTCTAGGTGATTGAGTCATAATTTTATATTTTCGAGAATGTTTACAAAATGTCCCATTTTATAGCAAAATTAAAGATTCTATCAAAAATATGATTTTTATGAAATTCCACTTAAAACATGAATTTAATTAACGTTTTAATATTTAACAGAGTGAATTTAATATGAAATTAAATGAAAATTTTTAGACTTATCATACCCCCCAACTTAAACATTGCTAGTCCCTTAGCAATGAAAATGGTTTAATATATAATTCTTCTTCTTTTGTTTTTTTTTAAATCATAATGTACTACTAATTTTATAAAAATCTAGGTGCACTGCTAATAATGATAGTAAGCTTTAGAAGAAAATTTATTTAGTAAATATGGGTAAAAATATCTCATGATGCATAAAAGAGTATATAGCACGCAAATATATGAACTACTGAACAAAAGGGGCATTAGATAAATTATTTTCAGCTTATCCAAGCTAAGCAGCATTCATATGATAGTGATAGTTAATAAATATCTTTTTTTTTTCCCTCACCATATTTCAGGATATCTGGGGTTTTCTCTTTTTGTTTTTTTTTTGCTTTTTTTTCTTTTATTTTCCCCTCACCATATTTCAGGATATCTGGGGATTTACAATTTTTTTTTAACTAACAACTATCAATTACAATGATATTAAAGATTACTTGCTTGGATGAGAGAGAAAAATTATATTATCATGGTACCCACATGGTTCATTGTTGTGTAAGTGCAGTTAGTGCTAATAAAATTTTAAAAACACCATGAAAATATTTTTACCAATATAACTAATTATAGTTTTCTTCTTCACTTACTACCAAGCATAGCAAGTGCACTTTGATTTATCTCTATTTTTTTTCATAAAAAATATTATATATAATTTTTTTTTGTTTTTTTGTTTTTATATATATTATTTTATTTTATTTTTATTTTATTTTAATTTTTTTTAATCACATTAAGCAAACCAGACCCCCCCAACTTAAATATTGCTATCTTTGATAAACATGCACAAAATATAAATAAGATAGCAGGGAAAAAAGACAACCTGGGGTGTAATGATTTGATTAAATTGCTGCAGCTTTCTCCTACAAAAAGAAAAGCAAACTAATAGAAAAGAGATATATATACACATGTTGGGTTGCCTCCCAACCAGCGCTAAGTTTTACGTCTTCAGCCAGACGGAGTAATTCATGTTATCCAATTCCTGCTCTGTTAAAATTTTTAATACTTTGTAGATTATTTATTATTTTCATATATTTATGCTCAAGAGTTGTAAAGATTAATGAGCAATCAATGACGTCTAATATGTAGCATTCTTCAATTTGATCTAAATTATTTAAATTGATTGAACAATTACCAAATGAGAGCATGATTTTTTTTTGGTTAAACAGGATTCCGTTTCAATACAACACTCTTGGAGAAATTGACTATAGTTTGGAATATATTGAATAATATCGAAGAGTGAAATTTTAATTTGAACCTGTTCAAACATTTGAATCATCTCTTCCTTTTTCATTAATTCTTCAATGCTAGTGATCTCATCTTTAAAAGTACTTGAAATAAAAGGTATGTATTTTTTTTTTAAATTTTCATTAATAATTTCATTTTCATCTCCCCCCAACTTATCCTCAATAAATTCTTTATTTTTCACCTCATCCTCAATTTGGTTATGATCCCTATCATTCATTTGAAACCTAACATAATTATTATCAATCTCCTCAGTATTTTCTTGATCTTTTTCTCCTTCGAATCTATCATTAATTAATTTTTCATTTTTTTCTATCATATTTTCTTGATTATGAAGAGAGGAATTCTCATTAAGTTTATGATCTAAGAAACCATCACTACATAATGTTGTAATTATTATCAAATTTTCAGATAATAAATTTTCTGATAGTAATTGATCTGATTGAGTTTGATAGTCAAAATGATTTATTGGAGTGATAGATTCATTAGGTTCCTCCCCACATAATGTATCAATATATTCATCATCTATTTTCAAATTATCTTTCTTTTGACCTAGCTTTTGTTTGTTAAAGGATTTAGCTTCTAAAGCATTTGGAAATGCTAAGTCATTTTCAAAATATGGATTTTCTAATGGTATTGAATCTAATTGAATTTGAAAATTCGAATGATCAATTAGATGATCAATTTGGCCAGTATAAAATTCCTCTTCTCCTCTCTTCTTCATGGCTACTATTACATGATCTGTATGATCTGTCATCTTAGAAAATGATTGTTGGTCGGAAAGGAATTGTTGATCTAATCTTTCGAATTCTTCCTCCAAGTTATCCAAGTGAGGAGATTGTTGATAATCTACTTGATCTGATGAAAATTTTGAACTTGTTCTTGATATGGTAAAAATTGAGTCTCATTAGGATATGTCGTTTGAAAAGGAATCAATGTATTTAAGAATGAACTATTTGACTTTTTATAGGCAAGTAAATCATTAAGGTTTTGGTTTAATTCTTCTAACTTACCTAACTGCTGATCAATAAAATTCATATCCATTCTTTAATTTTAGTTTTTTTTTAAAATCTAATTAGTATCTTTTTTTTGTTTTTAATTAGTAATTCATTTACTGAGAATAACTATGGTGTAATTAAATTTTATAACACTTCCTTTGGTTAGCCAGGTAAGAGGTGGGAGTGTGGGAGGCTCTCCTTGTATTCACAAGGTCCTAATTAAATAACCATAGATCCACTTAGGCATTTGCCTTTAAACCTCTAGCCTAGACACCAACCTCCAGTTGTCACATAGAAATTTAATTAGACCGAAGGTCTACTCAATAAAGGTTCACTAATTAAAACTGGGAAAGGATCGAAATTGGTAATCTAAAGTTCAAGTGCAATAAGTAAAGAAAGCAGATAAATAAAGCAGTAAAGATTATATTATTGAAAGTAAGTAAAGCAAATTTAAAGTAACTAACAAAACAATTCAAACCTCAATACGCCTCCCCGGCAACGGCGCCAAAAACTTGATGCGCACCAAGTGCTTGTCGTTAAGAGCACTGTGATCACCAGTTTAATTAAAATTAACCGAAACACATTAAAGCTACCACTATACGGATGATAGTGTAGAATAACGGTGAGTCGGGTCGAATCCACAGAGAGGCGATGTAGTTTTGAATTATTTTTTTAAGAGAAAGAGAAGATATAGAGAAGAGAGAGAAAGAAGTCAGAGAAAAAGGAAAGAAATTAGAGAAATAAGAGAGAGGAGAGAGAGACGTTAGAGAGAGAGAGAAGAAAGAAGAAAATAGAAGAAATTAGAGAGAGAAAGAGAGAAGAGAGAAAGAGAAGAGAGAGAGAGACGTTAGAGAGAAAAAAAAGAGAAAATAGAAGAAATTAGAGAGAGAAGGGGGGAAAGAAATTAGAAAGAGAGAGAAAGAAGAGAAAAGATTAGAAGAGCTGGAGAAATAAAAACAAAGGGAGATAAGAAGCTAAAAAAATTATAATTCACTAATAACTTAATTAAAACTATTCTAAGAAAGCAATAGAAGCTATGAAATTCAACTATTAAAACAGGAAAGAGAATTACATTAAATTTAATCTAAAAATTACAAAACATAAAATGAAGCAGTAAATCTAATCTAAAAATTAAAACTACAAATTAAAGAGTAACAACTACAAAGCACTACAAATCATAAAGCAATAAAATAAAATTTACATCACCCGAATGCAAATCTCAACGTAATAAAAATTTATTGCTTGGCCCCACCTCCTTGCTAGGGGTCCCACAAAATGGGTCCCACCCAAGGGAAAGGATTGCTTTTGTATTGTGTGTTTTTTTTGGGATGAGTGGAGGCCCTTTTATAAGTGTTGGACAGCCCTCTCTCAATTTTGGTTTCCGATGTGGGATTCTCATTCCTATCATTACTGTAGCTGCCTTTTGCGTTAGGCAATGCCATTTTCTGCTGGGAGTATGGAAGCTACCGAAAAAAGGGAAACCGGTGTCGATTTCTTCGGGCAAGAGATGGATCTACTTTGCCTGGGAAGTTTTCCCAATTGCGGCAGGCCGGATCGGCGAACTGCCGGCTTGGGAAGAGAAAGAGAGCGATCGGTCATGGCTGTTGATTTTGGTTTGGTGAAAGAAATGCCATGTCTGTTATGAAATGGAAAATGCGAGTTGAAGAAGAGGGCTGGTTTGGGGTTTTTCGGTGCTGCAATTAACGGCTAGCTTGGCTTGGAGAAGACGAGCTACCTGTTGCTTGATTTAGATTTTTGATTGAGTGGTTGGATTTTTACACCAAAAAGAGGATTCAGTGCTGTTGGGATTTAGGCATTTTGCCTTAATGATGAGCATGTGGTTTGAAGGAAATGGATTGTCGGTTGTTTGCTTGGGATTACTGAAGTTAAAAGGGGCTGGATTCTCGTTTGATCGAAATCAACGGAGATGGGGCAGGAGCGCTGATTTGTGGACAGGGCTGCCGATTTGCTGCATGGATGATTTACGGTTGAAGATTTTTTATGGCTGCCCTATTCGGTTCCATTTTCGGTGGCTGGAATTCCGAATCACTACCATGAAGAGCTTGCAGAGAAGAGGCCGAAGAGGACTCCATGGGAAACGCCGATCCGACGGATGCCCTCCAATGCTTGATTGCCGCGGCAAATGCGGGTTCGTCAATGGCTGGATGCCCGGAGGCACTTGCAAACAAGGAGGGCTTGGGGGGGATGATGGAGTGCAGGTTGCGGAGGTGGGTCCCAAAGCTGCTGTGAATGGGTTCGTCTGCCTGCTTGGAAGATGACTGTAGTTGATTGCGGGTTGGTTTTTTCTACCGAAATTTGTTATTGCTGGAGATAGGGACGGAGAAGAGGGGAGAATTGCATCCAATGACGGGTTGAAGACGCATCGCAGGTGTGCGGTAGCTGCTGTGATCGTGGCTGCCTGCTTCTCTGAGTTGCAAGTTGATTAGGTGAAGATGCGGTGGGATTTTTTTGTTGCCGTGATTTGCTTGCAGAGACGGGGCGGAAGATGGTGATAAGAATTAGGGCGAGTGCGCAAAGCCCATGGAGAGCAAGGGCCTTGGAAGTGGAAAAGGTATAGCTTTCTGCTGCAGAGTTGGAGGATGCCTGAGTGGACTTCCTCATTTCGGTCTTGCATCTGAGTTTCTTGGAGCTTGAAATAGGTATGCCTGAGCCGGCGTCCAACACGCGGTTCCCAGTTCCCACCGACACCACTTGCACAGGCCTCTTGCTGCTCCTGGTGTTGTGGGATGTTGCCGATATGGGGATTTTGTTGGAAACATGAGGAAAACCAGCTAAATCTATGTTTTGATGATTAACAAAACAATTTGAGAAAGTCTTGACTACTAACAAGTTTGTGAAATGTCTTAAGGAATATACATTTGAAGAAAATCAAGTTGGAAGGCCAAGTCGTTCCCCAAGTCGACTCCAAGATCGACTTCAAACATGCAGAACGTCCAGAGCTGAAAACGGAAGAAGGGAAGGTGAAGTCGCAGGCCAAGTCGACTCCACCTGCGACTTGAGTAGTCAAGTCGCAAACGAAGTCGACCTCACCATCGACTTCAGTCGGGCGAAACCTTCCAGAGTTGAATTCGAAACAGCAGAATGCCGAAGTCGCACCCCAAGTCGACTCCACGTGCGACTTGAGGTGAAGTCGCAGCCGAAGTCGACTCAGACATCGACTTCGCTCAGGCAGACGGAAAAATTCAAATGACAAATTCTGGATTACTTGATTTCAAGCCAAACTAAATGAAGATGAAGATCAAGGCAACATAGATACTCAAGCTGAAACATTTGAAGACAAATCCACGTACAAGCAAGAAGCATAAACTCAATCGTTCAAATCAAGAAGATATCTAAGATTACATGAGTCAAGATTCAAGATGAATCAAAGTCAAGATTTTCAAGAACATCATGACAGTGAAGTCGCAAAGCCAAGTCGACTTCATGATCGACTTCAAGTGGGCAAAACCTTCCAGCGTTGAAACTGAAGACCGAAGTTCGCGAAGTCGCACCCGAAGTCGACTTCATCTGCGACTTGGGTGAAGTCGCACCCGAAGTCGACTCCACCTGCGACTTGGGTCGCAACGGTCGGAATTAATTCGAACGTTGGCGCATTAAATGCGCGCCACCTACCTTCTAACGTTCGGATTCCCTCCAAAAATATAAATAGCATTCATGGAGAACGAGGGAAGTAGTTGGAAAACATTAAGTGAGCATAACTCCTATCTACAAGAGCATTAAAGTGATCAAGCCAATCAAGAGAGGAAGAACTACACTTCAAAACTGCAAGAGTTTCACTTCAGATTCTTCAAAGCCTACCAAGTTCTTCTCTGCGCCAAACTGCTTCTACACATCTGTAAAGTGTAGTTTACTTTCATTGATTATTTGTTTATATTGAACTTGATTTAGCTTGCGTAGCTAAGATCAAGTGGTAGCAAAGTAGTGTGTGATTGGAGTGTGACTCATCACCTACTTGTGCTAAATGTTATATGCCCCCTAGAGCTAGAATCTAGAAGAGAGCAAGTGGCTCTAGTTGTATATGCCCCCTAGAGCTTTGAATCTAGAAGAGAGCAAGAGGCTCTAATTGTATTCGTGGAATGCAATAGTGGAACCCAAGTCACAAGGTGTGTGAGCTTGGAAGAGTGGAGTAGGGAGGTTGCCCGAACCACTATAAAAATCTGCGTCTATTTTATTTCTGCTTTCTATATTGCTTTGCTCTACATTTTGTTTCTTCATTTAAGGGGATTGAACTCACAAGGGGATAAGTTACCGAAGAAATTTTTAAGAACCCAATTCACCCCTCCCCTCTTGGGTTTTGCCATCAATTCGGGACCCAACAAGTGGTATCAGAGCAGGTCTTTGAATTGAACCAAAGAGATCCAACCATATGGCATCCCAATCTACTTCCGTTCCCGCTTTTGCCGAGGGCCAATCTTTTACAAGGCCACCATTGTTTGATGGGAACAACTTTGGCTATTGGAAGCTTCGTATGAAGCAACTCATCATGGCTACCGATATGGATTCTTGGATTGCTATCCAAGATGGTGTGATTTTGCCTACCGATGACAAAGCTTCCAAATGGACCGAAGAGGAAGTTAGAACCGTCAAGAGCAATGCCAAGGCAATGAATTCTTTATTTTGTGCTCTTACAGCTTCGGAGTATGATAGAGTATCTTCTTGTTTGACTGCAAAAGAGATATGGGATACTCTAACATCTATTTATGAAGGAACCTCCCAAGTCCAAGGGACCAGGAGAAACATTTTGATTGGAGAGTTTGAAAATTTCAGAATGCTAGATACTGAAAATATTTCTGAAATGTTTGCGAGATTTTCTAAAATTACTAATGCTCTAAAGGGTCTTGGAAAAGCTATTTCTGAATCCGAGCAGGTTATGAAGATATTGAGAGCTCTACCGGATTCATGGACTCCAAAGATAACGGCAATTGAAGAAGCCAAAGACCTCAACACATTGAAGCTTGAAGATCTTATTAGCTCACTCATGTCACATGAGCTAATTAAGAAAAGGAATGAGGATCAACACAAAGGCAAAAGAGCAATTGCCTTGAAAGCTACACAAGACACGGATGACACCTCATCCTCTCAAAATGATGACGAGATGGCCCTACTCACAAAACGATTCAGAAAATTTGTGAGAAAAGGCGGAAATTTCAGAAATTTCAAAGACAGAAATTCCAGAGAGAAAAAGAAAGAACCAATCAAATGCTATAGATGCGGGGGCGTAGGACATATGCAAACCCAATGTCCTACACCGGAAGAAAAGCCAAATGAAAATCATGAAGGCAGAAGATATCAAAAGGGAAGAGGCATGTACGTCAATGAGGAGACGTCATCAACATGCAACTCTTCAACCGATGACAACGATGCGGCCAACTGTGCAAGAATATGCTGCGTAGCACAAATCGAACAAGAAGAAGAACTGCTATGCTTAAACACGACGGAAGTTTTGGAAGAACAATCTACCTCAACAAAATACACAGAAAGTGAAGAGGTAACTTCCAAACCTTATTCTCAATCAAGTTATTCTTCTTTTCATGATTGCCTCAAATGTGCCGAATTAGAAGAACTACAGAATGCATATGATTCATTATATGAGGAAATCAAAAAGCTAGGAAACAAGTTGACATTAAAAAGAAAACAATGTAACTTTGTTATCATTGAAAATGGAAAACTAGCTGAAATGTCAACAAAATTGAAAGAAGAAAATGAATCATTGTTGAAAGAAGTAGAGAAACTGAAAAAGGAGAACAAATCCTTAAATGAATCATTAGCAAAGTTCTCTAATCCAGGAGAAAGTGTAAAGATGTTTCTGAACATGACCTCTCATACAAACAAAAGAGGTCTTGGATACAATACATTTGAGCAAGGAGAAAGTGGTAAATCTAATGTGCCAACACTTGGAAAACTTCAAACCAAAATTGCACCTATATACAAGCCACAAAGGAAAAATGTTATGTGGACTAAAAGACCAACATTTGAACCAAAATATACTTGGAGGCCTACTCCTAGATTACCAATGGCTTGCAATTTTTGCAACAAAATGGGTCATAAAGTTTATAAGTGTAACCTTAAGAGATTATTTGACCATGGTGCTAAATTAGTTTGGGTTCCAAGAAACACAAGATTTGGGCTTTCAAAATTAGAACAACAAAGATTGAACAATATTACTAACCCAATTGGACCCATAAAATGGGTACCAAAAAGATAAGGATTAGTTGTTTACTTTTCAGATTTGTTTAAAGGCAAAGGCAAACAATGTGTGGTTCATGGATAGCGGTTGTTCAAGGCACATGACCGGAGAAAGAAGTTTATTCCACAAACTTAAGCCTTGCAACGACGGAACGGTTGCCTTTGGTAATAATGAGAAAGGTAAAATCAAAGGTAAAGGAAATATTTACAGTAGCTCAAATGCATGCATGGAGGATGTTTTTTTTGTTGAAGGACTCAAGCATAACTTAATGAGTATTAGCCAATTATGTGATAAAGGATATAAGGTTGTGTTTGAATCATCTATATGCAATGTATTTGATGGTGAACATATCATGTTTAGTGGAAAAAGACATGGAAATGTATATTTGGTTTCACTTGATGAACTAGATGGTCAATGTCTAATGGCCATTGATAATGATCCATGGATTTGGCATAAAAGGCTTGGACACATAAACATGAGAAATATAAAAACCCTATGGAAAAAGAGTTTGGTAGAAGGCTTGCCTAAGTTGAAATATGACAAAGACAAAATATGTAAGGCATGTCAATTATCTAAACAACCAAAGATGCCTTTCTCTACCAAAAAGGAGATTTCCACCACTAGGCCACTTGAATTGCTACACATGGATCTATATGGGCCATCCGACATCTTAACCATTGGTGGAAAGAAATATGTATTTGTGATTGTTGATGACTTTTCAAGATTTACATGGGTAATTCTCTTAGCTAGCAAAGATGAAGCTTTCTCTATGTTTTCAACTTTTGTAAACTTGGTGGAAAATGAAAAACAGAATACCATTTTGTGTATAAGGAGTGACCATGGTGGTGAATTTGAGAACAAACGATTCACAGAATTATGTAATGAAAAAGGAATTCATCACACATTTTCTGCACCAAGGACTCCACAACAAAATGGAGTAGTTGAAAGGAAAAACAGAACTATACAAGAGATGGCTAGAACAATGCTAAATGAGAGCAAATTATCCAAGAAGTTTTGGGGTGAAGCTGTGAGCACAGCTTGTCATGTTTTAAATCGAGTTACCATTAGAGCTATCTTGAAAAAGACCCCATATGAGCTATGGAAGGGAAGAAAACCAAATATCTCTTATTTTCATGCTTTTGGATGCACATGTTATGTTCTGAACAATGGAAAAACCAACTTGGGAAAACTTGACGCTAAAAGTGATGAGTCAATATTCCTTGGGTACTCATCAAATAGCAAAGCATATAGAGTATTCAATAAACGAAACCAAGTTGTAGAAGAATCCATACATGTTGTTTTTGATGAAACTAACCCATGCTTGAAAAGAAGAGATGATTTAAGTGATGCAGATGAGATTGTAAGCAACCTTGAAAGGCTGCATGTGGAAAAGCAAGAAGAGTCCATGGAGGAAAGGGTAAGTGAAGGTGATGATTCCTATAAACCTCCATCTGATTTAAAATTCAAACATGCACATCCAATTGAGCAAGTTATAGGAAATGTGTATGAAGGTGTAAAAACTAGAAGGTCAAAGCAAAATGTGTGTGGACAATATGCTTTTGTATCCAAAATTGAACCTTCTAATATTGATCAAGCTCTTGATGATGAAAACTGGATTATAGCAATGCAAGAAGAGCTAAATCAATTTGAAAGAAATCAAGTTTGGCACCTTGTTCCTAGACCAAATGACTGTATTGTTATTGGCACCAAGTGGGTCTTTAGGAACAAATTAGATAAAAGTGGACTTGTAGTGAGAAACAAAGCTAGACTTGTGGCAAAAGGATACTCACAAGAAGAAGGAATAGATTTTGAAGAATCCTATGCCCCGGTTGCTAGATTAGAGGCAATTCGCATCTTACTAGCTTTTGCATCTCACATGAACTTTAAACTGTTTCAAATGGATGTCAAAAGTGCATTTCTGAATGGTTATATAAATGAAGAGGTGTATGTAGAACAACCACCTGGATTTGAGGAAAAAGATCAATCTAAATTTGTATACAAGCTAACCAAAGCATTATATGGATTAAAACAAGCTCCAAGAGCTTGGTATGATAGACTAAGCAAATTTCTGATTGATCATGATTTTCAAAAAGGAAATGTAGACACCACTTTGTTTATCAAGAACAATGGAAAGGATATATTGATCATTCAGATTTATGTAGATGATATTATTTTTGGTGCTACTAATGAAACTCTTTGCCAAGAATTTTCTGAGCTTATGCAGAAAGAGTTTGAGATGAGCATGATGGGAGAGCTAAACTTCTTCCTTGGACTGCAAATCAAGCAACTAAATGAAGGAATCTTCATAAACCAGTCCAAATACATCAAGGAGATGCTCAAGAAGTTTGGCATGGAGAATAGCAAAGGAGCAAACACGCCCATGAGCTCTACAATCAAGCTTGACAAAGATGAGAAGGGCAAAGTAGTTGATTTAAAATTGTATAGAAGCATGATAGGTTCCTTATTGTATTTAACTGCTTCTAGGCCAGATATTTTGTTTAGTGTGTGTATGTGCTCTAGATTTCAATCATGCCCAAAAGAATCACACTTGGTAGCTGTGAAAAGAATTTTTAGATATCTAATAGACACTACCAACTTAGGACTATGGTATCCAAAGGGCTCTAATTTTGATCTAATCGGCTACTCGGATGCGGATTTTGCTGGTTACAAAGTAGATAGAAAAAGCACTAGTGGAACATGTCAGTTTCTTGGAAGCATGTTGGTTTCATGGTTTTCAAGAAAACAAACTAGTGTTGCTCTATCTACGGCGGAAGCCGAATATATTGCCGCCGGGAGCTGTTGTGCTCAATTACTTTGGATGAAACAGCAACTTAGGGACTATGGCATGGATTTCAAAGATATACCTATCAAATGTGATAATACAAGTGCCATATGTCTAACCAAGAATCCAGTCTTGCATTCTAGGACCAAACATATAGACCTTAGACATCATTTCATTAGAGAACATGTAGAAAATCATGACATATGTTTGGTATATGTAAGGACAGAGGATCAAGTTGCAGATATATTCACTAAACCCCTAGCAAAAGAAGCATTTTATAAGCTTAGAAATGACATGGGAATGCTTGAACTAACTTAAAGCATAAATTGAGGGGGAGCACCCATTTAGGGGGAGCACCCATTTTTGATATATTGACAAAAAGGGGGAGAGAGATTTAAGAATAAGGAGAAGAAGAGGATTTGAGTATAAGTTATTTGAGTATAAGTCTTTATGATTAAAGGGGAGAGAGATTTAAGGAGAGAAGAGTAGGATATGTATATGCTTAAATGAATACTTTGAATGTTTGCATTATGAATATGAGCTTATTTATTTAAATGAAAGGTATCCACTCAAATCGGTTTTGTCAATCATCAAAAAGGGGGAGATTGTTGGAAACATGAGGAAAACCAGCTAAATCTATGTTTTGATGATTAACAAAACAATTTGAGAAAGTCTTGACTACTAACAAGTTTGTGAAATGTCTTAAGGAATATACATTTGAAGAAAATCAAGTTGGAAGGCCAAGTCGTTCCCCAAGTCGACTCCAAGATCGACTTCAAACATGCAGAACGTCCAGAGCTGAAAACGGAAGAAGGGAAGGTGAAGTCGCAGGCCAAGTCGACTCCACCTGCGACTTGAGTAGTCAAGTCGCAAACGAAGTCGACCTCACCATCGACTTCAGTCGGGCGAAACCTTCCAGAGTTGAATTCGAAACAGCAGAATGCCGAAGTCGCACCCCAAGTCGACTCCACGTGCGACTTGAGGTGAAGTCGCAGCCGAAGTCGACTCAGACATCGACTTCGCTCAGGCAGACGGAAAAATTCAAATGACAAATTCTGGATTACTTGATTTCAAGCCAAACTAAATGAAGATGAAGATCAAGGCAACATAGATACTCAAGCTGAAACATTTGAAGACAAATCCACGTACAAGCAAGAAGCATAAACTCAATCGTTCAAATCAAGAAGATATCTAAGATTACATGAGTCAAGATTCAAGATGAATCAAAGTCAAGATTTTCAAGAACATCATGACAGTGAAGTCGCAAAGCCAAGTCGACTTCATGATCGACTTCAAGTGGGCAAAACCTTCCAGCGTTGAAACTGAAGACCGAAGTTCGCGAAGTCGCACCCGAAGTCGACTTCATCTGCGACTTGGGTGAAGTCGCACCCGAAGTCGACTCCACCTGCGACTTGGGTCGCAACGGTCGGAATTAATTCGAACGTTGGCGCATTAAATGCGCGCCACCTACCTTCTAACGTTCGGATTCCCTCCAAAAATATAAATAGCATTCATGGAGAACGAGGGAAGTAGTTGGAAAACATTAAGTGAGCATAACTCCTATCTACAAGAGCATTAAAGTGATCAAGCCAATCAAGAGAGGAAGAACTACACTTCAAAACTGCAAGAGTTTCACTTCAGATTCTTCAAAGCCTACCAAGTTCTTCTCTGCGCCAAACTGCTTCTACACATCTGTAAAGTGTAGTTTACTTTCATTGATTATTTGTTTATATTGAACTTGATTTAGCTTGCGTAGCTAAGATCAAGTGGTAGCAAAGTAGTGTGTGATTGGAGTGTGACTCATCACCTACTTGTGCTAAATGTTATATGCCCCCTAGAGCTAGAATCTAGAAGAGAGCAAGTGGCTCTAGTTGTATATGCCCCCTAGAGCTTTGAATCTAGAAGAGAGCAAGAGGCTCTAATTGTATTCGTGGAATGCAATAGTGGAACCCAAGTCACAAGGTGTGTGAGCTTGGAAGAGTGGAGTAGGGAGGTTGCCCGAACCACTATAAAAATCTGCGTCTATTTTATTTCTGCTTTCTATATTGCTTTGCTCTACATTTTGTTTCTTCATTTAAGGGGATTGAACTCACAAGGGGATAAGTTACCGAAGAAATTTTTAAGAACCCAATTCACCCCTCCCCTCTTGGGTTTTGCCATCAATTCGGGACCCAACAGATTTAAGTGGAGATTGGAGGGAAGGTGATGCGTTGTGACTATTAACGGTGCTACATTGTGGAAAGAACCAGAGCTGCTATGCTTGGATGGTTGTTGGTTTGGATTGCCGGTGAAGAGAATGCTGCCGGATTTGGGGGAAGATGGAGCACTGCAACAGGTGCTCCGATGGTGCATGAATATTCGGTGCACCCCAAGACATTCAAATGTGAATTTAAAACATTAGTTTCTGGCCAAATAGTTTTAATAATATAATAAATCTTCTTAATGTAAATTTTGTTTCTAGTGAAATGATTTTATTTAAGAATTATACGATGACCTACATTATCATATAATTGTAATTATATATGTGTGATTAATTTACCCAAATTGTATTAATAAGCTAATACCTATTACAACATTAAGATTTTCTAGGTGTTTGAGTCATAATTTTATATTTTCGAGAATGTTTACAAAATGTCCCATTTTATAGCAAAATTAAAGATTCTATCAAAAATATGATTTTTATGAAATTCCACTTAAAACATGTATTTAATTAACGTTCTAATATTTAACAGTGTGAATTTAATATGAAATTAAATGAAAATTTTTAGACTTTTCAGAAGGACGGTTATAAAAAGAATGTCAAGATGTTTACTTTCCTTTGCATGTGTGAAAAGAAGAAGAAGAATTTATAGTATGATCAATGTTATGTTGAATGTTGATGAAAACAATTAAGTTGAGGTAGTACAACCTGTATGGAATATATGAGAGAATGCAGAATAATATGTAAATGGTGTATATGATGATTTTTCCGTAAAGACAATAGTTATGACTCCGATAATGTAAAGACAATAGTTAAGACTATGATATGAGAAACGCTTTTCAAGCTGGATGAATGAAAATGTTATCTGTATTGATGTTATATATATATATATATAATTTTCTGTGTGATCAGGGCAACAATCCTGAGTCACGTTTACCAACCCTTTTCGACCCCAGAGTAAGGACTATGTGGAGCCTCGGGTCGGAGGTGCCACATATTCCAATTAAGAACCCGCCTCGTGATTAGGGCAATAATCCTGATTCACATTTACCAATCGATAAATCTTGAGGTAAGGCAGTGACGTCTCGGTTCGGGGCACCACAATAGCGTTGGTTTCCTCTGTTAACTCCACCATCTAGAATTCTATTAAATGCCATTTTTTCGATAGCACATCTTTCATAAATTTGGCATAGCTCGACATCTGTTCCAAGGCTTCGACGAGAGGTATGTTGATATGTAGCTGCTTTAATACCTCTAAAAATTTCTTGAATTGGGCCATCTTTTTAGTCTTTGCGAATCTCTGAGGAAATGGAGGAGGCGACCTTTGATTTGTGGTGAATTCAATGTCTAGTTGCTTCTGGGTAGTGTCTGGTTCTTCTGGCTCTTGTGAATGCTGAATCAGTGGACTAGTGGGTTCAGTTGCCTGTTCTAGTGGAATAGTGTCGAGTAACTGCTTTCCACTACGCAATGTGTCTGCTTGCACCTGTTCTTTACCTTTTCCTCTCGGGTTTTGCTATGTATCGCTCGCCAAGGAACCTTGAGGTCAGTTATTCAGGGATGAGGCCAGTTGGCCTATCTGTGCTTCTAAGTTCCTGTTCGTCATGATCTGGATTGCATGAATTGCATAAAGAGATTTTCCAGATCAGATTTCTTCTCTTCTCGCGGTGGTGGATTGAATTGATCTGGTCTTGCTGGTTGTTGCTGTTGGTCCCGAGTTGGTGGCAAAACCCAAGAGGGGAGGGGTGAATTGGGTTCTTTAAAAACTTCTTTGGTAAATCAAAAATATTAACCCCTTGAAGAACTTAATCCCCTTTTAGCACAAAATGGAGAGCAATAAAGATAAAGCAGTAAAAATAAATAGAGCACAAGATTTATAGTGGTTCGGGCAAACCTTCCCTACTCCACTCTTCTAAGCTCACACTCCGTTGTGACTTGGGTTCCACTATGTATTCCATGAATACACTTAGAGTCACCGCTCTCTTCTAGATTCCAGCTCTAGGGGGCATATACAACTAGAGCCACTTGCTCTCTTCTAGATTCTAGCTCTAGGGGGCATAAACAACTCACTTGCAAGAGTAGGTGATGAGTCTCACTCCAATCACACCCTACTTTGCATATACTTGATCTTAGCTACCCAAGCTAAATCAAGATTTATACAACAAGACAATGAAATAAATGAAACTACACTTTACAGATTTGTGTAGGCAGATTTAGCTCGAGGAAGAAGTTGTAGAAGCAGCTTTGGATGAATATTGTTGAAGGCGCTAGCAACTTGAAGCTTTCTTCTTCCTTAGAATTTATACGGACCACTCAACAATAGAGAAAAGCAAATAGGAAACCTTTCTTGCACTTCTTTTCTCTCTTTGAACTTTAACGTAGTGTCTTGTGTTCTCTTATTGTGTTTTCACGTTCATTTGAGGGTCCTTTTATAGAGGGAAGAAAATATGAACGTTGTGGAGGTGGTTGGTGCGCAATAAATGAACTCCAACGTTCGAAAATTTGAACGTTATACCCAAGTCGAAGGTGGAGTCGACTTGGGATGCGACTTGGCTACCCAAGTCGCATCTGGAGTCGACTTCGTCTGCGACTCCAGTTCTTTGGATTCCCAAGTCTTAGGCTTGGTCGACTTGACTTCAGACTTCGACCCAAGTCGATCCTGAAGTCGACTTGGCCTGCGACTTGGCTCGGGTTTTGCTGAACTTGCTTTGATCTTCAAGTTGTGTTCTTCTATCTTGGATTGGCTTGATTCTTACTTAGATGATTCATGCATATTTGACTTATGTAGTCTTGATAGACATTGTTTGAATCATTCTTGTATCTTTGTCTTTGAGCTTGATAGACTTGATTTGATGTAGAACATGATTCTTGATTTTGAATTTGACTCATTTGTTTTTCATCTTGATTCCTTGGACTTGAGTGATAAATCCTCTTGAATAGCTTGAAAACTGCATCTTTGAAGTTTGAACTTCTCAAGTCGTGGATGAAGTCGACCTGGCCTGCGACTTCACCCAAGTCGCACATGGAGTCGACTTCGTTTGCGACTTCGTTATGTTCGTTTCCACTTTTCAACTCTGGATACTCCAAGTCGATGCTGGAGTCGACTTCGTCTGCGACTTGACTTCCCAAGTCGCAAGTGGAGTCGACTTGACCTGCGACTTCACCTGTTGCCTTTTGGGATTCATTCTCAAGTCGATATTTGAGTCGACTTTGGGATCGACTTCACCCAAGTCGAAGTCCAAGTCGACTTGGAGATCGACTTGACCTCTTTGCTTTCCTTAAACATTTAGCAAACACATTAGTACATTTTATATACTCAAAATTAGTTCTTGTTAATCATCAAAACTCAAGATTTGGTCAATTTTTATTGTTTTAAACATTGTTTCAAACAGTTGCTGCGATGGCTGCTGTGAGAATCCAGGCGGCTGATTTGGCCTCATCTAGTTGTTCCATGAGAAGTTGGGATGATTTCTCCAACCTGGGTTGTAGCTATTTCCATACTAATTTGCTGGATTCCTTTGAAAATTTCCCGCATAATTAATGGACTCTAGATTGGAGGCACATTCATCATTGGGATGGTCGAATTCGCCACACCACGTGCAAATATCTGCTGCTGTTGGCTGCTGTGGTGTAGATGCCCCTACTGCACTGATGTTGGCTGGCCTGGATAAATTCTGACTCTGCTGGGCTAAAGCGCCAATGTGGGCTTTAATCGATGAAACTGCGTCCAGTTGGAGTAGACCCCCAGTTCAACTTCTGTCAGATGGCAGTTGATAGGTATTGGCCACCATGTTTTCAAGCAGGGCGTATGATTCTCGGTAGCTTTTCCTCAACAAAGAACCATTTAACGATGAATCCACCATGTGACGGGTGGAATCCTGGAGACCATTGTAGAATATTTGAATTTGAACCCACGACTGAATTCTATGATGCGGGCACTTCCGGAGCAGGTCTTTGAAGTGATCCCACGCCTCTAATAGGGTCTCCTCTCCATGTTGCTTGAACGAGAGTTTGACCATCCTCAACTTGGCTAGGCAGGCGAAAAATATTTCTTCAGGAATTTCTGAGCCAAGTCGTTCCATGTATTGACAGAGTTCGGGGGTAGAGAGTCGAGCCACTCCGAAGCTCTATCCCGTAGAGAAAATGGAAAAGTCTGAAGCCGCATTGCCTCGTCGAAGACTCTGTTCTGCTTGAACGTGTTGATAATCTGCAGGAAATTCCGCAGATGGACTGGAGCATCTGGAAAATCACCAGTTTGATCTCAAAGTTGTTGGTGTCGATAGGAGGAGGTGCGATGCTAGTCTGAACTGCATTCTGGCCCAGTGCAATGAGATCCCAAATGGGTTAGTCCAAATCATCTTGAGGTGGATGAATTGGAACCTCAATCCTTTGGTTCCCCTGTTGGTTTGCATGAACGTTCTCGTCCTGATTATCGATGCACTCCATAGTATGCTGTTGGCTCCTAGCTTCCCTGCTCTTACGATGCCTTCTCAAATAAGTTTGATCGGGTTCCGGATGAAAAGGAATAACAATATCCTTTCTGGCTCTGCCTCGGCGCATGCAAAATGAGATTAATCTTCAAAAACCAATTCAATTGAACTAGCGGAAAAAATTCTAAACTAAAAGAAATTATGAAAATAAACTATTCTACAGAATTATACAACAAAGCAATAAAACTAACAATAATTAGCTAAACAACTCCCCGACAACGGTACCAAAAACTTGACGAGCTATGTATATGTCAATTAAAATGCTCGCTATTTATGCAAGTATACGTGCCGTGTCAAGTAATAAAGAGTGAGTAGAGTATCGTTCCCCTGAGGAATTGTTAACCAGAATTATTAATTAGTTTAATTGCTTTCAGTGGGTAGAAAATTCTAAGTTTATGAATTTAAACTAAAGCTAACAACTACAATAAGCAATAAGAGCAGAGTTCACGGAACTGCTGGATACTAAAAATGGGGTTACTAATCGGGGATGGTAGATGGATAGCTCGGAATCCTTGAATCTAAACTATATCGTATTGGTTCTTTTTAATCGGATTATGTATGAATTTACTAGCTCAAGTTCAATAATCTCTATATATGTCTTCCAACACTATATAAAGCTAATTACACCCTATTTAATTGTTATGTTCCCATGCTATTAAATAAAGTGAAACCGATAAGTGCATAACCTGTTTAGTGACTACACAAGGTTTAACAATATATTCTTATCTGTTAAACAACTCCCCTTACAAAGAGAAAAGCTTTGCCCTGCACATGGATCTAGTAGATATTTTTCTCTTCCAAGGATAAATCAAGCAATTAAATCATCTTACAAGGTATCTAATCTTGTAAAAAGCATTAAAACTGTACATGCAAAGGTCAATCGCATACAATCATATAATAAATCAAATATTCATTCCTGAATTTCAAGGAACCAAGACAATATAGTTTAGAGTTCAATTCATCCGAACTATTCATCTAATGGAGGTTTAGTTCAAAGACATGATCATAACATCCATTACATCCATATTAAAAGTATCCATAAAAGTAGAGAAAGAAAAATAGAAATAACAAGAGAAAATTGGTTTTTCGGCGGCTTCCACCAACAGAGTTGAATCCTCTCTTTAATCTGTGCTTTGATTGTGTTTTCATCTTTCTCTTATGTATAATTCTGTTCCTGGGCTCTCTCCCTCCGTCCTCCTACGCGCACAAACCCCTAGGATCTATTTATAGAGTGATAATGCACAACACACGCACTGAAATCTCCGCATACGGATACGTATTGGCACCTAGGCGATAACTCTTTGTGTGTTGGGCAATTTGGAACTTTTCTGCAAACCCTAAGAGTTCATGCATAGGCGCCTAGGCGCCAACTCCCTGGAAGCTATTGTGTTTGCTGACCTCGAAACCCTTATGAATTTGACTGTAAGTTGATGAAGTGGCTCCTAGGCATCCCTGGCTGGCGCCGAGGCGCCAACTCTCTGGAAGAAATTTGCTTACTGAACTGTGCTGGAGTCTCGGAAATTCTGGCAAGGGCACGTAGGGTGGCGCCTGGGTGCCATCCACCTGCCTCGTGACTTGGTCTCGATCTGCATTCTACTCGCCCGCATGCCTTCATATGGCCTATCCTTTCTGCAAAAGTTGAATAACACAAATAAATGAACTAAAAATGCCTAATTAATGTGGAAAATGCATAAAAACTAAATAATGCACCTAAAATGCAAAGCGAGTGAAAATTGAGCTAAACCGATGCAAACTAAGCCTAATCTCTTTGACTATCATGCAAATACAGTCTGAAATGGGCAATGATAAAAATTTATCAGTATTGAATGATTTTTAAAAGGTATGAATGAAATCAAGAGTTTAAGAAAGTGAAAAGGGAAGTTAGGGTTGATTTTTTAGAAGAAATCTAACTTGGAAATTCGCAAAATCCTAAATTAAGTTGTTGTATGATTAAAGCATGATGATTAAGATGTAATTCATGTTCTTTTGGATTACATATATTTATTTGGTCATTTGTTAATGATTTTAGCAAAAATGGAACTTAGGGTTTCATCTAATACCCGATTTTTTCCATTTTTGAGTTAAAAATGATACAAAGAGGAGCTTAAATGGTTTATGGATGAATTGTAGGGTAAAGTAACCTAAATTAAGTAGTTTGAATGAGTTTGCCCTAAATCTGTTTTCGTAGGGTATACGTATGGAATGTCCAAACGGGGGCCAAAACAGGTACCTTACATATGAATTTTGTTGCTGTTTGTAAATAAATAATCTATGGATGTTATGGAGGGTAAATTACCCTAGGATTAACTTACTTTTAATTTCCAAAAGGGCTTGAAAAGATTTTCCCTAAATGTGATTTTAATGACAAAGGTATGGACACGTCAAAACGGGTTAAAAAGGATGCTCTACATGCTTGAAATTTTTCTGTTTTGGGAGAAACTAAATTATGGGTTGTAAATATGTAATAATACCCTAAATTTGGGTTAAGAAAATTATGTTAATTTTTTGAAGATTATGTCTTAAAAATTTGTTAACATTTAAGTTTTGAAAGAGGCGTTGAAAGGATGAAAAAATGAGTCCTAACATGGCTGTTTTGGAACCCAATGATAAATGGATTAAAATTCTGAAATTAGACCCTAAATTACGTGATAATTAAAGGGTTCAATGATGTCGAAAATGGATGTAAGTTGCTGTGTTAAGAAATTTTAAGAAACACATAATCTATTTGTTGAAAGTTGAACGTATGTAGAGCATATGTACAAATGGATGATATATGACTTATGTGGAATTGTTAAAATACAAAAATGCATAAATATGTGATGAAATTCATAATGATGTTGCTGTATGAATGATGTTTGATTATCTCAAACTTTGTGATTAAGTTATGAAGCTTAAAACCTCACATATATGCTTAGAATGAGCATTGACGTAGGAAAAATAAAAAATGGATGAAAAATGATAAATGGGATATATAAATCCCCATATGTTGAATTATGAATGATTATTATGTGTTTACCCTAAATATGGGTTTGTATGATGCACAAGTGCATGTTGTGTATGTATGATCGACTTGGAAATTCAAGTTGGTTATGTATGAAATGGATTATGGAATTGGAAAACTAAGTGAATGCAAGCAAATGGATTGTTATGAATGCAATGGTATGTTTATGTATAGGCGAAGGCAAAGAGATAAGCGATACAGAAAGCTAAGCGAACAAGGTAAGCAAGCAATTTTCCAAATACTTTTGTTTTATCAAAGATGATCAAATGCTTATAAATGATGTTCTAAATGTTTGAATGATTTAGCAAATGTATGTTTTAAATTCTAAGTTGTTTAAGGATGGTCATTCCTTTATAGAAATGTGTATTGAAATGATAAATGAATTACTCACTATTTTGCAATTATTTATGAAAAATGATGAATCATATATATATGTGAATGAAAAATCAAGTTAGCCTGTCAAAGTTCATGTTTATGAAAGGAATCATGTGCACTGTGAAACCCCACTTTTAGGAACGTATATGAAACCCTCGGGTTATAAATCGTGGGTAATATTATGATATTTATATGAAATATATATTAACGATATTTTGCAATATATGGCATTGGAAGATTAAATAGCTAATTATGGAATGTTAATTCGGATGAATAGTAAGCGTGAATAGTGAAACATGAATAGTAAATGTGGGATTAAGAAATATGTTAAGTTAATCACTTTGGATTAACTTAATCATAAAAGACGAAAAAGGAAGCTTCCTACTAAAGGACAAAAGTGCTTTTTGGATTAAAATAATAATTTTCGGATTTTTATGGATTTTTGTGAAGAAAATGGAGAAAAATTCATATCTTGCAATCCGGACGTCGGATTGAGATGAAATTTTTTATGGATGGCCAAAATATGATGATGGACATGGTAAATGGTCCAAGATTGATTAAAAATCATGAATTATGGGTCAAGATTGAATGTCATTTAAGGATAAAAAAGCACTTGTACTTTTTCATTAATTAAATATTTGACTTTGATAATTTTAATTAATTAAAAGGCATTTTCATTAAATGAAAATCAGCAACAAGTCAAACGGAATATTGGACATGAACAGTACCTAGATTGGAGCAAAAATCAATGGTTAAGATTAAAGCTTATCATGCGATGAATGGTTGAGATTAATTTGGAATAAAAAATGATTTTTCATAAAAAAACAAAACCCATAAATAATTAGCAGAAATGGTTGAAAATAGGGGCTGGCACAAGGCTCAATAACATGGTGGAAATTGATTGGAAATTTCCTAGCAAAAATATTTAGAAATAAATACGTATTGCAATAGGGGGTAAATTACAATTTGGTAGAAAATGGAAGGGTATAAATAGGGGCATGGGTGAACGACCAAGGCACACCATTCCCAGCTCCAAGTTTGAGAAATTCAGCATTCCTACCCCCAAACACGTTTTTCTCCTTTAGTGAAAGAAGGAGAGAAGGAAAGAGAGAGAAAGGCCAAGTAGGAGGAGAGTTTTTCTACTTGTGGTAAGGGAATTCTTTTCAAAAAAATTTTAAGTGTTAAGTAGGGTAAAACCATGCTTAGATAATGTCTAAGCATGAAAAAATAAGTAAATTTATAATTCCTAATTGGAATTATGCCAAAACATCAAAAATTTAGATCGAAGATAGAGCATTCGGGAAAATCATGTCTAAAATGTGAAAATAATGCTCCAATATTGCTAAATAATGATATGAGATGAATGTTTATGATAGTTATGATGTTGGAATGATGATATATTGATCTCATGATTTTTGGTTTAAGGATTATGCTTAAGTGAAATTATGATGAATTTTAGTATATGGAGAAAATGATTTAATTAGCCAAGTTAATGATGATAAATTCAAAATTCATGAATTTTTCCATGATATACTTACTGAGAGCTATGTCATGGTATTTTTTATTTTTGGAAAAATTGTCAATTTTTGAAACCCATGAACAGTAACCAACACGCTGTGAACAGTAACCTCGGGATGAACAGTAACCTACTACAGTAAACGTGAACAGTAACTATGAACAGTGAACAGCGTTATTTTTGGAAAAATTAAGATTTATTTTTATAAGGATGTATGGATTTAATTTTTAAGGATTTATGGACAAAAATCCATATAAGGAGGTAATGACCAAGTATTTATAAAGGGATAACCTCTATAAAAATGAGGTAATATGTGATCATAAAGCATGCATGGAAAGCAATCTAAGACATGGGATAGATGTATAAAATATCCAATTTCTTTGTATAGGAAGAGGAAAGTAGAAGGTTGAGGACACAGACTGAGAAGGTAAGCAAGCAAACCCTTTTGAAAATATGTTTTATTCTTAAGTATTTATGAAATGTGTTTAAGGGTGGCCAGTCCTATAATGTTTTGAAATGATGAATGTTTATGAGTTTTTGTGAAAAGTCATGTCGGCATATTGATATCATGTGATGTTCATGGACATGTGCACATGTATGATGCATAATGAATAGGCTTTGTGGAGGTAGAAAGTGGATCAGAAGGTCCCCCTTCACTATTGCCGAGTCGTATGGGTTGCGTGCCGGCGGCGTCCTTCCAAGAGGTGGAGGCAAAGGAGTGTTATGTGTGAATGAATGCATTGCATTTTCATACATGGATTGAAAAGGAAAGCATGGATTTGAAATGATGTTTTAAAGGGATTGTGCAAATAATTCTCTACATGAGAATGATAAGTCACCTAGTGTAAGAGGTATATAATGCCGGGAGAATCAAAAGTCATGCATATAGGAGTGCATATAGGAGACTAGGTAAGCTAATTAGGGTAAAGGACGCGTTGACGAGGCCAAATCGGAGAAGCCGGCCTAATGGACCATGCTATGTGAGATGTTTCCCAGGCTAGCGTACCCACACACGAACGTTTATGTCAGGAATAGAAATGAAGCATTTGCACATCCAATGTTTATGAAACGATTTTTTTGAAAAGTTTTTTGTGCATTTGATAGTTGATCACTTGGTAAGTGTCTTCTATCAAATGAAGAAGAATGCATTTAAATGAAAGAAAAATGCTTGCTTATTGAGTTTCGACTCATGTTTTGTTTTTTCAACCTCAGACAGGTGTAGGGAAAGCCAAGAGATGAAGGGCATATGTTGCTAAAGTAAAAGAGAAATCTACAAAGGTTAGTAGATTTTTGTATGAATAAATGCCCTAATGGGATATGATAAAAAAGGACATAGGTTGTATGAAATTATGAAGTTATGAATAATATGAGAAGTTGATGATTTATGATAATATGGATAAGTCCATTATGAATGATGATGAGTATATGTTTATGTGATGAAAGAAAAAAAAAAGGAAAAAAATATTGGATGAGATCCAATTAAAAATCCCGCCGTGTGATCAGGGCAACGATCCTGAGTCACGTTCACTAATCCATAAGATCCCGGAATAAGGCTTCTAGGCACCCTGGTTTGGGCGCCACATGCATAAAGCATGAGGTTTACTTTAAAGGTGTAAGCGGACCAAATGTCCCCCTTTGATGCGGCCAAGTCGCTAAGAGAGGCCTAGGGCCGGCGGCGCCTCCCTGGAATGGGAGAGAGGATGAAAGTGGATGGTCGCTTAGCTAGCTTCTATCTAAAGAAATCTCATGATTTTAAATAATGCATCGCATTGTTTATGACATATCCTAGATGGGTATAAGAAGCATGCTTTTTCAAGCTATACCCTCGAGTGGGTATAATATGGCTTTCTCAGTTATTTTAAATGAAAATGAATTTCCTGAAAACCTTATAGCTTGCTTATTGAGTTTCGACTCATGATTTTGTTTTCTAAATCCTAAAGACAAGTTAAAGGAAGTGTCATGCAAGGAGCATAGGTGGAGATTCAAGAAAATATGAATTTCTATAAGTTACCTGTGTATAAATTTATGAATTATATGGTTGTATGAATGATGACATTGAATTTTGGGTTTAATAATGTATAAGGATTATGATAAGTTTTATGACTATAAATAGCGAAAAAAAATTTATGGTCAAATGATAAGGCATGATTGATCATGATATGACTAAGTATGGAAATTATGATATCATATGTATACGTTAAATTGATTTAATGACCTAAAAAGGCAATTGATGGAAAGCAAATCGAGTGGAATGATTAAACTCCTAGGGAGTTAAGATAAAGTGGATAAATATCCAATAAGTCCGCCGTGTGACAAGGCAACAATCCTGATTATGTTTACCAATCGATAGATCTTGGAGTAAGGTTGTGACACTCGGGATGGGGCGCCAGAGTATAGGTCCATTCTAGATGTGTAAGCGGACCAAAGCCCCTCCTCTAATGTGATCGAGTTGCTGATATAGGCCCAAAGGACGGAGGTGCCCTCCCTAAAATAGGGGGTAGATGAATTGATGGCCACCTAGCTAGCGTACCATCTAATGAAGGTTTAAGGCATGAATGTGAAATATGCATTTGCATGTGCATTAATTATGAAATGACAAATTTTGGAATGAAAATGTTTACTTAAATGAAAATACTTGCTTACTGAGTCTAGTGTTCACATTTTGTTTTTCCCAACCTTAGATAGGTACAACAAAGTGTAAAAAAATGTGCCTCCATTTAGAGACTCAAGGTTGTATGTTCTCATACACTTGGATGAATAGAGACGTTGTGAGGATACAATGTTGCCAGGTTAAAAAAAATAATGGTGGAAATGAATTTTAATGTTTTGTAAATAATATGTGATTTTAATTACCAATGAATGCTTGCTTGTAAATTGAAATGAGATTGATTTGAAAACCCCACTACGCGAACAAGGCTACAATCCTACTTACAGTTTACTAACTAAACGATCCTGGAGTAAGGTCTAGGCGCCTCGGGTTCGAGCTGCTACATTTGAGCAGCAATGTGATGAGATTTATGGCTAGAAATATGGACACTTGGATGGTTGAGATTGTGGCAACAATAGAGATAGATGTGTGGTTTAGATTGGGACAGAAATTGAGCATATTAAAATTTATTTAAACCATAATATTAGGTGGCAATCAAGGGTAGAAAAATTAGCAATATAAAAAGGAGAAAGGGGTAGCCCTTTGCCTGGTTTTTTAGCAACACTTAAGTGATAAAAAAATTCTCAAAGCAAGGCAGCATGTGGTGGACAACAAGGACATCCCAAACAGCAAGGAAAAAAAGAAGAGAAGAGTAGTGGACATCCGACAGCAATTAGAGGAGAAGTGTTCCTTTTAAGTTTCACATTTCAAGTGAGTGATTACCTTTCAAATTACTTAAGTGAAGAAATTAGAATGTTATGTTGTTTTACTCCGGAACCGTTTTTGATTGGTAAACTTGACTCAAGATTGTTGCCCTGATCACACGGCAGGATTATATATATATTGTGAGGACCAGGTATTTTATTCTATTTTTATTATAACTTTTCTCTATTTATGAGGTAACTTATGAACATGCTAGTAAGAATTTTACGATATTAATGGATACATAACATACATGGACACGACATTTAGGAGATGTATAGTGCATATGTGCATGTATGATTAGCGTTCCATTGATGGGCACTATGACTATTGTTTCCGTCGCAGAGTAGGTACGGGGTTCGACCTGCCCGGTCAGGTCGCGGGGGTCAAGGGGGCAGCGCCCTTGCGGGGGTGCAGGGGGCAGCGCCCCTGAAGAAAATTTTAATTATTAAGTTGTAGGAGAGGGGAATTAAATTAGTAATTGCGACTGGACCCGACCCGAGTCCCGACCCGACTCAATGGATTCTATTAACATAAGCGGCCCGCGCTCTAGGGTTTCATTCCCATTTCGCGCCCGACCGCGTTCTCTTCTCCTTCTCTTCTGGTTCTTCGTTCCTCTTCTACTTTCTCTTCCACTCAGTTCGAACCACCTGTGATCGCTTGAGGGAAACTATACCAACTACATTGAAGGTCATAGATCCGAGTTCAGGAAGCTCCAAGGCTCCGAATTTCTGCAGTCCACATCTAGGGTCGCTGTCTTGGGAGGGATCACGGTCAAGGTAAGTGGATGTCGCCCCTTCTCGATTTAGTGATGAAATTTTACGTTAAACGCGATACGAGGCTAGAGGGAATGTATAGCTTCTAACGACTCCATGATATTAGGCGTAGAGTTCGTAACAGTTAGGGTTCATGGTGAATTTACTTTGAATGCGTGATTTCTATGATGTAAAAGACTTCTTAGCAGTTGTTATATTGTTGAAATGTGACGTGAATTGATTTGCCCCAATCGAGAGTATGAATTGAAGGTTCTTTCATTTCGCACCTATCATGTGTTTGATAAAATGCTTGTGTGACAGATCTATGTGTTGTATCTGAATTGTGTTGATGTTGTATGCGTGGTTTGCGATGTGTTTCATTGTCTGTTATGTATGATGCGTTATCTCAAATAGTTGGTTGTAAGGGTTGTTCATGGCCCCTGATTTACATGAGGAGAGGGTTGTTCATGGCTCTTGATGGACATGAGTAGATGATTGGTTGTGTTGGTCAATTTGTGTGTATGGTTATATGTATACGATCTTGGGAGTGGGTATTGGACCCATGTGTATTAGCTTCATCACTGTATGAGTATCCATCATTATGCTTATTTGCACTTTGTGCTAACCACTATCTACTTACTGGGTCTATTTAGACTCATATCATTGTTATTGTGGTTTTAGATCGCAGGTCAGAAGGAGAACTTAAGGATGGGACAAGTTGAAGATCAAACATGAGAGACCCTAGCACAATATGTTGATTCCAGTTCTTTTAGACTTGTGCTCTTTTGATAATCATATATGTAGACAATGACTTAGGCGGATTCGTTTTGACAACTATAATGTATTTGGTATTTCAGATTGGATTATAATCCTTGTTGATGCACATATGCATGACTATTATATCTGTTTGTTGTGTAAGGAAAATATGTAATGATTTCCTTCTATATGAATGTTCTTATTATATGAAGATGCAAGTATATAAATAGGATTGAATGTTACAAATGGAAATGTAATGAATATCAGGTCATGTATTCCATATTACCCCTTGTATGTTATGGGGAGATGCTGCCGAATTTTCCTATGATTGTGTAGCGCCGTTGATTAGTTATTGAGTATTTTTATGAATGGGGCGTTACATATATATATATAACATCAATACATGAAAATTTGTCATCATTCATTCAATGGGAAAATATATTTCACATATCACAGTTATAATCACAACCTATTCATAAAACATCATCATTGAAAAGATATTTTTCTATCTCAAAATTATCATCATTGTCTTTACATAAAACTTTACATATACAACATTTATATCAAAAATTGCATGTCATTTTGCATGCTGCCTTCTTCATCATTTCCTGTCTATTGTTGAAAAAGCATGAGTGAGTAATAATACTCAGTAAGCAAGCCATACATAAATTTTCAATCATTTTTCATGCATTTCATAAAATGCAAATGCAATGCATTCATAGCATTCATGACATTCCTTTAGATGCGACGCTAGCTAGTCACCCATCCCATACATGCTCCCATCTCAGGGAGGTCGCCGCCAGCCTGGGCCTATATAAGCGACTTGGCAATAGCGAGGGGGACATCCGGTCTGCTTACCACCTCGACTATGGCCTATTCCTTGTGCACATGCTTATATACATACACATGCCGGCATGATATTTGTAAATCCTAAACAATTTCATAAAAAATATTTAATAAACAATTTAACAAAAGTACTTCAGTTCATGTAAAGCAATTATAGATATGGCCAACCTTAAATAAATTTCATAAAGCAATTTGGAAATAATTTCAAGCATTTTGGAAATAATTTGCAAAACATATAACTTGCTTACCTCCTCAGTTGGTGTTCTCAACTTTTTCTTTTTCTATTCCTATTCAAGGAAAAAGGATATTTCATTTTTTCTATTCAAGCTGCTTCCTATGCATGCTTTATAATATTTGGGCATTATTTCTTTATACGAATATTTTTATCTATAAGTTCTTCAAAATTTCTATCCTTATATTGAAATATTAATATCAAATTTTCTCCAAAATCACGTTGTTTACTGTAGCAGTTTACTGTAGCAAATCGCTGTTCATCCGAGATTACTGTTCACAGCATGTTGGTTACTGTTCATAGGTTCCAAAAATTGACATTTTTTTCAAAAATAAAAAAATACCATGACATAGCTTATGTTTAGTATATCATGGAAAAATTCATGCATTTTGAATTTATCATCACTAACTTTGCTAAATAAATCTTTTTCTCCACATACTAAAAATCAACATAAATTCACTTAAGCATAATCCTTAATTCCAAAAATTATGGAATTAATATATCATCATTCCAACATCATATTTATCATATTCATTCATCCCAAATAATCGTTTATCAATTTTGGAGCATTATTTACACATATCATATGCTGTCTTCCCAAATGCTCCATCTTTGCTCCAAATTTTTTATGTTTTGGCATAATTCCGATTACGCATTATAACTATACTTATTTTCTCATGCTTAGGCATTATCTAAGCATGGTTTTACCCTAATTAACATCCAAAATAAAGTTGGATAGAAATCGCTTGCCTGAAGTTGAGATATCCCTCTTTTTCTCACACTTTCTCTCTCTAACTTTCTCCTCTTCTTCCTTGGACGTGTGAGGGGTTTGGGGGCTTGGGTTTGCTCAAGTGGAGCTGGGATGAATTGTGCCTTTGGACGTCCCCCCTTGGCCCTATTTATAGGGTTTGATTTTTCATGAAATTGGATTTTACCCCCTTGCTAAAGGTGTTAAATTGCAAACGTGTTTTTTTCTAATTTGAAAATGGTGCATGGAACCTTGTGCAGCCCACCCTATAGCTGCTCCAGCCCCCCTATGACAGCCCTATTTTTCTAGATTTTTAATTTATTAAAATTTATTTAGTTTAAGCTAATTAAATCTTAGCCCTTGATTTATGATTATGATGACTATGGACCATTGATTTTTGGTCAAGGATCCCAACCACCCCTGCACGCCCCTGCCATTGCAGCTGATTTGCATTTATTTTTTTACTTTTTAATTATTTATTTTAATAAAAAGTCAAATGGAATTTAATGAAAAAGATAAGTTACTTTTTTATCTCCATTTGACGTTTCATCTTGACCCTTGATTTGTGATTTTTATCACATCTTAACCCATTCATCATGTTCATCATGAATTTTTGACTATCCATAAAAATTTTCATTGAAATCTGACGTCCGGATTGCAAATTATGATTTTTTATTTAATTTTCCACTAAAATCCAAAATTGGATTAAAATATCAAAAAGAATTGCTATTTCGTCCTATAGTGATTAAATCTCCTTTTCCTCTTTCTGTGATTACGTTAATTCAAGTGATTAACTCTTAATCACGTGTCTTAATCTCCGGTTACTATTCATGTGCATTATTCACGTGGGTTAAATTCTTAATTGCACTAGTTCAATCTCCAATACATATATCCACAAATATAATTCATGAATTTTCATTTATCATAAAAATAGTTACAATGAATCTAGGGTTTACAACCCCAAATGATGCGTATATGGTCTGGGTTTCACAATCCTCCCCCCTATAATAGGTTTCGTCTCGAAACCTATCTTTCTTTGAACAATTGAGCATATTTCCTTTCGACCTCTTCTCGTAGCTCCCAAGTGGCTTCAGACTCTGAATATCAATTCCATTGTACCTTTACATACTCGATATCTCTGTTCCGAAGCTTCTTGATCTTGAAATCCAATATTTTGATTGGCCTTTCCTCATAGTTCAAATGTTCTTGGATTGGCAAATTTTCTGCTATCAACACATGGGTAGGATCGGAAGCATATTTCCTGAGCATGGAGATGTAAAACACATTGTGGATGACGGTTAGAGCTGATGGCAGGGCTATTCTATAGGCTAGATTGCCTATCTTTTTCAAAACTTCAAAGGGCCCGACATATCTTGGGTTTAGTTTTCCCCTTTTCCAAACCGGGTGACTCCTTTGAATGGCGTTACTTTGACAAATACGTAATCCCCAACTTGGATATTCAAATCTCTTCTTTTGCAATCGGTGTAACTCTTTTACCTGCTCTGGGCTGTGAGTATACACTGGCGAATCACTTGAACTTTTTCTGCCATTCTTTTTGAGAGGTTTGGAGCTAACTTCCCTTCTCCCACTTCATCCCAGTTTAGAGGAGTTCTGCATTTTCGTCTATATAAAGCCTGAAACGGGGTCATTTGAGTACTTGCTTGATAATTGTTGTTATAAGCAAATTCTGCCATAGCCAAATATTCATCCCATGATCCTCCAAATTCTACTATGCACATCCTTAGCATATCCTCAACTATTTGATTTACCCTTTCTGTCTGCCCATCAGTTTGAGGATGAAATATTGTACTAAATTTCAACTACGTACCTAAGGTTTGATGTAAACTTTTCCAAAATCGAGATGTAAAACTGGAATCTCGATCGGAAACTATCGACTTAGGTACTCTATGAAGTCTCACTATCTCCTTATAATAAATCTTGGCCAGTCGCTCAGCTATAAAAATTTTCTTGATAGAGAGGACATGAGATACCTTTGATAATCTATCAACTATTACCCATATAGCATCATTTCCATTTTGGGTTCTTGGCAACCCTTCAATAAAATCCATAGTGATATCATCCCATTTCCATTCTGGAACTTCTAGCAACTGTAATTTTCCAGGGGTTCTTTGATAATCAGCCTTAACCCTTTGACATGTTAGGCACTTAGCCACATATTGAACAATTTCTTTCTTCATATTATTCCACCAATATATTTTTTTGATGTCTTGATACATCTTGGTGCTACCTAGATGCATCGAAAATGGAGAGAAATGTGTTTCTTTCAATATTTGTTCCTTTATTTCCTCTTGATTGGGTATACACATGCCACCCCTATATCTGTACATCCCATGTTTATCTTGTATATATTCATTGGGATTTTTCTTGATCATTTTCTCCACATAATTCTTTAAATCCCCATTTTCTTGTTGAGCCATTTTAATTTTCTTAAATAGATTCGACTGGATTTGTAATTGAGACAATCTAACTTGTACCCCAGGTGGGCTTACAATTAATTCTAGTTGCCTCAATTCTTATAGTAGCTCTTTTTCCTTTGTGGTGAGATGTGCTAAGCTAATATTTCTACTTAGCGCATCAGCTACTAAGCTTTGCCTAGATGACATAAAATGTTGAGGTCATAATCCTTAAGTAACTCGAACCATCTTCTTTGCCTCATATTTAATTCCTTTTGAGTAAAAATGTACTTGAGGCTTTTGTGATCAGTATAGACCTTTCATTTAACTCCATATAAATAATGTCTCCAAATTTTCAAGGCAAAGACTACTGCTGCCAATTCTAAGTCATGGGTTGGATAGTTTACCTCATTTGGCTTGAGTTGTCTGGATGCGTATGATATAACTTTCCTATTTTTCATTAGTACACTTCTCAATCCTTTCTTTGAGGCATCACTATAGATCACAAACCCTTCCTTCTCCGTAGGTAGTGTTAGAATTGGAGCTTTTACCAGTCTTTTCTTTAACGTTTGGAAGCTATTCTCACATTCTTGTGTCCATTCATACCTAACTCCTTTCCTTGTCAGCTTTGTGAGTGGAGCTAACAATTGTGAGAATCCTTCCACAAATCTCCTGTAGTAGCCAGCTAGCCCTAGAAAACTTTTTATTTCTGTGATATTTGTTGGTTGTGGCCACTTTATTATTGTCTCAATCTTTTGATGATCTACTTGTACTCCCTTCTTGGATATAATGTGGCCAAGAAAGGCTACCTATTTCAACCAAAACTCACATTTCTTGAATTTAGCATATAATTTCTCTCTTCGGAGAATTTCCAATATTATCCTCAAATGTTTCTCATTCTCTTCTTCTGTCTTTGAATAAATCAATATGTCATCAATGAATACCAACACAAATTGATCCAAAAATTCTTGAAAAATACTGTTCATCATATCCATAAACATAGCTGAGGCATTTATTTGTCCAAATGGCATGACTAAGAATTCATAATGCCCATATCTTGTTATGAATGCTGTTTTATGGATGTCCTTTGGACATATCCTCAACTGGTGGTACCCTGACTGTAAATCAGTGAAAATGTAGAAGCTCCTTTTAACTGATAAAAAAGATCATCTACTCTTGGGAGTGGGTACTTATTTTTTACTGTTACGTTTTTCAATTTTCTGTAATCAATACAGAGTCTCAAACTCCCATCCTTTTTCCTTACAAATAGTACTGGAGCTCCCCAAGGTGATGCACTGGGTCTAATAAATCCTTTATCTAATAAATCTTAGATTTGTAATTTTAACTCAGCCAATTCGGCTGGTGCCATCCTATATGGGGCTTTAGATATTGGGGCTGTTCCTAGGATAATTTCTATTTCCATATCCATTTTCCTTTCCGGTGGTAAATTACATAGCTCTTTTGGAAAAATATATGGAAATTCCTTTACCACTGGATTTTGTTCCATAGGTACCCCATCTCTTTTTATTGTGTTTACAGAGAGACCAGATAGGATGTACATTGTTGGTATATCAGCTTAGCCGCTTTCATAGCTGATACCATCCTTATTGTATTTTTTGGCTGTCTTATTTTACTGATCTCTATTTCATCTTTTGGTGTTTCAAATTGCACCTTTTTATTTCTGCAATCAATCATGGCACCCCATTGACTTAGCCAATTCATCCCTAGTACGACGTCAAACTCTGTCATTGGTAATAGGATGAGATCAGCTTCCAATATTTTTGTTCCTATCCTAATAGGACATGCCTTACAAATTTGATTTATACTTGCCAACCTATATACTGGAGATTCTACATGTATAGTACTACTGGTTTCTTCTACTCGAAGTGCGTGTGTGATTACGAATTGGTATTATATAAATGAATGCGTAGCTCCAGAATCAAATAAAGCTACTGCAGAATTTCCTAAAATGTAAATCATACTTGTAATCACTTTTTTCTCCATCTCTTGTGACTCCGTTTGGATGAGGGCTTGGACACGCACTGGGTTGGCAATAGTACCGGGCCGATTGGCGATGGCAGGGACCTTTTGCTCGGCCGACCTCTCTCGGGTTGGTGCTCCTTTTGGCTTATTTGGACAGTTGGGTGAAATGTGTCCGACTTGACCACAGTTGAAGAACTTTATTATTTTGTCTTCATCGGTCCCGTAGTCCAGGGCCACATGACCAACTTGGCCACATTTGTAGCATTTCCCCATTCCTTGTAAACATTCGCCTGAATGGCGTTTGTGGCAAGTTCTGCAAGTCGGGGTGCTCTTTGTCTTGTCGCTGATTTTCTTTTTCCCGGCGATTACCCTTTTTCCTTTATTAGCCTCACCTTCCTTGGAGGCTATAAAGAATTATTTTTGAGCTTGCCTAAGCTCTTGAGTCCTCATTGACTCAATTTCCAATCCCCTAGCCCTCTCAATGCTAGAGGCATAGTCTTTTATTAACAATGGGGCTAACCCCTCTCTTAGCTAGGGCCTTAGTCCCCTCTGAAACCTTTGTGCCTTATTTTCGGGCACATTGGTAATCCATGGCACGTATCTTACCAAGGTGTTGAACTTTGCGGCATATTCTGTAACTGTCATTCTGCCTTGGTAGAGTTTCTCAAACTCTATCACCCTTTGGCTCTGTAGCCCTACAGGGAGATATTCTTTATTAAATTCCTTCAAAAATTCATGCACGTAACTTGCTCCGGATGTGGCATAGTGACCATCAACGTTTCCCACCATTCATAAGCATCTTTTACCAGTAGGTGGGTAGCGCACAATACTTTTTGCTGATCATTGCAGGGCGATATTCTGAATAATTTCTTGATTTCTGTGATCCATTGCCCTGCAATGAGGTGGTCTAGTTCCCCTACAAACTTGGGTGGGCGCTGGGCAAGGAAAGCATTGATGGCTTTCTTATCGGCTTCTAGGAGACTATCCTCCCTTCCCCTTGATATTTCAGGGTTAGCTGAGGTGTCTGGTCTTTTCCCGTCTCTTCTTGATGGTGGGGCCTGCTGGTTTCGCGTTTCTTGTAATAAACCAACAGCCTGGGCTGTCCATTGCTGCATAGCTTTTTCGATTGTTGCAGCTATTCTTTCTATATTGACCTCTGCTTGAGGTCTAGGGCTTTCCTCTCACCGTGGGCGGATCCTAGAGGATTGCTCTTCGGATTCTGCCCTATAAGTTCTTTTGTTGGTTTCGCCCCTTGCTTGATCAACTAATTCTTCCATTGGGGCCTTTCCTTTGTTGGCTCTTGTTTTAGCTTTGGTGAGCGGCATTTTCAACTTCATAAAACATTCATTAGTATAACATCAATATTCATCATGATATACTTAAACACATAATCACATAATCACGTAATTCACATATATTATCATAAATTATTAGCAAACCATTTATACATCAGTCAAACTTTTGTACATAGGCTAATTTAGCTTTATGTACCTATTTCAAACAATATTTACATATTCATAAAAAAAAGAAAAATAAAATGTTTTGGCGGTGGCGGTGGCTGTGTCTTCCTGATTCCCGTCTGTAACGCCCTGGCCCTTCTGTACGCAGGTATTGTTCGATTCGGGCCTCGGCCCGCACGGTTTTTCCCTTCACTTATAGCCCAGGCTCTCTCCTTTCGTCCTAACCGATGTGGGATTCCACACCGTCCCTTTTGTCATCCCCTTCTCCTTAACCTCAGGAACCTTCTGAGATATAAAGGTACTCGTGTGGGTTCATCAGTGACTGTACTGGTATCAGACCAGTCTTGAGGTCCTGGGTTCTCGTCCTCCTCTTTACTATCGAACCATTCTACGGGGTCCTCATCATCATTCGCTGGAGGGGCAGGAGGTGGGGATTCAGGCCTTATCTCTATGACCCGTAGGATGACCTCACCAGGCTGTTTAGGAGGGGGTTGTTCCATTACTTCCTCTCCCCTGGTCAGAGCTTCTCGGCGTTCCTGGGCAGCCTCCCTTGTGAAACCCCGTTAATATACGCGTCATTTTGACAATTGTAACCGTAGATTCTTTTGTAATTATTTTTATAATAAATAAAAATTCATGAATTATATTGGTGGATATGTGTATTTGAGATTGAAATAATGCAATTAGGAATTTAACCCCATGAATAGTACCCGTGAATAGTAACCGGAGATTAAGACACATGATTAAGAGTTAATCACTTGGATTAACCTAATCACAAAAAGACAAAATAGAGATTTAATCACTACAGGACAAAATAGCATTACTTTTGGATATTTTAATACCATTTTGGATTTTTGGGAAAAAATAAAGAAAAATTCATAAGTTGCTATCCGGGCGTCGGAATTCGATGAAATTTTTTATTGATGGTTAAAAATTCATGATTGACATGACGGATGGGTTAAGATGTGATGAAAATCACAAATCAAGGGTCAATATGACACGTCAAATGATGATAAAAAAGTAACTTCTCTTTTTCATTAAATAGCTTTTGACTTTTTATTTAAATAAATAATTAAAAATAAAAAAATTAAATGAAATGGCTGCTGCAGTAGGGATGTGGCAGGGGGAGCAGCTGGAAAATTTGACCAAGATCAATGGTCATTAATCATCATCATCTTTAATCAATGGCTAAGATTAATCTAGCCTAATTTAATTAATTTTAAAAATAAAAAATAGGTAAAAAATAGGGCTGCATAGGGGGGCTGGAGCAGGCCTAGGGTGGGCAGCACATGGCTCAAAGCATTTTCAAAAATTAAAAAGAAATACCAATTTATAATTAAATACCTCAAAGCTACGGGGTAAATTCCAAATTCTTGAAAAATGCAACAGTATAAATAGGGCAGCAGGGTGAACGTCCAAGGACATCAAAACCCAGCTCCATTTGAGCCATTCCAAGTCCCCAAACCATCCCACACGTCCAAGGAAAGAAAGGAGTAAGTTAGAGAGAGTGTGATAAAAAGAGGCGAATCTCCACTTCGGGTAGGTGATTTCTATACAAATTTCTTTTGGATATTAATTAGGGTAAAAATGTGCTTAGATAATGCCTAAGCATGAGAAAATAAGTATAGATATAATGTTTAAATGGAATTATGCTAAAACATCAAAAATTTAAAGATAGGGTATTCGGGAAGATAGCATATGATATGTGAAAATAATGCTCCAAAATTGATAAATGATGATTTAGGATGTATGATTACGATAAATATGATGTTATAATGATGATATATTAATTTCATGATTTTTGGAATTAAGGATTATGCTTAAGTGAATTTATGTTGATTTTTAGTATATGGAGAAAATGATTTTTTTCGCCTAGTAAATGATGATAAATTCAAAATGTATAGAATGTCTTATGATATACTAGGCATAACCTATGTCATGGTATTTTTTTATTTTTGGAACCCATGAATAGTAACCACATCTCTGTGAACAGTAACCTTAGATGAACAGTAATTTGCGATAGTATCTGGTGCAGTAAATTTCTACAGTTATTGTGCTACAGTAAACAGCGTGATTTTGGAGAAATTTTGAGATTAATATTTAAATATAATGATGAAAATTTTGAGAAACCTATGGATAAAAATATCCATATAAAGAAATAGTACCCAAATATTATAGAACATGCATGGGAAGCAGCTTGAATAGAAGAAATAAAATTATCCTTTTTTCCTTGAATAGGAAATGGAAAAGAGAAGGTCGAAGACACCCATTGAGAATGTAAGCAAGTTATATGTTTTGCAAATTATTTTCAAAATGCTTGAAATTGTTTATGAATTGTTTTATGAAATTTATTTATGGTTGGTCATACCTATAACTGCTTTACATGAACTGAAGTTCATTTTGTTAAATTATTTATTAAATAATTTTTATGAAATTATTTATGATTTACAAATATCATGTCGGCATGTGTATGAAAATGAGCATGTGCACGAGGAATAGGCCTTAGTTGAGGTAGTAAGCGGACTGGATGTCCCCCTCACTATTGCCAAGTCGCTTATATAGGCGCAGGCCGGCAGCGACCTCCCTGAGATGGGAGCATGTATGGGATGGGCGCCTAGCTAGCATCGCATCCAAAGGAATGTCATGAATGTCATGTATGCATTGCATTTGTATTTTATGAAATGCATAAATGATTGAAAAATTATGTATGACTTGCTTACTGAGTATTATTACTCACCTATGCTTTTTCAACAACAGACAGGAAATGATGATGAAGGCAGCATGTCAAGTGTTATGTAGTTTTGATATAAATATTGTATATGTGAATATTTATGTAAAGACAATGATGATAATTTGGAGATGGATATTTTTATTTTTATTTCAATGAAAATGTATATGGAATAGTTTTTTATCATAACTGTGATATGTGAAATATATTTCATGTTGGATAAATGATGGAATTTTTCCATGTATTGATGTTATATATATATATATATAAATCCTACCGTGTGATCAGGGCAACAATCCTGAGTCACGTTTACCAATCAAAAATGATCCCAGAGTAAGGCTTCTAGGCACCCCGGTTTGGGGTGCCACATCCCTCTCCCGGCTGTCAATCTGTGCCCATGGTGTTCCGTATCGGTACTGAATGTATCCTGCATCAAACCTAAACCACGGACCTGGGTTAGGTGGGACTGGGGCAATTCTCCTTTGCCAATATCTTTGTAAATCTTCCTCAGCAACCCAATCGGTAACAATCGATGGCCTATGTAGTGGGCTGGCTGGGGTCTAGACTAGAGAATCTAGGGGTGCAAGTGCCTGGCTAGATGTTAAACCCCAACCTAAGGAGGATTCAATGTGTGCATTGAACATATACATGTGACTTATAAATGATTAAATGGAATTTTTTGATGATTTTAGGATTTTATGATATGTTGCAATTAGGGTTTAATTAAAATGGTGATTAAAAATTTAATCGCCAGAGCCCAAAATGAGTCAAGGTGACTAAAGCGGCATAATGAGGATTAAAACATGCTAATTTGGCATGAATGTTTAGTTTAATTTGCATGATTTAATTAATGGAGATTAAAGTGGAAATTATGAAATTATGTTAGAAAATCATAGAAAATTCATAACTCAACGCCTGTAAGGATGATTCAAGTGAAATTTGACAGGGAAGTTGACGATGATAGGATTGAGATTATGGGATTATTGGATTACGAAAATCCTTGATGAAATGAGTGTAATAATTTATTGATCACATCTCAATTTCAACCGTTAACTTTAAACGGCGATAACTTGAGCTAGGAAAATCGGATTGAGATGAAATTTAAAATGGTTGAATGAAATTATGAGATGCACATTTTGGATGGTTTAGATTAATCATAACTTGTTGGGAAAATACCTGAATTAGAAAAGGTGTATATGGTTGACATTTGCACCTCAAGAGTACCATGCATTAATTGCTAGAGTACATGGCTTAAATGCAATTTTTAATGAACCAAATAGGTGTCAAATGCAGGTGCACTGTAGGGTATTTTATGAATAATTATAAAATGCAAAAATTCCATGAATTATCCACGCATTGATGTCCACATTTAAGGGGCTAAGGAGAGCTCAAAGTGAGCATAGGTGATGTAGAGATGTATGGACGTCCAAGGTGCTGCTATTACTGGATTTTTTTAATATTTTATTTTATAAATAATGCACATAAATATCTGAAATGTTGGGATACATAAATGAGGATTTAATTATGTGGAAAAAATCCAAAAAAAATCGTGAATTGCAGCTTCCATGAAAGGTGAAAAAAGTGGACAACTTGTGTATGCAAATGACATGTAAAATGATGTGTGGTTGCTGCCATTTTTGCTAAATTAATTATGCCAAATTAATGCATGAATTGAAGGTTAATTAGGTGAATGATTTACCCTTAAATTGAGATTAATAAAAAATGGAAAAAAATATGAAAATGGGCATCAATGGTGGACGTGATTTTGTGGACAGCTATAGGGTTGAGATGTGAGCAGATTTTTGGTTTTATTAAAATGTGTAAAAAATTATTTTACATGGATAATGCATAACTATCACATTAGAAGGATAAGGGTGCAGTGAATAATGTGGAAAATCTAGCTCCAAAGTGGGGCCCACAGCTGGAAAATCCAACACTATAAGAGGCATGCACGTTCACATGGATTGATCTTTGGAAATTATTCTAAGTGCTGAAATTCCATCTCCCCAAGGCAGCCCTCACGTCCAGCTCTAGAGAGAGCAAAGAAAGAAGAAAAATAAGGGAAAAGAAGGGTAACAAGAGGGATTACCAATTAATCAAGTAAGTATATGTTAATTTTGATTTTATGCCTCAAATATGGAAGTTATATGATGTTATAAACCAAAATATGAACGAAGTAGTAAAATAAGGATTTTAACCATGAAATTTTTTTTACAAGCTCATTATAAAAGAAATTGCACTTTGAAATATTAAGCAGGTTTTAAATTAAAAATACGAGAAGATTAACCTAAACAGGGTAGAACGGGTGACAGGATCAACTGTAGTAAATGATATTTAATATTTTTTGAAGAAGGTTTTTTCATATGAAATTTTTATATGATGTATTATTAATCATGTTTATAACTTAAAAAAATCAAAATTTACTTTTGGTTGATATTAGTATGGTTTATAATTCACGTGATTAGGGCTCACCCTAAACTCACAACACTGTCTGTCACAGTGAAAATGCCAAAATAAATACATAATGTTGATATTTCATGATGAAATATTTATGACAGTTAATTAATATATTTATTGATGTATAATAGAAATTTCATTATTAAATACCTTGATTTGATTATAAATCAAGATTTAGAGATTTCAGTACGGTTGATTTCAGCATATGTGGATAGTTTGAGAAAAAAATCAAAAAGAAATATGAAACCTATGTATAAATGACACAAATTGATATATATGTTAATAATCTAAATTTGGATTTAGAAAAGTGGGATTAATTGCTGAAAATTCGGATTTATTAAACTGCTTAGGGTAATATGTCAAAAGACATGTTAAACGGGTGAAAAATGGGTTCCAAAGTTGCTGTTTTGGAAACCTATGATTAGTGGATTTAAATTCCATAAAAATACTATAAGTACAGTGGTAATTAAGGATAATTATCATGCTGAAATTTGGATTAAATTGCTGACTTGGGAAATTTTATGAAATGCCTCATATATGTGTTGTTAAATGGCTATATGTGAAAGGATAGACATGCATGAGTGGTAAATGATCTATGTAATTTGGTTTTGTGAAAAAATGCATGAAAATATGATAAATTTTCCGAATATATTTCTGTTTAGAATTGCATGATTTTAACCTCAAACTTTGAGATTAATTAATGAGGCTTAAGGCAACAACGGATGCTTAAAAGGAGCAACGACGTGTGAATTTTGGAAAATAAGTGAAAAATATCTTAAGGAAGGTAATGAGCCATTAAATAATAATTATTGAATTATTATTATTTGATTAAATGATTACCCTACTTAGGGGACTAAATTGATGTGTAATAGCCCATGTAGTGCACAAGTATGTGTTGTACGGGCGTAACGACTTGAGAAGTCGAAGGAATTATGTATGTTAATGAAAATAGGTTGGAAAACTGAGTTAAATGTAAGCAAAAGAAAATATATGAATGTTATATCATTTTTATATGTATAGGAAAAGGCAAATGGATAAGCGAAATGGAAAGCTAAGAAAGCGAGGTAAGTAAGCAACTTTCTAAATGATTTTTGTTTTCATTACATGGTATTTAAGGATGGTCATTCCTTGTTTATATGAGTATTGAAATGTTTATTTCTGTTGAAATAAATGATTGCTTATGGTTTCACAATTATGCATGAAATGTGTTGAAACATGAGTTTATATGATGTTTAAAGAGGGATGGTGCAAAAAATTCTCTACATGAGAATGACAAGTTCCATGTGTAAGGAGGTATATAATGCCGGGGTAACTAAAGGACATGCAGGGAATGGAAATCAAGTATTCTAGTCGAGGTAGTAAGTGGACAAGGAGTCCCCCTTGACGTTGCCAAGTCGGTACGTCTGGCGTTAAGGATGGAAAGGATCATGTCATGGAAAAATATTCCCCGTGCTAGCGTACCCTCACATGAAGGATAACGTTATCAATGGAAATGATGAATTTGCATATCAAATGTTTATGAAATGTTTATGAAATGTGTATGAATGATTTATGAAAAGGTTTTTGCTCCACAGGTAGTTGATCACTTGATAAGTGTCTCTACTGAAGAGAGAAAAATGTTTTTAAATAAATATGTCTTCAAAATGAATTTCCCGTAAAATATACAGCTTGCTTATTAAGTTTCGACTCACGTTTTCGTTTTCCAAACCCATAGACAGGTGAAAGAAGAGACCTGGCAAAGGAGCAAGAGCCATCCATGGAGGAAATGGGAGAAACATTATAAGTTTCATGTTTATGAAAAACTTATGTTGAATGACTGTAAATTTACCTTGATGTTTTATGTTGACATCTATAAAGATACATGTAGTGACATCTGAGTTATGAGATGTTTGAAATATGTTATGAAAATCATATCTAGTTATGACATTATTGGATGGAAATGACTCAGATATGCATGAAATGAACATATGAGGAATTAAACTCCTATGAAAAGATATTTAATTGGATAAATATCCGTTAAAACCCACCGTGTGATAGGGCAACAATCCTGATCACGTTTACCAATCGAATGATCTTTAGGTAAGGTTGTGATGACTCGGTTCGGGTCGTTACACTAGAGGACTCTGCCCGGTGGATTTAAGATAATACCGGAAATCCTAGTGGATGGCTGGGGAATTTTGGGCGACGTGCTTCTGGCCCGCTAATGTGTGGAAGTGCCTAGTAACTAGTGGGAACTGGGGGTCTTATGGTTACACCTTCTTGGGAGGCTAACCATCTATTAACCCTCTCCTAAACTCGTTCCCGTTCTTACTCTTCTTCTAGTTCCCTTGCACTTAGTGGAGCCTTTCCTCTATCTGCCATCGATATGTAAATCACCAATGATAAATAAATCAATCATACCATGATTTCATGTATTTTAGCTCGATCATTTCTTTCCTTTTCTGCCTATTTACCAATCTATGCTATGATACCAACTTCTGTAGCGCCTCGAACCGGGTGCCTAGAAGCCTTACTCCGGGACTATTTTTTATTGATAAACGTGACTCAGGATTGTTACCCTGATCACACGGCAGGATTTTTTTATATATATAATATCAATACATGAAAAATTATCATCATTCATTCAATGGGAAAATATATTTCACATATCACAGTTATAATCACAACCTGTTCATAAAACATCATCATTGAAAAGATATTTTTCTATCTCAAAATTATCATCATTGTCTTTACATAAAAATTTACATATACAACATTTATATCAAAAATTACATGTTATTTTGCATGCTGCCTTCCTCATCATTTCCTGTCTGTTGTTGAAAAAGCATGGGTGAGTAATAATACTCAGTAAGCAAGCCATACATAATTTTTTCAATCATTTTTCATGCATTTTATAAAATGCAAATGCAATGCATTCATAACATTCATGACATTCCTTTAGATGCGATGCTAGCTAGGATCCCATCCCATACATGCTCCCATCTCAGGGAGGTCGCCGCCGGCCTAGGCCTATATAAGCGACTTGGCAATAGCAAGGGGGACATCCGGTCCGCTTACTACCTCGACCATGACCTATTCCTTATGCACATGCTTATAGACATATACATGCCGACATGATATTTGTAAATCATAAACAATTTCATAAATAATTTCATAAAAAATATTTAATAAACAATTTAACAAATGTATTTTAGTTCATGTAAAGTGGTTATAGGTATGACCAACCTTAAATAAATTTCATAAACAATTTGCAAACAATTTCAAGCATTTTGAAAATAATTTGCAAAACATATAACTTGCTTTCCTCCTCAGTTGATCTCCTCGAATTTTTCTTTTTCTTTTCCTATTCAAGGAAAAAGGATATTTCATTTCTTCTATTCAAGCTGCTTCCCATGCATGCTTTAAAATATTTGGGCATTATTTCTTTATACGAATATTTTTATCCATAAGTTCTTCAAAATTTTCATCATTATATTTAAATATGAATCTCAAATCTTCTCCAAAATCACGATGTTTACTATTCATGGTTACTTTAGTAATATACTGTAGCAAATCACTGTTCATCCTATTGTTCACAGCGTGTTGGTTACTGTTCATGGGTTCCAAAAATTGACATTTTTTTCCAAAAATAAAAAAATTACCATGACATAGCTTATGCTTAGTATATCATGGGAAAAATTCATGCATTTTGAATTTATCATCACTAACTTGGCTAAATAAATCATTTTCTCCATATACTAAAAATCAACATAAATTCACTTAAGCATAATCTTTAATTCCAAAAATTATGAAATTAATATATCATCATCCCAACATCATATTTATCATATTCATTCATCCGAAATCATCGTTTATCAATTTTGGAGCATTATTTACACATATCATATGCTATCTTCCCGAATGCTCCATCTTTGCTCCAAATTTTTTATGTTTTGGCATAATTCCGATTAAGCATTATAACTATACTTATTTTCTCATGCTTAGGAATTATCTAAGCATGACTTTACCATACTTAACATCCAAAATAAATTTAGATAGAAATCGCTCACCCGAAGTGGAGATATCCCTCTTTTTCTCACACTTTCTCTCTCTAACTTTCTCCTCTTCTTCCTTGGACGTGTGGGGGGTTTGGGGGCTTGGGTTTGCTCAAGTGGAGCTGGGATGAATTGTTCCTTTTGACGTCCCCCCTTGGCCCTATTTATAGGGTTTGATTTTTCATGAAATTGGATTTTACCCCCTTGCTAAAGGTGTTAAATTGCAAATGTGTTTTTTTCTAATTTGAAAATGGTGCATGGAACCTTGTGCAGCCCACCCTATAGCTGCTCCAGCCCCCCTATGGCAGCCCTATTTTTCTAGATTTTTAATTTATTAAAATTTATTTAGTTTAAGCTAATTAAATCTTAGCCCTTGATTTATGATGATGATGATTGCGGACCATTGATTTTTGGTCAAGGATCCCAACCACCCCCTGCCATTGCAGCTGATTTGCATTTAATTTTTAATATTTTAATTATTTATTTTAATAAAAAGTCAAATGGAATTTAATGAAAAGGATAAGTTACTTTTTGATCTCCATTTGACGTTTCATCTTGACCCCTGATTTGTGATTTTCTTCACATATTAACTCATTCATCATGTTCATTATGAATTTTTAACCATTCATAAAAATTTCCATCGAAATTTGACGTCCGAATTGCAAATTATGAATTTTTCTTTAATTTTCCACTAAAATCCAAAATTGGATTATAATATAAAAAATAATTGCTATTTCATCCTGTAGTGATTAAATCTCCTTTTCGTCCTTTTGTGATGAAGTTAATCTAAGTGATTAACTCTTAATCACGTGTCTTAATCCCCGGTTACTATTCTCATGCATTATTCACGTGGGTTAATGTGAAACCCTAACCCATGTAGAGCCTATATGTATGTATTAATCATGAATATGTTATGTATATGTGAATTATTAAATTATGAATGATTTATGTGATTTTGCTAATTATTGCAATTAGGATTAAGGATTAGCAATAATGGTGTGATTAATCAGTTTGAGCTAAATGAGACAATGAGATTAGAGTAAATCGTTGTTGATTTAAATATGTAAATACATCATGGAAAATCATTTTAATTCATTTAAAATGAATAATGAGCATTGGTGTGATAATTGTTAAGTGGAAAAACACTAGAAAATTCATAACTCAACGCCTGTAAGGCAGATTCAAGTGAAATTTTAAATGGAGATTAATGATGTTGGGCTTGGTATTATGGAATTATTGGGTTATAAAAATTGTTGATGAAATGAGCATAATGATTTATTTATCATATTTCAATTTCAGCCGTTAACTTTAAACGGCTATAACGGGAGCTAGGAAAATTGGATTGAGATGAAATTTGAAACGGTTGAATGAAATTATGAGATGTTTATTTTGGATGGATTAGATTAAGTATAAAATATTAGGAAAATACCTGCACTGAAAAAGGTGAGCATGGTTGACTAATGCACCTCAAAAGTATCCATCAATTAATGCTAAAGTACAATGCATAATTGCATGGTTTTAATGGGAGTTGAGGTGTTACATGTAGCCCATTTCTAGGGTATTTTATGTATTTATATGAAATGTAAAAATACAAGAATTATCCAGCCATTAAATGTTTATCATGATGAAGCTACAAAAGGCACATCATGAGCATAGGCAAGGTGGCAAGAAGGGACGTCCAAGGGGCTGCCATGCCGCTTATTTTTCAATTTTTAATTTTTTAAAATATGTATATATATATATATTGCTGACATGTAGGGACACCAAGATATGCATTCAATCATGCAAATTTTCAGCAATAAAAATATTGGAATGCAGCTGAATTGGAGAGAGAAAACGTGGACAACATATGGGGCAAGTGACGTGCAATGAATATGTCTATTGCTGCCATTTTGTTAATTTTTTTAACACCAAATTAATACATGAATTAAAGGGAAATTAAGTGTATGTTTTACCCTTAAATGGGAATTATTAGAAAATGAAAAAAATTGCTGGAAAAATGGACAGCAAAGGACGTGATTGGGGGAGCAACTTGGACGGTCTTGGATTAATGTAGTTTTTGAACTTTTGAAAATTGGTAAAAACCCATTTTACTTGGCTGGGAATTTTCCAACACATGAAGGGGGATAAGTTACCATTTAATGTGTGGAAAATGCACCATGAAGTGGGGCCCACAACTGGAAAAAAATCCAGCTTATAAATCCATGCACGTCCATGTGAGATGAGGATTGGAAAAATTGCTAAGTGCTGAAATTTTCACTCCAAGCAACAGCAGCAACTCATGTCCACTTTGGCCAGCAGGAGAAGGAAGAAAAGAAAGAAAAAAAGGAAGAAAATTTGTGGAGAAAATCATCTCCAAGTGATTAGAGTTGAGTTAGCACTAAACCAAGTAAGTATATGTGTTGTTTGAGTTGGTTATTTTGAGTTTTAAACTCCAAAATGGGAATACGAAAGGGATGCTTCAATGATGATTTAACATGCCTTTGATTGAATATGGAATGGGTGTTAGATTATATGTATGAATTTTCATGATTTAGATGATGGAAATGAAGTTTGCAATGATATATGAGTTGAAAACTCAACTTGACAAACCCTAAATCTAAAAGACAAGTTTCTGTTTGATATGGATAATATTTTTAGGTTATTAAAAATTTTTTAATTAAAAACATATGTTGATTTGAGTTTAAGGAATGAATTTTAGCAAATATGGAATGCAAAGTGGTAAATATGATCCGATTTCTTTGTTTCTACGCTAAAAATCATATGTAAATGGGTTTGCATGATTTGTGAATGCTAGGTAGGGTAAAATACCCTAGGGTTAATTTTTTATTGATGCTCAAAAGGATTTGGGAAAATAAACTCAAATCTGATTTTTTATGGGTTTATGAAACGATGGCTAAACGGTGTGGAAACGGGACCGAAACGGTTAAGCAACTTGCTGCTTTGAGATAAATTTATTTATGAATGTTAAACATGTATTAATTCCCTAAATTTGGATTATGAAAAATGGAATTATTGCTGAAAATTCGGATTTATTAAACTGCTTAGGGTTATGTGTCAAAAGACACGTTAAATAGGTGAAAAACGGGTTCCAAACTTGCTGTTTTGGAAACCTAGGGTGAGTGGATTAAATCTCATAAAAGTACCATAAATGCAGTGATAATTAAGGGTAATTAACAGGCTAAAATATGGATTAAATTTCTGAGTTAGCAAATTTTATGAAATACATTATGTATGTGTTGCCAAATGGGCATATATGAATGGATAGATGTGTATGAGTGATGAATGACTTGTAAAAAGTGATTTTGTGCAAAAATGCATGAAAATATGATATATTTCATGATTATACATCTTTTCAGAGTGTGTAATGATTTATTTCAAAATTTGAAATTTATTTATGAAGTATGAAGTGACGATGTGTGTATAAAAGGAGCACCGATGCATGTATTTTGGAAAAGAATTGATAAATGAAAAATTTAGGTTAATGAACCTATAAATGATAATTATTGAATGAATTTTATGTGGATGAATGGATACCCTATATATGGGGTTATATATGTTATGTTATATGTTAGCTGTTGAAATGAGTAAAAATGTTCTATTTATGTTTAATGACTTGAGAAGTCAACTAAATGATATATGGGAAATGAAATGGGTTGGAAAACTAAATGAAATATGAGAAAAAGAAATATATGAAAAGAATATATTATTCTCATGTAGGCAAAGGCAAAGAAAAAACAGAATCGAAAAGCTAAGAGACACAGGTAAGCAAGCAAATTTTCTAAATGAATTTTGTTTTCAAAATTGTTTACATAAATGAAATTTTTGCTTTAACTCGTTTGATGAAATTGTGGAAATTATTTCTAATCTGTTTAAGGATGGCCATACCTTAGCAAAATGGTGTTGAAATGATGTTTTTACTTCAAATGTGATATTATGACCTTTCCTTTGATAAATGTTATAGAAAAATGATGTGATTTGATGTTTCTGATTGAAAAAAAATCATGTTAACATGTTAAAGATGGATTTATGAAAAAATTCATGTGCACAGGGTACTAGGTCCACTTGAAGGGTATAAGCAGACCGATTGTCCCCCCTTGGTGTGGTCAAGTCGCTTAAAATAGGCCCAAGGCTGGCGGCGCCCTCTCTGAAATGGGAGTTAATGTGGACAGATGGTCGCCTAGCTAGCTTCCATCCTAAGGGAATTATGATAATTATGTTCATGTTTTCATATAGCATTATGCATATTGTACTCGTGATGGGTACATGATTTATGTTTTCCAATATATACCTTTTGATAAGGTATAAGTTGCTTTCCAAGATGAATTTAAATGAAAAATGTTGCCTGAAATAATTTGCCTGTAAAATGCAAATAACTTGCTTATTGAGTTTCGACTCAAGATTTTATTTTCCAAACCCAAACACAGGTAAAGGACAGGTTATGGCGAAGGAGCAAGTGCAAGCTTGAGGAGGCAATGGAAAAACTTTAGAATTTTTATATTATGAAGAAAATCTATGTTGAATAGATGTAAACTATTTGATTGTTTTATATTGATGACTATGATTTATACATGCAGTGACATCTGATTTAGGAAAAAGCTGAAATGTTGCTTGAACATCATGCTTTGTATATGTGTTGAATGGATTGAAATGGGTTAGTTATGCATGAGTTGGAAATGATTTAGATATGTTTGAGATGGAAATATGAGAAATTAAATTCTTATGAAGAAATATTAAATCGGATAAACAACCCGTTAAAACCTGCCGTGTGACAGGGCAACAATCCTGATCACGTTTACCAATCAATACGATCCCGAGGTAAGGCTCAGGATGTGACGCTCGGTTTGGGGCGCCACAAAGCTTGGTTTCAGAGCATGAATTGGTAAATAGGAGTGAAAAATTTTTAAGTATGGAAAATTTAAAGAATATGATGAGATATGCATGACTACACATGATTATGTCATAAATTAGATATGATTAGATGATGATTAGGTATGATAAATTATGTTGCAATGCAATCTGATTGCTATGTTGTACAGATGGCGGATAGAGGTAAGCGGATGATGAGTACGGAGGAGTTGAAAAAGGAGGAGAGGAGACAACAAAGGGAAGAGAATATCAATAGATGGTGGGGGTCTCAACACAACACTGCACCGTTCCCGACAATTCCCCCAGGGTTTTCGCCTATACGTACTCATGATCACACTCAGGAAAGCTACCATGTCCCATCAAGTCAACATGGACAAGATCTAGGAGAGCCCTCCAGTCATAAACCTAAGGCACGAGTTCTTTCAGGAACATACCTCGGAATTCCCCGGTCTCCCCGTGTTCCAACTGACAGAGTAGATCCATATGACCTCCAGGACTTTTGGGAAAGGACTCAGGCACCCATACCCCCCGATGTTGGCCCATGGTACAGGTTTGTAGACGGTTGCGTTCAGTTTTGCTATGGAGCACCTTGGGATCTACTCCATCAGCGAGAAATAGATATGGCCACTATATCGAGATGCGTCATCCGAGGGAGTCATCGAAATACTTGCACCTCCTAAACCCGATGAAGTCATGTTATACATAATGGAGAACACAGGTGAAATTGTCTGACTTGCCGAGGTCAATGATGATGATGATCCGATGGAATTCCTCGAGCCCTTCGAGGAAGAGGAAGAGGAGGAAGTAGAGGAGGAGATAGTGGAGTTTGTAGGGAAAAATGAGAACGATGATAATGATAGTGAAGAGGATGAGGTCTAGGCGTGGTCTAACACTAGCACACTCACGGAGGCACCCTCACAAGTTCCACGTAGACGTAGATGTCTAAGGAGAGGTCCAGGAGGATGATGAACTTTTTTCTTGTTTTGTTTTTTTAAGTTGTGTATATATAAGTGTGGTTTGATGACAATGTGGCTTCAGTTATGGTTGCCAAGATAGACCGACATGTATATAAGTGTGAAATGTGTGTGCGATGATAAATGTGTACATAAGTGTGATTTACTTTTATATGTACTAACTATTGATGGGATGATGTGAATATGATGAATGTGAATGAATATGTTTATATACTGAATTCCAAATGCTTTAGGTATATATGAATGAGCATGAGCTGAATGATGTGATATGATCGTGATTGAATGAATTGGTTGTGACCCTGTGATAATGAAATGCGTATGCAATGATTTAATGATGATTGTAAATGAAATGCATATATACTGATTTAATATTAATTGAAAATGAAAAGTGTCCTGTTATATACTCAGATTAACACAATGGTGGAAACAAGACCAGGATTAAGGAAAAATAAAGGAAAGAGGCAGCGACAGAGGTTCCAAGCCAACATGAAGTTGGTGAATCTAGTCGACCTAAAAGAGGAAGGCCTGTGACACAAGGATCGAACCAAAGGAATCAACAAAGGCGGAATGATGGAAGCCCTGAACAAAATATGGAGGAGGAAACTGAGTCGAGGCAGAATAGACTCATGGAAGAAAGAGTGGCTGCAGCAGTGAAGGAGGCAATGCAGCAGGCCACTAGTGACTGGGCGGCGCAGACTACCGACATTATACAAGGATTATAGGAAAGAACCCAACAAGCTCAGTTGGGTAGTGCAGAGAGAGAAGGACCTGCTCCGATGGTGGACCCCGTTGTCACACTGGAACCTCTAAGGGATGAAAATCAGCTAATGGAAGCTGATAGAAGAGCCATTAACGCCTTTCTAGCGCAATGACCCCCAAAATTTTTTGGAGAACCCGACCCAGTTCAAGCAGAGCAGTGGATGATGGAGACTAAGAAATTGTTTAGGATATCTCCGTACAACGACCGTAAAAAGTACCGTGTGCCACTCATTTGTTTGCAAAGGACGCATATGAAAGGTGGGAGACGATTTTAATCACAATGCTACAACCCGAAGAAGTGTCTTGGAAAACTTTTGTGAAAGAATTAAAAAAGAATACCTCTCGATTGGATTGCAGAGTCAAAAGGTGATAGAATTTGAAAAGCTGTATCAAGGGAGAATGACGGTCACCGAGTGTGGCGCCCCAGCCCGAGCATCACAACTTTACCTCAAGATCGTTTGACTGGTAAACGTGATCAGAATCGTTGCCCTGTCACATGGCGGGTTTTAACGGATATTTATCCAATTAAATATCTTTTCATAGGAGTTTAATTCCTCATATGTTCATTTCATGCATATCTGAGTCATTTCCATCCAATAATGTCATAACTAGACATGATTTTCATAACATACTTCAAACCATCTCATAAATCAGATGTCACTGCATGTATCTTTATAGATGTCAACATAAAACATCAAGGTAAATTTACAATCATTCAACATAAGTTTTTCATAAACATGAAACTTATAATGTTTTTCTCATTTCTTCAATGGATCGCTCTTGCTCCTTTGTCAGGTCTTTTCTTTCAGCTGTCTACGGGTTTGAAAAAAGAAAATGTGAGTCGAAACTCAATAAGCAAGCTTATATTTTACAGACAATTCATTTTGAAAGCAACATTGTTTAAAATATTTCTCTCCATTTAGTAGAGACACTTAGCAAGTAATCAACTACCTGCGGAGCAGAAATATTTTCATAAAACTTGCATAAACCATTCACAAATATTTCATAAATATGGGATATGCAAATTCATCATTTCCATTCATGACATTATCCTTCATGTGACGGTACGCTAGCATGGGGAACCCTCTTTCATGACATGATCCTTTCCATCATTGATGCCGGACCTTCCGACTTGGCAACGTCAAGGGGGACTCCTTGTCCACTTACTACCTCGACTAGCCTACTTGATTTCCATTCCATGCATGACTTTTAGTCACCCCGGCATTATATACCCCCTTACACATGGAACTTTTCATTCTCATGTAGAGAATTTTTTGCATCATCCCTCTGAAAACATCATTTCAATGAAACATCGTATCAATTCATGTTTCATCATATTTCATGAACAATTGTGAAACAGTAAACAATCATTTCTTCAATAGAAATAACATTTCAATACGCATAGAAACAAGGAATGGCCATCCTTAAATACCTTGTAATGAAAACCAAAATCATTTAAAAAGCTGCTTGCTTACCTCGCTTGCTTAGCTTTCCGTTTCGCTTATCCCTTTGCCTTTACCTATACATATAAGAATGATATGAAATTCATATATTTCCTTCGTTTGCATTCAACTCAGTTTTTCAACCCATTTTCATTAACATACATAATTCTTTCGACTTCTCAAGTCGTTATGCCCGTATAGCACATACTGGTGCACTACATGGGCTACTACACATCACATTTAGTTCCCTAAGTAGGGTAATCATACATTTACTTAATAATCATTCAATATTCACCATTTAATGGCTCATTACCTTCCTTATACCATTTTTCACTTATTTTTCAAAATGCACACATCGTTGCTCATTTTAAGCACTCGTCGTTGCCTTAGCTTCATTAATCAATTCCAAAATTTTGGAATTAACATCATGCAATTCTAAACAGATATATAATCATGAAATGCATCATATTTTCATGAATTTTGAACAAAAAGCATATTTCACAAGGCATTTATCACCCATGCATATCTATTCTTTCTCATATGTCCATTTGGCAACACATACGTATTATATTTTGTAAAATTTTCTACATCAGCAACTTGGTCACTAATTCAGCATGATAATTATACTTAATTACCACTGTACTTAGGATATTTTTATGGAATTTAAATCCACTAATCATAGGTTTCCAAAAAAGCAACTTTGGAACCCATTTTTCACCCATTTAACGTGTCTTTTGACACATAACCCTAAGTTTTATAAATCCGAATTTTCAGCAATTAATCCAACTTTTCCTAACCAAAATTTAGGGTATTAACATATATATCAATTTGGATCATTTCTACATAGGTTTCATATTTCTTTTTGATTTTTTTCTCAAACTATCCACATATGCTGAAATCCGGAGTACTGAAATCTCTAAATCTTGATTTATAATCAAATCAAGGTATTTAATTCTGAAATTTCTATCATACATCAATAAATATATGAATTAACTTTCATAAATATTTCATCACGAAATATTAATAGTATATATTTATTTTGGCATTTTCACTGTGCTGGATAGTGTTGTGAGTTTAGGAATATGGAAGATTTAAGCCCTTAAAGAAATATGGAAGAGAAACTTGAGCCTAGACAGGCTAGATTGATTGAAGAAAGAGTAGCTATGGGGGTAAAGGAAGCCATGCAGCAAGCTACTCAAGACTGGGTAGCCCAAGCCGTAAATATTATCCAAGGCTTGTTGGAAAGGACCCAGTAAGGACAGATGGGAACAGCTAACCAACCGGCAACCTCTACGAATCTGATACGTGTGCATGCTCTAACTCAAGTGAAGACACGGGAGAAAGAGGATGAAGTGGTTACAAGTATGGATTAAATTTTAGAAAATTTGGCAATGGTTTTGTTTGATTTCGATGATAATCATTTAATCATAAATTGCCAATGTGTAACCATGCATGCACTACCTGTAGAGGAGACCGATAAAATAATTCAGGTAAAAATTCTTATATGTAGGTTAGCTATGGTTAATTAAAAATGTTGATGTTCAATGGAACAAATATTCCGAAATCAAGAATATTTGGGAACTAATAGAAGAAGTAGAAAGGGAATACCCAATTATTCAAAGAATAGACGGTTTTGGGACGAAACCTGTTATAAGGGGGAAGGATTATGAAAACCCAACCTAAGGAGGATTTAATGTGTGCATTGAACATGTACATGTGACTTATATATGATTAAATGAATTTTTGGATGATTTTAGTATTTTATGATACTTTGCTATTATGGTTCAATTAAGAATGGTGATTAAAAATTTAACCGCCGGAGCCTAACATGAGTCAAGGTGACTAAAGGGGCATAATGAGGATTAAAACATGCTAATGTGGCATGAATTTTTAGTTTAATTTCCTTGATTTAATTAATGGAGATTAAAGTGGAAATTATGGAATTATGTTGGAAAATCATAGAAAATTCATAATTCAACGCTTGTAAGGCGGATTCAAGTAAAATTTGACAAAAACGTTGATGATGATAGGCTTGATATTATGGGATTTTTGGGTTATGAAAATCCTTGATGAAATTGGTGTTATGATTTATTGATCACATCTCAATTCCAACCGTTAACTTCAAACGGTTATAACTTGAGCTAGGAAAATCGGATTGAGATGAAATTTGAAACGGTTGAATGAAATTATGGGATGCACATTTTGGATGGTTTAGATTAATCATAACATGTTGAAAAAATACCTGAATTAGAAAATGTGTATATGGTTGACTTTTGCAGCTCAAGAGTACCATGCATTAATGGCTAGAGTACAAGGCTTAAATGCAATTTTTAATGAACCAAATAAGTGCCAAATGCAGGTGCGATGAGGGTATTTTATGCATAATTATAAAATGCAAGAATTGCATGAATTATCCATGCATTAATGTCCACATTTAAGGGGCTAAGGAGAGCTCAAAGTGAGCATAGGTGATGTGGAGATGTATGGACGTCCAAGGTGCTACTATTGCTGGATTTTTTCAATATTTTATTTTACAAATAATGCACATAAATAGCTGAAAAGTTGGGATATATAAATGAGCATTTAATTATGTGAAAAAAATCCAAGAAAAATCGTGGATTGCAGCTGCCATGAAAGGTGAAAAAATGGACAGCTTGTTGCATGCAAATGACGTCCAAATGATGTGTGGTTTCTGCCATTTTTGCTAAATTTTTTAATGTAAAATTAATGCATGAATTAAAGTTTAATTAGGTGTATTATTTACCCTTAAATTGATATTATTAAAAAATGGAAAAAAATATGAAAATGGGCAGCAGCTAGGGACGTGCCAAGTGGACAGCTTGGATGGTCAAGATCTTGAGCAGATTTTTGGTTTTATAAAAAAATGGTAAAAGTATTTTATATGGCTGTAATTTACACAGCACATAAAGGAATAGATATGCATTCAATGGACTATGGAAAATCCAGCTCCAAAGTGGAGCCCACAGCTGGAAAATCCGGCACTATAAATGGGAATGCACGTTCAAGTGATATGAGATGTTGAGGAATTTTTTCTAAGTGCCAAGCATAGTCCCCTCTCACAGAAGCCACATCCAGAAGTTAGGCCAGCCAAGAAGGAAGAAAAACAAGAGAAAATAAGGGGAAAAAGAGGAATTACCAATTAATCAAGTAAGTATATGTTAATCTTGATTTTATACTTCAAATCTGAAAATTATATGATGTTATAAATCAAAATATGAACGAAGTAGTAAACGAAGGATTTTCACAATGAAAATTTGTTTAAAATCTCATTATATGATTATTAAGGGAAAACCAAAATTTTACTTAGAAATATTAAGTATTCAAATTAAAAATCCGAGAAGATTAACCTAAACAGGGTAGAACGGGTGACAGGATCAGCTGTAGTAAATGATTTTTAATAATTTTTACAGAAGGATTTTTCATATGAAATTTTTATATGATGTATAATCCATCATGTGGATAACTTTACCAAAATCAAAATTTATTTTTTGGTAATATTAGTATGGGTTATAATTCACGTGATTAGAGTTGACCCTAAACTCACAACACTGTCCAGCACAGTGAAAATGCCAATATAAATATATAATGTTAATATTTTGTGATGAAATATTTATGATAGTTAATTAATGTATTTATTGATGTATTATAGAAATTTCAGAATTAAATACCTTGATTTGATTATAAATCAAGATTTAGAGATTTCAGTACCCCTAATTTCAGCATATGTGGATATTTTGAGAAAAAAATCAAACAGAAATATGAAACCTATGTAGAAATGATCAAAATTGATATATATGTTAATAACCTAAATTTGGGTTAGGAAAATTTGGATTAATTGCTGAAAATTCGGATTTAAAAAACTTCTTAGGATTATATGTCAAAAGACACGTTAAATGGGTTTCAAAGTTGCTGTTTTGAAAACCTATGATTAGTGGATTTAAATTTCATAAAAATATCATAAGTACAATGGTAATTAAGGTTAATTATCATTCCAAATTAGTGACCAAGTTTCTGATTTAGAAAATTTTACGAAATATAATACGTATGTGTTGCCAAATGGGCATATGAGAAAGAATAGATATGCATGGGTGATAAATGCCTTGTGAAATATGATTTTGTGCAAAAATTCATGAAAATATGATGAATTTCATGATTATATATCTGTTTAGAATTGCATGATTTTGATTCCAAAATTTTGGAATTGATTAATGAAGCTAAGGCCACGACGGGTGCTTAAAATGAGCAACGATGTGTGCATTTGGGAAAATAAGTGAAAAATGGTATAAGGAAGGTAATGAGCCATTAAATGATTAATATTGAATGATTATTAAGTAAATGTATGATTACCCTACTTAAGGGACTAAATGTGATGTGTAGTAGCCCATGTAGTGTACCAGTATGTGCTATATGGGTATAACGACTTGAGAAGTCGAAGGAATTATGTATCTTAATGAAAATGGGTTGAAAAACTGAGTTAAATGCAAGAAAAGGAAATATATGAATGTTATATCGTTCTTATATATATAGGAAAAGGCAAAGGGATAAGCGAAACGAAAAGCTAAGCAAGCGAGGTAAGCAAGCAGCTTTTTAAATGATTTCGGTTTTCATTACAAGGTATTTAAGGACGGCCATTCTTTGTTTATATGCGTATTGAAATATTATTTCTATTGAAGAAATGATTGTTTACTGTTTCGCAATTGTGCATGAAATGTGATGAAACATGAATTTATACGATGTTTCATTCAAAATGATGTTTAAAGAGGGATGATGCAAAGAATTCTCTACATGAGAATGACAAGTTACCTGGTGTAAGAGGTATAGAATGCTAGGAAAATCAAAAGTCATGCATGTAGGAACCATGTAGGCTTCAAGAGGAAGAGAGGTTCCCCTTGATGAGGCCAAGTCGGAGAAGCCGGCGTAATGAACCATACTATGTGAGTTATTTCCCAGGCTGGCGTACCCACCCATGAAGGTTTATGTCAGGAATGGAAAGAAAGCATTTGCACATCCAATGTTTATGAAACAATTTTTATGAAAAGGTTTCTGTGCATTTTTTAGTTGATCACTTGGTAAGTTTCTTCTATCAAATGGAGAGAAATGCACTTACGAATGGTTTACATGAATAGTTTTCATGAATGGTTTATGAAAGGTTTCCAAAAATGGTTTACGAAAAGGTTTCTATTCCGTAGGTAGTTGATCACTTGCTAAGTGTCTCTACCGAATGGAGAGAAATGTTTTAAATAATGTTGCCTTCAAAATGAATTGCCTGTAAAATATAAGCTTGTTTATTGAGTTTCGACTCACGTTTTCATTTTCCAAACCCATAGACAGGTGAAAGAAAAGACCTGGCAAAGGAGCAGGAGCGATCCATTGAAGAAATGAGAAAAACATTATAAGTTTCATGTTTATGAAAAACTTATGTTGAATGATTGTAAATTTACCATGATATTTTATGTTGACATCTATAAAGATACATGCAGTGATATCTGATTTATGAGGTGGTTTGAAATATGTTATGAAAATCATGTCTAGTTATGACATTATTGGATGGAAATGACTCAGATATGCATGGAACGAACATATGAGGAATTAAACTCATATGAAAAGATATTTAATTGGATAAATATCCGTTAAAACCCGCAGTGTGACAAGGCAACAATTCTGATCTTGTTTACCAGTCAAACGATCTTGAGGTAAGGTTGTGATGCTTGGCTGGGGCGCTACAATGAATGGTATCAGAGCATGGACTGGTAAATAGGCGTGGAAAAGTTTAAGTGTAATGATTGAATATGATATGAATGATTTTATGATGATTGCATAAGTGATTATCATGATAGGATGGATGATATATTATGATGAATAATATCACTTGATTGTGATTGTGTGAATTAGCTACTAATTATATGATGATGAGATGCATATGTTATGACCTAACCCTAACTATGAATAAAAGTATGTGCTTTTGATATTCAGGAAAAGTATTATGGTTGATACAAGGTCAAGGGTTAGAAAGAACAAGGGAAAGGAAGTTGCTACAGAAGTTCCCAGCCAGCATGAGGTTGGAGAAACTAGTAGACCTAAGAGGAGTAGACCAACATCACATGGGCAAAACCTAAGGACTCGTCAAAGACGAGAAGATTTAAGCCCTGAAAGAAATATGGAAGAGGAGCTTGAGCCTAGACAGACTAGATTGATTGAAGAAAGAGTAGTTATGGCGGTAAAGGAATCCATGCAGCAAGCTACTCAAGACTGGGCAGCCCAAGTTGTAAATATTATCCAAGGCTTGTTGGAAAGGACCCAGCAAGGACAGATGGGAACAGCTAACCAACCGGCAACCTCTACGAATCCGGTACGTGTGCATGCTCCAACTCAAGTGGAGACACGGGGCAAGAGGATGAAGTGGTTATAGGTATGGATTAAATTTTAGAAAATTTGGCAATAGTTTTATTTGATTTCGATGGTAATCATTTAATCATAAATTGCCAATATGTAACCACGCATGCACTACTTATAGAGGAGACCGATAAAATAATGCAGGTAAAAATTTTTATATGTAGGTTAGCTATGGTTAATTAAAAATGTTGATGTTCAATGGAACAAATATTTCGAAAGCAAGAATATTTGGGAACTAATAGAAGAAGTAGAAAGGGAATACCCAATTATTCAAAGAATAGACGATTTCGGGACGAAACTTGTTATAAGGGGGGAGGATTGTGAAACCCCAACCTAAGGAGGATTTAATGTGTGCATTGAACATGTACATGTGACTTATATATGATTAAATGGAATTTTTGGATGATTTTAGGATTTTATGATATTTTGCAATTAAGAATGGTGATTAAAAATTTAATCGCCGGAGCCCAATATGAGTGTGAAACTCCAACTTAAGTAGGATTCAATATATACATTGAACATTTACATGTGATTTATAAGTAAATTTTTTGAATTTTAATAATTTTTGTGACTTTGCTAAACTATGGTAATTGGGGCTAAGGATTAGCAATGATGATGCGAGTGATCATTATGAGCTGATATAGGATAAGGGGATTAGAATAATTCGTTGGTGATTGAAATACACCAATACATCATGAATAATCATTTTAGATTTTTTGATATGGATTATGAGAATTTAAAAGCATAATTATCTTGTTAAGTGGAAAAATATTAGAAAATTCATAACTCAACGCCTGTAAGGCGGATTCAAGTGACATTTGACAGGGAAGTTTATGATGTTGGTCTTGGTATTATGGAATTATTTAGTTATAAAAATTCTTGATGAAATTGATGTGATGATTTATTGAACATAGCTCAAATCCAACCGTTAACTTCAAACGGCTATAACTTGAGCTAGGAAAATCGGATTGAGATGAAATTTGAAATGGTGAAATAAAATTATGAGATTAAAATTTTGGAAGGTTTAGATTAAGAAAATTATTTTGGGAAAATTCCTGCATTAGTTAAAGGTGTATATAGTTGACTTTTACACCACAAAAGTACCATGCATTTAAGGCAAAAGGTGTATGAATTGAATGCAATTTTTAATGGTCCAAATAGGTGTCAAATGCAGGTGAAATGCAGGCTATTTTATGATAAAATATGTATGTAAATTCGTGGTTATGTTGCTGGAATTAATGGAGCTAGGGAGTGCTCAAAGTGAGCATAGGTGAGGTGTCCATACATGGACGTTCAAGTGATGTTGTTGCTAGATTTTTTTAATTTTTTATTTTATAATATATGCACATACATAGATGACATTTTGGGACACATAAATGAGCATTTAATCATGTGGAAAAAATCCAAGAAAATTTGTGAATTGCAGCTGCCATGAAAGGTGGAAAAAATGGACAACATGTTGAGGCAAATGACGTGCACTGTTTGATGCTGCTGTAATGTTTTTTGCTAATTTTTTATGCTAAATTAATGGATTAATTAAATTCTAATTAGGTGTGTAATTTACCCTCAAATTGAGATTATTAAAAATAGAAAAAAATCTGAAAAAACAGGCAGCCATGTGGACGTGACAAGTGGACAGCTTATATGGTCAAGATCTTGAGCAGATTTTTGGTTTAATAAAAAATGATAAAAATATTTTATATGGCTATAATTCAACCAGCACATTAAGGGGGATAAGCACACATTAAATTTTTGTGGAACATCCAGCTCTCTACATGGGATGCTCAGTCATGTGAAGAGAGGCTTGGAAAATATTTTTTCTAAGTGCTGAAACTTGCACCCCAAGAACAGCAACACGTCCAGCCCTAGCCCACCCATGAAGGAAGAAAAAAAAATAAGGAGAAGGAAAGGGGAAAAGGAGAGATCACCCATTTTATCAAGTAAGTATATGATTATTTTGAGTTTATACTTCAAATCTGGAAATTATATGATGTTATAAACTAAAATATGAATGAAGTAGTAAATGAAGAATTTTTACCATAAAATGTTTTTTACAAGCTCATTATATGATTATTAAGATAAGACCAAAATTTCAGATTTAACTATTAAGCAGGTTTCAAATTAAAAATCCGAGAAGATTAACCTAAATAGGGTAAAACGGGTGACAGGATCAGCTATAGAAAATGATTTTAATACTTTTTATAAAAGAAATTTTTGGCTGAAATTTTACATAATATATAAAAAATATTGATTATCACATGAAAAAAATAAAAATTAGGTTTTGATGGGTATAAATATGCCCCATAATTTACGTGATTAGTGCTGACCCTAAACTCAGAACACTGTCCAACACAGTAAAAATGCAAAAATAAATATATAATGTTAATATTTCGTGATGAAATATTTATGAAAGTTAATTCATGTATTTATTGATATATGATAGAAATTTCAGAATCAAATACATTGATTTGATTATGAATCAAGGTTTAGAAATTTCAGTATACCTTATTTCAGCATATGTGGATAGTTTGAGAAACAATTCAAAAAAAAATATGAAACCTATGTAGAAATGATCCAAATTGATATATATGTTAATAACCTAAATTTGGGTTACGAAAAGTTAGATTAATTTCTGAAAATTTGGATTTATAAAATTGTTTAGAGTTATGTGTCAAGAAACACGTTAAACGTGTGAAAAATAGGTTCCAAAGTTGCTGTTTTGGAAACCTATAATTAGTGGATTTAAATCCCATAAAAATACCCTAAAAAAAGTGATAACTAAGGGTAATAACCATGCTTAATTAGTGACCAAGTTTCTGACTTGGAAAATTTTATGAGATGCCTCTTATATGTGTTGCCAAATGGGCATATGTGAAAGGATAAACACGCATAAGTAGTAAATGACTTATGTAATGTGATTTTGTGCAGAAATATATAAAAACATGATATTATTCATGATTATATATCTGTTTTTTCAATTCATTCATCATTCATTTTCTTCACATTCTACATCACTCATTCATATCTTTACATTTCACACCATTATTCATCAATCATTTCTTTATAATCAACATCATACATCATACAAGCGGCAATACACTTGTAATAAATTTCATCATCTCATTCATAGCATCTCTTCATAATTTTCTACAATGACATTTACATTTACATTCCACACATACATACATTCAATCATTGAATCACATAGAACTTATAATTATAAATAAGTTCATATACATCAACATACCTTAACACTTCAAACCATGCTAGCCCATTTCTTATAGTTTACAAGGCTACTGTCATGTACCTTTTCTTCACCTGCTTAGGTTCACATCTTCTTGAGTTTTCCGGTACCTGTATAAGTTTTGGAAAAACAAAACGTGAGTGACAACTCAGTAAGCAAGCATTTTATCTTTAGGGCAGGACTTCCTTGAAAACCTTTTTCTTAAGCATCTTGAACATTTTGTTTTACTTGAGGACATATATATGTCCTAAAACATTATCATAAAATCCTTGTTCATAAGGACAGTTCCATGTCCTTGAACATTTTTCATAAACATTATTCTTAAAATCACTTACAAGCCATGTCCGAGCTTGTTAAAGCAAAACATACATGTTTTACCCTTTATAATTAATTCTTTTTTTTTCTAGAGTGAACATTTCCAATGTTCCAAGACCTTTACATAAAATCATCTTTTGCCAGTGGACGTCTTACGTTCAAAACATTTTTCTCATAATTCCTTTGGCAAAGAAGGACATTCTCATGTCCTAAAACATCATTCACACAAGCCTTTCTCGGCAAAAGGACATTTTTATGTTCAAAAATATTTTTCCATCATAAAATTTCTTTAGCTAAGAGACATTTGATGTCTCAAAACATTTTTAGCATGACTTTCTTGATAATGGACATTCATATGTTCTAAAATACATTCCATTAAAATACTTGAGCATTGGACATTTTGATGTCCATAAATATTTATCATTTAATCCTTTGAAAATGGACATTTTTATGTCCAAAACTAAGTTTCACATAAATCTTTTTCATAATCCCCGTCTTGGGGCTAGTTTATGGCAAACAAGGCAAATAAAATACATAAATCATTTTCATAAATGCATTTGCATAAAAATATTTCCTTTCATTCTTGTTATTTACACTTTTGTGTAAAACATCCTTTTTTTAGGGTATTCATTTCATAAAAATCCCTTTAGGATAACTTTCGTAAAAACATATTTTCATGTCCCAATCTTTGGGCTTTTCAAAAATAAAACATAAGCAAATGCATTTCTCTTCATCCAGTAGTGACACTTAGCAAGTGATCATGCTACCTTTTGGAAGAGAATCCTTAACAGCACGCTAGCCAGGCAGCTGTTCCTTTATCCCGCTCCTATCTCAGGGAGGGCGCCGCTGGCACTCCTGCCATCTCTTAGCGACTTGGCCTTATATAGAGTGGGCCCTGGTCATCCCAACCGTGCTCTACAACCAGCCTATTCCTTGTACTGGTGCACCATACATCATCATGATGGACCGTAGTCCGTTTGGTTTAAAGAACCACAGACTGCAGCCCATGTCCTTTTAAACTGGGATCACAGACCTCAGTCTGCATCTATAACTTAAAAAAACATCACAGACTGAAGTCTGTGTCTTTAAAAGAAAATTGTTTTCAAAAACACATCACAGACAACAGTCCGTGTCAACTTGTAAAGTGAGTGCACCCACTTTAAACAAGTTGTCATTTGAAATCTAATTTTAGGATGACCTTCCTTAAATTCTTTTAGAAACCTTTTGAGTAAAATATTTTGATAAATATTTGGAATGTTTGAGAAACAATACATCTTAAAATCCTTATAAAAGAATTTCAAAACCTTTGAATTTTCAAAATTAAACCATATATTTTCTAACATTTTCTTGGTTTCCATTTCGAGGCCTTTTGCTCACAAAAGTTATGCAATTATGCTACCCCTTCTCAACCACCCTAATAATCAAATTATTGTCTACCTATCTATTATACCATTTTTACATAAGGGGGTTTGCATAATCTTTTGCATACCACTTAGCAACCCGAAATCAAACCATTTTATGAAATTAACATAGGAGGTTGGTCATCCTTAAATCCCTTTCAACACATCCGTATAAACATTTTTCAAGACAATTTCATCATAGATTTCCTTATCTAAAGGAAATCAAAACTTTTCGAATATCATTTCAAAACATATGGACTATGTCCAAATCATTGTTTATATTTAAATATCAATACATCAATTCCCGTTTTCTTTTTCTTTCATAAACATAATTATTTATCACAATTTATTGTAGAAATAACTCGAAAACTTATTTACAAACAATACTTTGTGAAAAAGGGTAAAATTTTCTTTTTCTTATAAAATACTTTTGAAACAACATCATAAAGAACTTGCTTGCTTATAAGCAAATTCTTAAAAACCATCTACATAAAATGTAAAATCCTTTGAAAACATTATCGTGGAGAACTTGCTTATTCATAAGCAAATTTCTCAATCCATTAACATAAAGCATTGCCAATCCATGACAATACTTGTGATAAATTATTTATTTTAAAATCATTGCTAGTTTCCCATGAAGCAAACCTTGAGGCTTTTCCTTAAAGTCATCCTTTTTCAAAACTTAAAGATTTCATTAAAGCCATCATTTTCAAAATTTGTGGCTTTTCATTAAAGCCATTATTTTCAAAACTTGTGCTTGCCCATTCGTTTAAACATAATCATAAACAATTTTAATCACATATCATCACATAGAAAGAAAACATCATTTTATAAAGTTCGCTTGCTTACCTGTTCACCCTTAGCTCCCCAAGTTAGCTCTCTCTTTGCCCTTGCCTATACATACAATTGACATAATATCCATAACACTTTCATTGTCTTGCATAATCCTAGTTTTCCAACCCATAATTCATTTCATGCATTAATTGCTTGAATTTCAAGTCGGTTTTCATATGCATAGCATATAATCATGTCTTTCGTCATTCGATGCATATCATTCCGTACCCCATGTGTAGGGTATTCCTTGATACATCATTACATGAGGTCTCATACCTCTCATTTATCATTTTTCATTCATTTTTCATGCTTCATAAGTCGACGTTCGTTTCAAACATACATTCGACGTATTAAACCTCATATATTAATCTTAAAATTTAAGATTAACATTACTCAACCATTCAGAAACTTAGTCATCTATTTTTACCATAATTCCATGCATTTTTTCATTTTTACACTTCACATAATCCATTTATCATTTTCAACATCAAAACATGGAAATCGGGTCTTATACGTAACCCTAAATTCCATCCTTTCTAAACCCACCTCTAATAGGTTAAATCCTCATAATCACTTATGATACTTGTTTATATCCCATTATAATTTAAATTGCATCCCAAAAATCTGGAATTTAACATTTATCTTGATTTATTCCTTAAGCTGTCCATAATGCTGAATTCAGGCACACTAAATTCTCAAAATCTTAAATTAATATCAAATAAAGTAGTTTTGATCTAAAATTTCTACCATACCTTAATAACTACATTAATTAACCCAAATAATATTTTAAGCATGAAATATTTAGTATTTCTATTTATTTTGGTATTTTCACTCTGCTGGACAGCAGCATCCCTTTTCAGACAGCTTGAATCACGTAAATTATGGGGTATATTTATACCCATAAAAACTTAAATTTTATTTTTTTCGGTGATAATAAATATTTCTTATATATTATGGAAAATTTTGAGCCCAAAATTCCATGTATAAAATTATTAAAAATCATTTTGTGCAGCTGATCCTGACACCTGTTCAACCCTGTTCAGGTTGATTTTCTCGGATTTTTAATTTGCAACCTGCTTACTATTTAAATCTTAAATTTTTTTTGACACTTAATAATCATATAAGGAGCCCGTAAACAAATTTTCATGGTGAAAATCGCTCATTTACTATTTCTTTCATATTTTGGTTTATAACATCACATAGCTTCTAGATTTGAAGTATAAAATCAAAATTAACATATACTTACTTGATTAATTGGTAATCCCTCCTTTGAGCACTTGAAATTCCCTTCTTTTCTTCATGGTTTCTTCCCTTGGATTGTTCCACCCACTGCCCCTTTGATTTTTTATTTTTTTTCTCCAAAACAGAAATATGGAACGTCCACACTGCCTACTTATATAGGCAATTATTTTTCAATTTTTCCTTTACAATTTCGACCCAAAGTGGAGGGTAAAGTTTTTGAAATTTACCCGATAGTTTACTCAAAACGTTTCAGCCACATATTTAATCATTTAATATTATTTTCGGATTTTTTTTCCACAGCCATATCTAGCTTTTAAATAAAGCTGTCCACTTAGTCAACCCTATTTAACAGCCCTTGCACGATTTTTCCACACATAATTTATTTTAATTAATGGATAATTACCCACCCTAGGTAATAGCCTACTTAGGGGTCAATTCATCTTATTTTAAAAAAATAAAAAAAAAATCAAATACAACAGCCTAACTGTCCACGTCTCCTGCTGTGCACTTGCTGTCCACTTTGGTGGGGTCCACTTGCAGCAGCTTTTGAACGATTTTTCCACCTAATTTTCACTTTAATTAATGGGTGTTTAATCACCCTAGGTAACTAGCTTAATTAGGGGTCAATTTAGCTATTAAAAAATTATTAAAAATTCCAAAAGCTGCTTGACCGTGCACCTCTCTCCCATGCTCCATTGCTGTCCATTAATTGATCACATCTCTATGGTCCAGATCTGATGCCTTTAGCCACGAATTTCCACTCCAAGTTAATGCACATTTAATCCCCTTAATCATAGTTGACTTTGGGCATATATTTTATTAAAAAATATTTCACAAAAATCCACTTTAGGGGTTGGTTTGGACGTCCATGCTTGCCAGGTAAGCTACTCTCCCCTATGCTAATGCATTAGCCTTTTAATTCTGCATTTAATCATGAGATAATTGCAGGAATTTTTCTATTTTTAATAATCCATAAAGTGCCCTGCAATTGACCTCCTTTTGACACCTCATTTTTGACTTTATTTATTTAATTATTTTATTCAACTTTAACATAAATGATAATCACTTTTTGGTGCAAATGGTTTCGAGACGAAACCTATTATAAGGGGGGAGGATTGTGAAACCCTAACCCACGTAGAGCACATATGTATGTATTAATCATGAATATGTTATGTATAAGTGAATTATTGAATTATGAATGATTTATGTGATTTTACTAATTATTGCAATTAAGATTAAGGATTAGCAATAATGGTGTGATTAATCAGTTTGAGCTAATATGAGACAATGGGATTGGAGTAAATTGTTATTGATTTGAATATAAAAATACATCATGGAAAATTATTTTAATTCATTTAAAATGAATAATGAGCATTAGTGTGATAATTGTTAAGTTAAGTGGAAAAATACTAGAAAATTCATAACTCAATGCCTGTAAGGCGGATTCAAGTGAAATTTGAAATGGAGATTAATGATGTTGGGCTTGGTATTATGGAATTGTTGGGTTATGAAAATTCTTGATGAAATGAGCATAATGATTTATTGATCATATTTCAATTTCAACCGTTAACTTTAAACGGCTATAACGGGAGCTAGGAAAATCGGATTGAAATGAAATTTGAAATGGTTGAATGAAATTATGAGGTGTTTATTTTGGATGGATTAGATTAAGTATAAAATATTGAAAAAATACCTGCATTGAAAAAGGTGAGCATGGTTGACTAATGCACCTCTAAAGTATCCATCAATTAATGCTAGAGTACAATGCATACTTGCATGGTTTTAATGGGAGTTCAGGTGCCAAATCCAGCCCATTTCTAGGGTATTTTATGTATTTATATGAAATGCAAAAATACAAGAATTATCCAGCCATTAAATGTTTATCATGATGAAGCTACAAAAGGCACAACATGAGATAGGCAAAGTGGCAAGAAGGGATGTCCAAGGGGCTGCCATGCTGCTTATTTTTGAATTTTTAATTTTTTAAAATATGTATATATATTGCTGAAATGTAGGGACACCAAGATATGCATTCAATCACGCAAATTTTCAGCAATAAAAATATTGGAATGCAGCTGAATTGGAGAGAGAAAATGTGGACAACATATGGGGCAAGTGAGGTGCAATGAATATGTTTATTGCTGCCATTTTGTTAATTTTTTTAACAAAAAATTAATACATGAATTAAAGGAAAATTAAGTGTATGTTTTACCCTTAAATGGGAATTATTAGAAAATGAAAAAAATTTCTGGAAAAATGGACAACGAAGGACGTGATTGGGGGAGCAACTTGGACGGTCTTGGATTAATGCAGTTTTTGGATTTTTGAAAATTGGTAAAAACCCATTTTACTTGGCTGGGAATTTGCCAACACATGAAGGGGGATAAGTTATCATTTAATGTGTGGAAAATGCACCATGAAGTGGGGCCCACAGCTGGAAAAAAATCCAGCTTATAAATCCATGCACGTCCATGTGAGATGAGGGTTGGAAAAATTGCTAAGTGCTGAAATTTTCACTCCAAACAACAGCAGAAACTCACGTCCACTTTGGCCAGCAAGAGAAGGAAGAAAAGCAAAAGGAAGAAAATTTGTGGAGAAACTCATCTCCAAGTGATTAGAGTTGAGTTAGCATTAAACCAAGTAAGTATATGTGTTGTTTCAGTTGGTTATTTTGAGTTTTAAACTCCAAAATAGGAATATGAAAGGGAAGCTTCAAGAATCTTTAAAATGATGATTGAACATGCCTTTGATTGAATATGGAATGGGTGTTAGATTATATGTAGGAATTTTCATGATTTAGATGATGGAAATGAAGTTTGCAATGATATATGAGTTGAAAACTCAACTTAACAAACCCTAAATCTAAAAGACAAGTTTCTGTTTGATATGGATAATAGTTTTATGTTATTAAACATGTTTTAATGAAAAACATATGTTGATTTGAGTTCAAGGAATGAATTTTAGCAAATATGGAATGCAAAGTGGTAAATATGACCCGATTTCTTTGTTTCTACTCTAAAAAACATATGGAAATGGGTTTGCATGATTTGTGAATGATAGGTAGGGTAAAATACCCTAGGGTTAATGTATTATTGATACTCAAAAGGATTTTGGAAAATAAACTCAAACCTGATTTTTTATGGGTTTATGAAACGATGGCTAAACGGAGTGGAAACGAGACCGAAACGGTTAAGCAACTTGCTGTTTTGAGATAAATTTTTTTATGAATTTTAAACATGTATTAATGCCCTAAATTTGGATTAGGAAAAATGGAATTATTGCTGAAAATTCGGATTTATTAAACTGCTTAGGGTTATGTCTCAAAAGACATGTTAAATGTGTAAAAAACGGGTTCCAAACTTGTTGTTTTGGAAACCTGGGGTGAGTGGATTTAAATCCCATAAAAATAAAATAAATGCAGTGATAATTAAGGGTAATTAACATGCTTAAATATGGATTGAATTTCTGAGTTAGCAAATTTTATGAAATACATTATTTATGTGTTGCCAAATGGGCATATATGAATGGATAAATGTGTATAAGTGATGAATGACTTGTAAAAAGTGATTTTGTGAAAAAATTCATGAAAATATGATATATTTCATGATTATACATCTTTTTAGAGTGAATAATGATTTATTTCAAATTTTAAAATTTATTTATGAAGTATGAAGTGACGATGTGTGTATAAAAGGAGCACCGATGCATGTATTTTGGAAAAGAATTGATAAATGAAAAATTGAGGTTAATGAACCTATAAATGATAATTATTGAATAAATTTTATATGGATGAATGGATACCCTATGTATGAGGTTATATATGTTATGTTATATGTTAGCCGTTGAAATGTGTAAAAATGTGCTATTTATGTTTAATGACTTGAGAAGTCAACTAAATGATATATGGGAAATGAAATGGGTTGGAAAACTAAATGAAATATGAGAAAAAGAAATATATGAAAAAATATATTATTCTCATGTAGGCAAAGGCAAAGAAAAAGCAGAGTAAGCAAATTTTCTAAATGAATTTTGTTTTCTAAATTGTTTACATAAATGAAATTTTTGCTTTAACTCGTTTGATGAAATTGTGGAAATTATTTCTAATCTGTTTAAGGATGGCCATCCCTTAGCAAAATGGTGTTGAAATAATGTTTTTACTTCAAATGTGATATTATGAAATTTCCTTTAATAAATGTTATAGAAAAATGATGTGATTCGATGTTTCTTATTGAAAAATAATCATGCTAGCATGTTAAAGATGGATTTATGAAAAAGTTCATGTGCACAGGGTACTAGGTCCACTTGAAGGGTATAAGCGGACCGATTATCCCCCCTTGGTGTGACCAAGTCTCTTAAAATAGGCCCAAGGCCGGCGGCACCCTCTCTGAAATGGGAGTTAACATGGACGGATGGTCGCCTGGCTAGCTTCCATCCTAAGGGAATTATGATGATTATGTTCATATTTTTATATAGCATTATGCATATTGTACCCGTGATGGTACAAGATTTATGTTTTCCAAGATATACTTTTTGATAAGGTATAAGTTGCTTTCCAATATGAATTTAAATGCAAAATGTTGCCTGAAATAATTTTCCTGTAAAATGCAAATAGCTTGCTTATTAAGTTTCGACTCACGATTTTGTTTTCCAAACCCAAAGACAGGAAAAGGACAGGTTATGGCGAAGGAGCAAGTGCAAGCTTGAGGAGGCAATGGAAAAACTTTTGAATTTTTATATTATGAAGAAATTCATGTTGAATAGATGTAAACTATTTTAATGTTTTATATTGATGACTATGATTTATACATGCAGTGACATCTGATTTAGGCAAAAGCTGAAATGTTGCTTGAACATCATGCTGTGTATATGTGTTGAATGGATTGAAATAGCTTAGTTATGCATGAGTTGGAAATGATTTAGATATGTTTGATATGGAAATATGAGAAATTAAATTCTTATGAAGAAATATTAAATCGGATAAACACCCGTTAAAACCTGCCGTGTGACAGGGCAACAATCCTGATCACGTTTACCAATCAATATGATCCCGAGGTAAGACTCAGGATGTGACGCTCGGTTTGGGGCGCCACAGTTAAATTCTTAATTGCATTATTTTAATCTCCAATACACATATCCACAAATATATTTCATGAATTTTCATTTATCATAAAAATAATTACAAAGAATCTTGGGTTTACAACCCGAAATGACGCGTATATGGTCTGAGTTTCACAATAGTTCATATACAAACTTTTGAAATAAGCACAGGGGTTATTGATCAATAATTTTTCATATGCACATGACTAAAGTACATTTGTAAAATGAAATTTAATAAAAAGAAGTGAATTTTGGACTGCTTTGGATAATGAACATGAATTCTAGAAATTTTGTCAGAATATTATGCTCTTAAAAATTTTGAATAAGCCCTTAACATGCAACAAGGGAAGATGTATGACTTAGCTATATAACGCCTCTTTCCCCTTTTTATATTGCTGAATTTTCTACCCTTGATTGCCATCTAATATTATGGTTTAAATAAATTTTAATACACTCAATTTCTATCCCAATCTAAACCACAGATCTATCTCAAATGTTGCCACAATCTCAACCATCCAAATGTCCATTTTTCTAGCCATAAATCTCATCACACTGCTGCACAAAAATCTTATTGAACACATCCCCTTTTTCCAGCTATTTTTCATGTTGATTTTTGACATTTTTAATTGAGCAAAATCTGCCCGAATAATGCTAGATTGGGACATGTTCAATGGGATTAAAATTGTCAACTTGCATTAATTGAGTTGACATTAATTCTTCCAAATGCATCCTACAATGATACATGTCATTTGAATCATAATTGTCAAACCTTGCTTTGCCACATGTTAAACATAGGTTGCAAAGTCGACCATACTTTTTCATTTCCATGATTATGATATACTCCAAGTCAATCTTAGGATAGAGTTCATTAATATCACATAATCATTGCTAATTGCAATGACAATTGCATTGCTAATTTGGGTTTTATAAGGTGCTTTGCTATAATCAAATTCACTCATAACTTAGGGTACCTTAATTTACCCTTCTATAAAAATTTTCATCTCAAGATTACCACTATTAGTAAAGATATTAGCCATTCAATTTGATTCATGAAACTTCATGTCATTTCTAGTTGTTTATCGCATTTTCAATCACACTTTCTATAATCCATTCCATTCATCATGAAGAGCATATTAAATTAGACTTGCCCTAAAAATTCCATGTCAATCAATCTTATATATCTCAAGATATCAATTTCTTAAATAATTCCTCACAAATAAAATGAAAAATTGCAATAAATTACATATGCTATGATACCCAGACCAAAGTAAGGCTTACATATATGAATTTGGCATATATAAATGGATCATGTATGATTTATTGGAATTATGAATGATTTTCATTGCAATATTGATGATTTATTGCAATTAGGGCAAATGATTATGAATAATGGTTATAAGCCGATATGGGTCAATATGATTAAAGGGGTTTAATGAGGATTAGAAAATGTGAATATATTTACGATGATTATCTCATATATTATGATTTAATCAAGGGAGATTATGTTGCTAATTATGGAGTTAAGGTAGCAAATGCTAGAAAATGCGTAACTCGACGCCGGTAAGGCGGATTAAGATGAAAATTAAAAGCTAAGCACATAATTTTGTGCTTAATCTTATAGAAAGGTTGGATTATGAAAACGATGATGAAATTAGGGTGAAAATCGATCATCACCATCAAAATCTAAAGATGGTTTCAAATGATTATAACTTGAGCCAGAAAAGTCGGATTAAGACGAAATTTGAAACGAATGGTTAAAATCATGAGATTAATGCAATGACAGGCTTGGATTAAGCCAATAGTGATGGGATCATGGTTGCACAAAAAAGGGGTAGGCACCTTTGACTTTTGTGCACCATAAAGTAAACTCTCATTTATGTTAAAGTTAAAGTGATTAATTAAATAATTAATGGCATAAATGAAGTGTCAAAAGGAGATAATTACACATGGATTTTATGAATCATTTAAAATGATAAAATCCATGACAAAATCAAGTGATTAATGACATGATTTAATGGCTAATGGATTAGCTCAAAAGAAGCATGAAAAGGTGGCCACACATGGACGATCAAGTGGCTGTATATGTTTTTTTTTTTTAAAAAAATGCAAAATGTGTATTTAAATGACCTAGGCAGCTAGGATGAGATGTGGACGTGATTTGGGATGGATTTAGTGGCAAGAAAATGCCAAAAAGTCAATGATAAGTGGACGCCATCAAGTGTATAGCAAAGTAGGTTCCGAAAGTGGTCACATCCAAGCTGTTGTACTGGGATTTTTATTATTTTTTTAATAGCTAATTTGACCCCTAACTGAGCTCCTAGCTAGGGTGATTAATTATCCATTAATTTAAAGCTGTGATTTTGTGGAAAAATTGCAAAAGGGGTAGCTGATATGGACGTTGAATGCAGGGTCAAGAAATGGACAGCAAGGAGATGTGGATGTCCAAGGCTGCATATATGATTTTTATGATTTTCTTTAAATATGCTAAATGACCCCTAAGTAGGCTATTAGCTAGGGTAATTAAATACCCATTAATTAAAGTGGAATTAGGTGTGAAAAATTTTAGAAAGGGCTGCTGAAATGGACATCCAAATAGGGGGCATCAACATGGACTTTAATGATATGGATTTTTGTTGGATTTTTAATGGATAATTATCTAATTTAAATGGATGATATTTTTCCATGCCAGAAAAAGGGGATAAATATTCTTCAATTACATTCTAAATGATGTGGCAAATGGGGCCCACAAAGCTGGAAAATCCAGCTTATACATAGGTAGTCGTCCACATGTGTTAAAGGGTTGGAGAGAGAAAATGAAAAAGGGAAAAAATCCCAAAGCAAGGCAGTTGCACGTCCCCATTTTCCAGCAGCTTGAGGGGGAGAAAAAGAGGAGAAAAAGGGGAGAAAAAGAGAAGGAAAATGGGAAGAAAGAAGAGGAACCAAGCTAGCAAAGTGGTGTTCAAAGTTGATTCAATTTAATGTAAGTATACCCTATGATTTGAGCTCTTTAATTCTATGTTTTTCACCTCAAATTATGGGTCAAGAATTTGATTCATATTGAACCCTTAAAGGATGATTCATGATGCCCTTGATTAGGGTATTGATTAAGGTTTGAATGAAAAGAATGAAAGCATGGGTTCAAGAGGATGAAAATGGTGATTAAGGTTGAAAATGGGTTGATTAAACTAGCTAAAATTTTCATAAACCCCCATGTAACGTTATTGTTTTGATGTTTAATTATGATTACATGATGATTCATGATTTAATGAATTACATAAGTTGATTTGGGCTTAAGTTATGAATTTTAGAAAGGATATGAATTAGGGCTACACATATGACCCGATTTCTATGTTTTTATGTTAAAAATGATATATGAATTAGCCCAAATGATTTATGAATTATTAGGAGGGTAGAATAACCTAAATTTAGAGTATGTTGGTCGTTCAAAATGGGTTGAGAAGATTAGCCCTAAATCTGATTTTATAGGCATATGTTTGGACACGTCAAAACGGGTAAAATGGATATCCAAAATATGATGGAAGTTGCTGTTTCACAAGAAAACGAATTTTGGAATCTAAATATGTGTTAATACCCTAAATTTGGGTTAAGAAAAACATGATTAATGGCTGGAATTTATGGATTAGAAAACTGTTTTGAATTAAGTGTCAAAAGAGGCGTTGAAATAGTGAAAAATGGTTCTAATGTTGCTGTTTTGGAACCCTAAGATGAATGGATTATAAATCCGAAATTAAAACCTAATTTATATGTTAGTTAAGGGTTTTAATCATGCTGATTTATGACACAAGTTGCTACGTTGAAAATTTTTAAAGAACACATGATCCATGTGTTGAGAAATGGACATGTATGGAGAGACAATATGAATAAATGATAAATGATTTGTGTAAGTTGTTAAAATGCAAAAATGAATGAAAAAGTGATTAAATACATGGATTAAGGTACTGTTTAAGTAAATAATGATAATCTCAAAATTTAAGATTATTATATGATGTCTAAGTTAGCAACTAAGTGCTTAAAATGAGCACTATTGTATGAAAAACGGAAAATATGATAAAAATGATAAATTGAGGTAATGAACCTCCAACTAATGATTTAATGAATAGTTATTATATGTATGTAAGTTTACCCTACATAAGGGTATTAAAAAATGAATGAATGGATGATTTGATAAGTATAGGTCATGTGTGAACACCCAACTTGAAACACAAGTGGGTTAAGCTAGTGTAATGTAAATCCAAATGGGCTTATGTAGGTTGAAAAATCCTAAGGGATATAAGCACTTAAAGATTATGTGAATAAATGAAATGTTATTTTCATTTATCTATGCAAAGGCAAGGAAAAGAATGGAAGAAAAGGAATTAAGGCGATCTCAGGTAAGCAAGCGAACTTTTCAAATCATTTATTTCTCCTTATGTGTTGAAATGAATTATGATGTTATGTTGATATTTTTATGAATGTTTTACAAGTGGGCAAGCACTAGTTTTGAAAATGAAGGCTTTAATGAAAATTCAAAAGTGTTAGAAAATGATGGCTTTAATGAAAAGCCTTAAGGTTTGCTTCATGGGAAGCAAATAATATTTTTTTAAGATAAATGTTTTATAACAAGTGTTGCCGAAGATCGACAATGTTTTATGTTAATAGAATTGAGAAATTTGCTTATGAGTAAGCAAGTTCTCTAGAATGATAATTTTAAAGGATTTTTATGTTTTATGTTGATGTTTCTAAGGAATTTGCTTTTAAGCAAGCAAGTTCTTTATGATGTTGTTTCAAAAGTATTTTATAAGAAAAAAAGAATTTTGCCCTTTTTCACAAAGCAATAAATGTAAATAAGTTATGAATTTCTCTTATGATGTTTTATGATAAATAATTATGTTTATGAAAGAAAAAGAAATTGGGACTTGATTTGTGGAAAAAGATTGATTTTTCTACGTCATAATATTTAAATGTAAATGATGATTTGGACATAGTCCATACGTTTTGAAATGATATTCGGAAAAGTTTTGATTTACTTTAGATAAGGAAATCTATATTGAAAATGTCTTGAAAAATGTTTATACGGATGTGTTGAAAGGGATTTAAGGATGACCAACCCCATATGTCGATTTCATAAAATGGTTTGATTTCGGATTGCTAAAAATGACATGCAAAAGATTATGTAAGCCCCTGTCTATGTAAAAATGATAAGATAGATATGTGGACAATAATTTGATTTTAAGGTGGTTGAGAAGGAGATGATATAATTACATAACTTTTGTAAGCAAAAGGCCATGAAATGGAAACCAAGAAAATATTAGGAAAATGCATGGTTTATTTTTGAAAATCCAAAAGTTTTGGAGTTATTTTATAAGGGTTTTAAGATGTATAGTTTTTCGAACATTTCAAACGCTTATCAAAATATTTTACTCAAAATGGTTCTAAAAAAATTTAAGGTCATCCTAAAACTAGATTTCAAATGACAACTTTTTTAAAGTGATGTATTTTTCAAAAATGATTTTTAAAGATACAGACTTCGGTCTGAGATGTTTTTCAAGTATGGATGTAGACTGCGGTCTGTGATCCCGGTTTAAAAGGACATGGGCAGCGGTCTGTGATACTTTAAACCAAACGGACTGCGGTCTGTGATACAGATGTATGGTGCACAAGTACAAGAAATAGGTCGGTTGTAGAGCACGGTCGGGATGGCCGGGGCCCACTCTACATATGGCCAAGTCGTTAGGAGATGGCAGGAGGCCAGCGGCGTCCTCTCTGAAATGGGAGAAGGATAAGGAAACAATCACCTGGTTGGTGTGCTGTTAAGTATGAATTCTCTTCGAAAAGGTTGCATGATCACTTGCTAAGTGTCATTACTGATTGGGAAGAAATGCATTTGCTTATGTTTTGCTTTTGAAAATCCCAAAGGTTGGCACATATAAGCATTTTTATGAAAAGTTATCCTAAAAGGATTTTTATGAAATGATTACCCTAAAAATTGGGTGTTTACACAAAAGTGTAAATAATAAGGAAGAAAGGAAATGTTTTCTATGCAAATGCTTTAAAGAAATAGATTATGTGTTTTATGTCTTGTTTGCTATAAACAAGTCCCAAGACGGGGATTATGACAAGGATTTATGTCAAACTTGGTTTTGGACATAAGAATGTCCATTTCCAAAGGGATCCAATGAAAAATGTTTATGAACACGAGAATGTCCAATGCCAAAGTATTTATGAGAAATGTGTTTTTGGACATATGAATGTCCATTGCTAAAGAAAGTAATGTCAAAAATGTTTTGGAACATCAGATGTCCCTTGGCTAAAGGAATTTATGATAAAAATATTTTGGACATAAAAATATCCTTTGCCAGAAAAGGCTTATGTGAATGATATTTTAGGACATAAGAATGTCCTTCTTTGCCAAAGGTTTATGAGAAAAATATTTTAGACGTAAAACGTCCACTTGCAAAAGACGATTTTATGTAAATGTCTTGGAACATTATAAATGTTCATACAAGACTAAAGGAAATAAATTAAAGAGGGTAAAACGCATATGTTTTGCCTTAACAATCCCAAACTTGACTTGTAAATGATTTTAAGAATGATGTTTATGAAAATGTTCTAGGACATAGAATTGTTCTTATGAACAAAGGATTTCATGATAATGTTTTAGGACATATGCATGTTCTCAAGTAAAAAGGTGTTCAAGATGTTTAAGAAAATGGTTTTAAAGGAAGCCTTGCCCTAAAAGATATAATGCTTGCTTACTAAGTTTTCACTCATGTTTTCTTTTTCCAAACCTTAGACAGGTACTGGGAAACTCAAGAGGTTGCGAACCTAAGCAAGAGAAGAAATGTACATGATGGTAGCCATGTGGCTACAAGGAATGGGATAGCATGGTTTAAAATGCTAAGGTATGATGATGTGTATGTGAAGTTAATTAGAATTTTAAGTTCTATGTGATAATGATTGAATGTATGTATGTATAGGTTATATATGTCATGATTAAGCCAAGGAGACTTTCGTTGTAGAAAAGCATGATGAGATGCTATGAATGAAATATATAATTTATTACAAGTGTATCGCCCCTTGTATGATGAATGATGTAAAATGTAAAGCAATGAATGATGATAGATAAAAAAAATTTTGGATGAGATCCAATTAAGAACCGGCCGCGTGATCAAGGCAATAATCCTGATTCACATTTACCAATCAATAAGATCTTGAGGTAAGGATGTGACGTCTCGGTTTGGGGCGCCACATATGCCACATAAGCAATCTCTACAACCTCTTTGTAGTCTAGTTTATTTCGTCTTTTAGTACACATGATTACCATTGTAATCAAAGTGATTAACTTAATCAGCTTGCTTACTTAGTTAGCCAAATGTCATCTATCTATATCATAGTGCATGAAATTTAATATCTCCCATTAAATTTTCATGCCAACGTGAGTTACCCATACTTAGATCTATTGAAAACCATATCGGTGATCATAATCCTTCCATATCATGGACATATCAAATTCCATCCTTATTCAAGCTCTAATTTATATTTACTATGCTTTAAAATAGGTGGGGTTTCACATCCTTGCCTCCTATAAATGGTTTCATCTCGAAACTTATTATGCCTCAAATAATCCACCACGCTTCCACTGCACCATGTTGCATAAAATTGCTCATAGGCATGTTGTTTCTATACATGTAAAAAGTACATTAGTATACTTTTCAGCTTATTATAAAGCAAGTCGTATCATACATAACCATTTATATTAAATAGAAAAGTTACCAACCTTTCCTTTTCATATATACTTATGATGAATAGAGTCTTTCGAGACTACTTAGATTAATTTGTGGTGGTATTCATTGATGATGTCTTGATTTATTCAAGAAAAGAGGAGGAACACCAAACACATCTCAGAATGGTGTTAGAAAAGTTGAGAAAAGAGAAGTTATATGCCAAATTGAAAAGTGTGACTTTTGGTTGAAGCAATTTGCATTCTTAGGGCATATTATATTATCATTTGGAATACAAGTTGACTCTCAAAAGATTGAGGCAGTATGTAAATGGTCACAATTAACAAGTATCACGAAAATCAGAAGCTTTTTAGGGTTGGCTGGTGATTACAGAAGGTTCTCACAATATCTGCACCACTTACCCGACTAACATAGAAAGGGGTTAGATATGTAGTCAGATGAATGTGAAAATAGTTTTCAATAGTTGAAGCGCAAATTGATGGAAGCACCTATCTTAACCGCACCAGAAGGAGACAAAAGGTTCGTAGTGTATAGTGATGCCTCATGGAAGGGATTGAGATGTGTACTCATGCAGAAAGGTAAAGTTATAGCCTCCGCATCCCGACAGCTCAAGCTGAATGAGGTAAATTACCCGACCCATGATTTGGAGCTGGCAGCAGTAGTACTAGGCACTTAGTTGAAGTTCAGTACAACATTTCATCCCCAGACTAATGGCTAAATAGAGTGAGTTAACTAGATTGTGGAAGATATGCCCCAATGTGCACATTGGAGTTAAGAGGGTCATGGGATGAGTTCACATTAATAGCTGAGTTCGCCTATAACAATAGCTACCAGGCAAGCATACAGATGGCCCCATTTGAAGCCTTTTATGGGGGAAGGAGTCACACACCGTTAAATTGGAATGAAGTAGGAGAGAGGAAATTAGCCTCGAACTTATCATGAAGAATGGCAGAAAATATACAAGTGATACAACAGTGTATACTCACAGCCCAAAGTCGACAAAAGAGATACATAGATTGCAAGAGAAGGGATTTAAGTATCCAAGTCAGGGATCACGTATTCGTAAAAGTAACATCATTTAAGGGTGTGACTAGATTTTGGAAAAGAGGTAAACTGAGCCATTTGAAGTATTAGAAAAAGTTGGTAATTTGGCTTATAAAATAGCCTTACCTCCAGCCTTTGCGGCAGTTCATAATGTATTCCATATTTCTATGCTTAGAAAGTATCTAGCAAATCTAACTCATGTCCTTATAGCACAAAGTTTGTCAATTCAAGATGACTTGAATTATGAAGAGAGAGATACAAAAGCTTTGGAATCGAGAGATCGAATATGTTAAGGTTCAATGGAACTGATACTCGAAAAACGAAGTAGCTTGGGAATTACATGAGGAATTTGAAAGAAAATATCCTCAATTGTTTGGATTATAACAAGTTTTGGGACGAAACCTTTTATAAGAGGGGAGGATTGTGAAACCCTATTTTCTTTTAAGCCTAGGAACTGTGATGGGCAGTTTGTAAGAGGAACAGGGTGTAAATGAATTTATAGAAATATTTTGAAAAGGAATTTCCAAATTCTGAGATATACTAATTTGAATGGTTTGAAATTTCTCGGCTTAAGGGAAAATAAAAATAAATGGAAATTTTGGACCCCTGATTAGTTCCAAATGTAGGGTTTATATCCATCAATAACTAATTCCATTAGATCTAAACATGTTTAACTCCAATTGAGGTGAAAATTTAATGAAAGGTGTAAAACTACATGCTCTATGATCTAGGTAGATGAGTTTAAGCAAGTTGATTAAGCAAAGTGCTTAACGTTAATCACTTTGATAAGCACTAAAAGACAAAACTCACTAAAAGACGGAGATGAGGTGTCTCACTAAATGACAAAAAATGAGATCTTCGCTACAAGACAAAAGACTTGTGGAGAATTTGAGGAGGCATATGCATTAGTGACCCATTTGATGTGTCATTTTGGGATTAATTAGTGATGAGCTTGTATTTTGAGATGTGTAAGGCATATTAATGTGAAAACTTTAAGGTAAACCTAAGTTAGGGTACCCTACAAGTTGAATGGAGTGGATTGTGAGTATTTTGATTAGAAAGTTGTTAAACAACCAGAAATTTCATGAAATGCCTTGAGTTAGTTCCAAATGACCACATCTTAGCCAACATTGATCATTTAAGGATGAAAATTTTTATGGAAAATCAAGGGCACGTTCGCTAAGTTATGAATGGTTTTGATTATGTCAAATCTTCTGATAAACTCTTGATTAGCAAGGGGATTATCAAAAAGGGGATTTACATTAATGAGTCTTATCTTAAGAGTCATAAATGGATGGGATAAAGAGATAAAAAGGTCGCAATTAATGTTCAAGTCTAAGGTGGCTAGATAAGGTGATAATGGGATGATTTTTATGAAATAAAAAATGTGAAAAATTACATTTAAAATTCAGCAAGGTGGGATGTCTTTGGAGCTGGAATTTTGGGGTAGAAATTTTATTTTTGAAAAAATACAAAATGCATAATAATGCGTCATAGCTAGGGAAAATGATTATAGGTTGATTTGGCAACCTAACTACACATGGATGGTGGAGAAGAATGGACTAAATTGTAGCACAATTGGATGGTTTAAATTGATGCAAAAAAATTAATTGTTAGATATAAGAATATGCACACCTGGACGGCTAGAAATGTAGCAGCAAATTAGGGCAATTAAAGTTGGATTAACCATGGTTAAAAGGTGGAAAACCAATGGTAAAATGAAACCGTATATAAAGGGGTAAAGGGGCAGCACTTTGGAGGATTTTGTAGAGCTTGAAAAGTGAGAAAAGTTCAGCAAGAAGGAGGCAGCCCCTTCGATGTCCAAACAGGTCCATTTCTATGTATATTTTGTTATTAATTGCAGCATATACCATGCTTAAGTAAGGTCCAAAACAGGTCCAATTATGAGAAATTTTGTTACTAATTAATGGTTCATTGCATGATTAATGGACGTCCAATAGGTATACCTTTATATGGGTTTGATCATTGAATTATCCCATGCTTAAATAACGTCTAAGGATGATGTTAATTAGAAAGAAATTTTTGTTTAAGGTTACCCTTGAATATCAAATGATATGTGGACTAGCAAAGAGTGTAATTAAGGGTATTAATAACCCATATGATTGTTCATTAAGTATGTTGCATGTATGTTGAATTAATATGCAAATAAAAGAATGAAACTCAACTATAACATGAATATATATATATATATGGCTGTTTTAAGAGGAGATGGTTATTACGAAAAATTGAATGCAAAAAATTGTTGCTATCAACTATAAACAAGTGCCTTGAAAGTTCATAAGAGTTGAGGAAAGATTGCATTTAATGTATACATCATCAAGGTGTAATTGTTTAAGTGGAACTTAGCCAAAAATAAGCGAAAACGTGGCTGTTTTGGAAGGATGAATTAATTCAAAAATTTTGAGCTAAGTATAACTTGTTATATGTTATAAACAAGCATTAGAAAAGATTACCATGGTTATTAAGTAGCAGTTATACATGCATGAATGGTTAGTAGCAATTGTGAGACAAATATATGATGAATTCATGCATGTATAGGGTTGTTTTGATAAATGGAAATAAATTCCAAAAATTTGATGAAGGAATCATTTGATATAAGTTGTGAATTATTGCCTCGAATAATTACAAAGGTGATGTATTCGAAGCGATCAATTATTAGACTATATAGGTTTGAAAAAGTGAGTATTAGAAGGGTAATTATGAAATTGAGAAATCTTGCTTGAACTTGGTTGTTAAAGTTTCAAGTAAGTGTTAAACAAGTGTTGTAAATGATCAAAAGAGGTTAAATGGCCTAGATTAGGGTATTGAGTCAAGTGAATGACTCATCATTGGAAAATGAGAAGATATATGTGACTTAAGAGATGAAAGTGTTCATCTCGAAGAAAGAATTGAGTAAAGTTGAATTACTCAAGGTCACATATTGAGATTGTGTAAGGGTTGGGAATAAGAGATAATGCATAAAAGGCAAGGCATGCAAGCATAAAGTATGTTGCAAGTATGAAAGGTAACCCTTTTCATTTATATAGGAAAGGGCAAAGAGAAAGAGGGAAGCTCAAGTTGAACTATAGGTAAGTAAGAAAAATTTTAGAAATAGGATTTTATTTTTCAAAATTGAAATGCTTTGGAATTGCTTCATTGTAAGCAAGCCCCTTGAAAATCTATTTGAAAAGGATTTTGTGAAAAGAAAGTTTGATTTCTTTACGAAAAGATAGTTGTAAGTAGTCAAACCTTTCGAAATGTTATTTACTCAAATGAGAAAATGCTTGGAAAAATTTCTTTTATTCAAGTTTTGAAATGCTTTGAAAATTGCTTTATATGGATGTTTCCAAAATTTTTTAAGGGTGGCCATCCCTACATCTTTATCTATTTTCATTTTCACAAATGAATTTGAATAACCGCTTTGTGAAAGTGGTATTTGAAATGATTATGCAAAATGTTATCCTTGGAAAAGCATGCTAGCATGAATGATGAATGGGGTGGATGATCACTTGGTAAGTGTCATCTGCCGGTGCATGGAGCATGGTGCATGTAGCACGAGGATTAGGTTCATTGTGGAGGCGTAAGCGGACCGATTGTCCACCTCTAGTGTGACGAAGTCGCTGATATAGGCCAAAGGCTAGCATCGTTCGAATGATGCATAGAGTGGATGATCACCTGGTAAGTGTCATCTGCCAATGCGTGGAGCAAGGTGCATGGACCACGAGGATTCGGTCCACCGTAGAAGTGTAAGTGGACTAGTTGTCCCCCTCTAATATAACCAATTCGCTAACATAGGCCAAAGGCCGGCAACGTCTGAATGATGAATAAGGTGGATGATCACTAGGTAAGTGTCATCTGCCAGTGCATGGAGCAAGAGAATTAGGTCTATTATAGAGTATATACATGAAAGTCTCATTCTGATTAAAGGATTTCTAAAACTAATACTTGCTTGACTTGTTTGTAGAATATAATTAAGTCATTCTTCTACATAAAGCCTAGATTTGAGACAATTACTTTTTTATTATCCTCATTGAGCTTAGACTTGAATTTTTCTAACCCTTACATCCTATTTTTTGATTAGTTCATCTTTAAATTTAAATCTTAAGCCTGAAAAACATAATGGGAATTAAGGTAACAATACCTCTGGTGTGTTATTAAATTTTTTAAAAAAAATTTCTTCCCTATACATCTTCAAAATATGATGAGAGAAATTAATGTTGGACTTGTTTAAAAAACTAAAAATCTAGAAACTAAACCAAGGCTAATAATAAGTTCTCGAAAGAATGAAAACACTAAGTGTGTGGGTGATAACATTGCCTTTTCTAATGTTAAGCTCAAAATAGTTTGGAGATGATTCTGTAACACCCAAACCAAAGTAGAACTCATATAAGTGCATGTAAGTTGTAAATATGATCTATGTATGAATTGATTGATTTACGAATGATTTTTATGAATTGATAAATTTTTGCAATTAGGGTTGTGATTAAGAATGGTGATTAAGATTAATCGGCATGACCCAATGCGAGTCAATATGACTAAATGGGCTTAATGAGGATTTGAAAATGCTAATGTGGCATAAATATTTATTTTAATTTTCATGATTTAATTAATGGAAATTAGAATGAAAATTATGGAATTATGTTGGAAAATGTAGAAAATTCATAACTTGACTCCTATAAGGCGGAATGAGATGAAATTTGAAAGGTAAGCTCATGAATTTGGGCTCAACCTTATAGGTGGATTGGATTAAGGAAAATGTGATAAAATTAAGATGATAATTATTTATTTTCAATCTCACACCCTAAGGTAAATTTCAAATGATCATAACTTAATGTAGAAAAGTTATATTAAGATGAAACTTGAAATGGTTGAATAAAATTATGAAATCTACGCTATGGAAGGATTGGATTAAGCTAATTAACATGGGAATATGCTTAATCAAAAAAGGTGAGTAGCATTGACTTTGTGCACCCAATAGCACCATAACGTTTATTAAAAAATAATTAATTTAATGACTTGATTTAATGCCCATGAGAAGTGTCAAATGGAGGTGATTTGAGCTGGAGTTTTTGGAATTGTTTAAGGCTAAAATACATGGAAAAGTGAGGGCATAAATGCTTAGATTTAAATGCCTAATGTGTAGCTAAATGGAGCATAGCTAAGGTGTCATACAAGGGGACGCCCAAGGGAGATATATGCATGATTTTTCAATTTTTAAAAATCCCAAAATATGTATTGAAGTAGCTAAGAACATAGGGTAAGTAATGGGGCATTTAAATATGTCGAATTTGAGGCAAAAAATGCCAAAAAAGGAAGAAACTAGGGGACGTCCCAAGTGGACAGTAACATGACCCCATCAATGAGCTGATTTGATGATTTTTGTTAAATAGAAAATGTGTATTTCACTTGGGTAGAAAATTTTCATGTCAATAAGGGATAAGTTAGAAATAAATTACTCTCAATACATGTGGAAAAGTGGGTCCCATGAGCTGGTAAAAAATTATAAAAGCAAGGAGATAACCCATGGGAACGTCCATTTGCAAAGGGGAGAAAAAAATTCTCAAAAAAAATCCCAAGTGAAGAGCAACCCTTGCACCTCCAAACCTAGCAAGAAAGAAGGGGAAAAGAGAAGAAAAAGAGAAGGAGACAAAGGAAGAAAGAGAAGAGGAACCAAGCTAAGAAGATTGAATTCGAGCTTAAATCAATTCAAGTAAGTAGATCGTAAGTTTTGAATCATTTAAACGAAGTTTTTCTCCCTCAAATTATGAGTCATGAATATGATTCATAATAAACTCTTAAAGGATGAGTTATGATGCCTTGATGAGAGTATTGAATGATATTTGAATGGTATAAATGAAGTCAAGAGTTCAAGAGGGTTAAATGGGATGTTAGGGTTAATTTTTGAGATGAAACCTATCTTGAAATTTCTTAAAACCCTAAACCAAGATGCTGTTTGGTTTAAGTATGATGATTAGGGCATGATTCATGTTCTTATAAAGTACATATTTTGCTTTTGTTTTATGTTAATGATTTTAGCAAAAATGGAACTTAGGGTTTCATGTAGTACTCGATTTTTCCATTTTTATGTTAAATATGATGCATGAAGAAGCTTAAATGGTTTATGGATGAATTGTAGGGTAAAACACCCTAAATTAAGGACCATTTGAATGTCCTATGTGGGTTGGATGAGATAGCCCTAAATCTAATTTTTTAGGGTACATATATGGGAACGTCCAAACGGGTACTTTGCATGTGTATTACGTTGCTGTTTGTAAATGATTAATTCATGAATGTTATGGAGGGTAAAATACCCTAGGATTAGGTCCCTTTGAATTTCCATAAGGTCTTGGAATGATTTCTCTTAAATCTGATTTTTAAGGACATATGTATGAAAACGTCAAAACGGGATAAAAATGGCTACTCTACATGCTTGAGATGTTGCTGTTTTGAAAGCTAATAAATTGTGGATTTTAAATATGTGATAATACCCTAAATTTGGATTCAAAATAGAATGATTAGTTGCTGAAAAGTTTGGTTTAAAAATCTGTTAAGATTAAAGTATTGAAAGAGGCGTTGAAAGGATGAAAAATGGGTCCTAACGTTGCTTTTTTGGAACCCAATGATGAATGGATTAAAATTCCAAAATTAGACCGTAAATTATATGTTAATTAAGGAGTTTAATCATGTTAAAATTGAATGTAAGTTTCTGTGTTAAGAAATTTTAAGAAACACATAATATATGTGTTGTAAGTTGAATGTATGTGGAAGGTTATGTATGGTTGAATGATATATGACTTATATGAAATTGATAAATTGAAAAAATGCATGAATATGTGATGAAATGCATGATTACATTGCTGTATGTATGATTTTTTATTATCTCAAATTTTGAGATTTAATTATGAAGCCTAAGACGTCAGTTCTATGCTTAAAATGAGCATTGACGTAGGAAAAAATGAAAATTGGATGAAAAATGATAAATGGGAGCTATAAACCCCCACATGTTGATTAATGAATGATTATTATGTGTTTACCCTAGAATATGGGTTTAAAACAAAATATTGAATGGATGGTATGATGCACAAGTGAATGTTATGTATGTGTACCGACTTGAAATTCAAGTTGGTTTTTTTTGTGAAACGAATTATGAGATTACAAAATTGAATGAATGCAAGAAAATGAATTAGTTATGAATGCAATGCCATTTTTATGTATAGGAAAAGGTAAAGAGAAAAGTGACACGGAAAGCTAAGGCAACGAGGTAAGCAAACAATTTCTAAATGCTTTTTGTTTTATCCAATATGATAAAATCTTTGTTAATGATGTTCTAACTATTTGAATGGTTTAGCAAATGATTGATTTAAATTCCTTCTAAGTTGTTTAAGGATGGTCATTCCTTTATCTCAATGTGTATTAAAATGATATTTCTAATATGATAAACAAAATTTTCAATGTTTCTTAATTATTTATGACAAGTGATGAAACATGGATTTATGAATGAAAAATTATGCTAGGATGTAAAGGATCATGTTTACAAAAGAATCATGTACACAAAGGGTGAGGTCCACCTTAAAGGTGTAAGCGGACCGATTGTCCTCCTTCGGTGCGACCAAGTCGCTAAGATAGGCCTCGGGCCGGCGGCGCCTTCCTGGATTGGGAGAGACGATGAAAATGGATGGTTGCCTAGCTAGCTACTATCTTATGATGTCACGTTTTAAAATAATGCATTGCATTATTTATGGTATACCTTGGACGGGTATAAGAAGCATGATTTCATGACATACCCAGAGTGGGTATAATATATTGCTTTCCAAGTTATTTTAAATGAAAATGAATTGCCTGAAAACCTTATTGCTTGCTTATTGAGTTTCGACTCATGATTATTTTTTCCAAACCCTAAAGGCAGGTGAAAGGAAGCACCAATCAAGGAGCACAAGTGGAGATTCAAGGATAAATAAAGTTTTCTATGAGTTACCTGTGTATGAACTTATGGATTGAATGGTTGTATGATGACATTTATCAGTTGTTTTAATGATATATAAGAATTATGTTATGAAATGTGACTATGGACGTCGAAAAAAGTTTATGGTCAAAAGTTAAGGTATGAATTATTATGTTAGGATTAAGTATGGATTTTATGATATCACATATGTATTTCTCGAATGGTTTATTGACCTAAAAAGGCATTTGATGGAGATTTTAATGTATAAAATGATATAAAATCCTAAGGAGTCACGATTAAAATGGATAAATATCCAATAAAACCTGTCATATGATAGGGCAACAATCTTGATCATGTTTACCAATCAATAACGATCCTGAAGTAAGGCTAATGTATGATGCTAGGGCTGGGGCGCCACAGAAGTTGGTATCAGAGCATGTATTGGTAAATAGGTGTGAAAAATTTTCTAAGCATGGAAATTTATAACATATGATGCTAGATATGTGATTATATGATGAGTTGTTTATGATTATGATGATTTGCAATATGATGTTTTGAATATAGCTGACATGCTATGTTTAAATTGTAGATGGCAGACAGAGGAAAGAAAGCCATGAGTGTGGAGGAGCTTAGAAAAGAAAAGGAGGAGGAGGAGCGAAAATGAAGGATAGAAGAGAATGTAACTAGATGGTGGAATGCAGCTTAATTCCCACTAGTTCCTCTAGGTTTTCCACCTATGCACCCTCCGACATAGGCTCAAGGAGATTACCATGTCAATCCTTACCCACAAAGGCCAATATTAGAGGACTCCACAAATCAGGCTCCTAAAGTGGTGAACTCTACAGCGTCACATTTTGACCACCAAATAGACCCACGAGTCCCATCTGATCTTATATATCCGCAGGATCTCCAGAAATTTTGGGATCAGACCCCACCATCTATACCCCCTAATGAAGGTCCATGGTACAAATTTGCTGATGAGCTTGTATAATTTAGATACGGGGTAAGTTGGGAAAGAATAAATCAGAGGGAGAAGGCAGTAGCCATTGCCGTAAAGCAACGTCGGGCACAAGGAATTTTAGAATCACTCGTTGCACTGGTCCTCAATGAAGTCGCTATCCATATAGCAAGATAGGATGGTGAACTCATCCAATTTGACAATGGAAATAATAATGACGATGATGATAACGATGATGAAGACCCGATGGAATACCTTGCTCCTGAGGTAGAGGAGGAAGAGGGTGAAAGCGAAGAAGAGGAGGATGACGAAGAAGATAATGAGGATGATAATGATGATAGTGATGATGGAGGGGAGGAAGATGTCCTCGCATGGTCTGATACAAGTACGATTACCGAGGAACCCACTCAAGTCCTGCCGAGTCATAGGCGTTATATAAGGAGGGGTCCCGGTAGGAGATGATGTTTTTTTTTGAACTTTTATGAAAGTTTGTATGTATAATTATGGTTTGATGATGCTCTTTTGATGATGATGGTTTGATATGTGACATACATGTATGATTATGGTGTGATATATGACATGTATGTGTATATGTGTGCTATGCTATGGTATGTTAGAACTTTGTTTCACGAATGGAATGTTTGATAATGTGAATGATTAAAATAGTTATAATGATATAACTATCTCTAAGGATTTTAAATGCATGAAATGAATGAATGGATATGAATGTTTATGATCGATGAATGATGGAAAATGACATGGTGATGATTGTGTGATTTGGTTAATTGACCGTATGATGATGAAATGTGTATATGATGACCTAACCCTAACCATGAATGAAAGTTATGTGTTTTTGATATATTCAGAGAAAGCATCATGGTTGATACAAGGTCAAGGGTCAGAAAGAATAAAGGAAAGGAAATTGCTACAGAAGTTCCTAACCAGCATGAGGTTGGAGAATCTAGCAATCCCAAAAGGGGTAGGCCAGGAATACAAGGGAAAAATCAAAGAAATCGTCAAAGAGGAGAAAATGAAAGCCCGAAACCAAATAGGGAAGAAGAATTGAGGCAAGCTAGAATAATTAAGGAAAGGGTAGCTATGGCAGTAAAGGAAGCTAGCAGCAAGCTACTCGAGATTGGGCAACCCAAGCTGCAGACATTATTCAAGGCTTATGGGAGAGGACCCAACAGGCCCAATTGGGAAGTACAGATAAAGAAGGACCCATTCCGATGGCTAACCTGGCTCCCCTTGTAGCACCTACAGCAAATGAGAATCAGTTAAGGGAAGCAGATAAGAGGGCAATAAATGCATTTCTTACACAACAGCCTCCTAAGTTCACAGGTGAACCTGATCCTGTACAAGCTGAACAATGGATGATAGAGATCCAAAAGTTGTTCAGAATATCTCCACGTAACGACAGGCAGAAAATATTGTGTGCCACTCATCTGTTGGTAAAGGATGCACATGAGTGGTGGGAAACTATGTTGATTACTATGCCACACCTAGAGGAGGTGACGTGGTAGACATTCATGGAAAAATTCAGTAAAGAATATCTCTCGGTAGGATTGTAGGGTAAAAAAGTCATAGAGTTTGAAAGACTCTACCAAGAGTGGATACCTGTGACGGAATACATCACCAAGTTCAATGCCTTGGTGAGATATGTACCATGGATAGCAAATGTTCCAGAGAAAAAGGCATAAAGATTTCAACAATGACTGAGGTCATACATCAGAGAAAGCTTGGCCCCTCTGCTGATCAAGGATTATGCATCCAGTGTAGAAAGGGCAAGAGCCTCGGAGATTGAGGCAATAAGAACTCAAGAACTAAGGCTAGAATCAAAGATATTCAACTCAGGTGTAAAGGAAGTCGAGACAAGAAAGGAAAAAGTTAGGAAAGGCGGTGCGAAGAAAGGAAAATGAGCCCTAAAGAAGAAAAGCCCACCCATTTGTAAGAAATGTCAAAAGCGCCATGCGGGCGAATGTTTGAAAGGATCAAACAAGTACTTCAAGTGTGGGCAAATGGAGGCACATAGCCAAGTAATGTGGTAAGGGAGAGACAAAGGTGGTAGAATGCTACATTTATGACTAAGTCGGGCACATAGTGTGAAACCCAGACCATATACGCGTCATTTCTGGTTATAAACCCTAGATTCTTTGTAATTATTTTTTATGATAAATGAAAATTCATGGATTATATTTGTGGATATGTGTATTGGAGATTAAAATAATGTAATTAAGAATTTAACCTACGTGAATAGTGCATGTGAATAGTAACTGGGGATTAAGACACGCGATTAAGAGTTAATCACTTAGATTGACTTAATCATAAAAAAGACGAAAAGGAGATTTAATCACTACAGGATGAAATAACAATTCTTTTTTATTTTTTAATCCGATTTTGGATTTTTGTTGAAAATTAAAGGAAAATTCATAATTTGCAATCCGGACATCGGATGGTTGTGATTTTAAGCTAATTTTCACCCAAAAAAATGGTAAAAATAGTTTATATGGCCACAAATTACACAGCACATTTAGGGGATAAGTAGGCATTGAATTAGGGTGGAAAATCAGCTCCAAAGTGGGGGTCCACAGCTGGAGCAATTCAGCCATATAAGGGGGTGAAAGGCCATGTGGAAATGAGGTGTTGTGAAATTTTTCTAAGTGCTCAAAGCCATTCTCCCTAAGGCAGCAGCTCATGTCCCACCTAAGGACAGCAAGGAGGAAGAAAATAGAAGAAAAAAAATAAGGAAAAAAGAAAGAGAAAAAGGAAGAGAAAGATTGCTCAAGTGTTTAGGGTTTGATTTTCATCAAACAAGTAAGTAGAAGCGATGCTTTGAGCTTTTGATTTTAAGTGTTAAACTCCAAGATTTTTGATATGAAATTGATTCTTAAAGACTCCTTAAATGATGATTCAACATGCCCTTTGATCAAGTATGGCATGGGTATTAAGTTATATGAATGAATTTCAATGATTTGTATGGTGGAAATGAAGATTAGAGTGGGTTATGAGTTGAAATCTCAACTTGATAAAACCCAAATTTAAATGACAAGTTGATGTATTGAATCATGTTTAGGCTATAAATCATGTTTTAATGAATTATTTGAGTGGATTTAAGCTTAAGATATGAATTTTAGAAAGAATGGAATCCAAAGTGATGTATATGACCTGATTTTTTCCATTTTTATGATAAAAATGGTATGAGAATGGGATTACATGATTTATGGGAGCTATATAGGGTAAAGTACCCTAGGGTTAGGATACTATTAATGCCCAAAAGTATTTGAGAAGATAAGCCCCAAATCTGAGTTTATGAATTTTATGAAACGGTGTCCAAATGAGGCAAAAACGATAACCGAAATGGTGAAGTAAGTTGCTGTTTTGAGAAGTGTTTATTTATGAATTTTAAATATGCGTTAATACCCTAGATTTGGATTAGTAAAAGTTGGATTAATTGATGAAAATTCTGAATTATAAAACTGTTTAGGGTTAAGTGTCAAAAGGCACGTTAAACATGTGAAAAATGGGTTTCAAAGTTGCTATTTTGGAAACCTATGATTAGTGGATTTAAATTCCATAAGAATACCCTAAATAAAATGATAATTAAGGATAATTATCATGATGAATTAGAGACTAAGTTGCTGATTTGGAAAATTTTATGAAATGTATCATGTATGTGTTGCCAAATGAGCATATGTAAAGAGATAGACATGCATAGGTGATAAATGACTTATGTAATTTAATTTTATGCAAAAATGCATGAAAATATGGTGAATTTCATGACTATATAACTATTTAGATTGCATGATGTTCATTTCTAATTTTGTAATTATTTAATGACGCTTAAGGCGACAACGTGTGCTTAAAATAAGCACCAATGTGTAAATTTTGAAAAATAAGTGAAAAATGGTATAAGGAAGGAAATGAGTCATTAAATGATGATTATTGAATGATTATTAAGTGATTATATGCTTATAAAATTTATGGGATTAAATGTGATGTGTAAAAGCCCATGTAACGCACAAGTATGTGCTATATGGGCATAACGACTTGAGAAGTCGAACGAATTATGTATGTTAATGAAAATGGGTTGGAAAACTGAGTTGAATGAAAGCAAAAGAAAGTATATGAATGCTATGTCATTCTTATATGTATAGGCAAAGGCAAAGGGATAAGAGAAACAGAAAGCTAAGCAAACAAGATAAGCGAGCAGCTTTCTAAATGAGTTTTGTTTTAAATGCTTTCCAAATTGTTTAAGGATGACCATTCCTTGTCTATATGCGTATTGAAATGTTATTTCTATTGAAATAAATGATTGATTACTATTTCACAATTATGCTTGAAATGTGATGAAACATGAATTTATACGATGTTTCATTGAAATGATGTTTAAAGAGGGATGGTGCAAAGAATTCTCTACATGAGAATGACAAGTTCCAGGTGTAAAGGGGTATATAATGCCGGGGTGACTAAAAGTCATGCATGGAATGGAAGTCAAGTAGGCTAGTCGAGGTAATAAGTGGACAAGGAGTCCCCCTTGACGTTGCCAAGTTGGTTGGCCCGGCGCCAAGGATGGAAAGGACCATGCTATGAAAGAATGTTCCCCGTGCTAGAGTACCATCACATGAAGGATAATGTCATGAATGGAAATGATGAATTTACATATCCAAAGTTTATGAAAAATTTATGAAAGTTTTATGAAAAAGTTTCTGCTCCGCAGGTAGTTGATCACTTGCTAAGTGTCTTTACTGAATGAAGAGAAATGCTTTTAAACAATGTTGCCTTCAAAATGAATTTCCTGTAAAATATACAGCTTTCTTATTGAATTTGGACTTACGTTTTCATTTTTCAAACCCATGAACAATAACCAACACGCTGTGAACAGTAACCTCGGATGAACAGTCATCCGCTACAGTAATTTGCTATAGTGATTTGCTATAATAACCATGAATAGTAAAAGCATGATTTTGGAGAAAATTTGAGATTAATATTTAAATATAAGGATGAAATTTTTGAAGAACCTATGGATAAAAATATCCGTATAAAGAAATAATGCCCAAATATTATAAAGCATGCATGGGAAGCAGCTTGAATAGAAGAAATGAAATATCCTTTTTCTTTGAATAGGAAAAGGAAAAGAAAAAGTCGATGACACCAACTAAGGAGGTAAGCAAGTTATATATTTTGCAAATTATTTCCAAAATGCTTATAATTGTTTGTAAATTGCTTTAAGATTGGTCATACCTATAACTGCTTTACATGAACTGAAATACGTTTGTTAAATTATTTATTAAATACTTTTTATGAAATTAATTATGATTTACAAATGTCATGCCGGCATGTGTATGTAAATGAGCATGTGTACGAGGAATAGGCCATAGTTGAGGTAGTAAGCGGACCGGATGTCCCCCTCACTATTGCCAAGTCGCTTCTACAGGCCAAGGCTGGCGGCGACCTCCCTGAGATGGGAGCATGTATGGGATGGGCGCCTAGATAGCGTCGCATCTAAAGGAATGTCATAAATGCTATGAATGCATTGCATTTGCATTTTATGAAATGCATGAAAATGATTGAAAATTTATGTATGGCTTGCTTACTAAGTATTATTACTCACCCATGCTTTTTCAATAGACGGGAAATGATGATGAAGGCAACATGCAAAATATATGTATATTTTGATATAAATATTGCATATGTAAATTTTATGTAAAGACAATGATGAAATTTTGAAATGGAAAAGAATATCTTTTCAATGAGGATGTTTTATGAACGGGTTGTGATTATAACTGTGATATGTGAAATATATTTCCAATTGAATGAATGGTGACAATTTTTCATGTATTGATGTTATATATAAAAAAAATATTGTCGTGTGATCAGGGCAACAATCCTGAGTCACATTTACCAATCAAAAATGATCCCAGAGTAAGGTTTCTAGGCACCCGGTTCGGGGCGCCACACATAGCCCCGAATTGTCCAAATAGAGTGCAAACATCGCAAGGGCGAGGAAGGACTACATAGCCAAGGATAGCTGGAGCAGCTAATAGGCAGGGAACCTCTACAATTCTGGTTCAAATGCATGCTCTGACATGAACCAAGTCACAAGAGCAAGAGGAAAAAGTGGTTACGGGTATGGTTTATATTTTAAGAAATTCGGCTATAGCTTTGTTTGATTCAGGTGCTAGCCATTCATTCGTAGTTTGCTAATATGTAACCATGCATGCACTACCTATAGAGGAAATTAATAAAGTAATCCATGTAGAATCCCCTATTTATAGGTTAGCCAGCTCTAGCCAAGTATGTAAAGCATGTCCAATCAAGATAGGGTCAATAATTCTAGAAGCCGACCTGATCCTATTACTCATGACCAAGTTTGACGTGATACTAGGCATGGATTGGTTAAGCCAATGGGGAGCTACAATTGATTGCAAATGTAAGAAAGTACAATTTGAAGTAGACCCAGAAAAGAATATAACCATTGGAAGGCTAAGGTTGCCTGAAAATTCAATGATACTGATATCCTCTATGAAAGCGGCTAAAATGGTCCGTCAAAACTACCAAGCATATTTGCTATCAATAAGTGTAAGGAAAGAAATGGAGGTGGAAATAAATCAAATTCTAATGGTTAAGGAATTTTCTAATGTTTTTCCAAGGGAATTAACTACATGACCTCTAGAAAGGGAAATGAAAATGATGATCAACATCATACCTGGCACAACTTCAATATCTAAGGCCCTATATCGAATGGCACTAGCAGAGATGAACGAGTTGAGAACTCAAATACAGGAGCTACTAGATAAAGATTTTATCAGACCCAGTGTATCACCCTGGGGAGCTATGGTGCTGTTTGTGAGAAAAAAGGATGAGAGTCTTAGATTATGCATTGATTACAGGGAGTTGAATAAGGTTATATTGAAGAACAAATACCCGTTGCCAAGGATTGATGATTTATTCGATCAGTTGAAAGGAGCTATAACTTTCTCAAAGATAGATTTGTAGTCGGGGCACCATTAGCTAAGGATAAGTCCTACCGATGTTCACAAGACAGCTTTTCGAACTAGGTATGGACATTATGAGTTTTTAGTGATGCCTTTCGGGTTCACAAATGCCCTGCTGTATTTGGATATGATGAACAGGGTATTTTGGGATTATCTCGACCAATTTGTGGTTGTATTTATTGATGATATCCTGATCTACTCAAAGTCAGAAGAGGAACATGAGATTCATTTAAGAAAGGTACTAGAGAGGCTAAGGAAGGAGAAATTATATGTCAAGCTAAGGAAATATGAGTTTTGGTTAAAACAAGTGGCATTTCTTAGGCATATACTCTGCATTTGAAATACTATAAATATTTTCTTTACCTTTAATTTTACCTTTCTCGTTGTTTCCAAAGGCAACTGTTCCATCGTTGCAAGGCTTGAGTTTATGAAATAAACTTCTTTCACCGGTCATATGCCTTGAGCAACCCCTATCCATGAACCAAACGTTGCTTGCCTTTGCCTTGAAACATATTTGAAAAATAAATAAATAAATCTTATCTCTTTGGTACCCATTTTATGGGTCCATTTGGGTTAGTAAACGGATTTAATCTTTGTTGTTCTATTCTTGAAAGCCCAAATCTTGTGTTTCTTGGAACCCAAACTAATTTTGCACCATGGTCATATAATTTCTTAAAGTTGCATGTATGAATATTTGTGACCCATCTTGTTGCAAAAGTTGCAGGCCATCTTGTTGCAAAAGTTGCAGGCCATTGGTAGTTCAAAGATTGACCTTTTGGTCCAAACAACTTGTTTCCCTTTAGGTATGTAAATAGATGCAGTTTTGGTTTGATTTTTCCCAAGTATTGGCACATTTGATTTGCCGCTTTCTCTTTGCTCAAATGTGGAGTATCCAAGACCTCTTCTATTGGTTTGAGAGGTCATGTTTAGAAACATTTTCACATTTTCTCCTGGATTAGAGAATTTAGCAAATGATTCATTTAATGACTCATTCTCCTTTTTAAATTTTTCCACTTCTTTCAAAAGTAGTTCATTTTCTTCTTTCAGTTTTGTTGTTTTTTCTGCTAGTTTTCCATTTACAATAATAATGGAATTGCATTGTTGTCTCTTTAATGATAACTTGTTTTCTAATTTTTTGATTTCCTCATATAATGAATCATATGCATGTTGTAATTCCTCTAATTCAGCACATTTGAGACATTCTTGAATAGAAGAATAAGTAGATTGAGAATGACAAAATTTGGAAGTTACCTCTTCATTACTTGTGCATTTTGTTGAGGTGGTTTGCTCTTCCAAAACTTCTGTTGTGTTTAAGCATAACAAATTTTTTTCTTGCTCAATCCGCGCCATGCAGCATATTCTTGCACAATTTGCCGCTTCGAAATCATCGGTTGAGGAGCTGCTTGTTGATGAAGTTTCTTCGTTCACGTACATTCCTCTTCCCGTAGGCCTATAGCACTTTGTAGCCTCCTTCTTATTCTCTTTTCGTGGTCTCTCTTAGAAGTCTTGAAGTTCTTTTCTTTTCTCACAAACTTTCAAAATTTGCAAGTAAGTAGTGCAATGTCTTCATCATCGTTGTGAGATGAGGAGGTGGGCTCATCCGAGTTATGTGCCGCTTTCAATGCAATGGCTCTTTTGCCTTTGTGGTGTTCATTTCTTTTCTTGATTAGCTCATGTGACATCAACGAGCTAATAAGATCTTCTAGCTTCAATGTGTTTAGGTCCTTGGCTTCTTCTATTGCAGTAATTTTTGGAGTCCATGATTCAGGTAGCGCCCTTAGAATCTTCATGACCTGCTCCAATTCAGAAATTACTTTTCCAAGACCTTTCAAAGCATTAGTAATTTAAGAGAATCTAGCAAGCATTTCAGAAATATTTTTTTGTTTCTAACATTTTAAAGCTTTCCAACTCTTCAATCAAAATATTTCTCCTTGTCGACTTGAGAAGTTCCTTCACAAATAGATGTCAATGTATCCCATATTTCTTTTGCAGTTGAACAAGAGGATACTCTATCATATTCGAAAGCGGTAAGAGCACAAAATAGTGAGTTCATAGCTTTAGCGTTGCTGTTAACAGTTCTTACTTCCTCATCGGTCCATTTGGAAGCTCTTTCATTAATAGGCAATGTTACACCATCTTGGATTGTAATCCAAGAGTCCAAATCTGTAGCCATGATGAGTTGTTTCATACGTAGCTTCCGATAGCCGAAATTGTTCCCATCAAACAATGGTGGCCTAGTAAAAGATTGGCCTTCGGCAAATGCGGGAACGGAAGTCGATTGGGATGCCATATCAAAAAATCTCTTTGGTAAAACTCAAAGACCTGCTCTGATACCACTTGTTGGTCACGAGTTAATGGCAATTACCCAAGAGGGAAGGGGGTAATTAGGTATTTAAAAAATTTAAACTTAAACAGAAACTTTACCCCAGATTAATCTAGTCCCCTTTTATGAAGAAACAAATGGAAAGCAATATAGTGCAGAGAGCAATAATAAATATCGACAAACAAGATTTTATAGTGGTTTGGGTAACCTTTCCTACTCCACTCTTCCAAAGTCATACCTCTTGTGACTTGGGTTCCACTATGTATTTCACAAATACAACTAGAGCCACTGCTCTCTTCTAGATTCCAGCTTTAGGGGGCGTCAACAACTCACAGCACAAGTAGGTGACGAGTTCCACTCCAATCACACCCTACTTTGCTTATACTTGATCTTAGTTACCCAAACTAAATCAAGTTCAATACAACAAGTAAAAGTAAAAGAAAGTTTCTACATATTACTATTGTGTAGAGGAAAATTTGGCGCAGAGAAGAACTTGTAGCGTAGGCTTAACAATTCAGCAAGCAGCTCTTGGCAGTTAGAAAGCAAGGTTCTTCTTCTAAATGTTGGCTTGATCACTTAATGCTCTTAGAGATGGGAGTTATGCTCATTCAATGATTTCTCAGCTACCCTCCTCGTTCATATTGAATGCCTTATATAATTTGCGAGGGAATCCGAACGTTTGGAAGTAGGTGGCGCGCATTTAATGCGCCAACGTTCAAAAAATTTTCTATCATTGCGACCCAAGTCACAGATGGAGTCGACTTCGAGTGCGACTTCGGCTCTCCGCAACTTCTTCAAGTTCCAGTCTGGGTCGACTTGGTCCTTGACTTGACCCAAGTCGCAGGTGAAGTCGACTTCAAGTGCGACTTCACTTCTTCAGCTTGCTAGTTAGACTTGAAATCCTTGGAATGCCTTGCTTGCTTGAATTTCTTCATGTTTGGTTGTCCTTCCTTTAATTATATCTTTTGCAACTCAGTATGATCATCTAGCTTGATGTCCTTTTAGCTTCGTGACTTGCAAACTTTGAATCCTTGAAATCTTGAATATATGCATAAATCTTAGAGTGCCTAATGATGTCCAAATATATGTTCATAATCTAGCATGATGGATTCATGCAACCTTGATTGCTTTGGTCTTCATTTGATCTTCATTTGAGTGTTTGAGTTGTCTTGATCTTCATCTCCACTCAAACATGTTAGTAACCAAAACTTACTCAAATTGATTTGTTAATCATCAAAACATAGACTTGGCTTATTTTCCACATGTTTCCAACAATTTTAACCATTGGTGGAAAGAAGTATGTGTTTGTAATAGTTGATGATTTTTCAAGATTCACATGGGTAATTCTCTTAGCTAGCAAAGATGACGCCTTCTCTATGTTTGCAACTTTTGTAAACTTGGTGCAAAATGAAAACAAAGTACTATTATGACCATTAGAAGTGATCATAGTGGTGAGTTTGAAAATAAACGATTCATAGAATTATGTAATGAAAAAGGAATTCGCCACACATTTTCCGCACCAAGAACTCCACAACAAAATGGAGTGGTTGAAAGAAAAAATAGAACCATACAAGAGATGGCTAGAACAATGCTAAATGAGAGTAAATTATCCAAGAAATTTTGGGGTGAAGCTGTTAGTACAACTTGTCATGTGTTGAACCGAGTTACAATTAGAGCAATCTTAAAAAAGACCCCAGATGAGCAATGGAAAGGTAGAAAATCAAATATTTCATATTTTCATGCTTTTGGTTGCACATGTTATGTTTTAAACAATGGAAAAACCAACTTGGGAAAACTAGATGCTAAGAGTGATGAGACAATATTCCTTGGTTACTCATCAAATAGCAAAGGATATAGAGTCTTTAATAAACGGAACCAAGTTGTAGAAGAGTCTATACATGTTTTTTTTATGAATTTAATCCATGCTCCAAAAGAAAAGATGATTTAAGTGATGCAGATGATGTCACAAGTAACCTTGAAAAATTGCATGTGAAAAAGCAAGAAGAATTCCCGGAGGAAAGGGTAAGTGAAGGTAATAATTCGTATAAACATCCAACTGATTTAAAGTTGAAAAATGCTCATCCAATTGAGCAAGTTATAGGAAATATTTATGAAGGTGTTAAGACTAGAAGCTCAAAATAAAATATTTGTGGACAATATGCCATTGTATCCAAAATTGAACCATCCACTATTGACCAAGCTCTTGATGATGAAACTAGATCATAGGAAGTAAATTAATTTGAAAGAAACCAAGTTTGGCATCTTGTTCCAAGACCAAAAGACTGTATTGTCATTGACACAAAATTGGTCTTTAGGAACAAATTAGATGAAAGTGAACTTGTGGTGAGAAACAAAGCTAGACTTGTGGCAAAAGGATACTCACAAGGAGAATGAATAGATTTTGAGGAATCCTATGCTCCGGTTGCTAGATTAGAGGCCATTCGCATTTTACTAGCTTTTGCATCTCACATGAACTTTAAGTTGTTTCAAATGGATGTTAAAAGTGCATTTTTAAATGGGTATATAAATGAAGAGGTGTATGTTGAACAACCACCTGGATTTGAAGAGAAAGATCAATCTAAATTTGTATACAAATTAACCAAAGTATTATATAGATTAAAACAAGCTCCAAGGGCTTGGTATGAAAGATTAAGCAAAATTTTGATTGATCATGATTTCCAAAAAGGAAAGGTAGACAACACTTTGTTTATCAAGTATAAAGAAAATGATATCTTGATCATTTAAATTTATTTAGATGATATTATTTTTAATGCTACTAATGAGATCCTTTGTCAAGAATTTTCTGAGCTTATGCAGAAGGAATTTGAAATGAGTATGATGGGGGAGCTAAACTTCTTCCTTGGACTACAAATTGGACTACAAATTAAGAAACTAAGTGAAGGGATCTTCATAAACCAGTCCAAGTATATCAAAGAAATGTTAAAGAAGTTTGGCATGGAAAATAGCAAAGGGGCAAACACGCCTATGAGCTCAACCATTAAAATTGATAAAGATGAGAAAGGCAAACCAGTTGATTTAAAGTTATATAGAAGCATGATAGACTCTTTATTATATTTAACTGCTTCTAGACCCGATATACTGTTGAGTGTTTGTATATGCTCTAGATTTCAATCATGTCCAAAAGAATCACACTTGGTAGCTGTAAAAAGAATTTTCAGATATTTAGTAGATACTACCAACATAGGACTTTGGTATCCAAAGGGTTCTAATTTTGATCTGATCGGCTACTCGGATGAAGATTTTGCCGGTTACAAGGTAGATAGAAAAAGCACTAGTGGAACATGTCAGTTTCTTGGGAACATGTTGGTTTCATGGTTTTGAAGAAAACAAACTAGTGTTGCTCTATCCACCACGGAAGCCGAATATGTTGCTGTCGGGAGTTGTTGTGCCCAATTGCTTTGGATGAAACAACAACTTAGGGACTATGGCATGAATTTTAAAGATATACTTATTAGATGTGATAATACTAGTGCAATATGTTTAACTAAAAATCCAGTATTGCATTCTAGGACCAAGCATATAGACCTAAGACATCATTTTATCAGAGAACATGTAGAAAATCATGACATATGTTTGGAATATGTAAAAACAGGAGATCAAATTGCAGATATTTTTACCAAACCTCTAGCAAAAGAACCATTTTATAAAATTAGAAATGATATGGGGATGATTGAATTAACTTAAAAAAGCACAAGCTGAGGGGGAGCATAGGTTCAGGGGGAGCAGGCCCCGCCATTCTCAAAGGATTAACCTGCTCTATCTTTATTTTTGATAAATTCACAAAATGGGGGAGAATAAATTAGGATTTGAGTTGGGTAGATTATACATAAGTTTGCATATGAAAAAGTTTGAGAAACATGTAAATGATGAGAATGAAATATGTATGTTAAACTTCGAAATACAAAAGACCAGTGATTATTCTAAAGATACCAAAACAAGATAACATAGTGTGTTTTAAAGACATTGAAAGGTATATACTCAAATCGGTTTTGTCAATCATCAAAAAGGGGGAGATCGTTGGAAACATGTGGAAAATAAGCCAAGTCTATGTTTTGATGATTAACAAATCAATTTGAGTCAGTGTTGGTTACTAACATGTTTGTGAAGATGATTAAAGGATATAAAAATGAAGCATGACAAGTAAAGTTGATCCCCAAGTCGACTCAGACATCGACTTAGGCCAAGTCGATCCCCAAGTCGACTCCAGCAGCGACTTCAAGCGGCATTTTTCGTCCAGCGTTGAAATCAGGGAGCAAAGCTGCCAAAGTCGCAAACGAAGTCGACTCCGCATGCGACTTGGGTGAAGCGGCAGACCAAGTCGACTCCAGCATCGACTTCAAACGTGATTTTCTGTCCAGAGTTAAAATCGGGGATGGGAGCTGCCAAAGTCGCATCCCAAGTCAACTCCGCATGCGACTTGGGTGAAGTTGTAGACCAAGTCAACTCCAGCTTCGACTTCAGATTGACAGCACACGTTTTGAAGAGTAAGTCGCAAACCAAGTTGACTGAATGCTCGACTTGAGTAAAATTGAAGACCAAGTAGACTCAAATATTCAACTTAGGCCAAATGAAGATCAAATCAAGTCCAAAGCAAACAAGGTTGCATGTATTCATCATGGAAAATCAAGATCACACACTTCATGTACTCCAAGATTCAAGGATTCAAAGTTTACAAGTCACGGAGCTAAAGGACATCAAGCAAGGATGAATACACTGAGTTTCAAATGACATAAAATCAAGGAAAGTACATTAATTTGAAGAAATTTAAAGTGACCAAAGCCTTCTCCAAGGATTTCAAGTTCATCAAGCAAGCTAAGGAAGTGAAGTCGCACCCGAAGTCGACTTCACCTGCGACTTGGGTCAAGTCCAGGACCAAGTCGACCCAAGGAAGAACTTGAGCAGCCTGAGTATAGCTGAAGTCCCAGCCGAAGTCGACTTCATCTGCGACTTGGGCGAAGTCGCACCCGAAGTTAACTCCACCTGTGACTTGGGTCGCAACGGTCAGAAATTTTTTGAACATTGGCGCATTAAATGCGCGCCACCTACTTCCAAATGTTCGGATTCCCTCACCATTTATATAAGGCATTCAATATGAACATGGGGGGTAGCTGAAACTTCATTGATTGAGCATAACTCCCATTCCTAAAAGCATTAAGTTATCAAGCCAACATTTAGAAGAAAAACCTTGCTTTCAAACTGCCAAGAGCTACTTGCTGAATCATTAAGACTGCTTTACAAGTTCTTCTTCGTGCCAAATCTGCCTCTACACACTAGTAATGTGTAGAAACTTTCTTTTGTTATTTCTTGTTGTATTGAACTTGATTTAGTTTGGGTAACTAAGTTCAAGTGTAAGCAAAGTAGTGTGTGACTAAAGTGGAACTCGTCACCTACTTGTGCTGTGAATTGTATATGCCCCCTAGAGCTGGAATCTAGAAGAGAGCAGAGGCTCTAGTTGTATTCGCAGAAAATATAGTGGAACCCAAGTCACAAGGAGTGCGAGCTTGGAAGAGTGGAGTAGGGAAGGTTGCCCGAACCACTATAAATCTTGTCTATTATTTTTCATTTCCGCTTTCATTATCTCATTGCTTTCCATTTGTCTTATTAAAGGGAATTAAACTAAATCGGGGCAAAGTTTCTGTTTAAGTTGAAAAATTTTAAATACCCAATTCACCCTCCCTTCTTAGGTAATTGCTATCAACTCGGGATCAACACGCCATACTGAGAATCATAAAGAGCTAAATCATCGAGGAGTTTGAGGGCCTCCTCGTCAGTGAGTCGCATGAATCGGCAACCAGCGGCTGAATTGACGGCGCTTCGGCTAGGTCGATCGAGTCCATTGAAAAAGTTTTCAATAATATCTCCTTGCGAGATACCATGATGAGGGCACTTGCACTGCAGATCTTTTATCCTCTCCCACGCATCATATAAGGTTTCGCCATCTTTTTGGATGAACTGATTGATCTCGTCTCTGATTTTCCTGGTTTTATTTTGTGGAAAGAATTTTTCCAGGAATGCAGTAGAAAGCTCATCCCATGTGTTGAAAGTGTAGCGAGGCATAGAATAAAACCATTCGCTTGCCCTATCTTGAAGAGAAAATGGGAAAAGCTGCAGACGAATTACCTCATGTGGAATGTTTTGCACCCTGATTGTGTTGCACAATTGTAGGAATTTAGTGATGTGTACAGTTGGATTTTCAGAGGGAAGTCCTGCAAATTGGTCCTGTTGAACCATCCGGATGAGACCGGGATTTAGTTCAAAATTTCTTTCATCAATCTCTAGTTCGACTATGCAAGACGGAATCCACGAGGGTTCGGGCGGTTCCGATCGCTAAGTGTCATCCTTCTTGGAGGAGCGTTGTTCTCGGCCTAGCCTTCCTCCTGCTCTTGATGTGGCAGGTTTTGATTGTTGCATTCCGCCATGGTGTCTTCAAGATATTTCTACTGTATATAATCACGAATTCTTCTCCTAAGAGAACGTTCAATCTCAGGGTCATCAACAAAAAGTTTTTCAGCTAGTTATTTTGCAAAATTTCAAGTATGTGGGTGCATACAAAGATTAACTAGCTAATTTAGATCAAGAAAACCAAATAAAAATAAAGAAAGTATCTAAAAATAAACTTTAAAGTAACGCCGAACTCCCCAGCAACGGTGCCAAAATACTTGTTCACAATCTCACCGCAAGTGCATGGGTCGTAGATTGTAGTATATAAATTATCGATCCACAGGGAATTCGGGACTATAAATTTTGCTTTTAAACGCTTTCGTGTTGAATATGGAGAAAATATAGCAAATAAAATAGAGAAAATTGAAGGAAATTCAGTAAATAAAAAGGAAAGGAAATTTAACAAAATGGGAAAAATTGCAAATTAATAATGAGGAGAGAAAGCGATTATACGAGTACCTAGGGTCTAGGATTTCAAATGCGTCTTTTGCAACGGGTAGTGGTATAATTATTTAATTTGGATATTGTTTGTTAAAGGAGAACAGACTTTAATTTATCCTTGCACCTTCTCTCGAAACCTACAAAGTGTACCCTAATTTTCTGAACCACCAATTCTCATGGGATTAAGTTAATTAGAATCCATTAAGTTCTGTGGTTTGTTCATGGAATTCCTCAAGGTTATCATGCCTATTCTCATGGTCTTAGATTTCCAGGTTTAATATCTTGATTATCGTATATTAGGAATCCACCTCTCGGTTCCATCACCTAATATATGAAATCATGCCAAAGTACGGGCCCATGTACAAAGCAAGCATAAAAATCACAAAATATTAAATTAACAACAATATCCATCATAAATAAATTAAAAACTCACACCAAGCTATATTGTACGCATGCTACGTCCTAAGCCCTAGATTTAAGGTTTAGCCAAGCATGTTTAAGTTCAAAACAAAATTAAAATTACAATTCATCTTAAACAAGATAATTAAAATTAAAAAGGAAAAGGATAGAAAAGCTTATTGGTTTGAAGCCCTGATGGTGTGTAGGCCGCTCCACTCAACTTGCCGGCCCGTCTTTTTCCCGTGCTCTCCACCTTGCTTTCTCTCTTCAAATTATGCTCTTGAATTTTGCTGCTCCGGAACGAACTATGTTTGAATTTCCTATTGGCTTCCTTCTTAGAATATTCTCATGGAATTCTTTATTTTGCTCTCGTCAAAATTCTCTCTGTTAAAATCCGCTACGGAATGCTCCTTTTATAGCTGGGTACCTCAATTGCTGTGGGCACCACTATTTAATGCAATTCACGCAATGGAGCACACTGGAAATATTGCATATGGACATTTGACAAATTGCTGGATGTGCACAAGCTGGTGGGTCCCATCACCTAGGTGCAATTTCGATGTTTGAAATTAATGTTGGCGGTAAATACTTTTGATTTAATTGGACACAAATTACTTAGAGCTTTGCACGGCTAGAAAAATTGGAAGGCTAATTTTTTCAGATGCATTAGATGGATTAGATCTGTTGGACGTGATCAGATGGTTGATTTGGGCGGTGGAAAAATTGGTCGCTGATGTCGTTGCTGAAATGTAAATGGATTAAATGGGTGTGTTGAGTATCTCGTGAATTGGGTGCTGGAAAATAAACGGACTGCTGCATTTGAAATAAATGATTGGATTGCTTTATGGCAGCTGGTATGGACGACTGATCTAATTCACGTGATGTGTTGGAGAAATTAATGGGCTCCTAAACAAAATGGACGGTTGCAATGGATGTCATTTGATGCTGGATTTTTTTAAATGCACTGCTTTAAAATTATGCTCACGTGAATGGGAATAAAATAAATGGGCAGCTATGTGATGGATGGCTGGATGCAATGTGAATGCTGCATTTTTTATGGCGCTGGAAAATTTAGATGAAATGCTTAAAAATGCTCACATGAAAGGGCAGCTAGTGGGGTCCACTAAATGAATGAGCTACTGAAATTGGACAGCTAATTTACGTGAATTGGGATGCTGCTAAAACATGCTGCATTTTTAAATGAATGGAGCTTGATCATGGATGGTGCTGATCGTTAATTTCTGGTGGGCCATAATAGATCACGGAATGGGCAGCTGATTTTTGGTCATCTCATTTCACGTGATTGCTAAAAAATCTGTATGGATGGATTTTAATGCAGCTGATCTGATCACGTGATTCATCAGTACATTCAAAATTAAATGGACAGCTTTGATATATGCGTTGCTGCTAGTGGGGTCCATGATCACGTTAACTAGCTGCTGCATGCATTTGCTGAATGGAATTCACGTTATTGGTATCAATGGGCATTTGCTTCACTGGTGGGCCACACATATCTTGTTCACGTGATATGCTGCTGGTGGGACAAAAATCTGTGGACAGCTTAAATGCAAGAACCTGGACAGCTATGTGAGTTTAATGGTGGGCCATAGATGGTGCAATGATTTTCTTGAACGGCCAGATTTGATGATTAATTGGAATGGACGTGATGGCTTGATCATGCATGGGAATTAATGGATGGTGCTGATTAATTTGGAAGGCCAATTTTCTAAACAGTTTGATCTTTGAAATAAATGGCTGATTTTTGGCTGTTGAAGTGCTGAGCGGTCTTATGGAGGCCCGCTTGCTTGCTGAAATTGCAAGCCTGCATGAAATATTTAAATTATTAATTTGTTAAAAATTATTATAAAATTATTTCAAACTCATTTAATTCTATGGCAACAAATCAAATGTAATTTCAAGCCGAAAGATTATAAAAATTGTTTAAATTGCTTGAAATTAATATTTAATACCCAAAAGTTGTAAAACCACATTTTTATCCTAATTTCATATTAATTTAAATTAATTACGCACCAAATTGGTATAAAATGTCCACAAAATATAATACCAATTTTCCAATTATCAGCTACGAAAGGGCAGGTCTTGAAAATGCCAACGACATATTTCAAGACAGAGTTACAGCACAGTCAGTTCTACAAAAGTTTCTATGAGCGTAAGGTTTTTATTCCTAAGATCATAGATTTCAAGTTTCTAAGCGACTATGAATTTGAAATTGAGGAGCTACATGATTTCCAAGGATGGACCAATTTGTTGAAGGCAGAAGGCAGATGACAGGGTATATCCCGACTTGACTAGGATTTTCTACTACCTATGGGATGATCAGTATTTTTGCACTTTTGTAAAAGGAGTAGAAATATTTTTGGCAACAAGAGAGGTCCCAAGCCTAGATCAAGCTATTAGGCAGGTGGGACGTGTTGGTCCCGAGTTGATGGCTAAAACCAAGAGGGGAGGGGTGAATTTGGTATTTAAAAATTATATCTTAAACAGAAGCTTATCCCCGGATTAATCCAGTCCCCTTAATGAAGAAACAAAATGGAAAGCAATGTAAATAGCAGAAATATAAATCAAGCACACAGGATTTTTATAGTGGTTTGGGCAACCTCCCTACTCCACTCTTCCAAGCTCACACTCCCTGTGACTTGGGTTCCACTATTGTATTCTCTTAATACAGTTAGAGTCACTGCTCTCTTCTAGATTCCAGCTCTAGGTGGCATCAACAAAACACAGCACAAGTAGGTGATGAGTCACACTCCAATCACACAGTACTTTGCTTACACTTGATCTTAGTTCCTCAAACTAAATCAAGTTTAACATATACAATAGAAACAATAAGAAAACTACACTTTACAGATGTGTAGAAGCAGTTTGGCGCAGAGAAGAACTTGTTGAAGTGGCTTTGTATGATCAGTAGTTGAGCTCTTGCAGTTTGAAGCAAAGTTCTTCCTCTTTGGTTAGCTTGATCTCTTTAAAGCTCTTGTAGATGGTAGTTATGCACTCTTAATGATTTTCTGCTCTTTCTTTCGTCTATCATGAATGCCTTTTATAATTTTGGAGGGAACCCGAACGTTAGAGGGTAGGTGGCGCGCATTTAATGCGCCAACGTTCGAATAAATTCCGACCGTTGCGACCCAAGTCGCATGTGGAGTCGACTTCGGATGCGACTTCGCCCAAGTCGCAGATGGAGTCGACTTCGGGTGCGACTTCACTTCACCGTCGCAACTTCAAGTTTTAGTCAGGGTCGACTTGGGCATCAACTTGACCCAAGTCGCAGGTGAAGTCGACTTCAGGTGCGACTTCACCTTGTCAGGTTCCAAGTCTGAGTCCTGAGTCGACTTTGGCTTTCGACTTCAACTCAAGTCGATCATGGAGTCGACTTGGGTTGCGACTTGACTTGGTCTTTGCAAAATACGCTTTGTTCTTCATTTGATCTTCCTCTATCTTGCTTGGCTTGTTTCCTTGATGATTCTTAGGAGAGCCTGAGTTTTGAATCATGCGCCTTGCTTTGCATTTGACTCAGTTGGTCTTTAAGACTTGATAGACTTGATTTGATCTCCATCTTGAATCTCTGCTTTGAACTTGAGTGAGAGATTCCTTGAATAGGCTTTGAAACTGCGTCTTTGAAGTCTGAACTTCTCAAGTCGCGGATGAAGTCGACTTTGTCTGCGACTTCACCCAAGTCGCATCTGGAGTCGACTTGGCCTGCGACTTGGGCAGCTTCGTGCCCCAAAATTCAGCTCTGGACAGTTTTTCATGTTTGAAGTCGATAGCGAGGTCGACTTCGTTTGCGACTTGACTTCCCAAGTCGCATGTGGAGTCGACTTGGGTTACGACTTCACCTGCTAGTTGATTTTGCCTTTGAGGTTCTTTCTCAAGTCGATAGCTAAGTCGACTTTGGGATCGACTTCGCTACTTAAGTTCCTTAAAACAAATGGCAAACTCATTAGTCCTTTAAATATACTCAAGTTAGTTGTTGTTAATCATCAAAACTTAATCTTTGGTCAATTTTACTTTGTTTTGAAGTATTGTTTCCAACACTTTAAAGATTAATCCCCTTTTTTAAAGCAAATAGAGAGCAATTTAGATAAAGCAGTAAAAGGAAGCAGAAGACAAGATTTATAGTGGTTCGGGCAAACCTTCCCTACTCCACTCTTCCAAGATCACACTCCGTTGTGACTTGGGTTCCACTATGTATTCCTCGAATACACTTAGAGTCTCCGCTCTCTTCTAGATTCTAGCTCTAGGGGGCATATACAACTTAGAGCCTATGCTCTCTTCTAGATTCCAGCTCTAGGGGGCATAAACAACACACTGCACAAGTAGGTGATGAGTCCCACTCCAATCACACACTACTTTGCATACACTTGATCTTAGCTACTCAAGCTAAATCAAGGTTAATACAACAAGACTTTGAAATAAGAAAAACTACACTTTACAGAGATGTGTAGGCAGGTTGAGCTCGAGGAAGAAGTTAGAAGCAGCTTGGATGAGTATCGATGAAGCAGCTTGCACTCTTGAAGCTTTTTCTTCCTTTGAAAGTATATGGACCACAAAAAATGGAGAAAATCAAATGGGAAACCTTTCTTGCACTTATTTTCTCTCTTTGGACTTTGTAGAGTATATGACAATGTATTGTAGTGTCTTGTATTTTCTTTCACGTTCATTTGAGGGTCCTTTTATAGAATGAGGAAAATATGAACGTTGTAGAGGTGATTGGCGCGCAATAAATGAACTCCAACGTTCAAAAATTTGAACGTTATTCTCCAAGTCTAAGATGAAGTCGACTTGGCCTGCGACTTGGCTTCCAAGTCGCACATGGAGTCGACCTGGCTTGCGACTTGGGTTCTTCAGATATCCAAGTCTGAGACTTGGGTCGACTTGGCCTCAGACTTCAACTCAAGTCGATCCTGGAGTCGACTTGGGTTGCGACTTGACTTGGTCTTCGCCAATAATGCCTTGATCCTCATTTGATTTTGCTTCTAGCTTGCTTGGCTTTCTTCCTTTAGTCCTTTTAATTGTCAAGTGGCTCCTCATACTTGTAGATCTTGTGATTCATGAAGAGCTTGGCCTTGATCCATCTTGGATTTGCTTGAACATTTGCCTTGGACTTGATAGACTTGATTTGAACTTGAACTTGAATCCTTACCTTGAATCTCAAGAATACTCAAGTTAATCTTAATCATGGACTTTGCATATTACTTGGATTTGAGAAAGTCCAAATAGATTCTTGGAATGAGCTTGGGAATGCATCTTTCAAGTCTGAACTTCTCAAGTCGAAGGTGGAGTCGACCTTGTCTGCGACTTCACCCAAGTCGCACCTGGAGTCGACTTCGTCTGCGACTTGGGCATCTTTGTGCCCCAAAATCAGGTCTGGACAGTTTTTCTCGACTGAAGTCGATAGTGAGGTCGACTTGGTTTGCGACTTGGCTTCCCAAGTCGTAAGTGGAGTCGACTTAGCCTACGACTTCACCTACTATTCTTCCAGTTTTGATTTTGCCTTTGAAGTTCTGTTTCAAGTTGATAATGGAGTCGACTTTGGGATCGACTTCACCCTAAGTCGAAGTCCAAGTCGACTTGGGGATCGACTTGACTATTTCAATTCCTTAAAACATTTGGCAAACTCATTAGTATACTTGATATACTCAAATTAGTCTTTGTTAATCATCAAAACTCATGCTTTGGTAAATTTTGTTTTGTTTTGAACATTGTTTCCAATAGGACGAATCTTGGAGGTCCCTTATGAGGATGAGTAGCTGCCTGCAGATCTATCTATCACCCAAATGTATAATCAGCTCACCAGGAACAACAGATATCATCCTAGGATTAAATTTTTGCATTACATGGATTTATCCCAAAGGCTAAGGGTCCTAAGGCTATTGATTGCCCACTGCATCTACCCAAAAGGCGGAGGTAGAAATCAACTAAACCTGCAGGAGGCAGAAATCCTCTGGAAAGTCGCCAATCGAGTCAAAGTCAGTCTTCCGCGACTCTTCCTAGAAGCCCTAGCCTCCAGAAAAGACAACCCATGAGGGGTTTTGCCCTACGGAACTTGGATTACTAAGATCATGGAGCATTTCGAGGTCGACATTGAAGGAGAGCCATTCGAGGTGTTGAAGCCGACGAATGTGATCAACAAGGTCTTGCTCCAAAGGATGAAAATAAATGTGGAGCAGTTCAGGGCAGAATGAATCTAAGAAAGGATGGGCGTACCGGCTCCAGAAGAAGCCGAGGAAGCACATGTTTAGGGGGAGCAGCCTGCGCCAACCAGAGGAGCAACCAGCTCCACATGACGCCCCCGAGGAGCCTGCGTCACCGTACTCCCATAGATCCTGCTCACCCCATGGTTCCGAGATCCCAGATCTTGCACCTCGACCACCATCATGGGATAACTCGGTGAATGCTATCCGAGAGCACTTGGAGCATATAGAGGACCGGTTGACATCTCAGATCGCCGGGGTCCTCACCGCCATCATGGATATGCATTCATGGCAGGACCGCATGAATAGGGAGCTTCGGACGATACAGTTTCACTTGGCATCCGAGAGCCATAGAAATTAGTCAATACCCAAACTGGATCCATTTGACACCGGATCAGTGCGCAGAGATCCGTCTCCGGGCCCCGTATCATCGTTTTATTCATCAGCCCATGTTCGACCTATCCGACCTACCCCTGCACTCCATATCCCATATCGGCATTCTTATATGCCAAATGTCAGCGAGTCAACCCCTATTTGATCTATTGACAAAAAGGGGGAGAATAGTTAAGTTTATGTGTTTAGTTTTTAGAATTTTGGGTTGGGTAGCTTATATATAGGTTTTTGAAACTTGTATGAAATATTTTTTGATCATATATGAAAAGTTTATGAAAAATTTTGTTTATGCTCTGTTTATACTTATGCTCTGATTACTTGTGCTCTGTTTTATATGAAATTAAAGTGATTGTTTGAATGAATGAAATGATTGTATGAATGGATTCAACTTGTGATTTAAGAAATTGTAACATATGCAAAAGGAATATGTATGACAATTCAAAAGACAAAATGACCAATTATCATCCTAAAAATATCAAAACAAAATAAAAATGGCATGTCTTAAACATATCGAAGGGTATATACTCAAATCGGTTTGTCAATCATCAAAAAGGGGGAGATTGTTGGAAACAAGAGTTGAAATCAAAAGCAAAATACTCAAAATATATATTTTGATGATTAACAACTCAATTTGAATAAGTTTTAACTAGTAATATATTTTGTGTAATGTTTAAGGATATAAAAATAAAAAATATGAAGCATGACAGGTCAAGTCGATCCCTAAGTCGACTCAGGCATCGACTTAGGCCAAGTCGATACCCAAGTCGACTCCATCTCAGACTTGAAAGGGCATTTTTTGTCCAGCATTGAAATTGGGGACCAAAAGCTGCCGAAGTCACAAATAAAGTCGAATCCACATGCGACTTGGGTGAAGTCGCAGACCAAGTCGACTCCAGTATCGACTTCAGACAGACAGTACAGAATTTGAAGAGCAAAGTCGCAAACCAAGTGACTTGACATTCGACTTGAGTGAAGTTGAAGACCAAGTCGACCCAAACATTCAACTTGGATCAAATGAAGAACGAATCACATCCAAAACAAGCAAGGTTTCTTGAATTCATCATGTTGGATGAAGAACACACATTTAGACATCTTTCATGCACTCCATGATCCAAGTATTCAAGATTTCAAGACATGAAGCTAAAGGATTTTATGCAAAGATGAATATACTGAGTTTCAAATTATACAAATCAAGGGAAGAACAATTAAGTTGAAGAAACATAAGCAAGAAAAATCATTTCAAAGAAATTTAAGTTCACTTGGCATCTAAGAAAGTCAATTTACAACCGAAGTCGACTCCAGAGGCGACTTGGGTCAAGTCCCAGTCCAAGTCGACCTAAAAGATAGACTTGGAAATTGGAGGAATTCGAAGTCGCACCCGAAGTCGACTCCACATGCGACTTGGGTCAAGTTCAAGACCAAGTCGACCTGAGGAAGAACTTGAGCAGCCTGTTTTCAACTGAAGTCGCACCCAAAGTCGACTCCAGCCTGCGACTTAGGTGAAGTCGCACCCAAAGTCGACTCCAGCCTGCGACTTGGATCGCTACGTTCAAAAATTTGAACGTTGACGCATTTATTACGCACCAACCAACTCTCTAACGTTCAAATCTCTCCTCCCATTATATATAAACACTCAAGAAAATGTGAAAGTACACAAGATAGAGCAGAAAAAGAGAAAAGAGAAGCTACTAAAATCTATATTCCACTTTCTTCTACTTTTGAGTGATCTATACACTTTTGAAGGAAGAACAAGCTTTCAACTTGCTGTTTGCTTCAACGCCAATCGATTCGTCACTTCTACGAATTCTTCCCTAAGCTGAAACTTGCCTACACAAATCTATAAATTGTAGATTTCTTTCATTTCAATTTGTTATTTGATTTTTGATACTTGGTTTGATTTTGGTGTTTCAAATCAAGTAATAGCAAAGTAGCGCTGTGACTGGAGTGGGACTCGTCACCTACTTGTACTAAGTGTTGTATATGCCCCCTAGAGCTAGAATCTAGAAGAGAGTGGAGGCTTTAGTTGTATATGCCCCCTAGAGTTGGAATCTAGAAGAGAGCGGAGGCTCTAGTTGTATTCGCAGAATACATAGTGGAACCCAAGCACAAGAAGTGTGAACTTGGAAGAGTGGAGTAGGGAAGGTTGCCCGAACCACTATAATCTTGTCCATTGATTTTTATTTCCACTTTCACTATCTTATTGCTTTCCATTTGTTTCATTAAAGGAGACTAAACCAAATTGGGGTAAAGTTTCCAGTTTAAGTTGAAAAATTTTAAATACCTAATTCACCCCTCCCCTCTTGGGTAATTTCCATTAACTCGGGACCAACATATTGTATGGCTCTACGGAGTGCCTAAGTCAATAGTATCCGATCAGGATGAGACGTTCACGTCTCGATTTTGGAAGAGTTTGCATGAAACTCTAGGCACCCAATTCAATTTCAGTACAACATTTCATCACCACACTGATGGATAGTCGGAGTGGGTAAACCAGATTATCGAGGATATTCTCCGTATGTGTATATTGGAATTCGGAGGATCATAGGATGGATATGTGTCGATACCGGAGTTTGCGTACACCAACAGCTATCAGGCTAGTATTCAAATGGCTCCATGTGAATCATTGTATGGACGACAATGTTGAACGACTTTAAACTAGGATGAAGTTGGAGAGAAAAATTTAGCCCCAGATTTGTTTCAACAAATGGAAGACAAAGCGCAGGTTATTCACCAGTGTACACTCACAGCCGAGAGTCGGCAAAAGAGTTACACAGATTGCAAGAGAAGGGATTTGAATATCCAAGTTGGCGAACATATTTTTATAAGGGTCACGCCATTCAAAGGAGTTACAAGATTTGGGAAAATAGACAAGTTAAATCCCAGGAATATTGGGCCATTTGAAGTGTTGGAAAGAATTGAGAAATTAGCCTATAGAATAGCATTACCTCCAGCACTAGCTTTAATACATAATGTCTTTCATATTTCGATGTTAAGGAAGTATGTTCTAGATCCAACACATGTATTAATAGTAGAGAATTTACCGATTCAAGACCATTTGAATTATAAGAAAAGACCTCTTAGGATCTTGGATCATAAAGTGCAAAAGCTTCGGAATAGAGAGATTGAATATGTTAAAGTTCAATGGAATAGATATTCCGAAAGCGAGGATACTTGGGAACTAAAGGAAGAAGCGAAAAGAAAGTGTCCCCAGTTATTTTAAAAGTAGAAGGTTTCGAGACTAAACCTATTATAAGGAGGGAAGAATTGTAACACCCAGACCCAAGTAGGACTCATATAGGTGCATTTAAGTTGTAAATATGATCTATGTATGAATTGATTGATTTATGGATATTTTTATGAATTGATAAATTTTTGTAATTAGGGTTGTGATTAAGGATGGTGATTAAGATTAATCGCCATGACCCAATGTGAGACAACATGCCTAAAAGGGCTTAATGAGGATTAAAAAATGCTAATGTGGCATGAATATTTATTTTAATTTTCATGATTTAATTAATGAAAATTAGAATGAAAATTATGGAATTATGTTGGAAAATGTAGAAAATTCATAACTTGACGCCTATAAGGCAGAATGAGATGAAATTGTGGCGGTTTTGGAAATTGTGGCACCCCAAAACCTAGTGTCACATCCTGAGCCTTACCTCGGGATCGTATTGATTGGTAAACGTGATCAGGATTGTTGCCCTGTTACACGGTGGGTTTTAACGGATGTTTATCCAATTTAATATTTCCTCATAAGAGTTTGATTTCTCTTATTTTCATCTCAAGCATATCTAGGTCATTTCCAACCCATTATTATACACAAAGCATGCTAATGAAAATTTTTTTATCAAATACATAAATCAGATGTCACTGCATGTATTAACCATAGTGATCAACATAAAACATTTGAATGGTTACAATCATTCAATATGAATTATTTCATAACATAGAAGTGCCAAAGTTTTTCCATGACTTTCTCAAGCTGGAACTTGCTCCTTCGCCATTTCCTGTCTTTCACCTATCTTTGGGTTTGGAAAACAAAATCGTGAGTCGAAACTCAATAAGCAAGCTATTTACCTTTTACAGGCAATTCATTTCAGGAAACATTTTGCATTTAAAATCATCTTGAAAAGCAACTTATACCTTTTCAACAGGTATATCTTGAAAACATAAAATCTTATACTCATCACGAGTAGGATATGCATAATGCCATATTAAAATATGAACATATGAACATATCCATCATATCTCCCTTAGGATGGAAGCTAGCCAGGCAACCATCTGTCTACGTCATCTCCCATTTCAGAGAGGGCGCCGCCGGCCTTGGGCCTATTTTAACAACTTGGCCACACCATGCTAGCATGATTTTTCAATCAGAAACATATAATCACATCATTTTTCTATAGCATTTATCAAAGAAAATTTGATAATATCACATTTGAAGTAAAAACATCATTTCAACACCATTTAACTAAGGAATGGCCATCCTTAAATACCTCTAAAATATTTTCAATATTTACATTAAACAGTTAATAAAAAAATCACATTTATTCAAAGCAATTTAGGAAAGCAAAAATCATTTAGAAAATTCGCTTGCTTACCTGTGTTCCTTAGCTTTCCGACTCCACTTTTTCTTTGCCTTTGCCTACATGAGAATAATATACTTTTTCATATATTTCTTTTCTTCATGTCTCATTTAGTTTTCTAACCCATTTCATTCACATATATCACTTATTTGACTTCTCAAGTCATTATGCACATATATAGCATATATCGCACATATTAGCACATTTCAGGGTTTCATACACAATATATATAACCCCATAATTAGGGTAATCCTTCCATCATATAATGATCATTTAATACTTATCATTTATAGGTTCATTAACATCAATTTTCTATTTATCAATCCTTTTCCAAAATACACGCATCGGTGCTCATTTTATGCACACATCGTCACTTCATACTTCATAAATAAATTCTAAATTTGAAATTAATAATTATACACTCTAAACAGATGTATAATCATGAAATATATCATATTTTCATACATTTTTGCACATAATCACATTTCACAAGTCATTCATCAGCCTTGCATATCTATTCCTTCACATATGCCCATTTGGCTACATATACATAATGTATTTCATAAAATTTTCTAAGTCAGAAAATTAATCCATATTTCAGAGTGTTAATTACCCTTAATTACCACTGCATTTAGGGTATTTTTAGGGGATTTAAATCCACTTACCATAGGTTTCCAAAACAGCAACTTTGGAACCCATTTTTCACCCATTTAACGTGTCTTTTGACACATAACCCTAAGCAGTTTAATAAATCCGAATTTTCAGCAAATAATTCCATTTTTCCTAATCCAAATTTAGGACATTAACACATGTTTAACATTCATAAATTAAAATCTCTCAAAACAGCAAGTTGCTTACCCGTTTCGGGTCCCGTTTTCACTCCATTTATGCATTGTTTCATAAATCCATAAAAATCAGATTTTGAAATTATTTTCCCAAATCCTTTTGGGAATCAATAATACATTAAACCTAGGGTATTTTACCCTACAAATCATTCACGAATCATGCAAATCCATTTCCATAGCATTTTTAACCTAAAAATGAAGAATTCGGGTCATAAACGTCGCTTTACATTCCATATTTTCTAAAATTCATGATTTAAGCTCAAATCAATAAATGTTCTGCATCAATACATGATTCATAACCTAATAATATCATTCATTCAAAGCAGCAACTTGACATGGGGATTTAGGTTTATCAAGCTGAGTTTTCCACTCAATACACATTCTAAACTTCATTTTCAACATCTATAACATGGAAATTCATTCATAAATCTTAATACCAATTTCATATTCAATAAAAGGCATGTTGAATCATAATTCAGGAATTCTTTAAGCATCCATTTCATATTCAAATTTCGGAGTTTAAAACTCAAGTTAAACAACTCAAAACAACACATATACTTACTTGGTTAATGCACTCCAAACCCTAAACACTTGGAGATGATTTCCTCCACCAAATTTCCGTTCTTTTTCCCTCGCTTTTCCTTCTATTTTCCTCTTCCTTTGCTGGCAAAAAATGGACGTGATTTGCTGATCTAGAGGAAGGAATTTCAGCACTTAGCAAAATGTCCAAACTTCAACTCAAATGGGCGTGCATGGCTTTTTATAGGTGCTGGATATATCCAACTATGGACCCCACATCTTGAGCTGATTTTCCACACACTTAATGCTCCCTTATCCCCCTCATGTGCTGGCTGATTTACAGCCTAGTAAAATAGGTTTTTACCATTTTTAAAAAATCCAAAACCTGCTCTCATCTTGACCGTGCATTTGACCCCCCATAGGTTTTTATTTTTTTTCAATCCTAATTTAAGGGTAAATTATACACCTCATTAACCTTTAATTTATGTATTAATTTGGTATTAAAAATTTAAGAAAAATGGCAGAAATCTGCACATTTCATTGCACATTATCACCCCTATATGTTGTCCACGTTTTCCACTTTCATGGCAGCTGCATTTTAATATTTTTTTGCTGGAAATCTACATGATTAAATGCATATTCTTATGGCCCTACATTTAATCTGCATATGTACATATTTTATAAAATAAAAAATAAAAAATATGCAGCAATACAACCCCTTGGATGTCCCCTATATGACACCTTACCTATGCTCATGTTGAGCACTTGTAGCTTCATCATGGTAGACCTTCATTGCTGGGATTTTATTTGGATTTTATCATTTCATAATAATATATAAAATACCCTAGAAATGAGCTTCATTTGACACCTCATTTTCCATTAAATTCATGTAATTATTCAATGTACTCAAGCATTAAATGAATGGTACTTTTTAGGTGTTAAAGTCAAGCATGCTCACCTTTTTGAATGCAGCTATTTTTCTAATATTTTAAGCTTAATCCAAACCTTCCAAAATAAACATCTCATAATTTCATTCAACCGTTTCAAATTTTATCTCAATCCGATTTTCGTAGCTCAAATTATAGTCGTTTAAAGTTAATGGTTGAAATTGAGATGTGATCAATAAATCATTATACTCATTTCATCAAGAATTTTCATAACCCAATAATTACATAATACCAAGCCCAACATCATCAACTCTCATCTCAAATTTCACTTAAATCCACCTTATAGGCGTTGAGTTACGAATTTTCTAGTGTTTTTCTATTAAACTTGTCAATTACCACACAAATGTTCATAATTCAAATTAAATAATGGAAAATGATTATCCATTATGTATTTGCACATTTCAATCAACAACAATTTACTCTAATTCTATTGTCCCATATTAGCTCAAAATGATTAATCACATCATTATTGTTAATCCTTAACCCTAATTGCAGTAGAAAAATCATATAAATCATTCATAATTCAATAATTCACATGTAAATATTATATACATGATCAATGGTTACATATGGGTTCTACATAGGTTGGGTTTCACAATCCTCCCCCCTTATAACAGGTTTCGTCCCGAAATCGTCTATTCTTTAAATGGCTGGGGGTATTTCCGTTCCATCTCTTCTTTTAATTCCCAAGTGGCTTCATTTTCGGAATACTAGTTCCATTGCACTTTTACATACTCAATTTTCCGATTCCCAAGCTTTTGTACCTTCTGATCCAAGATTCTCACTGGCCTTTCTTCGTAATTCAGATAATCTTGAATCGGTAAATTTTTAGCCACTAATATATGTGTTGGGTCCGGAACATACTTCCTAAGCATTGATATAAGAAATACATTGTAAACTAGGGCTAATGCTACTCGATAGGTCAATTTTCCAACTTTTTTCAAAACCTCAAATGGTCCAATATACCTGGGATTCAGCTTTCCCCCTTTTCCCAAACCTTGTAACTCCCTTGAATGGCGTGACCTTTATGAACACATGTTCGCAAACTTGGATGTTCAAATCCCTTCTCTTGCAATCTGTGTAACTCTTTTGCCGACTTTGGGCAGTGAGTATACACAGGCGAATAGTTTTTACCATGTCTGCCATTCGTTGAGATAAGTCTGGGGCTAACCTTTTCTCTCCAACTTCATCCCAGTTCAACGGCGTTCGACATCGCCGACCATATAATGCTTCAAATAGAGCCATTTGGATGCTAGCTTGATAACTATTGTTGTATGCGAATTCCGCAATCGATATATACTCATCCCATGATCATCCAAACTCCAAGGTACACATACGGAGCATGTCTTCAATGACTTGGTTCACCTGCTCCGTTTGTCCATCGGTTTGAGGATGAAAGGTTGTACTAAACTTGAGTTGGGTGCCTAGGGTTACGTGCAAACTTTTCCAAAACCTTGACGTAAATGTTGCATCTCGATCTGAGATGATAGACTTTGGCACTCCATGAAGTCGTACGACCTCCTTGTAATAAACCTTAGCTAGTCTTTCTGCTGTATAAGTCCTTCTGATAGGTAGGAGTGCGTGACTTTCGACAACTTATCTACGATTACCCATTTGGAATCATTTCCCGCTTGGGTCTTAGGTAATCCTTCTATGAAGTCTGTTGTGATATCATCCCACTTTCATTCAAGAATTTCTAAGGACTGTAGCTTACCAGGTATTCTCTGGTGATCCGCTTTCACCCGTTGGTAAGTTAAACACTTAGCCACGTATTCAAAAAGTGATGATTGTATGTGTAATTGTGATAGTCTGGTCCAGACTCCTTGTGGTGCCTCGAACCGAAGCATCCACATAGTCCTTACTCCGGGATTTTGTCGATTGGTAAACGTGACTCAGGATTGTTGCCCTAATCGCACGGCGGGTTCTTAATTGGATCTCGTCCAAAAAAAATTTTCATTTCTTTCTTTTTCTTTCATCACATAAGCATACACGTTATTCATAATAGACTCATCCATATCATCATAAAACCATTCATATCTTCTTTTTATAGAGATAATTCACATAAGTACAAACATGTTTGTAATATCCATTAAACATGTTTTCAACATGATTATCATACATTTGTCCCTTTGGACGCATACATAGAACTGCAGTTAAATTTGCAGGTTATTTCTACCTGGCATCCTTTATGAGTCAGCTCCATAGCCTGTTTGTCATTTTGAAAACACATATGAGTAATAATACTCAGTAAACAAGCCTTTTTCTTTGGCAAGTAAACATTTTCCTTTCATTCAAATGCATTTCTCCCCATTTGGTAGGAGACACTTACCAAGTGATCAATTACCAAGTGGCTCTCCTTTGGCCTTTCTTCCGGTGTAGGACATTGAGCTTGCATATGTCCTACGCCTGCGCATCTGTAGCATTTTGTAACCTCCTTCTTCTTCTCTCTTTGTGGTCTTTCTTTGAAGTCTTTGAAGTTTTTTTCTTTTCTCACAAATTTTCGAAACTTACGAGTAAGAAGTGCGATATCTTCATCACCATTATTAGACGAGGAGGTAGATTCTTCAGATTTGCGTGCAACTTTTAATGCAATGATTTTCTTGCCTCTATGATTCTCTTCGTTTCTTCTCTTAATTAACTCATGTGACATTAATGAGCTAATTAGATCTTCTAGCTTTAGGGTGTTGAGGTCTTTGGCTTCTTCAATAGCTGTAATCTTTGGAGTCCATGAATCCGGTAGAGCTCTTAGTATCTTCATAACCTGCTCGGATTCAGAAATAGCTTTTCCAAGACCTTTCAAGGCGTTAGTAATTTTAGAGAATCTAGCAAACATTTCAGAAATATTTTCTGTTTCTAACATTCTAAAGTTTTCCAATTCTCCTATCAAAATATTTCTCCTAGTCCCTTGGACTTGAGAAGTTCCTTCATAAATAGATGTTAGAGTATCCCATATTTCTTTAGCGGTTAGGCAAGAAGATACTCTATCATATTCGGAGGCCCTAAGAGCACAAAATAAAGAGTTCATAGCCTTAGCATTGCTCTTGACGGTTCTTACTTCCTCTTCGGTCCACTTGGAAGCTCTTTCATCTATAGGCAAAGTTACTCCATCTTGGATAGCAATCCAAGAGTCCATATCGGTAGCCATGATGAGTTGCTTCATACGAAGCTTCCAATAACCAAAGTTGTTCCCATCAAACAATGGTGGCCTTGTGAAAGATTGGCCCTCAGCAAAAGCGGGAACGGAAATCGATTGGGATGCCATATCAATAGATCTCTTTGGTTTAACTCAAAGACCTGCTCTGATACCACTTGTTGGTCCCGAGTTTGATGGCAAAACCCAAGAGGGGACGGGTGAATTGGGTATTTAAAAATTTATAACTTAAACAGAAACTTAACCCCGGATTAATCCAGTCCCCTTAATGAAGAATCGAAATGGAAAGCAATATAATGTAGAGAGCAGATAAATAAATCAAACACACAAGATTTTTATAGTGGTTCGGGCAACCTCCCTACTCCACTCTTCCAAGCTCACACTCCTTGTGACTTGGGTTCCACTATTGTATTCTCTCAATACAATTAGAGTCACTGCTCTCTTCTAGATTCTAGCTCTAGGGGGCATATAACACACTGCTCAAGTAGGTGATGAGTCTCACTCCAATCACACACTACTTAGCATACACTTGATCCTAGTTCCTCAAACTAGATCAAGTTCAATCATAAATAAATGAAACAACAAAGAAATCTACACTTTACAGATGTGTAGCAACAATTAGGCGCAGAGAAGAACTTGTTGTAATGGCTTTGAAGATTCTGAAATATAGCTCTTGCAACTTGAAGTGAAGTTCTTCCTCTTTGAATGGCTTGATCTCTTTAGAGCTCTTGAATATAGTAGTTATGCACACTTAATGATTCTCAGCTTCTTCCCTCGTCTACCATGAATGCTATTTATAATTTTGGAGGGAATCCGAACGTTAGAGGGTAGGTGGCGCGCATTTAATGCGCCAACGTTCGAATAAATTCCGACTGTTGCGACCCAAGTCGCATGTGGAGTCGACTTGGCCTGCGACTTGGCTTCCAAGTCGCACCTGGAGTCGACTTCGTGTGCGACTCCAGTTCTTCAGATTTCCAAGTCCGAGTCTGGGTCGATTTGGCCTTCAGTCCTCAACTCAAGTCGATCCTGGAGTCGACTTGGGTTGCGACTTGGCGTGGTCTTTTGCAAGAACACCTTGATCTTCATGAACTGACTTGAACTTTGTTAAATTTGTCTTCATTACTTGGATATTTCTTCATTTGGAATAAGCTTGAAGATTAGCTTTGGACTTGATAGACTTGATTTGAACTTCGAATATGAATCTTAGCTTTTGATCTTCAAGAAACTTCAGTTGCTTTTTGAGAATGAACTTTGCATCTTATTTGGATTTGATAAAGTCCCAATGGATCCTTGGAATAAGCTTGAAACTTCAATCTTCAAGTCTGAACTCCACAAGTCGAAGTTGGAGTCGACCTCGTCTGCGACTTCGCCCAAGTCGCACCTGGAGTCGACTTTGCCTGCGACTTCGTCATGTCCGTTTCCTCTTTTTCAACTCTGGATGCTCGAAGTCGATGCTGGAGTCGACTTCGTCTGCGACTTGGTTTCCTAAGTCGCACCTGGAGTCGACTTGGCCTGCGACTTCACTTGTTCTTCTCCCCTTTTCAACTCTGGATGCTTGAAGTCAATTCTGGAGTCGACTTGGTATACGACTTGGCTTCCATACTTGATTTTCTTCAAATGAATATTCCTTAAACATTTCCACAAACCTGTTAGTAGCCAAGACTTACTCAAATTGATTTGTTTAATCATCAAAACATAGATTTAGCTAGTTTTCCACATATTTCCAACACTTTTGACACTTAACCCTAAGCAGTTTAACAAATCCGAATTTTCAGCAATTAATTCTATTTTTCATAATCCAAATTTAGTGCATTAACACATTTTTAACATTCATAAACAATTTTATCTCAAAACAGCAAGTTGCTTAATCGTTTCGGTCCCGTTTCCATTGCGTTTAGCCATCGTTTCATAAACCCATAAAAAATCAGATTTGAATTTATTTTCCTAAATACTTTTGAGAATCAATAATACCTTAACCCTAGGGTATTTTACCCTACATAGCATTCACAAAGCATGCAAACTTATTTCCATAGCATTTTTAACCTAAAAGGGAAGATTTCGGGTCATAAACGATGCTTTACATTCCATAGTTGATAAAATTCATTCCTTAAGCTCAAATAAACATATGTTCTTAATTAAAACATATTTAATAATCTAAACATATTTTCCATATCAAACAGCAACTTGTCTTTTAGATTTAGGGTTTGTCAAGTTGAGTTTTCAACTCATATGTCATTCAAATCATCACTTTCATCATCTACAACATGGAAATTCATACATGTAACCTAATATCAATTCCATATTCATTAAAAAGCATGTTAAATAATCATTTTAAGGATTCTTTAATCATCCCTTTCATATTCAAATTTGAGAATTTAAAACCCAAGTTAAACAACTCAAAACAACACGTATACTTACTTGGTTAGTGCACTCCAAACACTAAACACTTGGAGATGATTTCCTCCACCAACTTCCCTTATTTTTCCCTTGATTTTCCTTCTATATTTCCTCTTCTTTTCTGGCTCTAAAAGGGACATGAGTTTCTGGCCTTGAGGGAGAGTTTGCAACACTTAGAAATTTTTTCCAAAGTCCATTCCCGAAAAACGTGCATGGCTTTATAAGTTGGATCCAATCCAGCTGTGGACCCCTCATTTTGCTGCATTTTCCACATCACTTAATGCTTCCTTATCCCCCTCATGTGTTGGAAAATTCTTAGCCAAGTAAAATTGCATTTTACCAATTTTTAAAAATCCGAAAACTGCTTTAAACCAAGACCGTCCAAACTGTCCAGCCATCACATCCATTGTTGTCCATTTTTCCCGCAATTTTACATTTTTTTCAACATTAATTTAAGGGTAAATTATACAATTAATTATCCTTTAATTTATGTATTAATTTTTTGTTAAAAAAATTAACAAAATGGCAGCAAACTGGCATATTTCTGTACGTCAGTTGCCCTCCTATTGTCCACATTTTCTCTCTCCCATTCAACTGTATTTTATAATTTTTATTACTGGAAATTTGCATGATTGAATGCATATATTTGTGTCCCTACATGTCAGAAATGTAAGTACATATTTTGAAAATAAAAAATCAAAATATGCAGCAATATAACCCCTTAGACGTCCCCATAGTGCCACATTACCTATGCCTCTTGTGTGCACTTTGTAGCATCATCATGATAAACTTTTATTGCTGGAATTTTATTTGGATTTTAGCATTTCCCAATAACACATAAAATACCTTAGAAATGGGCTGCATTTGACACCTCAACTCTCATTAAAATCATGCAATTATGCATTGTACTCTAGCATTAATTGAAAGGTACTTTTGAGGTGCATTAGTCAACCATGCTCACCTTTTTCAATACATGTATTTTTCCAATATTTTATGCTTAATCCAAACCTTCCAAAATAAACATCTCATAATTTCATTCAACCGTTTCAAATTTTATCTCAATCCGATTTTCCTAGCTCCCGTTATAGCCGTTTAAAGTTAACGGTTGAAATTGAGATATGTTCAATAAATCATAGCACTCCTTTCATCAAGAATTTTCATAACCCAATAATTCCATAATACCAAGCCCAACATCATTACTTTCCATTTCAAATTTCACTTGAATCCGCCTTACAGGCGTTGAGTTATGAGTTTTTCAGTATTTTTTCCACTTAATTTAACAATTATCACACCAATGCTCATTATTCATTTTAAATGAATTAAAATGATTTTCCATGATGTATTTGCACATTTAAATCAACAACAATTTACTCCAATCCCATTGTCTCATATTAGCTCAAACTTATTAATCACACAATTATTGCTAATCCTTAACCCTAATTGCAATAATTAGCAAAATCACATAAATCATTCGTAATTCAATAATTCACATATACATATCATATACATGATTAATGCATACATATGGGTTCTACATGGGTTAGGGTTTCACAGCTGCAACCACTCTTTCTTCTATGAGCCTAGTTTGCCTGGACTCAGTTTCCTCTTCCACATTTCTTTCAGGGCTTTCATTATTCCTTCTTTGTTGATTCCTTTGATTCGATCCTTCTATTACAAGACTTCCTCTTTTAGGTCGGCTAGATTCGCCAACTTCATGTTGGCTTGGAACCTTTGTCGCTGCCTCTTTTCCTTTATTTTTCCTTAATCCTGCTCTTGTTTCCACCATTATGTTAATCTGAGTATATAACAGCACACTTTTCGTTTTCAATTAACATTAAATCATTATATACACATTTCATTTAAAATCAATGTTAAGTCATTGCATACGCATTTCATCATTACACGGTCACAACCAATTCATTCAATCACAATTATATCACATCGTTCAAGCTCATTCATTCATATATCTAAAACTCACAAATTTAGTTATATCAACATATTCACTCATATTCACATCATCATATCCATAGTTAGTACATGTGAAAGTAAATCATACTTATGTACACATATAACATCGCACACACATTTCATACTTGTATACATGTCAATCTATCTTGGCAACCATATTGTCATCATACCACACTTATATATACACAACTTGTTAAAAAAAGCACTCATCGTCTTCCTGGGCCTCTCCTTAGAAGTCTATGTCTATGTGCAACTTGTGAGGGTGCCTCCGTAAGCGTGCTAGTATCGGACCACGCCTGGAACTCATCCTGTCCACTTTCATCATCGTCCTCCTCATCCTCGTCCTCCTCTACAAATTCTACTGTCTCCTCTTCTACTTCCTCCTCTACTTCTTCCTCTTCCTCTTCCTCCTCCTCTTCCTCGACAGGCTCGAGAAATTCCATAGGATCGTCATCATCATTGACTTCGGCAAGTCGGACAATTTCACCTGTATTCTCCATGATATATAGCATAACCTCATCGGGTTTAGGAGCTGAAGGTATTTCGATGACTCCCTCTGCACGACGCTTCTCAATATAGAGGGCCATGTCTATCTCTCGCTGGTGGAGTCTATCCCAGGGTGCTCCATAGCAAAACTGAACACATCCATCAACGAACCTATACAACGGGCCTGTGTCGGGGGGTGTAGGTGCTTGAGTCTTTTTCCGAAAGTCCTGGAGGTCTTGTGGGTCTACTCTGTCAGTAGGAACACGGGGAGACCGGGGAATTCCGAGGTATGTTCCTGATAGAACTCGTGCTCTAGGTTTGTAACTGGAGGGCTCTCCTAGACCTTGTTCGTGTTGACCAGAGGAAACTATGGGGAACTGTGGTGTGTTGTGCTGGGATTCCCACCACCTGTGTAAATTCCTTTCCCTTCGTTGTCTCCTCTCCTCCTCTTCTCTCTCCTTTTTCAACTCCTCCGCACTCATCATTCTCTTACCCCTATCCGCCATCTGTACAAACATAGCAATCAAATTGCATTGCAACATAATTTATCATCATATGACATGCATTCCATCATGTTATAAGCATACCTAATCATCATATAATCATGTCTATTTCATCATATAATCATATATAGTCATGAATAATCATACATATCTCATCATATTCTTGCAATTTCCTACACTTATAAATTTCCCATGCCTATTTACCAATCCATGCTCTGATACCAAGCTCTGTGGCGCCCCAAAACCAAGCGTCATATCCTGAGCCTTACATCAGGATTGTATTGATTGGTAAACGTGATCAGGATTGTTGCTCTGTCACACGGCGGGTTTTAATAGATGTTTATCCAATTTAATATTTCCTCATAAGAGTTTGATTTCTCATATTTTCATCTCAAACATATTCAGGTCATTTCCAACCCATTATCATATACAAAGCATGCTGATCAAAAACATTTCATCAAATACATAAATCAGATGTCACTGCATGTATTAACCATAGTCATCAACATAAAACATTCGAATGGTTACAATAATTCAACATGAATTATTTCATAACATAGAAGTGCTAAAGTTTTTCCATGACTTTCTCAAGCTGGAACTTGCTCCTTCGCCATTTCCTATCTTTCACCTGTCTTTGGGTTTGAAAAATCAAATCGTGAGTCGAAACTCAATAAGCAAGCTATTTACATTTTACAGGCAATTCATTTCAGACAACATTTTGCATTTAAAATCATCTTAGAAAGCAACTTATACCTTTTCAAAAGGTATATCTTGAAAACATAAAATCCTATACCCATCACGAGTACGATATGCATAATGCCATATAAAAACATGAACATATCCATCATATCTCCTTTAGGATGGAAGCTAGCCAGGCGACCATCTGTCCACTTCATCTCCCATTTTAGAGAGGGCGCCACCGGCCTTGGGCCTATTTTAGCAACTTTGCCACACCAAGGGGGGACAAGCGGTCTGCTTATACCCTTCAAGTGGACCTAGTACCCTGTGCACATGAACTTTTCATAAATCCATCTTTAACCTGCTAGCATGATTTTTCAGTCAAAAACATATAATCACATCATTTTTCTATAGCATTTATCAAAAAAATTTCATAATATCGCATTTGAAGTAAAAACATCATTTCAACATCATTTAACTAAGGAATGACCATCATTAAATACCTCTAAAACATTTTAAATATTTACATCAAACAGTTAGTACAAAAATCACATTTATTCAAAGCAATTTAGGAAAGCAAAAATCATTTAGAAAATTTGCTTGCTTACCTGTGTTCCTTAGCTTTCCGACTCCGCTTTTTCTTTACCTTTGCCTACATGAGAATAATATAATTTTTCATATATTTCTTTTCCTCATGTCTCATTTAGTTTTCCAACCCATTTCATTCACATATATCACTGATTTGACTTCTCAAGTCATTATGCACATATATATCATATATCGCACATATTAGCACATTTCAGGGTTTCATACACAACATATATAACCCCATAATTAGGGTAATCATTCCACCATATAATAATCATTCAATACTTATTATTTATAGGTTCTTTAACCTCAATTTTCCATTTATCAATCCTTTTCCAAAATACATGCATCGGTGCTCCTTTTATGCACACATTGTCACTTCATACTTCATAAATAAATTCCAAAATTTGCAATTAATCATTATACACTTTAAACAGATGTATAGTCATTAAATATATCATATTTTCATACATTTTTGCACATAATCACTTTTCACAAGTCATTCATCACCCTTGCATATCTATTCCTTCACATATGCCCATTTGGCGACATATACATAATGTGTTAATTACCCTTAATTAACACTGAATTTAGGGTATTTTTAGGGGATTTAAATCCACTTACCATAGGTTTCCAAAACAGCAACTTTGGAACCCATTTTTCACCCATTTAACGAGCCTTTTGACACATAACCCTAAGCAGTTTAATTAATCCGAATTTTCAGCAAATAATTCGATTTTTCCTAATACAAATTTAGGGTATTAACACATGTTTAACATTCATAAATTAAAACCTCTCAAAACAGCAAGTTGCTTACCCGTTTCGGATCCCGTTTTCACTCCATTTATACATCATTTCATAAATCCATCAAAATCAGATTTTGAGCTTATTTTCCCAAATCCTTTTGGGAATCAATAATAGATTAACCTAAGGTTATTTTACCTTACAAATCATTCACAAATCATGCAAACCCATTTCCATAGCATTTGTAACCTAAAAATGAAGAATTCGGGTCATAAACGTCACTTTACATTCCATATTTTCTAAAATTCATGATTTAAGCTCAAATCAATATATGTTCTGCATCAATACATGATTCATAACCTAATCATATCATTCATTCAAAATAGCAAATTAACATGGGAATTTAGGTTTATCAAGTTGAGTTTTCCACTCAATACACATTCTAAACTTCATTTTCAACATCTATAACATGGAAATTCATTCATAAATCTTAATACCAATTCCATATTCAATCAAAGGCATGTTGAATTATCATTTAGGAATTCTTTAAGCATCCATTTCATATTCAAATTTTGGAGTTTAAAACTCAAGTTAAACAACTCAAAACAACACATATACTTACTTGGTTAATGTACTCCAAACCCTAAACACTTGGAGATGATTTCCTCCACCAAATTTCCCTTCTTTTTCCCTTTATTTTCCTTCTATTTCCTCTTCTTTTTCTGGCAAAAAATGGACGTGAGTTTCTGGTCTTGAGGAAGGAATTTCAGCACTTAGCAAAATGCCCAAACTTCAACTCAAATGGGCGTGCATGGCTTTTCATAGATGCTGGATATATCCAGCCCCACATCTTGAGCTGATTTTCCACACACTTAATGCTCCCTTATCCCCCTCATGTGCTGGCTGATTTACAGCCAAGTAAAATAGGTTTTTACCATTTTTAAAAAATCCAATACCTGCTCTCATCTTGACCGTGCATCTGCCCCCCACAGATCACGTCCAGCTGCTGCCCATTTTCCAGAATTTTTCATTTTTTTCAACCTTAATTTAAGGGTAAATTATACACCTCATTAACATTTAATTTATGTATTAATTTGGTATTAAAAAATTTAAGAAAAATGGCAGAAATCTACACATTTCATTGCACGTTATCACCCCTATATGCTGTCCACGTTTTCCACTTTCATGGCAGCTGCATTTTAATATTTTTTTGCTAGAAATCTACATGACCAAATGCATATTCTTATGGCCCTACATGTCAGCTGCATATGTACATATTTTATAAAATCAAAAATCAAAAATATGCAGCAATACAGCCCCTTGGACGTCCCTATATGCCACCTTACCTATGCTCATGTTGAGCACTTGTAGATTCATCATGGTAGACCTTCATTGCTGGGATTTTACTTGGATTTTAGCATTTCATAATAATACATAAAATACCCTAGAAATAAGTTGTATTTGACACCTCATTTTCCATTAAATTCATGTAATTATTCCATGTACTCAAGCATTAAATGAATGGTACTTTTGAGGTGTTAAAATCAAGCATGCTCACCTTTCTGAATGCAGGTACCTTTCCAACATTTTAAGCATAATCCAAACCTTCCAAAATAAACATCTCATAATTTCATTCAACCGTTTCAAATTTTATCTCAATCCGATTTTCCTAACTCAACTTATAGCCGTTTAAAGTTAAGGGCTGAAATTGAGATGTGATCAATAAATCATTATAGTAATTTCATCAAGAATTTTCATAACCCAATAATTACATAATACCAATCCCAACATTATCAACTCCCATCTCAAATTTCACTTGAATCCGCCTTACAGACGTTGAGTTAAGAATTTTCTAGTGTTTTTCTATTAAACTTGTCAATTACCACACAAATGATCATAATTCATATTAAATCATGGAAAATGATTATCCATAATGTATTTGCACATTTCAATCAACAAAAATTTACTCTAATTCCATTGTCCCATATTAGCTCAAAATGATTAATCACGTCATTATTGCTAATCCTTTACCCTAATTGCAGTAATTAGAAAAATCACATAAATCATTCATAATTCAATAATTCACATGTAAATATCATATACATGATCAATGCTTACATACGGGTTCTACGTGTTGGAAACATGAGGAAAACTAGCTAAATCTATGTTTTGATGATTAACAAATCAATTTGAGAAAGTCTTGGCTACTAACAAGTTTGTGAAATGTTTTAAGGAATATTCATTTGAAGAAAATCAAGTATGGAAGCCAAGTCGTATACCAAGTCGACTCCAAGATCGACTTCAAGAAGTCAAATCTGTCCAGAGCTGAAAAGGGGAGAAGAACAAGTGAAGTCGCAGGCCAAGTCGACTCCAGGTGCGACTTAGGAAACCAAGTCGCAGACGAAGTCGACTCCAGCATCGACTTCAAGCATCCAGAGTTGAAAAAGTGGAAACGGACATGACGAAGTCGCAGGCGAAGTCGACTCCAGGTGCGACTTAGGCGAAATCGCAGACGAGGTCGACTCCAACTTCGACTTGAGGAGTTCAGACTTGAAGATTGAAGTTTCAATCTTATTCCAAGGATCCATTTGGACTTTATCAAATCCAAATAAGATGCAAAGTTCATTCTCAAAAAGCAACTGAAGTTTCTTGAAGATCAAAAGCTAAGATTCATGTTCAAGATCAGATCAAGTCTATCAAGTCAAAGGTTTGGAGATCATGGAGCTAATGAAAGCAAGACTCAATGATTCAAGACATGAAAAATACAAAAGAAGCAAAGGCATGAAGTAACAAAGCATCTCGAAATTATTCAAGTTCAGAAAATCAACTGACGAGGTGAAGTCGCACACGAAGTCGACTCCACCTGCGACTTGGGTCAAGTCGAGAACCCAAGTAGACCCTGACTGGAACTTGAAGTTGCGACGGAGAAGCGAAGTCGCACCCGAAGTCGACTCCATCTGCGACTTGGGCGAAGTCGCATCCGAAGTCGACTCCACCTGCGACTTGGGTCGCAACGGTCGGATTTTAATTCGAACGTTGGCGCATTAAATGCGCACCACCTACCTTCTAACGTTAGGATTCCCTCCAAAATTATAAATAGCATTCATGGTGGACGAGGGAAGTAGTTGGAAAATATTAAGTGAGCATAACTCCTATCTACAAGAGCATTAAAGTGATCAAGCCAATCAAGAGAGGAAGAATTGTGCTTCAAGTTGCAAGAGCTACATTCAGAAACTTCAAAGCCATCATCTACAAGTTCTTCCCGGCGCTAAATCGTTTCTACACACCTGTAAAGTGTAGTTTACTTTTATTGTTTAGTTGTTTGTGTTGAACTTGATTTAGCTTGCGTAGCTAAGATCAAGAGGTAGCAAAGTAGTGTGTGATTGGAGTGTGACTCATCACCTACTTGTGCTAAGTGTTATATGCCCCCGAGAGCTAGAATCTAGAAGAGAGCAAGAGGCTCTGGTTGTATATGCCCCCTAGAGCTAGAATCTAGAAGAGAGCAAGAGGCTCTAGTTGTATTCGCGGAATACAATAGTGGAACCCAAGTCACAAGGAGTGTGAGCTTAGAAGAGTGGAGTAGGGAGGTTGCCCGAACCACTATAAAATCCTTGTCTACTTGCTTTTATTTCTGCTCTCTTTATTACTTTGCTTTCCATTCAGTTTCTTTATTCAAGGGGATTAATTCTACAAGGGGTTAAGTTTTTAAGTTACCAAAGAAATTTTTAAGAACCCAATTCACCCCTCCCCTCTTGGGTTTTGCCATCTATTCGGGACCCAACAAGTGGTATCAGAGCAGGTCTTTGAGTTAAACCAAAGAGATCTATTGATATGGCATCCCAATCGATTCCCGTTCCTGCTTTTGCCGAGGGCCAATCCTTTACAAGGCCACCATTGTTTAATGGGAACAATTTCGGCTATTGGAAGCTTCGTATGAAGCAACTCATTATGGCTACCGATATGGACTCTTGGATTGCAATCCAAGACGGTGTAATCTTGCCTATAGATGAAAGAGCTTCCAAGTGGACCGAAGAGGAAGTAAGAACTGTAAAGAGCAATGCTAAGGCAATGAACTCACTATTTTGTGCTCTTACAGCTTCCGAGTATGATAGAGTATCTTCTTGTATAACTGCTAAAGAAATATGGGATACTCTAACATCTATTTATGAAGGAACCTCCCAAGTCCAAGGGACTAGGAGAAATATTTTGATAGGAGAATTGGAAAGTTTTAGAATGCTAGACACTGAAAATATTTCTGAAATGTTTGCAAGATTTTCTAAGATTACTAATGCTCTCAAAGGTCTTGGAAGAGCTATCTCTGAATCCGAACAGGTGATGAAGATACTAAGAGCTCTACCGGATTCATGGACTCCAAAGATAACGGCAATTGAAGAAGCCAAAGACCTCAACACATTGAAGCTTGAAGATCTTATTAGCTCACTCATGTCACATGAGCTAATTAAGAAAAGGAATGAGGATCAACACAAAGGCAAAAGAGCAATTGCCTTGAAAGCTACACAAAACACGGACGACACCTCATCCTCTCAAAACGATGACGAGATGGCCCTACTCACAAAACGATTCAGAAAATTTGTGAGAAAAGGCGGAAATTTCAGAAATTTCAAAGACAGAAATTCCAGAGAGAAAAAGAAAGAACCAATCAAATGCCATAGATGCGGGGGCGTAGGACATATGCAAACCCAATGTCCTACACCGGAAGAAAGGCCAAAGGAAAATCATGAAGGCAGAAGATATCAAAAGGGAAGAGGCATGTACGTCAATGAGGAGACGTCATCAACATGCAGCTCTTCAACCGATGACAACGATGCGGCCAACTGTGCAAGAATATGCTGCGTAGCACAAATCGAACAAGAAGAAGAACTGCTATGCTTGAACACGACGGAAGTTTTGGAAGATCAATCTACCTCAACAAAATACACAGAAAGTGAAGACGTAACTTCCAAGCCTTATTCTCAATCAAGTTATTCTTCTTTTCATGATTGCCTCAAATGTGCTGAATTAGAAGAACTACAAACTGCCTATGATTCATTATATGAGGAAATCAAAAAGCTAGGAAACAAGTTGTCCTCAAAGAAACAACAATGTAACTTTGTTATCATTGAAAATGGAAAACTAGCTGAAATGTCAACAAAATTGAAAGAAGAAAATGAACTGTTGTTGAAAGAAGTTGAGACACTGAAAAAGGAGAACGAATCCTTAAATGAATCATTAGCAAAGTTCTCTAATCCCGGTGAAAATGTGAAGATGTTCTTGAATATGACCTCACAAACAGATAGAAGAGGTCTTGGATACAATACATTTGAGCAAAAAGAAAATGGTAAATCAAATGTGCCAATACATGGAAAATATCAAACAAATACTGCACCGCCACAAAGGAGAAATGTTATGTGGACTAGAAGGCCAACATTTGAACCAAAATATACTTGGAGGCCTACTCCTAGATTACCAATGGCTTGTAACTTTTGCAACAAGATAGGTCATAAAGCCTATAAATGTAACTTCAAGAAATTATATGACCATGGTGCAAGATTAGTTTGGGTTCCAAGGAACACGAGATTTGGGCTTTCTAAGGTAGAGCAACAAAGAGTGAATCATTTTACTAACCCGAATGGACCCATAAAATGGGTACCAAAAAGATGAGAATTACTTGTTTATTTTTCAGATTTGTTTAAAGGCAAAGGCAAATAATGTATGGTTCATGGATAGCGGTTGTTCAAGGCACATGACCGGAGAAAGAAGTTTATTCCACAAACTTAAGCCTTGCAACGACGGAACGGTTGCCTTTGGAAATAATGAGAAAGGTAAAATCAAAGGTAAAGGAAATATTTATAATAGTTCAAATGCATGCATGGAGGATGTTTTGTTTGTTGAAGGACTCAAGCATAACTTAATGAGCATTAGCAATTATGTGATAAAGGATATAAGGTTGTGTTTGAATCATCTATATGCAATGTATTTGATGGTGAGCATATCATGTTTAGTGGAAGAAGACATGGAAATGTATATTTGGTTTCACTTGATGAACTAAATGGTCAATGTCTAATGGCCATTGATAATGATCCATGGGTTTGGCATAAAAGGCTTGGACACATAAACATGAGAAATATAAAAACCCTATGGAAAAAGAGTTTGGTAGAAGGCTTGCCTAAGTTGAAATATGACAAAGACAAAATATGTAAGGCTTGTCAATTATCTAAACAACCAAAGATGCCTTTCTCTACCAAAAAGGAGATTTCCACCACTAGGCCGCTTGAATTGTTACACATGGATCTATATGGGCCATCCGACATTTTAACCATTGGTGGAAAGAAATATGTATTTGTAATTGTTGATGACTTTTCAAGATTCACATGGATAATTCTCTTAGCTAGTAAAGACGAAGCCTTCTCTATGTTTGAAACTTTTGTAAACTTGGTGGAAAATGAAAAACAAAGTACCATTATATCTATAAGGAGTGACCATGGTGGTGAATTTAAGAACAAACGGTTCATAGAACTATGTAATGAAAAAGGAATTCATCACACATTTTCTGCACCAAGAACTCCACAACAAAATGGAGTAGTGGAGAGGAAAAATAGAACTATACAAGAGATGGCTAGAACTATGCTAAATGAGAGCAAATTATCTAAAAAGTTTTGGGGTGAAGCTGTAAGTACAGCCTGTCATGTTTTAAATCGAGTTACCATTAGAGCTATCTTGAAAAAGACCCCATATGAGCTATGGAAGGGAAGGAAACCAAACATATCTTATTTTCATGCTTTTGGATGCACATGTTATGTTCTGAACAATGGAAAAACCAACTTGGGAAAACTTGATGCTAAAAGTGATGAAGCAATATTCCTTGGTTATTCATCAAATAGCAAAGCATATAGAGTTTTCAATAAACGAAACCAAGTTGTAGAAGAATCCATACATGTTATTTTTGATGAAACTAACCCATGCTTTAAAAGAAAGGATGATTCAAGTGATGCAGATGACATAGCAAATGGCCTTAAAAGGCTGCATGTGGAAAAGCAAGAAGAGTCCATGGAGGAAAGGATAAGTGAAGGTGATGATTCCTATAAACCTCCATCTGATTTAAAATTCAAACATGCACATCCAATTGAACAAGTTATAGGAAATGTGTATGAAGGTGTAAAAACTAGAAGGTCAAAACAAAATGTTTGTGGACAATATGCTTTTGTATCTAAAATTGAACCTTCTAACATTGATCAAGCTCTTGATGATGAAAACTGGATTATAGCAATGCAAGAAGAGCTAAATCAATTTGAAAGAAATCAAGTTTGGCACCTTGTTCCTAGACCAAATGATTGTAGTGTTATTGGCACAAAGTGGGTCTTTAGGAACAAATTAGATGAAAGTGGACTAGTACTAAGAAACAAAGCTAGACTTGTGGCAAAGGGGTACTCATAAGAAGAAGGAATAGATTTTGAAGAATCCTATGCCCCGGTTGCTAGATTAGAGGCAATTCGCATCTTACTAGCTTTTGCATCTCACATGAACTTTAAATTGTTTCAAATGGATGTCAAAAGTGCATTTTTGAATGGATATATAAATGAAGAGGTGTATGTTGAGCAACCACCTGGATTTGAGGAAAAAGATCAATCTAAATTTGTATACAAGCTAACCAAAGCATTATATGGATTAAAACAAGCTCCAAGAGCTTGGTATGATAGACTAAGCAAATTTCTGATTGATCATGATTTTCAAAAAGAAATGTAGACACCACTTTGTTTATCAAGTACAATGGAAAGGATATATTGATCAATCAGATTTATGTAGATGATATTATTTTTGGTGCTACTAATGAAACTCTTTGCCAAGAATTTTCTGAACTTATGCAGAAAGAGTTTGAGATGAGCATGATGGGAGAACTAAATTTCTTCCTTGGACTGCAAATCAAGCAACTAAATGAAGGAATCTTCATAAACCAGTCCAAATACATCAAAGAGATGCTCAAGAAGTTTGGCATGGAGAATAGCAAAGGAGCAAACACGCCCATGAGCTCTACAATCAAGCTTGACAAAGATGAGAAGGGCAAATTAGTTGATTTAAAATTGTATAGAAGCATGATAGGTTCCTTATTGTATCTAACTGCTTCTAGGCCAGATATTTTGTTTAGTGTGTGTATGTGCTCTAGGTTTCAATCATGCCCAAAAGAATCACACTTGGTAGCTGTGAAAAGAATTTTCAGATATCTAGTAGACACTACCAATTTAGGATTATGGTATCCAAAGGGTTCTAATTTTGATCTAATCAGCTACTCGGATGCGGATTTTGCTGGTTACAAAGTAGATAGAAAAAGCACTAGTGGAACATGTCAGTTTCTTGGAAGCATGTTAGTTTCATGGTTTTCGAGAAAATAAACTAGTGTTGCTCTATCTACGGCGGAAGCCGAATATATTGCCGCCGGGAGCTGTTGTGCTCAATTACTTTGGATGAAACAGCAACTTAGGGACTATGGCATGGATTTCAAAGATATACCTATCAAATGTGATAATACCAGTGCCATATGTCTAACCAAGAATCCAGTCTTGCATTCTAGGACCAAACATATAGACCTTAGACATCATTTCACTAGAGAACATGTAGAAAATCATAACATATGTTTGGTATATGTAAGAACAGAGGATCAAGTTGCAGATATATTCACTAAGCCCCTAGCAAAAGAAGCATTTTATAAGATTAGAAATGACATGGGAATGCTTGAACTAACTTAAAGCATAAATTGAGGGGGAGCACCCATTTAGGGGGAGCAAACCCACTTGTTTCTTTACCCTCTAATCTTTTTGATATATTGACAAAAAGGGGGAGAGAGATTTAAGAATGGGGAGAAGAAGAGGATTTGAGTATAAGTTATTTGAGTATAAGTCTTTATGATTAAAGGGGAGAGAGATTTAAGGAGAGAAGAGTAGGATATGTATATACTTAAATGAATACTTTGAATGTTTGCATTATGAATATGAGCTTATTTATTTAAATGAAAGGTATCCACTCAAATCGGTTTTGTCAATCATCAAAAAGGGGGAGATTGTTGGAAACATGAGGAAAACTAGCTAAATCTATGTTTTGATGATTAACAAATCAATTTGAGAAAGTCTTGGCTACTAACAAGTTTGTGAAATGTTTTAAGGAATATTCATTTGAAGAAAATCAAGTATGGAAGCCAAGTCGTATACCAAGTCGACTCCAAGATCGACTTCAAGAAGTCAAATCTGTCCAGAGCTGAAAAGGGGAGAAGAACAAGTGAAGTCGCAGGCCAAGTCGACTCCAGGTGCGACTTAGGAAACCAAGTCGCAGACGAAGTCGACTCCAGCATCGACTTCAAGCATCCAGAGTTGAAAAAGTGGAAACGGACATGACGAAGTCGCAGGCGAAGTCGACTCCAGGTGCGACTTAGGTGAAGTCGCAGACGAGGTCGACTCCAACTTCGACTTGAGGAGTTCAGACTTGAAGATTGAAGTTTCAATCTTATTCCAAGGATCCATTTGGACTTTATCAAATCCAAATAAGATGCAAAGTTCATTCTCAAAAAGCAACTGAAGTTTCTTGAAGATCAAAAGCTAAGATTCATGTTCAAGATCAGATCAAGTCTATCAAGTCAAAGGTTTGGAGATCATGGAGCTAATGAAAGCAAGACTCAATGATTCAAGACATGAAAAATACAAAAGAAGCAAAGGCATGAAGTAACAAAGCATCTCGAAATTATTCAAGTTCAGAAAATCAACTGACGAGGTGAAGTCGCACACGAAGTCGACTCCACCTGCGACTTGGGTCAAGTCGAGAACCCAAGTAGACCCTGACTGGAACTTGAAGTTGCGACGGAGAAGCGAAGTCGCACCCGAAGTCGACTCCATCTGCGACTTGGGCGAAGTCGCATCCGAAGTCGACTCCACCTGCGACTTGGGTCGCAACGGTCGGATTTTAATTCGAACGTTGGCGCATTAAATGCGCACCACCTACCTTCTAACGTTAGGATTCCCTCCAAAATTATAAATAGCATTCATGGTGGACGAGGGAAGTAGTTGGAAAACATTAAGTGAGCATAACTCCTATCTACAAGAGCATTAAAGTGATCAAGCCAATCAAGAGAGGAAGAATTGTGCTTCAAGTTGCAAGAGCTACATTCAGAAACTTCAAAGCCATCATCTACAAGTTCTTCCCTGCGCTAAATCGTTTCTACACACCTGTAAAGTGTAGTTTACTTTTATTGTTTACTTGTTTGTGTTGAACTTGATTTAGCTTGCGTAGCTAAGATCAAGAGGTAGCAAAGTAGTGTGTGATTGGAGTGTGACTCATCACCTACTTGTGCTAAGTGTTATATGCCCCCGAGAGCTAGAATCTAGAAGAGAGCAAGAGGCTCTGGTTGTATATGCCCCCTAGAGCTAGAATCTAGAAGAGAGCAAGAGGCTCTAGTTGTATTCGCGGAATACAATAGTGGAACCCAAGTCACAAGGAGTGTGAGCTTGGAAGAGTGGAGTAGGGAGGTTGCCCGAACCACTCTAAAATCCTTGTCTACTTGCTTTTATTTCTGCTCTCTTTATTACTTTGCTTTCCATTCAGTTTCTTCATTCAAGGGGATTAATTCTACAAGGGGTTAAGTTTTTAAGTTACCAAAGAAATTTTTAAGAACCCAATTCACCCCTCCCCTCTTGGGTTTTGCCATCTATTCGGGACCCAACACTACGTAGGTTGGGTTTCACAGAAATTTGAAAGGTAAGCTCATGAATTTGGGCTCAACCTTATGGGTGGTTTGGATTAAGGCAAATGTAATGGGATTAAGATGATAATTATTTGTTTTCAATCTCACACCCAAAGGTAAATTTTAAATTATCATAACTTGACGCAGAAAAGTCGTGTTGAGACAAAACTTGAAACGACTGAATAAAATTATGAAATCTATGCTATGGAAGGATTGGATTAAGCTAATTACTACGAGAATATGCTTAATCAGAAAAAGGTGAGTAGCATTGACTTTGTGCACCCAAAAGCACCATAGCATTTATTAAAAATAATTGATTTAATGACTTCGTTTAATGCCTATGAGAGGTGTCAAATGGAGGTGATTTGAGCTGGATTTTTTGGAATTGTTTAAGGCTAAAATTCATGGAAAAGTGAGGGCATAAATGCTTGGATTTAAATGCCTAATGTGTAGCTAAATGGAGCATAGCTAAGGTGTCATACAAGGGGACGCCCAAGGGAGATATATGCATGATTTTTGGATTTTTAAAAATCCCAAAATATGTATCTAAGTAGCTAAGCACCTAGGGTAAGTAATGGGGCATTTAAATATGTGGAATTTGAGGCACAAAATTCCAAAAAAGGGAAGTAACAAGGGGACGTCCCAAGTGGATAGCAACATGACCCCATCAATGAGCTGATTTGATGATTTTTGTTAAATAGAAAATGTGTATTTCACTTGGTTAGAAAATTGCCATGTCAACAAGGGATAAGTTAGAAATAAATTACCCTCAAGACATGTGGCAAAGTGGGACCCATGAGCTGGTAAAAAATTATAAAAGCAAGGAGATAACCCATGGGAACGTCCATTTGCAAAGGGGAGAAAAAATTTCTCAAAAAAAATCCCAAGTGAAAAGAAACCCTTGCACGTCCAAACCCAGCAAGAAAGAAGGGGAAAAGAGAAGGAAAAAAAGGAAGAAAGAGAAGAGGAACCAAGCTAAAAGGTTGAATTCAAGCTTGAATCAATTCAAGTAGATCTTAAGTTTTGAATCATTTAAACCAAGTTTTTCTCCCTCAAATTATGAGTCATGAATATGATTCATAATGAACTCTTAAAGGATGAGTTATGATGTATTGATGAGGGTATTGAATGATATTTGAATGGTATAAATGAAATCAAAAGTTCAAGAGGGTTAAATGGGATATTAGGGTTGATTTTTGAAATGAAACCTATCTTGAAATTTCTTAAAACCCTAAACCAAGTTGCTGTTTGGTTTAAGTATGATGATTAGGGAATGATTCATGTTCTTATTAAGTACATATGTTGATTTGGTTATATGTTAATGATTTTAACAAAAATGGAACTTAGGGTTTCATGTACTACCCAATATTTCTATTTTTATGTTAAATATGATGTATGAAGAAGCTTAAATGGTTTATGGATGAATTGGAAGGTAAATTAACCTAAATTAAGGACCCTTCAGACATCCTATGTGGGTTGGATGAGATAGACCTAAATCTGATTTTTTAGGGTACATATATGGGAACATCCAAACGGGGGCCAAAATGGGTACATTACATGTGTATTACGTTGCTGTTTGTAAATGATTAATTCATAAATTTTATGGAGGGTAAAATACCCTATGATTAGTGCAATTTGAATGTCCAAAAGGGCTTGGAAGGATTTTCCTTAAATCTGATTTTTAAGGACATTTGTATGGAAATGTCAAAATGGGGTAAAAAGGGGTACCCTACATGCTTGAGATGTTGCTGTTTTGGAATCAAATAAATTGTGAATTTTAAATATGTTATAATACCCTAAATTTGGGTTAGGAAAATCATGATTAGTTGCTGGAAATTTTTGTTTAAAAATCTGTTGAGATTTAAGTATTGAAAGAGGCGTTGAAAGGATGAAAAATAGGTCCTAACGTTGCTGTTTTGGAACCCAATGATGAATTGATTAAAATTTCAAAATTAGACCCTAAATTATATGTTAATTAAGGGGTTTAATCATGTTGAAATTGGATGTAAGTTGCTGTGTTACGAAATTTTAAGAAACACATAATATATGTATTGTAAGTTGAATGGATGTGGAAGGTTATGTATGGTTGAATGCTATATGACTTATATGAAATTGCTAAAATGAAAAATTCCATAAATATGTGATGAAATGAATGATTATATTTTTGTATGGATGATTTTTGATTATCTCAAATTTTGAGATTTAATTATGAAGCTTAAGACGTCAGTTCTATACTTAAAATGAGCATTGACGTAGGAAAAATGAAAAATGGATAAAAAATGATAAATGGGAGATATAAACCCCCACATGTTGATTAATGAATGAATATTATGCGTTTACCCAAAAATATAGGTTTAAAATGAAATATGGAATGGATGGTATGATGCACAAGTGAATGTTATGTATGTGTACCAACTTGAAATTCAAGTTGGTTATGTGTGAAATGTATTATGGGATTGGAAAACTGAATGAATGCAAGCAAATGAATTAGTTATGAATGCAATGTCATTTTTCTGTATAGGCAAAGGCAAAGAGAAAAGTGACACGGAAAGCTAAGGAAATAAGGTAAGCAAGCAATTTTCTAAATGCTTTTTGCTTTATCCAATATGATAAAATCTTTGTTAATGATGTTCTAAAAATTTGAATGGTTTAGCAAATGATTGATTTAAATTTTTTCTTAGTTATTTAAGGATGATCATTCCTTTATCTCAATGTGTATTGAAATGATATTTCTAATATGGTAAACGAAATGTTCAATGTTTCTTAATTATTTATTACAAGTGATGAAATATTGATTTATGAATGAAAATTCATGCTAACATGTCAAGGATCATATTTCTGAAAGAATCATGTGCACAAAGCATGAGGTCCACCTTAAAGGTGTAAGTGGACCGACTGTCCCCCTTTGGTTAGGCCAAGTCGCTAAGATAGGCCTCAGGCCGGCGCTGCCTCCCTGGATTGGGAGAGACGATGAAGATGGATGGTTGCTTAGCTAGCTACTATCCTATGATGTCATGTTTTAAAATAATGCATTACATTGTTTATGGTATACCCTAGACGGGTATAAGAAGCATGATTTCATAATATACCCTAGAGTGGGTATAATATATTCCTTTTCAAGTTATTTTAAATGAAAATGAATTGCCTGAAAACCTTATAGCTTGCTGATTTAGTTTTGACTCACGATTTTGTTTTCTAAACCCTAAAGGCATGTGAAAGGAAGCACCAAGCAAGGAGCACAGGTGGAGCTTCAAAGATAAATAATATGGCGCCCCAAACTGAGACATCACTTCCTTACCTCAAGACCTTATAGATAGGTAATGTGAATCAGGATTGTTGCCCTGATCACGCGACGGGATTTTAATTGGAACTCGTCCAAATTTTTTTTCATTTCTTCATTCATCATAACTTCATTTATAACATAAGTAATGGTACACTTGTACATATCCATTAAACCATTTCAACTTGTTGTTATTCATCATAGACCCTCTTGACTTAATCATGACATTGCCATTCCAGACATACATTCATCCATACATCCATTAGTTCTCCTAGAACTTAGAACTTTAAATAAATTCATATACGTCAGCATACCTGAATACTTCCATTCATATCATTCCAGTCACCAGGGCTAATATTTTTAGACCACATGGTACTATCTCGTACCTTTTCTCCATTTCTTAGGTCCTCGACCGCTTGAGTCTCCCAGTACGTGTCTAAGGTTTGGAAAATAAAAATATGACTGATAACTCAGTAAGCAAGCATTTTGGGGCAAGACTTTCCTTGAAAATCTTTTCCTAAAACTTTTTTCGCATAAATCATTTTGGCTTTCATGTCCCAAAACATCTTAACATTAACCATATTTGACAATGGACATTCTCATTGCCACGAAAAGACGTTTTTCCACATAAATCATTTTAGCATTGGACGTTCATACAGCCTAAGACATTTTTCCACATAAACCTTGTTGAAAACATACGTTTATACGTCCTAAAACATTTTTCACATAAACACTTTGATAATGGACATTTTTATGTCCAAAATACATTTCTCGTAAGCCTTTTTGGCAATGGACATTCATATGTTCACAAACACATTTATCCTTAAACTCGTTTAGAAATGGATATTTTTATTTCCACACATGTTCCAACATAAATCCCTTTAGGAAATGGACATTCTTATGTCCAAAATATTTTCTAACATAAACCCTTTTTCATGATCCCCATCTTGAGGCTTGTTTATAGCAAACGAGTCATAAATCCTTTTCATGAAAACTTTTGCATAAAAACCATTTTTTATTCTTAATATTTACACATTTTGTGTAAAACACCCTGCTCTGAGAGTAATTTATGCATAATGGCTCATAAAAATCTAATTTAGGATAATTTTTCATATAAATGCTTTTATGTAACGCCCCATTCATAAAAATACTCAATAACTAATCAACGGCGCTACACAATCATAGAAAAATTCGGCAGCATCTCCCCATAACATACAAGGGGTAATATGGAATACATGACCTGATATTCATTACATTTCCATCTGTAACATTCAATCCTATTTATATACTTGCATCTTCATATAATAAGAACATTCATATAGAAGGAAATCATTACATATTTTCCTTACACAACAAACAGATATAATAGTCATGCATATGTGCATCAACAAGGATTATAATCCAATCTGAAATAACAAATACATTATAGTTGTCAAAACGAATCCGTCTAAGTAATTGTCTACATATATGATTATCAAAAGAGCACAAGTCTAAAAGAACTGGAATCAACATATTGTGCTAGGGTCTCTCATGTTTGATCTTCAACTTGTCCCATCCTTAAGTTCTCCTTCTGACCTGCGATCTAAAACCACAATAACAATGATATGAGTCTAAATAGACCCAGTAAGTAGATAGTGGTTAGCACAAAGTGCAAATAAGCATAATGATGGATACTCATACAGTGATGAAGCTAATACACATGGGTCCAATACCCACTCCCAAGATCGTATACATATAACCATACACACAAATTGACCAACACAACCAATCATCTACTCATGTCCGTCAAGGGCCATGAACAACCCTCTCCTCATGTCAATCAGGGGCCATGAACAACCCTTACAACCAACTATTTGAGATAACGCATCATACATAACAGACAATGAAACACATCGCAAACCACGCATACAACATCAACACAATTCAGATACAACACGTAGATCTGTCACACAAGCATTTTATCAAACACATGATAGGTGCGAAATGAAAGAACCTTCAATTCATACTCTCGATTGGGGCAAATCAATTCACGTCACATTTCAACAACATAACAACTGCTAAGAAGTCTTTTACATCATAGAAATCACGCATTCAAAGTAAATTCACCATGAACCCTAACTGTTACGAACTCTACGCCTAATATCATGGAGTCGTTAGAAGCTATACATTCCCTCTAGCCTCGCATCGCGTTTAACGTAAAATTTCATCACTAAAGCGAGAAGGGGCGACATTCACTTACCTTGACCGTGATCCCTCCCAAGACAGCGACCCTAGATGTGGACTGCAGAAATTCAGAGCCTTGGAGCTTCCTGAACTCGGATCTATGACCTTCTAGGTAGTTGGTATAGTTCCCCTCAAGCGATCACGGGTGGTTCGAACTGAGTGGAAGAGAAAGTAGAAGAGGAACGAAGAACCAGAAGAGAAGGAGAAGAGAACGCGGTCGGGCGCGAAATGGGAATGAAACCCTAGAGCGCGGGCCGCTTATGTTAATAGAATCCATTGAGTCGGGTCGGGGCTCGGGTCGGGTCCAGTCGCAATTAGTCGGGTCGGGGCTCTCCTACAACTTAATAATTTAAATTTTCTCCGGGGGCGCTGCCCCCTTCACCCCCGCAACGGGCGCTGCCCCCTTGACCCCCGCGACCTGACCGGTCAGGTCGAACCCCGTACCTACTCTGCGAGGGAAACAATAGTCATAGAGCCCATCAATGGAACGCTAATCATACATGCACATATGCACTATACATCTCCTAAATGTCGTGTCCATGTATGTTATGTATCCATTAATATCGTAAAATTCTTACTAGCATGTTCATAAGTTACCTCATAAATAGAGAAAAGTTATAATAAAAATAGAATAAAAATACCTGGTCCTCACATTTTATAACCCAATCTTTGAGCTTTTGAAAATCAAAATGTAGGCAAACACATTTCTCCCCATCCGGTAGTGACACTTAGCAAGTGATCATGCTACATTTTGAAAAAGAATCCTTAACAGCATGCTAGCCAGGCAGCTGTTTATTTATCCTGCTCCCATCTCAGGGAGGGCGCCGCTGGCACTCTTGTCATCCCTTAGCGACTTGGCCTTATATAGAGTGGGCCCCGGTCATCCCAACCTTGCTCTACAATCTGCCTGTTTCTTGCATTGTTGCACTGTACATTATTATGATGGATCACAGTCCGTTTGGTTTGATGAACCACAGACCACAACCCATGTCCTTTTAACCGGGATCACAAACTTCTATCTGCATCCATAACACACACAAAATCTTAGACGGAAGTCTATATCTTTAAAAATCATTTTTAAAAACACATCACAGACCACAGTCCGTGTTAACTTTTAAGAGAGCACACCCACTTTAACAAGTTGTCATTTGAAATCTAATTTTAGGATGACCTTCCTTAAATTCTTTTAGAAACATTTTGAGTAAAATATTTTGATAAATATTTGAAATATTTGAGAAACGACACACCTTAAAACCCTTTTTATGAAAACAACATAGGAGGTTGGTCATCATTAAATCCCTTTCAACACATCCGCATAAACATTTTTCAAGATATTTTCAACATAGATTTCCTTATCTATAGGAAATCAAAACTTTTCGAATATCATTTCAAAGCATATGAACTATGTCAAAATCATCATTTATTATTTAATTATAAAGACCTAGCAAAATAAATCTTTTTCATAAATCAAATCTCCTTTTTCTTTTATAACATGATTATTTATCATTAAACATCATAAGAGAAATTCAAAACTTATTTACATTTGTTGCTTTGTGAAAAAGGGCAAAATTCTCTTTTTCTTATAAAATACTTTTGAGACAACATCATAAAGAACTTGCTTGCTTAAAAGTAAATTCTTAAAACCATGGGCATCAAACATGAAATTTTTTGAAAACATAATCATGGAGAACTTGCTTACTCATAAGCAATCCATTAATATAAAGCATTGTCAATCCATGGAAATACTTGTGATAAATTCTTTATCTTAAAAACGTTGCTTGCTTCCCATGAACCAAACCCTGAGGCTTTTCCTTAAAGGCATTATTTTCCAAAACTTTTGACTTTTCATTAAAGCCGTCATTTTCCAAAACTTGTGGCTTTTCATTAAAACCGTCATTTTCAAAACTTGTGGTTTTTCATTAAAACCGTCATTTTCAAAAATTATGCTTGCCCATTCATTTAAACATAATCATAAACAATTTTAATCACATATCATCACATATAAAGAAAACATTATTTTAGAAAGTTTGCTTGCTTACCTGAGATCGCCATAATCCTTTTCTTCCCTTCTTTTCCTTGCCTTTGCCTAGATAAATGAAAATAACATTTCATTTATTTGCATTGTCTTCAAATACTTATATTCCTTAGGTTTTCTAACCTACATAATTTCATCTAATTTAACCCACTTTTCTTTCAAGTCGGGTGTTCATACTTATCTCTTCATATACGTCCATTTTTCAACACATACTTATGTGTTTCTTAAACTTTTTCAAAACAGAAACTTGTCTCTAATTCCAGGATTAAACCCCTTAATTAATACATAATTTAGGGTTTAATTTTGGAATTATAATTCATTCATCATAGGGTTCCAAAATAGCAACATTTGGACCTGTTTTACCTATTTTCAACGTCTCTTGGGATACTTAAATCAAAACAGATTTTTAATTACTAAATTTCAGAAATTAATCATGCTTTACTTAACCCAAATTTAGGGTATTAACATATGTTTAAAATTCATATATTAGTTGCTTCCAAAACAGAAACTTTCATGTACATCTTTGGACATCCCTTTGCATATCTTCAAAAAATCATATTTAGGGTAATCTTGTTTACCTCTAATAGGTTAGACCCTAATAATCACTTTTTTATATCCCATTATAAATCAAATTTCATCACAAAAACCTGGAATTTAACATTTATCTTGATTTATTCCTTAAGTTGTCCATAATGCTGAATTCAGTAAGCCTGAATTTTAAAAATCCTGAATTAATACAAAATCTCGTAGTTTTGATCTGAAACTTCTACCATACCTTAATAACTATACTAATTAACCAAAATAAATATATTACACATGAAATATTTATTATTTCTATTTATTTTGGTATTTTTACTCTGCTGGACAGCAGCATCCATTTTCAGACAGTCCAAATCACGTTAATTATGGGGTATATTTATACCCATCAAAACTAAATTTTTATTTTTCTATTGTTATATTAATTATGTATTATATATCCAAAAAAACGTTTAGCCAAAAATTCCTTGTATAAAAATTATTAAAAATCCTTTGGTGCAGCTGATCCTGCCACCTATGCAACCCTGTTCAGGTTGATTTTCTCAGATTTTTACTTTGCAACGTGCTTAACATTTTAAGCTAAAAATTAGGTCGTTCCTAAATCCCCCCATAATTAGTCTTGGAACAAATTTTTATGCTAAAAATCAGTCATTAACTATTTCTTCCATATTTTATATTTCTTCCTCATTTCTTCTAGGTTTTGCTCCCATATTTGCATCTTTTTTCAATACATATGCAAAACCCTCAATAAATTTAATTCCATAATGTTATTAATATTTCTTTAGAGGTTTATTATGATTCAAAACCATGATTCCAATATCAAGACGAAAACTTAGAAATTGGAAGGCTTAACTCAACGGGTACTTACCCGATTTCGTCGAATCTTTTTCCCAAGCTTCTCCTTCTCTTTTTCCTTCTTCTTTTCCTCCTCTTTTCTCCTCTCCTTCTCTCTTCTTCTCTCTCCTTCTCTCTCCTTCTCTCCCTCCTTCTCCCCCCTTGCTGGAACGTGCAACAGCCCTTGCTCTTCCTTTTTTTTCGATTTATAAACCACTTTTCTTGGTGCCCATGTAACCCCATAGGCACTTTAGTAAATTCCATTTTTCACTTTCCAGCAACTTATTACTTGCTCTCCAGCAACTTATTACTTGCTCTCCAAGAAAGTAACTTTCCATGATAATTAGCTTAATCCATTCCATTCATCTCATAGATTTCATAATTTTATTCCATTGTTTCAAATTCCATCTCAAACCGAAGTTTCTAACTCAAGTTATGACCACTTGAATTTATCTTTTGAATTGGGATAAAAATAATTAATTATCACCCTAATCCCATCATGATTCCCTTAATCCAATCCATTCAAAATATTGAGCCCACCATCATCAGCTTATCTTTCAAATTTTATCGAAATCTGCCTTGTAGGCGTCAAGTTATGAATTTTCTATCATTTTTCATCTTAATTCCATAATTACACTTTAATCTCCATAAATTAAATCATGGTAATTAACATGATTATTCATGAGACCTTGTCACCTTTAAATCCTCATTAAGCCCCTCGGGTCATACCGACTCACTTTGGGCTCCGGCGATTAAATTTGTAATCACCATTCCTATTTAAACCCTAATTGCAAAATATCATCAAATCATAAAATCATCCATAAATCATTCAAAATTAATTTCAATCACATATAAATCATGTATATATGTTCAATGCATCCCATTGTGTCCTACATAGGTTGGGGTTTCACAATCCTCCCCCCTTATGACAGGTTTCGTCCCGAAACCTATTACATTTCAAATGTGCGTAAAGCTCATATAAAATGGCTAATCTTATCATCCTTCTCCAATACTTCAATGGCTCACTATGCTTCCACTGCGTTACTCTGTCTTAGTGGCATTTTTAGCCTTGGCCAATAGACTTATTATTTATCTCTATTATCTCCTGTTTCCTGTTCCTTGTTCCCATATGTGTTTCTCATTATAATTGTCCTTTTCTGTATGTCATCCATCTTTTACCCTTATAGCAGACATATTATTTTCCTTATACATAGAGAAATTACAGAATTTCTCATCTTATCATAGGGTAAGATCTAGGCTACCAATTCATCTATTTATATTTTCTTCCTTCACATACCATATACATAATGAAACATACCAATTCAGCTACATTTCCTTAAATGACCATATCATAGAATCATAATTAGACATAGTTAAAGACAACATATGTCATACATATCCTATGATTCCAATCTATCTCTTTCGTCATTTCTTTTTCATCTCATCTTCTATGTCTATCTATCAATCCTTGCTGAAATATCATCTTTGTGATATCAAATCTTTTCTTACCACGCCTATTTACCAATCCACACTCTGATACCAACTTCTGTGGCGCCCCAAACCGAGACGTCACTTCCTTATCTCAAGACCTTATAGATTGGTAAATGTGAATCAGGATTGTTACCCTAATCACGTGGCGGAATTTTAATTGGAACTTGTCCAAAATTTTTTTTTTTTCTTCATTCATCATCATTTCATTTATAACATAAGTAATGGTACACTTGTACATATCCTTGAAACCATTTCAACATGCTGTTATGCATCATAGGCCTATTGACCTAAACATGACATTGCCATTCCAGACATATATTCATCCATACATCCATTAGTTCTCCTAGAACTTAGAATTTTAAATAAATTCATATACGTCAGCATACCTGAATACTTCCATTCATATCATTCCACTCACCATGGCTAATCTTTTTAGCCCACATGGTACTATCTCGTACCTTTTCTCCATTTCTTAGGTCCTCGACCGCTTGAGTCTCCCAGTACCTGTCTAAGGTTTGGAAAACAAAATGTGAGTGATAACTCAGTAAGCAAGCATTTTGGGGTAAAACTTTCCATGAAAATATTTTCCTAAAACATTTTTCTCATAAATCATTTTGGCTAGAGGACATTTTATATCCCAAAACATTTTGACATAAACCATATTTGACAATGGACATTCTCATATCCACGAAAAGACGTTTTTCCACATAAATCATTTTGGCATTGGACGTTCACACGTCCTAAGACATTTTTCCACGTAAACCTTGTTGGAAATGGACGTTTATACGTCCTAACATATTTTTCACATAAACACTTTAATAATGGACATTTTTATGTCCAAAATATATTTCCTGTAAGCCTTTTTGGCAATGGACATTCATATGTCCACAAATACCTTTATCCCTTAAACTCTTTTAGAAACGGACATTTTTATGTCCACACATGTTCCAACATAAATCCCTTTAGAAAATGGACATTCTTATGTCCAAAAAATTTTCCAACATAAACCCTTTTTCATGATCCCCATCTTGGGGCTTGTTTATAGCAAACAAGTCATAAATCCATTTCATGAAAATTTTTGCAAAAAAAACCATTTTTTATTCTTAATATTTAAACATTTTGTGTAAAACACCCTGCTTTCAGGGTAACTTATGCATAATGGCTCATAAAAATCCAATTTATGATAATTTTTCATATAAATGCTTTTATATCCCAGTCTTTGGGCGTTTGAAAAGCAAAACGTAGGCAAACACATTTCTCCCCATCCAGTAGTGATACTTAGCAAGTGATTATGCTACCTTTTGGAAGATAATCCTTTTGGAAGATAATCTTGTTTACCTCTAATAGGTTAAACCATCATAATAACTTGTTTATATACCATTATAAATCAAATTACATCACAAAAACCTAGAATTTAACATTTATCTTAATTTATTCCTTAAGTTGTCCATAATGCTGAATTCAGTATGCCTGAATTCTCAAAATCTTGAATTAATATCAAATCAAGTATTTTTGATCTCAACTTCTACCTTACCTTAATAACTACTTGAATTAACCAAACTAAATATTTTCAGCATGAAATATTTATTATTTCTATTTATTTTGGTATTTTTACTCTGCTGGACAGCATCATCCATTTTCAGACAGTCCAAATCACGTTAATTATGGGGTATATTTATACCAATCAAAACCTAATTTTTATTTTGTTCATGTGATACTCAATATATATTATATATTATTTAAAATATCCACCACAAAAAGCCTTGTAAAAAAAGTATTAAAAATCCTTTAGTACAGCTGATCCTGCCACCCGTGCAACCCTATTTAGGTTGATTTTGTCGGATTTTTAATTTTTAACGTGATTTTTATTTTAATATGAAAATTAGGTAGTTCCTTAATCATCCCATAATTAGTATTACCAAAACTTTTCATGCTAAAAATCGTTCATTAACGATTTCTTCCATATTTTGGAATTGTTCCTCATTTGTTCTAGGTTTTGCTCCCATATTTGCATCTCTTTTCAATACATATGCAAAACCCTCAATCCATACTTAATTCCACCATGTTATTAATCTTTCTTTATATGTTTATTATGATTCAAAACCATGATTCCAATATCAAGAAGAAAACTTGGAAATTGGAAGGCTTAACTCAACGGGTACTTATCCGATTTCGTCGAATCTTTGTCCCGAGCTTCTCCTTCCCTTTTTCCGTCTTCTTTTCCTCCTCTTTTCTCCTCTCCTTCTCTCTTCTTCTCTCTCTTTCTCTCTCCTTCTCCCCCTTGCAGGAACGTGCCGCACCCTTGCTCTTCCTTTTTTTTTCTTTTTATAAACCACTTTTCTTGGTGCCCAAGTAACCCCATAGGCATTTTAGTAAATTTCATTTTCGCTTTCCACAATTGCTCTTCTTTACTTAGCTCTTAAGAAATTTGTTACTTTATCTCTAAGAAAGAAACTTCCCATGATAATTAGCTTAATCCATTCCATTCATCTCATAGATTTCATAATTTTATTCCATCGTTTCAAATTTCATCTCAAACCGACCTTTCAAACTCAAGTTATGACCACTTGAATTTATCTTTTGAATTTGGGATAAAAATAATTAATTATCACCCTAATCCCATCATGATTCCCTTAATCTAATCCATTCAAAAGATTGAGCCCATCGTCGTGAGTTTACATTTCAAATTTCATCGAAATCCACCTTGTAGGCATCAAGTTATGAATTTTCTATCATTTTTCATCTTAATTCCATAATTACACTTTAATCTCCATAATTAAATCATGGTAATTAACATGATTATTCATAACACCTTGTCACCTTTAAATCCTCATTAAGCCCCTCGGGTCATACCGACTCACTTTGGGCTCCGGCAATTAAATTTTTAATCACCATTCCTGATTAAACCCTAATTGTAAAATATCATCAAATCATAAAATCATCCGTAAATCATTCAAAATTCATTTAAATCACATATAAATCATGTATATATGTTCAATGTATCCCATTGCGTCCTACATAGGTTGGGGTTTTACAAATAAATTTTTCTATGAGTTACCTGTGTATGAACTTATGAATTGAATGGTTGTATGATGACATTAATTAATTATTTTAATATTGTATAAGAATCGTGTTATGAAATGTGACTATGGACAGTGAAAAATTTTTATGGTCAAAAGTTAAGGTATGAATAATCATGTTATGATTAAGTATGGATTTTATGACATCACATATGTATTTCTTAAATGGTTTAATGATCTAAAAAAGCATTTGATGGAGATTTGAATGTATGAAATGATATGAACTCCTAAGGAGTCAGGATTAAAATGGATAAATATCCAATAAAACCAGCTGTGTGATAGGGAAACAATCCTGATCACGTATACCAATCAATAACGGTCCCGGAGTAAGCCTAATGTTGTGACGCTCGGGCTGGGGCGCCACAGATTAACATTATGAATTTTAAATTCTCATTTTGAAACTAGTCATTGTCTTATGTTCACAATCTCACCGTAAGTACATGAGTCATAGATCGTAGTATATAAATATCAATCCACAGGGAATTCAGGACTATAAACTTTGCTTTAAACGCTTTCTTATCAAATATCAAAAGAGTAAGTGAATAGAAAAATAGAAAAGTTGTAAGCGAAAATAGAATTCAGAACTTATAACAAAGATTGAAGAACAGGGATGCGAGTACCTAAGATCTAGGGTTTCACATGTCTCTTTCGCTATAGGTAATAGTATAATTATTTAATCTGGATGTTGTTTGTTAAAGGAGAATAAACCCTAATTTATCCTTGCACCTTCTCTCGAAACCTACAAGGCGTATAAAATTTTTCTTAACTACCTATTTTCACAGGATTAAGTTATTTAGAATCCATTAAGTTCTATGACTTGTTCATGGAATTTTTCAAGGTCATCATGCCTATTCTCATGGTCTTAGATTTTTAGGTTTAATATCTTGATTATCATATATTAGATTTCCACCTTTTGATTCCATCACTTAATATATGGAATCATGCCAAAGTACAGACCAACGTATAAAGCAAGCATTAAAAACACAAGATATCTAATTAATAATAATATCCATCATAAATAAATTAAAACCACATATCATGCTACGTTGTACGCATACTACATCCTTAACCATAGATTAAGGGCTTAGCCGAACATGTTTAAGTCCAAAATAAAATTAAAATTCAAACTCATCTTAAACAGGACAAATAAAAATTTAAAAGGAAAAGATAAAGAAAACTTATTAATTGGAATCCCCGATGGTGTGTTGGTCACTCCACTCAACTCGCTGCTCCACCTCTTAGACTCATGCTCTCTGCCTTCTCACCATCCCTTTGCTTCTTCTCTCTCTCAATTTCTGCTCTGAATTCTCTGTAAAAATTCCTTCCCTTCAAAGGTATCCGCAACCCCTTTTATAATGTCACGTAAAAGGAAAATTTTCGCAATGTGCCGAGTTACGGATGACAGTCCACGCAGGTTTGCAAACGGTTCCTTCATTGCGCCGAATGTTTCAGCATTGATTCTTTGTGAGGCCCACTATTGGACGGTGCTTCTCTAGGTATAATATGTTAACATGGATAGAAACTGCTGCTTAGATGGTCTTGATAGTCCAAGGCTTCATGTTGAAAATTTTTTACATCCGTATTGCTGCTGCGTTGGATGACTTGATATTTAAAATCTGGATGGGCATGTGGATGGACGTCTGAGATTATCTAATTTGCTGATAAATATTGGACATTGTATAGTTGGAATTAATGGACGATGGACAGCTTTTGAACAGGCTAATCTTTGAATTGGTCGGTGCATTATTTCTGGACACTTGGACGGCTGGATTATCTTTGCATGAGTTTGGATGGTTACTACATGGATGGTGTTAGAAAAATCTGAATGGTTTGGGTATTTCTTTGAAGACTGAGAATTTTTGGTTTTGGACGACTGAGGATTGCTTTGGAAATATCTGGATGTTGCAAGCTTGAATTAGATTGACGGTGCAAAAATTCCTAGCCGTACTTGTGGACAGCTTGAATGCAAGAACTTGGACAGCTTGGTTGATGGATGGTGGATGATTGCAAAACTTTGATTTACGTGACAGTGTAGATTTTCGTGGTGGGCCCACCATTGAATTTTGGACGATTGGATGAAAAATCTGGCTTGAAAGGTCTTCCATGAGCGGTGGATTATTGAACATCGATAATCTCCATAAAAATATTTAAATAATTAATTCATTTTAATAAATAGTTGGTGAACATATTGAAAATGATTTAAAGCTCAATTATTGCACAAATTCATATCAAATACAATTTATTTAATGACAACAAATAAAAAATGTAATTTCAAGCCAACAAATCACAAAATTATTTAAAACACTTGAAATTAATATTTAATACAAAAATGTTGCAAATACACATTTTAAAATAAATTTCACATCAAACTCAGTTAATTACCCTCCAAATTGAAATAAAAATACCCCCTAAATATATTATTATTTACCAATTATCATCTAATTGAGCCTTTAGGATTTTATGAGCCAGTTAGTTGAGTTGGCAAAGGAAATTTGGACACTAAAATTTGATGAGATATATATGAGGTAAGATGATTTATTCTTTTCTCTAACACTAAGAGATTGATTAAATGTGTATATTGAAACAAATAGAGATGGATATAAGAGTCACCTGAGAACTAAAGGTTTTCCTATGAAATTTTTTCACTCCTAATGTTTGAAAATGGACAAGATGCCAGTGCATGTGGTACTAATTGAGTGAAATAGGATTATTTATAAGTATGATGCTTATGATTTTTTTTTAACAATTTTGCCAAGTTTTTTTATTCATATAAGATTCAACTCACTTTTTGCTCAAAGTGTTTGAAAGACCAATTCCAATGTCTTGCGATTTGCTTGAGGACAAGCAAAAGTTCAAGTGTTGAGAAATTTTGTGCTATATATCTCTATTTATATAATATTTGGACAATAATATGAATAAATACGATGATGTAAAACAAATTTAATTTATTTAGCTGTAGTTAGTGCAAATCACTTCTAATTGGTTGGTATGCACAAAGTTAGGCGAATTTGGTACAAAGCACACGCAATTCTTAGAGAATTGAAGCATGAGGATTAAGATCCATTAAATTGGATGATTTATAAGAATTAAAAGGAGAAAAAATAATAATCAAAATGGCCTCAAATGTGTTAAGGAAGTTTCAACAGGGTTCAGGGTGTGTCGGGTAGAAAATTTTCAAAATTCGTAGCAAGAAGACACCATCCAGAGATCAACATGGCCCAAGCCATTTGATGCTATGTGTTGCGTAATTAATCCACTTTAGACTGGTTTTTACGCAAATTTCTTGGAAAACACTATATAAACACTTGTTGTACATATCTTATGGCATCTTAGAACGCTAGGGATAACATCCAAAACTGAGAGAAACTCAAGAACATGAGAAGAGAAGCAGGACGACAAGTTACTTGCAGCTATCAAGATGCTATTGAAGCTTCTAAACCAATAAGCTTTTCTTCTCTTCTTTCTTTTAATTTTATTGTCTTCTTTTATGGACTTTAAATATAATATTATTTTATGTTTAATTTTCATTATAAACATGTTAGGCTAAGCCCCCAATATAATGTTTAATATATAGCTTCAGGACTATGTAAAGGATATTATGGTATTGCTTGATTTATAAAAGATATTGCGTGTTAATTTAATATCTTGTAGATTTAATGCTTGTTGAGTGTTTGAGCTCGCACTTTGGCAATGACTTTATATATTAACTGAAGGAACCAAGAGGTGGAAGTTTAAAATATGATAATTAAGATATTATACTAGAATATTTAAACCATGATAGTAGGCGTGATGGCTTTGAAAAATTTCATAAATTGCCTGACTGACTTAATCCTATGAGAATAGTGTTGGTCCCGAGTTAATGGCAATTACCCAAGAGGGGAGGGGTGAATTGGGTATTTAAATTTTTTCAACTTAAACAGAAATTTTACCCCGGATTAATCTAGTCCCCTTTATGAAGAAACAAATGGAAAGCAATATAGTGCTGAGAGCAGAAATAAAAATCAACAAGCAAGATTTTATAGTGGTTCGGGCAACCTTCCCTACTCCACTCTTCCAAGCTCACACCTCTTGTGACTTGGGTTCCGCTATGTATTTCACAAATACAACTAGAGCCACTACTCTCTTCTAGATTCTAGCTCTAGGGGCATCAATAATTCACAGCACAAGTAGGTGATGAGTTCCACTCCAATCACGCACTACTTTGCTTACACTTGATCTTAGTTACCTAAACTAAATCAAGTTCAATACAACAAGAAAAAGTAAAAGAAAGTTTCTACACGTTACTGATGTGTAGAGGCAGATTTGGCGCAGAGAAGAACTTGTAATGCAGTCTAAAAGATTCAACGAGCAGCTCTTGGCAGTTTGAAAGTGAGGTTCTTCTTCTAGATGTTGGCTTGATCACTTAAAGCTCTTAGGAATGGGACTTATGCTCAATCAATGATTTCTCAGCTACCCTACACGTTCATATTGAATGTCTTTTATAAATGTTGAGGGAATCCAAACGTTTGGAAGTAGGTGACGCACATTTAATACGCCAACGTTCGAAAGATTTCCAACCATTGCGACCCAAGTCGCAGGTGGAGTCGACTTCGGGTGCGACTTTGCCCAAGTCACAGATGGAGTCAACTTCGGGTGCGACTTTAACTGTCCGCAACTTCTTCAAGTTCCAGTCTAGGTCAACTTGGTCCTCGACTTGACCCAAGTCGCAAGTGAAGTCGACTTCGGGTGCGACTTCACTTCCTCAGCTTGCTAGTTGGACTTGAAATTCTTTGGAATGACTTGCTTGCTTGAATTTCTTCATGTTTAATTGTTCTTCCCCCATTTCACTTAAGACTCTTTATAATTCTTCTAAATTAAAAATATTTGACTTCATGTCTTGAGTCTTGAGTCTTGGAATGCATGTGTGATCTTGATCCTTTTATTTGATCTTCATTTGTTCTTCATTTGATCCAAGTCGAGTGTTTGAGTCGACTTGGCCTTCATCTTCACTCGAGTCTAGCATTGAGTTGACTTGATCTGCAAGTTCCACACCGAAGTCGAAGCTGGAGTCGACTTGGTCTACGACTTCACCCAAGTCGCATGCGAAGTCGACTTGGGAAGCGACTTCGGCAACTCTCATTCTCGATTTTAACTCTGGACAGAACATCATGGTTGAAGTCGATGCTGGAGTTAACTTGGTCTGTGACTTCACCCAACTCACATGCGGAGTCGACTTGGGATGCGACTTCGGCAGCTTGGCTCCCCGATTTCAACTCTGGATGAAAATGACGGGTTGAAGTCACTGCAGGAGTCAACTTGGGAATTGACTTGGCCTAAGTCGATACCGGAGTCGACTTGGAGATCGACTTAACCTCCCATGCTTCATTTTCTTGATTTTTATAACCTTTAACCATCTCCACAAAACATGTTAGTAACCAAAACTTACTCAAATTGATTTGTTAATCATCAAAACATAAACTTGGCTTATTTTTCACATGTTTCCAACAAATAGGTATTCAATTAGGGTACATTTGTTACAATCTCTCCGTAAGTGCACAGATCATAGTATATAAAATATTGATCCTACAGAGAATTTAGGATTTAAGACGTTGGATTTAAACACTTAATAACCATAAAAAAAGGAATAGGATAAGAAGAAGGAAATAATAAGGAGAAAGTTATCTTAAGAACGTAGAACAGGGATTAGAAATCATGAGATGAGAGTATCTAGAGTCTAGAGTTTTACATATGCCTTCTATAACAGATATGTGATATGCTTACTTAATCTAGATATTATACATTAAAGCAGATCCAACTTTAAACTATCTTTTCACCTTCTCTTGAAACATGCAAGGCGTAACCCTAATCTTCTTAACCACTTATTCTCATAAGATTAAGTTGAATTAGAATTCATTAAGTTCTATGGCAATTCATGAAATTTCTCAAGGTCATCATGTCTATTCTCACTGTCATAAATTTTCAAGTTTAATATCTTGATTATCGTTTATTAGATTTACACCTCTTAGTTCCATCATTCAATGTATGAGAATCATTGCCGAAGTGTAGGCCTTCACACTAAGCAAACATTATACTATAAGATATTAAATTAACACACAATTTCCTTTATAAATAAATCAAAATTACATTATTCACTATATTCCGCATATACTACATCCTAAACCTTAAATTAAGGGGTTTAGCCCAGCATGTTCAAAATAAAATCAAAGAACAAAATGAAATTTTAACTCAAATCCATGTCAAACAAAGCAATTAAAATCAAAGGAAAGAAATAAAATAAAAGTTTATTGATTAAAAGCTCCAAGGTGTGCACCGCCTTGCTTCTCTCCTCGTGCTTTTCACCTTCTCGCTCAAGGGACATTTTGGGATATGTTCAAGTGTTGTTTATATAGTGCTCCTCAAAACATATGCTCAAAACCAACACAATTGCATAAGTCTGCTAGACCTAAAATGTTTTAGGTCTCAGAACTAACGCATTGCGTATGAATTGTGAAACTCAAGATTTTTCGATTAGATCTAAAAAGAATTTAGGTCTTGAGCAAAACACGTTTTAGCATATGTTGATCATTGTTTTGCTTCCTTCTTAATTCTTCTAAGTCATCAACTTGAATGGGCTTTGGCCCTCATGCTTCGAGTCTTTAAAATAAGCTGTATTGCACTAATTTATTGAACATTACATTAATCTATCAAACATGAGTGATTTGTACTAAACGAAGCTAAATCTATCAAATCATTTTAACCACTCAAATTCTCATCCAATTAATATCCAAAATACATAGTATGAAAGTGAATTAAAAAATTCTCCAACACTTGAACTTTTTTTTGTCCTCAAGCAAATAATAAATGATGCCATCAGTAATAAATCAAATTGAGAATTCAAAAGTGTCCAAGTTATATAAAATCATGTAGTTAGGCCAAATCTCAAGAATACAAGAATCGAATGTCAAACATTTTATAGAATTGCTAAACATAATCCTCAATAAGCAGTTTTCAAATGACTATCAACATCCTAGTTACTAAAATTAAGTCGTATGCCTTTCCATGTTCAGCTCCCATGAATTAGAAACTCCTAATTCTCCTAGTCTATCTGAACATCTCTCTTTCCTATCTTCACTAATCATGACATAAATAATTGAATGATCAAGAGGTCTTCTTTGTATAGAAACATAAGGTTCAAATTTATTAGGCCCAAGACAAAAAGAATAGAATTCAAATTGGAGCCATCTTAAGAATAACTGGAGCTTCTTTGTTCAACCTCCATACCTTTTTTGTTTTTGTTTTTCTAAAAAGTTTGCTATTACCCTTGGTTTTTTTTTTTGCTTTTTTACCAAGTCCAGCTTGCTTCTCCTCGCTATGTTTCAGAATAATTAAGGAAACTAAAAAATATTCGTTACATGCCATTATTTAAATACCTTAATTCCCTTTTCAGTTTTCAGCTCAAAAAAAGATATTCAATGATGATTCAATTCGCAACTGGATTTTAAGGTAAAGAAAGAGGCAAGGTTTTAGCTCAAAGTGGAGAACAACAAGTAATTTATAAAGATACAATTTAAATTCAAAGAATTGCACCAATCATGTCTATTCTGTTGTGTGTTATAGATTTGATTCAATAAGTCTGATAGAAGTGTTTTAGAATAGGTGGGAGGAGGAATTCATTTTCACACATGCAGATCTCATTCAATAATTTAAAATAGTAGTACGGATTAATTTGACATATACATGCTTAGTCAATAGCTTAACACACCATACAAAGCATTTTCTTGTTCTTGAAATTTTCAAAAATTTTCAAAATTTCAATAAATTTTTACTTGATAAAATTGGAATCTTGGTTATGGTTTGTTCCAAGGTTCACAAAAGATTCAATATGGGGTCAAATTTTAGCACATAACAATGTGTCAATGCAAAATTGTGAAACCCCGATTAATTTAAGCCTAATGTAGAAACTTGGAATTTGTACAACGAGAAATTTGGAAAATTCCAAGAGATGGAGGGTTTAAGTTATCTCACATTGGCATGGGAGGTATTAAATTTATTGCCCTTTAATTTAGATGGATGAGATTAGGTTAACTAATTTAACAAAGTGATTAATTTAATCACTTTTGGTTATATCGAAAAATGGACACAAAAGTACAAAAAGATGAGGTGACACTAAAAGACAAAATAGGGGTCAGAGAAAAAAATAGGTGGCATGTTCATTAATTGCTATTTTTCATTTTATTTTTGAGGAATTATTTAAGAAATTGATATCTTGTGATATACAAGATGGACTGACATAGAATTTTAAGGGCAAGCCTAATTTAATATTCTTTACATGATGAATCGAATGGATTATAGAAAGTACAATTGGCAATGTGTTAAACAACTAGAAATGACATGAAATTTAATGAATTAAATTGAAAGGCTAATATCTTAGCCCATGTTCATTATTTTGGGATGAGAATTTTTATGAAGAGGTAGAGTAATATACCCTAAGTTATGGGTGGTTTTGATTATATTAAGCCCCAATGGGAAACCCTAATTAGTAGTGCAATTATCATTGCAGTTAACAATGATTACATGATATTTACATATTTACTTATGAATATTGAAAAGTGATTTGCCATGATAAATATGAAAAGCAAAGCTTGACATTTATGATTCAAATGACATGTGTCATTGTAGGATGCATTGGGAAGAAAAAAAGTCAATACAAAAATTAATGGGCAGATTTTTATTTACAAAAAAAAGACAAAAATTAATGTGATAATGGGGCTGAAAAAGGGACGTGTGCAGTTAGATGCAATTCAGCAGATTTTTATGAAAATAAAATTTAATTAAATGCTAATATTAGGTGTCAACAAAGGGTTCAATGAGGAAAGTGGTGAAGCAAGGGACGTTTCAAGCAGCAAATTGGGATGAAAAGTTTTAGCAAGGGTGGATAGCAAATGGACGTCCAGCAGGTTAGTCAAAAAATTCTTATGTATGTGTTCATTTGATGATCCCTCAACGTCCAAATAAGTGGAGCCTAAAAAGTTTTGTTATTTAATTTTTTTTGATGTCCAGATTATTGAAGTATATTAGATACGTATGCATAATTGGATGTGCAAACCAGATGTGAAAAAAATAAAGAGTTAATATGTAAAATGGAACGTCCAAATGAGAGGATATTTAAAGAAATTTTTTTATTTATGTTACCCTTAATCACTACATGATATACATGATTATAAAGGATGCAACCAAGGGTTATTGATGACAAGTGTAAGTGTTAATTGGTGATATGCATGTATGTTGGGTTCATCTGCAAGAATGAGAACGAAACTTAGCAAAAATAAGACCATAAGTAGCTGTTTTGAAAATGGGAATTAAATTCCAGAAATTCATTTGAAATTAGTTAGATATAGTTCATATGCAAGCCTTAACAATGAGCACAAGGGTTATTGATTGATAATTTTGCAGATGTACTTGACTAAAGTACATTTGTAAAATGAAATGGAATGGAAAGAAGTGAATATGGGGTTGTTTTGAAAAGGAGGACATGAACCCCAGAAATTTTAATTGAATCTAGCATGTTAAAGATTATAAGTAAGGCCTTAACATGACTACAAAAGTTGGTAGTAGTTAGCATTCCATATATACCGTTAAGGTGTAATTATGGAAGTGAAAATTTAATGAAAATAAGAACACATGGGACTATTTTGAAAGTGAATGCAAATTACAGAAATTTTAATTGGAATTAGTTGATTATAGATGATAAATAAATATCCTGAATGGTTGGCAATGTTGGACCATAGACATGGGTATCGAATGACAAGAATAGCCACTTATTAAGATGCATATATGAAATTAATGAAGAGATGCTAATTTCAGAAAGGGTGTATAAAAATGAAAATAAGTAATCGATCACTAAAGTTATAAAAGGGTGTATATATATAACCAAGAAAGGTAGATGTTGCTCATTAGAAAGAATGATTTAAAGTTAATTTGTTATGAATCATATGGGAATTGAAAACCGTACGACATGTACATATGAATTGATAAAAAGACAAGGCACACAAGCGCAAGATATTATGTAAATGTATGAGGAAATCATTTTAACTTGTCTAGAACAAGGTAAGAAAAAGATGGAATGCGCAAGAGGATCGGCACAGGTAAGCAAGCAACACTTTTGAAAATGATGTTTTTGTAAACTGCTTTACTGAAATGATATTTGTAAGCAAGCCCTTCAAAAATGCTATTTCAAAAGATTTTTTTGAAAAGAAAAGTTGATTCTTTCATTGAAAGGAAGTTGTAAGCAATTCTTTCAAACTTCTTTTCCAAAAGGATTTTGTGAAAAGAAAGTTTAATTTCAACATGAAATGATATTTGTAAACAAAGCTTTTGAGAATGATGCTTTTGAAATATTTTAAAATTTCCTTGAATATTGAAAAGTCTTGAATCTCTTTGAATATTGAAACGATTTGAGATTTCTTTATATCAATATTTCTAAAAGGGTTTAAGGGTGACTATCCCGATAAGTTGATTGTATAAAATGATTTGATTTCTGTTTGTTAATGGTGTTCAAAGAATATGCACACACTTTTTAATATGAAAATGATAGGGATGTTGTACAAATGAAAAATATGAGGCTGAAATAGATGAATGAGAATGATGCGTTTGCATATCCTTTGGAAGCCCAAAACTCAGAATAAAAATTTGCAAGCAAAGCTTTCGAAAATGTTACTTTCTTTTCAAATATTGAAATGTTTCAAAATTTTCTTTATTGTGATAATTCTAAAATTCTTTTCAAGCAATCAAGCAAAACTTTTGAAATTATTGATTTTTCTTAAAAATCGACATGTTTTGAAATTTCTCGAATTTTGAAGTATTTTGAAAATTATTTTATATTGATAATTTTGAAGACCATTTAAGGGTGGTCATCCCAATACTATGATTTGAATACTGTTTTACAAACTGTGTTCAAAATGAGTATGCAAGCTCCTCTCTACATGAGAATAACAACAATATCATGTGAATAATGTATATGATACTAGGGTGAATGAAAGCCATGCATGGAGAAGGACACTAGGTCCGCCGTTGATGTTATCAAGTCTGTGTGTCTAGTGTCTTCTAGTAGAAAGGTCATATTTTCGTAGATAGTTGTGCCTTTTTAATTTCCAAGTCGGTGTGTCCGGTGTCCTTCAGTAGAAAGATCATGTTTTCATGGGTAGTTGATCAATTGGTAAGTGTCATCTACCATATGGCAAAGATTTTACCGGGCTATCATGCCATCACATGAAAAATTATGACATGAATGGAAATGATGTGATAGCATCATGTGAAGAATTACGACGTGGATGGAAATGATGCGTTTGCATACTCATTCTTTATGAAATGATTATGCTAGGTTTTCAGTTTTGAAAAAGACACAAGACAATACTTGTGTAGATTTTATGCAATGATTAAGCTAAGTTTTGACACAGGTTGATGCCTGTGTTGTTTTTATGAAATCATGTTAGCATGTCAATGTGGATAAAAATGATGTATGGTGCACCAGAATGATGAATAGGTCTATTGTAAAGGCGGTCGTAGACCGGGGGCCCCCTCTACATGTGGCGAAGTTGTTAAGGAAATACAGGAGGTCGGCGGCACCCTCCCTAAAATGGGAGAAGGTTAAATGGACGGCCGCCTAGCTAGTGTGTTGTCACATGGATGAAAAATTTCTTTCATTTGGAAGGATGATCCCTTGGTAAGTGTCACCTACCAGATGGGTAGAGGCATGTTTGTATATGCCTTGTTTTAGAAAGCCCCAAAATGGGTTCATGAAAATGTTTTATGACATAAATATGTCCTCCAAAAAAGGTTTACATGAAAAGGTTTACGTGCATATGCTTCGCCTTTGAAAATGCCAGAATTTGGGTCATGAAATGTTTACAGGAAAAAGGTTTTGAAAAGGTTTAAAATGAAAATGCTTGCTTATTGAGTTTATCACTCACATTTTATTTTGCCCAACCCTAGGCAGGTACAAAGCATAAGCAGAGGAGCAAAGATAAATGTTAATTACTTGTATGTTGAAAATGAATGTATGAATGTGATGATAACGAAGTCTCAAGTTGTGAATACCTCTAATGTGGCATGAACAGATAAGTATTTACGTTGAGAATTTTATTTGAATTCAGCTTATGAATGTATGATTATTTGTAACACGAAAGTAAGGTTGCCTATGTATCGGTTATGTGATGCACAAATGTTGATGCTAGCATAAGAAAGTATATGATGCAAATGAACAAGATAACAGGGGTAAAGGATATGTATAACTAATCTAAAGTATATATTACTTGAAAAATGATGAAGGAAATGGAATGAAAAGAAAAGAAAAAATTATTCCACTAAATGAAATGAATATAAAAATCTTGCCACGTAAATAGTGCAACAATCCTGTGTAACATTTACGAATCGAAAACAATCTCAGAGTAAGGCTTCAGTGCCTCGGGTCGGGAGTGCCACAAAAATTGATCAAATTTTAGCTTTAGTGAGTCTAATGTTTTCAATTAAATCATAATGCAATGCATTCACACTTTCACAGTTAAATTTGGCATTGTCCTCAATGTCTATGACAAGTCAGTGTCCCCTTATGAATCCCATAGTTAAATATCAAATAAAATAGATTCTAAACAAGTGTTTTCAATAAGTTCAAGTTAACTTTTCCATTAATTTGTTGAAGCTTTTGAACTATATTCATCCCAAGTGGGTGCATTAAAAATACCATATGAAGACTCCACATTAGCAAGTATCAAAATCTTAAAAAAATAAATAAAAATCAATAAAATAAACTAATACTTCTCTAAAACAAGCATTAGGTTGCCTGGCAATTAGCGTTTAATTTATAGTCCTTAACTTGATTACAAATTGTTAAGCCATTTCTATATCATTTATTTTGGATGATAATTGGATAAGAATGTAAGTGATTGAGATGATTTCAGTTGAATATTAATTAATTTAAATTGTTTATGTGTAAACGCTTATAATTGATGTAATTTGTGCAAAGTAGGAAAGTATGCGCAATTTTGGAACCCAAATGAAACATAAATAGAAGATTTTGATATCACAAATGAGCTCAAATGGGCTTGCTCAAGTTGCCATGACGACGGGCTCAAAAAATTGCTTTCCATTGATATGTTGTGGCTCCTATAACTCCTTCCGGATCAGAAAGTTATGAGTAGTTGAAGATGACCCACTCCGGTGCAACGTGTGTCTATTTCGAGAAGTTCAAAGTTTAATGATCAAGACCATATTTGGTTTGATGATTTTGAAGGTTTTAAAATAGTCAAAAAAATGATCAAGGTAGTCTAGAACATGTCGAGACATGTCAGTGAAGTTTTGGCATGAACTGTGGCGAAACGGGCGAAGAACGGGCAAAATCGCGCATGGAATGGTACGCTGTAGAGTGCTACATGATTCAAACTGTGTGTATTTGGGTGCCACATGGTTTGAACAAAGTGAGACCCCGACTATGAAAATATTTATGAAAAATGGGTTCTTTGCACAAGTATCCCCTGAATTTTTATATAAATATCACTTAGGGATGTCCTAAAAGATCCTAGAATGTCCTAACAACTTAGGTTGAGGTCTGGAGAGTGAGAGAAGGCGTAGAGCACAAGGCAAGAGTTAAGGTGGCAAGTTTTTTGAGGTGGTTGAGACATTATTGGGGCTTCTAATCAATAAGCTTTCTTTTTCTTCTTTCTCTTTTGGTTTAATTGTCTAGTTTATGTTGGACTTTAAATGTAATATTCTTTTGTGTTTGATTTTTATTTTAAACATGGTAGGATAAGCCCGTTATGTAGGGTTTTAGATGTAGTATGTGTACAATATAGCAGATATTGTGATTTTACTTTATTTGTTAAGGATATTAGTTGTTAATTTAACATCTTATGATTTAATGCTTACCTAGTATTTGAGCTTCCGCTTTGTCAATTCCCATATATTTGGTGAAAGAACCAAAATATAGAAGTCTAATATGCGATAATGAAGATATTAAACCTGAAAATCTAAAACCATGAAAATAGGCATGATGACCTTAAGGAATCCCATGAACGACTATAGAACTTAATGAATTCTAGTTGACTTAATCCCATCATAATAGGTGGTTAATAATACATTAGGGTTACGTCTTGCAGGTTTTGAGAGATGGTGTAAGGACAATTTAAGGTTTATTTTTCTTTAACACTTAATATTCGGTTTAAATAAGCCTACATATCCATTATAGAAGTTGTATGTGAAACCCTAGATCCTCGGTACTCTCAATTCTATGATTTCTAATCCCTATTCTGCGTTTTATAGATCAACTTCTCTTTTTACTACTCTCCTAATTTTAGTTATAAAGTATTTAAATCTCATGTCTTGTGTCCCTAATTTCTTGTGGATCAATATTTTATATACTACAATCTACGAACTTTTCACCTGCAGTGAGATTATGAACACAAATATAAATGAATCAACCAACACCAACTTTTGCATCCATCTAGTTCTTCTTTTTGCCTCCAAATTTGCATGCACTCTACACCTTTTGAATTGGCCACTAGATTTTCTTAAGAACTTTTCTTGTCAATAAGCTATAAACAATTATATTTAAGAGCCGAATAAGGAGAGGAAAAACTAATTATCATTTTTCGATCTTGGCTCCTCCATTATTAAGATTCTAATTAGCGAGGTAATTTTGATTTTCTACTTTTAGCTGGTGTAGCAATTTTTTGATCCAAAATCTTAGTGGTTCCTCTTTTGATTATGAACACTTTTGTTGGGTTGATTTTATTTCTTTTAGCTATTGTTTCTTTAATCATGTCAAACCCGTAAACAAGATCATTAAAGGTGGGGTATTTCATGGCTGAGTAGAAGTTGAATTTCACATTCTCATCTTTGACATTTAAAGTGAGACATCCATTTTTCACATCAACCAGAGCTTCGATTGTTGCCAAGAATGGTCTTCTTAGAAGATTGCAATATTTCGATTGCTCTTCTATGTCAAATAAAAAAAATCAATGGGAATAAATAACTGCTTGATCTTCAACAATAAGTCTTTGATAATGCTGACCGGACATTTGATGGAGTCGTCTGAAAGCGATAATGACATTGATTTAGGCTTCGAATCATATTTATCTTTTCATAAATAAAAAAAGGAATTAAGCTCATGCTAACCCCGAGATCACATAATGATTTGTCGATTTGCATGTTACCAAGTTCACGAGGTATGGAAAAACTCCATGGATCCTTGAGTTTTAGTGAAACTTATTTTGCAGAATATCATTGCACTCCTTAGTGAGTGCGACCATTCGATGCTCTTCGAGTTTGTGCTTCTTAGAATGGCGTCTAAGATAGCATGTTAGTGAACACCACATTGACAGACAAGTTCTTGGAATTGAGATGAACTTGTCGAATTTCTTGTATAGTTTGGCCTGTCTTTGTCTCTACAAAAAGGGTAAGGGAGGCCAGTATGGTGGAGGTGAGACATAAGGTTTTTCTAGTTCAAGCATTGGTTCTTATTGAGAATCCTCATTTTGCTTCTATCCTTGATCAGTTTCGTTACCAACTTCTTTTTCTTTTGTTGGAGTTAGCTCGAGCTGCTTCCCAATTCTTGCATTCACTTCCTCCCTTTGATTGACTTTAGGTTTACTAGGGAGTTTGATTGATTCCTGTATGTTGGACAGAATGCTTATTGTGAATTTGATTCTAAAGCATCTTAGTGTGGGTTTGTAATTGCTCAATTCTTTGTTCAAAGTTTGTTGCCAACTACTCAATTCTTTGCCCTTGCATTTGTGTCATCGACTCTTGCAACAAGATGAGATTTTCTATGAGGGCTTTATCCTTCGATTTTTGTGGTGGTATAATCAAAGCTATTTGTTTTGATAAGGAAGGGACGTTGGGTTTGTTTGCTAAAGGCTACATGGTGTATTGGTATGGGCAAAATTTTCAAATGTTTTTATTGGACCATGAAAAATTTAGTTAGTTTTGCCATCAAAGGTTGTATCCATTCGAGTGTGTGTTTCCATAAGTGTTAGAAGTAGAATTATTTACTCATCATCTGCTCAGTGGAAGTCTCCTAGATGTAGAAATTACGCTCCATAGTGTAGTGAGAAGCACCACATAATTCACAAGAGATGTGAGTCGACTGGCTCGCACTATTGTGAATGCTTTCTGGTTTTCATTCTTGCAATAGTTTTGTGGCGCCCCGAACCGAGACGTCACTTCCTTACCTCAAGATCTATCGATTGGTAAATGTGAATCAGGATTATTGCCCTGATCACACGGCGGGTTTTTAATTGGAATATGTCCAGAATTTTTTTCGATTATTCATCTGTCATCATTCATAATCTTGACATGACAATCATCATACATTGCGACATTTCACTTGTAATAAAAATCATCATTTCATTCATAGCACCTTTATATGCCTGTCGTTATACACTGAATCATTGTATAAATCATACTTTCATACATTCAGTCATTAATTCACATGGAACTTAGAACTCTAGCTAAGTTCGGATATACATAAACACCTAGTATCTTTTCATGCCTTCCTGCCGTGAAAGTTTTCTTAACTTAGGCATCACAATTTACATCCATACATCCATACATTCAACCATTGAATCATTTTTAGAACTTAATATTCTTATTAAGTTCACATACACATTAGCTTACCTTAGCATATTTATGCTTTTTCATTCCTCATAGCCTTCAAGGCTATCATCATGTACCTTCCTCCATGTCTGAGGTTCGCAACCTTCTGAGTCTCCTCAGTACCTGTCTAAGGGTTTGGAAAACAAAACGTGAGTGACAACTCAGTAAGCAAGCATTTTAGGGCAAGGCTTCTTGAAAACCTTTTTAGAAACATCGGGAATACCTTGTTCCACGAGGACATGCATATGTCCTAGCAAAATCATCGTGAAATTCCGTGTTCCTGAGGACAATTCTATGTCCTTGAACGTTTTCATAAAGCATTCATTCTTAACATCATTTATAAGCCACGCCTGAGCTTGTTTAGGCAAAATATATACATTTTATCTTTGATGATGAGTTCCCTTAAATCTTATATGAACATTTTTAATGTTCATAGCCATTACATAAAATCAATCGGTTGCCGGTGGACATTTCCTGCCCAAAACAACATAAATACTTAGGCAACGGAGACATCTCATGTCTCAAAACATCATTAACATAGACCATCATAAAATCCTTTAGCCAAGAGACATTTCATGTCTCAAAACATCATTCACATAAGCCATCATAAAATCAAGAGACATTTCATGTCTCAAAACATCATTCGCATAAGCCATCATAAAATCAAGAGACATTTCATGTCTCAAAACATCATTTACATAACCTTATTGGCAATGGACATTCATATGTCCTTAAACATCAATCACATAAGCCTTTCTCGGCACAGGACATTCTCATGTCCAAAAACATTCTTTATTTAGGCTCACTTACAAATGAACATAAATCCTTTTCATAATTCCCCGTCTTGGGGCTTGTTTATAGCAAACAAGGAAAACCATTTTCATGAATGCATTTGCATAAACACATTTCCTTTAATTCTTGTTATTTACACTTTTGTGTAAAACCCCCTTTCTTTTAGGGTAACCATTTCATAAAAATCCCTTTAGGATACTTTCATAAAATCATATTTTCGTAACCCAATCTTTGGGCTTTTCAGAAATAAAACATAAGCAAATGCATTTCTCTCCATCCAGTAGTGACACTTATCAAGTGATCATGCTACCTTTTGGAAGAGAATCCTTAACAACACGCTAGCCAGGCGGCTGTTCACTTATCCTGCTCCCATCTCAGGGAGGGCGCCGCTGGCACTCCTACCATCCCTTAGCGACTTGGCCTTATGTAGAGTGGGCCCCGGTCATCCCAACCGTGCTCTACAACCAGCCTATTCCTTGTACCGGTGCACCGTACGTTATCCTGACGAACCGCAGTCCGTTTTGGTTTGAAGAACCACAGGCCGCAACCCATGTTCTTTTAAACCGGGATCACAGACCGCAGCCTGCATCCATATGCACAAAAATCATAGACCGAAGTCTATATTTAACAATTATTTTCAAAAACATATCACAGACCGCAGTCCGTGTCGACTTGTAAGCGAGCGCACCCACTTTAACAAGTTGTTATTTGAAATCCAGTTTTAGGATGACCTTCCTTAAATTCCTTTAGAAAAGTTTTGAGTAAAATATTTTGATAAACATTTGAAATGTTTGAGAAACAATACATCTTAAAATCCTTTTAATAAAAGAATTTCAAATCCTTTGAATTTTCATAAATAAATCATATTTTCCTCTAATATTTTCTTGGTTTCTATTTCAGGATCTTTTGTTTACAAAAGTTATGCAATTATGCTATCCCCTTGTCCTTCACCTAAAAAATTTAATAATTGTCCACATATCAATCATTTTTACGTAGAGGAAAATTGCATAGTCTTTTGCATGCCATCAAGCAACCTGAAATTAAACCATTTTATGAAATCAACCATAGGAGGTTGGTCATCCATAAATCCCTTTCAACACATCCGTAGAAACATTTTTCCAACATTTTCAAGATAGATTTCCTTATCCAAAGGAAACCAAAACTGTTCAAATATCATTTCAAAACATGTGGACTATGTCCAAAACGTAATTTAATATTGAATTATCTTGACCTAGTAAAACAAATCTTTTTCATCATTGTTTATCGCGAGTTATTGTAGAAATAACTCAAAACTCATTTACCAAACATATTTTGTGAAAAAGGGTAAAATTCCCTTTTTCTTATAAAACGCTGTTGAACCATATCATATAGAACTTGCTTCCTCAAAAGCAAATTCTTAAAACCATCGATATCAAACATGAAATCCTTAAAACATTAGCATAGAGAACTTGCTTACTCTTAAGCAAAATTTCTCAATTCCATTAACATGAAGCATTCCCATCCTTGGCAACACTTAGGATAAATTATTTATCTTAAGAAGTGTCGCTTGCTTCCCATGAAGCAAACCTTAAGACTTTTCATTAAAGTCATCATTTTTCAAAACTTATGGCTTTGCATTAAAGCCGTCATATTCAAAACTTGTGCTTGCCCATTCGTAAAAACATAAGCATAAACATAGACATTTCAATCATGTCAATCACATAGAAAGAAAATGCATTTTAGAAAGTTTTCTTGCTTACCTGAGATCGCCATAATCCCTTTTCCTTCCATTCTTTTCCTTGCCTACATGAACATAATATGGTTTTTCATATATTTCTTGTCATTGCATTCCATTTAGTTTTCCAACCCATTTTCATTAACATATATCCTTCATTTGTCTTCTGAAGTCATTAAACGTAAATAACACATTTTTATGCATTTCATTGGCTAACACATAACATATATAACCCCACAAATAGGGTATCCATTCAATCATACAAAATTCATACATTGGTGCCCGTTCCGAGCGCCCGTTATGACCTTAGGCTTCATTACATAATTCCAAAATTGGAAATTAACCTCGTGAAGTGCTAAACAGATATATATTCATGAAATATATCATATTTCCATACATTTCTGCACAAAACCATATTCTACATGTCATTCATCACCCTTACATATCTATTCCTTCACATATGCCCATTTAGCACTTAACCATGATGCATTTCTTAAAATTTCTTAACTCAGAAATTTAACCCATTTTCCAGCAGGTTAATTACCCTTTAATACCACTTTACTTAAGGTATTTTTATGAGGTCTAAATCCATTTTCCATAGGTTTCCAAAACAGTTAGTTTGGAACCCACTTTTAACCCGTTTAACATGTCCTTTGACACATAACCTTAGGTCATTATATAATTCGAAATTTCAGCATATAATTGCACTTTTCTTGATCCATATTTAATTATTTAACACATAAATCAATTTGGATCATTTATACATAGGTTTCATATTTCTTTTTGATTTCTTTCTCAAACTAACCACATATGCTGAAATCAGGCGTGCTGAAATCTTAAAATCTTGAATTAATATCAAATCAATTATTTTTGATCTGAAATTTCTACCATACCTTAATAACTTCATCAATTAACTTTCATGAAATTTTAAGCACGAAATATTAACATTACATATTTATTTGGGGATTTTTACCTTGCTGAACAGTAAACTCCATTTCCAGTCAGCTTGAATGACGTTATTTATGGGGTCTATTTACACCCTTCAAAACCTCATTTGTAATTTTTTCCTGTTATCTCCAATATGTAATTTATATCCTGTAAAAGTTTCATCCCGAAAAACCTTGTAGAAAATTTATTACAAATCCTTTTCTACAGCTGATCCTGTAACCCGTTTTACCCTGTTTGGGCTAATATTCACGGATTTTTAATTTCCAACATACATATCCTTTTAAGCTGAAAATTCGGTAGTTCCTTAATCATAGCATGAGGATTGTTCTAAAAAATTTCATGATAAAAATCATCCATTTACTGTTCCGACCATAATTTAATTTTCAATATCATATACTTACTTGAACTTGAGTGGATTCAATCCAAAATTGAGAAGCTTGCTTTCCTCCACTTCTCCTCTTTCTTTCTTCCTCTTTTTCCCTTGAATTCCCTTGGTTTTCCTTCCCTTTTTGCTGGAATTTTTGGACGTGAGCTGCTGTTGCTTGGGGAAGGAATTTCCAGCACTTAGAGAATTTTCCACCTCTTCATTTCCTCTCTACGTGCAATGCCTTACATGTTGCTGGAATTTCCAGCAATGGGGCCCACTTTGGAGCCCTTTTCCACAGCCAATTAATGCATTATTATCCCCCTTGATGTGCCGGACATTTTACAGCCAAGTAAAATACATTTTCACCATTTTTCAAAAGTCAAAAAGGCAACTTTAATCCCAACCATCCACTTGTCCACAATTGCCTTTCTTTGCTTAGCCCTTAAGCAACTTGTTACTTGCTCTACAAGAAACCTACTTTCCATGATAATTTGCTTAATCCATTCCATTCATCTCATAGATTTCATAATTTTATTCTATCGTTTCAAATTTCATCTCAATCCGACGTTTCTACGTCGAGTTATGACCACTTGAATATATCTTTTGGATTTGGGAATAAAAATAATTAATTATCACCCTAATCCCATCATGATTCCTTAGTCCAATCCATTAAATATAAACATCTCATAATTTTATTCAACGGTTTCAAATTTCATCTCAATCCGAGTTTCCTAGCTCCCGTTATAGCCGTTTGAAGTTAACGGTTGAAATGAACATATGCTTAAAAATTCATAATTCTCATTTCATCAAGAATTTTCATGATCTTTTCATTCCATAATCTCAAGCCTAATATTAACAATCTTCATCTCAAATTTCACTTGAATCCGCCTTTTAGGCGTTAAATTATGAATTTTTCAATATTTTCCTTCACACTTGACAATTTCCATCTTTATTTCCATAATTCATTTTAAATCATGAAAAATAATTTTTCATGATATAATTGCACACTTAAATCACAAATAATTCATTCTAAACCCATTATCTCATTTAGGCTCAAAATGCTTAATCACATCATTAATGCTAACCCATAACCCTAATTGCCATAATTAGCAAAAATCATAAAATACCTTCATAATTCCATGATTCATAAATAATCATCAAATACATGTTCAATGCATACATATGGCTTACTTGGGTTAGGGTTTTACAATCCTCCCCCCCTTATAACAGGTTTCGTCCCGAAACCTATTACATTTCATATATCGGGGTAGGGCTCATATAACTTACTAACTTATTATCATTTTTAATATTCCAATGGCTCATTACGCTTCCACTGCGCTACTCTGTCTTAGTAGCTTTTTTTTTTAGCCTTGGTCAAACATACCCATCACTTGTCTCTATTATTCCTTATTCACACATGGGTTTTTCATTGGCATTTGTCCTTCACTTGTGTCTTTTTATACTATTTTCCTTTATACATAAAGAGATTGCATCATTTCCCATCTTTTCATAGGGTAAGCTTTAAGTTACCCATTCCAACATATCAAATAAAGATCTATGACCATCATTTCCCTTGTTATGCATACAATTCATATAATATGAATATCTTCATTTCCATAGCAAAAGAGCAAAAATGCTTTCACATACAACTTCATATACATTTTAGCAAAGACACCTTTGCTAACCCATTCATTTATAAAAATCTATAGCCATCATTTTCACATATCATTATACATAATACATTCATCCTATAATATAGAGCAAAAGTCGCTCTCATATAGAGCAAAAGTTGCTCTCGTATGGAGTTTCATACATGAAACTTCATACATATCTTAGCAAAAGTCACTTTTGCCAAGTTATCCATTCCTTCTCCTCTCATAATGTCTACCATTAGATTTTACCATCGTAGACTATCCATTAGGAATACCGGTATTAAACCAGTCTAAAATATTTTCTTCTTCAGTTCCCTTTCTAGTTTTCCATAAACTAGTAAGCGTCCTTATCATTTTCAAATTTTCCTAACCTCATTTCTTATAGATATCATAGAGAAATCATTTCTCTCGTATCTATCTTTCAATCACATTGGGATTGAGGAGCATTCTGGCAATCATTATTGCCTTTATTTTCCTTCATTTTATCTACCCTCTATTGCTATGATAAATACCAACTTTTGTGGTATCATATGTGTAATCTCCTTTTCCTTCTATGCATGTTAACTAGGCATAGTTTGCTATACCTTTCTGCAATAATTTGCAGAAATTTTCTATCAGTTATAGCTATCAGTTGGGTTATCCTTTCTTATTCATTTCTTTCCTTACACCAGGTTCTTTAATTTTCAGTAGCAAGCTATCCTTGCCCTGACTATACATGTTAATTACCAACATGTGGTATACCCTGATGTCCTATTGGAAGACATTTCTTAACAAATTCTTCCAGATTACCTTCTTTGATTATGGCATAATAGCCATTTAGGGTTTCCTATTACTTATAAGCATTGCCAATCAATGCTTGGACATTTCATTTAACTACATGTTCAAACCTTGAACATGTTCTTAGGTTCACTCATCCATCACTCAGTCTGAATAAAATCTATTTCACCTGAGAACTTAGGTGGATACCGAACTAGAAAGGCATCAATAACCTTCCCGTTTACTTCTACCTTATCATTATCAACCTTTAAGGGTTTGGGTACTAGGTAAAAATATATTACCTATACCATTTTATCTTTTCCACCTACTTCTAATTGGTCTTGTTGGGTATTTTCCCAAAGGCCCTGTATTATTCTTTCTATCTAAGCCACACAATCTTGGGCGGCCTACTTGCACTGCTTTAAAGTAGCAGTTATTCTTTCCTCTTCCTACCCGTGAGATATTACTCTTAGCGCTAACACCTCAAATCCTTTGACTTAGAGTTTATAGTTACCCGTTGTTAATGAGCTTATGGACTCACTTGTCCTGGTCATTTAGATTTGCTATTAGCTTCTCTTCTTTCCTGTTGACTCATATCAGTAACTGCCTATCCCTTGTTCAAAACAAAGGCGATAAGCATGTAGTAGAAAGCAACATATAGCATTATGTCAATAGCATTTCTCATTATAATTTCATTCATATCACACATAGTCAACATGATCATTTCTGATCATAAAATCATCATACATAGTCGATATGATCATTTTTTTATTATAGAATCATCATACATAGTCAATAACATAATCTAGAAAGATCAATTATCTTTCCTTTTTCATATACACTTAGCACTTGAATAAAATCAAATGCATTCATATTTTCATAACAGCAAACATTATACATTAGGAGTTAAAAGAAACTCCCTTTTTTCTTACTTTTCTCATTTCTGCCTGCACATTTCATGGTGTAAGGTTGCTTTTCCCTACACATACAGATTATATTTGCATAATCTGTCATTTTATCATAATTATAAACTCTAAACCAACAATCACTTAGAAAGTTGGCACCTTGGTGCCTTCCATACGTCACCATGGCTCTATACCTTAAACATAGGTATCATATAGCACAGTCATGTGCTATCTTAGGTAAGGTGTGGTCAACCTTACGTATGGGGGGTCTCTATGTAGAGTTCCATAACCCGTCAGCTGTTCTAATTCTCTTCTATCCTTTGTCTTTTCTTAAACTCTCTTATCTCCTACTTCATCTCATTATCCTCATATCATTTTTCCTTCGTATACCATCTATTTCATGAAATATAGCGACCGGCTACATTTCCTTAATTAACCATATCCTTTTGTCATAATGAAACACAATATAAGACAATACATATCGTATGTGTCTTATAATCACGATCTATTTCTTACATCATTTTCCATTTTTCTTCTATATCTGTCCATCAATCTTTGCTGAAATATCATCTTTGTGATATCAAGCCTTTGCTTTCCATACCTATTTATCACTCCATATTCTGATACCAACTTCTGTGGCATCAGACCTATCCTTTCATCATCCTTTATTTTCTCCTTACCACGCCTGTTTACCAATCCTTGCTCTGATACCATGCTCTGTGGCGCCCCGAACCGAGACGTCACTTCCTTACCTCAAGATCTATCGATTGGTAAATGTGAATCAGGATTGTTGCCCTGATCACGCGGCGGGTTTTTAATTGGAATATGTCCAGAATTTTTTTCGATTATTCATCTGTCATCATTCATAATCTTGACATGACAATCATCATACATTGCGACATTTCACTTGTAATAAAAATCATCATTTCATTCATAGCACCTTTATATGCCTGTCGTTATACACTGAATCATTGTATAAATCATACTTTCATACATTCAGTCATTAATTCACATGGAACTTAGAACTCTAGCTAAGTTCGGATATACATAAACACCTAGTATCTTTTCATGCCTTCCTGCCGTGAAAGTTTTCTTAACTTAGGCATCACAATTTACATCCATACATCCATACATTCAACCATTGAATCATTTTTAGAACTTAATATTCTTATTAAGTTCACATACACATTAGCTTACCTTAGCATATTTATGCTTTTTCATTCCTCATAGCCTTCAAGGCTATCATCATGTACCTTCCTCCATGTCTGAGGTTCGCAACCTTCTGAGTCTCCTCAGTACCTGTCTAAGGGTTTGGAAAACAAAACGTGAGTGACAACTCAGTAAGCAAGCATTTTAGGGCAAGGCTTCTTGAAAACCTTTTTAGAAACATCGGGAATACCTTGTTCCACGAGGACATGCATATGTCCTAGCAAAATCATCGTGAAATTCCGTGTTCCTGAGGACAATTCTATGTCCTTGAACGTTTTCATAAAGCATTCATTCTTAACATCATTTATAAGCCACGCCTGAGCTTGTTTAGGCAAAATATATACATTTTATCTTTGATGATGAGTTCCCTTAAATCTTATATGAACATTTTTAATGTTCATAGCCATTACATAAAATCAATCGGTTGCCGGTGGACATTTCCTGCCCAAAACAACATAAATACTTAGGCAACGGAGACATCTCATGTCTCAAAACATCATTAACATAGACCATCATAAAATCCTTTAGCCAAGAGACATTTCATGTCTCAAAACATCATTCACATAAGCCATCATAAAATCAAGAGACATTTCATGTCTCAAAACATCATTCGCATAAGCCATCATAAAATCAAGAGACATTTCATGTCTCAAAACATCATTTACATAACCTTATTGGCAATGGACATTCATATGTCCTTAAACATCAATCACATAAGCCTTTCTCGGCACAGGACATTCTCATGTCCAAAAACATTCTTTATTTAGGCTCACTTACAAATGAACATAAATCCTTTTCATAATTCCCCGTCTTGGGGCTTGTTTATAGCAAACAAGGAAAACCATTTTCATGAATGCATTTGCATAAACACATTTCCTTTAATTCTTGTTATTTACACTTTTGTGTAAAACCCCCTTTCTTTTAGGGTAACCATTTCATAAAAATCCCTTTAGGATACTTTCATAAAATCATATTTTCGTAACCCAATCTTTGGGCTTTTCAGAAATAAAACATAAGCAAATGCATTTCTCTCCATCCAGTAGTGACACTTATCAAGTGATCATGCTACCTTTTGGAAGAGAATCCTTAACAACACGCTAGCCAGGCGGCTGTTCACTTATCCTGCTCCCATCTCAGGGAGGGCGCCGCTGGCACTCCTACCATCCCTTAACGACTTGGCCTTATGTAGAGTGGGCCCCGGTCATCCCAACCGTGCTCTACAACCAGCCTATTCCTTGTACCGGTGCACCGTACGTTATCCTGACGAACCGCAGTCCGTTTTGGTTTGAAGAACCACAGGCCGCAACCCATGTTCTTTTAAACCGGGATCACAGACCGCAGCCTGCATCCATATGCACAAAAATCATAGACCGAAGTCTATATTTAACAATTATTTTCAAAAACATATCACAGACCGCAGTCCGTGTCGACTTGTAAGCGAGCGCACCCACTTTAACAAGTTGTTATTTGAAATCCAGTTTTAGGATGACCTTCCTTAAATTCCTTTAGAAAAGTTTTGAGTAAAATATTTTGATAAACATTTGAAATGTTTGAGAAACAATACATCTTAAAATCCTTTTAATAAAAGAATTTCAAATCCTTTGAATTTTCATAAATAAATCATATTTTCCTCTAATATTTTCTTGGTTTCTATTTCAGGATCTTTTGTTTACAAAAGTTATGCAATTATGCTATCCCCTTGTCCTTCACCTAAAAAATTTAATAATTGTCCACATATCAATCATTTTTACGTAGAGGAAAATTGCATAGTCTTTTGCATGCCATCAAGCAACCTGAAATTAAACCATTTTATGAAATCAACCATAGGAGGTTGGTCATCCATAAATCCCTTTCAACACATCCGTAGAAACATTTTTCCAACATTTTCAAGATAGATTTCCTTATCCAAAGGAAACCAAAACTGTTCAAATATCATTTCAAAACATGTGGACTATGTCCAAAACGTAATTTAATATTGAATTATCTTGACCTAGTAAAACAAATCTTTTTCATCATTGTTTATCGCGAGTTATTGTAGAAATAACTCAAAACTCATTTACCAAACATATTTTGTGAAAAAGGGTAAAATTCCCTTTTTCTTATAAAACGCTGTTGAACCATATCATATAGAACTTGCTTCCTCAAAAGCAAATTCTTAAAACCATCGATATCAAACATGAAATCCTTAAAACATTAGCATAGAGAACTTGCTTACTCTTAAGCAAAATTTCTCAATTCCATTAACATGAAGCATTCCCATCCTTGGCAACACTTAGGATAAATTATTTATCTTAAGAAGTGTCGCTTGCTTCCCATGAAGCAAACCTTAAGACTTTTCATTAAAGTCATCATTTTTCAAAACTTATGGCTTTGCATTAAAGCCGTCATATTCAAAACTTGTGCTTGCCCATTCGTAAAAACATAAGCATAAACATAGACATTTCAATCATGTCAATCACATAGAAAGAAAATGCATTTTAGAAAGTTTTCTTGCTTACCTGAGATCGCCATAATCCCTTTTCCTTCCATTCTTTTCCTTGCCTACATGAACATAATATGGTTTTTCATATATTTCTTGTCATTGCATTCCATTTAGTTTTCCAACCCATTTTCATTAACATATATCCTTCATTTGTCTTCTGAAGTCATTAAACGTAAATAACACATTTTTATGCATTTCATTGGCTAACACATAACATATATAACCCCACAAATAGGGTATCCATTCAATCATACAAAATTCATACATTGGTGCCCGTTCCGAGCGCCCGTTATGACCTTAGGCTTCATTACATAATTCCAAAATTGGAAATTAACCTCGTGAAGTGCTAAACAGATATATATTCATGAAATATATCATATTTCCATACATTTCTGCACAAAACCATATTCTACATGTCATTCATCACCCTTACATATCTATTCCTTCACATATGCCCATTTAGCACTTAACCATGATGCATTTCTTAAAATTTCTTAACTCAGAAATTTAACCCATTTTCCAGCAGGTTAATTACCCTTTAATACCACTTTACTTAAGGTATTTTTATGAGGTCTAAATCCATTTTCCATAGGTTTCCAAAACAGTTAGTTTGGAACCCACTTTTAACCCGTTTAACATGTCCTTTGACACATAACCTTAGGTCATTATATAATTCGAAATTTCAGCATATAATTGCACTTTTCTTGATCCATATTTAATTATTTAACACATAAATCAATTTGGATCATTTATACATAGGTTTCATATTTCTTTTTGATTTCTTTCTCAAACTAACCACATATGCTGAAATCAGGCGTGCTGAAATCTTAAAATCTTGAATTAATATCAAATCAATTATTTTTGATCTGAAATTTCTACCATACCTTAATAACTTCATCAATTAACTTTCATGAAATTTTAAGCACGAAATATTAACATTACATATTTATTTGGGGATTTTTACCTTGCTGAACAGTAAAACTCTCCATTTCCAGTCAGCTTGAATGACGTTATTTATGGGGTCTATTTACACCCTTCAAAACCTCATTTTTAATTTTTTCCTGTTATCTCCAATATGTAATTTATATCCTGTAAAACGTTTCATCCCGAAAAACCTTGTAGAAAATTTATTACAAATCCTTTTCTACAGCTGATCCTGTAACCCGTTTTATACCCTGTTTGGGCTAATATTCACGGATTTTTAATTTCCAACATACATATCCTTTTAAGCTGAAAATTCGGTAGTTCCTTAATCATAGCATGAGGATTGTTCTAAAAAAATTTCATGATAAAAATCATCCATTTACTGTTTCCGACCATAATTTAATTTTCAATATCATATACTTACTTGAACTTGAGTGGATTCAATCCAAAATTGAGAAGCTTGCTTTCCTCCACTTCTCCTCTTTCTTTCTTCCTCTTTTTTCCCTTGAATTCCTTGGTTTTCCTTCCCTTTTTGCTGGAATTTTTTGGACGTGAGCTGCTGTTGCTTGGGGAAGGAATTTCCAGCACTTAGAGAATTTTCCACCTCTTCATTTCCTCTCTACGTGCAATGCCTTACATGTTGCTGGAATTTCCAGCAATGGGGCCCACTTTGGAGCCCTTTTCCACAGCCAATTAATGCATTATTATCCCCCTTGATGTGCTGGACATTTTACAGCCAAGTAAAAATACATTTTTCACCATTTTTCAAAAGTCAAAAAGGCAACTTTAATCCCAACCATCCACTTGTCCACAATTGCCTTTCTTTGCTTAGCCCTTAAGCAACTTGTTACTTGCTCTACAAGAAACCCTACTTTCCATGATAATTTTCTTAATCCATTCCATTCATCTCATAGATTTCATAATTTTATTCTATCGTTTCAAATTTCATCTCAATCCGACGTTTCTCTACGTCGAGTTATGACCACTTGAATATATCTTTTGGATTTGGGAATAAAAATAATTAATTATCACCCTAATCCCATCATGATTTCCTTAGTCCAATCCATTCAATATAAACATCTCATAATTTTATTCAACAGTTTCAAATTTCATCTCAATCCGAGTTCCTAGCTCCCGTTTATAGCCGTTTGAAGTTAACGGTTGAAATGAACATATGCTTAAATATTCATAATTCTCATTTCATCAATAATTTCATGATCTTTTCATTCCATAATATCAAGCCTAATATTAACAATATTCATTCTCAAATTTCACTTGAATCCGCCTTTTAGGCGTTAAATTATGAATTTTTCAATATTTTCCTTCACACTTGACAATTTCCATCTTTATTTCCATAATCATTTTAAATCATGAAAAATAATTTTTCATGATATAATTGCACACTTAAATCACAAATAATTCATTCTAAACCCATTATCTCATTTAGGCTCAAAATGCTTAATCACATCATTAATGCTAACCCATAACCCTAATTGCCATAATTAGCAAAAATCATAAAATACCTTCATAATTCCATGATTCATAATAATCATCAAATACATGTTCAATGCATACATATGGCTTACTTGGTTAGGGTGTTACAAGTTTATTAACTCTTTTTGCTAACAATTTGATAGCTTCATTATCAGATGTTCCTCCCCATCATGAAAAATTTCAAATGTCACCATATTGGAAGTCGTGAGTTGCCACCTCATCAAGTAATTCAAGGGCCCTCAATGTCATTAACCTCATGAATCATCCAATAGCTACTGAGTTTAGTACATTAACTTTTGCTCGATCGAGGCCATTATAAAAATTCTTGAGTATGTCTCCTTGTGAATGCCATGTTTGGGACCTTGATGCTATAAAGTCTTTCGTACACTCCCATGTCTCATACGGAGATTCACCATCTTTTTTAAAGAATTGGTTAACTCATCTCTGACCCCCCCCCCCCCCCCCCCCCCCCCCCCCCCCCCCCCCCCCCCGTTGTTTTAGTTTGTGAAAAAATATTTCTCCAAGAAGGCTATGAAAAGCTCACCCCATGTGGTAAAGAGAAAAAGTAGTCATTCATTATGTTACGTAACGAAAAAGAAAAAAGCTAGAGATGAATCGCAGGCCCTCGAGACAACCTTGTGCCTAGATTTTGTTGCAGAGTTGCATGAATTTGGTGATGTGGACGTTAGGATTTTTAGAAGAGAATCCTACGAACTAGGCTTATTCAACCATATAAATAAGCCCTAGGTTGAATTAAAAAGTTTGCGCTCTAAGATCGGGTTCAATAATACAAGACCTTAAGCCTCTATGACTTAGACAGTTTTGATGGCACAGAGTTATCTTACTTGGTGGGGCCATTATTTTCTACTTAGTCTTCTACATGCTCTTGTTGTGGCAGCTCAGTATTGTTGCAGTTTGTCATTGTTGTTTGTGAAGTTTATCCTTTAAATGATTGTTGAATCAATATTCACGAACTATCTATTAAGTCAATTTTATACTACTTATTTTAGATAATAATAATTATTAAGAATTAGAGTGTTTAAGATAATTTGAATCATGATTTGATTCATTTAACTTTGTTTACCACAAAGCACTCATAAATTGATCGATATGTGAAAATTAGGTGAAATCAGAGCAAAACTCGTGCAGTTCTTGAGAGTTGCAGTATGATGATAAAGACCACTCAATTTGATGATTTTCAAGAATAAAAAGAAGGAAAAACAATGATATAACCAACCTAGAACACGTCATGGGAAGATTCAATGCGAAACGTGCATCAAATGTGAAAACAGGAAAATTGGGCGTAGAATTGACATAAGATAATTGATGATCCAAAGGAAAAATATTTAAGGCATCCAAAGATGATGTTTTTAAGAAATTAAAAGAATTAAAATATTGATCAACAAGTTCCAAGATATGCATAAGAAGTTTCGGCACGATTCGGGGTAATACAAGTACAAACAGGGAGCAAAAATGAAGCAAAATAGGCTAAATCATTGAAGCAAATTTATAGGAACAGAGACCCACACATTTTGAACCATGTGAAGCTTGGTTCCACATGGTTTCAAACCATGTGGACCCTTGGATATGCACAATTATACGCGCAACTGAGCCATTTTTCACAAGTTTTGTTGGGAGCTCTATATATGTACTTGTTTTGGATGTCCCAAGGCATCTTAGAACCACTTTTGAGCTAAGGTTTAAGGTCTAAAGTGAGAGAAGGTATAGAGCACAAGGCAAGTATTCACAATCTCGTTGCAAGTACATGACTCGTAGATTTTAGTATATAAAATATCGATCCACAGGGAATTCAAGACTCAAGACATTAGATTTAAACACTTTATAACCAAATTCAAAAGATTTAGATAAGGAAAGGGAAGAATACCAAAAAAGGAATTTGATCTATAGAACATAGAATAAAAATTAAAAATTAGGGGATGCGAGAGGTGCTTATTTAATCTGGATATTATATGTTAAAGGAGAATAAACCCTAACTTATCGTTGTATCTTCTCTTGAAACCTGCAAGGCATTACTCTAATATATTCTTAACTACCTATTTTCATAGGATTAAGTCAATTGGAATTCATGAAGTTTTGTGGCCGTTCATGGGATTCCTCAAGGTCATAATGCCTATTTTCACGGTCTTGGATTTTTAGGTTTAATATATTGATTATTATATATTAAACTTCCACTTTTCGATTCTTTCACCTAATATATGGGAACCATTGCTAATGCAGGAGATGAAATACTAGGCAAACATTAAATCATAAGATATTAAATTAACAACTATATCCTTTATAAATAAAGTAAAACCATAATATCCACTGCATGGTACACGTGCTACATCCTAAACACTAGATAACAATTTCAGACTAGGATATTTAAAATAAAAATCAAACACAAAATGATATTATATTTAAAGTCCATTATAAATAAGATAATTAAACCAGAAGAAAAGAAAAAAGGAAAGCCTATTGATTGGAGCCTCGATGATGTCTCGACCATCTCAAGCAATTCGTTAGCTACCCTCTTGCCTTGTGCTCTACACCTTCTCTCAATCTCGGGAACTCAACATAAGCTCTTAGGACGTTCTAAGATGCCTAGGAACATTCCTAAAAGGTCTTTATATAAAGGTGAGGAGAACACTTGTGCAACACTTCAAAATTTCACATTAATTGCGCACATGAACCGTGATGCACAACAACGCACAGTGCAACACAGTGCACATAAGTGGTTTACGCAATGCGCAAATAGTGCTAGAATAGTGAATGAACAGTGTGTGTACAATTCGTGCACAGTGCTTGAATAGTGCTTGCATAAAATATGAGTCTTGAATTTATATTTTTAACTCCACTTTCATTGAGGCTTGTCAATTTATCCATGTTCTATCCCAAAATTGCATGTATTCCTCCTGCATTACACGAATTAATCAAATGGTGAGTGTTTCCACATAACTAAGCTAAATCAATCAATATTCAACTCGAATCATCTCAATCACTTACATTCTTATCCAATTATCATCCAAAACAAATAGTATAAAAATGGCTTAACAGTAAGGAGTGAGGCGGCGAGTTGCTTGAAGCGTTTAAGACACTGTAGTAGCTTCCAATCAATAAGCTTTCCTTTCCTTCTTTTCTTTTAGTTATATTTTGTTGTTTGTGATGTGTTTAATCAATAGTATATTTTATTGTTTGTGATGTGTTTGTGAATTAAAAATTCGTAAAAATGCATTAATTAGGTGTTAAATGAAGTGAATAAACTTGCTGAATTAGTGGATAATTTTTTGATTTGAAAATTTTTAAGAAATATATGAATTAGATGCAGTTAGACGCGCATAGGTGAAGCAGCGCACATGATGAGATTGTAAATGCATTATGTAAAATGTTAAAATGAAAAAATATGTTAAAATATGATGGAAAAACGTGGAATGCCTTGCTGAATTGATAATCTTAAATTTTGAGATTAAATTTTGGGAATTAAATATGCAGCATAATGAATAATTGAGATACGTAAGTGTAAAGTACGCATACCCGACTTGGAAACTAAATGGGTTATGAATATTTATGAAAATGGGTTGGAAAAATAAATAAATGCAACAAATAGAATTTATATGAAAATTATGTTATTCTGTCATAGGGAAAGGAAAGGAAACGGTTGATCCGGGAAGCTCTCATGAACAAGGTAAGCAAGCAACTTTTCTAAATGAATTTCTATTTATTAAAATTTCTTTGAAATAATTGTAAAAGATGTTTCAACTATTTTTCTTGATTTAACAAATGTTATTTGAAATTAATTTCTAAATTTTTAAGGATGGTCATTCCTTAGTTCACTAGGTATTTTAAATTTATTTATATAACTGCTTTATGATAGATCAAAACTGTTGTCCTGTGATAGAATGTGTGAAAAATCATGCTAGCATGTCATGGATAAATTCATGTGCGCAATGTATAAGGTTTACCTTAAAGGAATAAGCGGACCGATTGTCCCCCTTTGGTGTTACCGAGTCGCTAAAATAGGCTAAGGGCCGGCGGCGTCTCCTTGTGTGAAAGGAGATGAAGATGGATGGTCGCCTAGCTAGCCTCCATCCTAAGGGATCATGAATTCATTCATTATTGGGTCATTGTATATCCACGAGGGGGTATAAGGTTGCTCCTTAATGATTTTAAATAAAAGATTTCTGCTCCGCAGGTGGCTGATCACTTGATAAGTGTCTCTACTAAATGGAGAGAAACCTTTTTGTTGAAAAAGATTTCATTTAAAATGATTTGCTTGGAAATATATAATGCTTTCTTATTGAGTGTTCAACTCACGTTTTTGTTTTCCAAACCCATAGACAGGTGAATGAAGAGACTCAGCAGAGGAGCAAGTAAAATATCACTTAAGCAAGAGAAAAACTTTTGCAATCATGATGTTGTAGTAGAACTTATGCTGAATGGATGTAACTAAGTTATTGCTTTCATATGGACAATTGTGATTATAACATGCAGTGACATCTGATTTAGGAAAATGTTGAAATGTTTTTGATTTACAAGCATCATTGTGTGTTGAATGGATGGAAATGACTTAGTTATTACCGGAGATATAATTATGAGGAAATAAACTTCTATGAAAAGATATTTAAAATGGATAATTATCCATTAAAAACCCGTCGTGTGACAGGACAACAATCCTGATCACATTTACCAGTCAATACCGATCTCGAGGTAAGGCTCAGGATGTGACGCTTGAGTTGGGGGCGCCATAGAGCTTGGTATCAGAGCATGGACTGGTAAATATGCATGGAAAAGTCTAAGTCTAATGATAAAACATGATATATATGATTCTATGAGAATTTTATAGTTCATTATCATGATATATGATGATGTGTTGCAAAATGATTTGTAATGTGTTATTTTTAGTATATAAATAATGCGGTTATATATTGGAACAGATGGCCGATAAGGGAAAACGAGTGGTGAGTGCAGAAGAGTTAAAGAAGGAGATGGAAGAAGAAAAGAAACGAACAATCGAAGAAAGTGTTAATAGGTGGTTAGAATCACAATGTGATGCAGATCCTTTTTCATCAGCACCTCCAGGTTTTCCTCCTATACATCATCCACCTTATCTGCAGAATAGATCCCAGCAGAGGCCAAACATTGTGGAGTCTAGCAGCAGGGCTCCTAAAGCTGAGAGTATACCGGCTTATCATTTTGGATCTTTAGGAACCTTTCGTACGCCCACAGATTTTATATCTCCTCAGGAACTGCACTAGTTTTGGAATAGTACTCCAGCACCTGTACCTCCTACTTTGGGACCTTGGTATAAATTTGAAGGTGGATATCTCCAATTTCATTATGGAAAGACTTGGGAGAGCATCCAACAGAGGGAAAAAGATATGGTTCCTTTTATAGAGGAGGGTCGTGCCCGAGGATTCATAGAACCTCCTGAATCTACTCCCCGTCCTGGTGAAGTTATGATTCATATGGATAGAGGTACAGGAATGTTGTTTTCAATGGCTACACCCTTATATCTTGAACCAGTGGTAGATGAAGAAGAAAATGGCAATGAAAGTGAAAGTAGTAGTGATAGTAGTGACAATAATGGCATAAGCATTATCATTTCTTTGGTAGGAGAGCAGGTAGGCGTTGAGTTTTCTTTATTTTATGAACTTTAGTATGTATAATTATGAAATCAGGAGACTTTGATAAGAGATGCTATACTTATGTATGGTGTGATGTATGTAAAATATGAGTGTGATATTGTAATATAATGTGTGATGTTAGGAACTAAGGGTTATGGAATGTATGATAGTATATGTTTGTTAATGTGAATAATATGAAATATTGTGAATATGGATGGTTATGAATGCTTATGATGATGAATGTGCAAATTGATTTTTAATTCTATGCTGATAATATATGTATGATGATCTAACCCTAATTATAAATGAAAGATTATATACCTTTATATATTCAGAAAAGCATCATGGTGGAAACAAGATCAGGAAGAAGAACAAACAAAGGAAAAGAAGTTGTTCAGGAAATCCCTAGCCAACACGAGATGGGATAAACTAGTAGATCAAAAAGGGCAGAACCTGAATCCAATAGTGAAAGTTCAAGAACGCGACAAAGACGAGAAAGTGTAGATCCAGAACAAAATGTAGAAGAAGGAAGTGAGGCAAGACAAGCACGACTTATAGAAGAAAGGGTAGCTGATGCGCACCAAGTGCTAGTTGTTAAGAGCACTGTGATCACTAGTTTAATTAATCGAAACAAATTAAAGCAACCACTATACGGATGATAGTGTAGAATAACAGTAAGTCGGGTCGAATCCACAGAGAGGCGATGTAGTTTTGAATTGTTTTTAAGAGAAAGAGAGGGTATAGAGAAGAGAGAGAAAGAAGTCAGAGAAAAAGGAAAGAAATTAGAGGAATAAGAGAGAAGAGAGAGAAAGAGACGTTGGGGAGAGAAGAGAGAGAAAATAGAAGAAACTAGAGAGAGAGAGGGGGGGAAAGAAATTAGAAGGAGAGAGAAAGAAGAGAGAAAAGATTAGAAGAGTTGAAAAGAAAGCGAGACAAAAAGCTAAAATAAAAGAAATTATAATTCACTAACAACTGAATTAAAGTTATTTTAAGAAAGCAATTAAAGCTATGAAATTCAACTATTAAAATAGGAAAGAGAATTATATTAAATTTAATCTAAAAATTACAAAGCAGAAAATAAAGCAGTAAATCTAATCTTAAAATTACAAATTAAAATTTAACAACTATGAAGCACTACAAACCACAAAGCAACAAAATAAAATTTACATCACCCAAATATGAAGAGCAAATCTCTACGTAATGAAAATTTTATTGCTTGGTTCCACCTCCTAGCTAGGGGTCCCACAAAATGGGTCCCACCAAAGGGAGAGGATTGCTTGGTGATTGGGTTCCCTTGGGATGAGTGGAGGGCCCCTTTTATAGATGTGTGAGGGGCCCCATGACCGCACTTGAATCCGATGTGGGATTCTGCTTTTGTCCTCGACTGTAGCTGCCTTTGTCATTTGCCGTTTTCTGCTATGGCCTACCTCGTTTTGCATCTTCCTTCTTATATTCAGCAATTGAAAATCTACTCCAAGCTTTAACCACACCAACAACAAGATAACCCAGCACCAGCCACATCTTGAAGCCGGTAGCAACTCAAATCATCGGCCAGGCAACACCACTACTGACGGATGGCTGAAAAAGGTGCAGCAGCTGCTTGGACGGAGAGATGGAAGCCGGGGTTGGTTGTTCAAAGAGGAAATAAGAACGGCGATTTGCAATGGGTTTTCTGCCGCTCGGGAATGATGAAGGCTGGTGATGAACAGAGAGGGAGCGGGTGATCTGCAAGAGCTTGCTGCTATGGTTTTCGGTGGTTTATGAGAAAGTTTTGGGCAGATGGAATTGTTTGATTCCGTGGCTGGAACAGAGATGCTGTTTAGTGGCGAGCTGAATTTATCATTCACATTATGCTTGTTGATTTCTTCAGTAAAGTCATGGCTGTTGGAATTTGTCAACTGGTGGATTTTTGGAGAACTAGCTAGGAGGATGAAGTTTAGGGGAGACAGAACATGGACTGCTGAAAGTTTCTAATGGCGGTGCTGCTAGTTGGGGTTTTAACAATTTTTACAGAGGGTTTGGGTTCAAATGAATGTTGGGGATGCCATCGGTGTTGAGATGGGGTTGCCGGACAAGATGGAACGTGCGATGGCTAGATCTACTTTGAAATAAGGGGTGGTGTATCCATGGTGATTTCTAACTGGTCGTTTGATTGGTTTTCTGCTATTGCAGAACTTGAGTTTAGTAATTTTTTTTATGGCTGGTTGGAGGGATGATGGAGGTAGAGCTACTAAAATTAATTGATGGAGAAGAGATTGGGAGGAGCGGTGCATTGATGATTGTTTGGGTTATCTGAATTGAAAGGAGCGGCGGCCAATTTTTCTACTGCTCCCATGTTCGGATCGTGATTTCGTTGCTGCCGTTGGAGGCAACTACCTGCTGGTTTGGGCAGCTCACTGTTGTTGACGGGTGCCGGAATCGATGGGTTTGCCATGGTTGAAGATGGCGTGCTTGCTTGTACGGACGGCTGGTTGGGAATTTCGAGTTGTCTGCTGTAATTTTGTTGTTGCCCAGATCCAGCAGGTGCAAGGCTTGGTTTGGAATAGATGCCAACTTGGATGAAGGGCTGCTGGCTATTCTTGGTTTGCTGCATTTGTCTTCAGGTTCGGTGGTACAGATAAAGAAAATGACAGCCATGACTTTGTTCGAATTGGGGAGAACGGTTGTTTCGCTTAATTGAATTTGGGGCCGGTCGAAATTTCTGGTTCATGGCTGGATTGCAGCTGCTAGAAAGTGGTTGTGGAAGTCGATTTGGGGAAGATGGAGCACGAGAATATGGTGCTCCGTTGGTGCACAGACACATGTACTCATGCAGCAAACAAAAATGTGGATTTAAATATTTAATTTTTTTGTCAAAATGATTTTAATAAGCTTGCAGAGATTTTTAATTTACTTTTTAGCCCTTTTTGAATTTATTTATTATTTTTTTATCTTAAAATGTTATAACAGTTTGCTTTATAATCATATTTTACATTATACTTATAACTGTATGTATGATTTTTCCAATTAGATGGTTTTATAATTTTACCCATATTTCAACGTTAAAATTTTCTAGGGGATTTGAGTCATAATTTCATATTTTTAAGAATGTTGAAAAATGACCCATTTTATAAGAAAATTAAAGATTCTATCAAAAATATGATTTTCATGAAATTCCACTTAAAACATGTATTTAATTAATGTTTTAATATTTAACAATGTGAATTTAATATGAAATTAAATGAAATTTTTTAGACTTATCAGTAGCGGCAGCAGTTAAAGAGGCAATGCAGCAGGCTACTCGTGATTGGGCAGCATAGACAGTAGATATTATTCAAGGGTTGTGGGAAAGAACACAGCAAACCCAGTTAGGCAGTACTGAAAGAGATAGAGCCATTCCAACGGCTGGCCCGACCCCCATGACAGCATCCACAACAGATGAAAATCAGTTAATGGAAGCAGATAGAAAGCCAATTAATGCATTTTGGCTCAGAGACCCCCAAAATTTTCAAGAGAACCTGATCCGGTACAGGCGGAACAATGGATAACAGAGATTAAGAAATTACTTACAATCTCTCCGTGTAATGATCGGCAGAAGATATTGTGCGCTACACATTTATTGATTAAGGATGCACATGAATGGTGGGAAACGATGTTGGTCACGATGCCATAACCAGAAGAGGTATCTTGGCCCACATTTGTTGAGGAGTTTAATAAGGAATATCTTCCTGTTGGTTTACAGAGTCAGAAAGTGATAGAATTTGAAAGACTTTATCAGGGAAGAATGTCTGTTACCGACTACGCTACTAAGTTTAATTCCTTAGTTCGATATGTTCCCTAGATTGCTAATGAGCCAAGCAATAAGGCACACAGATTCCAACAAGGACTGAGGCCGTATCTTAGAGAAAGCCTTGCTCCCTTATTAATTAAAGATTATGCTTCATGTCTTGAAAGGGCAAGAGCATTAGAAATTGAGGCCTTAAGAACACAGGAATTAAGGTTTGGATAAAAAATGTTTAGTTTTGGAACAAAGGAAACTGAATTAGGTAAAGAAAAGGGTAAGAAGGGAAATGTAAAGAAAGGAAAAGGAGCTCCAAAGAAGAAGCTCCCGCCTTTCTGCAAAAAAATGTCAAAGGCGACATTCAGGCGAATGCCTAAAAGGATCAAATTGGTGCTATAAATGCGGGCAAGCAGGCCATATAGCCAAGGAATGCAAAACGGGTGAAGTAAAGGTCATTAAATGTTATATTTGTGACTAAACAGGACATATCGCTCCAAATTGTCCGAATAAAGCACAAACATCCCAAGGTCGTGGAAGACCCACGCAGCTCAGGATACCGGGAACAGCGAATAGGCAGGGAACCACTACGAATCCAGTACATGTGCATGCTTTGACTCGGACTGAATCATAGGAACAAGAAGAGAAGGTGGTCACAGGTATGGTTTACATTTTAGGAAATTTGGCAGTTTCTTTGTTTGATTCTAGTGTTAGTCACTCATTCATAGTATGTCAATTTGTGGCCACCCATGCACTACCGGTAGAGGAAACCAATGAGATAATTCATGTAGAGTCCCCTGTATATTAGTTAGCCAGTGTTAGCCAAGTATGCAAAGCATGCCCAATTAGGATAGGATCATTGATTTTAGAAGCCAATTTGATCCTATTACCTATGACAGAATTTGATGTGATATTGGGTATGGATTGGTTGAGTCAGTGGGGAGCTACAATTGATTGTAAAAATAAGAAAGTTCAGTTGGAAAAAGCCCCAAAAAAAGAGATAGTCATTGGGAATCTAAAACCACTTGAAAATGTTACAATATTAATATCATTCATGAAAGCGGTTTAAATGATACGTCAAAGGCGCCAAGCTTATCTGGTATCAGTTAATGTGGAGAAAGGCATGGAGATATAAATAAATCAAATTCCAGTGGTTAAGGAATTTCCTGATGTATTTCCAAAGGAATTGACCATGTTACCTCAGCAAAGGGAAATGGATATGACTATTGATATCATACCAGGTATAGCTCCAATCTCAAAGGCTCCATACAGAATGGCACCGGCTGAAATGAATGAGCTGAGAACTCAAATACAGGAGTTGTTAGATAAAGATTTTATCAGACCCAGTGTATCACCCTGGGGAGCTCCAGTATTATTTTTGAGAAAGAAAGATGAAAGTTTAAGATTATGCATTGATTATCGGGAATTAAATAAGGTCACAGTGAAAAATAAATACTCATTGCCCAGAATTGATGATTTGTTTGATCAATTACAAGGAATTACCACATTTTCTAAGATTGATTTACAGTCAGGGTATCAGTTAAGAATATGTCCGACCGATGTTCATAAAATAGCTTTTCGAACTAGGTATGGACATTATGAATTTTTAGTGATGCCTTTTGGGCTCACTAATGCCCCTGCTGTATTCATGGATATGATGAATAGGGTATTTCGGGACTATCTTGATCAATTTGTGGTGGTATTTATTGATAATGTTCTGATTTACTCAAAGACAGAGAAAGAACATGAATTTCATCTGCGTAAAGTATTAGAAAGGTTGAGAAGAGAGAAATTGTATGCTAAGCTAAATACAAGTAGGATTTCTAGGTCACATAATAACAGAACAAGGGATTCAAGTTGATCTTCAAAAGATTGAGGCAATTTTGAAATGGCAAAGGCCGACGACCATTACAGAAATTTGAAGTTTTCTTAGCTTGGCAGGGTATTACAGAAGATTTATTGAAGGATTTTCTCAATTATCGGCTCCATTAACAAAATTGACTCGCAAAGGAATCAGATATGTATGGTCTGAGGAATGTGAGCACTATTTTCAGGAATCAAAGCAGTGCTTAGTGGAAGCACCTATTCTAACCCTACCTGAAGGAAATGATGATTTTGTGGTATATAGTGACGCTTTCAGGAAAGGTTTGGGTTGTGTATTATTGCAGAGAGGTAAGGTGATAGCTTATGCGTCACGACAGTTAAAGCCCAATGAGGTTAACTACCCCACTCATGATTTGGAATTAGCAGTAGTGGTGTTTGCCTTAAAAATATAGAGACATTACCTGTATGGTACTAGGTGTGAAATTTATACAGATCATAAAAGCCTTAAGTATATCTTCACACAAAAGGAATTGAATATGAGACAAAGGAGATGACTTGAGTTATTAAAAGATTATGATTTAGAGATACTATATCATCCAGGTAAGGCAAATGTAGTAGCCGATGCATTGAGTAGAAATGTCAGCATGGCGCATCTTATCACAAAACAGGAAGGGTTTCTTCAGGAAATAAGACAGTTAGAATTGATTGTATGTCCCCCTGGAGTTCAAACAAGGTTATCACAAATGTACATACAGTCATCATTGTTTGATCAAATTAAAACCACACAACAACAAGATACAGATCTACCTGCCCATGTGGAGAAAATGAAGAGAAGAGGATTGACAGAATTTTCTGTGGATGAGCAAGGTTTGTATCGATACAAAGGTCGTCTATGCATACCTAGTACAACTGAGTTAAAGGAGCAAATTCTTAAGGAAGCACATTTTTCACCCTTTTCCATTCATCCAGGAGGCACTAAGATGTATCAGGATCTCAAGAAAGCATATTGGTGGAATAATATGAAAAGAGAGATCGCTGAATATGTAGCCAAGTGCCTAACTTGCCAAAGAGTGAAAGCTGATCATCAAAAGGTATCTAGAAAATTACAATCTCTGAAAGTTCCCGAGTGGAAATGGGATGATATTACTATGGACTTTATTGAAGGACTACCTAAGACTCAGCTTGGAAATGATTCTATATGGGTAATCGTTGATCGATTATCTAAAGTTGCTCATTTTATACCCATAAAAAGAACATACACCGCAGAGAGATTATCTACTATAAGGAGATAGTACGATTACATGGAGTGCCAAAATCAATAATTTTCGATCGAGACACAACATTCACATCTCAATTTTGGAAAAGTTTGCACGAAACCGTAGGCACCCTACTCAAGTTCAGTACCGCATTTCATCCCCAGACAAATGGACAGACAGAGCAAGTCAATCAAATCATCGAGGATATGCTTCGTATGTGTACCTTGGAATTTGGTGGTTCATGGGATGAATATGTATCTATAGCTGAATTCGCATATAATAATAGCTATCAGTCTAGTATTCAAATGGCTCCATTCGAGGCATTGTATGGACGACAATGTCGAACGCCGTTGAACTGGGATGAAGTTGGAGAAAAGAAGCTAGCCCCAGATTTGTCTCAGAAAATGGCAGACAAAGTACAAATTATTCGCAGTGTATACTCACAGCCCAGAGTCGGAAGAAGAGTTATACATATTGTAAAAGAAAAGATCTAAATATCCAAGTTGGCGAACATGTATTCCTCAAAGTCACGCCATTCAAGGGAGTTACGAGATTTGGAAAAAGGGGTAAACTGAATCCCAGGTATATTGGACCATTTGAAGTGTTGGAGAAAATTGGAAAGTTAGCTTATAGGAATGCTTTACCTCCGGCACTTGCCTTAATACACAATGTTTTTCAAATTTTCATGCTTAGGAAATATGTAGTAGATCCGACCCATGTACTGGTAGCAGAAAACCTACCGATCCAAGATCACTTGAATTATGAGGAAAGACCTATTAGAATCTTGGATTATAAGATACAGAAGTTTCAAAATAAAGAAATAGAATATGTAAAGATTTAGTGGAATCGATATTCCGAAGGCGAAGCTACATGGGAATTAAGGGAGGAAGTAGAAAGGAAATACCCCCAGCTATTTAAAGAATAAATGGTTTCGGAACGAAACCTATTATAAGGGTGGGAGGATTGTGAAACCCTAGTTTGTATAGAAGTCATGTAAATGATATTGAATAAACTATGTAAGAATGATGTGTTCATATTTGAAGTATTTGCAATTTTTAAGATTTTTGCAGTTAGGTCATTTGTGTGAATGATTGTTTAAATTTACTAAGTGAAAATAACGTGTTTTAGTATAATTGAAATATTATATTAAAGATGGATAAATATTAGCGTGCTATAAAAAGTCTAATTAAATCTCATAAATGATTAATGAAGATTGGGAGGTTAATTATAGAACCAAGTTGAGATAATATTAAAAAATTCATAACTTGGAGACCTTAAGTTGGATTAAGGTGAAATTTGAGGGGGAAGCATATAATTTTATTCTTAATATCATGGAAAAATTAGATTATGAAAATTTTGATGAAAATTGATCATCACCGTTCAAAGCTTAAAATGATCATAACTTGGGCTAGAAAGATCGGATTGAGATGAAATTTGAAATGAACGGATAAATAATGAAATTAAGGTTTTGGATGGATTTGATCATGCAAATGACTAAGGGATTAAGCTAGCATGAAATTAGGATGAGAGATTTGACTTTTCAAATCATAAAGTAAATAGCATTTATGATGAAATTATATAAAATAAATAAATGAAAGAAGACAAATTTGAGGTGTCAAAAGAGGTTAATTTGTAGGGTATTATGTAAATTATTAAAAGTGAGAAAATCCCTGCAATTATCTCTTAATTAAATACATAATTAATGGGTCAAATGGAAAATGGAATAAGTGGCAGATTATGGACGTCCAAATAGCCTTGTAGCTGGATTTTTAGAATTTTTTAATAATAAAATGTATACCCAAAGTCAACAAGGAGTTAATGTAGATAATTTTACATTAAATAAAAGTGAAATTCGGATTTATTAGGAGCTGATCTGGACTGTTGAATGGAAGATGAAAAAGTGGACAACAACATGTATCCTGCTTGATGTGGACGGTTTTGGCAGCTCAATGCAGATTTTATATTTTTTTATTAGCCTAAATTGACCCTAAATGCTCTACTCTACTAGATAATTAATTTAATGATTAAATAAAGATGTAAAAAAATTTATTATGATAAGAACATCTGCTGCAAAGTTGGACGTGAGCAGGCATCAAAAAATGGGCAGCAAATGGTGATCGTTCAAGTGGCCTGAAAAGTGATTTTTTATATTTTTTAAAAATTGTAAAATGCATGGGTAATTAGCTTAGGTAATAGGGGATGTAAATGTGCATTGATTAGTTGCAAAATTTCGTTGAAAAAATTTCAAAATGGCAGCTAATGGTGGACGTGCAACAGATGGACAGATTAGTGATATTTTAATGCAATGGATAATTAGTGGATTTATAATTAAGAAAAAAAATAATTTTAATGGCCCACAAGCTGCCATGTCAGATAAGAGGATAGGAATACATTAGAATTTGCAAGGATGATGTGGCATGTGGGGCCCATTTGCTGGAAATTTCCAGCTAATAGCATATAAGCTAAGGGACGTCCAAGCATAGGGCTGAATACTTAGAAACTTTCTGGAAATTTTGAGCTCCCAGTTTCACAGAAGCTCACGTCCCTCTTTTCACCCCTTTCAAACCCAAAAATTTAGGAAAGAAACAAAGAAAGAAAAGGAGGAATTAAGAAGAAGAAGCTTGCGTGAGAAGGAGAAGGAAGTAGCACTCAACACAAGTAAGTAGATGGTTTGAGTTTAAGTGATTCTAATCTAGTTTTTCTAAATTCATTTGTGAGCTATGCATGTGTTTCATAATGAAACTTTTAATGAAGAATTTGGATGCTTTTAATTAGAGAATTTAATGGGAATTTATTTGCAATAAGTACAATGAAGAGTTAGGTGTGAATAGAGAGTGTTTGGTGTGATGTATAAGCTTTTACTCAAGCTTGATCATGCTGAAATTTTGTTTTAAGTTGCTGTTTGAATTAGTGAATGTATTTACATGATAATTCATGATCTAGTGTTGATTATATCTGAAATTTAGCATGTGTTGTGAATATGTTGTGATGTATAGAAGGTAAGCTAGTTATGGTATCATCTAAGACCCGAAATTCACTTCTAAATGATGAAAATGATAAAGGAAATGATTCAAATAAATTTTGAATGAAATATAGGGTACAATAACCTAAATATAGGACACTTTGGACGTGAATAAGGGCATTATATAAACTGCCTAAATTCGGACTCTAACCGAAGTGAGAAGTGGACGTCCAAATGGTGTAAACGGGTACCCTATTCATGTGGAAAATGTTGCTGTTTTGCAAAAAACATATATATGGATTTGAATATGTGAAAATGCATTGAATTTAGGGAAAAGACATTTAGATAAATTTCTGGAATTAAACAGATAAAAATCTGTTTATGTTAGACTATCAAAAGAGATGTATAAAGTGTGGAAATTGGATGTCAAAGTGGCTGTTTTTGTAATTTCGAGAATTATGAATTAAAAATTCGTAAAAATGCATTAATTAGGTGTTAAATGAATTGAATAAACTTGCTGAATTATTGGATAAGTTTTCGATTTGATAAAGTATAAGAAATATATGAATTAGACGCAGTTAGACGCGCATAGGTGAAGCAGTGCACATGATGAGATTGTAAATGCATTATGTAAAATGTTAAAATGCAAAAATATGTTAAAATATGATGGAAAAACGTGGAATGCCTTGATGAATTAATAATCTCAAATTTTGAGATTAAATTTTGGGAATTAAATATGTGGCATAATGAACAATTGAGATACGTAAGTGTAAAGTACGCATACCCGACTTGGAAACTAAACGGGTTATGAATATTTATGGAAATGGGTTAGAAAACTAAGTAAATGAAAGCAAATAGAATTTATATGGAAATTATGTTATTCTGTCATAGGCAAAGGAAAGGAAAAGGTTAATCCGGGAAGCTCTCACGAACAAGGTAAGCAAGCAACTTTTCTAAATGAATTTCTATTTAATAAAATTTATTTGAAATAATTGTAAAAGATGTTTTAACTGTTTTTCTTGATTTAACAAATGTTATTTGAAATTCATTTCAAAATTTTTAAGGATGCCCATTCCTTAGTTCACTAGGTATTTTAAATTGATTTATACAACTGCTTTATGATAAATGAAAACTGTTGTCCTGTGATATAATGTGTGAAAAATCATGCTAGCATGTCATGGATAAATTCATGTGCACAATGCATAAGTTTCACCTTAAAGGAATAAGCGGACCGATTGTCCCCCTTTGGTGTTACCGAGTCGCTAAAATAGGCCAAGGGCCGGCGGCATCTCCTTGTGTGAAAGGAGATGAAAATGGATGGTCGCCTAGCTAGCCTCCAAGGGATCATGAATTCATTCATTATTGGGTCATTGTATATCCCCGAGGGGGTATAAGGTTGCTTTCCTTGATGATTTTAAATAAAAGATTTCTGCTCCGCAGGTAGCTGATCACTTGATAAGTATCTCTACTAAATGGAGAGAAACCTTTTTGTTGAAAAAGATTTCCTTTAAAATGATTTGCTTGGAAATATATAATGCTTGCTTATTGAGTGTTCAACTCACATTTTTGTTTTCCAAACCCATAGACAGGTGAATGAAGAGACTCAGTAGAGGAGCAAATAAAATATCACTTAAGCAAGAGAAAAACTTTTGCAGTCATGATGTTGTAGTAGAACTTATGCTGAATGGATGTAACTAAGTTATTATTTTCATATGGACAACTATGATTATAACATGCAGTGACATCTGATTTAGGAAAATGCTAAAATGTTTCTGATTTACAAGCATCATTATGTGTTGAATGGATGGAAATGACTTAGTTATTACTGGAGATATAATTATGCGGAAATAAACTTCTATGAAAATATATTTAGAATGGATAATTATCCGTTAAAAACCCGCCGTGTGACAGGGCAATAATCCTGATCACGTTTACCAATCAATACCGATCCCGAGGTAAGGCTCAGGATGTGACGCTCGGGTTGGGGGCGCCACAAATATATTCACAAAATTTATCATATTTTCATGCATTTTTGGCACAAAACCAAATTATATAGGTCATTTACCACTCATGCATGTCTATCCTTTCACATATAGCCATTTAACAACACATATATGAGGCCTTTCATAAAAATTCCAAAGTCAGCAACTTGGTCACTAATTCAGCATGATAATTACCCATAATTACCCCTTTGTTTAGGGTATTTTTATGTGATTTAAATCCATTAATCGTAGGTTTCCATAACAGAAACTTTGGAACCCATTTTTCACACATTTAACGTGTCTCTTGACACATAATCCTAAACAGTTTTATAAATCTGAATTTTCAGCAATTAATCCAACTTTTCTTAACCCAAATTTAGGATATTAACATATATATCAATTTGGATCATTTCTATATAGGTTTCATATTTCTTTTTGATTTTCTTCTCCAACTATCCACATATGCTGAAAACCAAAATAACTATTTTCAGCACAAAACATTAAGTATTTATATTTATTTTGGTATTTTTACCTTAGTGGACAGCAACATCCATTTTCAGATAATTCAAATCACGTTAATTATGGGGTATAATTATACCCATCAAAACCTAATTTTTATTTTTTTCATATGATACTCAATATGTCTTATATATATTATAAAATTTTCTGCCCAAAATTACTTATATAAAAATTATTAAAAATACTTTGGTGCAGCTGATCCTGCCACCCATAAAATGCTGTTTAGGTTGATTTTCTCAGATTTTTAATTTTCAAATTACTTATCCTTTTAAGCTGAAAATTTGGTCATTCCTTAATCACTCCATCATGACTCTCAAAAAAAATGTTTATGCTAAAATTCATCCATTTACTTTTCCGTTCACATTTTAGTTTACAACATCATATAACTTCCAAATTTGAGGCATAAAATTAAGATTAACATATACTTACTTGATTAATTGGTAATCCCTCTTTTTCCCCTTCTTTTCCACTTTTTTTTCTTCATTATTTGCTGGCTCTAGATAGTGCAAATGCTTCTCTACATCAAAGTCATAAGGATGGTGTGTGGACGAGTTATATAATGCCAATAAAATGGAAGCAGATGTGTTTGCCTATCCTTTGTTCATAAAAAGCCCAGATAAGGGAATAAAAATGTTTACGAGAAAAGTCTATTCTTTTCAGTTATTGAAATATTTCGAAATCGGTTTACAAGATGATTCTAAAATGGTTTATCAATAAACAGGAAACATTATTGAAAATGTTATTTTCTCAAGTATTATATCTATTTTGTAAACTGATTTACTAATATGTTTTAAAAATTCTTTAAGGGTGGTCATCCTAACATTATTATTTGAAGACGGGTTATGAAAAAGCTTTATCTTGGAAAAATAATTATGTCCAGTTCTCAATTTGAGATGGACTCAGTCTGAGGACTGCAATGGATCATGATATCAAGTTTTTATTTGAAAAATCACATGGATTTAGAATTGTGTTGATTTTATGAAATCATGATAGCATGGCGATGCGAATACACACAAGTGTGCACAAGGATCACGTACTAGGCCCATGGTGAAGGTAGTTGCAGACCGAGACGGTTGCATACCAAGGCCAAACTCTACCTGTGGCCAAGTCGCTAAGGGAAGGCAGGAGGCCGGCGGCGCCCTCCCTGAAATGGGAGCAGGATCATGGACAACCGCCTATCTAGCGATGTAGCACATGAATGGTTTCTTTCCTATAGAAGGATGATCACTTGGTAAGTGTCACGTAACAGAGGGTTAGAAACGTATATGTATATCATTTGTTTTAAAAAGCCCAAAATGGGGACATGAGAATATGTTTTGGACATGATAATGTCCACATGGAGTAATGTTTATTTAATGATATTTCAGGACATAACAAAGTCCACAGAAAATAATGTTTACTCTACTATTTTAGGACACTTTTTATATGTGCATATGCGTTGTATTGAAAAAGATTTACATGAAATTATTTCAGGACATATAATTGTCCTTATATAATAGGGTTTATATGCAAATGATTTAAGACATAAGATTGTCCTCATGAACAGAGGTTTATATGAAAATAATCCAGGACATACATTTGTCCTCTTATAAAAAGTTTATATGAATGGTTGATAGGAATGATTTAAATGAAAGGTTTTATGAATGATTTAAATGCAAAGTTTTATGAAGGGTTTAAATGAAAGGTTTTCATGAAAGGTTTCTTCCTATTGGTAGTTGATTCTTGATAAGTGTCTTCTACCTAACAGAGAGAAATGCATTTATATGGAAATGCCAAATGCTTGCTTACTGAGTTTATCACTCACGTTTTGTTTGCCCATATCTCAGACAGGTATAGAGGAGCTCAAGAGGTGGAGAGCATGATGTATTTGAGGAAAGGTATGACATAGTATTTATGTGTGCGCTAAATGATTAGTTATGCGTATTGAATGATATCATTGGAATTTTTAAGATACGATAATGTATGTATATAAGTGTAGGTGTTTAGTATTCAATTATGAATGAATTTTATAGGGTTATGACTTGGCCAGGTTGTGAAAACCAAGGATGTAAGAGAACAAGATGAAAATCTTATGAATGATATATACAATTGATGACAACTGTCAGGGGATAAGTTTATGAATAAGCATATAACGAAACCATGTAGTATGTTAAAATGCTATGTGCAACGAAATTACGAATGCATCGTTGCTTACAAGACGAATGAAGTGAGGTACAAAGAAAAGAAATGAGGATGGATAAAGAAATGAAACGAAAAAAAAATTTGGACGAAACCCAAATTAAGATTCCGCCGCGTGATCAGGACAACAACCCTGTTTCACATTTACCAATCGATAAGGTTTTGAGGTAAGGAAGTGACGTCTCGGGTTGGGGCGCCACATTAACACATAATATTCTTTGTAAATAAATCAAAACCACAATATTTGTTACATTGTATGCATATTACGTCCTAAATCATAGATTAAGGGTTTAACCCAGCTTGTTCAAAACAAAATCAAAGCACGAAATAAAATTTTAACTCAAATCCATCTTAAATAAATCAATTAAAATAAAAGGAAAGAAAGAAAAGAAAAGCCTAATGATTGGAAGCTCCAATGGTCTCTAGAATTCTCTAAGCAACATGCTACCAACGTTAAAAAAATTTCTAACCTTTATAACTAAAGTTGCCAGTAAAGTCAACTTAGCATGTGACTTTACCCAAGTTGAATGTGAGGTTGACCTGGGTATTGATTTCATTTCACATTTCTTCCTAGTGAGTGATCCTTCAAGCTTTTGGCCTTCAAGTTGTATGCGAAGTCGACTTTATGGTGAAACTTGACCCAAGTCGTGGGTAAAGTCAACTTAGCCTTTGACTTCGGCATTTCCTAAAAACTTTTTCTTCTTGGCCTTCCTTCCATCTTTCTAAGTCTCCCTTTGGGTCGACATCGAGTCAGACTTTAATCGAGGTGAAGGTGAAGTCAATTTTGGATGAGACTTTAAGCATCCTTTTCCGACAAAGAATTCAAGTGTTAACTTGTTCTTCTAAGTCATTGGCGGGGGTTGGCTATGACTTCACCCAAGTTACATTTAAAGTTGACTTAGGGTGCAACTTCAAATATCATTTTTGAGACAAAAAATTTAACTGCCTTTGAGTCCTCTAAGTCATAGGTTAAGGTTGACTTCAACTTCAACTTGACTTAAATCACAAACGAAGTCGACTTGAGCTGCGATTTCATCTATCCATCTTGCTTCCAAAAATCTCTGCCTTTGAAACTTCATCTGAAGTTGATGTTTAAGTTAACTTAGGGTAACAAATTTACCTAAGTCGCTTCTGAAGTTAGCTTGGAAACACAATTTTAGTTGTCAAAACTTAAATTTTGGATTTATTTTTTTATGCACGTACTCCAAATTAAATTAGTTACCTTGAAACATATTAAATTGACTATTAATCATAAAAACTTAAATTATGATTTGAAATTTGCATTAGTTGAGTTCACATTATTTTGTTTTATTTTTAAATTTTTGGTGCTTGTTGATTTGGAGACTTCATGTATTGCTTTGCAGGAACTAGCTCATAACAAATATAATTTAAAAGCCTCAAGAAATTTTTAAGGAAGTTAAATTGCACACACTATAAATACTTAGTTTATGTTTAATTTTTATATTTGATCGTTATTTTGACAAGGAGCTATTGACTTATCCTAGACATTGAGAACAATGTCAACTCAAAGAATAGGGGTGGTCCATGCATTGCATTGTGATTTTAATTGAAAAAATTATTCATTCGAGATGAGATTTTGAGAAATTTAGCTTTGACACTGACATATGTTGAAATTTGACCCCATATTGGATCTCTTGCAAATTTTGAGCAAATAACATGAATCAGGATAGAAGGTGAATGTTTTTTTAAAATTAATGCAAATGTTGAAAGTATTTGACACAACATGTGGGTTGAAATTTTGGTAAATTTTCAAATATTTTGTGAATGAATGACGAACTGTGAATATATCTAATTATTTTTCTTAATTCAACGAAAGTATATGTGTTGACCAAGTAATAAAGAATGAGTAGATTGTCAATCCCACGAGGAGGGAGAGGTAAATTGTAGCACAACCAATAATTTCACTTGTCAATTATGAATTGTTAATTTGAATAAACATTTTCATCAATTGAGTAATTTAAATTCAAATGTAAATATTAACTAAAATGACCAATGATATAGGTGCCAACTAATCGAGAATCTCGAGGGAATGATTAGATAGACGGGAGTTACGTATCCCTTGACTCCAACTTTGCTAAATTGGTTCCATTTTATTTAATTGCGTAGAGAACTACTGATCTAGGTTCATTTATATTTATATAAGTGTTCCAATACATATAAACTTAACTATGTTTTAGTAAATTGCTAAGTTCCCATGCAACGGAGTAAAACAAGGTTAATTTGCACATGACCTAAACATGATCACATAGGGTTAATAAGTATATTCCTATCCTTGTTAACAACCAACCACCCTAAGTAGTTGGAAATCTATGCTTTACAAATGGATCTCATCAAAAACTCATTTTTCTAACTGTAGATTTAGATATTACATCATTCTACAAGGTGTACCAAAATATAGAAGCATTAAGCATGATATGTAAAGGTAAATCCCGCGCAACACAATTACAGCAACGTTAACTACTCATTCAAGCATAAAGGAACCAAGTTAAACAACTTAAAAGCTCAAGTTCATCATAATCTCCCACCACAAGTTCTAGCCCGAGAACTATGGCGTCCCCATCTCGAGGTGCCGGATCCTTACTCCAGGACTGTTATCGATTGGCAAACGTAAGTCAGGATTGTCGCCCTTATCACACGGCGGGATTTTTACATCCCATCATATTCCAATTTTACAAGTAGTTGTCACTTGTAATCCATTTCAAATGGTAATAATAACATTATAACTAATTCATTTACACCAAAGGTCATGCTGACCCTAAAAGATCATATTCATAAATCACATCATTCAGTCAGATGCATACAAAGGAATGTAAGAACATAGTTTTTCTGTCAATTAATTTTGTTTTTTACTCCTTGAACCTCCTTGTACCTGTCTAGGGTTTGGGAAAACAAAACATGAGTATTAATACTCAATAAGCAAGCATTTTTCATTTTCAAGCAAAATATTTTTTATGAAGGCATTTTTTTATCAAACATTTTCATGTCCCAATCTTGGAAAATCCATAAAACAATGCATATGCAATGCATCGTTTCCCTTCATGATTGGGTGATATACTAGCTAGGAGACCACCCCTAATCCTGCTCCCATCCCAGGGAGGACATCGCCTGCCTCTAGCCTATATCTATGTCTTGGTTACACTAGAGGGGGACAGCCGGTCTGCTTAACTTAGCTTTTTTAATTCAATAATTATGTGTAATTTTTAACAAATTGTAGAGAATTATTATAAGTTTGAAAGCAGAATTATTGACTTAGTATATCAGTTTTATTAAGTAATCTAGGACAAAATTGAAGAGCTGTGTACATGTCTAATAAAAATGCTCATTTTAACGCAAGTATACGTGCCGATCAAGTAATAAAGAATGAGTAGAGTATCGTTCCCACGAGGATTGTATTAAAAAAATCAGCACCTTAAATTTCAATTATCTAAAGTGAATTGGTAAAGTGAATGAGAATTTGTTTTCAAATAATTGAATTAAACTAAATTAAGCAAAGCAGTAAATGACCAAATTGGAGTGGATACTGTTGAGATTACTTTGAGATGATTAAGATAGGTGGGGATATGAAATCATTGAATCATAGCTATGTCATTTGGTCCCATTTAAGTTAGTTGTGTAGAGATTACTAATCTAGGTTTATTCATATTCATATATATCTTCCAACAAATACAAACCTAACCAAGTTATAGTTATTTGCTCTATTCTCATGCACCCAAGTAAAACAAGGTTGATAATAACCTAATCAAGATTACACAGGGTTAATAGGTATATCCTATCCATATTAAAATCCAACACAAAAAAGAGCTAGAATACCTGTACCTTATATATGGATCTTATTTAAATCCCATTTTTTCAAGCATGAATCTGAATATTCAATCAATCTATAAGGTTGAAAAGCTTGTAAATGCATTAAGCATGATATACAAAGATAATCTTATGCAATACAAGTCACAGCATAACTGCATTATCATTTTAAGCATAAGAAAACCATATAACATAGTCTATAATATCAACTCCTACATATCTTCCACCATAGGAAGATTCAGCCCATAAACATGACTTAAATTCCCATTAAAATCAATCTTACAATCATCCTAAGAAAGGAGAATAACGAAAATAAAGAGAGAGATGAGAAGAGGAGATGAAACTCAATAGATTTGCAGTGACAACTTGTTGTCCACTTGCTCTTCGCTGCTTCCTTGAAGCCTTGATTTTTCTCCTCCTTTCTTAGCAACCATGACACCTCTCTATATTATTCTTAAGAAACCTTAAGAGATATATTTATACCCCTCCTAAACATAGCACAAGACACATGTTAAAATCCACTCGTGGGGGGGTCGGCGTCGCGACACAGAATGACCGGCGCCTAGGCGCCACTTCTCTGCAAGCTACCTGAAGCTATCTGTTTCTGAAATTTTCTACTATAGCAGTGGTTGAGGCCGAGACACCAGATTTTGGCGTTGGGATGCCAACTTTTTGCCTCGCATTCTTAGTATGTGCTTGCAACGCAACTCTTTTCTCATCACTTTAGCATGAAGTCTATGAGTTAGCCACCATCTTTCCCAATAACAAAAGACACAAGTAAGTAAATGTTATCTTAATTGATGCAATGAAATTATTGACAAGTTAAAATGACGTGATTTGCATTACATTAACTAAAAAATGCATGCAATCTACACATAAGGCCTGACATGCAGAAATGGAGAAAACTAATGCAAAACATATATAAGCTTACATATTTCTCGTGAACTAGCATTCTAAATGAGTGCGAAATGAGCGTTAATAACTCTAACTTTATAGAGTTATCAGAAATATAAGTATTTTCAACAAGTACATACTTAAAAATGAATTTAACATCTCACTAAGGACAATCATTCGCATAACTAAAAATTTTGAAGTCTCGATTTGTGATCTGCTTAACGAATCACAAGAGTTCAATAGGTATCCATATATGTCCTGTGTTAGCACTTTTATTCAAAGCAATCAAAATAATAATGCAACGTATTCACTCATACACTAAAATTGGCATTGTCCTCCATGTCGAGAGCAATTCACTCAATCAGACATTCACATTAAATAAAAATGAAGTGAATTTTTTCAATGAGTCAAGTGTCAACTTCCTAGTAAAAGTATTAAGGTGTTGAACTGTAATCTTTCTCTATTTAATTTCTATAAAACAACCATAGAGACTTCCTCATCAACAACTATCAAAATCCTAGAAAAACAATACAAATTCAATAAAGAAAACTACAACTTCCAAAAATAAATATTAGGTTGCCTCTCAAATAGCGCTTAGTTTATGGTCCTTAGCCTGACTATGATTTGATCTACATGAATTAGCCACTCCATCTTCTGTATCAATATTCCCTTTTTGCTTGCCTCCAGATTTTCATGTACTCTTCGTCTTTTGAATTGGTCTCCAAATTTGCTTGTAAAATTTTCTTGTAAATAAACTATTATAGTTAATTTTAAGAACTTTTAATAGGAAGGAGAAAGAGTTGTTACCATTCTGATATCATGATTCTCCCTTTTTTCCAACTTTCAATTATTGTGGTGATTTCAATTTTCTGCTGTTAGAAAATCCAGCAACTTCTCAATTGACATTTTCACTCATTCCTTCTTTTACTAGGCATGCTTCCATAAAATCAGCTGAGTTCTCTTTATTCCATTCGACCACATTAATTTACATACAAATGTCCTAAAGAGAAGGATCTTTTGTGCTAAAAGCAAGTTGAACTCCACCTTCTCATCTTTGTCTGATGATTTTCCTCTATATCAAGCACAACAAAATTCACTAATATGAAAAACTTTTCAACATTTAATGGTGCATCCTTTATGATGCCCACAAGATATTTGATGCAGCAATCTACAAGTTGCAAGCCATGCACATGGGCTTAGGATTGCCCACCTTCAATTTTTCACAAATGGAAAGAGGAATTAGGCTTATGCTCACTTTAAGGTCACACAAGGCTTTATCTACATGCACATAACCAAGAAGACAAGGGATAGAAAAATTTCCTGGATCCTTGATCTTTCATGGGACATCGTTCTGTCACACAACACTCTTCCATTAGTGCCACTATCACATGTTCTTTGAATTTGTGCCTATTAAGCAAGTTTTCTTTCAAAAAATTTCTATATGTTGGCATTTGAGATAACATGTCAATGAATGAGACATTGATTATAGGTTCTTCAACATCGAGATGAACTTCTCGAATAGCTTATGTAGCTTAGCCTATATATGTCTTTGTAGGAAGGGCAAAGGAGTCTGATAAAGTGGAGGTGGGACATAAGACTTCTCCACCACTGGTTCAAGTTGCAAGTCCTTGCTTTGCTTCTATTCTTTCTCAGATTTGTCGTCAGTTTCTTTCTCTTTAGTCCTAGTTAACTGAAGTTACTTGCCACTTGGAAGAGTGATTGCCATGACTTGTTGTGTTGGATTGACTTCTAGTCGACTCGAGAGTTGAGCTTGGTTTCTTTGAGAAGAGGTTGAGGCTTGTTAAGCAAGTTGATTTTTTAGCAGTTTGATATGGGTTTGCATTGGATCCATCCTCTCATCATTTTTCTTAAGCATTAATAAATATTTTCTACAATAGAATCACTGGATTGTATTTGGTTTAATGAAGGCAAGGCTGATTAAAGTTAGTTTGTAGGTGGGTTTGGTTGTCTTCTCTAGTAACCTGGTGGTTTGTTGGTTTGAGAAACGTCTTGAGTATTAGACTAATTTGACCAAGAAAAGTTTGGGTGCTTACACCATCTAGGGTTGCATGTGTTTGAATATGGGTTACCAAAGGGGCAAGTATTGTAAGAGTAGTTGCCTGCATTGAACTACTCGCATGTGGTCTCCTAGATGTAGAAATTTCACTCTACCATATAATGGGATGCCTCAAAAATCTCCCAAGAGGCATTATGTGTTGGTGCTATACCTTCTTCAATTGTTTCTTGTTTTCTTTCTTGCAGCAGTAGTTGACCGATTTCGGCATTAAGAGAGTTAAGGGATTCTCTGTAAAACCTAAGATTTTAAACTTAATGAATATAGTTGGAATTTGTTTAAGGAAGAAATTGAAAGTTTTAGGAAATGGAAATGATTAAAATATATTTCTTTGATTAAGATGGATGGGATTAGGGTAACCAATTAAGCAAGGTGATTAAATTAATCACTTTATCTTAAGTGTGTACAAGAGGACAAAAACCACTAGAAGACGAAAAAGGAAGCTTCCACTAAAAGACAAAAGTGGAGTAGAGAATGGTGAGGTGGCATGCTAATTAATGCCCTATTTTTATTTTGATTATTGATTAATTATTTGATTAATTAATATCTTATGATAAATAAGTTGGATTGGGGTGAAATTTGAAGGGAAAGCCTGAATTGACATGCCTTACATGATGAACGATTTGAATTATGAAAGTCATAAATGAAAAGGGTAGAATGATTAGACTTATGTGATATTTCATGAATTCATTCCATTTAGTTAATATATTATCATATGTTCATCATTTGAAGATGAAATTTTTTATGAATAGCTAAGTTGAAGTGTTTTATAATATGAATGAATTTGATCATATCAAATCTCATTAGAAAATACTAAACCACACACAGTTAATTATCATTGACTTTTAATTTTCAAAAAGTAATTTGCATTTAATGCAAAGCTAAGGTAATTAATGAAAAGTCAAAGTAACCCTTGACTTCCTTTAATGGTTAACATGAGGTGTTAACGAGAGGTGATTTTAAAATGGAAAAAATGCATAAAATACAACTGGACTAGGGGACGTGATCACCTTGGGATTTGGGCAGATTTTGGACAGTTTTTTAAAAAAATAATAATAAACAACAATATTATGGACCAAAATTTGACAACACATATGAGTATAAAAGTTTCAATTTGTTGCATAAAAATGAGGTGGTAATTAAGGGATAAATGCAGCAATATAAAAGGGCCACTAGGGGGCAACTTGGACGGTTCCTATAGCAGCAAACTTAGGAAAAAAAATAGCAAGGGGACTTCCAAGCTAAGGAGAAGAAAGAAAAAAATTATTAGCAAGGCAAGGAGGAAGAGGAGTAACATCCAAACATGTAGGTGTCATTTATGTGATTTGGTCTTGTGGTTAATTGATGTAACTCCAAGCTGAGATGATGTTCAACAAATGGGTTAATGTTTATATTATAACTTGATAATTGTCAGTTCGCCCCATGCTTGAATGATGTGCAATTAAGTAGGGATGTAAATGAGTATTTAAATAGTATGTTTATGGGCATTAAATTGGGTGTGATGATCCATGACTTAAGTTGTCAATGAATTTATGAAAATTTCATTCAAGTTGCCAAGCTATGCTTAGCTAATGCCTAACAATATGAGGGATCATAAATGTATAAGTTATAATTTAATACCTCTTTGAATGTTAGATAAGCTTTTATATAAGTCATGTATTTATGGTTGCAAGTGATTTAAATAAAATATTTATGTTCATAAATATCAGACGTCCAAGTGGAGTATGTGGAAACAAAATTTCTATTTTCATTAAGTTGAGTTAAGGTCATGATAAAACAAAGGATATATGTTGAGTATAAGAATTAAAAAACTAAGGGTTTAGGGTTTTGCACATGTGTTAAGTTTAGATGCAAATAAAGGAGCAAACCCTAGAAGAAAAGTGATTAGATGGGGCTGTTTTAACGAGGGACGAAAATTCCAAAAATTTATGGGAATTTAAGTTGTTAAACGGTGTATATTGACCCTTGAAATGATCACAAGAGTTGTCCATTGATAATTTTGCTTATAGATATGCTAAGAGTGCCATGTTGGGAAAGATACACTACCAAAACAAGCAAACATAAGACTGTTTAGTAAAATGGAAATATTCCAGAAATTTTGGTCTAAATATTATTTCTTATAAGTTGTAAACAAGTGTTTAAAATGACCACAAGAATGGTTGATAGATAGCCCTCCATGTTTATGTCACTAAGGAGTGATTATGGAGGTAAAAAAGTAATGAAAGTAAGCGAAATATAGGGCTGTTTAGAAACGGGAATTAGTTTTAAAATTTTGAATGATACTAATCTTGTTATAGGTTATAAATAAGCTCTTGAAATAATCAAAAAAATGGTTGAATTATAATGTTGCAAATCTACATGCCCAAAGTGCAATTTTAGACATGATATATGACAAATACATGAATGCATGAGGCTGTTTTGGAAGTGGGTGATTATTTCAGAAATTTTGATAGCAATTTGGCTTATTATAAACTATGAACAAGTGTTTAAAAGGACCACAAGAGTTGTGGATAGCTGTGAAGTGTGTAGGTATCATTAAGATGCAATTACACAAGTAAAACTTAGTAAAATGAGGTCTACATGGCTGTTTTGGAGAATGGGAGTTAAATTCTAGATTTATGGGAGGAATTTGACTTACAATAGGATATAAACAAGTATCCTAAGTGATTATAGGAGTTTAACCTACTATGGGTGAATCTTGAGAGTGAGAAAATAATCACTAAGATACTTAGGAAAAAATATATGAATATTAGAAAGTTAAATGTGAACTTGAGAAACCTTACTTGAACTTAGATTATAATTTCAAGTAAGTATCCTAAAGGATTAAAAAAATAAATGCCCTAAAGTGGGATATTGAATGAAATAAAATGAATATATGCGACTTAAGGAGATCAAAGTGTTCAACTCCATGGAAAAATGGAATAAAGTTGAAATATTAAGAGTCACATATAAAATGAAACTATAAAAGGGTTGAGATTAAGTTAGGTATGTATATGAGTTAATAAAAGGCAAAACATACAAATATATGATTTTATATAGGTGTATAAGATAATTGTTTTCACTTGTCTAGAAAAAGCAAGAAAAAGATCAAAGGAGTGAGTCGATCGCGACAAGTAAGCAAGAAAAATTTTTCAAAATGTTATTTTATTGGCAAATATTGAAATGATATGAACTTGCTTTATCAAGATGATCTCAAGATTGCTTACAAGGTAAGCAAGCAAACTTTTAAGAATGTTGTGTTTCAAGTATTGAAATAACTTGATAATGTTTATATTGGTGATTTTAGAATTTCTTACAGAGTAAGCAAGCTTATTTCTTGAAAATATGATTTTATTCTTTACTATTGACGTGCTTTAGGATGGTTTCATTATAAGCATGTTCTTAGAAATGCTATTTCAAAAAATTTTTATGATAAGAGAGTTTCGACTATTCTACAAAATGATATATGAAAACAAGCTTTGGAAATTCTATTCCTATGGGATTTTATGAAAAGAGAGTGTCATTCTTTATAAAATGGTATTTGTAAGTAAATAAAGCTTTTGAAATGGTTTATTTAAATGTCTTAAAATGGTTTATTTGGATACTTTGAAATGGTCCATTGAAATATTTTAAGTCTCTTTGAAAATTGAAATACTTTGAAAATGTCTTGTAATGATGCTTTCAAAAGGTTTTAAGGATGACCAACTCAATAAATTGATAATATAAAATTATTTGATAATAGTTTAGTTTAAATGATGTTCAAAAGATTATGCAAACTCTTCTTGATGTAAGAGTGATAAGGATGTTGTGTGGACAAGATATACAATGCCCATAAAAATGGAAGCAAATGTGTTGCATATCTTTTACTCATGAAAAGCCTAGAAATGGGAATAAAAATGTTAGTAAGAGAAGTTTTGTTTCCGTGAGTTTTGAATTGCTTCAGAATTTCTTTATAGTGAGATTATAAAATTGTTTACCAACAAATAAGCAAAGTATTGAAAAATATTGTTTTCTCAAATACTGCAAATGTTTTGTAAAATTGAATTACTAAAATGTTTTCAAAATTCTTTAAAGGTGGTCATCCTAATATTATGATTTGAATATAGTTTATGAAAATATTTTATTTTAAAATGATTATGCCCAGTTCTCAATTTGAGATGGGCACATGTGAAACCCCAACCTAAGGAGGATTCAATTTGTACATTGAACATGTACAAGTGACTATATATGATTAAATGGAATTTTTGGATGATTTTAGGCTTTTATGATATTTTGCAATTAGGGTTCAATTAAGAAGGGTGATTAAAACTTTAATCGCCAGAGCCCAATATGAGTCAAGGTGACTAAAGGGCATAATGAGGATTAAAACATGCTAATGTGGCATGAATTTTTAGTTCAATTTCCATGATTTAATTAATGGAGATTAAAGTGGAAATTATGGAATTATGTTGGAAAAACATAGAAAATTCATAACTCAACGCCTGTAAGGCGGAATCAAGTGAAATTTAACAGGAAAGTTGATGATGTTGGGCATGATATTATGGGAATATTGGATTATGAAAATCCTTGATGAAATTAGTGTGATGATTTATTGATCATATCTCAAATCCAACTGTTAACTTCAAACGGCTATAACTTGAGCTAGGAAAATCGGATTGAGATGAAATTTGAAACGGTTGAATGAAATTATGAGATGCACATTTTGGAAGGTTTGGATTAATAAAATTATTTTTGGAAAATATCTGAATTGGAAAAGGTATATACGGTTGACTTTTGCACCTCAAGAGTATCATGCATTAAATGCAAGAGTACATGGAATTAATGCAATTTTTAATGGACCAAATAGGTGTCAAATGTAGGTGCAACTCAGGGTATTTTATGCATAATTACAAAATGCAAAATTCCATGAATTATCCATGCATTAATGTTCACATTTAAGGGGCTAAGGAGAGCTCAAACTAGCATAGACAAGGGTGGAAATGCATGGACGTTCTATGGTGCTGTTGCTAGACTTTTTTCAATTTTTTATTTTATAAATAATGCACACATATATCTGAAATGTTGGGATACATAAATTATCATTTAATTATTTGAAAAAAATCCAAGAAAAAATCGTGAATGCTGCCATGAAAGGTGAAAAAAATGGACAGCTTGTTGCAAGCAAATGACGTCCAAATGATGTGCTGATTGCTGCCATTTTTGCTAAATCTTTTATTGCCAAAGTAATGCATGAATTAAAGGATAATTATGTATATAATTTACCCTTAAATTAGGGTTGAAATTTTTTTTGAAAAATCTGGATAAATAAAGGCAGAAATGGACGTGACCAAAAGGGATAGATGTAGGGTTGAGATTGAGCAGAATTTTGGAATTTAAAAAAAGGTAAAAAGTGAATTTTCTTGGTTGTAAATTTTCCATCACATAAGGGGCGATAAGCATGCATTCAATGGTGTGGAAAATCAGCTCCAAAAGTGGGGCCACAGCTGGAAAATCCAGCACTATAAGAGGCATGCACGTTCACATGGATTGACCTTTGGAAATTCTTCTAAGTGCTGAAATTCCATCTCCCCAAGGCAGCCCTCATGTCCAGCACCTAGCCCAGCTAAAAGGAAGGAAAATAGAAGAAAAAAAGGTAAAAAAGGGAAAAAGGAGAGGAAATCCATCTCAAGTGATTAGGGTTTCATTGGCATCAACCAAGTAAGTCGATTGTGTTGATTGAGCTTTTCATTTTGAGTTTTAAAACTTAAGATTTTGAATATGAAATGGATGATTAAAGACTCCTTCAACAATGAATTAATAGGACCTTTGATTTAATATGCAATGGGTATTAAGCAATATGAATGAGTTTCCATGATTTTGATGGTGAAAGTGATGATTTGAATGACTATTGAATTGAAAACTCAACTTGTTAAATCTTGAATTCCCATGAAAAGTTACTGTTTTGGATTGATGATAAGTTTAGGAAATGAATCATGTATTAATGAAATACATGTGTTGATTTAAGCTTAAGTTATGAATTTTAGAAATTATGGAATGCAAAGTGATGTATATGACCCGATTTCTTCATTTTTATGTTAACAATGGTATGGAAATGGGTTTGCATGATTTATGAAATATATGTAGGGTAAAATATCCTAGGTTTAGGGTATTATTTATTCCAAGAAGGATTTGGGAAGATAAGCCCCAAATCTAATTTTTATGGATTTATGAAACGATGTCTAAATGAAGTGAAAATGGGACCCGAAATGGGTAAACAACTTGCTGTTTTCAAGGGTGTTAATTTATGAATGCTAAATATATGTTAATACCCTAGATTTGGATTAAGAAAAGGGAGATTAACTGCTGAAAATTCGGATTTATATAACTACTTAGGGTTATGTGTCAAAAGATACGTTAAACGTATGAAAAATGAGTTCCAAAGTTGCTGTTTTGGAAACTTATGATTAGTGGATTTAAATCCCATCAAACCTAAGTAAAGTGATAATTAAGGGTAAATATCATGCTGAATTAGTGACCAAGTTTCTGACTTAGAAAATTTTACACAATATATTATGTATGTGTTGCCAAATGGGCATATGAGAAAGAATAGATATGCATGGGTGATAAATGAATTGTGAAATATGATTTTGTGCAAAAATGCATAAAAATATGATGAATTTCATGATTATATATCTGTTCAGAATTTCATGATGTTAATTTCAAATTTTCGAATTGATTAATGAAGCCTCAGGCGATAACGTGTGCTTAAAACAGGCATCGATGTGTGAATTTTGGAAAATGAGTAAAAAATAGGTTAAGGAAGGTAATGAGCCACTAAATAATAATTATTGAATGATTACCCTACTAAGGAGATTAAAATGTGATGTGTAATAGCCCATGTAGTGCACAAGTATGTGCTATACGGGCATAACGACTTGAGAAGTCGAAGAAATTATGTATGTTAATGAAAATGGGTTGGAAAACTGAGTTGAATGCAAGCAAAGGAAATATATGAATGTTATATCATTCTTATATGTATAGTCAAAGGAAAAGGAATTAGTGAAACAGAAAGCTAAGCAAGCAAGGTAAGCAAGCAGCATTCTAAATGAGTTTTGTTTTGAATGCTTTCTAAAGTATTTAAGGATGGTCATTCCTTGTCTATATGCATATCGAAATGTTATTTCTATTGAAAGAAATGATTGCTTACTGTTTCGTAATTATGCATGAAATGTGATGAAACATTGATTTAAATGATATTTCATTGAAATGATGTTAAAGAGGGATGGTGCAAAGAATTCTTTACATGAGAATGACAAGTTCCATGTGTAAGGAGGTATATAATGCCGGGGTGACTAAAAGACATGCATAGAACGGAAATCAAGTAGGTTAGTCGAGGTAGTAAGTGGACAAGGAGTCCCCCTTGACGTTGCCAAGTCGGTAGGTCCGGTGCTAAGGATGGAAAGGATCATGTCGTGAAAAAATATTCCCTGTGCTAGCGTACCCTCACTTGAAGGATAACGTCATCAATGGGAATGATGAATTTGCACGTCCAATGTTTATGAAGTGTTTATGAAATGTGTATGAATGATTTATGAAAAGGTTTTTGCTCCACAGGTAGTTGATAACTTGATAAGTGTCTCTACTAAAGAGAGAAAAATGCTTTTAAATAAATATGCCTTCAAAATGAATTGCCCGTAAAATATAAGCTTGCTTATTGAGTTTCGACTCACGGTTTCGTTTTCCAAACCCATAGACAGGTGAAAGAAGAAACCTAGCAAAGGAGCAAGAGCTATCCATTGAAGAAATGAGAAAAACATTATAAGTTTCATGTTTATGAAAAACTTATGTTGAATGATTGTAAATTTACCTTGATATTTTATGTTGACATTTATAAAAATACATGTAGTGACATTTGATTTATGAGATGGTTTGAAATATGTTATGAAAATCATGTCTAGTTATGACATTATTGGATAGAAATGACTCAGATATGCATGAAATGAACACAGGAGGAATTAAACTCCTATGAAAAGATATTTAATTGGATAAATATCTGTTAAAACCCACCATGTGGCAGGGCAACAATCCTGATTATGTTTACTAGTCGAACGATCTTGAGATAAGGTCGTGACGCTCAGGCTGGGGCGTTACAAGAAATGGTATCAGAGCATGGACTGGTGAATAGGCGTGGAAAAGTTTAAGTGTAATGATTAAATATAATATGCATGATTTTATGATGATTGCATAAGTGTTTATCATAATAGGATGGATGATATATGATGATATATTGCAAAATAGTTATTGATATGGAATGAATGAATGACTGTGAATATTCATGATGATGAGATGCATATGTTATGACCTAACCCTAACTATGAATGAAAGTATGTGCTTTTGATAGTAAAAAAAAAAGAATTATGGTTGACACAAGGTCAAGGGTTAGAAAGAACAAGGGAAAGGAAGTTGCTACAGAAGTTCCCAGCAGACATGAGGTTGGAGAAACTAGTAGACCAAAGAAGGGTAGACCAACGTCACATGGGCAAAACCCAAGGACTCGTCAAAGACGAGAACACTTAAGCCCAGAAAGAAATATGAAAGAGGAACTTGAGCCTAGACAGGTTAGATTGATTAAAGAAAGAGTAGCTCTGGCAGTAAAGGAATCCATGCAGCAAGCTACTCAAGACTGAGCAGTTCAAGCCGTGAATATTTTCCAAGGCTTGTGGGAAAAGACCTAGCAAGGACAGATGGGAAACACTAAAAGAGAAGGACCCACTCTGACGGCTAATCTGACCCCCACAATGGCACTTACAAGAGAAGAGGATTGGTTGATGGAAGAGGATAGAAGAGCTATCAATGCATTCCTCACTCAACGACCTCCTAAATTCTCAGGAGAACCTGACCCCGTTCAAGCTGAGCAATGGATGACGGAGATTCGAAAGTTGTTCAGGATATCTCCGTGTAATGACAGGCAAAAGATGTTGTGTGCCACTCATTTATTGGTAAAGGATGCCCATGAGTGGTGAAAAATTATGTTGATCGCTATTCCACACCCAGAGGAGGTGACATGGCAGACATTTATTGAAGAATTCAACAAGGAGTACCTTCCAGTGGGAATACAAAGTCGAAAGGTAATTGAATTTTAGATACTGTATCAAGGAAAGAAGTCTATCACGGAGTATGCTACCAAGTTTAATGCCTTGGTAAGGTATGTTCCTTGGATTGCTAATGTGCCAAAAAACAAGGCACAAAGATTTCAACAGGGACTGAGGTCATACCTAAGAGAGAGCCTTGCACCTTTATTAATTAAGGACTACACATCATGCATAGAAAGGGCAAGAGCATTGGAAATCGAGGTATTGAGAACTGTGGAGTTGAAAGAAAAAGAAGATATATTTAGATTAGGTAGTAAGGAAGAGGGAACGAGGGCAGAAAAGAGAAAGAAAGGAGGGATGGAAAAAAGTAAAAGTACCTTTAAGAAGTATAATTCCTTGCTACGTAAAAAGTGTCAAAAATATCACCAAGGATAATGTTTGAAAGAATCGATCAGATGCTACAAGTGTGGACAAATGGGTCATATAGCCAAGGAGTGTGGCAAGGAAGAGGCAAAAATGGTGAGATTTTATGTGTGGCGCCCCGGCCCGAGCGTCACATCCTTACCTCAGGACCTATCGATTGGTAAACGTGATCAGGATTGTTGCCCTGTCACACGGCGGGATTTATCGGATGTTTAGCCTGTTAATCGTGGTCATACATAATTCATAAGACACTTCATATTCTCATAAATTCAATTTCATACATTTCTAAGACATTTTGAAACATTCATTTCATACAACCATATTGTTTAGTGACATTTCATCTTTTGCCACAATCATATGTCACTACAGGTGTAAAACATAGTCATCCATACAAACTCACGAATAGTTCACATCTATTCAACATAAAAACATTGCATATAATTTACAATCATTTCATGAAATTTTCATAAACATAATTTCCTCTTTGGATTTCTTATGCCGGTGCTAGCTCCTTCGCTATATCCTGTCCATCACCTGTCTTTGGGTTTGGAAAACGAAAACGTGAGTCGAAACTCAATAAGCAAGCATTTTGCATTTTCAGGCAATTCATTTCAGGCAATATTTTTCATTTCAAATCATCTTGGAAAGCATCTTATACCTTATCCAAAGGTATATCTTGAAAACATAAAATCTTGTACCCATCACGGGTCTCATATGCATAATGCCATATGAAAAACATGAACATGATCATCATCTCCCTTAGGATGGAAGCTAGCCAGGCAACCATCCGTCACGTAACTCTCATTTCAGAGAGGGCGCCGCCAGCCATCGGCCTATTACAAGCGACTTGGTCACACCAAGGGGGGACAACCGGCCCGCTTATACCCTTCCTGTGGACCTCATATCCTGTGCACATGAACTTTTCATAAATCCATCTTTTACATGCTAGCATGATTTTCAATCATAAACATTAAATCACATCATTTTCCATAACAGTTATAAAAGAACATTTCATAATCATTGCATTTGAAATAAACACCATTTCAAACACCATTTAGCAAAGGGATGGCCATCCTTAAATCCATTAGAAGCAATTTCATCAAGCAAGTTAGAATATAAATTGCATTATGGAAACAGTTTAGGAAAGCAAAAATCATTTAGAAAATTTGCTTGCTTACCTGAACTTCTTAGCTTTCCTCTGCCACTTTCTCTTTGCCCTTGCCTATATAAAAATAGTATGAACTTTTCATACATTTCCTTTTTCTCATATTTTTCTTAGTTTTCCAACCCATTCCACATACACACATATAGTTGACTTCATAATTCATCATACACATATATGGCTTATTTTGCACATTTTATACACATTCGGCTACCATACAACGTAATGTATACACATAACCCCAAAATTTAGGGTATTCATTTCAATATCATAAAATTCATTCCATAAACATCATACATAGCTTAATTAAGCTTACTTTGCCATTTGTTTTCTATTTTTCCACAATACACCCATCGGTGCTTGCTTAAGCGCATATTATTGCCTTCGGCTTCCTTAAACAATCTCAAAATTTGAAATAAATCATCGGACCTTCAAAACAGATTTATAATCATGGAATTCATCTCATTTTCATGCATTTTTGCATAAAATTATTTTTCATAAGTCATTCATCACCCGTTTACCATTATCTCATCACATAAGCTCATTTAGCACTTAAACATAATGCATTTCATAAAATTTCATAACTCAGAAATTTAATCCATTTTTCAGCGGGTTAATTACCTTTTAATACCACTTTTCTTAAGGTATTTTCATGGGGTTTAAAATCCATTCTTCATAGGTTCCCATAACAGCAAGTTTGGAACCCGTTTTCCACCCGTTTAACGTGTCTTTTGACACATAATTATGGGCAGCCCTAAAATCCGAATTTTCCAGAAATTAAATCCATTTTCTCAACCCATTTTCTAGGGTTTAACATATATTCAACATTCATTCATTTCCATTTCCCAAAACGGCGGGTAACCCACACGTTTTGAGACCCGTTTCCACTCCATACATGCATTATTTCAAAAATTCATAAAAATCAGATTTAGGGTTTATTTTTCCCAAATATTTTGGGCATCCATCATACCTTAAATATAGGGTATTTTACCCTACATATTATACATAAAACATGCAAGTCCATTTCCATAACATATTTAACCCGAAAATTAAGAAATTAGGTCAAAATCCATACTTTGCATTCCATAACTTCAAAATTTCATCACTTAAGCATAAACCCTCATATATTTAGCATGAATACATGATTCATAACTTAATCAAAACATAAATTCAATACAGCAACTTATCTTGGAGATTTAGGGTTTCATAACTTGGATTTTTCATCCCTTATGCATGCTTAACTCCATTTCCATCATCTTTAACTTTAAAATTCATGCTTAATAATCAATACCAATCCATATTCATGCAAAGGAATGTTAAAACACCATTTTACAGATTCTTTAAGCATGCTTTTCATTTCCATGTTTTGAGTTAAAGAACTCAAATTAAACAACTTAAACAAATCACATACTTACTTGGTTTTGAGCCAACTCAAACCCTAATCCTTTGAGATGATTTTTCCTTCAAATTTCCTTCCTTTTTCCCTTGGTTTCCTTCCTTTTCTTGCTGGAAAATTTGGACGTGTGCTGCTGGGTTGGCTTGGACGTTTTCAGCACTTAGGAATTTTTCCAAAAATCCCTCTCATTTCAACGTGCATGGGCTATATATGTTGCTAGATTTTTTTCCAGCTGTGGGGCCCACTTGGTGCTGCAATTCCACACTCCTTAAATGCACCCTTATCTACCATATGAGCTGGGTAAATTTCAGCCAAGTAAAATTGCATTTTTACCATTTTCAAAAATCACAAAATCTGCTTCATCCATGACCGTCCATATGCCTTCCCATTCACGTCCCAGCTGCTGCCAATTTCCGTTTTTTTTTTAATTCAAAAACGTGGGTAATTTGTATCTCTAATTACCCTTTAATTTAGGTATTAATTTTGTGTTAAAAAAAATTATAAAAATGGCAGCAATAACCAAATTTTTGCACGTCATCTTGTCCATCATGCTGTCCATTTTTTTCAGCTGTATGTAGCTGCATTTAAATATTTTTTTATTGCTGTAACTTTGCATAATTGATTGAATAACTTATGTACTTGCATCCCTGCAACATATATGCATGCTTTATAAAATTAAAAAATCAGATATAGGACCAAACAGCCCTTGGATGTCCCCTCTTTGCCACCTTGCCTATGCTCCATAGCTCCATCATTTTGAGCATTAATTGATTAGATAATTCATGGAATTATGTCATTTATTCAAATGCATAAATTCCTCCCAAAAATCCCTGCAATGGACACCTCACATTCACCTTTACCTCATGCATTTATGTATGGTACTCCATCATTAATGCTTTGGTACTTTTGGGTGCATGGGTCAAACTTGCCCACCTTTTTCATTGCAGGCACTTTCCCAATATTTCACAAATAATCCAATCCATTCAAATTAATTATCTCACCTTTTCATTCAACCATTTCAAATTTCAACTCAATCCGAGTTTTCTAGCTCCCGATATAGCCGTTTAAAGTTGACGGTTGAAATGAACTTAGACTTAAAAATTGAAAATTCTCATTTCATCAAGAATTTTCATAATCTTTTTCTTCCATAATACCAAGCCTAATATTAATAATTTTCGTTCCAAATTTCACTTGAATCCGCCTTTTAGGCGTTGAGTTATGAATTTTCCAATATTTTCCTTCACACTTAACAATTTCCATCTTTATTTCCATAATTCATTTTAAATCATAGAAAATGATTTTTTTATGCCATAATTGCACATTTAAATCACAATAATTCATTCTTAACCTATAGCCTCATTTAGGCTCAAAATCATTAATCACGTCATTAATGTTAACCCATAACCCTAATTACCATAATTAGTAAAAATCATGAAATTCCTTCATAATTCCATATTTCATAAATAATCATCAAATACATGTTCAATGCATACATATGGCCTACTTGGGTTAGGGTTTCACATTATGTCTGTGACCAGATTGGACACACAACTCCAAATTGTCCAAACAAGGCCCAAACGTCGCAAGGAAGTGGAAAAGCCGCACCGCCAAGGCTAACGGGAACAGTTAACCGACTGGAAACCTCTACGAACCCGGTCCGTGTGCATGCTAAAAGTCAAGTGGAGTCACAGGAGCAAGAGGATGAAGTGGTTACAGGTATGGATTAAATTTTAAAAAATTTGGCAACGGTTTTGTTTGATTTCGATGATAATCATTTAATCATAAATTGCCAATATGTAACCACGCATACACTGCCTTTATAGGAAACTGATAAAATCATACAGGTGGAATTCCTTATAAGTAGGTGAGCTATGGTTAATTAAATATGTTGATGTTTGATGGGACAAATATTCTGAAAACAAGAATATTTGGGCACTAAGAGAAGTAGAAAGGAAATACCCAATTAATTAAAGAATAGATGGTTTCGGGATGAAACCTGTTATAAGGGGGGGGGGGGATTGTGAAACCCCAACCTAAGGAGGATTCAATTTGTGCATTGAACATGTACAAGTGACTATATATGATTAAATGGAATTTTTGGATGATTTTAGGCTTTTATGATATTTTTCAATTAGGGTTCAATTAAGAAGGGTGATTAAAAATTTAATCGCCGGAGCCCAATATGAGTCAAGGTGAATAAAGGGTCATAATGAGGATTAAAACATGCTAATGTGGCATGAATGTTTAGTTTAATTTCCATGATTTAATTAATAGAGATTAAAGTGGAAATTATGGAATTATGTTGGAAAAACATAGAAAATTCATAACTCAACGCCTGTAAGGCGGAATCAAGTGAAATTTGATAGGGAAGTTGATGATGTTGGGCATGATATTATGGGATTATTGGATTATGAAAATCCTTAATGAAATTAGTGTGATGATTTATTGATCATATCTCAAATCCAACCGTTAAATTCAAACGACTATAACTTGAGCTAGGAAAATCGGATTGAGATGAAATTTGAAACGGTTGAATGAAATTATGAGATGCACATTTTGAAAGTTTTATATTAAGCAAATTATTTTTGGAAAATATATGAATTGGAAAAGGTATATACGGTTGACTTTTGCACCTCAAGAGTATCATGCATTAAATGCAAGAGTACATGGAATTAATGCAATTTTTAATGGACCAAATAGGTGTCAACTGCAGGTGCAACACAGGGTATTTTATGCATAATTACAAAATACAAAATTCCATGAATTATCCATGCATTAATGTCCACATTTAAGGGGCTAAGGAGAGCTCAAACTAGCATAGACAAGGGTGGAAATGCATGGACGTTCTAAGGTGCTATTGCTGGATTTTTTTCAATTTTTTATTTTATAAATAATGCACACATATAGATGACATGTTGGGATACATAAATTAGCATTTAATTATGTGAAAAAAATCCAAGAAAAATCGTGAATTGCAGCTTCCATCAAAGGTGAAAAAAATGGACAGCTTGTTGCAAGCAAATGACGTCCAAATGATGTGCTGATTGTTGTCATTTTTGCTAAATATTTTAATGACAAATTAATGCATGAATTAAAGTATAATTAGGTATATAATTTACCCTTAAATTATTTTTGAAAAAAATGATGAAAAATCTGGATAAATGAAGGCAGAAATGGACGTGACCAAAGGGGACAGATGTAGGGTTGAGATTGAGCAGAATTTTGAAATTTAAAAAAAGGTAAAAAGTGAATTTACTTGGTTGTAAATTTTCCAGCACATAAGGGGGGATAAGAATGCATTCAATGGTATGGAAAATCAGCTCCAAAAGTGGGGCCCACAGCTGGAAAATCCAGCACTATAAGAGGCATGAACGTTCACATGGATTGATCTTTGGAAATTCTTCTAAGTGCTGAAATTCCATCTCCCCAAGGCAGCCCTCTCGTCCAGAACCTAGCCCAGCTAAAAGGAAGGAAAATAGAAGAAAAAAAGGGAAAAAAAGGGAAAAAGGAGAGGAAATCCATCTCAAGTGATTAGGGTTTCATTGGCATCAACCAAGTAAGTCGATTGTGTTGATTGAGCTTTTCGTTTTGAGTTTTAAACCCTAAGATTTTGAATATGAAATGGATTCTTAAAGACTCCTTCAACAATGAATTAATATGCCCTTTGATTTTATATGCAATGGGTATTAAGCAATATGAATGAGTTTCCATGATTTTGATGGTGAAAGTGATGATTTGAATGACTATTGAATTGAAAACTCAACTTGTTAAGTCTTGAATTCCCTTGACAAGTTGCTGTTTTGGATTGATGATATGTTTAGGATATGAATCATGTATTAATGAAATACATGTGTTGATTTAAGCTTAAGTTATGAATTTTAGAAATTATGGAATGCAAAGTTATGTATATGACCCGATTTCTTCATTTTTATGTTAACAATGGTATGGAAATGGGTTTGCATGATTTATGAAATATATGTAGGGTAAAATATCCTAGGTTTAGGGTATTATTTATGCCAAGAAGGATTTGGGAAGATAAGCCCCAAATCTAATTTTTATGGATTTATGAAACGATGTCTAAACGAAGTGAAAATGGGACCCGAAATGGGTAAACAACTTGCTGTTTTCAAGGGTGTTAATTTATGAATGCTAAATATATGTTAATACCCTAGATTTGGATTAAGAAAAGGGAGATTAACTGCTGAAAATTCGGATTTATATAACTACTTAGGGTTATGTGTCAAAAGATACGTTAAACGTATGAAAAATGAGTTCCAAAGTTGCTGTTTTGGAAACTTATGATTAGCGGATTTAAATCCCATAAAAACACCCTAAGTAAAGTGATAATTAAGGGTAATTATAATGCTGGATTAGTGACCAAGTTGCTGACTTCGAAAATTTTACGCAATATATTATGTATGTGTTGCCAAATGGGCATATGAGAAAGAATAGATATGCATGGGTGATAAATGACTTTTGAAATATGATTTTTGTGCAAAAATGTATGAAAATATGATGAATTTCATGATTATATATCTGTTTAGAATTGGATGATGTTAATTTCAAATTTTGCAATTGATTAATGAAGACTAAGGTGATAACGTGTGCTTAAAACGGGCACCGATGTGTGAATTTTGGAAAAGGAGTAAAAAATGGCTTAAGAAATATAATGAGCCTCTAAATAATAATTATTGAATTATTATCCTACTTAGGGGACTAAAATGTGATGTGTAATAGCCCATGTAGTGCACAAGTATGTGCTATACGGGCATAACGACTTGAGAAGTCAAAAAAATTATGCATGTTAATGAAAATGGGTTGGAAAACTGAGTTGAATGCAAGAAAAGGAAATATATTAATGTTATATCATTCTTATATGCATAGGCAAAGGCAAATGAATAAGCGAAACGGGAAGCTAAGCAAGCAAGGTAAGCAAACAACTTTCTAAATAAGTTTTGTTTTAAATGCTTTCTAAGGTATTTAAGGATGGCCATTCCTTGTCTATATGCGTATTGAAATGTTATTTCTATTGAAAGAAATGATTGCTTACTGTTTCGCAATTATGCATGAAATGTGATGAAACATGGATTTAAACGATGTTTCATTGAAGTGATGTTAAAGAGGGATGGTGTAAAGAATTCTCTACATGAGAATGACAAGTTCCATGTGTAAGGAGGTATATAATGCCGGGGTGACTAAAAGACATGCATGAAGTGGAAATCAAGTAGGCTAGTCGAGGTAGTAAGTGGACAAGGAGTCCCCCTTGACGTTGCCAAGTCGGTAGGTCCGGCGCTAAGGATGGAAAAGATCATGTCATGGAAAAATGTTCCCCGTGCTAGCGTACCCTCACATGAAGGATAACGTCATCAATGGAAATGATGAATTTGCACATCCAATGTTTATGAAGTGTTTATGAAATGTGTATGAATGATTTATGAAAAGGTTTTTGCTCCACAGGTAGTTGATCACTTGATAAGTGTCTCTACTGAAAGGAGAAAAATGCTTTTAAGTAAATACGCCTTCAAAATAAATTGCCTGTAAAATATAAGCTTGCTTATTGAGTTTCGACTCACGTTTTTATTTTCCAAACCCATAAACAAGTGAAAGAAAAAACTTAGCAAAGGAGCATGAGCTATCCATTGAAGAAATGAGAAAAAAATTATAAGTTTCATGTTTATGAAAAATTTATGTTGAATGATTGTAAATTTACCTTGATGTTTTATGTTGACATCTATAAAGATACATGCAGTGGCATCTAATTTATGAGATGGTTTGAAATATGTTATGAAAATCATGTCTAGTCATGACATTATTGGATGGAAATGACTCAGATATGCATGAAATGAACACAGGAGGAATTAAACTCCTATGAAAAGATATTTAATTGGATAAATATCCGTTAAAACCTGCCGTGTGACAAGGCAACAATCCTGATCACGTTTACCAATCGAACGATCTTGAGGTAAGGTCGTGACGCTCGGGCTGGGGCGTTACAGCACAGTTTGAGGACTGAGTTGGATTATGTTTTATCAAGTTTTGATTTGAAAATGGCATGGTCTAATGACTGTGTTGAGTTTATGAAATCATGCTAGCATGACAATGTCAGTATAAATGAGTGTGCATCAGGATCATGTACTAGGTCTATGGTAGAGGCAATTGCAAACCGAGACAGTTGTGGATCAGGGCCAGCATGCCCTCCCAGAAATGGGAGCAGGATCATGGACAACCACCTAGTTAGCGTGTTGTCTCATGAAAGGTTTCTTTCCTATGAAAGGACGATCACTTAGTAAGTGTCACCTACCAGAGGTTAGATACGTATATGCATATGTTTTGTTTTAAAAGAGTCAAAATGGGGACATGAAAAAGGTTTTATGAAAGGTTTATATGAATGGTATACATGAGAGGTTTCTTCCTGATGATAGTTGGTCACTTGATAAGTGTCTCGTATCGAACGGCAAGAAATGCATTTACATGAAAATGAAAAATGCTTACTTACTAAATTTATCATTCACGTTTTGTTTTCCCAATCCCAAAAAAGTTCAAGGAAGCTCACAAGGAAAAAGGATCTGATAAATTGAAGGGAAGTATGAACTGGTATTCTTTAATGTGTTAACAAATTGTTAGCTATCATATAAGAACTTATATGTTTAAAGAATGATTGAATGTTTGTGAATGCTTGTGCTGATCATGAAGATATTAGGTCATGAATGTTCATGACGTATGTAAACAAGTCGGTATGTTACAAGTATATAATTACTTATAAAGTGAATGAAATGAAAAAAAAATCCGCTAAGCTAAATGACTGTAAAAAATCTCATTGTGTGACCAGGGCAACAATCCTGATTCACATTTACCAATCGAAAGCGATCCCGGAGTAAAGTTCATGATGCCTCGGGTCAAGGGCGCCACATTCTCGTTCATGCCCCTACTTCTAAAAAGGCCTCAATTGTTGTCATGATGGAAGCTATGAAGAGGTAAATCATTTACAAGTTCGAATACCTCGAACTCAGTAAGTCGTATGAAATGATCGCCAACAGCTGAATTGGTAGCACTTCAAGTCAGTTGATCGATCCCATTAAAGAAATTTTCAATGATGTCTCTTTGTAGAATGCGGTGACAAGGGTGCTTCTGTTGTAAATCTTTCATCCTCTCCCAAAATTATAAAGAGTTTGTTTGTCTTTTTGGATGAACTGGTTGATCTCGTCCCACATGGTAAAGGAGTTAAGTGGCATAAGGTATAACCATTTGCTCACTCTATCACCTAGAGAGAATAAGAAAAGTTAAAGATGAATGACTTCTAATGAGATTCATTGTACCTTGATTATGTTATACAACTGCAAGATTTTAGTTATGTGTACATTGGGATTCCCAGAAAAATCCTACAAACTAATCTTGGTGAATCATCTTGATAAGTCTTGGTTTAGCTTGAAATTCTTTGCCCAATTTCAAGTTTGACAATGCAATACTTGAAGCCTCGAGGGTTTGGACGGTTCCAACAGGTCAAGGTTATCTTCCTTGGTTGGTTGTTGTTTTCTACCTAGCCTTTTACATGCTCTTGTTGTCTCGAGCTAGGGTAGTTTTAGAAGATTATTCTTGTTGAAATTCATGAACTCTCCTCTTGATAGTACATTGGATTTCAGGATCTGTAATAAAGAATTTTTTAACTACTTATTTGGAAAACTTTCAAGTATATGGGTGCATACAAAAATAATGAACCAATAATGAAATAGAGCACCACGAATAAGTAGAGAGAGAGGAATGGAAAAAAAACAGGGAGAGAAAAAAGTGTTTAAAAGTGAAGTCTTTAGTTATGACAAATTCCCCAGCAACAATGTCAAAATACTTATTCAGTTCTATTCACAAATACATAGGTTATGAATTGTAGTATTTAATAAGAATGATTCCATAGAAAATTCAGGACTTAAGACGTTGATTTTAAAACACTTTATAATGAAAATCGAGAGAAGATGATTAAAGAAATAGCAAAATAAAAAAGTAAGTCTTGAGAATATTTAATGATGATTGAAATTTCAAGAGATGAGAGCACCTATGGTCTAAGGTTTCACATGCGACATCTTCAATGGATTTGTAGTATGTTTATTTAATCTAGATATTATGTATTAAAGGAGAAGAAATCCTAAGTTGCCCTTGCATCCTCTCTCAAGACCAGTAAGGTGTATCCTAATCATCTTAACCACATATTCTCATGAGATTAAATTAATTAGAATTGGTTAAGTTTTGTGGTAGTTCATGGAATTTTCTAAGATCATCATGCTCATTTTCATGGTCTAGATGTCCTGGTTTAATATCTTAATTATCATATATCATACTTCCACCTATCAGTTCCTTCACCAAATATATGGAGTTATTGCCAAAGTGCGATTTCAAACACTTAGCAAGCATTAAATCCATTAGAAGTTAAATTAACACATAATATCCTTCATAAATAAAGCAACACTATAATATCCTTTACATAGCGTACATGCTATATCCTAAACCCTATATTAGGGGTTTGTCTTGGCATATCTATAATGAAAATCAATTACAAAGAATAATATTATATTTAAAGTCCATAAAAGCAAGATAATATAATCAAAAGAAAGAGAAAAATAAAGCTTATTGGTTTGGAAGCTTCAATGGTATCTTGATAGCCCCAAGCAACGTGTCACCTTACTTCTTTCCTTGTTGTGAGGACCAGGTATTTTTATTCTATTTTTATTATAACTTTTCTCTATTTATGAGGTAACTTATGAACATGCTAGCAAGAATTTTACGATATTAATGTATACATAACATACATGGACACGACATTTAAGAGATGTATAGTGCATATGTGCATGTATGATTAGCGTTCCATTGATGGGCACTATGACTATTGTTTCCCTCGCAGAGTAGGTACGGGGTTCGACCTGCCCGGTCAGGTCGCGGGGGTCAAGGGGGCAGCGCCCTTGCGGGGGTGCAGGGGGCAGCGCCCCTGAAGAAAATTTTAATTATTAAGTCGTAGGAGAGGGAAATTAAATTAGTAATTGCGACTGGACCCGACCCGAGCCCCGACCCGACTCAATGGATTCTATTAACATAAGCGGCCCGCGCTCTAGGGTTTCATTCCCATTTCGCGCCCGACCGCGTTCTCTTCTCCTTCTCTTCTGGTTCTTCGTTCCTCTTCTACTTTCTCTTCCACTCAGTTCGAACCACCCGTGATCGCTTGAGGGGAACTATACCAACTACCTAGAAGGTCATAGATCCGAGTTCAGGAAGCTCCAAGGCTCCGAATTTCTGCAGTCCACATCTAGGGTCGCTGTCTTGGGAGGGATCACGGTCAAGGTAAGTGGATGTCGCCCCTTCTCGCTTTAGTGATGAAATTTTACGTTAAACGCGATGCGAGGCTAGAGGGAATGTATAGCTTCTAACGACTCCATGATATTAGGCGTAGAGTTCGTAACAGTTAGGGTTCATGGTGAATTTACTTTGAATGCGTGATTTCTATGATGTAAAAGACTTCTTAGCAGTTGTTATGTTGTTGAAATGTGACGTGAATTGATTTGCCCCAATCGAGAGTATGAATTGAAGGTTCTTTCATTTCGCACCTATCATGTGTTTGATAAAATGCTTGTGTGACAGATCTATGTGTTGTATCTGAATTGTGTTGATGTTGTATGCGTGGTTTGCGATGTGTTTCATTGTCTGTTATGTATGATGCGTTATCTCAAATAGTTGGTTGTAAGGGTTGTTCATGGCCCCTGATTGACATGAGGAGAGGGTTGTTCATGGCCCTTGATGGACATGAGTAGATGATTGGTTGTGTTGGTCAATTTTGTGTGTATGGTTATATGTATACGATCTTGGGAGTGGGTATTGGACCCATGTGTATTAGCTTCATCACTGTATGAGTATCCATCATTATGCTTATTTGCACTTTGTGCTAACCACTATCTACTTACTGGGTCTATTTAGACTCATATCATTGTTATTGTGGTTTTAGATCGCAGGTCAGAAGGAGAACTTAAGGATGGGACAAGTTGAAGATCAAACATGAGAGACCCTAGCACAATATGTTGATTCTAGTTCTTTTAGACTTGTGCTCTTTTGATAATCATATATGTAGACAATTACTTAGGCGGATTCGTTTTGACAACTATAATGTATTTGGTATTTCAGATTGGATTATAATCCTTGTTGATGCACATATGCATGACTATTATATCTGTTTGTTGTGTAAGGAAAATATGTAATGATTTCCTTCTATATGAATGTTCTTATTATATGAAGATGCAAGTATATAAATAGGATTGAATGTTACAGATGGAAATGTAATGATTATCAGGTCATGTATTCCATATTATCCCTTGTATGTTATGGGGAGATGCTGCCGAATTTTTCTATAATTGTGTAGCGCCGTTGATTAGTTATTGAGTATTTTTATGAATGGGGCGTTACACTTGTGCTCTTGAGTTTCTCTCACTTTCAGTTCATAAACTAGCTCCATTGTCATTTTATGAGGTCATAGGACATCTACAATAAGTGTTTGCATAGTTCTTTCAAAAAACTTTGTGCAAAAATCAGTTTGAAGCGAATTCCTTTTGCAAAACAACCTAACTTGGTCTGGGCCATGTTGATCTATTGATGGTGTGTTCTCGCTCTAAATTTTGAAGTTTGCTATTCGACACATCCTAAACCGTGTTGAAACTTCCTTGACATGTTCTAGGCCATTTTGATTCTATTTTGTCTTCATTTAATTCTTCTAAATCATCCAATTGAATGGGCCTTAGTCTTCATGCTCCAATCTTCCAAGAATTACACACATTTTGTACATACCGATCAATTATTAATGATTTACATTAACCAAAATTAAATAAGTTAATATTTGATCCAAATCATGATATTTATTCATATCCTAATCCAAATATTGTCAAAAATATAGAGTGTGATAATAACACACTAGTGTGCTCCATAAAGAACGCAAAATAGAAGTAATTTCTGCAACAATTTTGGTTGCAGGATCTACCAATGTAGAGTTAAGAAATTACATAAAAGGGGGACCAAAACTAATATAGATGGCAAAGAGGATAGGGTATGTATCACTTAAGAAAGATCAAATAGCAATAGTTCATATACTAACTCACTTAGACCCAAGAAACGGATAGCAAAAAGATAAGTAAAGCTTAATTTGTTTTGCATGTGTGTCTTAAAGCAAAAAAAGGAATACATGGTTTGTAGATAGTGGATGTTCGAAAAACATAATTGGTAACAAAGCTCTCTTCAATAAGCCAAGGCCATACATGGAGGAACAATTGCATTTGGCAACAATGAGAAGGGTATGATTTGTGTTAAAGGTAATGTTTATAGTATTACAAATGCATGTATTGAGGAAGTATCTGTTAAAAGACTCAAACATAATTTAATGAACATTAGCCAATTATGTAACAAAAAATATACTACTGAGTTTGAATTTTCAATGTGTAATAGACTAGATGGAGCACATGTGTTATTTACTGGCAAAAGATATGAAAATACATACTTAGTTTGCCTTGATGACTTGAATAGAAAATATTTGTTAACAATTGATAATGATCTATGGATGTGACACAAGAGACTTAGACATATCAACATGTCCAATGTTAAGACTTTATGGAAAAAGAGTTCGGTTGAAGGATTACCTAAACTCAAATATTACATAGACAAGATATGCAAATCATGTCAAATGTCCAAATAATCAAAACTTACATTTTCACCTAAAAGTCTCAATTTCAAGACTACTTGAACTACTACACATGGATCTTTATGGACTTTTTAACTTGGAAAAAGATATTTTTTGTGATTTTTGATGATTACTCAAGATTCACGTGGATAATGCTTCTACTTAGCAATGCTAAAGCTTTTCCTATGTTTAATAATTTTTTTAAATTGGTGCAAAATGAAAAATAGTCCTTAATTATATCAATTATAATTAATCATTATGGTGAATTTGAAAATAAAAGAATCATCAAGTTTTGTAATGAGAAAGATATTCACTATACATTTTTTGCACTAAGAATTCCATAACGAAATAAAACTATACAGGAGATGACTGGATGTTACTCCGGGGTCGAAAAGGGTTGGTAGACGTGACTCAGGATTGTTGCCCTAATCACACGACAGATTTTTTATATATAAATATATAACATCAAGACAGATAACATTTTCATTCATCCAACTTGGAAAACATTTTCCATATTGTAGTCTTAACTATTGTCTTTACGTTATCAGAGTCATAACGATTGTCTTTACATTATCAGAGTCATAACGATTGTCTTTACAAAAAAATCATCATATACACCATTTACATATAATTCTGCATTTTCTCACATATTCCATACAGGTTGTACTACCTCTTAATTGTTTCCATCAACATTCAACATAACATTGATCATACTATAAATTCATCTTCTTCTTTTCACACATGCAAAGGAATGTAAACATCTTGACATTCTTTTTATACCTGTCCTTCTCCATGGGTCATCTCCATTTACCTGACTAAATTTTGGAAAACAACACATGAGTACTAATACTCAGTAAGCAAGTCCTTTCGTTTTGTAAGTAAACATTTTCCATTTTCTTTTTGTGCATAATATGAAAATGCAAATGCATTCAATGCATATATGACATTTTTCCAAATGGATCGCTAGCTAGGCATCCACTACTTGATCCTGCTCCCATTTCAGGGAGGTCGCTGTCGGCCTCAGCCTGTATTAGCGACTCGGTCACGCTAGAGGAGGACAACCGGTCCAATTAGACCTCTCTCGTAACCTAATCCTCGTGCACCATGATCATTCACATTCACATGCTGGCATAACATTTATAAATCATAAACTTTTCCTAAAAGTAGTTAACAAGTAGTTAGTAATCATTTCATGTAAAGCATTATAGGAATGGTCATCCTTAAATATATTTCATAAATCATGTGAGCAAGCAATTTGCAAACATTTAGAAATATTTTAGAAAGTATGTAACTTGCTTAGCTGTGATAGTCAACTTGTACTCTCCACCTTTTTCCTTTCCTTTTCCTATACAAATGAAAAGGACCATTTTTTTCTCATATAAACATAATATCCCATACTTGCACATTTCTACTTATTAACTCTGAATCTATCTTAGGGTTTTCTAACCCATGTTTGTTTCATATCAACTTTGACCCATTTCTACCTTTAGTTCAATATTGTCATCACCCTGTTCCAATTCACTTATGTTTACCATCTCTCTCTTATCAATTCCATCTTTAACACTTGTTTTCTTTCCTTTAGTCAACTTCTCAAGGCAATTTCTTATGAACTTCCTAAGTCATTTGATGTCACCAATTCAAATAAGCCCTTTATCTTCCTTTTTCCATAAATTTCATTTCATATAATTATCTTATAACCACATTTACATATTTGGCTAATACCAATCACTCTTATCCTCATTTGGTTGAACTTGTTTCAAGGTCTAACCATTCCATTTATTTTGACATCATTATTTAAGGGTCAATTTTCCAAATCCTACTTAGGATTTGTAACACTTAGCTAAATCCAACATCTTAGATTTTAGCATTTTATACTTAGCATATATTTCCTATAATTGACATATTATTTGAGAAAATCTCTCAAGGTATTTTCTTAAGGGTAAGGGCTTATAATTTGAGTCTATACTTGTTATAATTTTTGTAATTTTCCTCGAACATCCCTTTATATTACATTTTACCCTCATTTATATTTTCTAAAATCATATCTTAGGTACTTAATCACTTACTTAGTGATCATAAATTTGTAACTTTTTTTGTAAACCTTATTTACACATTATAATGAAAATAAATTCCATTTAAACTTTCTGGAACTTATTATTAAATTCCAAAACAGCCCTTCTCTTCTTATTTTCAATATGTTTCATCTTCTTATTTATCCATTAATTCCATATACATATAATATCATCAATTATTAATCATCATTGCTATTCTTCATCCTTTATTACACTCTTACCTAACATATATATGAATTTCGAACATTTCCACTTAGGTTTCATATTTCTTTTTGATTATTTCTCAAACTGTCCACATTTGCTGAAATTAGGCGTACTGATTCCTTTAAATATTGATTTATAATCAAATCAAGGTATTTAACTCTGAAATTTCTATCATACATCCATACTTCATGAATTAACCCTCATAAAAATTTCAGCAAGAAATATTAATATTATATATTTATTTTGCCATTTTTAATGTGCTGGACAGTGTCGTGAAATTAGGGACAGCCCTAATCACGTTAATATTTTTCGTATATGAATTTTTGATCTGAAAATCATTTACTACAGCTGATCCTGTCACCCGTTTTACACTGTTTAAGTTAATCTTCTCGGATTTTTAATTTCCAACCTGCTTAATATTTTAAGCTAAAAATTTGGTCGTTCCTTAATAATAATATAGTAAGCTTGTACACAAATTTTCATTGAAAAATTTCTTAGTTTACTATCTCGTTCATATTTTTATTTCTAATATTACATAACCTCCAGATTTGAAACAACAATTCAAGATTAACCTATTATTTCATCATTCTTTTATCCTTTGTTTAGAAAAAAAAACCTATACATCACTTATACCCAGAATTTCTTGAGTTATCTAAATCACTCAAATATTATAATCAAATCTGATTTGAAATGTTAATAAAAATGTTTTATAGAAGGTAATCATCCATCCATGCATTTCCCTAATTTCTGTTTATTAAATTTTTTAATAACGAGCAGCATGAAATCAGAACTAGATGCTTGGACCGTTGTTTAGCTTGGATTTGCAATGTCCAGCAATATATCACTTCAATTAATTGTTTGATATCAACAATAGTATCCAGCAATCTTCCACCAGCAACATCCAGTAAGTTATATAAATGAATTTAAAAAATAGCATATAAATCATGTATTCAGAATTTTATATGAACGATTAATCATGGTATTAAATTTTATTTAATTTATTGCATTCAAAAATAAACTAACGACCAGCATGAATTTTTTTTTGAAAAATGAAAAATCACAAAAACCTTTATAAGAGCTTCTACATTAAAGGGAATAATGAAAACAGAACCTGATTGCTCGTTACTTTTTCCTTGCTGGAAAATTGCTGGATGCTTGGATTGAAACGTCCCTGCTCCTAGTGTTCAGAATTACTTCTCCGCTCACAAATTTCTGCTCCTTTTATATCTGTCAATGGGCGGTTTACTATGGTTTATTTAACCTCATCTTAAGGTTGTCGCTGTAATTCATTTACAGCTGTTGCATTTAAAAAAATCGGTGCCTAAATAATTATTGTTGTCCATCATCATGTATCATCCACTTTTGACAGCTCCTACCATGCACCACCGTCCATTGCTAGCATCATTTTTGTGCTGCCAGCGTGATTTGCCGTAGATATAGATATATTTTTTAAACGATAGATTTTAACATTAATAAATTAATTCATAACTGTTTATATACACACCTATATATTATGGAAATTTTTCTTATTAATATATATCCAATTGCTCACAAAATGTACCTTTCGGAATTTTGAATTTTTTTTTTATAAATTAATTCATATTTGGACAATAAATCTCTATTTAAAATTTTGGAAACATGTTTTCCAAAATTTCATTCCTTCATTAAATTGGGCATATTAAAATAGGCTTACCTATAAAATTTCACCTCAATTGGAGCAAAGTACATATTTTAATTTAATTAAAATCATATTTTGGCATAAAATTTTATTTTTAAAAACTTGTAGACATGTTTTTCAAAATTTAATCCATTCATTATGTAGGGTATATTAAAATAGGCTTGCTCAAAAATTTTCATCTCGAACAACCTTATATACATCAAGATATTAATTTACTAATTAATTATGCAAAAATAATAAATATCCACCAGACGTAAATTATTTTTCATAATCTATTACGTCTAGATTAAAGAGCACATAATTTAGTATTTTCTATTAAATTTTTTTGTCCATCTGAGTTATACAGGCTTAATGAAAATAATGAGGATAAATATAAGCTCTTGATTAGAGCCCCTACTTGGTCAAAAATTTTCCATTAATTTTTATTTTTCCATAAGGTCCGTAAATTTAAACAGTTTCAATTTGTATAATTCAGAATTTTGAAATTATTTTCCAAAAAATTTGTAAAAATTTGTTTTCATATTCAATATTTATGAAATCATAAATTACCCTTCATTTTCTTATAAATTCCAAATATAACCTTTGTAAATTCTCATTGTTAACTTGTCACTTGATCAATCGAGTTATAATAAGAGCAATATTGAGGAAAATCCCCTATGAACTTTGGAAATGCAAAAACCTAAATATTGCATATTTTCATGCTTTTGGATGTTCATGTTATGTATTAAATAATTGAAAAGATAATGTTGAAAAAATTAATGTAAAAAAGATGAGGCCATTTTTCTTAGTTAATTTTCTAATTGTAAAACAATTAGAGTGGTCAACAAAATGTCACAAGTAGTAGAAAAGTTAATGCATATGTGAACCTCGACTATCAACTTAATGAAGGTAGTTTAGATCTTGTATAAGAATGAGATTTGAAAATTTCATAAAATGAAGGGTATAGGTGTAACTCACATGGGGAATGAAAAATTGGCAAGAAATGATTAAAACCATTGTTCTTTGATTTAAATGAATGGGATTAGGGCAACCAATTAAGCAAAGTGATTAAGATAATCACTTTTGATTTATTTGAAAAGTTGTGCCACTAAATGAAAAAATAGGAAGCTTCCATTAAAAGACAAACTATGAGTAGAGAATGGTGAGGAGGCATGGTAATTAATGCAATATTTTATGTTATTAATCATTAATTATTTGATTTATTCATATTTTATGATATACAAGGTGAATTGACATGAAATTTTAGGAGAACGCCTAAGTTGGCATACCCAACATGATGAACGGTTTGGATTTTAAAAATTATGAATGGAAAGGGGTAAATCGATTTGAGTTACACAATATTTAATGAATTTATTTCATTTAGTTGATATCTTCATAGTCATGATTTGAAGACGAAAATTTTTACATATAGCTAAGTTGAAGTGTTTATAACATCAATGGAAAGGGGTAAATTGATTTCAGTTACATGATATTTAATGAATTTATTTCATTTAGTTGATATCTTCATAGTCATCATTTGAAGACAAAAATTTTTATGTATAGCCAAATTGAAGTGTTTTATAACATGAATGGATTTGATTATATCAAATCTTATTAGAAAATACTAAACCACACTTCATTTAAGGATAATTAATATCATGATTAGTCCTCTTAATTACCATTGACTTTTTAACACCAAAAGTCAACTATCATAAATGTAAGGGTGGACTTTGATGGACCACTTTTGAGGCAACAAATGGGGGTAATTTTGAGCAAGATTCCATAATAAACAAAATGCAAAATTTTGCACAAAAATACAGCAGGACATGGACGTGTATGGCATGGAACTTTTCGGGCATATTTTGACATAAAAAAATTACAAAATCATGTGATAATGCTACACATAAGGGACGTGGGTAGATAGGTTAGGGTGTAGGAAAAAAGCTCAGAAGATGGCAGCTAATGATGAGATGTATTGCCCAAATTAAAATAGTAATTAAATGTAAAATTTATTTAAGTAAATCATGATTTATGAGGTGGAAATTAAAGGGGAAAAAGGTAACAATATAAATAGGAAAGGAGACAGTAGGAAGGGACATTTCAACAAGGGGTGGAGGAGAAGAACTTAGAAGGAAAAAAGAAAAGGAAGGGCAATAGGTGGTGGACGTCCCAAGCAAGCAAGGGAAGAAGAAAAGAAGAGAAATAAAGAAGAAGAAAAAATTTCAGCAAGAGGAGGAAGAAGGTTGGACGTTCAAATAGGTTAGCGCATGAAATTTTATTTTGTTAATCAATAGCTTACTTTATGGTCAAGTGATATGTTATATTAAGGTGAATTATGAATGTTTAAGTCATGATTTAATAACTCTTTGTATAGTTGATGAATGTTCAAGTAAATGGAATTTCCATATAGATCACGTGTGATTGAACTAAAGCATCTATGCTCATGTATATAGGAAGTCCTAGTTGGGTATGTGGAAATAAAATTCTGACTATTGATATTAATCCCATAATTAAACAGATGTTGTTGGTCCCGAGTTAATGACAATTACCCAAGAGGGGAGGGGTGAATTGGGTATTTAAAAATTTACAACTTAAACAGAAACTTTACCCCGGATTAATCTAGTCCCCTTTATGAAGAAACAAAATGAGAGCAATAATGTAAAGAGTAGAAACAAAAATGAACACACAAGATTTTATAGTGGTTCGGGCAACCTCCCTACTCCACTCTTCCAAGCTCACACCCCTTGTGACTTGGGTTCAACTATGTATTCCGCGAATACAACTAGAGTCTCCACTCTCTTCTAGATTCTAGCTCTAGGGGGCATCAACAATACACAACACAAGTAGGTGACGAGTTCCACTCCAATCACACACTACTTTGCTTACACTTGTTCTTAGCTACCCAAACTAAAACAAATTCAATACAACAATAAGAATAAAAGAAAGTTTCTACATGTTACTGTTGTGTAGAGGCAGTTTTGACGCAGAGAAGAACTTGTACAACAGTGTTGATGATTCAATAAGAAGCTCTTGCCAGTTTGAACTCGGAGTTCTTCTTCTTTATGATGGCTTGATCACTTAATGCTCTTGAAGATAGGAGTTATGCACATTCAATGATTCTCAGCTACCCTCCTCGTTCATATTTATTGCCTTTTATAATTGTGGAGGGAATCCTAACGTTTGGAGGTAGGTGGCGCACATTTAATGCGCCAACGTTCGAAAATTTTCCGACTGTTGCGATCCAAGTCGCAGGTGGAGTCGACTTCGGGTGCGACTTCGCCTGTTCGCAACTTTTTCAAGTTCCAGTTTGGGTCGACTTGGTCCTCGACTTGACCCAAGTCGCAGGTGGAGTCGACTTCGGGTGCGACTTCACCTCAGCAGCTTGCTTGACGAACTTGAAATCCTTGTAATGCTTTGCTTGCTTGAGTTTCTTCATGTTTGGTTGTTTCTTCCTTGATTTATATCTCTTTGGACCACTGTGTTATTATTCTAGCTTGGTGTCCTTTAGCTCCATGATTTGCAAACCTTGAGTCCTTGATTCTTGAATCTTTTATATTTATGAACAAGTCCAATATTTTTTTGATTAGAATAGTTGAATTCATGCATCTTGCTTTCTTTGGACTTGGATTAGTCTTCATATGTTTCAAGTCGAACATCGAAGTCGACTTAATCTTCAACTTGACTCAAGTTCTACCTTGAAATTGATCTAATCCCCGATTTGGCTCTTGAAGTTTCTGCCCCGTTCAACTGAAGTCGATACTGGAGTCGACTTGGTCTGCGACTTCACCCAAGTCGCATGCGGAGTCAACTTCGTCTCCGACTTCGGCAGCTCTGCTCCTTGATTTCAACTCTGGACAGAAATGACGCCTCCAAGTCGCGACTGGAGTCTACTTGGTCTGCGACTTCACCTCAAGTCGCATGCGGAGTCGACTTGGGATGCGACTTCGGTAGTTCTCGTTCTCGATTTCAACTCTGGAAGGAAATGACGTTTCGAAGTTGATGCTGGAGTCGACTTGGGGATCGACTTGTCCTAAGTCGAAGCCTGAGTCGACTTAGAAATCGACTTGACTTGCCATGCTTCATATTCTTCAAATTTATAACCTTAAGTCATTTCCACAAACATGTTAGTAACCAAAACTTACTCAAATTAATTTGTTAATCATCAAAACATAGACTTGGCTTATTTTCCTCATATTTCCAACAGATGATACATGTTAAATTTAGGAATTAAGAGCTAATGATTAAAGGTTTTACATATGTGTGGAGTTAAGATGTGAATATGGGAGTAAAACTTAGCAAAATTGAGATGATATAAGGCTGTTATTAGAAATAAATGTAAACTTCAGAAATTTCAATTGAAAATTAGCCTATTATAGGTTATATACAAGCCCTTAAACATCCATAAAGGTTTTTGATTATGTGGCACCCCGAACCGAGTTATCCACATGTCCTTACTCCAGGATCTTGTCGATTCGTAAACGTGACTCAGGATTGTTGCCCTAATCACGCGGCGGGTTCTTAATTGGATCTCGTCCAATTTTTTTTTCTTTTTTCTTTTTCATCACATAAACATATATTCATCATTATTCATAATGGACTTATCCATATCATCATAAATCATCAACTCCTCATATTATTCATTACTTCATAATTTCATACAACTTATGTCTTTTTCACCATATCCCATTATCTACTAACCTTTGTAGATTCCTCTTTTCCTTTAGCAACACATGCCCTTCATCTCTTGCCTTTTCCTACACCTATCTGAGGTTGAGAAAACAAAACATGAGTCGAAACTCAATAAGCAAGCATTTTTCATTTTAAATGCATTCCTCTCCATTCGGTAGAAGACACTTGCCAAGTGATCAACTACCAACGGAATATAAACCTTTTCGTAAACCATTTTTTGAAACCTTTCATAAACCATTCATGTAAACCATTCGTAAATGCATTTCTCTCCATTCGATAGGAGACACTTAGCAAGTTAGCAAGTGATCAACTATCAATGGAATAAAAACCTTTTCATAAAAATCATTTCATAAACATTGGATGTGCAAATGCTGCATTTCCACTCCTGACATAAACCTTCGTGTGCGGGTACGCTAGCCCAGGGAACATCTCACATAGCATGGTCCAATACGCCTGTTGTCTCCGACTTGGCCTCATCAAGAGGAACCTCTCTTCCTCTTGACGCCTACATGGTTCCTACATGCATAATTTTTGATTTTTCCGGCATTATATACCTCTTACACCAGGTGACTTGTCATTCTCATGTAGAGAATTATTTGCACCATCCCTTAAAAATATCATTTCAAATCCATGCTTTCCTTTTCAATCCATGTATGAAAATGCAATGCATTCACTCACACATAACATAACTTTGCCTCCACCTCTGGGGAGGACGCCGTCGGCACACAGCCCATACGACTCGGCAATAGTGAAGGGGGACTCTCTGATCCATTTCTACCTCTACCAAAGCCTCTTCATTATACATCATACATGTGCATATGTTCATGAACATCACATGATATCAATATGCTGGCATGACTTTTCATAAAAACTCATAAACATTCATCATTTCAAAACATTATAGGAATGGCCATCCTTAAACACATTTCATAAATTCTGGAAAATAAAACATATTTTCAAAAGGGTTTGCTTGCTTACAATGAATCAATAAAATCACATTTTTAAAGTTGTGCTTGCTTACCTCCTCAGTCTGTGTCCTCCACCTTTTCCTTTCTTTTTCCTATACAAGGAAAAATAATATTTTATCTATATCATTTCATGTCTTAGTTTACTTCCCGTACTTGCTTTATAATCATCCATTACCTCATTTCTATATAGGTTAATCTTATAAATACACTTGGTCATTACTCCTTATATGGATTTTTATCCATAAATTCTTTAAAAATTCCATCCATATATCCTCATAAAATATAAAAATAAATCTCGATTTTTCCCAAAATCACGTGTTTACTGTTCATATTACTGTTCATGACACTGTAGCAGATTACTGTTTATGTTTACTGTTCACCCGAGGTTACTGTTCACAGTAACGTGGTTACTGTTCATGGATTCCAAAAATTGACATTTTTCCAAAAATAAAAAATACCATGACATAACTTATGCTTAGTATATCATGGAAAATTTCATACATTTTGAATTTATCATCATTTACTTGGCTAAATAAATCATTTTCTCATATACTAAAAATCAACATAAATTCACTTAAGCATAATCCTTAATTCCAAAAGTCATGAAATTAATATATCATTATTACAACATCATATTTATCATATTCATACATCCCCAAATCATCATTTATCAAATTTGGAGCATTATTTTCACATATCATATGCTATCTTCCCAAATGCTCCATCTTTGCTCAAATTTTCGATGTTTCGGCATAATTCCAATTAAACATTATAAATTTACTTATTTTCTCATAATTAGGCATTATCTAAGCATGGGTTTACCTTACTTAACACCCAAAGAAATTTGAGAAAAAATCACTTACCCGAAGTGAAGATATCCTTCTTTTTCTCACACTTTCTTTCTCTAACTTTCTACTCTTCTTTCTCCTCAAGGCTAAAACGTGGTGGGGGTGAAAAATGCTCAAATGGAGCTGGGATGAAGTGCCTTGGACGTTCACCCCTGCCCCCTATTTATACTTTTTTCTTTTTCATCAAATTTGAATTTACCCCCTTGCTTGAGGTATTAAATTATAAATGTATTTTTTTCTAATTTTCAAAAGGTGCATGGAGCCATGTGCAGCCACCCTACAGTATCTCCAGCCCCCCTATGGCATCCCTATTTTTTCTAGATTTTTTAATTTATTAAAATTATTTATTTTAAGATAATTTAATCCTAGTCGTTGATCTTTGATGATGATGAATGTGGGCCATTGGATTTGGCTCCCTTTCTTCACAGCCCCTGCACTCCTTGAGCCTTGTGCTGATTTTTCATTTATTATTTATCTATTTAATTAATTAAAATTAATCCAAAGTCAAATTCTAATTAATGAAAAAGTAAAGCTACTTTTTTATCTTCAATGACATTTAAATCTTGACCCTTGATTTATGATTTTTAATAATTTTTGGACCACTCATCATGTTCATCATCATATTTCGGTCATCCATAAAAAATTTCATCTCAATCCGATGTCCGGATTGCAATATATGAATTTTTCTTCATTTTCTTCACAAAAATCCATAAAAAATCCGAAAATTATTATTTTTAATCCAAAAAACACTTTTGTCCTTTAGTGGCAAGCTTCCTTTTTCGTCTTTTATGATTAAGTTAATCCAAAGTGATTAACTTAACATATTTCTTAATCCCACGTTTCACTATTCACGTGCACTATTCATCCGAATTTCATAATTAAATTATTTTAACCTCTATTCCCACATATTTTCGTACTCATGAATATATATTTTATTAATATATTACCTATGGTTTACAACCCTAGGGTTTCATACACGTGTCTAAGGTCGGGGTTTCACAGATTAATAACCCCATAAATATACATAGTTAGGTGAAGTTGTAAGAAGTAAACTTTAGTGGGAAAAGAGATAAATAGGGCTGTTATAGTAAAGAATGAAAATTCCAAATTTTATAGGAAATTAAATTGCTAAAGAGTATATACTAACCCTTGAAATGATCATAAAAATTATTAATTGATAATTTCGCATATAGGTATGCTAAACGTGCAATTGTAAGAGTGATACATAACTAATATATGTACGTATAGGGCTATTTTGACAAATGAGTATAAATTCCAGAAATTTTGAAGTAAGATTAACTTGTTATAAGTTGTAAACAAGTGTTTTAAAAGGATCACAAGATTGATTGATAGGTAGCCCCATGTTTATGTCATTTGGAGTAACTATGAAGGTAAAAATGCAATGAAAGTAAGAATTGTCTAGGACTATTTTGAAATTGAGAATTAATTCCAAAATTTTGGAAGCGATTTAGCTTGTTATAGTTTATAAATAAACCCTTGAAATAATCACAAGGTTGATTGAATTATAATTTGACACATATACATGCCTAAAGTACAATTTTAGAAATGATATGTGATGAATACAAGAATGTATGGAGCTGCTTTGGAAATGGTTGATTATTTCAAAAATTTTGAGAGGAATTTGGCTTGTTATAAACTATAAACAAGTACTTAATATGACCATAAGAGTTGAGATTTGATAATTTTTCATTTGTATATCATTAAGGTGCAAATGTATGAATCAAACTTAATAAAAAAGCTGAATGTATGGGGCTATTTTAAAAAGGGTAGTTAATGTAAAAATTTTGATATGAATTGTGTTGCAATAGACTTTAAGGAAGTCCCTTAAACCGATTGAGCTAGCCCTTACATGGTTGAGAGTTCAAGGTATTAACCAAGTGGAGGTATTAATTTTGAATTTACCTCAATTATGTTGATTATGCTACAACAAGCTAGAAAACAAAGGGATAAGTAGAATTCATAAGTTCAAAGGCTGGAATGGGAAACACTTAGTTCATGTAAATGAAGCTCTTGAATTCAAGAGTTGATGATTCATAATACATATATATCGTTAAAATGCAAGTATTGAATAAATAAATAATTGTAAAGGGTTAAACCCTACACTTAGGTATTTGATGAAATGAGTAACCAATCATTAAGGTTAAATAAGTGTATGTATATATGTATATGACTAAGAAAGGTAGATGTGAACTTTGGAAGTCTTACTTGAACTTAGCATTTATAATTTCAAGTATGTATCTTAAATAATTAAAGAGATTAAATGCCCTAAATTAGGGTATCGAACCAAGGAAATGATTGAATATTGGAAAATGGATATATGTTACTTAAGGAGATGAGAGTGTTCATCTTAAATGAAGAATTAAATAAGATCAGAAAGAAGGTTGGGAATAAGTAAGATACGCACATGAGTTAATAAAAAGCAAGACATGCAAGCATATGATGTTATACATGTATCTAAGATGATTGTTTTCACTTGTTTGGGAAAAGACAAGGAAAAGATTGAAGGCGCAGTTGATTGCCATAGGTAAGCAAGAAAACTTTTGAAAATACTGATTTCTTCTCAAGTGTTGAAATGGTTAAAAGTGCTTTATATTGATGAGTCTAAGATTTACTTACAAGTAAGCAAGCACAAATTTTGAAAATATGGCTTTAATAAAATGCCTCAGAATTGCTTCATTGTAAGCAAGCTCTTTAAGATGTTATTTTTAAAGGATTTTATGAACAAAGGGAGTCTTGAGTTTTCACAAAATAATATTTGCAAACAAGTCTTTCGGAATTTTACTTCCACAAGATTTTGTGAAAAGCAAGTTACGTTTAAGAAAAGAAAGTTTGATTTGTAAAAGAAGGTTGATTTCTCCTTGAAACGATTCTTGGAAACAAATGATGTTTTGGAAATAGTTCATTTTTTTAAGATGGTTTATTAGAAAAATCTTGAATTTCTTTAAATATGAAAATACCTTGAAGATATTTTATACGGATGTTTCTAAAAAGGGTTTAAGGGTGGCCAACTCGATAAGTTAATTATAGAAAATAATTTGATTTCTATTTGCTAAAACAGTATTCAAAGGGTTATGCAAGCTCTTCTCTACATAAAAATGATAAGAATGACAAATGAACAAAGTACATGATGTCGGGGTAGATAAAGGAAGATAATACATTTGCATATCCTTTGCTAACAAAAAGCCCATAAATGGGAATAAAAATATTAATGAGCAAAGCTTTCTCTTCTTGAATATTGAAATGTTTCGAAATTCTTTTATCATGGTGATTTTAAAATCTATTACAAGCAACACTTTTAGAAATATTGTTTTCTTAAATACTCCAAATGCTTATTAAAATGTTTTACTTAAATACTTCTAAAATTATTTAAGAGTGGTCATCTTAAAACTAAAATTAAAATAATGTTTAAAGTGAGTTCTTCTCACTTTTTAAGTTGAAAAAGGACACAGACCGAGGTCTGTGATATTTCCTGAAATCACACTAGCATGTGAATATAAACGAATGATGTATGGTGAACCAAAAAGATGAATCGGTCAATTGTATAGATAGTCGCAAATGGATTGGGGTCCCCTCTACATGTGGCCGAGTCGCTATGGAAAGGTGGGAGGCCGGCGACACCCTCCTTGAGATGGAGCAAGTTCAACAAACGGCTGCCTGACTTGAATACCATTACATGATAAATTTCTTTCCCAAAAGGTAGATAATCACTTGATAAGTGTCACTACTGAATGGAAAGAAATGCATTTGCATATACTTTGCTTTTGAAAACTCAGAATTGGGTTATAAATTTTTTTAATCAAAGACTTATATGCAAAGGTTAAATAAAAATATTTCTATGCAAATGCATACATGAAAAGGGTTACATGCATATGTTTAGTTTCTAAACAAGCCCCAAAATTGGGTAATGAAAAACGATTTACAAGAAAAATATCTTTGGACAAAAAAATGTCCACATAAGAAAAATAAGGGGGGTTTACTTGAAAAGGTTTATATGCATATGCATTGCCTTTGAAAAGCCCAAACATTGAGATATAAAACTATTTATATGAAAAAGATCTTTATGAAAATATTTACAAGAAGATGCTTGCCTAACGATAGAAGTGCTTGCTTATTGAGTTATCACTCACGTTTTGTTTTCCCCCAACCTTAAATAGATACAGGGAATCTTAAGAGGTAAAGAACCTAAGTATTTGAGGAAAGGTATTAGCTGGTATTCTTGTGTATACTGAAATAGTTAGCTACCCCGTATGGAATGGTAGGTCTGAATTTTTAAGAAATGCAAAGGTATGCGTACTTACTGGTAATTTTAAATTCCATAATTGATTGTTGAACATATGTATATAAGTATATATGTCGAATATCAGACTATGAGCATATTTTATATGAATATGACATGGTCAAGTTGACAAAACCATTAATGTAAGGGAACAAGATGAGATTTTATAAATGATATGTATAATTGATAAATTATGAGGGTATCATTGCTTGTGAAATGAATGGAGTGAAATGTCAGGAAATGAAATGAAATTTTTTTTAGACAAAATTCAATCCAAGAACCTGCCGTGTGATCAGGCAACAATCCTGACTCACATTTACCAATTAAAAATGATCCCGAAGTAAGGCTTTGTGACGCTTCGGGTTTGGGTCGCCACAGCATATTACCTTCGATGAATTTAACCTTACTTCCGTAGAAGGATGAATTTAGTGATGCAGAAATTTATCTCATGAATTTAAGAAGCTACAAGTGAAGAAGAAAGAGAAAGAAGAGTCAAGAAAGATGAAGACGAACTAAAGTCCAATAAAGAGGTAAGTGAAAGTAATATTTCCAACAATCCTCTAACCAATATTAAATTTAGACATGAGCATCCACTTGAACAAATTATTAGAAACGTATATGATGGTGTGAAAGTTAGAGGCTCAAGGAAAAATGCATGTAGACACTTTGCAGGTATCAAAAATTGAGCTTAGCACAGTTAGTCAACCTCTTAATAATGGAAATTATATTATAGCAATGCAATAAAAGCTAAATTAATTTGAAAAAAACAAAGTATGGGAACTTATTCCTAGACCCAAAGGTCATTCAGTGTTGGAATAAAATTGGTATTTAAGAAAAAAAAATGAAAGTGGACTAGTTGTGAGAAACAAGGCAAGATTAGTGGCCAAAGGGTACTCACAAGAAGAATCATATGCCCTTGTAACTAGATTAGAAGATATACATATACTACTTGTTATTGCATCTCATACGGATTTCAAAATTTTCAAATGGATGTTACAAGTGTATTTCTAAATGGCTTTTTTTTTTATTGAAGAAGTGTATGTCAAACAACCTTTTAACTTTGAAGAAAATGACCAATCTATTTATGTATACAAGTTAAGCAAAGCATTGAATGGACTGAAACGAGTCCCTAAAGCTTGGTATGAAAGGCTTGACAAATTCCTAACTAATCATGGCTTCAAAAGAGGAGAAGTAAACACCATTTTGTTCATAAAAAGTAAAAAAATAAAATATTTAAAAGTTCAAATATTTATCGTTGACATTGTATTTAATGCTATCAATGCATTGTTATGTAAAAAAATTTCTAAGTTAATGCAGAATGTGTTTGAAATGAGCACAATGAGTGAACTCAACTTTTTTCTTGAATTGCAAATTAAACAACTTAAGGGATATTTATTTGTCAATCCAAGTATATGTGGTGCCCCCAACCCAAGGTGTCACAAAGCCTTACACCAGGATCATTATTGATTGGTAAATGTGAGTCTGGGCTTTTCGAAGGAAATGCTTATGCATATAAACCTTTTTAAGTAAACCCTTTTTTCCTTATGTGGACATTTTTATGTCCCAAGATATTTTTCTTGTAAATCGTTTTCCATGACCCTATTTTGGGGCTTGTTTAGAAACAATGCATATGCATGTAACCCTTTTTCACGTATGCATTTGCATAGAAATAGTTTTATCTAAACCTTGGTATATACACCTTTCATGTAAATACTTTTATGACCTTATTTAAGGTAAACTTTTTTGTATAAATCAATTCATATCCTTGTTTCTGGGTTTTTCAAAAGCAAAGCATATGTGTGGCGCCCCAAACCCGAGCGTCACTGTGAAGCCCTAACCTAAGTAGGTATCATATATATATGTATTTGAGTGATTTATGTATGAATGATATATTCATAAATGGATTATATGTAGTTTTTATGATTGGTTGTAAGTAGGTCAGTAATTATGAAGGTTGTTTAATTAATTTATTTAAGACAATGTGGAGTAAGTTGATTTAAATGACACAAGGAGGATGGATAAATATTAGTATGTTATGAAAAATTTATTAACTTTCATAATGTAACTAATGGTGATTAGGTGGCTAATTATGGAGCCAAGTTGAGAAAATATTGAAAAATTCATAACTTGCTGCCCCTAAGTTGGATTGAGGTAAAAATTTAGGGGGAAGCACATACTTTTGTGCTTAATCACATGTAAAAATTATACTTTGGAAATTTCAATGATAATTGATCATCACCGTCCAAAACTTAAAATGATCATAACTTGAGCTAGAAAGATCGGATTGAGATAAAATTTGAAATGGACGGCTAAAATTATGAGATTAAGGTTATGGGAGAATTTAATCATACAAATGATGATGGGAATAAGCTTGCACGAAATTGGGATTATGGGTTATGACTTTTGTGAAACCCCAACCTAAGTAAGATTCAATATATGCATTGAACATTTACATGTGATTTATAAGTAAATTTATTGAAATTTAAATAATTTTTGTGATTTTGCTAAACTATGATAATTAGGGCTAAGGATTAGTAATGATGATTCGAGTGATCATTATAAGCTAATGTGGGATAAAGGGATTAGAATAATTTTTTGGTGATTAAAATACACCAATACATCATGAATAATCATTTTAGATTATTTAATATGGATTATGAGAATTTAAAAGGATAATTCTCAAGTTAGTAAAGAAAACCTTAGAAAATTCATAACTTGACGCCCATAAGGCGGATTAATATGAAAATTGAGATGGAAGCACATAATTTCGTGCTTAATCATATGGGAAAGGTAGATTATGAAAATTTTGATGATAATTGATCATCACCGTCCAAAATTTAAAACGATCACAACTTGAGCTATAAAAGTTGGATTGAGATGAAATTTGAAATGGACGGTTAAAATTGTGAAATCAAGGTTTTGGAAGGATTTGATCATGCAAATGATTAAGGGACTAAGCTTTCATGAAATTAGCATGAGAAATTTGACTTTTCAAATTTTAAAGTAAATAGCATTTATGATGAATTTGAATAAAATAAATAAATAGAAGGAGACAAAATTGAGGTGTCAAGAGAGGGTAAATTGTAGGGTATTATGTAAATTATCAAAAATAAGAAAATCCCTGCAATTATCTTCTAATTAAATGCATAATTAAATGGGTCAAAAAGGAAAATGAAGGAGGTGGCAGTAGGGACGTCCAAACAGCCATATATTGGCATTTAATTAAATATTTTTATAATAAAATGTATACCCAAAGTCAACTATGAGTTAATGTAGGTAATTTTTCATTAAATTAAAGTGAAATTCGGATTTATTAGCAGCTGAATTGGACTGTTGAATGGAAAATGAAAAGTGGACAACAACATGTATTCCAGGTGATGTGGACGGTTTGGGCAGCTTTAGGCATACTTTATAATTTTTTTATTAACCTAAATTGACCCTAAATGCCCTAATCTACTAGGTAATTAAATTAGTGTTTAATTAAAGCTGAGAAAAAATTAATTTTGATGTGATAATCTGCAGCAAAGTTGGGACGTGAGCAGGCATCCAAAAATGGACAGCAAATGGTATCCGATCAAATGGCTAGAAAAGTGACTTTTTATATTTTTTAAAAATTATAAAATGCATGGATAAATAGCCTAGGTAGTAGTAATATAAATATGCTTTTATTAGTTGCAAATTTTGTTGGAAAAAAATTGAGAAAGGCAACTGATGGTGGACGTGATCTGATGGACAGGTTGATGATGATTAAATGCAATGGATAATTAATGGATTTATAATTAAGAAAAAAAATAATTTTAATGGCCCAAAAGTTGCCAAGTCAGCAAGGAGGATAGGAATACATTGGAAATTGCATGGATGATGTGGCATGTGGGGCCCATTTGCTGGAAAATTCCAGCTCAATGCATAAAGGTAAGGGGGACGTCCAAGCATGTGTGCTACTTAGAAAAATTTCTTGAATTTTGAGCTCCCATTTTCACAGCAGCTCATGACCCCCCTTTTCATCATTTTCATACCCTAAATCAAGTGAAGAAAAAAATGAAGAAAAGGAAGAAGTAAAGTGAAGAAGTTGCTTGAGAAGGAGAAGTGAAGTTGCACACAACACAAGTAAGTAAATGTCTTGAGTCTAAGTGATTCTACTCTATTTTTTCTAAGAAATTTGTGAGCTATGTATGTGTTTCATAATGGAACTTTAATGAAGAGTTATGATGCTTTTCATTAGGGAATTTAATGGAAATTTATAGCAAGTAGTATAGTTAAGAGTTAGAAGAAATTAAGAAGGGAATTATACATGCGTTGATACTAGCTTAATCATGCTGAAATTTTGCTTTTAAGTTGCTTTTTAGTTTAGTTAATGTATTCACATGATAAATCATGATTTAGTGTTGATTATATCTGAAATTTAGCATGTGTTGTGTGTTGGAAATATATGGAAAACGAGTTAAATCCATGTTTTGATGATTAACAAATCAATTTGAGTATGCCTTGGCTACTAACAAGTTTGTGAAAATGTTTAAGGAATAACCATTTGAAGAAAAACAAGTATGGAAGGCCAAGTCGCTCCCCAAGTCGACTCCATGATCGACTTCAACAAGCCAAAAACGTCCAGAGTTGAAAACGGCAGAAGGGAAGGTGAAGTCGCAGGCCAAGTCGACTCCACCTGCGACTTGGGTAGCCAAGTCGCAAACGAAGTCGACCTCACCATCGACTTCAGTCGAGCAAATCCTTCCAGAGTTGAATTTCGGAGCAGCAGAATATCGAAGTCGCAAGTGAAGTGGACTCCAATTGCGACTTGGGTGAAGTCGCGAACGAAGTCGACCCCGAAGTGCGACTTGAGGTTTTGGAGATTCAAAGATACTGATTCAAGCTGCTTTCAAAGATCAAAGATGCAGTTTCAAGCTCCTTTCCAAGAACAACTTAAGATATCTCAAGTCTAAAATCATCATGAGTCTCTCAAGTCCAAGACAAGAACTTCAAGCATGTTCCAAGATGAAGAAATAAGCAAATCATGAAGATCAATATGAATCAAATGCAAAGCAAGATGATGATACACTATGCAAGACTCAAGTTCTCCAAAGATTCAAGATTTAAGAGGAATCAAAGTCAAGCTTCTAAGGATTGCAAATCATGGAGCTAATGAAAGCAAGGCACAAGGATCCAGAAAGTAATACAAAAAGTGCAAAAGAACTAAAGGCATAGAGAAGACCAAGCAAAAGAAAACGATTTCCAAGTTTCAAGTTCGTGAAGCCATCTGACGAGGTGAAGTCGAAGCCGAAGTCGACTCCACCTGCGACTTGGGTCAAGTCGAGAACCCAAGTCGACCCTGACAGGAACTTGAAGTTGCGACAGAGAGGCGAAGTCGCACCCGAAGTCGACTCCATCTGCGACTTGGGCGAAGTCGCATCCGAAGTCGACTCCACATGCGACTTGGGTCGCAACGTTCGGATTTTATTCGAACGTTGGCGCATTAAATGCGCGCCACCAACCCTCTAACGTTCGGATTCCCTCCAAAATTATAAAAGGGAGTTATTGTGGACGAGGGAAGTAGTTGGAAAACATTAAGTGAGCATAACTCCTATCTACAAGAGCATTAAAGTGATCAAGCCAATCAAGAGAGGAAGAACTACACTTCAAAACTGCAAGAGCTTCACTTCAGATTCTTCAAAGCCTACCACAAGTTCTTCTCTGCGCCAAACTGCTTCTACACATCTGTAAAGTGTAGATTTCTTTCATTGATTATTTGTGTGTATTGAACTTGATTTAGCTTGGGTAGCTAAGATCAAGTGATAGCAAAGTAGTGTGTGATTGGAGTGTGACTCATCACCTACTTGTGCTAGTTGTTGATGCCCCCTAGAGCTAGAATCTAGAAGAGAGCAAGAGGCTCTAGTTGTTGATGCCCCCTAGAGCTAGAATCTAGAAGAGAGCAAGAGGCTCTAATTGTATTGAGAGAATACAATAGTGGAACCCAAGTCACAAGGTGTGTGAGCTTGGAAGAGTGGAGTAGGGAGGTTGCCCGAACCACTATAAAAATTCTTGTCTACTTGTTTTTATTTCTTCTCTCTACATTACTTTGCTTTCCATTCTGTTTCTTCATTCAAGGGGACTAGATTAATCCGGGGTAAAGTTTCTATTTGAGTTATAAATTTTTAAGAACCCAATTCACCCCTCCCCTCTTGGGTTTTGCCATCAATTCGGGACCCAACAAGTGGTATCAGAGCAGGTCTTTGAATTGAACCAAAGAGATCCAACCTTATGGCATCCCAATCCACTTCCGTTCCCGCTTTTGCTGAAGGCCAATTATTCACAAGGCCACCCTTGTTTGATGGGAACAACTTTGGCTATTGGAAGCTTTGTATGAAGCAACTCATCATGGCTACCGATATGGATTCTTGGATTGCTATCCAAGATGGTGTGATTTTGCCTACCGATGACAAAGCTTCCAAATGGACCGAAGAGGAAGTTAGAACCGTCAAGAGCAATGCCAAGGCAATGAATTCTTTATTTTGCGCTCTTACGGCTTCGGAGTATGATAGAGTATCTTCTTGTTTGACTGCAAAAGAGATATGGGATACTCTAACATCTATTTATGAAGGAACCTCCCAAGTCCAAGGGACTAGGAGAAACATTTTGATTGGAGAGTTTGAAAATTTCAGAATGCTAGATACTGAAAATATTTCTGAAATATTTGCGAGATTTTCTAAAATTACTAATGCTCTAAAGGGTCTTGGAAAAGCTATTTCTGAATCCGAGTAGGTTATGAAGATATTGAGAGCTCTACCGGATTCATGGACTCCAAAGATTACAGCAATAGAAGAAGCAAAAGACCTCAACACATTGAAGCTTGAAGATCTTATTAGCTCACTCATGTCACATGAGCTAATTAAGAAAAGGAATGAGGATCAACACAAAGGAAAAAGAGCAATTGCCTTGAAAGCTACACAAGACACGGATGACACCTCATCCTCTCAAAACGATGACGAGATGGCCCTACTCACAAAACGATTCAGAAAATTTGTGAGAAAAGGCGGAAATTTCAGAAATTTCAAAGACAGAAATTCCAGAGAGAAAAAGAAAGAACCAATCAAATGCTATAGATGCGGGGGCGTAGGACATATGCAAACCCAATGTCCTACACCGGAAGAAAGGCCAAAGAAAAATCATGAAGGCAGAAGATATCAAAGGTCAAAGGGAAGAGGCATGTACGTCAATGAGGAGACGTCATCAACATGCAGCTCTTCAACCGATGACAACGATGCGGCCAACTGTGCAAGAATATGCTGCGTAGCACAAATCGAACAAGAAGAAGAACTGCTATGCTTGAACACGACGGAAGTGTTGGAAGATCAATCTACCTCAACAAAATACACAGAAAGTGAAGAGGTAACTTCCAAACCTTATTCTCAATCAAGTTATTCTTCTTTTCATAATTGCCTCAAATGTGCTGAATTAGAAGAACTACAAACTGCCTATGATTCATTATATGAGGAAATCAAAAAGCTAGGAAACAAGCTGTCCTCAAAGAAACAACAATGTAACTTTGTTATTATTGAAAATGGAAAACTAGCTGAAAGAACAACAAAAATGAAAGAAGAAAATGAATTGTTATTAAAAGAAGTAGAGAAACTGAAAAAGGAGAACAAATCCTTGAATGAATCATTAGCAAAGTTCTCTAATCCAGGAGAAAGTGTGAAGATGTTTCTAAACATGACCACCCAAACAAACAAAAGAGGTCTTGGATACAATACATTTGAGCAAGGAGAAAGTGGCAAATCAAATGTGCCTACACTTGGGAAATATCAAACTAAAACTGCACCTACATACAAGCCACAAAGGAGAAATGTTATGTGGACTAGAAGACCAACACTTGAACCAAAATATACTTGGAGGCCTACTCCTAGATTACCAATGGCTTGCAACTTTTGCAACAAAATGGGTCATAAAGTTTACAAGTGTAACTTTAAGAGATTGTTTGATTATGGTGCAAAACTAGTTTGGGTTCCAAGGAACACAAGATTTGGACTTTCTAAGTTGGAGCAACAAAGGTTGAATAATATTACTAACCCAAATGGACCCATAAAATGGGTACCAAAAGGATAAGGATTATTTGTTTACTTTTCAGATTTGTTTAAAGGCAAAGACAAACAATGTATGATTCATGGATAGCGGTTGTTCAAGGCACATGACTGGAGAAAGAAATTTGTTTCACAAACTTAAGCCTTGCAACGACGGAACTGTTGCCTTTGGAAATAATGAGAAAGGTAAAATCAAAGGTAAAGGAAATATTTATAGTAGTTCAAATGCATGCATGAAGGATGTTTTGTTTGTTGAAGGACTCAAGCATAACTTAATGAGCATTAGCCAATTATGTGATAAAGGATATAAAGTTGTGTTTGAATCATCTATATGTAATGTATTTGATGGAGAACATATCATGTTTAGCGGAAAAAGGCATGGAAATGTATATGTGGTTTCACTTGATGAACTAGATGGTCAATGTCTAATGGCCATTGATAATGATCCATGGGTTTGGCATAAAAGGCTTGGACACATAAACATGAGAAACATAAAAAGCCTATGGAAAAAGAATTTGGTGAAAGGCTTGCCTAAATTGAAATATGACAAAGACAAAATATGTAAGTCATGTCAATTATCTAAACAACCAAAGATGTCTTTTTCTACCAAAAAGGAGATTTCCACCACAAGGCCACTTGAATTGCTACACATGGATCTATATGGGTCATCCGACATTTTAACCATTGGTGGAAAGAAATATGTGTTTGTCATAGTTGATGATTTTTCAAGATTTACATGGATAATTCTCTTAGCTAGTAAAGACGAAGCCTTCTCTATGTTTGAAACTTTTGTAAACTTGGTGGAAAATGAAAAACAAAGTACCATTATATCTATAAGGAGTGACCATGGTGGTGAATTTGAGAACAAACGGTTCATAGAACTATGTAATGAAAAAGGAATTCATCACACATTTTCTGCACCAAGAACTCCACAACAAAATGGAGTAGTGGAGAGGAAAAATAGAACTATACAAGAGATGGCTAGAACTATGCTAAATGAAAGCAAATTATCTAAGAAGTTTTGGGGTGAAGCTGTAAGTACATCCTGTCATGTATTGAATCGAGTTACCATTAGAGCAATCTTGAAAAAGACCCCATATGAGCTATGGAAAGGAAAGAAACCAAACATATCTTATTTTCATACATTTGGATGCACATGTTATGTTTTGAACAATGGAAAAACCAACTTGGGAAAACTTGATGCTAAAAGTGATGAAGCTATATTCCTTGGTTATTCATCAAACAGCAAAGCATATAGAGTTTTCAATAAACGAAACCAAGTTGTAGAAGAATCCATACATGTTGTTTTTGATGAGACTAACCCTTGCTTCAAAAGAAAGGATGATTTAAGTGATGCAGATGACATAGCAAGCAATCTTGAAAAATTGCATATGGAAAAGCAAGAGGAATTCTTGGAGGAAAGGGTAAGTGAAGGTAACAATTCTTATAAACCTCCAACTGACTTAAAGTTCAAACATGCACATCCAATTGAACAAGTTATAGGAAATGTGTATGAAGGTGTAAAAACTAGAAGGTCAAAGCAAAATGTTTGTGGACAATATGCTTTTGTTTCTAAAATTGAACCTTCTAATATTGATCAAGCTCTTGATGATGAAAATTGGATTATAGCAATGCAAGAAGAGCTAAATCAATTTGAAAGAAATCAAGTTTGGCATCTTGTTCCTAGACCAAATGATTGTAGTGTTATTGGCACCAAGTGGGTCTTTAGGAACAAATTAGATGAAAGTGGACTAGTAGTGAGAAACAAAGCTAGACTTGTGGCAAAGGGGTACTCACAAGAAGAAGGAATAGATTTTAAAGAATCCTATGCCCCGGTTGCTAGATTGGAAGCAATTCGCATATTACTAGCTTTTGCATCTCACATGAACTTTAAATTGTTTTAAATGGATGTAAAAAGCGCATTTTTGAATGGATATATAAATGAAGAGGTGTATGTTGAGCAACCACCTGGATTTGAAGAAAAGGATCAATCAAAGTATGTTTACAAATTAACCAAAGCATTATATGGATTAAAACAAGCTCCAAGGGCTTGGTATGATAGACTAAGCAAATTTCTGATTGATCATGATTTTCAAAAAGGAAAGGTAGACACCACTTTGTTTATCAAATATAAAGAAAATCATATATTAATTATTCAAATTTATGTTGATGATATCATTTTCGGTGCTACTAATGAATCTCTTTGTCAAGAATTTTCTGAACTTATGCAGAAAGAATTTGAGATGAGCATGATGGGAGAGCTCAATTTCTTCCTTGGACTGCAAATCAAGCAACTAAATGAAGGAATCTTCATAAACCAGTCCAAATACATCAAAGAGATGCTCAAGAAGTTTGGCATGGAGAATAGCAAAGGAGCAAACACGCCCATGAGCTCTACAATCAAGCTTGACAAAGATGAGAAGGGCAAATTAGTTGATTTAAAATTGTATAGAAGCATGATAGGTTCCTTATTGTATCTAACTGCTTCTAGGCCAGATATTTTATTTAGTGTGTGTATGTGCTCTAGATTTCAATCATGCCCAAAAGAATCACACTTGGTAGCTGTGAAAAGAATTTTTATATACCTAGTAGACACTACCAATTTAGGATTATGGTATCCAAAGGGTTCTAATTTTGATCTAATCGGCTACTCGGATGCAGATTTTGCCGGTTACAAAGTAGATAGAAAAAGCACTAGTGGAACATGTCAGTTTCTTGGAAGCATGTTAGTTTCATGGTTTTCGAGAAAACAAACTAGTGTTGCTCTATCTACGGCGGAAGCCGAATACATTGCCGCCGGGAGCTGTTGTGCTCAATTACTTTGGATGAAACAACAACTTAGGGACTATGGCATGGATTTTAAAGATATACCTATCAAATGTGATAATACAAGTGCCATATGCCTAACCAAAAATCCTGTGCTGCATTCTAGGACCAAACATATAGACCTTAGACATCATTTCATTAGAGAACATGTAGAAAATCATGACATATGTTTGGTATATGTAAGAACTGAGGATCAAGTTGCAGATATATTCACTAAGCCCCTAGCAAAAGAAGCATTTTATAAACTTAGAAATGACATGGGAATGCTTGAACTAACTTAAAGCATAAACTCAGGGGGAGCACCCTTTTAGGGGGAGCTAACCCACCTATCTCTTTGATTACCCTCTAATCTTTTGATATATTGACAAAAAGGGGGAGAGAGATTTAAGGAGAAGAAGAGTATTTGAGTTGAAAAATTGAGTATAAGTCTTTATGATTAAAAGGGAGAGAGATGATTAAAGGGGAGAGAGATGTAAGAAGAGAAGAGTAAGAATGGGGAGAAGAGTAGGATATGCTTACATGATATTTATATGTGAATGTTCTGTTTTGCATGAGCATAAGCATGATTTTAAAATGCAATATGAGCATATTATTTTTAATGAAAGGTATCCACTCAAATCGGTTTTGTCAATCATCAAAAAGGGGGAGATTGTTGGAAATATATGGAAAACGAGTTAAATCCATGTTTTGATGATTAACAAATCAATTTGAGTATGCCTTGGCTACTAACAAGTTTGTGAAAATGTTTAAGGAATAACCATTTGAAGAAAAACAAGTATGGAAGGCCAAGTCGCTCCCCAAGTCGACTCCATGATCGACTTCAACAAGCTAAAAACGTCCAGAGTTGAAAACGGCAGAAGGGAAGGTGAAGTCGCAGGCCAAGTCGACTCCACCTGCGACTTGGGTAGCTAAGTCGCAAACGAAGTCGACCTCACCATCGACTTCAGTCGAGCAAATCCTTCCAGAGTTGAATTTCGGAGCAGCAGAATATCGAAGTCGCAAGTGAAGTGGACTCCAATTGCGACTTGGGTGAAGTCGCGAACGAAGTCGACCCCGAAGTGCGACTTGAGGTTTTGGAGATTCAAAGATACTGATTCAAGCTGCTTTCAAAGATCAAAGATGCAGTTTCAAGCTCCTTTCCAAGAACAACTTAAGATATCTCAAGTCTAAAATCATCATGAGTCTCTCAAGTCCAAGACAAGAACTTCAAGCATGTTCCAAGATGAAGAAATAAGCAAATCATGAAGATCAATATGAATCAAATGCAAAGCAAGATGATGATACACTATGCAAGACTCAAGTTCTCCAAAGATTCAAGATTTAAGAGGAATCAAAGTCAAGCTTCTAAGGATTGCAAATCATGGAGCTAATGAAAGCAAGGCACAAGGATCCAGAAAGTAATACAAAAAGTGCAAAAGAACTAAAGGCATAGAGAAGACCAAGCAAAAGAAAACGATTTCCAAGTTTCAAGTTCGTGAAGCCATCTGACGAGGTGAAGTCGAAGCCGAAGTCGACTCCACCTGCGACTTGGGTCAAGTCGAGAACCCAAGTCGACCCTGACAGGAACTTGAAGTTGCGACAGAGAGGCGAAGTCGCACCCGAAGTCGACTCCATCTGCGACTTGGGCGAAGTCGCATCCGAAGTCGACTCCACATGCGACTTGGGTCGCAACGGTCGGATTTTATTCGAACGTTGGCGCATTAAATGCGCGCCACCAACCCTCTAACGTTCGGATTCCCTCCAAAATTATAAAAGGGAGTTATTGTGGACGAGGGAAGTAGTTGGAAAACATTAAGTGAGAATAACTCCTATCTACAAGAGCATTAAAGTGATCAAGCCAATCAAGAGAGGAAGAACTACACTTCAAAACTGCAAGAGCTTCACTTCAGATTCTTCAAAGCCTACCACAAGTTCTTCTCTGCGCCAAACTGCTTCTACACATCTGTAAAGTGTAGATTTCTTTCATTGATTATTTGTGTGTATTGAACTTGATTTAGCTTGGGTAGCTAAGATCAAGTGATAGCAAAGTAGTGTGTGATTGGAGTGTGACTCATCACCTACTTGTGCTAGTTGTTGATGCCCCCTAGAGCTAGAATCTAGAAGAGAGCAAGAGGCTCTAGTTGTTGATGCCCCCTAGAGCTAGAATCTAGAAGAGAGCAAGAGGCTCTAATTGTATTGAGAGAATACAATAGTGGAACCCAAGTCACAAGGTGTATGAGCTTGGAAGAGTGGAGTAGGGAGGTTGCCCGAACCACTATAAAAATTCTTGTCTACTTGTTTTTATTTCTGCTCTCTACATTACTTTGCTTTCCATTCTGTTTCTTCATTCAAGGGGACTAGATTAATCCGGGGTAAAGTTTCTATTTGAGTTATAAATTTTTAAGAACCCAATTCACCCCTCCCCTCTTGGGTTTTGCCATCAATTCGGGACCCAACATTGTGAAGTATAGAAAGTAAGTTAGTTACGGTATCATTTAAGACCCGAAATTCACGTCTAAATGATGAAAATGATAAAGGAAATGATTTAAATAAATTATCGATGAAATATAGGGTAAAATAACCTAAACATAGGACACTTTGTATGTGAATAAGGTCATTATATAAACTGCCTAAATTCGGATTTTAACAGAAGTGAAAAGTGGATGTCAAAATGGTGTCAACGGGTACCCTATACATGTAGCAAATGTTGCTGTTTTGCAAATAAATTATATATGGGTATTAAATATGGAAAAATGCATTGATTTAGGGTAATAAATTTGGGAGTAATTTCTGAAATTTAATTGATAAAAATCGGTCTATATTGGAGTACCAAAAGAGACGTGTTAAGTATGGAAATTTGGTGTCAAAGTGGTTGTTTTTGTAAATTCGAGAATTATGAATTAAAAATTCATAAAAATGCATTAATTAGGTGATTAATGAAGTGAATAAACTTTATGAATTATTGGATAAGTTTTTTATTTAAAAAGCTTTAAGATAAGTATGAATTAGACGTGGTTAGACGCACATATGGGAAGCAAAACACATGATTTAATGAGGAATGCAACATGTAAAATATTGAGATACAAAAATATGTTAAAATATCATGGAAAAACTTGAAATGCATTGCTGAATTGATAATCTCAAATTTTGAGATTAATATATGAATTTAATATGTGGCATAATGAATGATTGAGATACATAAATGTGTAAAATATGTATACCCGACTTAGAGATTAGGCGGGTTATGAATATTTATGAAAATGGGTTGGAAAACTAGGTGAATGCAAACAAATGGAATTTACATGAATGTTATATCATTCTACATGTATAGGCAAAGGCAAAGAAATGGTTGACCCGGGAAGCTCACGTGATCAAGGTAAGTAAGCGAACTTTCCAAAATATTGATTTTCTCCTTTGTTTTGAAAATGATATCTTAAATAAAATGCCTTAAGGATTGTTTCATGGAAAACAAGCAATATTTCTTAAAATAGTTATTTTATCACAAGTGTTGCCAAGATTGGAAATACTTATATCAATGATTTTAAAGAGTTTGCTTACAAGTAAGCAAGCGAGCTTTCCAAAAAATTGATTAAAAGGAATTTTATGAAATTTATGAACTTGCCATAATAAGTTGGTTTCATAATTGCTTACGAGATAACTAAGTGAATTTTCAAGCATAATGTTTATATTCAAGTATTAAATTTACTTGATCATGTTTATATTAATGATGTGGAAAATTGCTTATAGAGTAAGCAAGCTCAGATCTTGAAAATATCATGTGGGTTTTAAGATGGTATTAATATAAGCAAGTTCATACAAGTGTGGGTTACAAAGAGTTTTATATTGAAAGAGTTTGTCTCTTTCATAAAGTGATATTCAAAAACAAACCATGGAAATTCTATTTACAAGGAGTTTTATTGAAAAATGTAATTCTTTAGAAAATGGTTTCTAAAAATAAATGGATGTTTTGAAATGGTTTTCATTAAATGTCATAAATTGAATTTATGTACGTGTTTTGAAATTTATGTAGATGTTTTGAAATAATCTATCAAGGTGCTTTACAACTCTTAGAGTTGTAACACTTTGAAGATGCTTTACTCTGATGTTCTAAAAAGATTTAAGGTTGACAAGTCTTACAAAATGATTTGGTGGATTTTATGTTTAAATAATGATCAAAAGATTATGCAAACTCCTCTATATAAATAACAAGGAAATGATGTGGATAAAACAGATAATTCCATTATAGTGGATAGAAGTGAGTTGCATAAGTTTTGCTCATAAAAATGTTATTAAGAACAGGTTTGTCTCCTGGAGTTTTGAATTAGTTCAAAAGCTTCTAAAAATGAGAATTTTAAAAGTTGTTTAGCAAATCATTAAAGTTTTGCAAAATATTGTCTTCTCAAATATTTCAAATGTTTGGTAAAATGGATTCATTAAAATATTTCTAAACTCTTTAAGGGTGGTCATCCTAACATCAGGATTTGAAAATAATTTACAAAAATATTTTATTATCAAAACAACCACGCCCAGTTTTCAATTTGAGAAGGGCATAGTCTGTGGACTGAGTGGTTTAAAATATTTTACTTTTCTTTTCAAAATAATCTTGCCTAGTTCTCAATTCGAGAAGGGCATAGTCTGCGGACTAAGTTGGCTTTATACATATCAAGCTGAGGCTTGAAAAAGAGCACAGTCAAATGACTGGGCTAAGTTTTGTGAAAATCATTGCTAGCATATGAGTGTGCGCAAAACGATGTACTAGGCTCATGGTTGAGGCAGTTACAGACCAAAATGGTCGAGAACCAGAGCTCACCTCTACCTGTAGCCGAATCGCTTAGGGGAAGGCTGGAGGCCGGCGGCGCCCTCCCTGAAATGGGAGCAGGATCATGGACAACCGCCTAGCTAGCGGTGTAGTCACATGAATGGTTTCTTTCCTAGGGGAGGATGATCACTTGTTAAGTGTCACCTTCTTGAGGGTCAGAGACACAAATCCATATGTTTTTGGAACATAGATATGTTCACTATGTTTTAAAAGTCCCAAAATGGGCACCTACACTGTTTTGTTTTAAATGGATTTGTATTAGATTTAAATGGATTTATGTTTAGTTTTCAGAAGATACCGAAAAATATTTTAGGACATGAATATATCCGCCATATTGGTTTAAAAAGGGTTTGGTATCTTATATGCGGGTTAAAAGAGGCTTATATGGAAAAAAATTTTGGACATGAGAATGTCCGCCTAGATAAAAGATTTCTATGCACATGCATTGCTTTTGAACAACCCCGAGTTGGGTTATAAAGAAAATTAAATAAATGATGTTTTGGGACAAGTAAATGTCCTCATGGGCAAAAGGTTATAAGAAAAATATTTTAGGACATATAATTGTCCTCATGCCATATGAAAAATATTTTTGGACATAGACATGCCCTCATGATAGATGAAAAATATTTTGGGACAAACAATTGTCCCCATGAAAAATGGTTTAGATGCATAGACATCACTTTTGAGAATCCTCGAAATGGGGATATGCACAAAGTTTATGAGTGTATTATAAAGAATATTTCTATAAAAGGTTTCTTCCTATTGGTAGTTGATCACTTGATAAGTGTCTCCTACCGAATAGGCAAGGGATGCATTTAAATGAAAAAAAATGATGCTTTCTTACTGAGTTTATCACTCACGTTTTGTTTTCCCAACCTTAGACAGGTTTAAGGCACGAGGGAAGGAGCAAAGCTAAAAGGTATCGGTATATTTGAAGAATGGATGGATGAAAATATTGCTTATAATGAAATGGGATTGATTATGTATGGTGTAAATAGATAAGTGATTATGTATAAAATTCTATGTAAATTTTTATTCATGAACATATATATGTTGCCTATAATATGAAAGTAAAGATACTTGTATGACATAATATGGATGAGTCCACTATGAATGATGACAAATATGAGCTTATATGATGAAAGAAAAGAAAAAAAAATTTTGGACGAGATCAAATTAAGAACCGCCGCGTGTTCAGGGCAACAATCCTGATCACATTTACGAATCGAAAATATATCTTGAGGTAAGGTTGTGACGCTCGGGTAGGGGGCGCCACAACTTTTCATCCCAAAAAGTGATTAACATTTATGTTAAAAATGAGTAAAATAATCAAATGAATAAAGACAAATTTGAGGTGTCAAGGGGAGGTAATTTGTAGGGTATTTTGTGAATTACTAATAATGAAAAAATCCCTGCAATTATCTCATAATTAAATGCTAAATTAAACAGCTCAAAGGAGCATGTATGATGTGGTAGCTAGGGACGTCCAAACAGCCAATAAAATGGTATTTTGTGAAATATTTTTTAATAAAATATATACTCAAAGTAAAATATGACTTAATGAGGATAAATATGCATTAAATTAAAGTGAAAATTCGGATTAAAGGTGGCAGATCTGGACCGTTGAGAGAAGATGGAAAAAATGGACAGCGGCATATCATCTGGATGATGTGGACGGTTTAGCAGCTTTATGAATATTTTCAGAATTTTTAAATTATGATAAAATGACCCTAAATGACCTATATAACTAGGTAATTAAATAAAGCTGCACCATGGTAAAAATTGTCAAGATAAGCTGTTGAAAAAGGGGACATGTACAAGTATCAGAAAATGGAGCAGAAATTGTGACCGTTCAAGTGGCCAAAAATGTGATTTTTTTTAATTTTAAAAAATGCTAAATGCATGAATAATTAGCCTAGGTAGTAGGATATATAAATATGCATTAAAAATCTGCAAAATTTGTTGAAAAAAATGGAAAACAGCAGCTACATGGGACGTGATCTGGTGGATAGATTTGCAATGTTTAATGCATTGGATAATTATTAAATTTTTAATTAATAAAAATATAATTTAAATGGTCCATAAGTTTCCATGTCTGCTAAGGAGATAAAATTGCATTGGAATAATAATAGATGAGGTGGCAAGTGGAGTCCACTAGCTGGAAATTTCCAGTTAGTATACACTTATGCATGGGAGAGAACTTAGGAAATTTTCAAGAATTTTGAGCTCCCATTTTCCAGCAGCACACGTTCCCTCTCTCAGCACCTTTCAATCCCAACAAATAAGAGAAGAAAAAGGGAAAGGAAAAGAGGAATTAAGTTGAGGAAGTTTGCTTGAGAAGTGGAGTTAAGTGCTACTCTATACAAGTAGGTGTATGTTTGTGTTTGAATGATTTTAATCTAGTGTTTCTAACTAAATTTATGAGATGTAAATATGATTCATAATGAATCCTTTAATGAAGATTTATGATGCTTTTAATTAGGGTATTTAATGAGAATTTAATAGCAAGTAATGCAACTAAGAGTTAGATGGAAGAAGAGAGTGATTAGTGTGAAGTATGTGCTCCTACACAAGCCTAAACTTGCTGAAATTTGTGTGTAATGTTGCTGTTTTATTAATTTGACATAATCACATGATAATTAATTATTAGATGTTGAATATATATGAAATTTAGCATGATTTATGAAGTATAGAAGGAAGGCTAGTTAGGGTTACTCTTAAGACCTGAATTTTGTGTTTAAACATTGAAAATGATATGTGAAGTAATTCAAATAAATTATGGATGAATTCTAGGGTAAAATACCCTAAATGTAGGGTACTTTGGACGTGAAAAGGGACCTTGCATGAACTTCCAAAATTCGGATTTTTAAAGTGTTGTAAAGTGGACGTCCAAAGTGGTGTAAATGGGTACCCTATATGTATAAAAAGTTGTTGTTTTGTAAGAAACCTATATATGGATTTTAAATATGTGAAACTACTCTAAATTTAGGTTATGAAAAGTGGGATTAATTTCTAGAATCAAATGGTTAAAAATCTGTTTAGATTGGAGTGTCAAAAGAGATGTTTAAAGGGTAGAAATCGGGTCTCAAAGTTGCTTTTTTGAAACTTTAAAATTAGTGAATTAAAAATCCATGAAAAAGCACTAAATAAGTGTTAATTAAGGTGTATAATCATGCTAAATTAGAATCCAAGTTGTTGATTTGAAAATTTTCAAGAAATATATGAATTTTGTATTGAGAAATGTATATGTATGAAGTGGTAAGCATGATGAAATGATAAATGAGCTATGTGAAATAATAAAATGCAAGAATGCATAAAAGAATGATAGAAAAATGTGAAATGCATTGATGGATAGATAATCTCAAACTTTGATATTAATATATGGAAATTAAATGTGTGATATAGTAAATGATTGATATGCATAAGTATGTTTTGTACGATACCTGACTTGGAATTTAAGCGGGTTATGAATATTTATGAAAAGGGTTGGAAAACTAAAATGAATGCAAGCAAATGAAATTTATATGAATACTATGTTATTCTTTCATAGGCAAAGGAAAGGAAAAAGTTGATCTGGAAAGCTCTCGCGAACAAGGTAAGCAAGACAATTTTCTAAATGAATTTTTATTTCTTAAATTACTTTGAAATGATTGTGAATGATGCTTTAATTGCTTTTATTGGTTTAGCAAATGTTATTTAAAATTTATTTCTAGAGATTTTAATGATGGTCATTCCTTAGTTCACTATGTATTGACAATTGATTTACATAACTGCTTTATGATCTAGAAAAATTACTGTTTTATGAATTATGCGAGAAACATTATGCTAGCAGTTCATGGATAAATTCATGTGCACAATGCATGAGGTTCACCTTAAAGGAATAAGTGGACCGAATGTCCCCATTTGGTGTTACCAAGTCGCTAACATAGGCCAAGGGCCGACGGCGCCTCCCTGGATGGGAGAATATGAAGACGGATGATCGCCTAGCTAGCTTCCATCCTAAGGGATCATAATGCATTCATCACATTGTCATTATATATCCCCGAGGGGGTATAATGTTGCTTTCCATAATGATTATAAATAAAAGATTTCTGCTCCGCAGGTAGTTGATCACTTGATAAGTGTCTCTACTAAATGGAGAGAAACATTTTTTTTTAAAAGGTTACCTTTGAAATGTTTTTCTTGAAAATTTGTATAAAGCTTGCTTATTAAGTGTACAACTCATGTATTGTTTCCAAACCCATAGATAGGTGAAGAAATGATAAAGATGAGGAGCATGAACTGAGCTTGAAGAATGTGAAGAGCTTATGAATTTTAATATGTGATGTTTGTAGTTAAGGAATGTAATGTGTCTTAATGTTTTATGATCTATGTGATGAATTGTATTTTATAAACATATAAGTTATGGATGATAGACATGTTATGAAATTCTATGATTTTATGAAAAATGTTTTGTGTAAACTAGGTCAAAGATGTCATGAAGAGAATTTGCTAGGAAATGATATGGAATTAACTAATAATAAACAGTAAATAATCGGATAAATATCCGTTAAATCCCGCTGTGTGACAGGGCAACAATCCTGATCACATTTACCAGTCAATAACGATCCCGAGGTAAGGCTCAGGATGTGACACTCGGGTTGGGGCACCACAGTCACATCCTGATCCTTACCTCGGGATCGTTATTAATTGGTAAACATGATCAGGATTGCTGCCCTGTCACATGACGGGTTTTAACGGATATTTATCCAATTAAATATATTTCCCTAGAAGTTTATTTCCTTGCATTCTTCATCTCATGCATGTTTAGGTCATTTCCACCCAACAATTTCAATGCTAAGCATGATTTTCAAAAGACATTTCAAACTTTTACATAAATCAGATGTCACAGCATGTGTCATCCATACTTGTCAACATAAAACATCAAAGTATTTTACAACCATTCAACATAAAGTTTCCATGACATAAAACTTATAATGCTTTTTTTTTCCATTTCCTCAATGGTCTCCTCTTGCTCCTTTGTCGAGTCTTTTCTTTTACCTGTCTATGGGTTTGAAAAACAAAAACGTGAGTCGAAAACTCAATAGGCAAGTTGTATATTTTACAAGCAATATTTTTCATTTAAAATATCTTGGAAAGCAATTCATACCTTTTATAAAGGTATATCTTGAAAAACATAGTCTTTGTACCTATCATAGGTACGACATGCATCATGCAATGTAAAACCATTAACATATCCTTCGTAGGATGGAAGCTAGCTAGGCGACCATCCGTCCTTGTCATCTCTCATCTCAGGGAGGGCGCCGCTGGCCTTGGGCCAATTTTATCGACTTGGTCACACCAAAGGGGGACAATCGGTCCGCTTATACCTTTCAGGTGGACCTAGTACTTTGTGCACATGAAGCTTTCATAAAAACCATCTTTAACATGCTAGCATGACTTTTCATTCAGAAACCTAGAATCATAACATTCTCCATAACATTTATCAAAGAAATTTCACAAGGTCATCTTGTAAATAAAAGAATCATTTCAATACATATTTAACTAAGGAATGATCATCCTTAAATTCATTAGAAATAATTTCAATATTCACATCAAAACAATTAGAGCAAAAGTTGTATTTATGTAAAGCAATTTAGAAAGGAAAAATCATTTAGAAATTTATTTGCTTACCTGTGTTTCTTTAGCTTTCCAAGTCTGCCTTTTCTTTGCCCTTGCCTACATGAGAATAATATAATATCATATATTCTTTTTGCTTGTATCCCACTTAGTTTTCCAACCCATTTTCATTAACATACATAATCTATTTGACTTCTCAAGTCGTTATGCATATATAGCACATACTTGCACGTTACATTGGCTATTACACAACATATTTAATCCCATAAGTAGGGTAACCATTCAATCACTTAATAATCATTCAATCACTTAATAATCATTCAATAATCATCATTTTTAGGTTTATTACCTTCCATACACCATTTTTCACTTATTTTCCAAAATTTTCCACTTAATAATCATTCAATCACTTAATAATCATTCAATAATCATCATTTTTAGGTTTATTACCTTCCATACACCATTTTTCACTTATTTTTCCAAAATTTTCCTCATCGGTGCTCATTTTAAGCACACGTTGTCGCCTTAAGCTTCATTAATTAATCTTAAAATTTGAAATTAATATCATGCATCTAAACAGATATATATTCATGAAATTTATCATATTTTCATGCATTTTTGCACAAAATCAAATTACATAAGTCATTTACCACTTATGCATATTCATTTATCTACAGATACCCATTTGACAATACATATATGATGCATTTCATAAAATTTTCCAAGTCAGCTACTTGGTCCATATTTCAGCATGATAATCATCCTTAATTACCACTTTATTTAGGGTATTTTTATGGGATTTTAATCCACCAATCACAGGTTTCCAAAACAACAACTTTGGAACCCATTTTTCACACTTTCAACGTGTCTTTCGATGCTTAACCCTAAACAGTTCTATAATTCTGAATTTCCAGCAATTAATCCAACTTTTCCTAACCCAAATCTAGGGTATTAACACATATTTGACATTTATAATTTAACTTCTCTTAAAACAGCAACTTTCATGTACTTATTGGGTGTCTTTCTCACCCCATTTTGCATATCCATACCTATGCCCTCAAATTCTAGATTTAAGGCAAGATAAATTCATTCCTTTTGGTCATTCAAAGTGCACTAAATTTAGAGTAATTTACCCTCTAAATCATCCATAATTCACTTAAGCATACTTATTGTGAAACCCCAATCTTAGACACGTTTAAAAACCTAGGGTTATAAACCCTAGGTAATATATTCATGAAATATATATTTATGAAATATGAAAATATGTGGGAATAGATGTTAAAATAATTATTTATGAAATTCGGATGAATAGTGCATGTGAATAGTGAAACATCAATAGTAACCATGTGGTTAAAGTGAAATGACGAGTTAATCACTTTGGATTAACTTAATTACAAAAAGGTAAAAAAGGAAGCTTCCCAAAAAAGGACAAAATAGAAACTTTTTGATTTATTTAGTATTTTCGGATTTTTATGGATTTTTGTGAAGAAAATGAAGAAAAATTCATATCTTGCAATCCGGACATCGGATTGAGATGAAATTTTTTATGGATGGCCAAAATATGATGATGAACATGATGAGTGGTCCAAGATTGATCAAAAATCATAAATCAAGAGTCAAGATTAAACATCATTTGAAGATCAAAAAGTAGCTTTACTTTTTCATTAATTAGAATTTGACTTTGAGTTAATTTTAATTAATCAAATAATTAATGGAAAGCTGCAATGGCTGCAGGGTGGGTTAGATTTTGACCAAAATCAATGGTCGATGATCATCATCATCATAAATCAACAGCTAGGATTTAATTAGCTTAAAATAAATAAATTTTAATAAATTAAAAATTTAGAAAAAATAGGGCTGCCATAGAGCAGGCCTAGGGTGGGCTGCACAAGGCTCCATTTACCTTTTAAAATTAGAAAAAAATACATTTGCAATTTAACACTTCAAGCAGGGGGGTAAATTGCAACTTCATGAAAAATCAAGCACTATAAATAGGGGGCCATGTCTTGAACGAATTTCACACCCATCCCAAGCTCAAAATACTTGAGCAAGCTCATTTCCCCACCCCATCCACGTTCTAAGCAAGAGAGGAGGAGAGAAAGGAAGGGAAGAGAGAGAAAGGGAGGAGGAAAGGAGATTTTTGGCTCACTTAAGGTAAGTGGATCCTCCTCAAATTTGTGCATGATGTTATTTAGGGTATAACATGCTTAGCTAATTCTTAAGTATGATTAATTAAGTATATTTACCATGCCAAAAATGAAATTATGCCCAAACATGATAATTTTGGAGCAAAGATGGAGCATTCGGGAAGATAGCATATGATATGTGCAAATAATGCTCCAAAAATGATAAATGATGATTTGGGATGAATGAATATGATAAATATGATGTTGGACTGATGATATATTAATTTCATGATTTTTGGGTTTAAGGATTATGCTTAAATGAATTTATGTTGATTTTTAGTATATGGAAAAAATAATTTATTTAGCCAAGTAAATGATGATAAATTCAAAATATATAAAATTTCTCATGATATACTAAGCATAAGCTATGTCATGGTATTTTTTATTTTTGGAAATCATGAACAGTAACCTCAGGTGAACAGTAAACGTGAACAGTACCATGAACAATGATCGTGAACAGTGATGATGAACACTAATATGCTACAGTGAGTAGCTACAGTACTATGAACAGTAAACAGCGTGATTTTGGGAAAAAATTGAGATTTCTTTTTATATTTTATGAAGATATATGGATAGAATTTTTAAAGGATTTATGGATAAAAATCCATATAAATGGGTAATTACTAAGTATCTTTATATGATTAACCTCTATAGGAATGAGATAAAGAATGGTTATAAAGCAAGCATGGAAAACAATCTAAGACATGGAATGGATGGATAAAATATCCATTTTCCTTGTACAAGGAAAAAAGAAGGAGAAGGTTGAGGACACGAACTGAAAAGGTAAGCAAGCACAACTTTGAAAATGTTATTTTATTGCTTCATTGTAAACAAGTAAACTTTTTTAAAATGTGATTTTATTGCTTCATTGTAAGCAAGCACAACTTTGAAAATGTGATTTTATTGCTTCATTGTAAGCAAGCACAACTTTGAGAATGTGATTTTGTTGCTTCATTGTAAGCAAGCAAACTTTTTTTTTTAAATATGATTTTATTGCTTCATTGTAAGCAAGCAAACCCTTTTGAAAATATGTTTTATTCTCAAGTATTTATGAAATGTGTTTAAGGGTGGTCTTTCCTATAATGTTTTGAAATGATGAATATTTATGAGTTTTTATGAAAGGTCATGCCGGCATATTGATATCATGTGATGTTCATGGACATGTGCACATGTATGATGTATAATGAAGAGACTTTGGTAGAGGTAGAAAACGGATCAGAGGGTCCCCTTCACTATTGCCGAGTCATATGGGCTGTGTGCCGACGGCGTCCTCCCCAGAGGTGGAGGCAAAGGAATGTTATGTGTGAATGAATGCATTGCATTTTCATACATGGATTGAAAAGGAAAGCATGGATTTGAAATGATATTTTTAAGGGATGATGCAAATAATTCTCTCCATGAGAATGACAAGTCACCTGGTGTAAGAGGTATATAATGCTGGGAAAATCAAAAGTCATGCATGGAGGAACCATGTAGGCGTCAAGAGGACTAGAGGGTCCCCTTGATGAGGCCAAGTCGAAGACAGCCGGCGTATTGGACCATGCTATGTGAGATGTTCCTTGGGCTAGCGTACCCGCACACGAAGGTTTATGTCAGGAATGAAAAGGAAGCATTTGCACATCCAATGTTTATGAAATGATTTTTATGAAAATATTTCTATTCCATTGGTAGTTGATCACTTGATAAGTGTCTTCTATCAAATGGAGAGAAATGCATTTAAATGAAAGAAAATGCTTGCTTATTGAGTTTCGACTCATGTTTTGTTTTTCCAACCTCAGACAGGTGCAAGGAAAGCCAAGTAATGAAAAAGATCAGGTTGATTTGCCTGTAAGTGATATGATTAATGAATGAAAGAAGCATAGTTACAAAGGTATATAATTCTTTGTATATTGAAATATGAAAGTATGCCCTAATGGGATATAATGAAAAAGGACATAGGTTGTACGAAATTATGAAGTTATGAATAATATGAGAAGTTGATGATTTATGATGATATGGATGAGTCCATTATGAATAATGATGAGTATATGTTTATGTGATGAAAGAAAAGAAAAAGAAAAAAAATTTAGATGAGATCCAATTAAGAACCCGCTGCGTGATCAGGGTGACAATCCTGAGTCACATTTACCGATCGATAAGATCTTGAAGTAAGGACAATGTGGATGCCTCGGTTCGGGGCGCCACACTTATACAATATATATGTCACAAAAACATGGAAATCAGGTTATATATATCACTTTGAGCTCCATTCTTTCTAAAATTCATATCTTAAGCTTAAATTAACGTATATATTTCACTAAAACATGATTCATAGCCTAAACATGATACTAATCCAAAACAACAACTTATCACTTGCATTTAGGATTTATCAAGTTAGGTTTTCAACTCATAGTCCATTCTAATCTCCATTTCAACTTCATAAATCATTGAAATTCATATGTATATCTTAATACTCATTCAATTTTTGATCAAATGGAATGTTAAAACACCATTTAAGGATTCTTTATGAATCAAATTCATATCCAAAAACTTGGGGTAGAAACCTTAGAATCAAAGGGTTTAACTCATCACATACACTTACTTGATTGTTGAAACCTTAACCCTAATCAACTCAAGCTTGATTTCTCCTCCTTTTTCCCTTTCTTTTTCCTTCCTTTTTTCTTCCTCCTTACTGGGTTACCCTTGGACGTGAGCTGCTGCTGAGTTGAGAAAGTGTTTTGCTACTTCGAAATTTCTTTCCTAACCCCTCTCTCACATGGACGTTCGCACTATATATAGGAGCTGGATTTTTCCCCAGATTGTGGACCCCACTTGAGCATGATTTGAAGGGTAAGTTAATGCATTTTTATCCATTGACGTGTTGTTCCATTTGTGGCCAAGTAAAATTATTTTAACCACATTTTTCAAAATAAAAAATCTCCTCAAGATAAGCTTCAATTAGGTTGTCCCTTGCACACGTCCACCTAGCTGCTCCATTTTCCAGATTTTTTTCACACTTTGGTAGCCTTAATTAAAGGGTAATTTATGCACCTAACATGTAGCTAGTTCAGCAATTAATTTGGCATAAAAAATTCAAGAAAAATTCCAGCTACTGATCACTTGAACGTCCATGAATAGGACACCTTTGCTGTCCACTCTTTGGATCTGTTAATGGCAATTGATATCACGATTTTTGCAGAAATTTTTCACATGAATAAATGCACATCTATACACCCCTTCATGCTAGATACCTAGACTCATAAATTATAAATAAAAAAATTGAAAAAAATCCAAACAGCAACTGGTTTGGACGTCTATGGCTGCCACCTTACCTATGTTCCTTTGAGATCTCTTTTAGCCCCATAAATACACACATTATTGTAGGGATAATTCCATGGGATTTACATTTTATGATAATTCATAAAATACTCTAGTTTTGACCTGCATTTGACACCTAGTTAAGCCATTAAAAATTGCATTTACTTCATGTACTCCTTGCCTTTAATGCATGGTACCTTTGGAGTGTAAAAGTCAATTGTATAAAAATTTTCCAATTCAGGCATTTTTCCAACATAATTTGATTAATCTAAACCTTCCAAAAAGTTAATTTCATAATTTCATTCAACCGTTTCAAATTTCATCTCAATCCGATTTTTCTAGCTCAAGTTATAGCCATTTAAGGTTAATGGTTAGATTTGAACTATGATCAATTAATTGTCACACTAATTTCATCAGGGATTTTCATAACCCAATAATAGAATAAGATCAAGCCCATCATTATCAACTTCCGTTTCAAATTTCACTTGAATCCGCCTTACAGGCGTTGAGTTATGAACTTTCTAGTATTTTTCAACTTAACTTGGTAATTATTCATTATATCCTCATAATTCATACCAAATAATTTAAAATCATTATTCATGATATATTTGTATATTTCAATCACCATCAAACTACTCTAATCCCATTGTCCCATATCATCTTATAATGATTACTCGAATCATTATTGCTAATCCTTAACCCTAATTACAATAACATAACAAAATCATAAAATTATCCTAAAATCACAAAAGTATTCAAAATTCAATTAATTCACATATAAATCACATGTATATATTCAATGCATACATTTGAGTCCTACTTAGGTTGGGGTTTCACAATCCTCCCCCATTAATAACAGGTTTCGTCCCAAAACCGTCTATTCTTTAAATAACTGGGGGTATTTCCGTTCCACTTCTTCATTTAACTCCCAAGTGGCATCGTTTTCGGAATATCGGTTCCATTGTACCTTCACGTACTAGATTTCTCGATTCCGAAGCTTTTGTACCTTCTTATCTAAGATTCTAACTGGCCTTTCTTCATAATTCAAATAATCTTGAATCGGTAGGTTTTCAACCACTAATACATGGGTCGGGTCCGGAACATATTTTCTAAGCATAGAAATATAGAATACATTATGGACTAAAGCTAACGCCGGGGGTAAGGCTATTCTATATGCCAATTTCCCAATCTTTTCCAATGTATCTGTGATTTAGTTTTCCCTGTTGGTCCCGAGTTAATGGCAATTACCCAAGAGGGGAGGGGTGAATTGGGTATTTAAAAATTTTTAACTTAAAAAAAAACTTTACCCCGAATTAATCTAGTTCCCTTTTATGAAGAAACAAATAGAAAGCAATATAGCGCAGAGAGCAGAAATAAAAATCAACAAGCAAGTTTTTATAGTGGTTCAGGCAACCTTCCCTACTCCACTCTTCCAAGCTCACACTTCTTGTGACTTAGGTTCCACTAAATACAACTAGAGCCACTGCTCTCTTCTAGATTCCAGCTCTAGGGGGCATCAACAATTCACAACACAAGTAGGTGATGAGTTCCACTCCAATCACACACTACTTTGCTTACACTTGATCTTAGTTACCCAAACTAAATCAAGTTCAATACAACAAGAAATAATAAAAGAAAGTTTCTACACGTTACTGTTGTGTAGAGGCAAATTTGGCGCAGAGAAGAACATGTATCGTAGGCTTAATGCTTCAGCAAGCAACTCTTTGGCAGATTGAAGGCAGAGTTCTTCTTCTATATGATGGCTTGATCACTTAATGCTCTTAGAGATGGGAGTTATGCTCATTCAATGAATTCTCAGCTACCCTCCTCGTTCATATTAAATGCCTTATATAATTTGCGAGGAAATTTGAACGTTTGGAAGAAGGTGGCGCACATTTAATGTGCCAACGTTCGAAAAATTTCCGACCGTTGCAACTTCGGCTCTCCGCAACTTCTTCAAGTTTCAGTCTGAGTCGACTTGGTCCTCGACTTGGTCCTTGACTTGACCCAAGGCGCAGGTGAAGTAGACTTCGGGTGTGACTTCACTTCTTCAGCTTGCTAGTTAAACTTGAAATCTTCGTAATGCCTTGCTTGCTTGAATTTCTTCATGTTTGGTTGTTCTTCCCTTGATTATATCTTTTGGAACTCAGTATAATCATCCTAGCTTGATGTCCTTTTAGCTCCGTGACTTGCAAACTTTGAATCCTTGAAATCTTGAATACTTCAATCTTAGAATGCCTAATGATATCAAAATATATGTTCATAATCCAACATGATGGATTCATGCAACCCTTCTTGCTTTGATCTTCATTTGAGTGTTTGAGTCATCTTGATCTTCATCTCCACTCAAATCTGTCATTGAGTTAACTCGTTCGGCAATTTCGGCACTGAAGTCGAAGCTGGAATCGACTTGATCTGCGACTTCACCCAAGTCGCATGCAGAGTCGACTTGGGATGCGACTTCAGTAGCTCTCGTTCTCGATTTCAACTCTGGAAGGAAATGATGTTTCGAAGTTGATGCTGGAGTCAACTTGGTCTGCGGCTTCACCCAAGTCGCAAGCGGAGTCGACTTGGGATGCGACTTCAGCAACTCTCATTCTCGATTTCAACCCTGGAAGGAAATGACATTTTGAAGTCGCTGCTGGAGTCGACTTGGGGATCGACTTGGCTTAAGTCGATGCCTGAGTCGACTTGGAATTCGACTTGACTTGCCATGCTTCATTCTCTTCATTTGTATAACCTTTAATCATTTCCACAAACATGTTAGTAACCAAAACTTACTCAAATTGATTTGTTAATCATCAAAACATAGACTTGGCTTATTTTCCACATATTTCCAACATTCCCCTCTTCCCAAATCTTGTAACTCTCTTGAATGGCATAACCTTTATGAACACATATTCGCCAACTTGGATATTCAAATCCCTTCTTTTACAATCTGTGTAACTCTTTTGCCGACTTTGGGTAGTGAGTATACATTGGCGAATAGTTTTGTACCTTGTCTGCCATTCGTTGAGACAAATCTGAGGCTAATCTTTTCTCTCCAACTTCATCCTACTTCAACGGCGTTCAACATCGTCGTCCATACAATGCTTCAAATGGAGCCATTTGGATACTAGCCTGGTAGCTATTATTGTATGCAAACTCCACAATTGATATATATTCATCCCACGATCCTCCAAATTTCAAGGTGCACATACGGAGCATATCTTCAATGATTTGATTCACCCGTTCTGTTTGTCCATCTGTTTGAGGATGGAAAGCTGTACTGAACTTAAGTTGGGTGTTTAAGGTTTCATGTAAGCTCTTCCAAAATCTTGATGTAAACGTCGTATCTCGATCCGAAACAATTGACTTCGGTACTCCATGGAGTCGCACAATCTCCTTATAATATACTTTGGCTAGCCTTTCTGCTGTAAGTACTTTTTAGAGGTATGAAGTGAGCAACCTTTGATAGTCTATCTACTATTACTCATATGGAATAGTTTTCTACTTGGGTCTTAGGTAATCCTTCAATAAAATCCATTGTGATATCGTCCCACTTCCATTCAGGAATTTCCAAGGACTGTAATTTTCCAGGCACTCTTTGGTGATCTGCTTTCACCCATTGGCAAGTTAAACACTTAGCCATGTATTCAGTGATCTCCCTTTTCATATTGTTCCACCAATATGCTTTCTTGAGATCCTGATACATTTTAGTACTTCCTGGGTGAATAGAAAATGGAAAAAAATGAGCCTCCTTAAGGATCTGTTCCTTTAACTCAACTATATTAGGTATGCAAAAGCAACCCTTATACCTATACATACCTTGCTCATCGATAGCAAATTCAGACAACTGCTTATTCTTCATCTTCTCTACATGTGTATGTAGGTCTGTATCCTTTTGCTGTGCAGTCTTGATCTGTTCAAAAAGTGACAATTGTATGCATAGTTGTGATAATCTTATTTGGACTCCAAGTGGACATACAATTAGTTCCAGTTGCCTTATTTCCCGTAGAAATCCTTCCTCATTAGTGATAAGATGCGCTAAACTGACATTCCTACTCAATGCATCAGCTACCACGTTTGCCTTACTTGGATGGTATAAAATTTCCAAGTCATAATCCTTCAATAACTCGAGCCATCTCATTTTTCTCATGTTCAACTCCTTCTGAGTGAAAATGTATTTAAGGCTCTTGTGATCTGTATAAATCTCACATCTTGCACCATACAAGTAATGTCTCCATATTTTCAAGGCAAACACCACCGCTGCTAATTCTAAATCATGTGTGGGGTAACTTACCTCATTGAGCTTCAGCTGTCGCGACGCATGGGCTATCACTTTTCCTCTTTGCATCAGTACACATCCTAATCCCTTTCTTGAAGCATCACTGTAGACCACAAATTCTTTATTTCCTTCTGGTAGGGTTAGGATAGGCGCTTGTACCAATCGTTGCTTCAATTCTTGAAAACTGCGCTCGCATTCTTCAGACCATACATACCTAACTCCTTTACGAGTCAACCTTGTTAATGAGGTTGACAATTGTGAAAATCCTTCAACAAATCTCCTATAGTAGTCGGCCAACCTAAGAAAACTTCTAATTTCCGTGATGGTTGTTAGCCTTGGCCATTTCAACACTGCCTCAATCTTTTGAGGTTCAACCTGAATGCCTCTTTCTGATATTATATGCCCAAGAAATCCTATTTGTTTCAGCCAGAATTCACATTTCTTCAACTTGGCATATAATTTTTCTTTTCTCAATTTTTTCAAAACCCTTCGTAGGTGATTTTCATGATCTTTCTCTATTTTTGAGCAGATCAGGACATCATCGATAAAGACAACCACAAATTGATCGAGATAGTCTCGAAAAACTCTGTTCATTATATCCATGAACACGGCAAGGGCATTAGTAAGTCCGAAAGGCATTACCAAAAACTCGTAATGTCCATACCTAGTTCGAAAAGCCGTCTTATGAACATCGGTAGGACTTATCTCAGTTGATGATACCCTGACTGTAAATCGATCTTGGAGAAAGTTGTGGCTCCTCGCAACTGGTCGAATAAATCATCGATCCTAGCGATGGATACTTGTTCTTTATTGTAACTTTATTTTGCTCCCTGTAGTACCGGAGCTCCCCAAGGTGACACACTTGGCCTGATGAAACCTTTATCCAACAACTCCTGTATTTGGATTCGTAGTTCATTCATTTTAGCTGGCGCCATCCTATATTGAGTTTTAGATGTTAGGGTTGTACTCGGCATAATATCTATAGTCATATCCATTATGTGACCACCTTTTCCTCCTGTTCTTGAGATTTCGTCCGGGTCAAGGCATGCACCTGTACAAGATTCGTAGAAGTTCTCTGCTTATTTGTTGCTCTGGGTGTTCTGAGTTGAGCAGGTCTTCCACATCCTTGCAATGTCTGCACCTTATTTGGGCAATTCGGGGCAATGTGACCTGTTTGATCACAGATATAACATTTAACAACCTTTGCTTCACCCATCCTGCACTCCTTGGCGATATGACCCATTTGTCCACATTTGTAGCACCGGTTCGAGCCCTTTAAACACTCTCCTATATGTTACTTTTGACATTTTCTACATAACGGCGAGCTTTTCTTCTTTGGGATTCCTTTTCCCTTTCTCACATTTCCTTTTCTAGCCTTTTCCTTCCCAGTTTCCGTTTCCTTTGTACCCATGCCGAACTTTCTTGAGCCCAATCTCAGTTCTTGTGTTCTTAAAGCCTCAATTTCCAATTCTCTTGCTCTCTCGAGACTTGAAGCATAATCCTTGATTAGTAGAGGGGCAAGACTTTCCCAGAGATATGGTCTCAATCCTTGTTGGATCTCTGTGACTTATTTGCTGGCACATTTGTGATCCAAGGCACAAACCTAACCAGAGCATTGAATTTTGTGGCCTACTTAGTGATTGTCATCCTCCCTTGATAAAGTTTTTCAAACTCTATCACTTTTTGACTCTGCAATCCAACAGGGAGGTATTCTTTGTTAAATTCTTCAACAAATGTTTGCCAAGACACTTCTTCCAGTCGTGACATTGTAATTAACATTGTCTCCCACCACTCCTGTGCATCCTTTGCTAATAAATGAGTAGCACACAATACCTTTTGACGGTGATTGCACGGAGATATCCTGAACAATTTCTTGATCTCCGTCATCCATTGCTCTGCTTACACCGGGTCGGGTTTTTTGGAAAACTTCGGGGGTCGCTGAGCTAGAAATGCATTGATTGCCCTTCTATCAGCTTCCATTAGCTAATTTTCGTCTCTTAGTGGTGCCGGTGTGGAAATGGGGTCTGCCATTGGAGCAGTTCTTTCCCTTTTTGTATTACCCAGCTGAACTTGTTAGGTCCTTTCCCATAGTCCCTGAATTATATCGGCAGTTTGTGCTGCCCAGTCTCTTGTGGCTTGCTGCATTGCTTCTTTCACTACTGTAGCCACTCTTTCCTCTATGAGTCTAGCCTGTCTTGACTTAGTTTCTTCTTCTATATCTCTGTCAAGTCTTCCCTCAATTCTCCTTTGCTGATTTCTTTGGGTAGGTCCTTGTGTCATAGGTCTTCCTCTCTTGGGCCTACTAGATTCACTAACTTCGCGTTGGCTTGGAATCTCTGTAGCAGTTTCCTTTTCCTTATTTTTTCTTAGTCCTGACCTTGTTTCCACCATCGTGCTATTCTAGATACATAACAACACACATTTTTAATTTATCATTAATGTTGGATCATCATATATACATTTCATTATCAAGTAGTCAACAACCAATTCACTCAATCACAACATGTCATATCATTCAAGCCCATTCATCCATATATTTAAAATTCTTAAGTATAACTATGTTAACATATTCATTCATAACCATCGTATTCAAAACATTTCATCCATAGTCACTACATATGAGGATATAGCACACTTATATACATATGACATAGCACACATACCTTACTTATGAACATGTCAATCTACCATGGAAACTACAATGTCATCAAGTCATAATTATACATACACAAACTTAGAAAAGTAAAAAGGTTCATCGCTTGCCTGAGCCTCTCCTTATATATCATTTACGACTTGGTGGGACTTGTGAGGGTGCCTCGGTGATTGTACTAGTGTCGGACCATGCACGGACCTCTTTCTCTCCACTGTCATCGTCATCATCCTCATCATCATCATCTTCCTCACTTACATACTCCTCTACCTCCTCCTCTACTTCCTCCTCTTCTTCTTCTTCCTCGATAGGTTCGAGGAATTCCATGGGATCATCATCATCATCAACTTCCTCAAGTAAGGCAATTTTACCTGTCTTTTCAGATATGTGAAGCATTACCTCACCGGGTCGAGGAGCTGCAGGTACCTCAATAACTCCTTCAGCACGACACTCTTCAACATAGAGGGTCATTTCTTTTTTTCTTTGGTGAATCCTATCCCAACTTACCCCATGCTGGAACTGGACACACCCATGAACAAACCTGTACCACGGGCTTGAGTCAAGTGGTGTGGGTGCTGGAATCTTATTCCAAAAATCCTGAAGGTCTTATGGAAACAAATTATCTGTAGGAACACGGGGAGACCATGGGACACCAAGATAAGTTCCTGGCAGAACTCGTGCTCTAGATCCATAACTCGAGGACTCTCCTAGACTTTGTCTGTGCTAGCCAGAGGGGACATGATGGCTTCCTTGAGGTTGAACAGGAGTGCGTCTAGGTGAAAATCCTAGGGGAACTGCTTGGAACTGTACTGTGTTTCGTTGTGATCCCCACCACCTATCCATGTTCTCCTCCCTTCTTCGTCTCCTTTCCTCCTCTTCTCTCTCCATTCGTAATTATTCTGCACTCACCATTCTCTTTACCCTATCCGCCATCTATACCAACATAGCAATTTAATTGTATTGCAAAGACAATTTATCATCATGTGTCATACATTTCATCATGTTAATAACATATCTAATCATCATGTAATCATATATATTTCATCATACTCTTTCAATTTTTCATACTTAGAAATTTTCCACGCCTATTTACCGATCATTGCTCTAATACCAAGCTCTGTGGCGCCCCAAACCCGAGCCTCACATCCTGAGCCTTACCTCGGAATCGTTATTGATTGGTAAACGTGATCAGGATGTGACGATCGGGTTTGGGTCACCATAATATGCAAATGCATTTCCCCCCATTCAGTAGTGACATTTATCAAGTGATCATCTACCTTTCGGAAAAGAAATTTATCATATAACAGCACACTAGCCAGGCGGTCGTTCATTGAACCTCCTCCCATCTCAAGGAGGACACCATCGGCCTCCTGCCTTCCCTTAGCGACTCGGCCATATGTAGAGGGCCTCGGTCCACTTGCGACCGTCTCTACAATTGACCTATTCATTATTCTAGTGCACCATACATTAATCATATATGTGCACATGCTAGCATGATTTCAGGAAACATCATAGACCTCAGTCCGTGTCCTTTTTAGCAACTTGAAAAGTGGGCATAACCCACTTTAAACCCATTTTCATAAACATCATTTGAATTATAGTTTTAAGATGACCACTCTTAAATAATTTTAGAGGTAATTAAGTAAAATATTTTATTAAGCATTTGTAATATTTCAAAAAAATAATATTTCTAAAAACGTTGCTTGTAATAAATTTTAAAATCATTATGATAAAGGGATTTCGAAGCATTTCAATATTCATGAATAGAAAACTTTTCTCACTAACATTTTCTTTATTTCCATTTCAGGCCTTTTCGTAAGCAAAGGATATGCAATTGCATTATCTTCCTTTATCCATTTTGGTATGATGTACTTGTCCACATTTCATTCTTGTCATTTTTATATAAAGAAGAGCATGTATAACCCTTTGTATATTGTTTTAGCAAACAGAAATTAGTTCATTTTGTACAATCAACTTATCGAGTTGGCCACTCTTAAATCCTCTTTGGAAACATCCGTATAAAACATTTCAAAGCATTTTCTAGATATTTTTATATCTAAAGAAATTCAAAATTTGTTTTAATAAACTATTTCAAAACAAATGAACTATTTTCAAAACATCGTTTGTTTTCAAGTATCTTGTTAGGGGAAAATCAACCTTTTTTTTATAAATCAAACTTTCTTCTCATATACTCAACTTGCTTTTCACAAAATCCTGTGGAAGCAAAATTTCGAAAGACTTGTTTGTAATTATTATTTTGTGAAAGAATCACGACCCTTTTATTTCATAAAATCCTTTAGAAATAGCATCTTAAAGAACTTGCTTAATTGTAAGCAATTCTTAAAATCATCAATGTAAAGCACTTTTAATCCTTTCAATACTTGAGATAAAATAAATATTTTCAAAAGTGTTGCTTGCTTATTTGTGGCTATCAACTTGCAACTTCAATATTTTCCTTGTCTTTTCCTAGACAAGTGAAAACAATCATCATATGCCTGCATGCCTAGCTTTTTACTAACTTATTCCCAACCCTTTTTATAATTTATTCAACTCTTCCTTTAAGATGAACACTTACATCTCCTTAAGTCACATATATTCATTTTTTCTAGTAGTCAGTCATTTCCTTGATTCAATACCCTAATTTAGGGCATTTAATCTCTTTAGTCACTTGAGATACTTACTTGAAATTATAACAAGCTAAGTTCAAGTAAGATTTCTAATAGTTCACATCTACCCTTCTTAGTCATCTACATATATACATACCCTTATGTAACCTTAATGATTGGTTCATTTCTTTTCTTCCATGCTCATGTCTAGTGTAGGAATCTCTTGAAACTAATCAATCTATCATATAAAAGCATTCGAAGTGCTCTTTTATACTTTATAGCAAGTTACTTCTAATCAATTCTTTCTGAATTTCCCATTTACCTTTCTTAACAACCTTACATATATATATATATAAGCATACTACCTTAGTAATATGCTATTCATTTCATTCGACACTCTTGTCTAGGGTTTAAACTTTTGAAATCATTCATGGCTCTCAACTATATCTTATAACAAATCACACACAATTCAAATTTCTAAAATTCATATTTACCTTTGTTAATAGTCGTAGAATTATATGAACATAGTCAATGGTTCATTTTCTTCACTCCATCCTTATATCTTAAATGACATATGTATATATCATATGGATTTCAACTTGCATTTGATCTTAAGCAAGTTACTCTTAAATACTTTTCTCCATCAACACTCATATCTTTTAACATTCCCATATGTATATACACAGCTATATAACCTTAGTGGTTAGTCATTTATTTCATTCAACACTTAAGTCTAGGGTATCTAATCCTTTTTTAATCATTCCAGGTACTCACTTGGAGGTTACAACAAGCTAAGTTCAAATCAACCCTTTCTCACCTACATTTCTTAAGTCACACATAAACGTCCCTTCTTATTTAACCTCTATGGTCAAGTATGCACTTCATTTAATACCCAAACCTTGGGTATTCAATCTCTTGAAATTTTCAAGAGACTTACTTATGGTTTATAACAACTAATTTATGTCCAATTTCTAAATTTACATCCACCTTCTAGTAATCACATATTTATGTGCTTACACTTATACAACTTAGTGATTGTCATTCAACACTTAAACCTTAAGGTATTAAAATTTTGCATTTGTTCAAGATGCCTAATTACCATCTATAGCACTTGAATCTTAAACAAAATTTCTAGAATTTATATCCTCCCTCCATGGCAGTCCCACATATGCTCATTTTTATTAAGGTTCACTTGTGCAATTTCACCTTAACGACACATACATAAGGTGCTATCTATCAACCATTCTTGTGACTACTTAAGGGCTTCTTATGAACTATAATACACTAAATTCAAATGAAATTTCTGGATTTTAAGTTTACTTTTCAAAACAGCCCCATATTCACTTATAATCATTTATTTTCACTCTTACAATTGCACCTTAGTGCTACCTTCATGAAAAATTATCAAACAACTACTCTTGTGGTTTTTTTAGGTGCTTGTTCATAAGTTTAAATAACATAAATTCCATTAAAATTTCTAGAATTATCATCCATTCTCAAAACGGCCACATATAACTCTAGTTTTGCTAAGTTTCACTTCCTTACTTGTACTTCAACTAAACACACTTGTAACACCATCTATCCACCTTAACTCAATTATGAATTTAAATCAAAACAAATAGAATTTCTCCAACATCATCTAACTTGGACGTCCATTAATTTGTGCATACAACTCACTTGAAACCTTAGTCACTTGGACGTTAACCAAGGGCAAGATGAGTTGATGATTAATTTACTTAAAAATTCATACATGAACTTAACATGGGATGTCACTACTAATTATACCCCTCTTAAAATTAAAATTTCTGATTTCAACGCTTATGAAACATTAAAGGTAGCTACATACCTAGATTTTAAGACATTTTCTTCCCTTTTGATGAAGCTATAGACGTCCACTTCTTCCTCTCCTTCTTTTCTCCTTTTCTCCTTTCCCAAGTTGCTACTAAGGGCTTGAAAACATCCAAGATTTCTGCCCATTTCTTCTCCCCCATTTTTAGCTTATTTGAGCGTTCAAGTGGACCCCACCCAAGTGGACAGCTTTATCTAAAAGCTGGATATGGCTGTGGAACAAAATCCGAAACAAATATTAAATGATTAAATATGTGGCTGAAAATTTTTGTGTAAACTATAGGGTAAAGTTAAAAACTTTACCCTCCATTTTGGGTCGAAATTGTGAAGGAAAATTTGAAAAATAAATGCTTATATAAGCAGGCAGTGCGGACGTTCCAGATTTCTGTTTGGGAGAGAAAAAAAGAAAAAATCAAAGGGGCAGTGGCTGGAACGATCCAAGGGAAGAAACCATGAAGAAAATAAGGGGATTTCAAGTTCTCAAAGGAAGGATTACCAATTAATCAAGTAAATATATGATTATTTTGATTTTATGTTTCAAATCTGGAAATTATATGATGTTGAAAACTAAAATATGGACGGAATAGTAAATGGATGAATTTTAGCATGAGAATTTTTGGGAATAATTATTAGGGAGTGATTAATAATAGACCAAATTTTAAGCTTAAAATAATAATTAATTTGCAAATTAAAAATCTGAGAAGATTAGCCCAAACAGGGTAAAACGGGTGACAAGATCAGCTGTAGAAAATGATTTTTAATAATTCTTATCCAAGGAATTTTGGGCTGAAAAGTTTATATAAGATATATCTAGGATCACACGAAAAATAAAAAATTAGGTTTTCATGGGTATAATATATACCCCATAATTAACGTCATTCAGGCTGTCTGAAAATGGATTCTGCTGTCCAGCAAGGTAAAAATACCAAAATAAATATAAATGCTTAATTTTTTATTCTTTAAATATTTATTTTGGTTAATTAATGTAGTTATTAATCTATGAAAGAAATTTTAGATCAAAAATACTTGATTTGGTATTAATTCAACATTTTGAGATTTCAGTACGCCTGATTTCAGCATATGTGGATAGTTGGAGAAAAAATCAAAAAGAAATATGAAACCTATGTATAAATGACACGAATTGATATATATATGTTAATAGACTAAATTTTGGTTAGGAAAAGTTGGATTAATTGCTGAAAATTCAGATTTACAAAACTGTTTAGGGTTATGTGTTGAGAAACACGTTAAACGTGTGAAAAATGGGCAAACGTATGACTTGGGAATGAACAATATGATTAGTGGATTGGGCACCTAATTTCCAAGCAAACGTGTTGAAAAACTGTTTTGGAAACCTATGATTAGTGGATTTAAATCCCATAAAAATACCCTACAAAAAGTGGCAATTAGGGTTAATTATCATGCTGAATTAGTGACCAAATTGCTGACTTGGGAATTTTTATGAAATGCCTCATATATGTGTTGTCAAATGGGCATTTGTGAAAGGATAAACATGCATAGGTGATAAATAACTTATGTAATATGATTTTGTGCAAAAATGCATAAAAATATGATAAATTTTATGAATATATTTCTGTTTAGAATTACACAATGTTAATCTCAAACTTTGGGATTAATTAATGAGACTTAAAGCAACAACGAGTGCATAAAATGAGCATCGATGTGTGAAAAATGAAAAATATGTTAAAAATGATAAATGGAGGTAATGAACCTCCAAATAATGGTTTAATGAAGGATTATTACATGTATGTAATTTTACCCTATATAAGGGTATTAAAAATGAATAATGTGATGTATAGGTTATGATAGGTATGAACACTCGACTTGAAAGACAAGTGGGCAAAGTTGGTGTAATATAAATCCAAATGGATTTATATAGGTTGGAAAACCTAAGGAATATGAGTATTTGAAAATGATGCAAATAAATAAAATATTATTTTTATTTATCTAGGCAAAAGCAAGGAAAAGAATAGAAGAAAGGGATTATGGCGATCTCAGGTAAGCAAGCGAACTTTTTCAAATTATGGATCTTTCTCTATATATTGAAATGATGATTTTGTCAATGCTTTTATGATTATTTTTTGATGAATGGAAAGCACATGTTTTGAAAATGACGGCTTTAATGCAAAGCCATAAGTTTTGAAAAATGATGACTTTAAGGAAAAGCCTCAAGGATTCCTTCGTGGGAAGCAAACAACGATTTTAAGATAAAGAATTTATCACAAGTGTTGCCATGGATTGGCAATGCTTTATGTTAATGGATTGAGAAATTTGCTTATGAGTAAGCAAGTTCTCCACGATAATGTTTTCAAAAGATTTCATGTTTTATATCGATGGTTTTTAAGAATTTGCTTTTAAGTAAGCAAGTTCTTTATGATGTTGTTTCAAAAATATTTTATAAGAAAAAGGGAGTTTTGCCCTTTTTCACAAAACGACATTTGTGAATAAGCTTTGAATTATTTTTACAACAATTTGTGATAAATAATTATGTTTATGAAAGAAAAATATATATATATAATTTATGAAAAATATTGGTTTTGCTATGTCAAGATAATTAAATATAAATAATAATTTGGACATAGTATATATGTTTTGAAATGATATTCGAAAAAATTTTGATTTCCTTTAGTTAAGGAAATCTATGCTGAAAATATTTTGAAAAATATTTATACGGATGTGTTGAAGGGGATTTAAGGATGACCAACCTCCTATGTTGATTTCATAAAATGGTTTGATTTCGAATTGCTAAATTGTATGCAAAAGATTATGCAAGCCCCTTATGTAAAAATGGTACAATAGATAGGTTGACAATAATTTGATTATTAAGGTGGTCGAGAAGGGGTAGCATAATTGCATAACTTTTGTGAGCAAAAGCCCCGAAATGGAAACCAAGAAAATGTTATGAAATATATAGTTTAATTTTGAAAATTCAAAGATTTTGAAATTCTTTTATAAGGATTTTAAGATGTATTATTTTTCAAACATTTCAAATGTTTATCAAAATGTTTTACTCAAAATATTTCTAAAAGAATTTAAGGAAGGTCATCCTAAAATTTGATTTCAAATAACAACTTGTTAAAGTGGGTGCGCTCGCTTACAAGTTAACATGGACTGCGGTCTGTAATGTATTTTTAAAAATGATTTTTAATGATATAGACTTCGGTCTAAGATTTTTGTGTGTTATGGGTGCAGACAGAGGTCTGTGATCCCGGTTTAAAAGGACATAGGCTGCGGTCTGTGGTTCTTTAAACCAAACAGGCTGCGGTCCGTAATAACAATGTACGGTGCACTGGTACAATAAACAGGCAGGTTGTAGAGCACGGTTGGGATGACCGGGGCCCACTCTACATAAGGCCAAGTCGCTAAGGGATGACAGGAGTGCCAACGGCGCCCTCCCTGAGATGGGAGCAAGATAAATAAACAGCCGCCTGGCTAGCGTGCTGTTAAGGATTCTCTTCCAAAAGGTAGCATGATCACTTGCTAAATGTCACTACTGGATGGGGAGAAATGTGTTTGCATAAGTTTTGCTTTCCAAAAGCCCAAAGATTGGGATATAAAAGTATTTATACAAAAAGTTATCATAAATGGAATTTTTATGAGCTATTATGCATAAGTTACCCTAAAAGAAAGGGTGTTTTACACAAAAGTGTAAATAACGGGAATAAAAGGAAATTTTTTTATGCAAATGCATTTATGAAAATGGTTTATGTATTTTATTTGCCTTGTTTGCTATAAACAAACCCCAAGACGGGGACTATGAAAAGGATTTATGTTAAACTTATTTTTGGACATAAGAATGTCCATTATTAAAGAGCCTAAATGAAAAATGTTTATGGACATGAAAATGTCCAATCCCAAAGTGTTTTAATAAAAAGGTGTTTTAGGACATATGAATGTCCATTGCCAAACGAAGCTATGTGAAAAATGTTTTGAGACATTAAATGTCTCTTGGCTAAAGAATTTTATGATGAAAAATATTTTTGGACATAAAAATGTCCTTTGCCGAGAAAGGCTTATGCAAATGATGTTTTAGGAGGACATGAGAATGTCCTTCTTTACCAAAGGATTTATAAGAAAAATGTTTTGGACGTAAAATGTCCACTGGCAAAAGATGGTTTTATGTAAATGTCTTGGAACATTGGAAATATTTACTCAAGACGAAAGAAAATTAATTAAAGAGGGTAAAACATGGATGTTTTGCCTTAATAAGCCTAGAGGTGGCTTGTAAATGATTTTTAAGAATAAATGTTTTACGATAATGTTCAAGGACATAGAATTGTCCTCATGAACAAAGGATTTCATGATAATGTTTTAGGACATATAAATGTCCTCAAGAAAAAGGTGTTCAAGATGTTTAATGAAATGATTTTCAAGGAAGTCTTGCCCTAAAAGATAAAATGCTTGCTTACTGAGTTGTCACTCATGTTTTGTTTTCCCAAACTTTAGACAGGTACCGGGAAACTCAAGAGGTTGCGAACCTAAGCAAGAGAAGAAAGGTATGTGATGGCAGCCAAGTGGGCTATAAGAAATGGGATAGCATGGTTTGAAGTGCTAAGGTATGTTGATGTATATGAACTTATTTATAATTATAAGTTCTATATGATTCAATGATTGAATGTATGTATGTGTGGAAATGTAAATGTCATTGTAGAAAAGTATGAAGAGATGCTATGAATGAGATGATGAAATTTATTACAAGTGTATTGTCGCTTGTATGATGTATGATTTTGATTTTAAAGAAATGATTGATGAATAATGGTGTGAAATGTAAAGATATGAATGAGTGATGCAGAATGTGATGAAAACGATGATGAAGGAAAAAAAAATTTGGACGAGATCCAATTAAGAACCCGTCGCGTGATCAGGGCAACAATCCTGATTCACATTTACCAATCGATAAGGTCTTGAGGTAAGGAAGTGACGTCTCGGTTTGGGGCGCCACAACAAGTGTTTTCCTATAAATATTTTCATAAAAGTCTTTGTCATATCAATCTTTTTATATCCCAATGTTTGGGCTTTTCAAAGGCGATGGATATGCATATAAATCTTTTTAGGAAACCCTTTTTTTCTTTTGTGGACAATTTTATCTTCCAAGACATTTTTCCTATAAATCGTTTTTCATGACCCCATTTTGGAGCTTGCTTAAAAACAAAGCATACGCATATAACCCTTTTTCATGTATGCATTTGCATATAAATTTTTTTTATCTAAACCTTGATATATACACCTTTCATATAATCACTTTTATGCCCCATTTAGGGTAAACTTTTTCGTATAAATCATTTCATATCGCAGTTTTTGGGTTTTTCAAAAGCAAAGCATATGCAAATACTTTTCTTCTCATTCAGTAGTGACACTTACTAAGCGATCATCTACCTTTTGGAAAAGAAATCTATCATAAAACAGCACACTAGTCGGGCAGCTGTTCATTAAACCTGCTCCCATCTCAGGGAGGGTGCCGCCAATTGCCTACCTTCCCTTAGCGACTGCATCATATGTAGAGGGGACCAGGGTCCACCTGCGACCATCTTTACAATTGACCTATTCTTTGTTCTGGTGCACCATACATCAATCATATATGTTCACATGCTAACGTGATTTCAGGAAACATCACAAACCACAGTTTGTGTCCTTTTTTTCAACTTGAAAATGGGGCACAACCAACTTTAAACACATTTTCATAAAAATAATTTGAATTTTAGTTTTAAGATGACCACTCTTAAATAATTTTAAAAGTATTTAAGTAAAGCATTTTAATAGGCATTTGCAGTATTTGAGAAAATAATATTTCTAAAAGTGTTGCTTGTAATAAATTTTAAAATCATCATGATAAAGAAATTTCGAAACATTTCAATATTCAAGAAATGAAAACTTTCATCACTAACATCTTTGTTCCCATTTCTGGGTTGTTTGTAAGCAAAGAATATGCAAATGCACGATCTTCTTTTATCCACCCTGGCATCAAATACTTTGTTCACATGTCATTCTTGTCATTTTTTTGAAGGAAGAGCTTGCATAACCCTTTGAATACCATTTCGGCAAACAAAAATCAAATCATTTTGTACAATTAACTTATCGAGTTAGTCACTCTTAAATCCTCTTTGGAAACATCCGTGTAAAACATTTTCAGAGCATTTTCAAGGTATTTTTATATTCAAAAAATTCAAAGTTTTTTAATAAACTATTTCAAAACAAATGAACTATTTCCAAAACATTGTTTGTATTTAAGTATCGTGTTAGGGAGAAATCAACCTTCTTTTATAAATCAACTTTCTTTTCATAAACCGAACTTGTTTTTCGCAAAATCCTATGGAAGTAAAATTTTGAAAGACTTGTTTGCAATTATTATTTTGTTTGAAATTCTTAAAATCATCAATGTAAAGCTCTTTCAATCATTTCAATATTTTGAATGAAATTAATATTTTCAAAAGTTTACTTGCTTACCTGTGGTGATCAACTTGCGCCTTCAATCTTTTTCTTGCCTTTTCCTAGTCAAGTGAAAACAATCATCTTATATATATAGCATCATATGCCCGCACGCCTTGCTTGTTATTAACTTATTCCCAACCCTTTTTATGATTTTATCCAATTCTTCCTTTGAGATGAACACTTATATGTCTTTAAGTCACATATATCCATTTTTTTCTCAATAGTCAATCATTTCCTTAGTTCAATACTCTAATTTAGGGCCTTTAATCTCTTTAATCACTTGAGATACTTACTTGAAATTATAACAAGCTAAGTTCAAGTAAGATTTTCAAAATTCATATCTACCCGTCTTAGTCATCAACATATATAAATACCCTTATGTAACATTAATGATTGGTTACTTGTTTCATTCAATACCTAAGTTTAGGGTATTAACCCTTTATAATTATTTATTTCATTCAACACTTGCATTTTAACGATATATATATGTTATGAATCATCAAGTCTTGAATTCAAGGGCTTTATTTGCATGATCTTAGTGTTTTCTTATTCCACCCTTTTGAACTTATGAATTCTACTTATCCCTTTGTTTTCTAGCTTGTTGCAACATAATCAACATGATTGAGGTAATTCAAAACTAATACCTCCACTTGGTTAATACTTAAAATCTCAACTATGCGAGGGCTAGCTCAATTGGTTCAAGGGAGTTCCTTAAAGTTTATTATAACACAATTCATATCAAATTTTTGAAATTAACTACCATTTCCAAAACAACCATGTATATCCTCATTTCCACCATGCTTCACTTCTCGCAATTCCACTTTAAACATATGCGCATATAAGTTATTAACCAACAACCCTTGTGCTCATTTCAAGAGCTTGTATACCATCTTTAACACATTAAATCTACATCGATATTTCTAAAATAATCAACCATTTCTAAAGTAACTCCGTACATTCATGTATTCATCACATATCATCTCTAAAATGGTACTTTAGGCATGCACATGTGCCAAATTATAATTCAATCAATCTTGTGATTATTTCAAGGGTTTATTTATAAACTATAACAAGCTAAATCTCTTCCAAAATCTTGGAATTAATTCTTCATTTCAGAATAGTCCTAGACTATTGTTACTTTCATTGCATTTTTACCTTCATAGTTACTCCATAATGGCATAAACATGGGGCTACCTATCAACCATTCTTGTGATCCTTTTAATCACTTGTTTACAACTTATAACAAATTAATCTTACTTCAAAATTTATGGGATTTATACTCATGTGTGAACACAGCCTTATATACCCTTGTTTTCATTTAATTTTACCTTCTTAACTACACCTTTGTGTCATATACATGGAATACTATCTATCAACAACTCTTTCAATTGTTCCAAGGGCTTGTTTATAATCTTGATCAATTTAAATTCCCATAAAATTTTGAAAATTTCATCCCCTAGTCAAATAGCCCTATTTGAGCTCATTTTTACAAAATTTTGCTTCTTACAATCCCACCTTATCTATGTATATCCATCACCAATCTTTATGGATGTTTAAGGGCTTGTTTATAACCTATAATAGACTAATTTTCAAATGAAATTTCTAGAGTTTACATTTATTTCTCATAATAGTTCTATATTATTCTGATTTTGCTAAGTTTTACCCCCATGTTCATATCTTTGTTGATCCCGAGTTTATGGCAGTTACCTAAGAGCGGAGGGGTGAATTGGTATTTTAAAATTCTTTGCTTAAACAGAATTTTTTCTTTTTTGGAAATAATCCCCTTAATGAAATGAACAGTAAGTTGGAGAGAAATAAAACAATAAAACACAAGTAATCAAGCCACTTCAAGAGATAGAGATTTATAGTGGTTCGGGCAACTTTGTGAAACCCTAACCTACATAGGATTCATGTATATGCATTTGAATGATTCATGTATGATTTGATTGAATTATGAATGATTTATTCACAATTTTGATGATTTGTTGCATTAGGTCAGTGGTTATGAATGATGATTAAAATAATCATTATAAGTCAATGTGGGTTAATATGATTAAAGTAGCCTAATGAGGGTTGAAAAGAATTAGTGTGCCATGAAAAATTAATTTAATTTCCATAATGTGATTAATGGAAATTCAGAGGCTGAATATTGAGTTAAGTTAGAGAATGTTAGAAAATTCACAACTTGACGCCTATAAGGTGGATTAAGATGAAAATTGAAAGGAAAGCATATAATTTTATGCTTAACCTTATGAAAAAGTTATAGTATGAAAATATTGATGAAATTAGGGTGAAAATCGATTATTACCATCCAAAATCCAAGGATGAACTCAAATGATCATAACTTCAGCTAGAAAAGTCGAATTGAGACGAAATTTGAAATGGACGGTTAAAATTATGAGATCACGTCTATGGAAGGTTTTGATCAAGATAATGATGATGGGATAATTCTTGCACGAAAATGGGATACATCTTTTGACTTTTTGCACCCTTCAAGTAACATGCGTTTATGTTAAAGTTAAAGTAATTAAGTAAATAATTAAATGCATAAATGATGTGTCAAAAGGGGGTAAATTTCAGGGTGTTTTATGAATTACTAAAAATGGAAAAATCTATGAAAATTTCCCATGAATAAATGCTGATTAGGGAGCTAATACACTAGCTCAAGAGAAGGTAGCATGGGTGGCACCCATGGGATGTCCAAGCGGCCCTTAACTTGGACTTTTGTGAATTTTATCATATAAAATATATACCTAAGTTAGCTAGGGTGCAGAGGTGCATAAATAACTATAAATTCATGTAGAAAATTACAACAACAAAGGTCAAAATCAATAGCATATTAATGTGATGAAAATGGACAGCAATATGGAGCAAGAGAGAAGTGGACGGTCATGGCAGACTTTTGGATTTTTTGTGATTTTTTATTTATGATAAATTGAACCCTAATTGAGATAATTTCTAGGTGATTAAATGGCCATTAAATAAAGCTGAAAATGGTGGAAAAAATGCAAAATGGCAGCAAGGTGAGCAACAATGGGGACGTCCAAAGGCTAGCTAATTTGATTTTTTTGATTTTTTTAGATGCTAAATGCATATCTAAGTAGTCTATTAGTTAGGGTGCATAAATATCCATTAATTAAGGCTGTTAATTTGTGGGAAAAATGACAAAAAGCAGCTAAAAGTGGACGTGCTCAGATGGACAACAACATGAGCAGTTAATTGAGTTGATTTTGTGAATTTTGATTTATGATAATTACATAATTTACTAGGGTAATATGGTGACAACACAACAAGGGGGATAAATATGTAATTAATTACCTCAAATCATGTGCTAAATGAGGCCCACAAAGCTGGAAAAATCTAGCCGCTACATAGGAGGGACGTCCATAGCATAAGGGGTTGGAGATAGAAAAATTTCTAAGGAGCAAAGCCCCAAAACCAGCAGCTACACGTCCACATTCCACCAAGGGAAAAGGCCAAGAAAAAAAGAGAGAAAAGAGAGAGAAAAAGAAAAAATAAGTGAAGGAAATAAGCTAGAGAAGTTGGGCTTAAGTGTGACTCAATTCAAGTAGGTATACATGATATATTAGGTTCTTTGATTCGAAGTTTTCTACTTTAAATTTTGAGACATGGATATGGTTCATAAAGAACCTTTAAAGGGTAATATATTACACCCTTAATTAGAGTATTGAATGGGTATTAAATGGTATGAATGGATTTTTATGATTTAAGAAGTTGACGTGGATGATAGAAAGAGACATGGGTTGATAATCTATCTTGAAACTTCTTAAATCCATACAATAAGTTGTTGTTTTGAAATAATATCATGATTAGGCTATGAATCATGATTTAATAAAATACATATATTGATTTAAGCATGAGTTATGAATTTTAGAAAGACTGAGATTTAGGGTTATGTATATGACTTGATTTCCATGATTTTGTGATGTATATGTTACATGAATTTGCTTAAATAATTTATGAATGATTTAGAGGGTAAATACTCTAAATATAAGGTGTTTTATACATCCAAAATAAGTTGATTAAGTTTGCCTTAAATCTGGAATTTTAGGACATATGTAGAAACATACAAAGAGGAGTGAAAAGGGTATCCAAAATATACATGGAAGGTGTTGTTTTGAAGGGAATAAATTATGGACTTTAAACATGTGATAATACCCTGAATTTGGGTTAAGAAAAGTGTGATTAAGTGCTGGAATTAAGTGATTAAAAATCTGTTTAGAGATAAGCATAAAAAAGGGACGTTGAAAGTGTATAAAATGGGTCCCAAAGTTGCTGTTTTGGAAACCTATAATTTTAGGATTAAAAATCCGTAAAAATACACTAAATAAAGTGTTAATCAAGGTGTATAATTATGCTGAATTAGAAGCCAAGTGGCTGATTTGAAAAATTTTAAGAAACATATGAATTATGTGTTGTGAAATGGACATATGTGAAGAGATGAGCATGAATAAATGATGAATGATTTATGTGAGATATTAAAATGAAAAAAATGCATGAAAAATGTGATGAAACACGTGGATTATGTTGCTGTTTGGATATCCTAAAATTTGAGATTAATATATGAGGGTTATGACATTAACTAAAGTGCTTAAGAATGAGCACAATGTGTGAATTATGAAAAAATATGTGAAAAATGATAAGTTGGAGGTTTATTACTTCATATGATGTCTAATGAATGACTAATGAATGTGTTATGATATATATGAATGTTACCCTAAATATGGGAATTGAATATGTGATATAATGAATGGTTTCATGCCTAAGTATGTTGTGTATGTACACCCAACTTGGAATTCAAGTGGGTTATGAATATAAATGAAAATGGGTTGGAAAACTAAGTTGAATGCAAGAAAATGGAATTTACATGAATGCTATGTCATTCTTACATGTATAGGCAAAGACAAGAAAAGGTAGATTCGGAAAGCTCACATGACTAAGGTAAGCAAGCAAACTTTTCTAAATGATTTTGCTTCTTAAATTATTCTAAAATAATTGCAAATGATATTCCAACTGCTTTTATTGGTTTAGCAAATGATATTTGAATTTATTTCTAAGGTAATTAAGGATGGTTATTCCTTAGTTCAATATGTGTTTTCTAATTGAGTTACATAACTGCTTTGGTAAATGTTTATGAAAAATACTGTCCTATGAATTTATGTAAGAAAAATCTTGCTAACATGTCAAGAATGGTTCATGTGCACAAAGCATGAGGTCCACTTGAAAGGTGTAAGCAAACAGATTGTCCCCCTTTGGTGAGATCAAGTCGCTAAGATAGGCCAAGGGCCGGCGGCGCCTTTCGGAAATGGGATAAGATGAAGACGGATGGTTGCCTAGCTAGCTTCCTGTGGCGCCCCAAACCAGAGCGTCACATCCTGAGCCTTACCTCGGGGTCGTTATTGATTGGTAAACGTGATCAAGATTGTTGCCCTGCCACACGGCGGGTTTTAACAGATATTTATCCAATTAAATATGTTTTTATTTTTTCATCTCATGCATATTTAGGTCATTTTCACTCAACAATTTCATAGCTAATCATGATGTTCAAGAGATATTTTAAACTTTCACATAAATCAGATGTCACAGCATGTATCATCCGTAGTTGTCAACACAGAATCATCAAATTAATTTACAACCATTCAACATAAATTTTTAACAATCATGTATGTATAATCTTTTTCCATTTCTTCAATGGTCGGTACTGTTGGAAATATGTGGAAAGTAATCTAAATCTATGTTTTGATGATTAACAAATCAATTTGAGTAAGTCTTGGCTACTAACATGTTTGTGGAAGTGTTTAAAGGATATACATTTGAAGAAAATAGAGCATGGAAGGATAAGTCGAATTCGAAGTCGACTCAGGCATCGACTTAAGGCCAAGTCGATCCCCAAGTCGACTTCAATATCGACTTCAAGGCGTCAATTCATTCCAGAGTTGAAAACGGGGAGCAAAGTTGACGAAGTCACAAACGAAGTCGACTCCGCTTGCGACTTGGGCGAAGTCGCAGACCAAGTCGACTCCAGCATCGACTTCAACATGAAAAAACCTTCCAGAGTTGAAGTCAAGACCCCGAAGTACCGAAGTCGCACCCCAAGTCGACTCCACTTGCGACTTGAGGTGAAGTCGCAGACGAAGTCGACTCCGGCATCGACTTCGATCGGGCAGAGGAGATATTTCAGAAGACAAGCTAGGATTAACTAATTTCAAGACAAGCTTGTATGAAGATGAAGATCAAGGCAACCTAGATACTCAAACTAAAACATATGAAGACTAATCCAAGTCCAAGCAAGATGCATAAACTCAACCAAGAAGTTGTACAAGATTATATGATTCAAGACTCATGGGTTCAAAGGCTTGCAAAACATGGAGCTAATGAAAGCAAGCTAAAATGAAGACAATGATTCAAAAGAAAGTGAAAAATGCAAGAGAACAACAAAATTCATGAAGGAATCCAAGCAAACTAAAGCATTCCAAGTTTTCAAGTTCATCAAGATAACTGACGAAGTGAAGTCACACACCGAAGTCGACTCCACCTGCGACTTGGGTCAAGTCGATGCCAAGTCGACCCAACCTGGAACTTGAAGTTGCTACGGACAGGCGAAGTCGCACCCGAAGTCGACTCCATCTGCGACTTGGGCGAAGTCGCACTCGAAGTGGACTCCACCTGCGACTTGGGTCGCAACGGTCGGAAAAATATTCGAACGTTGGCGCATTAACTGCGCGCCACCTACCTTCAAACGTTCGGATTCCTCCACAATTATAAAAGGCATTCATTGTAGACGAGGGAAGTAGCTGAAAATCATTAAGTGTGCATAACTCCATCTTCAAGAGCATTAAAGAGATCAAGCCAATCCAAAGAAGAAGAACTTTGCTTCAAACTGATAAAGCTCAACTTCTGAATCTTCAAAGCCAATTCTACGAGTTCTTCTCTGCGCCAAACTGCTTCTACACAACTGTAACGTGTAGATTCCTTTGTTATTTCATTTGATTGTATTAAACTTGATTTAGTTTGAGGAACTAAGATCAAGTGTAAGCAAAGTAGTGTGTGATTGGAGTGGAACTCATCACCTACTTGTGCTGAGATTTGTTGAAGCCCCCTAGAGCTGAAATCTAGAAGAGAGCAGTGGCTCTAATTATATTTGAAGAATACAATAGTGGAACCCAAGTCACAAGGAGTGTGAGCTTGGAAGAGTGGAGTAGGGAGGTTGCCCGAACCACTATAAAAATCTTGTGTGCTTGATTTATATTTCTGCTCTCTACATTATATTGCTTTCCATTTCATTTCATCAATCAAGGGGATTAAACTTTCGAGGGGTTAAGTTTTTAATTTACCAAAGAATTTTATAAGAACCCAATTCACCCCTCCCCTCTTGGGTTTTTCCATTAACTTGGGACCAACAAGTGGTATCAGAGCGGGTCTTTGAGCTTACCAAAGAGATCTTATTGACATGGCATCCCAATCTACTTCCGTTCCCGCATTTTCCGAAGGCCAATCATTTACTAGGCCACCATTGTTTGATGGGAACAATTTCGGCTATTGGAAGCTTCGTATGAAGCAACTCATTATGGCTACCGATATGGACTCTTGGATTGCAATCCAAGACGGTGTAATCTTGCCAACTGATGAAAGAGCTTCCAAATGGACCGAAGAGGAAGTAAGAACTGTAAAGAGCAATGCTAAAGCTATGAACTCACTATTTTGTGCTCTTACAGCTTCTGAATATGATAGAGTATCCTCTTGCCTAACCGCTAAAGAAATATGGGATACTTTAACATCTATTTATGAAGGAACCTCTCAAGTCCAAGGGACTAGGAGAAATATTTTGATAGGAGATTTGGAAAGCTTCAAAATGCTAGAAACAGAAAATATTTCTGAGATGTTTGCTAGATTTTCTAAAATTACTAACGCTTTGAAAGGTCTTGGAAAGGCTATCTCTGAATCTGAACAGGTTATGAAGATACTAAGGGCGCTACCTGACTCATGGGCTCCAAAGATTATGGCAATAGAAGAAGCCAAAGACTTAAATACTTTAAAGCTAGAAGATCTTATTAGCTCACTAATGTCACATGAGCTAATTAAGAAAAGAAATGAAGATAATCACAAAGGGAAGAAAAGCTATTGCACTAAAGGCCACCCACAACTCAGAAGAATCTACATCCTCATCTCACAACGATGGATGAAGAATAGCACTACTCACTCGCAAATTCGAAAGTTTGTGCGAAAAGAAAGAAACTTCAAAGACTTCAAAGAAAGACCACAAAGAGAGAAGAAGAAGGAGCCAACAAAGTGCTATAGATGCGGCGGGATGGGACATACGCCAGAAGAGAAATCAAAAGATCAACAAGAAAGGAGGGAAAGATATGAAAACAGGAAATACCAAAGGCCAAAGGGAAGAGGCATGTACGTCAATGAAGAAACTTCATCAACAAGCAGCTCCTCAACCGACGAATTTGAGGCGGCAAATTGTGCTAGAATATGCTGCATGGCGTGAATCGAACAAGAAGAAAATCTGTTGTGTTTGAACACAATGGAAGTTTTGGAAGAACAAACCATCTCAACAAAGTGCACAAGCAATGAAGAGGTAACTTCCAAACCTTTCCATTCTCAATCTAGTTATTCTTCTTTTCATGAATGCCTCAAATGTACTGAATTAAAAGAACTACAACTTGCATATGATTCATTATATGAAGAAATCAAAAAGCTAGGAAACAAGTTGTCATTGAAGAGACAACAATGTAACTCCGTTATTATTGTAAATGGAAAATTAGCTGAAAGATCATCAAAATTGAAAGATGAAAATGAATTGCTTTTGAAAGAAGTAGAGAAACTGAAAAAGGAGAACGAATCATTAAATGAATCATTAGCTAAGTTCTCTAATCCAGGAGAAAATGTAAAAATATTTCTGAACATGACCTCCCAAACAAATAAAAGAGGTCTTGGATATTATACATTTGAGCAAAAAGAAAGTGGCAAATCAAATGTGCCAATACTTGGGAAATATCAAACCAAAACTGCACCAATATACAAGCCAAAAAGAAAAAATGTTATGTGGACTAGAAGGCCAACGTTTGAACCATTATATACTTGGAGGCCTACTCCTAGATTACCAATGGCTTGCAATTTCTGCAACAAAATGGGTCATAAAGCCTATAAGTGTAACTTTAAGAAATTATATGACCATGGTGCAAAATTAATTTGGGTTCCAAGAAACACAAGATTTGGGCTTTCCAAGTTAGAGCAACAAAGATTGAATCATATTACTAACCCAAATAGACCCATAAAATGGGTACCAAAGAGATAAGATCTACTTGTTTATTTTTCAGATATGTTTCAAGGCAAAGGCAAACAACGTGTGGTTCATGGATAGCGGTTGTTCAAGGCATATGACCGGAGAAAGAAGTTTATTTCGTAAACTTAAGCCTTGCAACGATGGAACGGTTGCCTTTGGTAATAATGAGAAAGGTAAAATTAAAGGTAAAGGAAACATATATAGTATTTCAAATGCATGCATTGAAGATGTTTTGTTTGTTGAAGGACTCAAGCACAATCTAATGAGCATTAGTCAATTATGTGACAAAGGATACAAGGTTGTGTTTGAATCATCTATATGTAATGTATTTGATGGAGAACATATCATGTTTAGTGAAAAAAGACATGGAAATGTATATTTGGTTTCACTTGATGAACTAGATGGTCAATGTCTAATGTCCATTGATAATGATCCATGGGTATGGCATAAAAGGCTTGGACATATAAACATGGAAAATATAAAGACCCTATGGAAGAAGAGTTTGGTAGAAGGCTTGCCAAAGTTGAAATATGACAAAGACAAAATTTGCAAGTCATGTCAATTATCAAAACAACCTAAAATGCCTTTCTCTACCAAAAAGGAAATCTCCACCACTAGGCCACTTGAATTTGCTATACATGGATCTATATGGGCCATCCGACATTCTAACCATTAGTGGAAAGAAATATGTGTTTGTAATAGTTGATGATTTTTCAAGATTCACATGGGTAATTCTCTTAGCTAGCAAAGATTAAGCCTTCTCTATGTTTGCAACTTTTGAAAATTTGGTGCAAAATGAAAAACAAAGTACTATTATGACTATAAGAAGTGATCATGGTGGTGAATTTGAAAACAAACGATTCATAGAATTATGTAATGAAAAAGGGATTCATCATACATTTTCTGCACCAAGAACTCCACAACAAAATGGAGTAATTGAAAGGAAAAACAGAACTATACAAGAGATGGCTAGAATAATGCTAAATGAGAGCAAACTATCCAAGAGATTTTGGGGTGAAGCTGTAAGTAAAGCTTGTCATGTTTTAAATCGAGTTACCATTAGAGCAATCTTGAAAAAGACCCCATATGAGCTATGGAAAGGAAGAAAACCAAATATCTCTTATTTTCATGCTTTTGGATGCACATGCTATGTTTTGAACAATGGAAAAACCAACTTGGGAAAATCGGATGCTAAAAGTGATGAGGCAATATTCCTTGGTTACTCATCAAATAGCAAAGCATATAGACTATTCAATAAATGAAACCAAGTTATAGAAGAGTCCATACATGTTGTTTTTGATGAAACTAACTCATGCTTCAAAAGAAAAGATGATTTAAGTGATGCAGATGATATAGCAAGTAGTTTTGAAAAACTGCATATGGAAAAGCAAGAAGATTCCATGGAGGAAAGGGTAAGTGAAGGTAATAATTCCTACAAACCTCCAACTGATTTAAAATTCAAACATGCCCATCCAATTGAACAAGTTATAGGAAATGTATATGAAGGTGTAAAAACTAGAAGATCAAAACAAAATATTTGTGGACAATATGCTTTTATATCTAAGATTGAACCATCAAATATTGATCAAGCTCTTGATGATGAAAACTGGATTATAGCAATGCAAGAAGAGCTAAATCAATTTGAATGAAATCAAGTTTGGCACCTTGTTCCTAGACCAAACGATTGTACTGTTATTGGCACCAAGTGGGTATTTAGGAACAAATTAGATGAAAGTGGACTTATAGTGAGAAACAAAGCTAGACTTGTGGCAAAGGGATACTCACAAGAAGAAGGAATAGATTTTGAAGAATCCTATGCCCCGGTTGCTAGATTGGAAGCAATTCGCATCTTACTAGCTTTTGCATCTCACATGAACTTTAAATTATTTCAAATGGATGTTAAGAGTGCATTTTTGAATGGATATATAAATGAAGAGGTGTATGTGGAACAACCACCTGGATTTGAGGAAAAAGATCAATTTAAATTTGTGTACAAGTTAACGAAAGCATTATATGGCTTAAAACAAGCTCCAAGGGCTTGGTATGATAGATTAAGCAAATTTCTGATTGATCATGACTTTCAAAAAGGAAAGGTAGACACCACTTTGTTTATCAAATATAAAAAAAAGGATATATTGATCATTCAAATTTATGTTGATGATATCATTTTCGGTGCTACTAATGAGACTCTTTGTCAAGAATTTTCTGAGCTTATGCAGAAAGAATTTGAGATGAGCATGATGGGAGAGCTGAATTTCTTCCTTGGACTACAAATCAAGCAACTAAATGAAGGAATCTTCATTAATCAGTCCAAGTATATCAAAGAAATGCTGAAGAAGTTTGGCATGGACAATAACAAAGGAGCAAACACGCCTATGAGCTCAACAATCAAAATCGACAAAGATGAGAAAGGAAAAATAGTTGATCTGAAATTGTATAGAAGCATGATAGGTTCTCTATTGTATTTAACTGCTTCTAGGCCTGATATATTGTTTAGTGTGTGCATGTGCTCTAGATTTCAATCATGTCCAAAAGAATCACACTTGGTAACTGTGAAAAGAATTTTCAGATACTTAGTTGACACTACCAATTTAGGACTTTGGTATCCAAAGGGCTCTAATTTTGATCTAATCGGCTATTCGGATGTGGATTTTGCCGGTTACAAAGTAGATAGAAAAAGCACTAGTGGAACATGTCAATTTCTTGGAAGCATGTTGGTTTCATGGTTTTCAAGAAAACAAACTAGTGTTGCTCTATCTACGGCGGAAGTCGAATACATTGCCGCCGGGAGCTGTTGTGCCCAATTACTTTGGATGAAACAACAACTTAGGGACTAGGGCATGGATTTTAAAGATATACCTATTAGATGTGATAATACTAGTGTCATATGTTTAACTAAAAATCCAGTATTGCATTCTAGGACCAAACATATAGACCTTAGACATCATTTTATTAGAGAACATGTAGAAAATCATGACATATGTTTGGAATATGTAAGAACTGAAGATCAAATTGCAGATATATTCACCAAACCTCTAGCTAAAGAACTATTTTATAAAATTAGAAATGACATGGGAATGCTTGAATTAACTTAGCATAAACTAAGGGGGAGCACCTGTTTAGGGGGAGCACACCCACCTGTCTCTTACTTTACCCTTTAATTTTTGATATATTGACAAAAAGGGGGAGAAGAGAGGGATTTGAGGGATTTGAGTGTAAATGATTTGAGTCTAAGTGGTTTGGAGAAGAGATCGGGATTTGAGTCTAAGCTTTTATGATTGCTTTAAGTTTTCTAATTGAATGTTTTCAACTTAATTGTTTGCATGAGTATGACAAAATTTCAAAATGTAAACTTAGCATTTTTTAAACAATTGAAAGGTATACACTCAAATCGGTTTTGTCAATCATCAAAAATGGGGAGATTGTTGGAAATATGTGGAAAGTAAGCTAAATCTATGTTTCGATGATTAACAAATCAATTTGAGTAAGTCTTGGCTACTAACATGTTTGTGGAAGTGTTTAAAGGATATACATTTGAAGAAAATAGAGCATGGAAGGATAAGTCGAATTCCAAGTCGACTCAGGCATCGACTTAAGGCCAAGTCGATCCCCAAGTCGACTCCAATATCGACTTCAAGGCGTCAATTCATTCCAGAGTTGAAAACGGGGAGCAGAGCTGACGAAGTCGCAAACGAAGTCGACTCCGCTTGCGACTTGGGCGAAGTCGCAGACCAAGTCGACTCCAGCATCAACTTCAACATGACAAAACCTTCCAGAGTTGAAGTCAAGACCCCGAAGTACCGAAGTCGCACCCCAAGTCGACTCCACTTGAATGAAAGCAAGCTAAAATGAAGACAATAATTCAAAAGAAAGTGAAAAATGCAAGAGAACAACAAAAGGCATGAAGGAATCCAAGCAAACTAAAGCATTCCAAGTTTTCAAGTTAATCAAGATAACTGACGAAGTGAAGTCGCACACCGAAGTCGACTCCACCTGCGACTTGGGTCAAGTCGATGCCCAAGTCGACCCAACCTGGAACTTGAAGTTGCTACGGACAGGCAAAGTCGCACCCGAAGTCGACTCCATCTGCGACTTGGGCGAAGTTGCACCCGAAGTCGACTCCACTTGCCACTTGGGTCGCAACGGTCGGAAAATATTCGAACGTTGGCGCATTAAATGCGCGCCACCTACCTTCAAACGTTCGGATTCCCTCCACAATTATAAAAGGCATTCATTGTGGACGAGGGAAGTAGCTGAAAATCATTAAGTGTGCATAACTCCCATCTTCAAGAGCATTAAAGAGATCAAGCCAATCCAAAGAAGAAGAACTTTGCTTCAAACTGCTAGAGCTCAACTTCTGAATCTTCAAAGCCAATTCTACGAGTTCTTCTCTGCGCCAAACTGCTTCTACACAACTGTAACGTGTAGATTCCTTTGTTATTTCATTTGATTGTATTAAACTTGATTTAGTTTGAGGAACTAAGATCAAGTGTAAGCAAAGTAGTGTGTGATTGGAGTGGAACTCATCACCTACTTGTGCTGAGATTTGTTGAAGCCCCCTAGAGCTGGAATCTAGAAGAGAGCAGTGGCTCTAATTGTATTTGAAGAATACAATAGTGGAACCCAAGTCACAAGGAGTGTGAGCTTGGAAGAGTGGAGTAGGGAGGTTGCCCGAACCACTATAAAAATCTTGTGTGCTTGATTTATATTTCTGCTCTCTACATTATATTGCTTTCCATTTCATTTCATCAATCAAGGGGATTAAACTTTCAAGGGGTTAAGTTTTTAATTTACCAAAGAATTTTATAAGAACCCAATTCACCCCTCCCCTCTTGGGTTTTGCCATTAACTCGGGACCAACAGGTACTTGCTCTTTTGTCAGGACTCTTCTTTCACCTGTCTATGGGTTTAAGAAAAGAAAATGTGAGTCGAAACTCAATAAGAAAGTTGTATATTTTACAAGCAATTCATTTTGCAGGCAATATTTTTCATTTAAAATATCTTGGAAAGCAATTTATACCTTTTCAAAAGGTATATCTTGAAAACATAGTCCTTGTACCTATCATAGGTACGACATGCATAATGCAATGTAAAACCATGAACATGTCCTTCATAGGATGGAAGCTAGCTAGGCGACCATCTGTCCTTGTCTTCTCCCATCTCAAGGAGGACGCCGCCGGCCTTTGGCCTATCTTAGCGACTTGGCCACACCAAAGGGGGACAATCGGTCCGCTTATACCTTTCAGGTGAACCTAGTACTTTGTGCACATGAAACTTTCATAAAAACCATCTTCAACAGGTTAGCTTGATTTTTCATTCATAAACTTAGATCACATTGTTTTTCATAACATTTATCAAAGAAATTTTGCAAGATCATCTTGTAAATAAAAAATCATTTCAATACAAATTTAACTAAAGAATGGCCATCCTTAAATACATTAGAAATAATTTCAATAATCATGTCAAAATAGTTAGAGCAAAATTTGCATTTATTTACAACAATTTAGAAAAATAAATCATTTAAAAAATTGCGTGCTTACCTGTCTCACTTTAGCTTTCCAAGTCTGCCTTTTCTTTGCACTTTCCTACATGAGAATGATATAACATTCATATATTTCTCTTGCTTACATCAAACTTAGTTTTCTAACCCATTTTCATTAACATACATAATCCATTTGACTTCTCAAGTCCTTATGTATATACAGCACATATTTCTACATTACATCGGCTATTACACATCATATTTAATCCCATAAATAGGGTAATCATTCAATCACTTAATAATCATTCAATAATCATTATTTAAAGGTTCATTACCTTCCATACACCAATTTTTACTTATTTTCCAAAATTTTACACATCGGTGCTCATTTTAAGCACACGTTGTTGCCTTAAACCTCATTAATTAATCCTAAAATTTGAAATTAATATCATGCATCTAAACAGATGTATATTCACGAAATTTATCATACTTTCATGCATTTTTGCCCATAATCAATTTCCATAAGTCATTTACCACTTATGCATGTCCATCCTTCCACATATATCCATTTCACAACACATACATGATGCATTTCATAAAATTTTCCAATTCATTAACTTGGTCCATATTTCAGCATAATTATCATCCTTAATTAATACTTTATTTAGGGTATTCTTATGGAGTTTTAATCCACTAATCATAGGTTTCCAAAACAGCAACTTTGGAACCCGTTTTTCACACTTTCAACGTATCTTTCGGTACTTAACCTATAACAGTTTTATAATTCTGAATTTTCAACAATTAATCCGACTTTTCCCAACCCAAATCTAGGATATTAACACATATTTAACATCCATAATCTAACTCCTCTAACAACAGCAACTTTCATGTTGGGCATCTTTTTCACTCCATTTTGCATGTTCCTACTTAGGCCCTAAAATTCTAGATTTAAGGCAAGGTTAATTCATTCATTTTGGTCATTCAAAGTACCCTAAATTTAGAGTAATTTACCCTCTAAATCATCCATAATTCACTTAAGCATACTTATACAACATACATGTCACAAAAACATGGAAATCGGGTCATATACATAACCTTAAATTCCATTCCTTCTAAAATTCATATCTTAGGCTTAAATCAACATATGTATTTTACCAAAGCATGATTCATAGTCTAAACTGTTGGAAACATGTGGAAAACAAGTTAAATCTATGTTTTGATGATTAACAAATCAATTTGAGTAAGTCTTGGCTACTAACATGTTTGTGGAAATGTTTAAGGCATATACACTTGAAGAAAATAAAGCATGGAAGACCAAGTCGTAGTCTAAGTCGACTCCAAGATCGACTTCAAAAAGCCCAAACTGTCCAGAGTTGAAAATGGGAGAAGAACAAGTGAAGTCGCAGGCCAAGTCGACTCCAGGTGCGACTTAGGAAACCAAGTCGCAGACGAAGTCGACTCCAGAATCGACTTCAAGCATCCAGAGTTGAAAATGGGAGAAGAACAAGTGAAGTCGCAGGCCAAGTCGACTCCAGGTGCAACTTAGGAAACCAAGTCGCAGACGAAGTCGACTCCAGCATCGACTTCAAGCATCCAGAGTTGAAAAAGTGGAAACGGACATGACGAAGTCGCAGGCGAAGTCGACTCCAGGTGCGACTTGGGCGAAGTCGCAGACGAGGTCGACTCCAACTTCGACTTGAGGAGTTCAGACTTGAAGATTGAAGTTTCAATCTTATTCCAAGGATCCATTTGGACTTTATCAAATCCAAATAAGATGCAAAGTTCATTCTCAAAAAGCAACTGAAGTTTCTTGAAGATCAAAAGCTAAGATTCATATTCAAAGTTCAAATCAAGTCTATCAAGTCCAAAGCTAATCTTCAAGCTTATTCCAAATGAAGCAATATCCAAGTCATGAAGACCAATTTAACAAAGTTCAAGCCAGTTCAAGAAGATCAAGGTGTTCTTGCAAAAGACCACGCCAAGTCGCAACCCAAGTCGACTTCAGGATCGACTTCAGTTGAGGACTGAAGGCCAAGTTGACTCAGACTCGGACTTGGAAATCTGAAGAAATGGAGTCGCACACGAAGTCGACTCCAGGTGCGACTTGGAAGCCAAGTCGCAGGCCAAGTCGACTCCACATGCGACTTGGGTCGCAACGGTCAGAATTTATTCGAACGTTGGCGCATTAAATGCGCGCCACCTACCCTCTAACGTTCGGATTCCCTCCAAAATTATAAATAGCATTCATGGTGGATGAGGGAAGTAGCTGTGAATCATTAAGTGTGCATAACTACTATATTCAAGAGCTCTAAAGAGATCAAGCAATTCAAAGAGGAAGAACTTCACTTCAAGTTGCAAGAGCTATATTTCAGAATCTTCAAAGCCATTACAACAAGTTCTTCTCTGCGCCAAAACTGCTACTACACAACTGTAAAGTGTAGTTTTCTTATTGTTTCATTTGTTTGTATTGAACTTGATTTAGTTTGAGGAACTAAGATCAAGTGTAAGCAAAGTAGTGTGTGATTGGAGTGTAACTCATCACCTACTTGTGCTGTAATTTGTTGATGCCCCCTAGAACTAGAATCTAGAAGAGAGCAGTGGCTCTAATTGTATTGAGAGAATACAATAGTGGAACCCAAGTCACAAGGAGTGTGAGCTTGGAAGAGTGGAGTAGGGAGGTTGCCCGAACCACTATAAAAATCTTGCGTGTTTGATTTATTTATCTTCTCTCTACATTATATTGCTTTCCATTTCGTTTCTTCACAAAGGGGACTAGATTAATCCGGGGTAAAGCTTCTGTTTAAGTTGTAAATTTTAAATTACCCAATTCACCCCTCCCCTCTTGGGTTTTTCCATCAAACTCGGGACCAACATAAACATGATACTAATCCAAATCAGCAACTTAACATATTTATTTTGGATATTTCAAGTTAGGTTTTCAATCCATGTCCAATCCTAATCTCCATTTCAACTTCATAGATCATTGAAATTCATATACATCTTTTAATACTCATTCAATATTAAATCAAATGGCATGCTAAATCACCATTTAAGGATTCTTTGTGAATCATACTCACATCCATAATCTTGAAGTAGGAAACTTAGAATGAAAGGATTTAACACATACCTACTTGATTGTTGCAACTTTGATCCTAATCAACTTAAGCTAAATTTTTCCTTCTTTTTCCCTTTCTTTTTCCTCCTTTTTTCTTCCTCCTTGTTGGGGTTCCCTTGGGCGTGCAAGGCTGCTGATTTGTGGGAGTGTTTGCTACTTAGAAAAATTTTTCTAACCTCTCCCTCATGGCCGTCCACCCATATATATAAGAGCTGGATTTTTCAACTTGTGGACCCCACTTTGAGCATGATTTTAAGGGTAAGTTAATGCACTTTTATCCCTTGTTGTGCTGTCCAATTTGTGGCCAAGTAAAATTATATTTTAAACAGATTTTTAAGTAGCAAAATCTGCTATAAATCTAGCTCAACTTGCTGTCTCCTTGTACACGTCCATATAGCTGCCTCTTTTGCCAAAATTTTCCACACTTTGGCAGCTTTAATTTAATGGTAATTTATGTACCTCTGCATGACACCCCTTGTTGTCTACTGTTTGATCTATCAATGGGCAGCTGATATCAACGATTTTCCATGATTTTTTCCACATGAATTAATGCTCATTTATGCACCTTTGCATGCTAGCTACTTAGGATCATGTATTATGTAAATAAAAAAATGCAAAAATACACATAGCATCTGGTTTGGACGTTGTATGCATGCCACCTTACCTATGATCCTTTGAGCTCTCCTTTAGCCCCATAAATTCCAACGTAAATGCAGGGATAATTCCAGGGAATTTGCTTTTTATAATAATTCACAAATTACCCTATATTTGAGCTGCATTTGACACCTATTTGAGCCATTAAAATTGCATTTAATCCATGCACTATTTGCCTTTAATGCATGGTACTTTTGTGGCGCAAAAGTCAACTGTATACACCTTTTTCTATTCAGGCATTTTTCCAGCATAATTTGCTTAATCTAATCCTTCCAACATGTTAATCTCATGATTTTATTCAACCGTTTCATATTTCATCTCAATCCAACTTTTCTAGCTCAAGTTATAACCATTTGAAGTTAACGGTTGAATTTTGAATATAAACAATTAATTGTCACACTAATTTCATCGTAATAATTCATAATCCAATAATCCCATAAGGTTAAGCCCATCATTATCTACTTACCTTTCAAATTTCACTTGAATCCGCCTTACAAGCGTTAAGTTATGAATTTTCTAGTATTTTTTTACTTAGCTTGATAATTCTTATAAATCAAACCATATTATTTAAGATAATTATTCATGATATATTGATAAGTTTCAATCACCATCAAACTACTTGTGAAAACTCGATCTTAGACACGTGTATAAAACCCTAGGGTTGTAAACCCTAGGTAATATATTTGGAAAATATACATTCATGAGTATGAAAATATGTGGGAATAGATGTTAAAATAATTATTTATGAAATTCGGATGAATAGTGCATGTGAATAGTAACCTTGGGATTAAGACACATGATTAAGAGTTAATTATTTGGATTAACCTAATCACAAAAAGACAAAAAAGGAGATTTAATCACTACAGGACGAAATAGCAATACTTTTTGATATTTTAATAGAATTTCGGATTTTAGTGAAAAATAAAGAAAAATTCATAAATTGCAATCCGGATGTCGGATTTAGATGAAATTTTTATGGATGATCAAATATTTATGATGAGTGGTTTGAGATATGATGAAAATCATGAATCAAAGGCCAAGATTTATCATAAAAAAGTAGCCCACTTTTTCATTTAATTTTTCATTAATTAAAAGTCAAATATCATTAATTAAAAATCTATTTAATTAAATGCAATTGTGCTCAAAGTCCAAAAGGGGGGCTGGATGTGCAGGGGCTGTGGGATTTTGAGCCAATCCAATGGCCCACAATTGATCTTATCATGTAATCAATGGTTGAAATTAATTAGTTTAAAAATAATTAATTTTAATTAATTAAAAAAATCATTAAATAGGGTTGCTATAAGGGGGCATGAGCAGGGTAGGAAAGGGCTGCACAAAGCTCCAAGAGTTGCATGGGATTTGAAGAAAAAATTAGAATTTAATACCTCAAGCATGGGAGGGTTTAAATTGTAATTTGATGAAAAATTGAGGAGTATAAATAGGGGCAAGGTGATAACGTCCAAGGCACCCCATTCTCAACTCAATTTTGAGAAATCTAAGTCTCCCCACTCCCAAATTCGTTTTAGGTTGTGAGAGAAAGAAGAAGAGAAAGTTAGAGAGAGAAAGTATGAAAAGAAGAAGGATATCTCCACTCCGGGTAAGTGAATTCTACCCAAATTTCTTTTGGATGTTAAGTGAGGTAAAACCTTGCTTAGATAATGTTTAAACATAAGAAAATAAGTATAGTTATAATGCATAATTGGAATTATGCCAAAATATCAAAAATTTGGAGCAAAGATAGAGCATTCGGGAAAATCAGGTATGATATGTGAAAATAATGCTCCAATATTACTAAATGATGATATGGGATGAATATTTATGATAGTTATGATGTTGGGATGATAATATATTAATTTCATGATTTTTAAATTTAAGGATTATGCTTAAGAGAAATTATGTTGATTTTCGGTATATGGAGAAAATGATTTAATTAGACAAATTAATGATGATAAATTCCAAATTCATGAATTTTCCCATGATATACTAACTAAGAGCTATGTCATGGTATTTATATTTTTGGAACCCATGAACAGTAACCCACGTTGATGTGAATAGTAAACATGAACAGTGATCCCGTGAACAGTGATCATGAATAGTAACTCATGAACAGTAATCGAGAACAGTGATGATGAATAGTACCATGAACAGTAAAAAAGCGTAAATTGGGTGGAAAAAATGAGATTAGTATTTATATCTTAAAGAATATATAGATAGAATTTTTAAAGGGATTTATGGATAAAAAAAATTCATATAAAGAGGAATAACAAAGTATCTTTATAAGATTAACCACTGTAGGAATGAGGTAATGAATGATTATAAAGCATGCATGAGAATCAATCTAAGACATGGAATGATATAGATAAAATATCATTTTTCCTTGTATAGGAAAAAGAAACGAAAAGGTGGAGGACACGAACTGAGGAGGTAAGCAAGCAAACTTTTTTTAAAAAAATGTAATTTTATTGCTTCATTGTAAGCAAGCAACCCTTTCAAAAATGATGATTTTTAAAAGTTTGGAAATGTTTACTGTTTTATGAAATATATTTAAGGATGGTCATTGCTATACTGCTTTACATAAAAAGATTGCCAACTTGCTTATTAAATGCCTTTATGAAAATTTTATGGACATGTCATGCCGGCATATGTGTATGTAGGAACATGGTGCACAATGAAGAGGCTTTGGTGGAGGTAAACAGCAGATCGAGAATCCCCCTTCACTATTGCCAAGTCGCTAGGGCTGCAGCCGGTGGCGTCCTCCCAAGAGGTGGGGGCACAAGGAAAGTCATGAATGAATGAATCCATTGCATTCTCATGAAATGCATGAAAAGGTTTCTGTCCCGTTGGTAATTGATCACTTGGTAAGTGTCTCCTACCAAATGGGGAGAAATGAATTTGAATGAAAGGAAAATGTTTACTTGCCAAAGAAAAAGGCTTGCTTACTGACTATTATTACTCATATGTGTTTTCGAAATGACAAACAGGCGATGGAGCTAACTCATAAACGATGCCAGGTAGAAATGACCTACAAATTTAATTGCAATTCTATGTATGCGTCCAGAGGGACAAATGTATGATAATCATGTCGAAGACATGTTTTATGGATATTACAAACATGATTGTACTTATGTGAATTATTTCAATAAAAAGAAGATATGAATGGTTTTGTGATGATATGGATAAGTCTATTATGAATAAAGTGCATGCTTATGTGATGAAAGAAAAAGAAAGAATTTTTTTTTTGGACAAGATCTAATTAAGTACCCGCCGCGTGATCAGGTCAATAATCCTGACTCACATTTACCAATCAAAATCGGTCCCGGAGTAAGGCTTCTAGGCTCCCCAGTTTGGGGCGCCACAGAAGATGGTATCATAGCAAAAATTGGTAAATAGGCGGGAGAAGGAAAAAATAAAGGATGATGAAAGGATAGGTCTGATACCACAAAAGTAGTATCAGAGCAAAGATTGGTAAATAGGCGTGGAAAGACAAAAATTAAGAATGGTGATAGAAAAAGAATGATACCATAGAATTTAGGAATAGAGCATGGATTGATAGATAAGCATGAAAAGAAAGAACTAATGTCTAGATCTACATGTTTAAGAGGTTATGATACTTCTATGATATTGATATGAAATGATATATATGTGAGAAACATATATAGATGTGTGTGACATATATGCTTGAATATGAATAATGTTATGAATATTATAAATGTTAGTATTATAAGAATGTTATGATACTAACCAAAGTTTTGTGCATATAGAAAGCACAAATGCCAACTATAAGAGCCAAAGCTAGGCTGAATAAAGGGAAGGCACCAATAGGAGAATCGGTTAGCCAACCCGAAGTAGGAGAAACTTGTAAACAGACCGAAAGGTCCGAGTCAAGAGGATAGACGTCAAGGACCCGACAACGACGGGAAGATGGTAGCTCTGAATTCCAGGTAGAAAGGAGAGCTAACCAAGAAAGGCAGATAGAAGAAAGGATAGCTGCAACCGTGGAAAAGGCAATGCAGCAATGGGCAACCTAGGCCACCGATATAATACAAGGTATGAGGGAGAGAAATCGGCAGGCCCCGCCACAAGGTGATAATGGGGAAAGACCTGGCCCATCGGTCAACCTCAATTTTTCTAGAGGTATAGAAGATGCCCTCCTAGAGGCTGATAGAAAGGCTATTAATGTCTTCCTTGCCCAACGACCCCCTAAGTTTGCTGGGGAACCAGATCCCATCATTGCAGAGCAATGGATCATGGAGATTAAAAAATTATTTAGGATTTTACCCTGCAATGATCAACAAAAAGTTCTATGTGCTACCCACCTGCTAGTAAAAGACGCTTATGAATGGAGGGAAACATTGATGGCTACTATGCCACGCCCAGGGCAGGTCACGTGACAAGAATTTTTGGAAGAATTTAATAAAGAATATTTTCCAGTAGGCTTGCAAAGCCAAAAAGTGATAGAGTTTGAGAAACTCTACCAAGGCAAGATGATGGTGACTGAGTATGCAATACAATTCAATGCCTTGGTTAGGTATGTACCATGGATCGCCAATGTGTTAGAAAATAAGGCACAGAGGTTCCAATGTGGGCTGAGACCCTAATTAAGGGAGGGACTAGCCCCATTACTAATAAGAGATTATGCCTCTAGTATAGAAAGAGCTAGGGCATTAGAAATGGAGTCTATGAGGACACAGGAGCTTAGGCAAGCTCAAGTGCAATTCTTCTCGGCTCCCGAGGAAAATGAGGCCAAGAAAGGGAAAAATGAGAAGGCAATGGATGGAAAGGAGGAATCCAGTTCCAAGGGAAAGAGGACCTCACCTTGTAAAACCTACCATAAGCACCACTCTGGCGAATGCCTCCAAGGATTGAGGAAATGTTTTAAGTGTGGTCAAGCGGGACATATGGCTCGGGAATGCAGAACGACCAAGTGCTTCATATGTGGCCAAGTCAGGCATATATCATTCAACTGCCCAAAGAAACCACAGGAAGCTCCCAACTCGAGGAAGGTTGGACAAGCAGATAGTCCCCACCGTAGCCAACAATCCTGTGCGTGTCCAAGCCCTCACCGGAATGGAGTCTCAAGAAATAGAGGACAAAGTGGTTACAAATATGATTTAAATTTTAGAAAATTCACTATTTAATACAAAAGTGCTAAGCATTTATTGAAATCAACCAGTACACAACCACACACGCACTATGGGTGGAGAGAACCAGTAGTACCATGAATCCCCAGAATATAAAATGGCAAGTAAAGAACCAAGTATGCAAGGCATGATAAGCATGATGATATTTAATCCTATGATAGAAATTGAGGCTAAATAGATGGGGTGCAATGATGAAGGGAATTGTTTGAAATTATTTTTTTTCCAATCCCAATACATTTAAAGATAGACAAGAAAAAGGAGGGATTTCCTCCGTATGAATTAGCAAAAGCCAGAAAAGGCTAATATGCTTTTGGATATAGATGTCTAATTATGCAGAAAAAGAATAATGGAATATTTTAAGGGCAACAGGTTTCGGGATGAAACCTATTGTAAGGAGGGAGGATTGTTAAACCCCGATCTTAAACACGTGTATAAAACCCTAAGGTTGTAAACCCTAGGTAATATATTTGGGAAATATACATTCATGAGTATGAAAATATGCGGGAATAGAGGTTAAAATAATTATTTATGAAATTCGGACAAATAGTGCACGTGAATAGTAACTCTGGGATTAAGACATGTGATTAAGAGTTAATCACTTGATTAACCTAATCACAAAAAGACGAAAAAGGAGATTTAATCACTACAGGACGAAATAGTAATACTTTTTGATATTTTAATAGAATTTCGGATTTTAGTGAAAAATAAAGAAAAAATCATAAATTGCAATCTGGATGTCGGATTTAGATGGAATTTTTTATGGATGGAAAATATTTATGATGAACATGATGAATGGTTTGAGATACGATGAAAATCCTGAATTAAAGGCCAAGATTTATCATAAAAAAGTAGCCCACTTTTTCATTTAATTTTTAATTAATTAAAAGTCAAATATCATTAATTAAAAATCACTTTAATTAAATGCAATTGTTCTCAAAGTCCAAAAGGGGGGCTGGATGTGCAGGGTTGTGGGATTTTGAGCCAAATCCAATGGCCCACAATTGATCTTATCATGTAATCAATGGTTGAGATTAATTAGTTTAAAAATAATTAATTTTAATTAATTAAAAAATATTAAATAGGGCTACTATAGGGGGCATGAGCAAGGTAGGAAAGGCGCTGCACAAAGCTCCAAGAGTTGCATAGGATTTGAAGAAAAAATTAGAATTTAATACCTTAAGCAAGGGGGTAAATTGTAATTTGATGAAACATTGAGGAGTATAAATAGGGGCAAGGTGAGAACATCCAAGGCAACCCATTCTCAACTCAAGTTTGAGAATTCTAAGTCTCCCCACTCCCAATTCATTTTAGGTTGTGAGAGAAAGAAGAAGAGAAAGTTAGAGATAGAAAGTATGAAAAGCAGAAGGATATCTCCACTCCGGGTAAGTGAATTCTACCAAAATTTCTTTTGGATATTAAGCAAGGTAAAACCTTGCTTAGATAATGTTTAAACATAAGAAAATAAGTATAGTTATAATGCTTAATTGGAATTATGCCAAAATATCAAAAATTTGGAGCAAAGATAGAGCATTCGGGAAAATCATGTACGAAATGCGAAAATAATGCTCCAATATTGCTAAATAATGATATGGGATAAATATTTATGATATTTATGATGTTGGGATGATGATATATTAATTTCATAATTTTTTGATTTAAGGATTATGCTTAAGAGAAATTATGTTGATTTTCGGTATATGGAGAAAATGATTTAATTAGCCAAGTTAATGATGCTAAATTCAAAATTCATGAATTTTCCCATGATATACTAATTAAGAGCTATGTCATGGTATTTTTATTTTTGGAAAAAATGTCAATTTTTTGGAACCCATGAACAGTAACCCATGTCGTTGTGAACAGTTACCTTGGGTGAACAGTAAATGTGAAGTGTGATCATGAACAGTAATCCATGAAAAGTGATCGAGAACAGTGATGATGAACAGTACCATGAACAGTAAAAGCGTAAATTGGGTGAAAAAAATGAGACTAGTATTTATATCTTAAAGAATATATAGATGAAATTTTTAAAGAGATTTATGGATAAAAAAATCCATATAAAAAGGCAATTACCAAGTATCTTTATAAGATTAACCACTATAGGAATAAGGTAATGAATGATTATAAAGGATGCATGGGAAAATATCTTTATAAGACATGGAATGATATAGATAAAATATCATTTTTCCTTGTATAGGAAAAGGAAATGAAAAGGTGGAGGACACGGACAGAGGAAGTCAGATGAATGATTTGTAAATGTTTGGAAATGTTTACTGTTTTATGAAATATACTTAAGGTTGGCTATTCTTATGCTGCTTTACATGAAAAGATAGTCAACTTGCTTATTAAATGCCTTTATGAAAATTTTATGGACATGTCATGCAGGCATAAGTGTATGTATGAACATGGTGTACAATGAAGAGGCTTTGGTGGAGGTAAAAAGCAGATCGAGAATCCCCCTTCACTATTGCCAAGTCGCTAGGGCTGCGGCCAGCGGCATCCTCCCAAGAGGTGGGGGCACAAGAAAAGTCATGAATGAATGAATACATTGCATTCTCATGAAATGCATGAAAAGGTTTCTGTCACATTGGTAATTGATCACTTGGTAAGTGTCTCCAACCAAATATGGAGAAATGCATTTGAAAGAAAGGAAAATGTTTACTTGCCAAAGAAAAAGGCTTGCTTACTGAGTATTATTACTCATATGTGTTTTCGAAATGACAAACAGGCCATGGAGCTGACTCATAAACAATGTCAGGTAGAAATGACCTGTAAATTTAATTGCAGTTCGAGAACAGTAATCCATGAACAGTGATCCACGAACAGTGATGATGAATAGTACCATGAACAGTAAAAAGCGTAAATTGGGTGAAAAAAATGAGATTAGTATTTATATCTTAAAGAATATATAGATGGAATTTTTAAATGGATTTATGCATAAAAAATCCATATAAAGAGGCAATTACCAAGTATCTTTATGAGATTAACCACTATAGGAATGAGGTAATGAATGATTATAAAGCATTCATGGGAAGCAATCTAACACATGGAATGATATAGATAAAATATCATTTTTCCTTGTATAGGAAAAGGAAATGAAAAGGTGGAGGACACGGACTAAGGAAGTCAGCAAGCAAACTTTTCTTTTTAAAATGTTATTTTATTGCTTCATTGTAAGCGAGCAACCCTTTTAAAAATGATGATTTGTAAATGTTTGGAAATGTTTACTGTTTTATGAAATATATTTAAGGATGACCATTCCTATGCTGCTTTACATGAAAAGATTGTCAACTTGCTTATTAAATGCCTTTATGAAAATTTTATGGACATATCATGCAGGCATAAGTGTATGTATGAACATGGAGGCTTTGGTGGAGGTAGAAAGCGGTTTGAGAATCCCCCTTCACTATTGCCAAGTCGCTAGGGTGGCGGCCAGCGGCATCCTCCCAAGAGGTGGGGGCACAAGGAAAGTCATGAATGAATGAATACATTACATTCTCATGAAATTCATGAAAAGGTTTCTGTCACATTGGTAATTGATCACTTGGTAAGTGTCTCCAACCAAATGTGGAGAAATGCATTTGAAAGAAAGGAAAATGTTTACTTGCCAAAGAAAAAGACTTGCTTACTAAATATTATTACTTATATGTGTTTTCGAAATGACAAACAGGCTATGGAGCTGACTCATAAACGATGCCATGTAGAAATGACCTGCAAATTTAATTACAGTTCGAGAACAGTAATCCATGAACAGTGATGATGAACAGTAGAAAGCGTAAATTGGGTAAAAAAATGAGATTAGTATTTATATCTTAAAGAATATATAGATGAAAATATTAAAGGGATTTATAGATAAAAAAAATCCATATAAAGAGGTAATAACCAAGTATCTTTATAAGATTAACCTCTATAGGAATGAGGTAGTGAATGATTATAATGCATGCATGGGAAGCAATCTAAGACATGGAATGATATAGATAAAATATCATTTTTCCTTGTATAGGAAAAGGAAATGAAAAGGTGGAGGACACAGACTAATGAATTCAGCAAGCAAACTTTTTCTTTTAAAATGTTATTGTATTGCTTCATTGTAAGCAAACAACCCTTTTGAAAATGATGATTTATAAATGTTTGGAAATGTTTACTGTTTTATGAAATATATTTAAGGATGGTCATTCCTATGCTTCTTTACATGAAAAGATGTCAACTTGCTTATTGAATGACTTTATGAAAATTTTATGGACATGTCATGCAGGCATAAGTGTATGTATGAACATGGTGTATAATGAAGAGGCTTTGGTGGAGGTAGAAAGCGGTTCGAGAATCCCCCTTCACTATTGCTAAGTTGCTAGGGCTGCGGCCGGTGGCGTCCTCCCAAGAGGTAGGGGCACAAGGAAAGTCATGAATGAATGAAAGCATTGCATTCTCATGAAGTGCATGAAAAGATTTCTATCCCATTGGTAATTTATTACTTGGTAAGTGTCTCCTACCAAATGGGGAGAAATGCATTTGAATGAAAGGAAAATGTTTACTTGCCAAAGAAAAAGGCTTGCTTACTGAGTATTATTACTCATATATGTTTTCGAAATGACAAACAGGCTATGGAGCTGACTCATAAACGATGCCAGGTAGAAATGACCTGCAAAATTAATTGCAGTTCTATGTATGCGTCCAGAGGGACAAATGTATGATAATCATGTTGAAGACATGTTTTATGGATATTACAAACATGATTGTACTTATGTGAATTATTTCAATAAAAAGAAGATATGAATGGTTTTGTGATAATATGGATAAGTCTATTATGAAAAAAGTGTATGTTTATGCGATGAAAGAAAAAAAAAAGAAATTTTTTTTTGGACAAGATCTAATTAAGTACCCTCCGCGTGATCAGGGCAACAATCCTGACTCACATTTACCAATCAAAATCAGTTCCGGAGTAAGGCTTCTAGGCTTTCCAGTTCGGGGCGCCACACTACTTTAATCCCATTGACCCATTCGGCTTATGATGATTACTAGAATCACTAATTCTAATCCTTAGCCCTAATTGCAATAACTAACCAAAATAAAAAAATCATCCAAAATTCAATTAAATAACATATAAATCACATGTATATGTTCAATGCATACATTTGAGTCCTACATAGGTTGGGGTTTCACAATCCTCCCCTCTTATAACAGGTTTCGTCCCGAAACCGTCTATTCTTTAAATAACTGGGGGTATTTCCGTTCCACTTCTTCTCTTAGCTCCCATGTGGCTTCGTTTTCGGAATACCGGTTCCATTGTAACTTTACGTATTCGATTTCTAGATTCCGAAGCTTTTGTATCTTTTGATCCAAGATTCTAACTAGCCTTTCTTCATAGTTCAAATATTCTTGAATCGGTAGGTTTTCAGCAACTATTACATGGGTCGGGTCCGCAACATATTTCCTAAGCATAGAGATGTGGAATACATTATGGACTAAAGCTAATGCCGGGGGTAAGGCTATTCTATACGCTAATTTTCCAATCTTCTCCAATACCTCAAATGGTCCAATATACCTGGGATTTAGCTTTCCTCTTTTCTCAAATCTTGTAACTCCCTTGAATGGCGTGACCTTTAGGGTTTGCAGAAAAGTTCCAAGTTGCCCAACACATAGAAAGTTGGCGCCTAGGCACCAATACGCATCCGTATGAGCAGATTTCAGTGCGTGTGCTGCGCATTATCACTCTATAAATAGATCCTAGGGGTTTGTGCACGGAAAACGACTGAGGGAGAGAGCCTAGGAACGGAATTACACGAAAGAGAAAGACGAAAACGCTATCAAAGCATAGATTGAAGAGAGGATTCAACTCCGTTGGTGGAAGCCGCCGGAAAACTAGTTTTCTCTTATTTTTTCTATTTTTCTTTCTCTGCTTTGATGGATACTTTCAATATGGATGTAATGGATGTTATGATTATGTCTCTGAACTAAACATCTATTAGATGGATAGTTAGGATGAATTGAACTCTAAACTATATTGTCTCGGTTCCTTGAAATTTAGGAACGAATATTTGATATTATATGTGATTGTGTGTGATTTACCTTTGTATGTGTGGTTTTAATGCTTTTCACAATATTAGCTACCTTGTAAGATGATTTAATTGCTTGATTTATCCTTGGAAGGGAAAAATCTCTGCTAGTTCCATATGCAGGGCATAGGTGTCCTCTTTGTAAGGGGAGTTGTTTAACAGATAGGAATATACCGTTAAATCCTGTGTAGTCACTAAACAGGTTATGCACTCATCAATTTCACTCTATTTAATGGCATAGGAACATAGCAATCAAATAGGGTGTAATTATCTTTATATAGTGTTGGAAGATATATATAAAGATTATTGAACTTGGGCTAGTAAATTCATACACAATCCAATTAAAAGAACCAATGCGATATAGTTTAGATTCAAGGATTCAGAGCTATCCATCAACCATCCCAGATTAGTAACCCCGTTTCTAGTATCCCGCAGTTCCGTGGACTCTATTCTGATTTATTCTTGCAGTTGTTAGCTTTACTTTAAATTCATAAACTCTGAATTTTCTACCCACCGAAAGCAATTAAACTAATTAAAAATTTCAGTTAACAATTTCTCATGGGAACGATACTCTACTCACTCTTTATTACTTGACACGACACGTATACTTGCATAAATAGCGAACATTTTAATTGATATATACGTAGCTCGTCATCAACTCATGTGACATGAGTGAACTTATGAGATCTTCAAACCGTAGCATGTTAAGGTCCTTTACTTCCTCAATGACCGTGATCTTGGGAGTCCATGATTCGGGTAGCTATATGAAACTCCAATCTTAGACACGTATATAAAATCCTAGGGTTATAAACCCTAGGTAATGTATTAATAAAATATATATTCATGAGTATGAAAACATGTGTATTAGAGGTTAAAGAAATTGTGGGATTAAACCACGTGAATAGTAATCGGGGATTAAGACACATGATTAAGAGTTAATCACTTGGATTAACATAATCACAAAAAGACAAAAAGGAGATTTAATCACTACAGGACGAAATAGCAATTCTTTTTTATATTTTAATACAATTTTGGATTTTAGTGAAAAAATAAAGAAAAACTCATAATTTGCAATTCGGACAACAGATTTCGATGAAATTTTTTATGGATGGTTAAAAATCAATGATGAACATAATGAATGGTTTAAGATTTGATGAAAATCCTAAATTAAGGGTCAAGATGAAACGTCAAAAGGAGATCAAAAAGTAGCTTAACTTTTCATTAATTCTACTTTTGACTTTTTATTAAAATTAAATAATTAAAAAACAAAAAAATTAAATGAAAAGTAGCAATGGCAGGGGCGTGAGCAGGGGGTGGATGAGATTTTTACCAAAATCAATGGTCCATATTCATCATCATCAAAAATCAAGGGCTAGGATTAAATTTGCTTAAATTAATTAATTTTAAAAATAATAAATAATAAATAAAAATAGGGCTGCCATAGGGGGGCTGAGCTTCTGTAGGTGGGCTGCACATAGCTCAATGCACCTTTTGAAAATTAGAAAAAAATACATTTATAATTTAATACCTCAAGCAAGGGGGTAAATTCCAATTTGATGAAAAATCAAAAACTATAAATAGGGGCAGGGGTGGACGTCCAAAGGCACATCATTCCAGCTCAACCTTGAGAAATTCAAGCCTTTCCCACCCCCAAATTCGTTTTAAGAGAGAAAGAGAAGGTTAGAGAGAGAAAGTGAGGAGGAGAGGAGGAGTTATTCACTTCGGATAAGTGAATTTTATCCAAATTTCTTTTGAATATTAAGTAGGATAAAACCATGCTTAGATAATGCCTAAGCATGAGAAAATAAGTAAAGTTATAATGCCTAATTGGAATTATGCCAAAACATCAAAAATTTAGAGCAAAGATAAAGCATTTGGGAAAAAAGCATATGATATGTGTAAATAATGCTCCAATATTGATAAATGATGATTTGGGATGAATCATTATGATAATTATGATGTTGAAATGATGATATATTAATCTCATAATTTTTCGAATTAAGGATTATGCTTAAGTTAAATTATGTTGATTTTTAGTATATGGAGAAAATGATTGATTTTGCCAAGTTAATGATGATAAATTAAAAATTTATGAATTTTCCCATGATATACTAACTGAGAGCTATATCATGGTATTTTTTATTTTTGAAAAAAATGTCAATTTTTGGAACCCATGAACTGTAACCCACGTTGCTGTGAATAGTAACCTCGGCTGAACAGTAACCCATGAATAGTGATCATGAACAGTGATGATGAACAATACCATGAACAGTAAAAAGTGTAAACTAGGTGGAAAAAAATGAGATTTCCATCTATATCTTAAAGAATATATAGATGGAATTTTTAAAGGAGTTTATGGATAAAAAATCCATATAAGGAGGTAATGACCAAGTATCTTTATAAGATTAACCTCTATAGAAATGAAGTAATGAATGATTATAAAGCATGCATGGGAAGCAAACTAAGACATGAAATGATATAGATAAAATATCATTTTTCCTTTTATAGGAAAAGGAAAGGAAAATGTGGAGGACAAACTGAGGAGGTAAGCAAGCTATATGCTTTCTAAAATATTTTTAAATGATTACAAATTGTTTGCTCACATGTTTTATGAATTATATTTAAGAATGACCATTCCTATAATGCTTTCCCTGAAATGATTGCTAACTGCTTGTTAAATTATTTTCTAAATAATTTATCAAATTTTATGGAGCATGTCATGCCGGCATATGTATGAACATGGTGCACAAGGAAGAGATTTGGTGGAGGTAGTAAGTGGATCAGAGGGTCCCCCTTCACTATTGCCAAGTCGCAAGGGCTATGTGCCGGCGGCGTCCTACCAGAGGTTGGAGGCACAAGGAAAGTCATGAATGAATGAATGCAAGAAAAAGTTTTTATCCCATTGGTAATTGATCACTTGGTAAGTTTCTCCTACAAAATGGGGAGAAATGCATTTGAATTAAAGGAAAATGTTTACTTGCCAAAGAAAAAGGCTTTCTTACTGAGTATTATTACTCATATGTGTTTTCAAAATGACAAACAGGCTATGAAGCTGACTCATAAAGGATGCCAGGAAGAAATGGCCTGCAAATTTAATTGCAGTTCTATGTATGCGTCCAAAGAGACAAATGTATGATAATCATGTTGAAGACATGTTTTATGGATATTACAAACATAATTGTACTTATGTGAATTATTTCAATAAAAAAAGATATGAATGGTTCTATGATGATATGGACGAGTCTATTATGAATCAAGTGTATGCTTAAGTGACGAATGAAAAGAAAAAAAATTGGATGAGATCCAATTAAGAACCCACCGCGTGATCAGGGCAACAATCCTGACTCACATTTACCAATCGACAAGATCCCGGAGTGGGGCGCCACAGTAGCGCTCTTAGAATCTTCATTACCTACTCAGATTCAGAAATAGCCTTCCTGAGACCTTTCAATGCGTTAGTAATTTTAGAAAATCTAGCAAACATTTCAGAAATATTTTCAGTTTCAAGTATTTTTAAGCTTCTAACTCTCCAATTAAGATATTTTTTCTCGTTCCTTGGACTTGACAAGTTCTCTCATAAATAGATGTAAGTGTATCCCATACTTCTTTGGCGGTTTGGCATGAGGATACCCTATAATATTCGGATGTCGTTAATGCACAAAAGAGGGAGTTCATGGCTTTTGCATTGCTTTTAACAGTTCTAACTTCCTCCTCGGACCATGTGCAGGCTCTTTCATCAATGGGCAATACAACACCATCATGGATAGCAATCCAAAAATCTATATCCATAAGTTACTCTCATCAAATAGAGGTAACCTTGTGAATGATTGGCCTTCAGAAAATGTAGGAGTGGAAGTTTGTTGGGATGCCATTTATAAGATTTCTTTAGTTTAAACTCAAAGACATGCTCTGGTACCACTTGTTGGTCTCAAGTTTATGGTTATTATCTAAGAGGAGAGGGGTGAATTGGGTATTTTAAAATTTATACTTAAACAGAAAATTTCTCCATGTTTAGTTTAATCCCCTTAATGAAACAAATGAAAAATATGGAGAGAAATAAAGCAATAAAAGCAAATATGCAAACTACAGCAGCAGACACAGATTTTATAGTGGTTCGGGCAACCTTCCTGTGAAACCCCAACCTATGTAGAACTCAATGGTATGCATTGAACATATACATTTGATTTATATGTGATTTAAATGAATTTTGAATGATTTATGGATGATTTTATGATTTAATGATATTTTGCAAATAAGGTTTAATTAAGAATGGTGATTAAAAATTTAATCGCTGGAGCCCAAAGTGAGTCGATAGGACTCGAGGGGCTTAATGAGGATTTAAAGGTGCCAAGGTGTCATCAATATCATGTTAATAATTATGATTTAATTTATGAAGAGTAAAGTATAATTATGGAATTAAGATAAAAAATGATAGAAAATTCATAACTTGACGCCTACAAGGTGGATTTCGATGAAATTTGAAAGGTAAGCTCACGACGGTGGGCCCAATCTTATGAATGGATTGGATTAAGGTAATCATGATGGGATTAGGGTGATAATTAATTATTTTTATACCAAATTAGAAAAGATAAATTCAAGTGGTCATAAGCGGAGTTAGAAACGTCGGTTTGAGATGAAATTTGAAACGATGGAATAAAATTATGAAATCTATGATATGAATAGAATGGATTAAGCTAATTATCATGATAATTTGCTTTCTTGGAGATCAATTAAGTGGTTGACTTGTCTCAAGAGAGGGGACATGACTTTAATGCAAAGTCAAAGTTTGTTACAACTTTGATTATGTGAATTTTTGAGCAATTTTTGGAAATAGAAAAAATAAGAAAATGAGGGTAAAATATGTAGCATGATCTTAGGAATTAAATTTATGGATTTAAGGAGGATTTTTCTAGCCACGAAAATCCAAAAATCCTACCCTAGCTAGCTTGGACGTCCATGGCTCCATGTGAGTTGGAAATTGATTTAAAAATTCTGAAAAATATGGAAATGCTTGGATAATCATGCCAAGTGTTAAGGGATAATTATAAACATTATCCTCACTCCAAATAAGGTGGAAAATGATAATTAAAAAGTTAAACAATATAAATATATAGAGAGGAGGTGTGTGAATGTCCAACGGTTTTCTTGCTTAGCAAGAAAGCAAAAATTTTCTAAATCCCAGCCCCTTGAACGTGCCAAGCAGAGGAAAATCAAGAGAAAAAGAGGAAGAAAGAAATAGGAGAAGTGGAGGAAAGCAAGCCTTTCAATTTTGGATTGAATCCCCTCAAGTTCAAGTAAGTATTCACCTAACTTAAGTTGTGAAATTTCAAGTTTTTCAAGCTCGAAGTTTGGGCTATGAAATGATATAATTATGAACCCTAAGTAAAGGGTTAATAAGCATTTGAAAAGGGTACTAAGTGTTAAACAAGTTAAGGGAATGAATCCTTGAAGTTGAGCATGCTAAGAAGGGTTTAGGGTTGAATTACCCCATGATACCTTGCTGGAATTTTGGAAATCCCCAAATAAGTTGCTGTTTTAATCATGTTTTAAGTTTAAATTACGCTACCTATTTCCATGATTAATATATGTTGAGTTTGGTTGAATTTAAGAACCCTAAAAGGGGGAAATCTAGATATGATGAGATGATGCATGTTTAACCCAATTTTGATGGAATTAGGGAATGAATGGAACGAATTAAATTATGGATGTTTGAAAGGGTAAAATACCCTAGATGTAGAGCACATGGACGTCCATATATGGTGCTGGAAAATTTTTATAAAAATCTGTTTTCATGGATATGAAAAGGGGGACGTCCAAATAGTGCAAGAAGTGATTGAAAATGTGATGAGAAGTTGCTGTTTTGAGCAACTTGAATTATGAGCTTTAATTTCATGAGAATGACATCAATAAAGTGTATGAAAAGGATGTCCAAGTGTTGGGATTAAATTGATAAAAAAAAAACTATTTTGGAGGAATGTCTTAATGGGGACGTTTCAACATTGGAAAGTCAAGTGAAAAGTGCTGTTTTGGAATTATATGATTAAGGGATATTAATCCTATGATTATACCCTAATCCATGTGTTAATTAAGTTTTTTAATCAAGCTTAATAAGAGGGTAAGTTGCTGTTTAGGAAAATTTTCCATAACACATATTATATGTGTCTTTAAGAGGGTTTAAGTGCAAGATATGAATGATGGAAATGGGTAATGAGTTAATGTGATTTGCTAAAATACCAAAAATGGATGGAAATATGTTGAGATGTTCAAACAAGGTGATGTTTTGATAATATTTGTTAATCTCAAAAATTTGGGATTGATATTTGAAGCCTAAACTCATAAATATGTGCCTAAAATGAGCACTAATGTGAAACCCTAGTTTGTATAGAAGTCATGTAAATGATATTGAATAAACTATGTAAGAATGATGTGTTCATATTTGAAGTATTTGCAATTTTTAAGATTTTTGCAGTTAGGTCATTTTGGTGAATGATTGTTTAAATTTACTAAGTGAAAATAACATGGTTTAGTATAATTGAAATATCGTATTAAAGATGGATAAATATTAGCATGCTATAAAAAGTCTAATTAAATCTCATAAATGATTAATGAAGATTGGGAGGTTAATTATAGAACCAAGTTGAGATAATATTGAAAAATTCATAACTTGGAGACCTTAAGTTGGATTAAGGTGAAATTTGAGGGGGAAGCATATAATTTTATGCTTAATCTCATGGAAAAATTAGATTATGAAAATTTTGATGAAAATTGATCATCACCGTTCAAAGCTTAAAATGATCATAACTTGGGCTAGAAAGATCAGATTGAGATGAAATTTGAAATGAATGGCTAAAATTATGAAATCAAGGTTTTGGATGGATTTGATCATGAAAATGACTAAGGGATTAAGCTAGCACGAAATTAGGATGAGATATTTGACTTTTCAAATCATAAAGTAAATAGCATTTATGATGAAATTATATAAAATAAATAAATGAAAGAAGACAAATTTGAGGTGTCAAAAGAGGGTAATTTGTAGGGTATTATGTAAATTATTAAAATTGAGAAAATCCCTGCAATTATCTCTTAATTAAATACATAATTAATGGGTCAAATGGAAAATGGTTAAGTGGCAGATTATGGACATCCAAACAGCCTTGTAGCTGGGTTTTTTGAATTTTTTAATAATAAAATGTATACCCAAAGTCAATAAGGACTTAATGTAGATAATTTTACATTAAATAAAAGTGAAATTCGGATTTATTAGGAGCTGATCTGGACTTTTGAATGGAAGATGAAAAAGTGGACAACAACATGTATCTTGCTCGATGTGGACGGTTTTGGCAGCTCAATGCAAATTTTATATTTTTTATTAGCCTAAATTGACCCTAAATGCTCTACTCTACTAGATAATTAATTGAATGATTAAATAAAGCTGTAAAAAAATTTATTATGATAAGAACATCAGCTGCAAAGTTGGACGTCAGCAGGCATCAAAAAATGGGCAGCAAATGGTGACCGTTCAAGTGGCCTAAAAAGTGATTTTTTATATTTTTTAAAAATTTTAAAATGCATGGGTAATTAGTTTAGGTAATAGGGGATGTAAATGTGCATTGATTAGTTGCAAAAATTTGTTGAAAAAATTGAAAAATGGTAGCTGATAGTGGACGTGCAACAGATGGACAGATTAGTGATATTTTAATGCAATGGATAATTAGTGGATTTATAATTAAGAAAAAAATAATTTTAATGGCCCACAAGCTGCCATGTCAGCTAAGAGGATAGGAATGCATTGGAATTTGCAAGGATGATGTGGCATGTGGGGCCCATTTGTTGGAAATTTCCAGCTAATAGCATATAAGCTAAGGGACGTCTAAGCATAGGGCTGAATACTTAGAAAATTTCTAGAAATTTTGAGCTCCCCGTTTCACAGCAGCTCACATCCCTCTTTTCACCCCTTTCAAACCCAAAAATTTAAGGAAGAAACAAAGGAAGAAAAGGAGCAATTAAGAAGAAGAAGCTTGCGTGAGAAGGAGATGGTTTGAGTTTAAGTGATTCTAATCTAGTTTTTCTAAATTCATTTGTGAGCTATGCATGTGTTTCATAATGGAAATTTTAATGAAGAATTTGGATGCTTTTAATTAGAGTTAGGTGTAAATAGAGAGTGTTTGGTGTGATGTATAAGCTTTTACTCTAGCTTGATCATGCTGAAATTTTGTTTTAAGTTGCTGTTTGAATTAGTGAATGTATTTACATGATAATTCATGATCTAGTGTTTATTATATCTGAAATTTAGCATGTGTTGTGAATATGTTGTGAAGTATAGAAGGTAAGCTAGTTATGGTATCATCTAAGACCCGAAATTTACTTCTAAATGATGAAACTGATAAAGGAAATGATTCAAATAAATTTTGAATGAAATATAGGGTAAAATACCCTAAATATAGGACACTTTGGACGTGAATAAGGGCATTATATAAACTGCCTAAATTCGGACTCTAACAGAAGTGAGAAGTGGACGTCCAAATGGTGTAAACGGGTACCCTATACATGTGGAAAATGTTGCTGTTTTGCAAATAACTTATATATGGATTTGAAATATGTGAAAATGAATTGAATTTAGGGCAAATAAATTGAGATAAATTTCTGGAATTAAACAGATAAAAATCTGTTTATGTTAGAGTATCAAAAGAGACGTATAAAGTGTGGAAATTGGATGTCAAAGTGGCTGTTTTTGTAATTTCGAGAATTATGAATTAAAAATTCGTAAAAATGCATTAATTAGGTGTTAAGTGAAGTGAAAAAACTTGCGGAATTAGTGGATAAGTTGTTGATTTGAAAAATTTTAAGAAATATATGAATTAGACGCAGTTAGACGCGCATAGGTGAAGCAGTGCACATGATGAGATTGTAAATGCATTATGTAAAATGTTAAAATGAAAAAATATGTTAAAATATGATGGAAAAAAGTGGAATGCCTTGCTTAATTAATAATCTCAAATTTTGAGATTAAATTTTGGGAATTAAATATGTGGCATAATGAATAATTGAGATACGTAAGTGTAAAGTACGCATACCCGACTTGGAAACTAAACGAGTTATGAATATTTATGGAAATGGATTGAAAAACTAAATAAATGCAAGGAAATAGAATTTATATGGAAATTATGTTATTCTGTCATAGGCAAAGGAAAGGAAAAGGTTGATCCGGGAAGCTCTCACGAACAAGGTAAGCAAGCAACTTTTCTAAATGAATTTCTATTTATTAAAATTTCTTTGAAATAATTGTAAAAGATGTTTTAACTGTTTTTCTTGATTTAACAAATGTTATTTGAAATTCATTTCTAAATTTTTAAGGATGGCCATTCCTTAGTTCACTAGGTTTTTTAAATTGATTTATATAACTGCTTTATGATAAATGAAAATTGTTGTCCTGTGATATAATGTGTGAAAAATCATGCTAGCATGTCATGGATAAATTCGTGTGCACAATGCATAAGGTTCACCTTAAAGGAATAAGCGGACCGATTGTCCCCCTTTGGTGTTACCAAGTCGCTAAAATAGGCCAAGGGCCGGCGGCGTCTCCTTGTGTGAAAGGAGATGAAGACGGATGGTGGCCTAGCTAGCCTCCATCCTAAGGGATCATGAATTCATTCATTATTGGGTCATTGTATATCCCCGAGGGGGTATAAGGTTGCTTTCCTTGATGATTTTAAATAAAAAATTTCTGCTCCGCAGGTAGCTGATCACTTGATAAGTGTCTCTACTAAATGGAGAGAAACATTTTTGTTGAAAAAGATTTCCTTTAAAATGATTTGCTTGGAAATATATAATGCTTGCTTATTGAGTGTTCAACTCACATTTTTGTTTTACAAAGCCATAGACAGGTGAATGAAGAGACTCAGCAGAGGTGCAAATAAAATATCACTTAAGCAAGAGAAAAACTGTTGCAGTCATGATGTTGTAGTAGAACTTATGCTGAATGGATGTAACTAAGTTATTGTTTTCATATGGACAACTATGATTATAACATGCAGTGACATCTGATTTAGGAAAATGTTGAAATGTTTCTGATTTACAGGCATCATTGTGTGTTGAATGGATGGAAATGACTTAGTTATTACCGGAGATATAATTATGAGGAAATAAACTTCTATGAAAATATATTTAAAATGGATAATTATCGGTTAAAAACCCGCCGTGTGATAGGGCAACAATCCTGATCACGTTTACCAGTCAATACCGATCCCAAGGTAAGGCTCAGGATGTGATGCTCGGGTTGGGGGCGCCACAGATAATCACCGGGAGTGAGGATTCTGCTCTCAGGAAGGCATATTTGAGGTGTTTTGGCAGAGGTTTCAGCTCCAGGACAGGTGACTCTTCAATTGATGGCTTCATTTGCTTTAAAGAATCTGGCTTGAGCTCCAGCAATTCAAATTTCTGCGGGTATCGCTGGAGTGTTGGAGGTTGTTGTAAATAGTGTATCATCTCTAATAGCTCTTCATCAGATTCATTGCCTCCCCCAACGAGTAATGCTTCTAGGATGTCTTTGAAAGCTGAAATTTGGAATTCGGCTTGGACTGCTGAGTCCACCATGTCGATCATTAGACATTCCTCGGGATCATTCGGTAACTGCATTGCCTTAAATACGCTAAAAGTAACGTGTTCTTTCTGAACCTGCATGGTCAGCTCTCCAGCTTGTACATTGATAATGGCTTTTCCCGTAGCAAGGAAAGGTCGACCCAGAATGATAGGTATGTCTCAATCCTCTTCATAATCCAGGATAATAAAATCTGCCGGAAAAATAAATTTGTCCACCTTGACAAGGACATCTTCAATAATACCTTCCGGGTATCTAATGGATCGATCCGCCAGTTGTAGCGTCACAGTGGTAGGTCGAGCTTCCCCGAGGCCCAACTTTCTGAAAATGGACTTGGGCATGAGATTAATGCTCGCTCCCAAGTCGCATAATGCTCTCCCAAAATACTGATCGCCAATTATGCATGGGATTGTGAAACTCCCGGGGTCCTTGAGTTTAGGAGGTAGCTTCCTCTGCACCCTTGCACTGGTTTCTTCTATTAGCGCCACTATCTCGAATTCGGTCAACCGCCTTTTCTTTTAGAGCATGTCTTTCATGAATTTGGTGTAGCTCGGCATTTGTTCTAAGGCTTTGACGAGAGGTATATTAATGTGCAGCTGCTTCAGTACCTCGAGAAATTTCTTGAACTGACCCTCCTTTTTAGATTTTTCGAATCGCTGAGGAAATGGAGGCAGCCTTGGATTCGTGGCAATTTCAGCATCTGATTGGTTCTGAGTTGCAGCTGGTTCCTTTATCTCCTATGATTGCTGAATCAGAGGGTTAGTGGGTTCAATCACCAACTCTGGTGGAGTTGGGTCTGGTAACTGCTTTCCACTATGCAATGTGACTGCTTGGACTTGTTCTTTGCCTTTGCCTTTCGAGTTTTGTTCGGTGTCGCTCGGCAACTGGGATTGCATAAACTGCATAAAGAGATTTTCCAGATCCGATTTCATTTCTTCTCACGGTGGTGGAGTGAACTGCATTGGTGTTGTGGGCCGTTGCTGCGGCTGCGGCTGCTGCTGCGGGAATCCAGGCGGCTGATTCGGCCTAGTCTGGTTGTTCCATGAGAAGTTAGGATGATTTCTCTAACTTGGGTTGTAGTTGTTTCCATATTGATTAGCTGAATTTCTCTAGAAATTTCCCACGTAATTAATGGACTCCGGGTTGGAGGCACATTCATCACTGGGATGGCCGAATTCACCACACCATGTGCATATGTTTGCTGCTATTGACTACTGTAATGTTGACGTCCCTAATGCACTGACGTTGGCTGGCCTGGACAAATTCTGAATTTGTTAAGACAAAGCGTCGATGTGGGCCTTTATCGATGAAACAGCGTCCAGTTGGAGTAGACCTGAACCTCTACTTCTGTCTGATAGCAATTGATAAGTGTTGGCCGCCATGTTTTCGAGCAGGGCGTATGATTCCCGATAGCTTTTTCGTAGCAGAGATCCATTCGATGAAGAATCCACCATGTGACGGGTGGAATCTTGGAGACCATCATAGAAAATCTGAATTTGTACCCATGGATGAATTCCATGATGCAGGCACTTTCGGAGCAGGTCTTTGAAACGATCCCATGCCTCTGATAGGGTCTCCTCGCCGTGTTGCTTGAACGAGACTATATCGATTCTCAGCTTTGCTAACTTGGTCGGCGAAAAGTATTTTTCTAGGAATTTCTGAGCCAAGTCATTCCATGTGTTGACGGAGTTCGGTGGCAAAGAGTCTAGCCACTCAGAAGCTCGGCCACGCATAGAAAATGCAAACGTTCGAAGTCGCATTGCTTCATCGGAGACTCCGTTCTGCTTGAAAGTGTTCATAATATGTAGAAAATTCTGTAGATGGCGATGCAGGTCTTTAGATGCAAGACCTCCGAACTGCCTGATAGATTGGAGCATCTGGAAAATCACAGGTTTGATTTCAAAATTATTGGTGTCGATCGGAGGAGGTATAATACTAGTCTGAACAGCATTTTTGCCAAGCGCAATCAGATCCCAAATTGGCTGATCCAAATCATCTTGAGGTGGATGATTCGGGATCTCGATCCTTTGGTTTTTCGGCTGGTTTGCATAGACATTCTCGTCTTGGTTCTCAATAAGCTCCATCATATGCTGTTGGTTTCTAGCCTCCTTGCTTTTTCGGCGCCTTCTCAAATAGGTTCTTTCGGGTTCTGGATCAAAAGGGATGACAGTCTCCTTTCCGGCTCTGCGTCGGCGCATGCAATTGAGATGATTGTACAAAAATCAATGAACTTGAACTAGCAGAAAGAAAAAGAAAAAAAATTCTAATCTAAAAGAAATACTGAAAATAAGATATTCTACAAAATTGTACAAGAAAGCAATAAAACTAAATATAATTGGTTAAGCAGTACCCCGGCAACGGCGCCAAAAACTTGACGAGTTGCGTATATGTCTATTAAATTGCACACTATTTACGCAAGTATACGTGTCGTGTCAAGTAATAAAGAGTGAGTAGAGAATCGTTCCCACGAGGAATTGTTAACCAGAATTATTATTTAGCTTACCTGCTTTCGAAGGTTGAGAAATTCTGAGTTTGTGGTCCTGTTAAACTAATAATTGCAGAAAAGGGAAATTAGAGTAGAGATCTAAGACTACTGGATACTAAAACGGGTTTACTGATTAGGGATGGCAGATGGATAGATCGGAATCCTTGAATCTAACTATATTGTTCTGGTTCTTGTTAAGTGGATTGCATATGAATTTACTAGCCCAAGTTCATGTATCTTCATATATGTCTTCCAACAGTATATAAAGCTAATTACACTCTATTTAAGTGTTATGTTCCCATGCCATTAGATAAAGTAAAATTGATAAATTCATAACTTGTATATTGACTACACAGGGTTTAACGGTATATTCCTATCCGTTAAACAACTCTGCTTACACAAAGATCGAAACTTGTGCCTTACACATGGATCTGGCAAAGATCTCCCTTTTCCAAGGATAAATCAATCAATTAAATCATCTTACAAGGTAGCTAATCTTGTAAAAGCATTATACTCACACATGCAAAGGTAAATCATACACAACCATGTATATAAACTTAAATATTCATTCCTGAATATTCTAAGAACCAAGAAAAAATATAATTTAGAATTCAATTCATCCTAACTATCCATCTAATGGAGGTTTAGCTCAAAGACATGATCTTAACATCCAATACATCCAAATAAAAAGTATCCATAAGGAAGAGAAAGAAAATTAGAAAGAATAAGAAAAACTATTTTCCAGCGGTTTCCACCAACGGGACTTGATTCCTTTCTTCAATCCGAGCTTTGATCTTGATTTCCACTTTCTCTTGCACTGTAGTTCGTACTCAGGCTCGCTCTCCTCCTTACTTCCCGCGCGCGAACCCCTAGCAACTATATATAGAGTCCCCTTTCGCGCACCTTACGCACTAGAATATTCGCACACGGATGCATATTGGCGCCTAGGCGCCAACTCTCTGTGTGCTGAGCAGTTTAGACACATTCTGGAACCCTAGGAATTTTTGCACTGGCGCCTAGGCACCAACTCCCTGGAAGTGGTTTCTAACTTGTGGTTTCAGCCATGTTTTCACTTGAGTTGCTGTTGATGAAGTGGCGCCTGGGCGCCCCTGGGTGGTGCCTAGGCACCAACTCTTTGGACTGCATCACCTAATTTGTGGCTTCTGACTTGGATTTCATGTAGAGAAGTGGCACCTGCGCGCCAACTCTCTGGACTGCTCCTTCATGTCAGCCGTGTGTGCTGCAAATGGTCAAGGCGTGTAGGATGGCGCCTGGGCGCTAATGGGTGGCGCCTAGGCGCCAACTCCCTGCCTCTGGATGCCTTAGCTTGCCTTCAACTCGTTCGCTTTGCTGCCGTACGTCCTTTCCTTCCTACAAAAAATGGAAAAACTAAATAAATAAACTAAAAATGCCTAATTAATGCTAAAATTGCCTAAAAACTAATTAATGCTCCTAAAATGTAAAGCGGATGAAAATTAAGCTAAAAGAGTGCAAACTAAGCCTAATCTCTTGAACTAACACACAATTTAAGTCTGAAATGGGCCATGATAACTCGTAAGAATACGAGTTATCAGATACATACACAAATGATCTCATAAATTTCATACTTAATCATATGTGATAAATCATCCTTAATAGTTGACCATAATAATTTTTTGCCTTCTGTGGTCATAAAATGAGGCGCCCCGAACCAGGGTGCCTAGAAGCCTTACTCTGGGACCCTTTTTTATTGGTAAATGTGACTCAGGATTGTTGCCCTGATCACACGGCATGATTTTTTTATATAACATCAATACATGAAAAATTGTCAGCATTCATTCAACTTGAAATAAATTTCGCATATCATAGTTATAATTGAAGTCTATTCATAAGCATCATCATTGAAAAGGTATTCCTTCCCATTCCAAAATTTCATCATTGTCTTTACATAAAATTTACATATACAACATTTATATCAAAACTACATAATATTTTGCATGCTGCCTTCATCATCATTTCCTGTCTGTCGTTGAAAAAGCGTGGGTGAATAATAATACTCAGTAAGCAAGTCATACATAATTTTTCAATCATTTTCATGCATTTCATAAAATGCAAATGCAATGCATTCATAGCATTCATGACATTCCTTTAGATTCAATGCTAGTTAGGCGCCCATCCCATATATGCTCCCATTTCAGGGAGGTAGCCACCGGCCTAGGCCTGTATAAGCGACTTAGTGATAGTGAGGGGGACATCCGGTCCGCTTACTACCTCAACTATGGCCTATTCCTCATGCATCATGATCATTTACATACACATGCCGGCATGATATTTGTAAATCATAAACAATTTCACAAAAAAGAATTTAATAAATAATTTAACAAACGTACTTCAGTTCATGTAAAGTAGTTATAGGTATGGCCAACCTTAAATAAATTTCATAAAGCAATTCACAAACAATTTCAAGCATTTTGGAAATAATTTGCAAAATATATAACTTGCTTACCTCCTCAATTGGTGTCCTCGACTTTTTCTTTTCCTTTTCCTATTCAAGGAAAAATGGATATTTCATTTCTTCAATTCAAGCTGCTTCACATGCATTATTTCTTTTTACGGATATTTTTATCCATAGGTTCTTCAAAAATTCCATCCTTAGATTTCAATATTAATCTCAAATTTTCTCCAAAATCATGTTGTTACTGTTCATATTTACTGTAGCAAGTTACTGCGATAGATACTGTAGCAAATCACTGTTCATCTAAGGTTACTGTTCACAGCGTGTTAGTTACTATTCATGGGTTCCAAAAATTGACATTTTTCCTAAAATAAAAATACCATGACATAGCTTATGTTTAGTATATCATGGAAAAATTCACAAATTTTGAATTTACCATCATTAACTTGGCTAAATAAATCATTGTCTCCATATACTAAAAATCAACATAATTTCACTTAAGCATAATCCTTAATTTTAAAAATTATGAGATTAATATATCATCATTCCAACATCATATTTATTATAATGATTCATCTAAAATCATCATTTATCAAATTTGGAGCATTATTTACAAATATCATATGTTATCTTCCCGAATGCTCTATCTTTGCTCTCATTTTTGATGTTTTGGCATAATTCGAATTAAACATTATAAATATACTTATTTTCTCATTATTAGGCATATCTAAGCATGATTTTACCCTAATTAACATCCAAAAGAAATTTGGATAGAATTCACTTACCCGAAGTGGAGATATCCCTTTTTTTTTCACACTTTCTCTCTTTAACTTTCTCCTCTTCTTTCCTTGGACATGTGGGGGGTTTGGGAGCTTGGAATTGCTCAAGTGGAGCTAGGATTAATGATGCATTGGATGTCCACCCCTTGGCCCTATTTATAGGGTTTGATATTTCATGAAATTATAATTTACCCCCCCTTGCCCAAGGTATTAAATTGTAAATGTGTTTTTTTCAAATTTCCAAAAGGTGCTTCGAGCCATGTGCAGCCCACCCTACAGCAGCTCAGCCCCCCTATGGCAGCCCTATTTTTATTTTTTATTTTTTATTTTTAAAATTAATAAAGTTAAGCGAATTAAATCATAGCCCTTTATTTATGATGATGATGAATGTGGACCATTGATTTTGGTAAAGGATCCCAATCACCCCCTGCTCATGCCCCTGCCATTGCTGCTTTTCATTTTTTTAATTATTTAATTTTAATAAAAAGTCAAAAGTGAAATTAATGAAAAGTTAAGCTACTTTTTAATCTCCATTTGACGTTTCATCCTGACCCTTAATTTGTGATTTTCATCATATCTTAAACCATTCATTATGTCCATCATGGATTTTTATCCATCCATAAAAAATTTCATCTAAATCCGACGCCCGGATTGCAAATTATGAATTTTTCTTTAATTCTTTACTAAAATCCAAAATTGTATTAAAATATAAAAAAGAATTGCTATTTTGTCCTGTAATGATTAAATCACCTTTTCATCTTTTTGTGATTAAATTAATCCAAGTGATTAACTCTTAATCACGTGTCTTAATCCTTAGTTACTATTCACGTGCACTATTCATGTGTACTATTCACATGGATTAATTTCTTAATTGCATTATGTTGATCTCCAATACACATATCCATAAATATAATTTCATAAATTTATTTATCATAAAAATTATTACAAAAAAATCTAGGGTTTACAATGCGTATATTGCCTGAGAAGGCTAGGTTTCACAATCCTCCCCCCCTTATAATAGGTTTTATCCCGAAACCTATCTTTTCTTGAACAATTGAGGATATTTCCTTTCGACCTCTTCTCGTAGCTCCCACGTGGCTTCGGACTCTAAATATCGATTCCATTATACCTTTACATATTCGATCTCTCTGTTCCGAAACTTCTTGATCTTAAAATCAAATATTTTGATTGGCCTTTCCTCATAGTTCAAGTGTTCTTGGATTGGCAAATTTTCTGCTATCAACACATGGGTAGGATCGGAAACATATTTTCTGAGCATGGAGATGTGAAACACATTGTGGATGACACTTAGAGCCGGTGGCAGGGCTATTCTATAGGCTAGATTGCTTATCTTTTCCAAAACTTCAAAGGGCCCGACATATCATAGGTTTAGTTTTCCCCTTTTTTCAAACCGGGTGACTCCTTTGAATGGCGTTACTTTGACAAATACGTGATCCCCAACTTGGATATTCAAATCCCTTCTTTTGCAATCGATGTAACTCTTTTGCCTGCTTTGGGCTGTGAGTATACATTGGCGAATCACTTGGACTTTTTCTGCCATTCTTTTTGAGAGATCTGGAGCCAACTTCCTTTCTCCCACTTCATCCCAGTTTAGAGGAGTTCTGCATTTCCGTCCATATAAAGCTTCAAATGGGGCCATTTGAATACTTGCTTGATAACTGTTGTTATAAGCAAAATCTGCCACAGCCAAATATTCATCCCATGATCCTCCAAATTCTACTGTGCACATCCTTAGCATATCCTCAACTATTTGATTTACCCTTTCTGTCTGCCCATCAGTTTGAGGATGAAATATTGTACTGAATTTCAGCTGTGTACCTAAGGTTTGATGTAAACTTTTCCAAAATCGAAACATAAAACTGGAATCTCGATCGGAAATTATTGACTTAGGTCCTCCACGTAGTCTCACTATCTCCTTATAATAAATATTAGTCAATCGCTCAGCAGTAAAATTTTTCTTGATAGCTAGAAAATGAGTTGTCTTTGATAATCTATCAACTATTGCCCATATAGCATCATTTTAATTTTGGGTTCTTGGCAATCCTTCAATAAAATCCATAGTAATATCATCCCATTTCCATTTTGGGACTTCTAGCTACTGTAACTTTCCACGGATTCTTTGGTGATCAGCCTTAACCCTTTGACATGTTAGGCACTTAGCCACATATTTAGCAATTTCTCTCTTCATGTTATTCCACCAATATATTCTTTTGATGCCTTGATACATCTTGGTGCTACCTAGATGCATCGAAAATGGAGAGAAATGTGCTTCTTTCAATATCCGTTCCTTTATTTCCTCTTGATTGGGTATACACCGGCGACCCTTATATCTGTACGTCCTATGCTCATCTTGTATTCATTGGGATTTTTCTTGATCATTTTCTCCACGTAACTCTTTAAATCCCTATGTTCTTGTTGAGCCATTTTAATTTGCTCAAATAGATTCGACTAAATTTGTAATTGAGACAATCTAACTTATACCCCAGGTGGGCTTACAATTAATTCTAGTTGTCTCAATTATTGTAGTAGCCCTTTTTCCTTTGTGATAAGATGTGCTACGCTAATATTTCTACTTAGCGCATCGGCTACTACATTGGCTTTGCCTGGATGATATAAAATGTTGAGGTCATAATCCTGAAGTAACTCGAGTCATCTTCTTTGCCTCATATTTAACTCCTTTTGAGTAAAAATGTACTTAGGCTTTTATGACCAGTATAGACCTTATATTTAACTCCATACAAATAATGTCTCCAAATTTTCAGGGCAAAGATTACTGTTGCCAATTCTAAGTCATGGGTTGGATTGTTTACCTCATTTGGCTTGAGTTGCCTGGATACGTATGATATAACTTTTCCATTTTGCATCAGTACACATCCTATTCCTTTCTTTGAGGCATCACTATAGATCATAAACCCTTCCTTCTCCGTAGGTAGCGTTAGAATTGGCGCTTTTACCAGTCTTTTCTTTAACTCTTGGAAGCAATTCTCACATTCCTGTGTCCATTCATACCTAACTGCTTTCCTTGTCAGTTTTGTGAGTGCAGCTAACAATTGTGAAAATTGTGATACCCAGACCCAATTAGGACTCATATGAAGGTATTAGGCATGTAATTATGATACATGTATGCCTTGAATGATTTATGGATGATTTTATGATTTTATAATATTTTGCAATTATGGTTCAATTAAGAATGGTGATTAAAAATTTAATCGCCGGAGCCCAAAGTGAGTCGGTATGACCCGAGGGGCTTAACAAGGATTGCAAGGTGAAAATGCGCCATGAATAATCATGTTAATTACCATGATTTAATTTATGAATATTAAAGTGTAATTATGGAATTAATATGAAAAATGATAGAAAATTCATAACTTGATGCCTACAAGGCGGATTTTGATGAAATTTGAAAGGTAAGCTTACGATGGTGGGCCCAATCTTATGAATGGATTGGATTAAGGGAATCATGATGGGATTAGGGTGATAATTAATTATTTTTATCCCAAATCCAAAAGATAAATTCAAGTGGTCATAACTTGAGTTAGAAAACTCGATTTGAGATGAAACTTGAGAAAGATGGATAAAACGATATGACGAACAATATGGTAGGAATGGATTAAGCTAATTATCATGGGATTTGCTTAATCACAAAAAGAAGAAAGTCATTAAATGCAAGTCAAGGTGGGAAGCTTCATGGACGTTGCAATGAGGGTAATTTGGAAATATGAAAATGAAAATTACTTAAATGCCCTATGGGTTGCTTGAGCACCAAGAAAATGGGCAAATAAAAGAGGAAAGAAGGGGAGCAAGGACTGGACATTTTCCAACAAAGGAGAAGAGAAAGAGTGAGAGTGAGAGAGAGAAGAGAGAAGAGAGAAGAGGAGGAAGAGGAGGTCATCTTGGAAAACCTATAGAGGATTGATTTCTCTCCAAAAAAATCTAGGTATGTGATGATTTAGTAACATTTTTTAGGGATTAAATATGCCTAATTAATCAAGTTTATTTATAAAGTTTAGTTTGAAGGTTAATCAGCCCATATACTCTAATCTACAATTATGTGTGGTAAATCTGGACCTGGAAAGGAAAATAGGGAAGCAATAGTTAATGAACGAACTTTGTCATTAATATTTGTGGGAAGACTCATGATGGGGTGATTAAGGAACGAACGAATTTTCAACTTAATAGCATGCGCACGTTACAAATTAAAAATCTGGGAAAATCAACCTGGACAGGATTGAACGGGTGGCAGGATCATCTGTACCAAATGATTTTTAATAATTTTTATATAATGAATTTTGGGTTGAAAATTTTACAAGATATATAATACATATTTAGAATCACACTACCAAAATAAAAATTAGGTTTTTATGGGTATAAATATACCCCATAATTTACGTGATTTAGGCTGTCTGAAAAAGATGCTGCTGTCCAGCAGAGTAAAAATACAAACATAAATAGAAATACTAAATATTTCATGCTGAAAATATTTATTTTTATTAATTCATATAGTTATTAAATTATTATAGAAATTTCAGATCGAAAATACTTGATTTGATATTAATTAAAGAATTTGAGAATTCAATGTGCCTGAATTTAGCATTATGGACAATTTAAGGAATAAATCAAGATAAATGTTAAATTTCAGGTTTTGTGATGTAATTTAACTTATAATGGGATATAAACAAGTGATTATGAGGGTTTAACCTATTAGAGGTAAACAAGATTACCCTAAATATGATTTTTTAAAGATATGCAAAGGGATGTTCAAAGAGGGGTGCAGAGGGTACCCAAAATGTATATGAAAGTTGCTGTTTTGGAAGAAACTAATTTATGGATTTTAAACATGTTTTAATACCCTAAATTTGGGCTAAGAAAAACATGATTAATTTCTGAAATTTAGGGATTAAAAATCTTTTTTGATTTAAGTATCCCGAGAGACGTTGAAAATAGGTAAAACGGGTCCAAAAGTTGCTGTTTTGGAATCCTATGATACATGGATTAAAATTTCAGAAATGAACTCTAAATTATATGCTAATTAAGGAGTTTAATTATATTGAATTAAGGTTCAAGTTTCTGTCTAAGAAATTTTAAGAAATACATAATTATGTGTTGAAAAATGGACTTGTATCAAAGGATGGGTATGAATAAATGATATATGGATTATGTAAGTTGTTAAAATGTAAAAATGCATAAAAACATGATAAGAACATGGATTATGGTGCTGTTTAAGTAAATAATGATAATCTCAAAATTTGAGATTATTATATGATGCCTAAGTTAGCAGCTAAGTGCTTAAAATGAGCACCGTTGTATGAAAAATGAAAAATATGTTAAAAAGGATAAATGAAGGCAATGAACCTCCAAATAATGATTTAATAAATGATTGTTATATGCATGTAAGTTTACCCTACATAAGGGTATCAAAAATGAATGGATGATTTGATATATATAGGTTATGTCGATAGGTATGAATACCCGACTTGAAAGACAAGTGGGTTAAGCTAGATGAACTTATGTAGGTTGGAAAACCCAAGGAATATAAGTATTTAAGGATGATGCAAATAAATGAAATGTTATTTTTATTTATCTAGGCAAAGGCAAGGAAAAGAATGGAAGAAAAGGATTATGGTGATCTCAGGTAAGCAAGCGAACTTTTTAAAATGGTGATTAAAAATGTTTATGATTATGTTTAAATGAATGGGAAAGCATAAGTTTTGAAAATAATGGCTTTAACGAAAAGCCATAAGATTTAAAAATGACGGCTTTAATGCAAAGCCACAAGTTTTGAAAAATGATTGCTTTAAGTAAAAGCCTCAAAGTTTGCTTCATGGGAAGCAAGCAACATGTTTTTAAGATAAAGAATGTATCCCAAGTGTTGCCATGGGTTGGCAATGCTTTATGTTAATGAAAATGAGAAATTTGCTTATGAGTAAGCAAGTTCTCCATGATGATAATTTTAGAGAATTTTATGTTTTATGCCGATGGTTTTCAAGAATTTGCTTATAAGTCAGCAAGTTCTTTATGATGTTGTTTCAAAAGTATTTTATAAGAAAAAGGAAATTTTACCCTTTTTCACAAAGTAACAAATGTAAATAAGTTTTGAATTTCTCTTATGATGGGTTATGATAAATAATCGTGATATAAAAGAAAAAGAAAAAGGAGATTTGATGTATGAAAAAGATTGGTTTTGTTATGTTATGATAATTAAATATCAATAATGATTTAGACATAGTCCATCTGTTTTGGAATGATTGTAATGCCCCATTTTTAAATATTCACAATAACTAGTCAAAAGGGTACCATATGACCTACAAAAAATTCGACAGCATCTCTTCATAATATATAGGGGGTGGTATGTAATACACAACCTGTTATTCATAAGCAATTCAAATTCATTTCAATATGTGACCTTCAACTCTATAGTTATATATTTGTATCTTCATATGCTAAGGGCATTCATATTGAAGGAAATCATTCAAATTTATATATTTTAAATTTTTCGCTTAAACTGGAAAATGTTTCCCGATTTAGTTTAGTCCCCTTTAATGAAACAAATGGAAAGCAACAAAATAATGAAAACAGAAATAAAAATCGTTGGACAAGATTTTATAGTGGTTCGGGCAACCTTCCCTACTTCACTCTTCCAAGCTCACACCCCTTGTGTCTTGGCTTCTACTATGTATTCCACGAATACAACTAAAGCCTCCGCTCTCTTCTAGATTCTAGCTCTAGGGGGCATATGTGAAACCCCGATCTTAGACACATATATGACACCTTAGGGTTGTAAACCCTAGGTAATATGTTAATAAAATATATATTCATGAGTATGGAAAATATGTGAGAATAAAGGTTAAAATAATTATTTATGAAATTCGGATGAATAGTACACGTGAATAGTAAAATGTGAATAGTAAACGTGTGATTAAAGAATATGTTAAGTTAATCACTTTGGATTAACTTAATCACAAAAAGACAAAAAAGGAAGCTTCCCACAAAAGGAAAAAATAGCCACTTTTTGATTTATTTAGTATTTTCGGATTTTAGTGGATTTTTGAGAGAAAATAAGGAAAAATTCATATCTTGAAATCCGGACATCGGATTGAGATGAAATTTTTTATGGATGGCCAAAATATGATGATTAACATGATGAGTGGTCCAAGATTGATAAAAAATTATGAATTAAGGGTCAAGATTAAACGTCATTTGAAGATCAAAAAGTAGCTTTACTTTTTCATTAATTAGTATTTGACTTTGGATTAATTTTAATTAATTAAATGGATAAATAATTAATGAAAATCTGCTATGGCTGCTGGAGCTTGGACTTTTGGGGCCAAATCCAATGGTCCAAATCCATCATTATCAAAAATCAATGGCTAAGATTGAATTAGCCTCAAATAATTGATTTAATAAATCAAAAAATTATAAAAAATAGGGCTGCCATAGGGGAGGCGTGAAAAGTAGCTAGGGTGGCTGCATATGGCTCAAAGAACCTTTTGGAAATTAGAAAAAAATACATTTACAATTTAATACCTCAAGCAAGGGGGGGTAAAATCCAATTTGATGAAAAATCAAAAAGTATAAATAGGGTGCATGGGGTGAAAGACCAAAGAACTCAAACCCAGCTCCATTTGAGCATTTTTTCACCCCCACCACGTTTTAGCCTTGAGGAGAAAGAAGAGGAGGAAGTTAGAGAGAAAAAGTGCGTGAAAAAGTGGGATATCTCCACTTCGGGTAAGCAATTTCTTTCCAAATTTCTTTTGGATGTTAAGTAGGGTAAAATCATGCTTAGATAATGCCTAATCATGAGAAAATAGGTAAATTTATAATGCTTAATTAGAATTATGCCGAAACATCGAAAATTTGGAGCAAAGATGGAGCATTCGGGAAAATCATGTATGATATGTGGAAATAATGCTCTAAATTTGATAAATGATGATTTGGGAGGTATGATTATGATAAATATGATGTTGGAATGATTATTTCATGATTTTTGGAATTAAGGATTATGCTTAAGTGAATTTATGATGATTTTTAGTACATGGAGAAAATGATTTATTTAACTAAGTAAATGATGATAAATTCAAAATATATAACATTTCCCATGATATACGAAGCATAAGCTATGTCATGGTATTTTTTATTTTTGGGAAAAATGTCAATTTTTGGAACCCATGAACAGTAACCCACGTTGCTGTGAACAATAACCTCGGGTGAACAGTAACGTGAACAGTAATTATGAACATTAATCTGCTACAGTGACATGAACAGTGAATAATGTATTTTGGGAAAAAATTGAGATTTATTTTTATATGTTTATGAGGATATATGGATGAAATTTTCAAAGGATTTATGGATAAAAATCCATATAAATGAGTAATGACTAAGTATCTTTATACTATTAACCTCTATGGAAATGAGGTAATGGATAATTATAAAGCATGCATGGGAAGTACACTAAGACATGATATGATATATATAAAATATCATTTTTCCGTGTATAGGAAAAGGAAAGGAAATTGTGTAGGACACAGACTGAGGATGTAAGCAAGCAAAGCTTTTGAAAATGTGATTTTATTGCTTTATTGTAAGCAAGCAATCCTTTTGAAAATGAAGATTTGTAAGCAAGCACAACTTTGAAAATATGTTTTATTCTCAAGTATTTATGAAATGTGTTTAAGGGTGGTCATTCCTATAATGTTTTGAAATGATGAATGTTTATGAATTTTTATTGAAAGTCATGCCGGCATATTGATATCATGTGATGTTCATGGACATGTGCACATGTATGATGTATAAGGAAGAGGCTTTGGTGAAGGTAGAAAGCGGATCAGAGAGTCCCCCTTCATTATTGCCGAGTCGTATGGGCTGTGTGCCGACGGCGTCCTCCCTAGAGGTGGAGGCAAAGGAATGTTATGTTTGAATGAACGCATTGCATTTTCATACATGGATTGAAAAAGAAAGCATGGATTTGAAATTATGTTTTTAAGGGATGGTGCAAATAATTCTCTACATGAGAATGACAAGTTACCTGGTGTAAGAGGTATATAACGCTGGGGAAATCAAAAGTCATGCATGTAGGAACCATGTAGGCGTCAAGAGGAAGAGAGGTTCCTCTTGATGAGGCCAAGTCGGAGACAACCGGCGTATTGGACCATGTTATGTGAGATGTTCCCTGAGCTAGCGTACCCGCACACGAAGGTTTATGTCAGGATTGGAAAGGAAGCATTTGCACATCCAATGTTTATGAAAAGGTTTCTATTCCATTGATAGTTGATCACTTGCTAAGTGTCTCCTATCGAATGGAGAGAAATGCATTTACGAATGATTTACATTAATGGTTTATGAAAGGTTTCGAAATATGGTTTACGAAAAGGTTTCTATTCCGTTGGTAGTTGATCACTTGGTAAGTGTCTTCTATCGAATGGAGAGGAATGCATTTAAAATGAAAAATGCTTGCTTATTGAGTTTCGACTCATGTTTTATTTTCCCAACCTCAGACAGGTGTAGGGAAAGCCAAGAAATGAAGGACATAGGTTGCTAAAGGAAAAGAGGAATCTACAAAGGTTAGTAGATTTTTGTATGAATAGATTCCCTAATGGGATATGATGAAAAAGACATAGGTTGTATGAAATTATGAAGTGATGAATAATATGAGAAGTTGATGATTTATGATAAGTCCATTATGAATGATGATGAGTATATGTATATGTGATGAAAGAAAAGAAAAAGAAAAAAAAAATTTTGGACGAGATCCAATTAAGAACCCGCCGCGTGATCAGGGCAACAATCCTGATTCACACTTACCAATCGACAAGATCCTGGAGTAAGGACAAATGTGACGCCTCGGTTCGGGCGCCACAGCATATACAATATACAACACAAGTAAGGGACGAGTCCTACTCCAGTCACAATACTACTTTGCTACCACTTGGTTTGAAACACCAAAATCAAACCAAGTATCAAAACCAAATGACAAATGAAAAAGAAAAAAGAATCTACACTTTACAGTTTGTGTAGGCAAGTTACAGCTCGAGGAAGAACTCGGAGAAGTGACGATTTGATCGACGTTGGAGTATGCAGCAAGTTGAAGATCGTTCTTCCTTCAAAAGTATATAGATCACTCAAGAATAGGAGAAGCTGAAATTTAGAACTCAGTATCTTCTGTTTCTACTCTTTTCTATGTACTTTCACGTTCACTTGAGTGTCTATATATAATAGAAGAAGAGATTTGACCGTTAGAGAGTTGGTTGGCGCGTATTAAATGCGCCAACGTTCAAATTTTTTGAACGTTGCGACCCAAGTCGCAAATGGAGTCGACTTCGGGTGCGACTTCACCCAAGTTACATACTGGAGTCGACTTCAGGTGTGACTTTGGGTTTAAGCAGGCTGTTTAAGTTCCTCCTCAGGTCGACTTGGTCTTGAAATTGATCCAAGTCGCATGTGGAGTCGACTTCAGGTGCGACTTCAATTTTTTATAATTTCCAAGTCTCTTCTTCAGGTCGACTTGGACTTGGACTTGACCCAAGTCACTGCGGGAGTCAACTTCGGTGAGACTTCACTTCCTTTATTTGCTAGATGAACTTGAATTCATTTGAGATGATCCTCATGTTAATTATTCTTTCACTGATTTATATTGCTTGGAACTCAGTATATTCATCCTATCTTGAAATCCTTTAACTCCATGTCTTGAAATCTTGAGTACTTGAATCTTGGAGTTCATGAAAATGTCCAAATGAATATTTCTTGATCCAAATTGAGTTGTTCATGTAGAACTGCTTGATTTCGACTTGATTTGATCTTCATTTGTTCCAAGTTGAATGTTTGGGTCAACTTGGTCTTCAACTCCATTCAAGTTGAATGTCAAGTCGACTTGGTCTGCGATTTTGCTCTTCAAATTCTGTGCTGGTCAGTTGAAGTCGATGCTGGAGTCGACTTGGTATGCGACTTCACCCAAGTCGCATGCGAAGTCGACTTCGTTTGCGACTTCGGCAACTTTTGCTCTCCAATTTCAGTGCTGGACAAAAAATGGCCTTTGAAGTTGATGCTGGAGTCGACTTGGGGATCAACTTGGCCTAAGTCGATGCCTGAGTCGACTTGGGAATCGCTTGACCTGTCATGCTTCATATTTTTCATTTTTATATTCTTAAAACATTTCACAAATATATTAGTAGCCAAAACTTACTCAAATTGAATTGTTAATCATATAAACATATACTTTGGTTATTTTGCCTTTGATTTGAACACTTGTTTCCAACAATCTCCCCCTTTTTGATGATTAACAAAACCGATTTGAGTATATACCTTTTGATATCTTTAAAACATACCATTTTATCCTGTTTTGACATTTTTAGGATAATTATAGGTCATTTTCCTTTTGAACTTAATGAAATTGACATACATATTCCATTTTCAACTTTTGTATATTTTATTTCCAATAAAATCACAAGTTAAATCCATATTTCATTCATTCAATCAACCATTTCAATTCAATACAAAAACAGAACATAAGTAGACAGAGCATATAGCATAAACAAACTTTTCATAAGTAAATGGAGCAAACTTTTCCTATATGATCAAAAATATTTCATATAAGTTTCAAAAGCAAATTAAACCCTATATATAAACTACCCAACCCAAAATCCTAAAAACTAGAAACAAACTCAAACTCAACTATTCTCCCCCTTTTTGTCAATTGATCAAAAGGGGTCGACTCATAGAGATTTGGTAAACTGAAAAGCTGAGATTGGATAAGCAGTCGGTCAGATAGGTTGAATGTGGGCTGATGAATAGATGGATGATATAGGATTAGGAGTAGGATCCCGGTGCACTGATTCGCTCTCAAATGGATCCAGGTTGGGTATTGATCTAATCCTGCCACTCCCAGATGCCAACCGATACTGAATCGTTCGTAGCACCCAATCCATACAGTCTTACCTCGAGTGCATATCCATGTCAGCATTTAGGACCTCGACAATTTGCGAAGTTAGCCGATCCTCGATTTGCTCCAAGTGTTCCTGAATCGCGTTCACCGAGTTATCTTAAGACGGTGGCGTTAGAGCTAGGTCTGGGATCTCTGAACCTCGGGGTGAGCATGATCCATGCGATTGCGGTGATGCGGGCTCCTATGGTGCATCCTGTGGTGGAGCGTGTTGACCCTCTGGTGATGGCAGGGGCTGCTCCCCCTCAACCTATGCTCCTCCGGCTTTTTCTGAAGCCGGTACACCCATCCTTTCTCTGATCTTCTCTGCCCTTAACTGATCCACATTAATCTTCATTCTTTGGAGCAAAGCCTTATTGATTGCATTCATCAGCTTCAATACCTCGAATGGTTCTCCTTCAATATCCACTTGGAAATGCTCCAGGATTTTAGTGATCCATGTTCTATAAGGCAAAACCACTCATGGGTTGTCCTTTCTGGAGGCTTAGGCCTCAAGGAAAAGTCGTGGGAGGCCGATTTTAACTCTATTGGTGACTTGCCAAAGGATTTCTGCCTCCTGCGGGTCACCTGATTTCTCCCTCCGCCCTTGGGATAGATGCAGTGGGCGATTAGCAACCTTAGAACCCTCAACTTAGGGGATAAATTCATGTAATGTAAAAACTTGACCTTGGTATGATATTTGTTGCTCCTGGTGAGCTAATTGTACATTTGGGTGAGAGACAGATCTGCAGGTAGCTGTTCATCATCATAAGGAACCTCTAGGATTCGTCTCACCTGCATAATAGCATGATCTAAGCTTACGACCCCTTTTGTTCCCAAAAACATTTCAACCCCCTTCACAAAAGTACTAAACTACCGTTCATCCCACAGATAATAGAAAGTCATTGTCAGGTCAGTATACACCCTATCATCCGCCTTTAACAACCTCGTCCAACCTTGGGAATCCAGTAGCTCCTCGATTTCAAACTCATAATCGCTTAAAAATTTGAAATCTATGATCTTGGGTATGAAAATCTTACGCTCGTAGAAGCTTTTATAGAACCTACCATGCTATAGCTCGGTCTTGAAATAGGTAGTTGGCATTTTCAAGACTTAACCTTTCGTAGTTGGGGTTCCCCCTCTTCTGGCCGCTATATCTGAACTTCCAGATGTCTGCAAGTCCTCTTCTCCCCTTAGGGCTGATGTGGATGGAGTCCCGGCCTAAAATCAGACCCGACGGCTAGTGGAAGTGGATGGTTCTACCCGGGCACGCTTGGAGGGAGTCCGTTGTCTCCTGGGAATTTCTTCTTCGGCTTAGGAGTTGGATGGTTTGGGAACTGGCCTTTGGGATGGTTTGGACACAGCCAATTTGGGCAATCTAGACTTGGGTGCCATTGGATTTGGTTTTTGGGAATGGATTTTTTTTTTTCAAATGGAGCTTGCGAAAGATGGGATAAGATGAAAAGATAGAGATGAGGGAGGGGGAATGACAGTGAGAGAGAGAGTCAAACTGAGAGAGAGAGAGAGAACAGAGACAGTGCGTGAGAGAGAGGGAGCTCGAGCGAGAGAAACAGAGAAGAGGTGGAGCTTGAGGGAGAGAGGAGATGGAGGAAGGAAACTCGAGAGAAAAACGAGAGAGACAGAGAGAGAGTGAAACTGAGAAAGAAAGAAACGGAGACGAAGATTTAGAAATCGGAGATATGGAAGAAAAAAAATAGGTGAGAGAGAGCTTGAGGGAAAAGTGACGCGAAAGAAAAATGAAGAAGAAGAAGAGGAAAAGAAAGAAAAGGGAGAAGGTAGCCCGACGGTCGCGCACCTGAAGTCGACTTGCCTTAGCCGAAGTCGACTTCGCTTTCTGGAGTCGACTTCACCGAAGTCGACTTGGCCTATCGACTAGGACTTTTCTAAGTCCATTTCTCTTATCTTATTGTTTTTAATTTAACTCAATCATCCCCATATCATTTCTAATTTTATAAAATGATTCTTTTGCTAAAGGTTTGGTGAGTATATCGGCAATTTGGTCCTCAGTTTTTACATATTCCAAACAAATGTCATGATTTTCAACATGTTCAAGAATAAAATGATGTCTTACATCTATATGTTTGATTCTAGAATGCAATACAGGATCTTTAGTTAAATAAATTACACTTGTATTATCACATCTAATTGGAATATTATAATAATCAATACTATAATCTTTAAGTTGTTGTTTTATCCAAAGTAGTTGGGCACAACAGCTCCCGGCGGCTGTATATTCGGCTTCCGCCGTAGATAGAGCAACACTAGTTTGTTTTCTTGAATACCATGAAACTAACATGTTTCTAAGGAATTGACATGTTCCACTAGTACTTTTTCTATCTACTTTGTATCCGGCAAAATCCGCATCCGAGTAGCCGATTAAATCAAAAGTTGACCCCTTTGGATACCATAGTCCAAGATTACTAGTATTTATCAAATATTTTTAAAAAATTTTTACAGCCATTAAATGTGATTCTTTAGGACATAATTGAAATCTAGAACACATGCAAACACTGAAAAGAATATCAGGTCTAGAAGCAATTAAATATAACAACGAACCTATCATACTTCTGTATAGCTTTTGTTCAACACATTTACCGTTTTCATCCGTGTCAATCTTGATTGTTGAACTCATTGGAGTGTTTGCTCCCTTGCTAGTCTGCATTCCGAATTTCTTTAGCATTTCTTTGATATACTTAGACTGATTTATAAAGATCCCTTCTACTTGTTGCTTGATTTACAATCCAAGGAAGAAATTCAGTTCTCCCATCATGCTCATTTCGAATTCGCTCTGCATAATCTTAGAAAATTCTTGGCACAGAGTTTCATCAATAGCACCAAATATTATATCATCTATGTAAATTTGAACAATTAAAATTTTTTTTCTTTTATACTTGATGAATAATGTAGTATCAACATTTCCTCTTTGAAATTCATGATCAATCAAAAATTTGTTCAACCTTTCATACCAAGCTTGTGGAGCTTATTTTAGTCCATATAATGCTTTGGTTAATTTATAAACATATTTTAATTGATCATTTTCTTCAAATCCAGGAGGTTGTTCAACATATACTTCTTCATTCAAGTATCCATTCAAAAATGCGCTTTTCACATCCATTTGAAATAATTTAAAATCCATGTGAGAAGCAAATGCCAGTAAAATACGTATGGCTTCTAGTCTAGCCACAGGTGCATATGATTCTTCAAAATTAATCCTTTCTACTTGGGAATACCCTTTGGCTACTATTCTAGCTTTATTTCTTATTACAAGTCCACTTTCGTCTAATTTGTTCCTAAATACCCATTTGGTACCAATTATGCAATCTTTGGGTCTAGGAACTAAATGTCATACGTTGTTCCTTTCAAATTGATTTAGCTCTTCTTGCATTACAATAACTCAGTTTTCATCATTAAGAGCTTGATCAATAGTTGTCGGTTCAATTTTTGATACAAAAGCATATTGTTCACAAATATTTTGTTTTCACCTTCTAGTCTTTACTCCTTCATAGATATTGCTTATAACTTGCTCAATTAGATGGGCATTTTTGAATTTTAAATCAGTTGGAGGTTTGTAAGAATTGTTACCTTTACTTACCCTTTTCTCCGTGCAATTTTTTTACTTAGGCTCGGTTTTCTTTTGTTGCTCTTGTTGTTTTACTTTTGAATTCTTCGATGTATCATCTGCATCACTTAATTCATCTTCCTTTCTCGGAGTTTGGTTAAATTCATAAAAAACAACATGTATTGATTCCTCTACTATTTGATTTCTTTTGTTGAAAATTCTATATGCTTTGCTATTTGATGAATAACCAAGGAAAATTGCATCATCACTTTTGGCGTCTAATTTTCCCAAATTTGTTTTTTCATTATTTAACACATAGCAAGTACATCCAAAGGTATGAAAATATGATATGTTTGGTCTTTTGCCTTTCCAAAGTTCATATGGGGTCTTTTTCAATATTGCTCTAATGGTAACTCGGTTTAATACATGACAAGCTGTACTTATAGCTTCACCCCAAAATATTTTGGACAATTTACTCTCATTTAGCAGTTCTAGCCATTTCCTGTATTGTCCGGTTTTTTCTTTCGACAACTCTATTTTGTTGAGGAGTTCTTGGTGCAAAAAATGTAAGGTGAATTCCTTTTTCATTGCAAAATTCTATGAATAATTTATTTTCGAATTCACCACCGTGATCACTTCTAATGAAAATAATTGTACTTTGTTTTTCATTTTGCACCAAATTTGAAAACGTGATAAACATAGAAAATGCATCATCTTTGCTATCTAAGAGTATAATCCAAGTAAATCTTGAAAAATCATCAATAATTACGAATACATATTTTTTCCCACCAAGAATTAAAATGTCTGATGGCCTATAAAGATCCATATACAATAATTCAAGTGGTCCAGTTATTGAAATTTTTTTTTTGTGAAAAATGACATTTTGGGTTGTTTGGATAATTGACAAGCCTTGCAAATCTTATCTTTGTCATATTTAAGCTTTGGTAACTCTTCTACTAGACTCCTTTTCCACAATGTTTTAATTTTGACATATTTATATGTCCAAGCCTTGTATGCCATATCCATGGATCATTTTCTATGGCTATTAGACATTTTCCTTCAAGTTCATCTAGGCAAACCAAATATACATTTTCATGTCTTTTGCCACTAAATAATATGTGATCATCATCAAATATATTGCATATAGAGGATTCAAATACAACTTTATAACCTTTATCACATAATTGGCTAATACTCATTAGGTTGTGTTTGAGTCCTTCAACAAATAGTACATCCTTAATACATGTATTTTAAATTCCATAAACATTTCCTTTACCTTTTATTTTACATTTTTCATTATTTCCAAAAGCAACTGTTCCTTCGTTGCACGGGTTGATTTTATGGAATAGTCCTTTTTCTCCGGTCATGTGTCTTGAGCAGCCACTATCCATAAACCATATGTCATTGGCTTTAGCTCTAAGAAAAAACTGAAAAATAATGTCAAGTGGAGCTCATCCTTTTGGTACCCATTTTATGGGTCCATTTGGGTTAGTTATCCATTGGAATCTACGTTGATCTTCCTTTGAAGTCATAAATCCAATGCTTTTGGGCATCCAAACCAATTTTGCACCAAGGTTTTGTAATTTTCTCAATTTGCATTGAAATGCCTTGTGTCCCATCTTGTTGCAAAAATTACAAGCTCCTGGAAGTCTAGGAGTGGGAAGCCATTTGGTAATTGGTTCCCTAATTGCTCTTTTGGTCCAAATCACATGATTTATCTTAGGTTTAGCATGGATGGATTTTGGTTTGTTTCTAAGGTTCCTTGGAGCATTAAATTTGCTATTTTCACCCTGCTCAAATGTAGTATACCTAAGACCTTTTTTTACAGCTTTGGGTGGTCATTTTTAAAAATATTTTGACACTTTCGCTAGGATTAGAAAACTTAGCAAGCGATTCCTTTCACTTGTCAAATGATCGACTTTTTCTGCAAGTTTTCCATTCACAATAGTTACTGTGTTAAATTGTCTTTTCTTTGTTGTGAACTTATTTCCTAATTTCTTTATTTCCTCATACAATGAATCATAGGCTTGTTGAAGTTCTTCTATTTTTGCACATTTTAGGCAGTCATTTGTAGAAGAAAAAATTGAAAAAGATTTTTGTTTGGAGGTTACCTCTTGACTACTTGTGCAGTTTGTTAAAGTGGTTCGATCCTCCAGAATTTCCGTCACTGCAAGACATATGTCGGAATTTTCCATGCAACAAATTCTTACACAATCTGCCTCGTTTTCTTCACTTGAGGAACTGCATGTTGTGGATTCTTCCTCGTTTACATACATGCCTCTTCCTTTGATCCTTTGAAATCTTCTATTGTTGCCTCGATATTTCTTTTCTCTTCGCTCCTTTGTTTTGGTTTCCTCGGGCGTTGGACATTGGGCTTGCATATGCCCCGTACCGCCACACCGAAAATATTTTCTTGCTTCTTTCTTTTTCTCCTTGGAATTTCTTTCTTTAAAGTTTTTGAAATTCCTTCCTTTCCTTATAAATTTTCTGAATCGTTTTGTAAGTAAGGCAATTTCATCGTCGTTTTTGTGACGACGAGGTGGAGTCGTTCGAATCTTGTGCGGCTTTCAAGGCGATGGCTCTCTTGCCTCTATGTTGCTCCGCATTTCTCCTTTTTATCAACTCATGTGACATTAGTGAGCTTATATGGTCTTCAAGCCGTAGAGTATTGAGGTCTTTTGCTTCCTCAATAGCTATAATCTTTGGAGTCCATAATTCAGGTAGCGCCCTTAGAATTTTCATTACCTGCTCAGATTTAGAAATTTATTTTCCTAACCCTTTCAAGGTGTTAGTAATCTTGGAAAATCTGGTAAATATTTTAGAAATATTTTCTGTTTCTAACATTTTAAAGCTTTCCAATTCTCCAATCAAAATATTTCTCCTTGTCCCTTAGACTTGAGAAGTTCCCTCATATATGGATGTTAATGTATCTCAGATTTCTTTGGCGGTTTGGTATGATGAGACTCTATCATATTCTAATGTCGTTAATGCACAAAAGAGGGAATTCATGGCTTTCGCGTTGCTTTTAACAACTCTAACTCAGACCATGTGGAGGCTCTTTCATTGGTAGGTAATACAACGCCATCTTGGATAGCAATCCAAGAATCAATATCTATAGCCATGATTAATTTTTTCATTCTCAACTTCCAATAGCTGAAGTTGGTACCATCAAATAGAGGTGGTTTAGTAAAAGACTGACCCTCGGCAAAAGCTGGGGTGGAAGTTGATTGGGATGCCATGTCAAAAGATCTCTTTGGTTTAAACTCAAAGACCTGCTCTAGTACCACTTGCTGGTCCCGAGTTAATGACAATTACCCAAGAGGGGAGGGGTGAATTGGGTATTTAAAATTTTTCGCTTAAACTGGAAAATGTTCCCCGTTTTAGTTTAGTCCCCTTTAATGAAACGAATGGAAAATAATAAGATAATGAAAGCAAAAATAAAAATCAATGGACAAGATTTTATAGTGGTTCGGGCAACCTTTCCTACTCCACTCTTCCAAGCTCACACCCCTTGTGACTTGGGTTCCACTATGTATTCCATGAATACAACTAGAGCCTCCGCTCTCTTCTAGATTCTAGCTCCAGGGGGCATATACAACACACAACACAAGTAGGTGACGAGTCCCACTCCAGTCACAACACTACTTTTCTACCACTTGGTTTGAAACACCAAAATCAAACCAAGTATCAAAACCAAATGACAAATGAAAAAGAAAAAGGGATCTACACTTTACAGTTTGTGTAGGAAGTTACAGCTCGAGGAAGAACTTGTAGAAGTGACGATTTGATCAACGTTAGAGTATGCAGCCAGTCGAAGCTTGTTCTTCCTTAAAAAGTGTATAGATCACTCAAGAATAGGAGAAGTTGAAATTTAGAACTTAGTATCTTCTGTTTCTACCCTTTTCTATGTACTTTCACGTTCACTTGAATGTCTATATATAATGGAAGAAGAGATTTGAACGTTAGAGAGTCGGTTGGCGTATTAATTGCGCTAACGTTCAAATTTTTCGAATGTTGCGTCCCAAGTCGCAAATGGAGTCGACTTCGGGTGTGACTTCACCCAAGTCGCATACTGGAGTCGACTTCGGGTGCGACTTCGGATTTAAGCTGGCTGTTCAAGTTCCTCCTTAGGTCGACTTTGTCTTGAACTTGACCCAAGTCGCATGTGGAGTCGACTTCGGGTGCGACTTCGATTTTCTGCAATTTCCAAGTCTCTTCTTCAGGTCGACTTGGACTTGGACTTGATCCAAGTCACTGCTGGAGTCGACTTCGGTGCAACTTCACTTCCTTTGTTTGCTAGATGAACTTGAATTCATTTGAGATGACTTTGGCACTTGATTTTCCTCATGTTAATTGTTCTTTCACTGATTTATATTGCTTAGAACTCAGTATATTCATCCTAGCTTGAAATCCTTTAACTCCATGTCTTGAAATCTTGAATACTTGAATCTTGGAGTTCATGAAAATGTCCAAATGAATATTTCTTGATCCAAATTGAGTTGTTCATGTAGAACTGCTTGATTTGGACTTGATTTGATCTTCATTTGTTCCAAGTTGATTGTTTGGGTTGACTTGGTCTTCAACTCCATTCAAGTTGAATGTCAAGTCGACTTGGTCTACGACTTTGCTCTTCAAATTATGTGTTGGTTAGTTGAAGTCGATGCTGAAGTCGGCTTAGTCTGTGACTTTACCCAAGTCTCATGCAAAGTCGACTTCGTTTGTGACTTTGGCAACTTTTGCTTCCCAATTTCAGCGCTGGACAAAAAACGGCCTTTGAAGTTGATGCTGGAGTCGACTTGGGTATCGACTTGGCCTAAGTCGATGCTGAGTTGACTTGGGAATCGACTTGACTTGTCATGCTTTATATTTTTCATTTTTTATATCCTTAAAACATTTCACAAACATATTAGTAGCCAAAACTTACTCAAATTGAGTTGTTAATCATCAAAACATATACTTTGGTTATTTTGCTTTTGATTTCAACACTTGTTTCCAACAATCCATACACAACAAGCAAACTGAATGATCATATCTACATGCATCCACATAAATCGTAATCCAATTCGAAATAATAAATACAATATGTTTGTCAAGGTCAAATCTAGCTCAATAACTGAATACATAATACTAATGTCAAAAGAGCATAAAATTCAAATAACTTTAATTAGAGATTTTCTAATGGTTTCCAAGATTTGGTCTTCCACTTGCCCCATCTTAAGGTTCCCCACCTGACCTGGGATCTAAAGAAAAAAAAACAAATCATCTGAGTCTAAATAGACTCAGTAAGTAGATAATGGTTAGTACAAAGTGAAATAAGCAAAGTTTTGGATGCGCATGTCATGATCAAAATAAAACATATGGGTCTGATACCCACTCCCAAGATCGTATGCATATAACCACGTATAAATAGAAGGACACGAACAATCCTCCACTCATGTCAATCAAGGGCCATGAACAACCCTCTCCTCATGTCAATCAGAGGCCATGAACAACCCTTTTACAACCAGTCATTTTAAATAACACCTCATACATAACAGACAAGAATATATGTCACAAACCACACATATAACATCAACAAGGTTTACTTTCAATTCAATGTATAAAACTATCACACGAGCATTTTAACAAACACATGGTAGGCGCAGAAAGAGAAAACCTCTAGTTCGTACCCTCGTTTGAACCGAATCAACTAACATCAAATTTTAAAAATACAAAAGCTACTAACGAGTCCTCTACTTCTAAAATCACTCATTCATGGCAAATTCCCCACAAACCTTGCTTACCCTAACTGTTACGAACACTACGCCCCAAACCATGAATTCGTTAGGTGTCATGTATTCCTCCCCCCCATTTCATATCATGTTTAATATGAGATTTCATCATTCAATGAAGAAAAGGCAGCATCTACTTACCTTAATCGTGATTTTTCCCAAAAAAGCAACCCTAGGCTTGGATTGTAGAAATTCAGAGATTCCTTGATTGGAATCGATGACCTTCAAGGCAGTTGGTAGAGATTTTTTGAAGAAATCTACAGCTGGATCGAACTAAATAGGAGGGAAAGAAAAGAAGAAGCACAGAACAGGAAGAGAAGAGGAAGGAAACGGAGTCGGGCGCAAATGAAAGTTGAAGCCCTAACTCACGGGCTCCTCTTTATAATCGAACCTCCATCGAGTCGGGCCAGGCCGGAGCATGGGTTGGGTCTAATTTTAATTTGTAATTTACTTTCCCACTCCTATGACTTAATAGTTAAAAATTTCTTTGAAAATTTTTGATTTCCTTTAGATAAGGAAATCTATGTTGAAAATGCCTTGATAAATGTTTATACGATTGTGTTGAAAGGGATTTAAGGATGACCAACCTCATATGTTGAGTTCAGAAAATGGTTTGATTTCAGATTGCTAAATGGTATGCAAAAGATTACGCAAGCCCCCTTGTGAAAAAATGGTATAATAGATAGGTGGACAATAATTATTAGGATGGTTGACAACTTGCTTAAAATTTAAGGAAGGTCATCCTAAAATTAGACTTCAAATGACAACTTGCTTAAAGTGGGTGCGCTCGCTTTACAAGTTAACACAGACTGTGGTTCGTGATGTGTTTTTGAAAATAATTTTTAAAGATATAGACTTCGGTCTATGATGTTTTGTGAGTATGGTTGTAGGCTACGGTTTGCGATCCTAGTTTAAAAAGTCATGGGCTGCGGTCTGTGATATTTTAAACCAAACGGTCTGCGGCCTGTCAGAATAATGTATGGTGCACCAGTACACGGAATAGGCTGGTTGTAGATCACGGTTGGGATGACCGGGGCCTACTCTACATAAGGCCAAGTGGCTAAGGGATGGTAGGAGTACCAGCGGTGCCATCCCTGAGATGGGAGGAGGACTAAGGAACAGCCACCTGGCTAGCGTGTTATTAAGGATTCTCTTCCAAAAGGTAGCATGATCATTTGCTAAGTGTCACTACTGGATGGAGAGAAATGCATTTGTTTATGTTTTGCTTTTGAAAAGCCCAAATAATGGGACATGAAACATTTTTAAGAAAAGTTATCCTAAAAGGATTTTTATGAAATGGTTACTCTAAAGATAAGGTGTTTTACACAAAAGTGTAAATAACAGAAATGAAAGGAAATGTTTTTATGCAAATGCATTTATGAAAATTGTTTACGTATTTTATTTGCCTTGTTTGCTATAAACAAGCCCCAAGATGGGGGTTATGAAAAGGATTTACGTGAAACTTGGTTTGGACATAGGAATGTCCATTTCTAAAGAGCCTAAATGAAAAGTGTTTATGGACATGAAAATGCCCAATGTTAAAGTATTTAAATGAAAAGTGTTTTAGGACATATGAATGTCTGTTGCTAAAAGAAGTTATGTCAAAAATGTTTTGAGACATCAAATGTCTCTGGGCTAAAGGATTTTATGATGAAAAATATTTTTGGACATAAAAATGTCCTTTGCCGAGAAAGGCTTATGTGAATGACGTTTTAGGTCATGAGAATGTCCTCCTTTGCCAAAGGAATTATGAGAAAAATGTTTTGGACGTAAGACGTCCACTGACAAAAGATGGTTTTATGTAAAGGTCTTGGAACATTGGAAATGTTCACTTAAAAAAAAAGAATTAATTATAAAGGGTAAAACATGTATTTTTGCTTTAACAAGCTCAGACGTGGCTTGTAAGTGATTTTAAGAATGAATGTTTTATGAAAATGTTCAAGGACATAGAATTGTCCTCAATCTTTTGAGGATCTACTGTACTCCCTTCTCGGATATAATGTGACAGAGAAAGGCTACCTGTTTCAACCAAAACTCCCTTCTCATGCTCTTCTTCTGTCTTTGAATAAATCAATATGTCATCAATGAATACCACCACAAATTGATCCAAAAATTCTCGAAAAATCCTATTCATCATATACAGCTGGGGCATTTGTTAGTCCAAATGGCATGACTAAGAATTCATAATGCCCATATCTTGTTCTGAATGCTGTTTTATGGATGTCCTTTGGACATATCCTCAATTGGTGGTACCCTGACTGTAAGTCAATTTTTGAAAACGTAGAAGCTCCTTTTAACTGATCAAAAAGATCATCTATTCTTAGGAGTGGGTACTTATTTTTAACTGTTACTTTATTCAATTCTCTATAATTAATTCAATTTTCAACTCAGCCAATTCGGCTGGTGCCATCTTATATGAGGCCTTAGATATTGGGGCTGTCCCTAGGATAATTTCTATTTCTATATCCATCTCCCTTTCCGGTGGTAAATTACATAGCTCTTTTGGAAAAATATCTAGAAATTCCTTTACCACTAGAATTTGTTCCATAGGTACCCCATCTCTTTTTATCGTGTTTATAGAGACCAGATAGGCTATACATTGTTGGCGTATCAGCTTAGCTGCTTTCATAGCTGATACCATCCTTATTGTGTTTTCTGGCTGTCTTATTTTACTGATCTCTATTTCATCTTTTGGTGCTTCAAATTACACCTTTTTATTTCTGCAATCAATTGTTGCACCCCATTGACTTAGCCAATCCATCCCTAGTATGACATCAAATTCTGTCATTGGTAATAGGATGAGATCAGCTTCCAATATTTTTGTTCCTATCTTGATAGGACATGCCATGCAAATTTGATATCTATATGTATAGTACTACTGGTTTCTTCTACCCGAAGTGCGTGTGTGATTACGAATTGGTATGATATAAATGAATGCATAGCTCCAGAATCAAATAAAGCTACTGTAGAATTTCCTAAAATGAAAATCATACCTGTAATCACTTTTTCCTCCATCTCTTGTGAATCCATTCGGGTGAGGGCTTGGACACGCACTGGGTTGGCAGCAGTACCAGACTGATTGCCGATGGCGGGGACCTTTTGCTAGGCCGCCCTCCCTCGGGATGGTGCTCCTGGGGGCTTATTCGAACAATTGGGTGAAATGTGTCCAACTTGACCACAGAGGAAGCAATTTACTATTTTGGCTTCGTCGGTCCTGCAGTCTCGGGCCATATGACCGGCTTGGCCACACTTGTAGCATTTCCCTGATCCTTATAAACATTCGCCCGAATGGCGTTTGTGGCAAGTTTTGCAAGTCGGGATGCTCTTCGTTTTGTCGCCGATCTTCTTTTTTTCGGTGATTATCCTTTTTCCTTTATTAGCCTCACCTTCCTTGTAGGGTGAAAAGAATTATTTTTGAGCTTGCCTAAGCTCTTGAGTCCTCATTGACTCCATTTCCAATGCCCTAGCCCTCTCAATGCTAGAGGCATAGTCTTTTATTAGTAACGGGGCTAACCCCTCTCTCAGTGGGGCCTTAATCCCCTCTAGAACCTTCGTGCCTTATTTTCCAGCACATTGGCAATCCACGGAACATATCTTACCAAGGCGTTAAACTTTATGGCATATTACATGACTGTCATCCTGCCTTGGTAGAGTTTTTCAAACTCTATCACCCTCTGGCTCTGTAGCCCTATAGGGAGATATTCTTTATTAAATTCTTCCAAAAATTCATGCCACGTAACTTGCACCGGATGTGGCATGGTGACCATCAGTGTTTCCCACCATTCATAGGCGTATTTTACCAGTAGGTGGGTAACGCACAACACTTTTTACTGATCATTGCAGGGCGATATCCTAAATAGTTTCTTGATTTCTGTGACCCACTGCTCTGCAATGAGGGGGTCTGGTTCCCCTGCAAACTTGGGCGGGCGTTGGGCAAGAAAGGCATTGATAGCCTTTCTGTCAGCCTTAAGGAGAGTATCTTCCATTCCCCTTGACGTGTCGGGATTGGCCGAGGGACCTGGTTTTTCTCCGTCTCCTCTTGATGGCAGGGCCTGCTGGCTCTGCATTTCTTGTAACAAACCAGCAGCCTGGGTTGTCCATTACTGCATAGCTTTCTCGATTGATGCAGCTATTCTTTCTTCTATATTAACCTCTGGTTGAGGTCTAGGGCTTTCCTCTCGTCGTGGGCAGGTCCTAGAGGATTGCTCTTCAGATTCTGCCATATAAGTTCTTTTACTGGCTTCGCCCCTTGCTTGATCAACTGATTCTTCCATTGGGACCTTTTCGTTGTTAGCTCTTGCTTTACCTCTAGTGAGAGGCATTTTCAACTTCATAAAATATTTATTAATATAACATCAATATTCATCATGATATACTTAAATAAATCCAAACACATAATCACATGATCACATAATTCACATAAATTATTAGCAAACCATTCATACATAAGTCAAACTTTTGTACATAGGCTAACTTAGCCTTATATACCTATTCCAACTGTATTTACATATTTATAAAAAAAGAAAAGTAAAATGTCTTGGCGATGGTCGCGTCTTCCTGATCCCCATCCCTTTTATCGTCTCCTTCTACTTAACCTCAAGAACCCTCTGAGACTTAAGGGTACCCGTGTGGGTTCCTCAGTGACTGTACTGGTATCAGACCAATCTTGAGGTCCTGGGTTCTCGTCCTCCTCTTCTCTATCGGACCATTCTATGGGGTCCTCATCATCATTTGCTGGAGGAACGGGAGGTGGGGCTTCGGGCATTACCTTTAACTCTATGAACGTAGGATGACCTCACTAGGCTGTTTAGGAGGGGAATATTTCATTACTTCTTCTCCCCTTGCCAAAGCCTCCCGATGTTTCTAGGCAGCTTTTCTTTCCCAGCGGTCTATCTGAGCCCAAGGTGTTCCTTATCAGAACTGAATGTATCCTGCATCAAACCTAAACCATGGACCTGGGTTAGGTGGGACTAGGGCATCTCTCCTTTACCAATACCTTTGTAAATCTTCCTCAGCGACCTAATTGGTAACCACCAATGGCCTGGGTAGTGGGCTGGCTGGGGTATATACCGGAGAGTCTGGGGGTGCAAGTGCCTTGCTAGAGGACTCTGCCTGGTGGATTTCGGATAATACCGGAAACCCTGGTGGTTGGCTAGAGAAGTTTGTAGGTACTGGAAGGCGATGTGCTTCTGGTCTCCTAATATATGGAAGTGCCTGATAACTAGTGGGAACTGGGAGTCTTATGGTTAGACCTTCTTGGGAGGCTAATCATCTATTAACTCTTTCCTGAGCCTGTTCCCTTTCTTGCTCCTCTTCTAGTTCCCTTGCACTTAATACAGCCTTTCCTTTATCTATCATCTACATATAAATCATCAATGATAAATAAATCAATCATAATCATAATTTCGTGTATTCTAGCTTGGTCATTTCTTTCCTTTTTTTTGCCTATTTACCAATTCATGCTCTGATACCAACTTCCGTGGCGCCCCGAACTAGGGTGCCTAGAAGTCTTACTCTGGGTCCCTTTTTTTATTGGTAAACGTGACTTAGGATTGTTGCCCTGATCACACGATAGGATTTTTTTTATATAACATCAATACATGGAAAATTGTCACCATTCATTCAACTTGAAATATATTTCACATATCATAGTTATAATCAAAGTCTGTTCATAAGCATCATCATTGAAAAGGTATTCTTTTCTATTCCAAAATTTCATCATTATCTTTACATAAAATTTACATATACAACATTTATATCAAAACTACATAATATTTTGCATGCTGCCTTCATTATCATTTCCTATTTGTCATTGAAAAAGCATGGGTGAGTAATAATACTCAGTAAGCAAGCCATACATAATTTTTCAATCATTTTCGTGCATTTCATAAAATGCAAATGCAATGCATTCATAGCATTCATGATATTCCTTTAGATGCGACTCTAGCTAAGCGCCCATCCCCTAAATGCTCCCATCTCAGGGAGGTCGCCGCCGGCCTGGGCCTGTATAAGCGACTTGGCGATAGCGAGGGGGACATTCGGTCCGCTTACTACCTTAACTATGGCCTATTCCTCGTGCATCATGATCATTTACATACACATGCCGGCATGATATTTGTAAATCATAAAAAATTTCATAAAAAAGTATTTCATAAACAATTTAACAAACGTACTTCAGTTCATATAAAATAGTTATAGGTATGGCCGACCTTAAATAAATTTCATAAAGCAATTCACAAACAATTTAAAGCATTTTGGAAATAATTTACAAAATATATAACTTGCTTACCTCCTTAGTTGGTGTCATCGACTTTTTCTTTTCCTTTTACTATTCGAGAAAAAAGATATTTCATTTCTTCTATTCAAGATGCTTCCCATGCATTATTTCTTTATACGGATATTTTTATCCATAGGTTCTTCAAAAATTCCATCCTTATATTTAAATATTAATCTCAAATTTTCTCCAAAATCACGCTGTTACTGTTCATAATTACTGTAGCATATTACTGTAGCAAATCACTGTTCATCCGAGGTTAATGTTCACAGCGTGTTGGTTACTATTTATGGGTTCCAAAAATTGACATTTTTTTCAAAAAAAAACAAATGCCATGACATAGCTTATGTTTAGTATATCTTAGGAAAATTTACAAATTTTGAATTTACCATCATTAATTTGGCTAAATAAATCATTTTCTCCATATACTAAAAATCAACATAATTTCACTTAAGTATAATCCTTAATTCTAAAAATCATGAGATTAATATATCACCATTCCAGCATCATATTTATCATAATCATTCATCCCAAATCATCATTTATCAAATTTGGAGCATTATTTGCCCATATCATATGCTATCTTCCCGAATGCTCTATCTTTGCTCCCAATTTTTGATGTTTTGACATAATCCCAATTAAGCATTATAACTATAGTTATTTCTCATGCTTAGGTATTATCTAAGCATGATTTTACCCTACTTAATATCCAAAAGAAATTTGGATAGAATTCAATTACCCGAAGTGAAGATATCCCTCTTTTTTTCACACTAGCCAAGTTCAATAATCTTTATATATGTCTTCCAACACTATATAATGATAATTACACCTTATTTAATTGTTATGTTCTCATGCCATTAAATAAAGTAAAATTGATTAGTGCATAACCTGCTTAGTGACTACACGGGGTTTAACGGTGTATTCCTATCCGTTAAACAACTCCCCTTAACCAACAGGAAACCTATGCCCTGCACATGGATCTAGCAGAGATTTTCCTCTTCCAAGGATAAATCAAGCAATTAAATCATCTTATAAGATAGCTAATCTTGTAAAAAGCATTAGAACCACACATGCAAGGGTAAATCATACACAATCATATGTAATATCAAATATTCATTCCTAAATTTCAAAGAACCAAGATAATATAAATTAGAGTTCAATTCATCCTAACTATCCATCTAATGGCGATTTAGTTCAAAGACATTATCAATACATCCATCACATCCATATTGAAAATATCCATGGAAGTAGAGAAAGAAAAATAGAAAGAATAAGAGAAAACTGGTTTTCCGGTGGCTTCCACCAACGGAGTTGAATCCCCTTTTCAATCTGTGCTTTAATCGCATTTTTGACTTTCTCTTTCGTGTAATTCCGTTTCTGGGCTCTCTCACTCTCTCTTCTGCGCACAAACCCCTAGCAGCTATTTATAGAGTTGAATTGCGCAACACACGCACTAAAATCTCCGCATACAGATCCGTATTGGCGCCTAGGCGCCATCTCTCTGTGTGCTGGGCAACTTGGAGCTTTTCTGCAGACCTTAGGAATTCATGCCTTGGCTTAGGCGTCAACTCCCTGGAGTTTCATGACTTAAAGCTTCTCCTTGACACACCTGTGTGATCATGCCTGGGTGCCCCTGGCTGGCGCCTAGGCGCCAACTCCCTAGTAGCAATCTCTCCCATGTGACTTCACAACCCATCTGGAATGGTCTGCCTGTTGGTAAGTTGGCGCTTGGGCGCCATCTCACTGCTCCTGGACTTGGTTCCACTTTGCATTCGACTCGCTTGCATGCCTTTATATAGCCTGTCCTTCCTGTAAAAGATGAATAAACTAAGTAAATGAACTAAAAATGCCTAATTAATGCTAAAAATGCCTAAAAACTAAGTAATGCTCCTAAAATGCAAAGCGAGTGAAAATTAAGCTAAATGGACACAAACTAAGCCTAATCTCTCGGACTAACACGGAAATATAGTCTGAAATGGGTCATGATAACTCATAGTTTTATGAGTTATCACACCCCCAAACTTAAATGTTGCTAGTCCTCGAGCAACACATGCAAACATAATGAATGAATGAATAAATGAATGAGTAAGTGAGTGCAGACTCTGCCAACTCCGTTTGCTTCTTATTATGCTTTGATCAATCCACTTATCTATTCAACAAGGTTAAGAGTAATCTAACTTGAAAAATCATCCATTACACAAAACAAGGAATGCCTTTTCATTCTCTAACCAAGTTACATGTGGATGCCAAAATTCCTTAGTACATGGTCATAATTCAACATGTTAATCTTCCATTGGATCAGAGAATTGGTTAGAAAATTAATAAAAATAGGCAAACCAAGGTTCAAACTGAATTAACTGGTTACAGAAAACAATAATAAGTCACTGGATTCAATTTCTACCAACTGCACATTCTTTTTCCCCCTCAAACTAATTGCAAAAATTCTCTTCGCCATATTTCAGGATATCTGGAGATCTATTTTTTTTCTTTTTGCTCTCATCACCATATTTCAGGGTATCTGGGGAGAATTCTGATTTAAAAACGTTATTACTGTGATTTTCCTTTGCTTTTTTACGCGAACCTTACCATTTGTTGATGCCAAGTCCCGATTATTCAGCTCAGGTCAACCACCCCCTTTTTATTTTTTTGATACCTGGTTAGGGGTACTGAACATGCTTGTGTGATTTCTATGAAATAATACCATTTCTAAACCCATTAAAGTACTTGGTCAACATTTATTTAATTCAATTCTCATCATCTCAGTCTGGAAGATATACATCTAATTGAATTAGAATAATGTATTATGAAATCCTTTTAATTCTTTCACATGTCAATTTCAACTTGCTTTTATACTTGGTTCTTAATCTGAATTGCCCATTCTTTTATGAATTCAATTTCAAGTCGACATTAATCACAACCTTGCACATTTTCAATAAGACGGATTGAACAAAGATAACCTTCATTAGTTGGATTTGACATAACATGCAACATAAAATAAAACATGAAAAACTAACCTATGGTTGAGAATTATACATCCCCCAAACTTGAGAGATGCATTGTCCTCAATGCATGATGACCTAGAATGAACTAGTAATGAAAATACAATGGAAAGAAAAAAATAGAAAAATGAAAGGATCGGGACTCCCTCAAGAATCAGACTTGGTGGCGTCCTCGTCCTCACTGTCGGCGGGCTGGGGATGGGATGGCTGCTCGAAGCAGGCTCAGACCTCCGGTGGCGTCAACGGGAAAGGCAGGAGGGTGGAGACGTCGATCTGGCGGTCCTCCACAATCCACCGTAAGTAGGCCTCCATTGCCCTGTCATGCTGACGCCTGTACGTGGCTTGGGCCGCAACCAAGTTCTCCAGGTTGGTTAGCTGCTCGCCCGTGGATAGCGGCTGCGAGGAGGGACCTACGGGAGGAGCTGCTCTGGGGCGCTCGGTAGCAGTACGGACTCAGAGCTGGGTGCGGTAGGAGAGGTCGTCGATGATAGCCTGACAGTTCAGGACCTCCTCCGTCTGCTCCCATCTAACACCAGCCCGCTTGCAGAGCCCGGTGATAAGTGACAGGAAGTAGTAGCTACCCCGGGGTGCTGTCGCACAGGCACAGATCTGATGGTAGATCAGCCTCCCGATGTCGATCGTCAGTCCACTTAGATTGCGTATAGCAAGAGGGCCCTGTCCATTGCCACCTCACTGACGTGAGTCGACAATATCATCCGGGCCAAGATGAAGTGGAAAATCATCCTCCCATGGGAAAGCATATCGATGGCCTGGTGATGGAGTCGGTATCTCGGTCTTCTCCCTCTAGGAATGCCTCGTACTCATCTGGGTGATCGAAGGAAACCATCCCATAATACGAGTTGTCGCCTCCACATGGAATGGGACGATCTTGCCCCTGACCTTCACTCGCCCCTCCTCATGCTCACAGGAGTAATAACAGGTTGAGGCTGTGCTACGAACTTCTGCCAGCCCCGGGTATTCAGGTTGAGGAGTGGAGCGTTGGAGAATTCATCTATCTTGATTCCTCTCTCCGGAATCAAGTGCTTTTTTGGAGCGAGTCCATGTACCGCTTGAAGGCCTGAGCAGACACGAACTTGTTTGCGTCGAATTCGATTGGCTCCTGTACTTTCTTCCTCTTGGATGATGATGATGAAGCCATATCTCCAACAACTAGTCCTTAACAATAAACAATCCAGCACACCCAAACAAGCAATACTCCAACAATGCACCCAAAACCGTCCACAAGTAATCAACAAGCCAAAAATACCAAGCCAATCAAGCCAAACCAACCTCCAATCCGCTGCCCAATCCACACAATCAACCAATCCAATCCACTTCACCACTTAAACAATCACCAAACAACTTGCAAAGTATTTGAAATTAACCAAAGAACAGAAAGTTTACCCCCAGTAGCTTGTTAGTTTGAAAAAACTGTAATTCTAGCATTTCTGCACTGGCGCTGGGGCGCGAGGTATCGGCGCCTAGGCGCCGATCTACTGAAAGCGAGTTTCCAGCACCGAACGAAGAAGATGATGATGGTTGGGCTCAAAATGGAGCCCAAATCAAGGGGGAAATGACGGGAAACTAAATGTGGGGATATTGCTTAGGATTTGGTGTTGGAAAAATGGATTTTGGGATGGATTTGAGTGGATCTAAGCAAAGGGGAAAATGGGGAAAAAATGGAATGGTTGGAATGATGGAATGGAGGGATGATTTCTTGGTGAAATGGCTTCGGATTGGAGTTGAAATGGCTTAGAATAAATGGGAGATTGATTAGGGATGAGAAAAAGAGGTTTTCGGCGCCGGGGCGTGGGGTTTAGGGTTTAGAACCCTAACCCCAAGCTTTAAAAGTCGTCCGGGTCACGCTGTCCACGACCTGGCGCCGGGGTGCCAATATGGCGCCAGAGTGCCAGTTCATCCTCCGTGTTCTTCAGGATCTTCATCACGGCGCCTAGGCGCTGATCTTCTTCAGTAATTCTTTTGAAAATTTTCTCCTGGATGCTTCCAAGCATGATCTTTGTGAAGTTATTCTCCAAATTATTTTCCTAAAAATAAAAATAAAAACAAAAAAAAATGAAAATGAAAATGAGCAATGGGTTGCCTCCCATTCAGCGCTAAGTTTAACGTCTTCAGCCCGACGTTCCTGCTGTTTAATCTTCTTTTGGTTTCACCACCTTGAATTCACTTCCATTCAGACTGCAACGTCGAGGCTCAGACCTAATCGTAGCCCCTTCAAATGGATCAGCTAGTCGCTTAAAAAGACTATATAGGCGTTTGTTATGGTTTTGGCTTGATAGTGGCTCCAGGGTTTTGCATTTATCCATTGAGTAATGCCGAGTCTAACTTTCCGGTAGGTGGAATAGAGGAATTCGGATATGATAATGTTTAGTTCCCTCAACTGATCCCTTTCTATTCCATCATCAACTTTTTCTTGCGTACTGGTTTTCCACCGGCTCGGTAAATTATTCAAGCCCGATGTGATCAACTAGTCAGTCTTCTGTATAAGTAGTTAACTCGCGGTCCTTATTTGTAGTCTCCTTTGTGTCCTTCTCAATACCAATCGAGTAAAACTTTTGAACCTTTGAATTAACTATATTAATCATTAAGCAATCCTCTGAATCATTTGGGCTCTGTATTGCCTTGAACACATTGAACGTGATTTTTTCATTTTGCACCTGCATGGTTAATTCTTCGGCTCGTACATTAATTATTGTGTGGCCTGTTACAAGGAAAGGTTGACCTAGAATAATTGGCACGTCCCGGTCTTCTTCGTAATCCAAGATAATAAAATCAGCAGGAAAAATGAACTTGTCCACCTAGACAAGAACATCCTCAATAATACCCTCCGGATACGTAATAGATCGGTCCGCCAGTTGTACTGTTACTGTCGTAGGTCGGGCTTCCTTGAGGCCCAGCTTTCTGAAAATTGACTTCGGCATGAGATTAATGCTGGCTCCCAAGTCACATAGGGCTCTCCCGAAGTATTGGTTTCTAATTATGCATGGGATAGTGAAACTCCCTGGGTCCTTGAGCTTCGGAGGCAGTTTCCTCTGCACCATAGCGCTGGTTTCCTCTGTTAATGCCACTGTGTGAAACCCCAATCTTAGACACGTATAAAACCCTATGGTAGTAAACCCTAGGTAATGTATTACTGAAATATATATATATTCATGAAATATGAAATTATGGGGGAGTAGATGTTAAAATAATTAATTATGAAACTCGGATGAATAGTGCACGTGAATAGTGAAACGTGAATAGTAAATGTGGAATTAAGGAATATGTTAAGTTAATCACTTTGGATTAACTTATGTTGGTCCCGAGTTGATGGAAATTACCCAAGAGGGGAGGGGTGAATTGGGTATTTAAAAATTTATAACTTAAACAGAAACTTTACCCCGGATTAATCTAGTCCCCTTAATGAAGAAACGAAATGGAAAGCAATATAATGTAGAGAGCAGAAATATAAATCAAGCACACAAGATTTTTATAGTGGTTCGGGCAACCTCCCTACTCCACTCTTCTAAGCTCACACTCCTTGTGACTTGGGTTCCACTATTGTATTCTTCAAATACAATTAGAGCCACTGCTCTCTTCTAGATTCCAGCTCTAGGGGGCTTCAACACAACACAGCACAAGTAGGTGATGAGTTACACTCCAATCACACACTACTTTGCTTTCACTTGATCTTAGTTCCTCAAACTAAATCAAGTTCAATACAGACAAATGAAATAACAGAAGAAGTCTACACTTTACAGATGTGTAGAAATAATTTGGCGCAAAGAAGAACTCGTAATGTAGGCTTTGAAGATTCAGAGATATAGCTCTTGCAATCTGAAGCAAAGTTCTTCCTCTTTGAATGGCTTGATCTCTTTAGAGCTCTTGAATATAGGAGTTAAGCACACTTAATGAATCTCAACTACTTCCCTCGTCCACCATGAATGCCTTTTATAATTTTGGAGGGAATCCGAACGTTAGAGGGTAGGTGGCAAGCATTTAATGCGCCAACGTTCGAAAATTATCCGACCGTTGCGACCCAAGTCGCAGGCGGAGTCGACTTCGGGCGCGACATCGCCCAAGTTGCAGATGGAGTCGACTTCGGGTGCGACTTCGCCTTCCGTAGCGACTTCAAGTTCCAGGTCGGGTCGACTTGGGTATCGACTTGACCCAAGTCGCAGGTGAAGTCGACTTCTGGTGCGACTTCACCTCTTCAGGTTCCAAGTCTGAGTCTTGAGTCGACTTTGGCTTCAGACTTCAACTCAAGTCGATCACGGAGTCGACTTGGGTTGCGACTTGACTTGGTCTTTGCAAAATATGCTTTTGATCCTCATTGATTTGCTTCTATCTTGCTTAGCTTCTTTCCTTTAATTGCTTTCATTCTAGAATGGCTCCTCATACTTGTAGATCTTGTGATTCTTGAAGAGCTTTTCTTTGATTCTTCTTGGATTAGCTTGAACCTTGTGAATCTTTGAAGAACTTGAATCTTGCATGGTAGATTCATGCACCTTGCTTACTTTTGATTCATATTGATCTTCATGACTTGATTATTTCTTCATCTTGGAGCATGCTTGAATCTTTGCCTTGGACTTGATAAACTTGATTTTGATAAAGAGCTTGTATCCTTGATTTGTTCTTGAGAGATCTTAAGTTGATCTTGGGAATGAGCTTGAATCTGCATCTTTGATCTTGGAAAAACTCAAGTCGCACTTGGGGTCGACTTCGTCCGCAACTTCGCCCAAGTCGCAACTGGAGTCGACTTCGTTTGCGACTTCGGTGTTCTTCCGTCCCAAGTTCAGCTCTGGAGTGAATCTCCCGACTGAAGTCGATGCTGGAGTCGACTTCGTTTGCGACTTGGCTTCCCAAGTCGCAAGTGGAGTCGACTTGGCCTGCGACTTCACTTGTTCTTCTCCCATTTTCAACTCTGGACAGATTTGGCTTCTTGAAGTCGATCTTGGGGTCGACTTGGGGAACGACTTAGCCTTCCATGCTTTATTTTCTTCAAATGTATATCCCTTAAACATTTCCACAAACGTGTTGGTAGCCAAGACTTACTCAAATTGATTTGTTAATCATCAAAACATAGATTTAGCTAGTTTTCCACATATTTCCAACAATCTCCCCCTTTTTGATGATTGACAAAACCGATTTGAGTGTATACCTTTCAATTACTTAAAAATACGATAAGTTTAAGTTTATATTTGAAGTGTTATCATACATATGCTCATGCAAACTTTCAATAAAAACATTCAACAAACATATCCTACTCTTTTCCCCAAACATATCCTACTCTTCTCCCCCTCAAATCCTACTCGTCTCCCCCTTTTTGTCAATATATCAAAAAAGTTAGAGGGTAAAGAGATAGGTGGGTTTGCTCCCCCTAAACAGGTGCTCCCCCTAAGTTTATGCTAAGTTAATTCAATCATTCCCATGTCATTTCTAATCTTATAAAATGCTTCTTTTGCTAGGGGCTTTGTAAATATGTCTGCAACTTGATCCTCTATTCTTACATATACCAAACATATGTCATGATTTTCTACATGTTCTCTAATGAAATGGTGTCTAAGGTCTATATGTTTGGTCCTGGAATGCAAGACTGGATTCTTGGTTAGACATATGGCACTAGTATTATCACATCTGATGGGTATATCTTTAAAATCCATGCTATAGTCCCTAAGTTGCTGTTTCATCCAAAGTAATTGGGCACAATAGCTCCCGACGGCAATGTATTCGGCTTCCTCCGTAGATAGAGCGACACTAGTTTGTTTTCTTGAAAACCATGAAACCAACATGTTCCCAAGAAATTGACATGTTCCACTAGTGCTTTTTCTATCTACTTTGTAACCGGCAAAATCCGCATCCGAGTAGCCGATTAGATCAAAATTAGAGCCCTTTGGATACCAAAGTCCTATATTGGTAGTGTCAACTAGGTATCTGAAAATTCTTTTCACAGCTACCAAGTGTGATTCTTTTGGACATGATTGAAATCTAGAGAACATACACACACTAAACAATATATCAGGCCTAGAAGCAGTTAAATACAACAAAGAACCTATCATGCTTCTATACAATTTTAAATCAACTATTTTTCCTTTTTCATCTTTGTCGATTTTGATTGTTGAGCTCATTGGCATGTTTGCTCCTTTGTTATTTTCCATACCAAACTTCTTCAGCATTTCTTTGATATACTTGGACTGGTTGATGAAGATTCCTTCATTTAATTGCTTGATTTGCAGTCCAAGGAAGAAGTTTAGCTCTCCCATCATGCTCATCTCAAATTCTTTCTGCATAAGCTCAGAAAATTCTTGACAAAGAATCTCATTAGTAGCACCAAAAATGATATCATCAACATAAATTTGAATGATCAATATATCCTTTTCTTTATATTTGATAAACAAAGTGGTGTATACCTTTCCTTTTTGAAAATCATGATCAATCAGAAATTTGCTTAGTCTATCATACCAAGCCCTTGGAGCTTGTTTTAGTCCATATAATGCTTTGGTTAACTTGTACACAAATTTAGATTGATCTTTTTCCTCAAATCCAAGTGGTTGTTCTACATACACCTCTTCATTTATATAACCATTCAGAAATGCACTTTTGACATCCATTTGAAACAATTTAAAGTTCATGTGAGATGCAAAAGCTAGTAAGATGCGAATTGCCTCTAATCTAGTAACCGGGGCATAGGATTCCTCAAAATCTATTCCTTCTTCTTGTGAGTATCCTTTTTCCACAAGTCTAGCTTTGTTTCTCACTACAAGTCCACTTTCATCTAATTTGTTCCTAAAGACCCATTTGGTGCCAATAACGATACAATCGTTTAGTCTAAGAACAAGGTGCCAAACTTGGTTTCTTTCAAATTGATTTAGCTCTTCTTGCATTGCTATAATCCAGTTTTCATCATTAAGAGCTTGATCAATATTGGATGGCTCAATCTTGGATACAAAGGCATATTGTCCACAAACATTTTGCTTTGACCTTCTAGTTTTTACACCTTCATATACATTCCCTATAACTTGTTCAATTGGATGGGCATGTTTGAATTTTAAATCAGTTGGAGGTTTGTAGGAATTATTACCTTCACTTACCCTTTCCTCCATGAAATCTTCTTGCTTTTCCACATGCAATTTTTCCAGATTGCTAGCTATATCATCTGCATCGCTTAAATCATCTTTTCTTTTGAAGCATGGGTTAGTTTCATCAAAAACAACATGTACGGACTCTTCTACCACTTGGTTTCGTTTATTGAATACTCTATATGCTTTGCTATTTGATGAGTACCCAAGGAATATTGCCTCATCACTTTTAGCATCTAATTTTCCCAAGTTGGTTTTTCCATTGTTTAAAACATAGCATGTGCATCCAAAGGCATGAAAATATGAAATATTTGGTTTTCTACCTTTCCATAGCTCATATGGGTTCTTTTTCAAGATTGCTCTAATGGTAACACGGTTCAACACATGACAAGCTGTACTTACAGCTTCACCCCAAAATTTCTTGGATAATTTACTCTCATTTAGCATTGTTCTAGCCATGTCTTGTATAGTTCTGTTTTTCCTTTCAACTACTCCATTTTGTTATGGAGTTCTTGGTGCAGAAAATGTGTGATGAATTCCTTTTTCATTACATAATTCTATGAATTGTTTGTTTTCAAATTCATCACCATGATCACTTCTTATAGTCATAATAGTACTTTGTTTTTCATTTTGCACCAAATTTACAAAAGTTGAAAATATAAGGAAGGCTTCATCTTTGCTAGCTAAGAGAATTATCCATGTAAATCTTGAAAAATCATCAACAATCACAAATACATATTTCTTTCCACCAATGGTTAAAATATCGGATGGTCCATATAGATCCATGTGTACCAATTCAAGTGGCCTAGTGGTGGAGATTTCCTTTTTGGTAGAGAAAGGCATCTTAGGTTGTTTAGATAATTTACATGCCTTGCAAATTTTGTCTTTGTCATATTTCAACTTTGGCAAGCCTTCTACCAAACTCTTCTTCCATAGGGTCTTTATATTTCCCATGTTTATATGTCCAAGCCTTTTATGCCAAACCCATGGATCATTATCAATGGCCATTAGACATTGACCATCTAATTCGTCAAGTGAAACCAAATATACATTTCCATGTCTTTTTCCACTAAACATGATATGTTCTCCATCAAATACATTACATATAGATGATTCAAACACAACCTTGTATCCTTTGTCACATAATTGACTAATGCTCATTAGGTTATGCTTGAGTCCTTCAACAAACAAAACATCTTCCATGCATGCATTTGAAATACTATAAATGTTTCCTTTACCTTTAATTTTACCTTTCTCGTTATTACCAAAAGCAACCGTTCCGTCGTTGCAAGGCTTAAGTTTGTGAAATAGACTTCTTTCTCCGGTCATATACCTTGAACAACCGCTATCCATGAACCACACGTTATTTGCTTTTGCCTTAAAACATATCTGAAAAATAAACAAGTAAATCTCATCTCTTTGGTACCCATTTTATGGGTCCATTTGGGTTAGTAATGTTGGTCCCGAGTTGATGGCAAAACCCAAGAGGGGAGGGGTGAATTGGGTTCTTTAAAAAATTCTTTGGTAAATTAAAGTCTTAACCCCTTGAAAGATTAATCCCCTTTTGAAAGTAAATAGAGAGCAATTAAGATAAAGCAGTAAAAGGAAGCAGAAGACAAGATTTATAGTGGTTCGGGTAAACCTTCCCTACTCCACTCTTCCAAGCTCACACTACATTGTGGCTTGGGTTCCACTGTGTATTTCTCGAATACACTTAGAGTCTCCGCTCTCTTCTAGATTCCAGCTCTAGGGGGCATACACAACACACAGCACAAGTAGGTGATGAGTTCCACTCCAATCACACACTACTTTGCATATACTTGATCTTAGCTACCCAAGCTAAATCAAGTTTAATACAACAAGACTTTGAAATAAGAAAAACTACACTTTACAGAGATGTGTAGGCAGGTTTAGCTCGAGGAAGAAATTGTAGGAGCAGCTTGGATTCTTGGAATGACCTTGAATCTGCATCTTTGAAGTTTGAAAGTCTCAAGTCGAGGAGTCGACTTCATATGCGACTTGGGCATCTTTGTGCCCCAAAATCAGGTCTGGAGGTTTTTTCTCGACTGAAGTCGATAGTGAGGTCGACTTCGTTTGCGACTTGGCTTCCCAAGTCGCAAGTGGAGTCGACTTAGCCTGCGACTTCACCTGCTATTCTTCTAGTTTTGATTTTGCCTTTGAAGTTCTATTTCAAGTCGATAATGGAGTCGACTTTGGGATCGACTTCACCCTAAGTCGAAGTCCAAGTCGACTTGGGGATCGACTTGACTATTTCAGTTCCTTAAAACATTTGGCAAACTCATTAGTATACTTGATATACTCAAATTAGTCTTTGTTAATCATCAAAACTCATGCTTTGGTCAATTTTATTTTGTTTTAAACATTGTTTCCAACAATCTCCCCCTTTTTGATGATTGACAAAACTAAATTTAGCTTATTCCTTTCAAGATAATTGCATTTCAAAAACAGAACATAACTGTCATAGCTTTCAACAGAACATAACTTTCAAACATTCAGAACATAGCTTTCAAACAAACATATCATTCATAAAACACATATTTGAGCATAAACAAGTTTCATATATCATTCATGTTTTCAGTTTACAATGTAAAGCAAAAACGAAACCTAGATACAAACTACCCAACCCAAAACTCAAAAAAACTCTACTCAATTCTCTAATCAATTCCTATTCTATCTCCCCCTTTTTGTCAATCTATCAAAAATTTGTCAATTCTCAAAGATTTTGTGAATTGAAATTGAGAGATGGGATATGAGATAGGTTTGATGGGACGGTTATGGGCTGATGAGTAGAAGGAGGAAGCTTGAGCGGGAGTGGGTTCTCGATGAACTGAACCCGATTCGAAGGGATCAAGTTCAGGCATGGGTCACTTCTTGTGACGGCCTGAGGCGAGGTGGTATCGAATGGTACGCATTTCCCAATCGATTCGATCTTGTCGGGAATGCATATCATTGATAGCATTCAAGACCTCAGTCACAAGACTAGTCATCCTATCCTCTTGATGACCCATTTCTTCCCGAAGAGCCAAAATCTCTTCTTTGATACTTAAGAGTGTGATCTCTTGAGATGATGTAGGAGGCACTCGTTCGGGTGCAGCAAATCCTTGAGGTGAGTAGGATCCATGCGTTGCGGGAGATACTGGCTCTTCTGGAGCAGGCGGTGCCTCGGGAGGTTGCTCCCCCTCAGCTTGTGCGTTGCCTTCTTGCTCTCGAGCTGGCTCGCTTAACTTTTCTCGTATTCTATCATCTCTGAATTGTTCCAGGTTGATCTTCATGCGTTGGAGCAGTGCCTTGTTAATGGCATTCGTTGTTTTGGGAACTTCAAAGGGTTTGTGAAACCCTAACCCAAGTAAGCCATATGTATGCATTGAACATGTATTTGATGATTATTTATGAATTATGGAATTATGAAGGTATTTTATGATTTTTGCTAATTATGGCAATTAGGGTTATGGGTTAGCATTAATGATGTGATTAAGCACTTTGAGCCTAAATGAGATAATGGGTTTAGAATGAATTATTTGTGATTTAAGTGTGTAATTATATCATGAAAAAATCAGTTTTCATGATTTAAAATGAATTATGGAAATAAAGATGGAAATTGTCAAGTGTGAAGGAAAATATTGGAAAATTCATAACTTAACGCCTAAAAGGCGGATTCAAGTGAAATTTGAAACGAAGATTGTTAATATTAGGCTTGGTATTATTGAATGAAAAGATTATGAAAATTCTTGATGAAATGAGAATTATGAATTTTTTTAAGTATATGTTCATTTCAACCGTTAACTTTAAACGGCTATATTGGGAGCTAGAAAACTCGGATTGAGCTGAAATTTGAAACGGTTGAATAAAATTATGAGATGTTTATGTTGAATGGCTTGGATTAAGCATGACATGTTGGGAAAGTGCCTGCGTAGAAAAAGGTGGTTATGTTTGACTTATGCTCCAAGAGAGTACCATATCATAAATGCAAATGTGCATGACATGATGGCATGGAATTAAATGAGTTATGAGGTGTCCATTGCAGGAATTTTTGAGGAAATTTATGCATTTAAATAAAATGCATAATGCCATGAATTATCCATCCATTTAATGCATGAAATGATGAAGCTATGGAAGCATAGGCAAGGTGGCCAAGACATGGACGTCCAAGTGATGATATTGTTGGATTTTTGAGCAATTTTTATTTTATAAATGATGTATATGAATAGCTAACATGTTGGGATGCATAAATAAGCATTTAATTATGTGGAAAAAATCCAAGGAAATTCGTAATTTGCAGCTGCCATGAAAAGTGGAAAAATGGACAGCTTATGTATGCAAATGACATCCCAGGTTTGATGCTGCTATAATAGTTTTTCTTAATTTTTTTTAACACCAAATTAATACATGAATTAAAGGGTAATTAGGAGCATGAATTACCCACGTTTTGGTGATTTTTAAAAATTCAAAACTGCTGGAAAATCCAACAGCAAGTTGACGTGCAAAAATGGACAGCTTTGATGGTCAAGATGATGCAGATTTTGTGGATTTTGTAAAAAGTAAAAATGCAATTTTACTTGGCCCATATTCACCCACCTCATATGGTAGATAAGGGAGCATTGAATGAGTGTGGAAATGCAGCAACAAGTGGGGCCCACAAAGCTGGAAAATCCAGCTACACAAGGGTGATCGTGCATGTGGGGAGGGAGAGAGAGAGAGAGAGAGAGAGGGTTCTTGGAAATTTCCAAGGGCTGGAAATTCCTCCCCCAAGCAACAGCAGCTCACGTCCCCAAATTGGCCAGCAAGGAGGAAGGAAAACCAAGGGAAAAGAAGGGGGGAAAGGAGAGATTTCTCATTTGCTCAAGTAAGTATATGATTATTTGATTTTTATGCATCAAATCTGTAAAGCAAATGATGCTGAAAAATAAATTATGGTCGGAACAGTAAATGGATGATTTTTGTCATGAAAATTTTTGAGAACAATACTTATGATAGGATTAAGGAACGACCCAATTTTCATCTTAAAAGGATATATATGTTGGAAATTAAAAATCCGTGAATATTAGCCCAAACAAGGTAAAACGGGTTACAGGATCAGCTGTAGAAAAGGATTTTAATAAATTTTATACAAGTTTTTTTCGGCTGAAAATTTTACAAGATATACATGACATATTTTTTATTACAGGAAAAAATTAAAAATGAGGTTTTGATGGGTGTAAATAGACCGCATAGATAACGTCATTCAGGCTGACTGGAAATGGAGTTTGCTGTTCAGCAAGGTAAAAATATACAAATAAATATGTAATGTTAATATTTCGTGCTGAAAATTTCATGACAGTTAATTGATGAAGTATTAAGGTATGGTAGAAATTTCAGATCGAAAATACTTGATTTGATATTAATTCAAGATTTTAAGATTTCAGCACGCCTGATTTCAGCATATGTGGTTAGTTTAAGAAAGAAATCAAAAAGAAATATGAAACCTATGTATAAATGATCCAAATTGATTTATGTGTTAAATAATTAAATATTTATCAAGAAAAGTGCAATTATATGCTGGAATTTCGGATTTCTATAATGACCTAAGGTTATGTGTCAAGGACACGTTAAACGGGTTAAAAGTGGGTTCCAAACTAACTGTTTTGGAAACCTATGGAAAATAGATTTAAACCTCATAAAAATACCTTAAGTAAAGTGGTATTAAAGGTTAATTAACCCGCTGGAAAATGGGTTAAATTTCTGAGTTAAGAAATTTTAAGAAATGCATCATGGTTAAGTGCTAAATGAGCTTATGTGAAGGGATAATGATAAACGGGTGATGAACGATTTATGAAAAATGATTTTATGCAAAAACGCATGAAAATTAGATGAAATACATGTTTATGGATCTGTTTGGAATGACATGTTATTAATCCAAAAGTTTGGATTTGAATTATGAAGTTTAGGCAATGCTATGTACATAGAAGAAACACCCGTATGTGTATTTTTGGAAAAAATGGGAAAAATTGCAAAGTAAGCTTAATAAAGCTATGAATGATGCATATGGAATGAATTTTTATGATATTGGAATGAATACCCTAATTTTAGGGTTATGTGCATGTTATATGTATAGGCTATGATGTGTGATAGTCAAATGTGTGAAAACGGTGCTAATATATGCAAATTAAGTCATATATGTGTATGATGAATTATGAAGGATATATGCTAATGAAAATGGGTTGGAAAACTAAATGGAATGCAATGACAAGAAATGTATGAAAAACCATATTATGTTCATGTAGGCAAGGAAAAGAATGGAAGGAAAAGGGATTATGGCGATCTCAGGTAAGCAAGCAAACTTTCTAAAATGCATTTTCTTTCTATGTGATTGATATGATTGAAATATCTATGTTTATGCTTATGTTTTTACGAATGGGCAAGCACAAGTTTTGAATATGACGGCTTTAATGCAAAGCCATAAGCTTTGAAAATTGATGACTTTAATGAAAAGTCTCAAGGTTTGCTTCATGGGAAGCAAACGACACTTCTTAAGATAAATAACTTATCCTAAGTGTTGCCAAGGATGGGAATGCTTCATGCTAATGGAATTGAGAAATTTTGCTTAAGAGTAAGCAAGTTCTCTATGCTAATGTTTTTAAGGATTTCATGTTTGATATCGATGGTTTTAAGAATTTGCTTTTAAGGAAGCAAGTTCTATATGATATGGTTCAACAGCGTTTTATAAGAAAAAGGGAATTTTACCCTTTTTCACAAAATATGTTTGGTAAATGAGTTTTGAGTTATTTTTACAATAACTCGCGATAAACAATGATGAAAAAGATTTGTTTTACTAGGTCAAGATAATTCAATATTAAATTACGTTTTGAACATAGTCCACATGTTTTGAAATGATATTTGAACAGTTTTGGTTTCCTTTGGATAAGGAAATCTATGTTGAAAATGTTGAAAAGATATTTCTACGGATGTGTTGAAAGGGATTTATGGATGACCAACCTCCTATGATTGATTTCATAAAATGGTTTAATTTCAGGTTGCTTGATGGCATGCAAAAGACTATGCAATTTTCCTCTATGTGAAAATGATTGATATGTGGACAATTATTAAATTTTTAGGTGAAGGACAAGGGGATAGCGTAATTGCATAACTTTTGTAAACAAAAGGTCCTGAAATAGAAACCAAGAAAATATTAGAGAAAAATATGATTTATTTATGGGAATCCAAAGGATTTGAAATTCTTTTGATTAAAAGGATTTTAAGATGTTTTGTTTCTCAAACATTTCAAATGTTTATCAAAATATTTTACCCAAAACATTTCTAAAGGAATTTAAGGAAGGTCATCCTAAAACTGGATTTCAAATAACAACTTGTTAAAGTGGGTGCGCTCGCTTACAAGTTGACACGGACTGCGGTCTGTGATATGTTTTTGAAAATAATTGTTAAATATAGACTTCGGTCTAAGATTTTTGTGCATATGGATGCAGGCTGCGGTCTGTGATCCCGGTTTAAAAGAACATGGGCTGCGGTCTGTGGTTCTTCAAACCAAAACGGACTGCGGTTCGTCAGGATAACGTACGGTGCACCGGTACAAGGAATAGGCTGGTTGTAGAGCACGGTTGGGATGACCGGGGCCCACTCTACATAAGGCCAAGTCGCTAAGGGATGGCGGGAGTGCCAGCGGCGCCCTCTCTGAGATGGGAGCAGGATGAATAAACAGCCGCCTGGCTAGCGTGTTGTTAAGGATTCTCTTCCAAAAGGTAGCATGATCACTTGCTAAGTGTCACTACTGGATGGAGAGAAATGCATTTGCTTATGTTTTATTTCTGAAATGCCCAAAGATTGGGTTATGAAAATATGATTTTATGAAAGTATCCTAAAGGGATTTTTATGAAATGGTTACCCTAAAAGAAAGGGGGTTTTACACAAAAGTGTAAATAACAAGAATTAAAGGAAATGTGTTTATGCAAATGCATTCATGAAAATGGTTTTCCTTGTTTGCTATAAACAAGCCCCAAGACGGGGAATTATGAAAAGGATTTATGTTCATTTGTAAGAGAGCCTAAATAAAGAATGTTTTTGGACATAAGAATGTCCTTTGCCGAGAAAGGCTTATGTGATTGATGTTTAAGGACATATGAATGTCCATTGCCAATAAGGTTATGTAAATGATGTTTTGAGACATGAAATGTCTCTTGATTTTATGATGGCTTATGCGAATGATGTTTTGAGACATGAAATGTCTCTTGATTTTATGATGGCTTATGCGAATGATGTTTTGAGACATGAAATGTCTCTTGATTTTATGATGGCTTATGTGAATGATGTTTTGAGACATGAAATGTCTCTTGGCTAAAGGTTTTATGAGGGCTTATGTTAATGATGTTTTGAGACATAAAATGTCTCTTGGCTAAGGAATTTTATGATGGTTTATGTTAATGATGTTTTGAGACATTAGATGTCTCCATTGCCTCAGTATTTATGTGGTTTTGGACGGAAAATGTCCACTGGCAACCGAATGATTTCATGTAATGGCTATGAACATTAAAAATATTCATATAAGATTAATGGAAACTCATCATTAAAGGTAAAATGTATATGTTTTGCCTAAACAAGCCCAGGCGCGGCTTGTAAATGATTTTAAGAATGAATGCTTTATGAAAGCATTCAAGGACTTGAAATTGTCCTTATAATAAAGGATTTCATGATGGTATTTTAGGACATACGCATGTCCTCAGGAACAAGGTATTCCCAATGTTTATGAAAAAGGTTTTCAAGAAGCCTTGCCCTAAAATGCTTGCTTACTGAGTTGTCACTCACGTTTTGTTTTCCAAACCCTTAGACAGGTACCGAGGAAACTCCGAAGGTTGCAAACCTAAGACGTGGAGGAAGGTACGTGATGATAGCCTTGAAGGCTATGAGGAATGGAAAAGCATCAATATGCTAAGGTAAGCTAATGTGTATGTGAACTTAATGAGCATATTAAGTTCTATATATGATTCAATTGTTGAATGTATGGATGTATGGATATGAAATATGATACTTAGGACAAGGAATCTTTCACTGCAAAAAGGCAGGTAAAGATGCTATGTGTTTATGTATATCCGAACTTAGTTAGAGTTCTAAGTTCCATGTGAATTAATGACTGAATGTATGAAAGTATGATTTATACAATGATTCAGTGTATAATGACAGGCATGTAGAGATGCTTTGAATGAAATGATGAACTTTATTACAAGTGAAATATCGCAATGTATGATGATTGTCATGTCAAGATTATGAATGATGACAGATGAATAATCGAAAAAAATTCTGGACATGTTCCAATTAAAAACCCGCCGCGTGATCAGGGCAACAATCCTGATTCACATTTACCAATCGATAGATCCTGAGGTAAGGATGTGACGTCTCGGTTCGGGGCGCCACAGGGTTCCCTTTCAATGTCCACCTCTAGGCGTTCTAGGATCTTCGTGATCCAACTCCCGTAGGGTAGTACTCCTCTCGGGTTATCCTTTTTGCATGCCAAGGCTTCGAGAAAGAGTCTAGGAAGACTGATCTTTACTTTATTGACAATTTCCATAAGATCATTGCTTCCTGTGGATTGAGTTGATTCCTTCCGCCTCCTTTTGGATAGATGTAGTGCGCAATGAGCAGACGAAGGACTCGCAGCCGAGGAGAAAGGTCCATACAGTGCAGGAATTTGGTGCCTGCATGGTACTTGTTGCTCTTGGTCAGCTCATTATAGATCTTCTCCATTGTAAGATCTTTGGGTAGCCTTTCTTCTTCAAATGGAACTCCGAGAATTCTCCCGATTCTCTTTATGGCTTCATTCTGGTCTGGATTAGCCATAGTTCCAAAATACATTTCTGATCCTTTGACATAAGTCGAGAACTTGGTGTCATCCCATAGGTAGTAGAACAGCCTGGTTAAGTCGGGATAGACCCTTTCTTCTGACTTCAACAGCTGTGTCCATCCTTGAAAGTCTAGCAACTCTTCTATATCGAGTTCATAATCGCTGAGAAATTTGAAATCGATTATTTTCGGGATGAATACCTTTCTCTCGTAGAAAAGCTTGTAGAAGCGACTATGTTGGAGCTCGGTTTTGAAGTATGTTGTGGGCATTTTCAAGACTTGCCCTTTTGTGATTGGAATTCTTGCTGAGTTTGAGCTTTGAGGTTGACTTTCCGACCTCGAGCTCGATCTGAAGATTGGGTAGCGGTTTGAAACCTGACCCTTCTGCCCGTCGATGTTGATGGTTCCTCTCTGGCTCTTTTTCCAGAAGTTCTTGGCCTTCTGGGAACTTCTTCCTCTGTAGTTGACCTTGAAGGTCTAGAAACAAGTTTGAGTGAAGGCTTTGAGACTGCTAGCTTTGGGAGTCTAGATTTTGGAGCCATTTTGGTTTGAGAATTGAAAACTTAATAGGCTAGAGAAATAGAGTGATTTGAGAAAGAAAGAAGATGTTGGGAGTTCGGAATGGAGAGGCAGGTTGTCAGTGGGTTTGTCGGAATGGAGGAAGAAGAGTTTGGAATGGCTGTTCGTCGGAGATTTGCTGGAACAGAGAGAAACAGAGAGAGAGAGAGAGATGGTTGGCCGGAGAGAGGGATCTGTCGAAAAGAGAAGGGAGGCAATGGCGAAAGCAGAGATCTGCCGAAGAGAGAAGAGACAGCTGGTTGCCGAGGTTTTGCGAAGGATACAAATCGCCGAGAGGAAATGAGAGGAAGAAAAAAATGAGGAAGAAGAAAGAGGGACAAAGAAGAAAAGAGAGGAAGGGAAGGAAGAGGAACGGTCGCGCGCGCGGAGTCGACTTGCCCTAGGAGAAGTCGACTTCGATTCTGTGGAGTCGACTTCGCTATAGAAGCGGAGTCGACTTCACTTTCCCAAGTTGACTTGGCGGAGTCGACTTGGCTCCCATGGAGTCGACTTGACTCATCGACTTGACCTTTTCAAATTTTTAGTTTCTTGTTTAATTTTCCTAATTTAGCTCTATCATTCCCATATCATTCCTAATCTTACAAAATGATTCCTTGGCTAGTGGTTTGGTAAAGATATCAGCAATTTGGTCTTCTGTTTTCACATATTCTAAACAAATATCATGGTTTTCAACATGTTCTCTAATGAAATGGTGTCTTACATCAATATGCTTGGTTCTTGAATGCAGTACGGGATTCTTAGTCAGACAAATTGCACTTGTATTATCACATCTAATAGGAATATCAAAATAATCAGTAACATAATCTTTCAATTGCTGTTTCATCCAAAGTAATTGGGCACAACAACTACCGGCGGCTATGTATTCGGCTTCCGCAGTGGATAGAGCAACGCTTGTTTGTTTTCTTGAGTGCCATGAAACTAACATATGTCCTAGAAACTGACAAGTTCCACTAGTACTCTTTCTATCTACCTTATAGCCAGCAAAATCCGCATCCGAATAGCCGATTAAATCAAAGGTTGACCCCTTTGGATACCATAGTCGAAGATTGGTAGTTTTTGTTAAATATTTAAAAATCCTTTTTACAGGAAGTAGATGTGATTCTTTAGGACATGCTTGAAATCTAGAGCACATACAAACACTGAATAGAATATCAGGTCTAGAAGCAGTTAAATATAGCAAAGATCCTATCATGCTTCTATAAAGCTTTTGATCGATACTTTTACCGTTTTCATCTGTGTCGATCTTGATTGTAGGGCTCATTGGACTATTTGCCCCTTTGCTGTTTTGCATTCCAAATTTCTTGAGCATTTCTTTGACATACTTGGACTGGTTTAGAAATATCCCTTCACTTTGTTGCTTGATTTGCAGTCCAAGGAAGAAATTTAATTCTCCCATTATGCTCTTTTCGAATTCGCTCTGCATAATCTTAGAAAATTCTTGGCATAGATTTTCGTCAGTAGCACCAAATATTATATCATCTACATAAATTTGTACAATTAAAATATTTTTATTTTTATATTTAATGAACAAAGTAGTATCAACTTTTCCTCTTTGAAACTCATGATCAATCAAAAATTTATTCAACCTTTCATACCAAGCTCTTGGAGCTTGTTTTAATCCATATAACGCTTTGGTCAATTTATAAACAAATTTCGATTGATCCTTTTCTTCAAATCCTGGGGGTTGTTCAACATACACTTCTTCATTCAAATATCCGTTCAGAAATGCACTTTTTACATACATTTGGAACAATTTGAAATTCATATGAGAAGCAAATGCTAGTAAAATACGTATGGCTTCTAATCTAGCCACGGGTGCATATGATTCTTCAAAATCAATTCCTTCTTCCTGGGAATACCCTTTGGCTACTAATCTAGCCTTGTTTCTAATTACAAGTCCGCTTTCGTCCAATTTGTTTCTGAATATCCATTTGGTACCAATAATGGTATGACCATTTGGTCTAGAAACTAAATGTCATACATCATTTCTTTCAAATTGATTTAGCTCTTCTTGCATTGCAATAACCCAGCTTTCATCATTAAGAGCTTGTTCAATGGTAGTTGGTTCGATCTTAGACACAAAATCATATTGTCCACAAATGTTTTTCTTTGATCTTCTAGTTTTTACTCCTTCATACACATTTCCAATGACTTGCTCAATTGGATGGGCATTTTTGAACTTTAAATCAGTTGGAGGTTTGTAAGAGTCATTACCTTCATTTACCTCTTCCTCCATGAGATTTTCTGGCTTGAGCTCGATTTCCTTTGGTTGTTCTTTTCCTTTTGTTTCATCTGCATCACTTAATTCATCCTCCTTTCTCGGAGTTTGGTTAAATTCATCAAATACAACATGTATGGATTCTTCTACAACTTGGTTTCGTTTATTGAATACTCTATATGCTTTGCTATTTGATGAGTAACCAAGGAATATTGCCTCATCACTTTTAGCATCTAGTTTTCCCAAATTGGTTTTTCCATTGTTCAAAACATAGCATGTGCATCCAAAAGCATGAAAATAAGAGATATTTGGTTTTCTTCCTTTCCATAGCTCATATGGGGTCTTTTTCAAGATTGCTCTAATGGTAACTCGATTCAAAACATGACAAGCTGTACTTACAGCTTCACCCCAAAATTTCTTGGATAGTTTGCTCTCATTTAGCATTGTTCTAGCCATCTCTTGTATAGTTCTGTTTTTCCTTTCAACTACTCCATTTTGTTGAGGAGTTCTTGGTGCAGAAAATGTGTGATGAATTCCTTTTTCATTACAAAATTCTATGAATCGTTTGTTTTCGAATTCACCACCATGATCGCTTCTTATGGTTACAATTGTACTTTGTTTTTCATTTTGCACCAAATTTACAAAGGTTGCAAACATAGAGAAGGCTTCATCTTTGCTAGCTAAGAGAATTATCCATGTAAATCTTGAAAAATCATCAACAATCACAAACACGTATCTCTTTCCACCAATGGTTAGAATGTCGTATGGCCCATATAGATCCATGTGTAGCAATTCAAGTGGCCTAGTAGTGGAAATTTCCTTTTTGGTAGAGAAAGGCATCTTGGGTTGTTTTGATAATTGACATGCCTTGCAAATTTTATCCTTGTCATATTTCAATCTTGATAATCCTTCTACCAAACTCTTTTTCCATAGGGTCTTTATATTTCCCATGTTTATATGTCCAAGCCTTTTATGCCAAACCCATGGATCATTATCAATGACCATTAGACATTGACCATTTAGTTCATCTAGTGAAACCAAATATACATTTCCATGTCTTTTTCCACTAAACATGATATGTTCTCCATCAAATAAATTACATATAGATGATTCAAACACAACTTTATATCCTTTGTCACATAATTGACTAATGCTCATTAGATTGTGCTTGAGTCCTTCAACAAACAAAACATCTTCCATGCATGCATTTGAACTACTATATATTTTTCCTTTACCTTTAATTTTACCATTTTCATTATTACCAAAGGCAACTGTTCCTTCGTTGCAAGGCGTAAGTTTATGAAATAGACTTCTTTCTCCGGTCATATGCCTTGAACAACCACTATCCATGAACCATACATTATTTGCCTTTGCCTTAAAACATGTCTGAAAAATAAACAAGTAAATCTTATCTCTTTGGTACCCATTTTATGGGTCCATTTGGGTTAGTAAAATAATTCAATCTTTGTAGTTCTAACTTTGAAAGCCCAAATCTTGTGTTCCTTGGAACCCAAACTAATTTTGCACCATGATCATACAGTTTCTTAAGGTTACATTTATAGATTGTATGACCCATTTTATTGCAAAAATTGCAAGCCATAGGTAATCTTAGAGTAGGCCTCCAAGTATCTAATGGTTCAAACGTTGGCCTTCTAGTCCACATAAAATTTTTCTTTTGTGGCTTGTATATAGGTGCAGTTTTGGTTTGATATTTCCCAAGTATTGGTACATTTGATTTGTTACTTTCTTTTTGGTCAAATGTATAGTAACCAAGACCTCTTTTAATTGTTTGAGAGGTCATATTTAGAAACATCTTTACATTCTCTCCTGGATTAGAGAACTTAGCTAATGATTCATTTAATGATCCGTTCTCCTTTTTCAGCAAATCATTTTCATCTTTCAATTTGTCTAATCTTTCTGCAAGTTTACCATTTACAATTATTGCTGTATCACATTGTCTTTTCTTAATCGTAAACTTGCTTCCTAATTTCTTCAACTCTTCATATAGTGAATCATAAGCAATTTGCAGTTCTTTTAATTCAGCACATTTGAGGCATTCTTGAGGAGAAGAATAACTTGATTGAAAATGGTAAGACTTGGAAGTTACCTCTTCATTGCTTGTGCACTTTGTTGAGGTGTTTTGTTCTTCTTGTTCGATTTGCGCCACGCAACATATTCTCGCACAATCTTCCATCTCGATTTCGTCGGTTGAAGAGCTACTCGTTGTAGATTCCTCGTCATTCATGTACATGCATCTTCCTTTATTTCTTTGGAATCTTTTGTTGTCCCCTCGATCTTTTCTTTGTTCTTTTGCCTTGCTTTCTTCGGGAGTTGGACATTGAGCTTGCATGTGACCCGAACCGCCGCATCGGTAACATTTGGTTGGTTCTTTCTTTTTCTCTCTAGAATTTCTATCTTTGAAACTTCTAAAATTTCTGCCTTTCCTCACAAATTTTCTGAATCGTTTTGTGAGTAGGGAAATCTCATCGTCATTTTGAGAGGATGAGGTCTCGTCTGTATCTTGTGCGGCTTTCAAGGCAATTGCTCTTTTGCCTCTGTGTTGATCTTCATTTCTTTTCTTGATTAGCTCATGTGACATTAATGAGCTAATTAAATTTTCTAGCTTCAATGTGTTGAGGTCCTTGGCTTCTTCTATCGCAGTAATCTTTGGAGTCCAAGATTCCGGTAGAGCTCTCAAAATCTTCATAACCTGCTCAGATTCAGATATAGCCTTTCCAAGACCTTTTAAAGCATTAGTAATTTTTGAGAATCTAGCAAATATTTCAGAAATATTTTCTGTTTCTAGCATTCTAAAGTTTTCTAGTTCTCCAATCAAAATATTTCTTCTCGTCCCTTGGACTTGAGAAGTTCCTTCATAAATGGAGGTTAACGTATCCCATATCTCTTTGGCGGTTAAACAAGAGGATACTCTATCATATTCAGAAGCAGTAAGAGCACAAAATAGTGAGTTCATAGCTTTGGCATTTCTCTTTACAATTCTTACTTCCTCATCGGTCCATTTGGAAGCTCTTTCGTCGGTAGGCAAGGTTACTCCATCTTGGATTGCAATCCAAGAATCCATGTCGGTAGCCATGATGAGTTGCTTCATATGAAGCTTCCAATATCCAAAATTATTCCCATCAAACAATGGTGGCCTTGTAAAGGATTGGCCTTCAGCAAATGCGGGAACGGAAGTAGATTGGGATGCCATATCGATAAAATGTCTTTGGTACACTCAAAGACCTGCTCTGATACCACTTGTTGGTCCCGAGTTGATGGAAAAACCCAAGAGGGGAGGGGTGAATTGGGTTCTTTAAAAAATTCTTTGGTAAATTAAAGTCTTAACCCCTTGAAAGATTAATCCCCTTTTGAAAGCAAATAGAGAGCAATTAAGATAAAGCGGTAAAAGGAAGCAGAAGACAAGATTTATAGTGGTTCGGGCAAACCTTCCCTACTCCACTCTTCCAAGCTCACACTTCGTTGTGACTTGGGTTCCACTATGTATTTCTCGAATACACTTAGAGTCTCCGCTCTCTTCTAGATTCCAGCTCTAGGGGGCATACACAACACACAGCACAAGTAGGTGATGAGTTCCACTCCAATCACACACTACTTTGCATATACTTGATCTTAGCTACCCAAGCTAAATCAAGTTTAACACAACAAGACTTTGAAATAAGAAAAACTACACTTTACAGAGATGTGTAGGCAGGTTTAGCTCAAGGAAGAAATTGTAGGAGCAGCTTGGATGAGTATCGATGAAGCAGCTTGCAATTTGAAGCTCTTTCTTCCTTTGAAAGTATATGGACCACTCAAATATGGAGAAAAAGAAATAGAAACTCTTTCTTACACTTCTTTTCTCTCCTTGGACTTTGTAATGTGTATAGTAGTGTATATGAGAGTCTTGTATATCTTTCACGTTCATTTGAGTGTCCTTTTATAGAGTGAGGAAGATTTGAATGTTGTAGAGGTGGTTGGCGCGCAATAAATGATCTCCAACGTTCAAAAATTCGAACGTTATTTTCCAAGTCGAAGATGGAGTCGACTTGGCCTGCGACTTGGCTTCCAAGTTGCACCTGGAGTCGACCTCGTGTGCGACTCCAGTTCTTCAGATTCCCAAGTCTGAGTCTTGGGTCGACTTGGCCTCAGACTTCATCTCAAGTCGATCCTGGAGTCGACTTGGGTTGCGACTTGGCTCGGCCTTTGCTAAAAATGCTTTGATCTTCATTTGATTTGCTTCTATCTTGCTTGCCTTTCTTCCTTTAGTCCTTTTGATTCTTGAATGGCTCCTCATACTTGTAGATCTTGTGATTCTTGAAGAGCTTGTCCTTGATTCATCTTGGATTGGCTTGATTCTTGTGATTCTTAGGAGAGTTTGATTCTTGCATGATTGATTCATGCACCTTGCTTTGCATCTGACTCATTTGATCTTTAAGACTTGAATATTTGAAACATACTTGTATCTTTTCCTTGGGCTTGATAGACTTGATTTGATCTTGAACTTGAATCCTTGCTTTGAACTTGAGATAAATCAAGTTGTTCTTTGAAAATGTGTTTGCATCTTGATTTGGATTATTCAAGTGGATTCTTGGAATGACCTTGAATCTGCATCTTTGAAGTTTGAAAGTCTCAAGTCGAGGATGGAGTCTACCTTGTCTGCGACTTCGCCTAAGTCTCACCTGGAGTCGACTTCATATGCGACTTGGGCATCTTTGTGCCCCAAAATCAGGTCTGGAGGTTTTTTCTCGACTGATGTCGATAGTGAGGTCGACTTCGTTTGTGACTTGGCTTCCCAAGTCGCAAGTGGAGTCGACTTAGCCTACGACTTCACCTGCTATTCTTCCAGTTTTGATTTTGCCTTTGAAGTTCTGTTTCAAGTCGATAATGGAGTCGACTTTGGGATCGACTTCACCCTAAGTCGAAGTCCAAGTCGACTTGGGGATCGACTTGACTATTTCAGTTTCTTAAAACATTTGGCAAACTCATTAGTATACTTGATATACTCAAATTAGTCTTTGTTAATCATCAAAACTCATGCTTTGGTCAATTTTGTTTTGTTTTAAACATTGTTTCTAACAAGTAATATGATTCAATCTTTGTTGCTCTATTTTAGAAAGCTCAAATCTTGTGTTTCTTGGAACCCAAACTAATTTTGCACCATGGTCATATAATTTCTTAAAGTTACACTTATAAGCTTTATGACCCATCTTATTGCAGAAATTGCAAGCCATAGGTAATCTTGGAGTAGACCTCCAAGTATGCAATGGTTCAAACGTTGGCCTTCTAGTCCACACAACATTTTTCCTTTGTGGCTTGTATATAGGTGCAGTTTTGGTTTGATATTTCCCAAGTATTGATACATTCGATTTGCCACTTTCTTTTTGCTCAAATGTATAATATCCAAGACCTCTTTTATTTGTTTGAGTGGTCATGTTCAGAAACATTTTTACATTTTCTCCCGGATTAGAGAACTTAGCTAATGATTCATTTAAGGATTAGTTCTCCTTTTTCAGTTTCTCTACTTCTTTCAAAAGCAATTCATTTTCATCTTTTAATTTTGATGATCTTTCAGCTAGTTTTCCATTTACAATAATGACAGAGTTACATTGTTGTCTCTTCAATGTCAACTTGTTTCCTAGCTTTTTGATTTCCTCATATAATGAATCATAAAAAAGTTGTAGTTCTTCTAATTCAGCACATTTGAGGCATTCTTGAAAAGAAGAATAATTTGATTGAGAATAGCAAGGTTTGGAAGTTACCTCTTCATTGCTTGTGCACTTTGTTGAAATGGTTTGTTCTTCCAAAACTTCCGTTGTGTTCAAACACAACAGATTTTCTTCTTGTTCGATTCGCGCCATGCAGCATATTCTAGCACAATTTGCCGCCTCAAATTCGTCGGTTGAGGAGCTGCTTGTTGATGAAGTTTCTGCATTGACGTACATGCCTCTTCCCTTTGGCCTTTGGTATTTTCTGTTTTCATGTCTTTCCCTCCTTTCTAGTTGATCTTTTGATTTCTCTTCCGGCGTAGGACATTGAGCTTGCATATGTCCCATCCCGCCGCATCTATAGCACTTTGTTGGCTCGTTCTTCTTCTCTCTTCGTGGTCTTTCTTTGTAGTCTCTGAAGTTCCTTTCTTTTCTCACAAACTTTCGAAATTTGCGAGTGAGTAGTGCTATATCTTCATTATCGTTGTGAGACGAGGAGGTAGACTCTTCTGAGTTGTGTGCCGCTTTTAACGTAATGATTTTCTTGCCTTTGTGTTGATCTTCATTTCTTCTCTTGATTAGCTCATGTGACATTAATGAGCTAATAAGATCTTCTAGCTTTAGTGTATTTAGGTCTTTGGCTTCTTCAATTGTCGTAATCTTTGGAGTCCAAGATTCCGGTAGAGCTCTTAGTATCTTCATGATCTGTTCGGATTCAGAGATAGCCTTTCCAAGACCTTTCAAAGCATTAGTAATCTTAGAAAATCTAGCAAACATTTCAGAAATATTTTCTGTTTCTAGCATTCTTTCCAATTCTCCTATCAAAATATTTCTCCTAGTCCCTTGGACTTGAGAAGTTCCTTCATATATAGATGTTAAAGTATCCCATATTTCTTTAGCGGTTAGGCAAGAGGATACTCTATCATATTCAGAAGCTGTAAGAGCACAAAATAGTGAATTCATAGCTTTAGCATTGCTCTTTACAGTTCTTACTTCCTCTTCGGTCCATTTAGAAGCTCTTTCATCAGTTGGCAAGATTACACCGTCTTGGATTGCAATCCAAGAGTCCATATCGGTAGCCATAATGAGTTGCTTCATACGAAGCTTCCAATAGCCGAAATTGTTCCCATCAAACAATGGTGGCCTAGTGAATGACTGGCCTTCGGCAAATGCAGGAACAAGATTCGATTGGGATGCCATATCAATAGATCTCTTTGGTTTAACTCAAAGACCTGCTTTGATACCACTTGTTGGTCCCGAGTTGATGGCAAATACCCAAGAGGGGAGGGGTGAATTGGGTATTTAAAAATTTATAACTTAAACAGAAATTTTACCCCGGATTAATCTAGTCCCCTTAATGAAGAAACGAAATGGAAAGCAATATAATGTAGAGAGCAGAAATATAAATCAAGCACACAAGATTTTTATAGTGGTTCGGGCAACCTCCCTACTCCACTCTTCCAAGCTCACACTCCTTGTGACTTGGGTTCCACTATTGTATTCTTCAAATACAATTAGAGCCACTGCTCTCTTCTAGATTCCAGCTCTAGGGGGCTTCAACACAACACAGCACAAGTAGGTGATGAGTTACACTCCAATCACACACTACTTTGCTTTCACTTGATCTTAGTTCCTCAAACTAAATCAAGTTCAATACAGACAAATGAAATAACAGAAGAAGTCTACACTTTACAGATGTGTAGAAATAATTTGGCGCAGAGAAGAACTCGTAATGTAGGCTTTGAAGATTCAGAGATATAGCTCTTGCAATCTGAAGCAAAGTTCTTCCTCTTTGAATGGCTTGATCTCTTTAGAGCTCTTGAATATAGGAGTTAAGCACACTTAATGAATCTCAGCTACTTCCCTCGTCCACCATGAATGCCTTTTATAATTTTGGAGGGAATCCGAACGTTAGAGGGTAGGTGGCAAGCATTTAATGCGCCAACGTTCGAAAATTATCCGACCGTTGCGACCCAAGTCGCAGGCGGAGTCGACTTCGGGCGCGACATCGCCCAAGTCGCAGATGGAGTCGACTTCGGGTGCGACTTCGCCTTCCGTAGCGACTTCAAGTTCCAGGTCGGGTCGACTTGGGTATCGACTTGACCCAAGTCGCAGGTGAAGTCGACTTCTGGTGCGACTTCACCTCTTCAGGTTCCAAGTCTGAGTCTTGAGTCGACTTTGGCTTCAGACTTCAACTCAAGTCGATCACGGAGTCGACTTGGGTTGCGACTTGACTTGGTCTTTGCAAAATATGCTTTTGATCCTCATTGATTTGCTTCTATCTTGCTTAGCTTCTTTCCTTTAATTGCTTTCATTCTAGAATGGCTCCTCATACTTGTAGATCTTGTGATTCTTGAAGAGCTTTTATTTGATTCTTCTTGGATTAGCTTGAACCTTGTGAATCTTTGAAGAACTTGAATCTTGCATGGTAGATTCATGCACCTTGCTTGCTTTTGATTCATATCGATCTTCATGACTTGATTATTTCTTCATCTTGGAGCATGCTTGAATCTTTGCCTTGGACTTGATAAACTTGATTTTGATAAAGAGCTTGTATCCTTGATTTGTTCTTGAGAGATCTTAAGTTGATCTTGGGAATGAGCTTGAATCTGCATCTTTGATCTTGGAAAAACTCAAGTTGCACTTGGGGTCGACTTCGTCCGCAACTTCGCCCAAGTTGCAACTGGAGTCGACTTCGTTTGCGACTTCGGCGTTCTTCCGTCCCAAGTTTAGCTCTGGAGTGAATCTCCCGACTGAAGTCGATGCTGGAGTCGACTTCGTTTGCGACTTGGCTTCCCAAGTCGCAAGTGGAGTCGACTTGGCCTGCGACTTCACTTGTTCTTCTCCCATTTTCAACTCTGGACAGATTTGGCTTCTTGAAGTCGATCTTAGGATCGACTTGGGGAACGACTTAGCCTTCCATGCTTTATTTTTTTCAAATGTATATCCCTTAAACATTTCCACAAACGTGTTAGTAGCCAAGACTTACTCAAATTGATTTGTTAATCATCAAAACATAAATTTAGCTAGTTTTCCACATATTTCATCCAATGTTTATGGAAACGAGTGGAAATGAAGCATTTGCACATCCAATGTTTATGAAAAGGTTTCTTTCTATTCCATTGATAGTTGATCACTTGCTAAGTGTCTCCTATCGAATGAAGAGAAATGCATTTACGAATGGTTTTCATGAATGGTTTATGAAAGATTTTCAAAAATGGTTTACGAAAAGGTTTCTATTCCATTGGTAGTTGATCACTTGGTAAGTGTCTTCTACCAAATGGAGAGGAATGCATTTAAAATAAAAAATGCTTGCTTATTGAGTTTCGACTCATGTTTTGTTTTCTCAACCTCAGACGGGTGTAGGGAAAGACAAGAAATGAAGGGCACGAGTTGCTAAAGGAAAAGAAGAATCTACAAAGGTTAGTAGATTTTTGTATGAACAGATTCCCTAATGGGATATGATGAGAAAGGACATAGATTGTATGAAATTATGAAGTTATGAATAATATGAGAAGTTGATGATTTATGATGTTATGGATAAGTCCATCATGAATGATGATGAGTATATGTTTATGTGATGAAAGAAAAGAAAAAGAAAAAAAAGAAAAATTGGACGAGATCTAATTAAGAACCCGCCGCGTGATCAGGGCAACAATCCTGATTCACGTTTACCAATCGATAAAATCTTGGAGTAAGGACTATGTGGACGCTTCGGTTTGGGGCGCCACAGAAATTGGTATCAGAGCAAGGATTGGTAAATAGGCGGGAGAAGGAGAAAATAAATGATGTTGAAAGGATAAGTTTGATTCCACCGAAGATGGTATCAGAGCAAGGATTGGTAAATAGGCGTGGAAATAGAAAAGTTATGGATGATAGGAAAGGTGTAATACCACAGAAGTTGGTATTAGAATATGAATTTATGGATAGGCAAAGATAATATCTAGATCTATATGATGCTATTTGCTGATTGATGATCAATGATTGATAATATGATAAGATGAAAATTGCGCAACAGAAGCATGATGGAAAATGATAGGTTTCGGGACGAAACCTATTGTAAGGGGGGAGGATTGTGAAACCCCAATCTTAGACACGTATAAAACCCTAGGGTTGTAAATCCTAGGTAATGTAGTAATGAAATATATATATATATATATATATATATATTCATGAAATATGAAATTATGAGGGAGTAGATGTTAAAATAATTAATTATGAAATTCGGATGAATAGTGCACGTGAATAGTGAAACGTGAATAGTAAATGTGGGATTAAGGAATATGTTAAGTTAATCACTTTGGATTAACTTAATCATAAAAGACGAAAAAGGAAGCTTCCCACAAAAGGACAAAATAGCAACTTTTTGATTTATTTAATATTTTCGGATTTTTGATAGATTTTTGAAGTAACATGAAGAAAAATTCATATCTTGCAATCTGGACATCGGATTGAGATAAAATTTTTTATGGATGGCCAAAATATGATGATGAACATGATGAATGGGTTAAGATGTGATGAAAATCACAAATCAAAGGTCAAGATGAAGCGTCAAATAGAGATCGAAAAAGTAGCTTAACTTTTAATTAAAGCTACTTTTGACTTTTTAATAAATAAATAATAAAAAAATAAAAAAATTAAATGCAAATGCAGCTGCAATGCAGGGAGTTGCAGGGTCTGTTGACTTTTTGGGCCAAATCCAATGGCCACAAATTAATCTTATCATTAACCAACAGTTAGGATTGATTTAGCCTAAATTAATTAATTTTAAAAATCAAAAAAATAATAAAAAATAGGGCTGAATAGGGTGGCTGGAGCAGGCATAGGGTGGGCAGCTCTTGGCTCAATGCAATTTTTAAAATTAAAAAGAAATACCAATTTATAATTAAATTCCTCAAAGCTAGGGGGTAAAATCCAATTTTGTGAAAAATCAAAAAGTATAAATAGGGGGGCAAGGAGGACGTCCAAAGGCACTCCAAGCTTGAGCAATTCAAGCCATTCCCACCCCAAATTTCGTTTTAAGAGAGAAAGGGCAAGTTGGAGGAGAGATTTTCTATTTCAGGTAAGTGATTTCTTACCAAATTTCTTTTGGATGTTAAGTAGGGTAAAATCATGCTTAGATAATGCCTAAGCATGAGAAAATAAGTAAGGTTATAATACCAAAGTAGAATTATGCCGAAACATCGAAAATTTGGAGCGAAGATAGAGCATTCGGGAAAATCATGTATGATATGTGGAAATAATGCTCCAAATTTGATAAATGATGATTCAGGATGTATGATTATGATAAATATGATTTTGGAATGATGATATATTAATTTCATGATTTTTGGAATTAAGGATTATGCTTAAGTAAATTTATGATGATTTTTAGTACATGGAGAACATGATTTATTTAACCAAGTAAACGATGATAAATTCAAAATATACAAAATTTCCAATGATATACGAAGCATAAGCTATGTCATGGTATTTTTTATTTTTGGGAAAAATGTCAATTTTTGGAACCCATGAACAGTAACCCACGGTGCTGTGAACAGTAACCTCAGATGAACAGTAAACGTGAACAGTGATGATGAACAGTAATCTGCTACAATGACATGAACAGTAATTATGAACAGTGAATGGCGTATTTTGGGAAAAAATTGAGATTTATTTTTATATATTTATGAGGATATATAGATGGAATTTTTAAAGGATTTATGGATAAAAATACATATAAATGAGTAATGACTAAGTATCTTTATACGATTAACCTCTATGAGAATGAGGTAATGAATGGTAATAAAGCAAGCATGGAAAGTAAACTAAGACAGAATGGATGGATAAAATATCCATTTTCCTTGTATAGGAAGAAAAAGGAAAGGAAAAGGTGGAGGACACGGACTGAGGAGGTAAGCAAGCAAACCCTTTTGAAAATGTGATTTCAATTCTTATTGTAAGCAAGCAATCCTTTTGAAAATGATGATTTGTAAGCAAGCAAGCTTTTTAAAATGTGATTTTATTGTTTCATTGTAAGCAAGCAAACCCTTTTGAAAATATGATTTTATTCCCAAGTATTTATGAAATGTGTTTAAGAATGGTCATTCCTATAATGTTTTGAAATGATGAATGTTTATGAGTTTTTATGAAAAGTCATGCCGGCATATTGATATTATGTGATGTTCATGGACATGTGCACATGTACGATGTATAAGGAAGAGGCTTTGGTGGAGGTAGAAAACGGATCAGAGGGTCCCCCTTCACTATTGCCGAGTCGTATGGGCTGTGTGCCGACGGCGTCCTCCCCAGAGGTGGAGGCAAAGGAATGTTATGTGTGAATGAAATGCATTGCATTTTCATACATGGATTGAAAAGAAAAGCAAGGATTTGAAATGATATTTTTAAATGAATTGTGCAAATAATTCTCTACATGCGAATGACAAGCCACCTGGTGTAAGAGGTATATAATGCCGGGAAAATCAAAAGTCATGCATGTAGGAACCATGTAGGCGTCAAGAGGAAGAGAGGTTCCCCTTGATGAGGCCAAGTCGGAGACAGCCGGCGTATTGGACCATGCTATGTGAGATGTTCCCTGGGCTAGCGTACCCACGCACAAAGGTTTATGTCAAGAATGGAAAGAAAGTATTTGCACACATGGATTTCAAAAGATATTTTTAAGGGATGATGCAAATAATTCTCTACATGAGAATAACAAGCCACCTGGTGTAAGAGGTATATAATGCTGGGAAAATCAAAAGTCATACATGTAGGAACCATGTAGGTGTCAAGAGGAAGAGAGGTTCCCCTTGATGAGGCCAAGTCGGAGACAGCCGGCGTATTGAACCATGTTATGTGAGATATTCCCTGAGCTAGCGTACCCGCACACAAAGGTTTATGTCAGGAGTGGAAATGAAGCATTTGCACATCCAATGTTTATGAAAAGGTTTCTTTCTATTCCATTGATAGTTGATCACTTGCTAAGTGTCTCCTATCGAATGGAGAGAAATGCATTTACGAATGGTTTTCATGAATGGTTTATGAAAGATTTTCAAAAATGGTTTACGAAAAGGTTTCTATTCCATTGGTAGTTGATCACTTGGTAAGTGTCTTCTACCAAATGGAGAGGAATGCATTTAAAATAAAAAATGCTTGCTTATTGAGTTTCGACTCATGTTTTGTTTTCCCAACCTCAGACAGGTGTAGGGAAAGACAAGAAATGAAGGGCACGAGTTGCTAAAGGAAAAGAAGAATCTACAAAGGTTAGTAGATTTTTGTATGAACAGATTCCCTAATGGGATATGATGAGAAAGGACATAGATTGTATGAAATTATGAAGTTATGAATAATATGAGAAGTTGATGATTTATGATGTTATGGATAAGTCCATCATGAATGATGATGAGTATATGTTTATGTGATTAAAGAAAAGAAAAAGAAAAAAAAGAAAAATTGGACGAGATCCAATTAAGAACCCGGCGCGTGATCAGGGCAACAATTTTGATTCACGTTTACCAATCGACAAGATCTTGGAGTAAGGACTATGTGGACGCTTCGGTTCGGGGCGCCACACACTGTCTCGAATTCCGTTAACTGCCTTTTCTTTGATAGCATGTCTTTCATGAATTTGGCGTAGCTAGGCATCTGTTCTAAAGCTTCGACGAGAGGTATATCGATATGCAGCTGCTTTAATACCTCCAGAAATTTGTTGAATTTACCCTCCTTTTTAGTCTTTGTGAATCTCTAAGGAAATGGAGGAGGCGGCCTTTGGTTTGTGGCGATTTCAACGTTTAGTTGCTTCTGGGTAGTATCTGGTTCTTCTGGCTCCTGTGACTACTAAATTAAAGGATTAGTGGGTTCAGTTACCGATTCCGGTGGAACTGCATCAGGTAACTGCTTTCCACTAAGCATCGTGACTACTTGAACCTATTTTTTGCCTTTTCCTTTCGGATTTTGCTTAATGTCGCTTGACAAAGAACCATGAGGCCGGTTATTTAGAGCTGAGGCCAGTCGGCCTATCCGTGCTTCTAAGTTCCTGTTCGTCGTGATCTGGGATTGCATGAATTGCATAAAGAGGTTTTCCAGATTAGATTTCTTCTCTTCTCGTGGTGGTGGATTGAAATACATTGGTCTTGCTGACAGTTGCTGTGAGAATCCAAGTGGCTGATTCAGCCTCGTCTGATTGTTCCATGAAAAGTTGGGATGATTTCTTCAGCCTGGGTTGTAGTTGTTTCCATAGTGATTTACTGGATTTCTCTGGAAATTTCCCACGTAATTAATGGACTCCAGATTGGAGGCACATTCATCACTGGGATGGCCGAATTCGCTACACCACGTGCAAATATCTGCTGTTGTCGGCTGCTGTGGTGTATGCGCCCCTACTGCACTGACATTGGTCGGCCTGGATAAGTTTTGAATCTACCAGGATAAGGCGTCGCTGTGGGCTTTAATAGATGAAATTGCATCCAGTTGAAGTAGACCCCCACTTCGGCTCCTGTCAGATGGTAGTTGATAGGTATTGGCCGCCATATTTTCAAGTTGGGTGTACGATTCTCAATAGCTTTTCCTTAGAAGAGAGCTGTTTGACGATGAGTCCACTATGTGACGGGTGGAATCCTAGAGCCCGTTGTAAAAAATTTGAATTTGAACCCACGGTTGAATTCCATGATGCAGGCATTTTCGGAGCAGGTCTTTGAAGCGATCTCACGCCTCTGATAGGGTCTCCTCTCCGTATTGCTTGAACGAGACTATGTCCATTCTCAGCTTGGCTAACTTGGCAGGTGGGAAATATTTCTCCAGGAATTTCTGAGCCAAGTCATTCCATGTGTTGACAGAGTTCGTGAGCAAAGAGTCCAGGCACTCCGAAGCTCTATCCCGCAGGGAAAATGGAAAATTCCAAAGCCGCTTGCCTTGTCGAAGACTTCGTTCTGCTTGAACGTGTTCATAATCTGTAGGAAATTCTGCAGATGGAGGTGTGGGTCTTCAGATGCTAGCCCTTTAAACTGCCCAATGGATTGGAGCATCTGGAAAATCACCGGTTTGATCTCAAAGTTGTTGGTGTCAATAGGAGGAGGTGCGATGCTAATCTGAACTGCATTCTAGCCCAGCGCAATGAGATCCCAAATAGATTGGTCCAAATCATCTTGAGGTGGATGATTTGGAATCTCAATCCTTTGGTTCCACTGTTGGTTTGCGTGAACATTCTCGTCCTGGTTCTCGATGTGTTCCATATTATGCTGTTGGTTCCTAGCTTCCCTGCTCTTACGATGCCTTCTCAAATAAGTTTTTTCGGGTTCCGGATCAAGAGGAATAACAATCTCCCTTCCTGCTTTGCCTCGACGCATGCAAAAATCAGATTTACCTGCAAAGACCAATTCAATTGAACTAGCGGAAAAATCTTAAACTAAAAGAAATCATGAAAATAAACTATTCTACAGAATTATACAAGAAAACAATAAAACTAACAATAATTAGCTAAAAATTCCCTGACAACGGTGCCAAAAACTTGACGAGCTGCGTATATGTCTATTAAAAGTGCTCTCTATTTACGCAAGTATACGTGCTGTGTCAAGTAATAAAGAGTAAGTAAAGTATCGTTTCCACGAGGAATTGTTAACTAGAATTATTAATTAGTTTAATTGTTTTCGATGGGTAGAAAATTCTGAGTTTATGGATTTAAACTAAAGCTAATAACTGCAATAAGAAATTAGAGTAGAGTTCACGGAACTGTGGGATACTAGAAATGGGGTTACTAATCAGGGATGACAGATGGATAGCTCGGAATCCTTGAATCTAAACTATATCGCATTGGTTCTTTTTAATTGGATTGTGTATGGATTTACTAGCCCAAGTTCAATAATCTTTATATATGTCTTCCAACACTATATAAAGCTAATAACACCTTATTTAATCGCTATGTTCTCATGTTATTAAATAAAGTGAAATTGATAAGTGCATAACCTGTTTAGTGACTACACAGGGTTTAATGGTATATTCCTATCCGTTAAACAACTCCCCTTAACCAAGAGGAAACCTATGCAACCCGGACCCAAGTAAGGTTTATTTATATGCAATTGACATATAAATATGAATCAAGTATAATTTAGTGGAATTATGAATGATTTCCTTTGCAATATTGATGATTTATCGCAATGAGGGCAAATGATAATGAATTATCAATGAAAGTCGATATGGGTCAATGTGATTAAAGAGGCTTAATGAAGATTAGGAAATGTGAATATATTGAGGATAATTACCTCATGTATTATGGTTTAACTAATGGAGATTTTGATGTTAATTATGGATTAAAGGAGGCAAATGCAAGAAAATGCGTAACTCGACGCCGGAAAGGCGGATTAAGATGAAAATTGAAAGGTAAGCACATAATTTTGTGCTTAATCTTATGGTAATGATGGATTATGAAAATAAGGATGAAATTAGGGTAAAAATTGATCATCACCGTTCAAAAATTCAAATGGTCATAACTTGAGCTAGAAAAGTCGGATTGAGATGAAATTTGAAATAAACGGTTAAAATTATGAGATTAATGCAATGATAAGCTTGGATTAAGCTAATTATGATAAAATCCAGTGATTAATGACATGATTTAAAGGTTATTGGATTAGCTCAAAGGAGCATGAAATAGGTGGCATGGAATGGACGTCCAAACTAGCCCCTAAAGTGGATTTTTGTGAAATATTTTTTAATAAAATATATGTCCAAAGTCAACTATGGATTAAGGGGATTAAATATGCATTAAATTGGAGTGGAAATTCGTGGCTAAAGGCATCAGATCTGGACCATATAGATGTGATCAATTAATGGACAGCAATGGAGCATGGGAGAGAGGTGCACGGTCAAGCAACTTTTAGAATTTTTAATAATTTTTTTAATAGCTAAATTGACCCCTAATTAATATAGATACCTAGGGTGATTAAAAACCTATTAATTAAAGTGAAAATGTGGTGGAAAATTCGTGAAAAAGCTGCTGAAAGTTGACCCCACCAAAATGGACAGCAAGTGCACAGCAGGAGACATGGACGGTTAGGCTGCTGTATTTGATTTTTTTAATTTTTTAAAATGAGATAAATTGACACATAAGTAGGCTATTACCTAGGGTGGGTAATTATCCATTAACTAAAGTAAAATGGTTTGGAAAAATCGTGCAAGAGCTGATGCAAGTGGACCCCACCCAAGCGGACAGCTTTATCTAAAAGCTGGATATGGCTGTGGAAAACAATCCGAAAAAAATATTAAATGATTAAATTTGTGGCTGAAATTTTTTTTGTAAACTATAGGGTAAAGTCTCAAAACTTAACCCTCCATTTTGGGTCGAAATTGTAAAGGAAAAATTGAAAAATAAATGCTTATATAAGCAGGCAGTGTGGACGTTCCAGATTTCTGTTTGGGAGAGAAAAAAAGAAAAAATCAAAGGGGCAGTGGCTGGAACGATCCAAGGGAAGAAAACATGAAGAAAAGAAGTGTATTTCAAGTGCTCAAAGTAAGTATTACCAATTAATCAAGTAAGTATATGATTATTTTGATTTTATGTTTCAAATCTGGAAATTATATGATGTTGTAAACTAAAATATGGACGGAACAGTAAATAGATGAATTTTAGCATGAAAATATTTGGGAAGAATTATTATGGGGTTTTAAGGAATGACCAATTTTTCAGCTTAAAAGGATAAGTACTTTGCAAATTAAAAATCCGAGAAGATTAGCCCAAACAGGGTAAAATGGGTGACAGGATCAGCTGTAGAAAATGATTTTTAATAATTTTTATAAAAGGATTTTTGGGCTGTAAATTTTAAAGGATATATAATATATATTGAATATCCCAAAAACAAATTCAAAAGTAGGTTTTTATGGGTATAAATATACCCCATAATTCACGTGATTAGGGCTAAACCTAAACTCACAACACTGTCCAGCACATTGAAAATGCCAAAATAAATATATAATGTTAATATTTCGTGATGAAATATTTATGAAGGTTAATTAATTTAGTTATTAAGTTATTAAAGAAATTTTAGATCAAAAATACTTGATTTTATATTAATTAAAGATTTTGAGATTTCAGTACGCCTGATTTCAGCATATATGGATAGTTGGAGAAAAAAATCAAAAATAAATATGAAACCTATGTAGAAATGATCTAAATTGATATATGTGTTAAATCCTTAAATATGTATTAAGAAAAGTGGGATTAATTGCTGAAAATTCGGATTTATAAAACTGTTTAGGGTTATGTGTTGAGAAACACATTAAACGTGTGAAAAATGGGTTCCAAAGTTGCTGTTTTGGAAACCTATGATTAGTAGATTTAAATCCCATAAAAATACCATAAACAAAGTGGTAATTAGGGGTAATTATTATGCTGAATTAGTGACCAAATTTCTGACTTGGGAAGTTTTATGAAATGCCTCATATATGTGTTGCCAAATGGGCATTTGTGAAAGGATAAACATGCATAGGTGATAAATAACTTATGTAATATGATTTTGTGCAAAAATGCATAAAAATATGATAAATTTTATGAATATATTTCTGTTTAGAATTACACGATGTTAATCTCAAACTTTTGGATTAATTAATGAGATTTAAGATAACAACGAGTGCTTAAAATAAGCAACAATGTGTGAAAAATGAAAAATATGTTAAAAATGATAAATGGAGGTAATGAACTTCCAAATAATGGTTTAATGAAGGATTATTATATGTATGTAAGTTTACCCTATATAAGGGTATTAAAAATGAATAATGTGATGTATAGGTTATGATACGTATGAACACCCGACTTGAAAGACAAGTGGGCTAAGTTAGTGTAATATAAGTCCAAATGGATTTATATAGGTTGGAAAACCTAAGGAATATAAGTATTTGAACATGATGCAAATAAATGAAATGTTATTTTCATTTATCTAGGCAAAAGCAAGGAAAAGAATAGAAGAAAGGGATTATGGCAATCTCAGGTAAGCAAGTGAACTTTTTCAAAATATGGATTTTTCTCTATATGTTGAAATGATGATTTTGTCAATGCTTTTATGATTATGATTTGATGAATGGGCAAGCATATGTTTTGAAAATGATTGCTTTAATGCAAAGCCATAAGTTTTGAAAAATGATGGCTTTAAGGAAAAGTCTCAAGGATTGCTTCATGGGAAGCAAACAACGATTTTAAGATAAAGAATTTATCACAAGTGTTGTCATGGATTGGCAATGCTTTATGTTAATGGATTGAGAAATTTGCTTATGAGTAAGCAAGTTCTCCACGATAATGTTTTAAAAGGATTTCACGTTTTATGTCGATGGTTTTTTTTAAGAATTTGCTTTTAAGTAAGCAAGTTCTTTATGATGTTGTTTCAAAAATATTTTATAAGAAAAAGGGAGTTTTTCCCTTTTTCACAAAACAACATTTGTGAATAAGCTTTGAATTATTTTTACAACAATTTGTGATAAATAATTATGTTTATGAAAGAAAAAAATGATTTATGAAAAAGACTGATTTTGCTATGTCAAGATAATTAAATATAAATAATAATTTGGACATAGTATATATGTTTTGAAATGATATTCAAAAAATTTTTGATTTCCTTTAGATAAAGAAATCTATATTGAAAATATCTTGAAAAATATTTATACGGATGTGTTGAAAGGGATTTAAGGATGACCAATCTCCTATGTTGATTTCATAAAATGGTTTAATTTTGAAAATTCAAAGGTTTTGAAATTCTTTGATTTTAAGATGTATTATTTTTCAAACATTTCAAATGTTTATCAAAATATTTTACTCAAAATGTTTCTAAAAGAATTTAAGGAAGGTCATCCTAAAATTAGATTTCAAATGACAACTTGCTAAAGTGGGTGCGCTCGCTTACAAGTTGACACGGACTGCGGTCTGTGATGTGTTTTTGAAAATGATTTTTTAAAGATATAGACTTCGGTCTAAGATTTTTGTGTGTTATGGATGCAGACAGAGGTCTGTGATCCCGGTTTAAAAGGACATAGGCTGCGGTCTGTGGTTCTTTAAACCAAACGGGCTGCAGTCCGTCATAATAATGTACGGTGCACCGGTACAATAAACAAGCAGGTTGTAGAGCACGGTTGGGATGATCGGGGCCCACTCTACATAAGGTCAAGTCGCTAAGGGATGGCAGGAGTGCCAGCGGAGCCCTCCCTGAGATGGGAGCAGGATAAATAAACAGCCGCCTAGCTAGCGTGCTGTTAAGGATTCTATTCCAAAATGTAGCATGATCACTTGCTAAGTGTCATTACTGGATGGGGAGAAATGTGTTTGCATAAGTTTTTCTTTCCAAAAGCCCAAAGATTGGGATATAAAAGCATTTATACAAAAGTTATCATAAATGGGATTTTTATGAGCTATTATGCATAAGTTACCCTAAAAGAAAGGGTGTTTTACACAAAAGTGTAAATAACGGGAATAAAAGAAAAATCTTTTTATGAAAATGGTTTATGAATCTTATATGCCTTGTTTGTTATAAACAAGCCCCAGGACGGGGATTTTGAAAAAGGATTTATGTCAAACTTGTTTTTGGACATAAGAATGTCCATTATTAAAGAGCCTAATGAAAAGTGTTTATGGATATGAGAATGTCCAATGCCAAAGTGTTTTAATAAAAAGGTGTTTTAGGACATATGAATGTCCATTGCCCAATGAAACTATGTGAAAAATGTTTTGAGACATTAAATGTCTCTTGGCTAAAGAATTTTATGATGAAAAATATTTTTGGACATAAAAATGTCCTTTGCCGAGAAAGGCTTATGCAAATGATGTTTTAGGACATGAGAATGTCCTTCTTTACCAAAGGATGTATGAGAAAAGATGGTTTTATGTAAAGGTCTTTGAACATTAGAAATGTTCATCTAAGATCAAAAGAAATTAATTAAGGAGGGTAAAACATATATGTTTTGCCTTAACAAGCCCAGACGTAGCTTGTAAATGATTTTTAAGAATAAATATTTTATGATAATGTTCAAGGACATAGAATTGTCCTCATGAACAAAGGATTTCATGATAATGTTTTAGGACATATAAATGTCCTCAAGAAAAAAGTGTTCAAGATGTTTAATGAAATGATTTTCAAGGAAGTCTTGCCCGAAAAGATAAAATGCTTGCTTACTGAGTTGTGCCCTGCACATGGATCTAGCAGATATTTTCCTCTTTCAAGGATAAATCAAGTAATTAAATCATCTTACAAGGTAGCTAATCTTGTAAAAAGCATTAGAACCACACATGAAAGGGTAAATCATAAATAATCATATATAATATTAAATATTCATTCCTGAATTTCAAAGAACCACGACAATATAGATTAGAGTTCAATTCATCCTAACTATCCATCTAATGGAGGTTTAGTTCAAAGACATCAATATTGAAAGTATCCATAGAAGCAGAGAAAGAAAAATAGAGAGAATAAGAGAAAACTGGTTTTCCGGCAGCTTCCACCAACGGAGTTGAATCCCCTCTTCAATCTATGCTTTAATCGCATTTTCGACTTTCTCTTATGTGTAATTCCGTTTCTGGGCTCTCTCCCTCTCTCTTCCACACGCAAACCCCTAGGAGCTATTTATAGAGTTGAATTGCGCAACACACGCACTGAAATCTGTGCATACAGATGAGTATTGGCGCCTAGGCGCCCCTAGCTGGTGCCTAGGCGCCATTTCTCTGTGTGTTGCGCAACTTGGAGCTTCTCTGCAAACCCTAGGAATTCATGCCCTGGAGCCTAGGCGCCAACTCCTTGGAGTTTCATGACTTGGAGCTTCTCCTGGACACACCTATGTGATCATGCCTGGTGCCTGGGCGCCCTTGGCTGGCGCCTAGGCGCCAATTCCCTAGAAGCAGTCTCTCCCATGTGACTTCACAACCCATCTAGAATGGTCTGCCTGTTGGTAAGGTGGCGCCTGGGCGCCATCTCACTGCTCCTGGACTTGGTTCCACTTTGCATTCGACTCATCTGCATGCCTTTATATAGCCCGTCTTTCCTCCAAAAGATGAATAAACTAAGTAAATGAACTAAAAATGCCTAATTAATGCTAAAAATGCCTAAAAACTAAGTAATGCTCTTAAAATGCAAAGCGAGTGAAAATTAAGCTAAATGGATGCAAACTAAGCCTAATCTCTCAGACTAACAAGCAAATATAGTCTAAAATGGGCTATGATAACTCGTCCTTTTACGAGTTATCACCAACCCATAATCCATTAACATACATAATCAATATAGATTTTCAAGTCGATCATACATACATGACAGACACTTGTGCATCATATCATTCATTCCATACTTGTGTTTTAATCTCATATTTACGGTAAACACATAGCATACATTCATATCTGAACATATGAGAATTTATATCTCCCATTAATCATTTTTCATTACATCAATGCTTATTCTAAGCATATAGGTGACGTTCCAAGCTTCATAAATAAATCTCAAAAATTGAGGTAATTAATCCTTATTCATACAGAAACTTCCTCTTGCATGTTATCACATTTTCATGCATATTTTTCAATTTAGCAAGTTCACATAGATCACATATCTTCCATTTACACATATGCTTCATATATGTTCAGCATACAACACATATATTATGTGTTTCTTAGATTTTCTTAACACAGCAACCTCCACCCATTTTCATCATTATTTAACCCCTTATTTAACATATAATTTAGGGTTTAATTTCGGATTTTCAATCCCTTTATCACTAATGTCCAAAACAGCAATGTTAAGTCTCATTTTTCATCATTTCTACGCCTCTTTGATGACTTAAATCATAACAGATTTTTAAGTCATAATGTGAAACCCCAAAATTTAGGACCATGTATGAAACCCTAAGGTCATAAACCCTGGGTTATTGATTTTTTTTAAAATATATAATTTTGTAATATATGGAGTTGAAGGACCGAATAATTAATTTAATAAATAGTAAACATGAATAGTAATCATGTGATTAAGATAAAGTGATAAGTTAATCACTTTGGATTAACTTAATCACGAAAAGACCAAATTACAATTTTACAAAAGTGAGATTAAATTATAAATTTAGAAAAGATAATTGATTGGTAATTTTGACAAGAATGAAGACAAAAAAGGGACTTAATGAGAATTTACAAAGGTTACATTTGAGATTTATAAGAAAATAGAGGTTAATTTATGATTTCATAAATATTAGATATGAAAATGAATTTTTACACATTTTTCGGAAAGGAATTTCAAAATTCTGAATTATACAAATTGAAACTGTTTAAATTTACGGACCTTATGAAAAAATAAGAATAAATAGAAATTTTTTGGCTAATTAGGGGCTCTAATTAAGAGCTTATATTCATCCTTACTGTTTTGATTAGATCTAAACATGCATAACTCAGAATCACATAAAAATTTAATAGAAAGTACTAAATTATGTGCTCTCTAATCTAGACGGATCAGATTATGAAAAATAGTTGACTAAATTGTTAAACTTGAATGTATTAAAAAGCGTGCCAAACGTAATAAATTCCACCGTCATCCACGTACACGTTGATATTTTAATTTTTTTTATATAATTATTTAGTTAATTAATATCTTCATGTATATAAGATTGTTTGAGATAAAACTTTTGAAGCAAGACTATTTTAATATACCCTACATAATGAATGGATTAAATTTTGCAAAATATGTCTACAAATTTTTAAAATGAAATTTTATGCCAAAATATGATTTTAATTAAATTAAAATATGTACTTAGCTCCAATTGTGGTGAAATTTTATGGGTAATCCTATTTTAATATGCTCAATTTAATGAAGGAATGAAATTTTGGAAAACATGTCTCCAAAATTTTAAAATGAGACTTTTTATCCAAATATGAATTAGTTAATTAAAATAAAATAGAAATTTTTTTCAAAATTCCGAAAGGTACATTTTGTGAGAAATTGTATATATATTAATAAGAAAAAATTTCATAATATATAAGTGTGTATGTAGGTAGTAATGAATTAATTTATTAATGTAGATAAAAAAAAACGAAAATGAAAAGAAGTCGTGGACGGTGCATGGACGGCTGATGGAATGCTGAAAATGCAACAGGTGGATTTTGTTAAACGGTGACCATGGGTTAAATTAAATGTCAACCATGGTGAACCGTTAATGGAGGATATAAAAGGAGCTGCCGGACATTGGTTCTGAACGGGTGCAGAAAAAAAAAACAAAAAAAAATAAAAAAATAAAAAAAAATTGCATGAAGAATATCACGCTGGCAGCAAACGGACAGCACATGTATTACGTGGACCAGCAAATAATTGCTGAAATTTTTTAAAAACTCAACACCTGTAATGAATTAAGCGGTGACTTAGGTTGGGTTAAAATTAAACTACGGTAACACCGCAATTGAGATATATATATAAAGGATGTTGCTGGATTGAAAAAAAAAAAGAGACGTTCAGAGAAAAGGGCAGCAGCATTATATATGTAATTGTTTCAGCAAGCCAAAGCAAAGACGTCCAGCATCACCAGGTTTTTAATTTATCCTTCCTCACGTCAAAAGTTTTCAAACAGGTGCTGTTTAATTCCTTTTCTTGCATTTCTAATTAAATCTAATTTTGGAATGGATGTACCGTTCCAAACAGATTTTTTATAATCATGTTTAAAATATGATTTATGAATAATGAAAAGATGGGTAAGGATTAATGTCCTTAAACTAATGCAGCTTTAAACTAAATTAGGGATATTTTCATGATTAATTTGATAAGTATAAGTTAATCTTGTTTTATTGCTTCAAATATGGAGTTTATGTAATATTAGAAACAAAAATATGAACGAGCTAGTAAACGAATGTTTTTTGCCATGAAAATGTTTATACAATCTCATTATATTATCATTAAGGAACGACCAAAATTTTAGCTTAAACTATTAAGCACGTTGCAAATTAAAAATCCGAGAATATTAATTTAAACAGGGTAAAACGGGTGACAGGATCAACTGTAGTAAATGATTTTTAATAATTTTTTTTGATGGAATTTTAATCTGAAATTTGATATAATGTACAAGATATTATGATTATCACACGAAAAATATTAAATATTATTTTTGGATGACATAAGTATGGATTAAAAATAACGTGATTAGGGCTGTTCCTAATTTTACAACACTGTCCAGCACAGTGAAAATGTCAAAATAAATATATAATGGTAATATTTCTTGATGAAATTTTTATGAGTGTTAATTCATGTAGTTATTGATGTAAGAAAGATATTTCAGAGTTAAATACCTTGATTTGATTATAAATCAAGATTTAGAGAAATCAGTACACCTGATTTCAGCAAATTTGGACAGTTTGAGAAATAATCAAAAATAAATATGTAAACTAAATGAAAGTGATCCAAATTAATATATATGTTAGAAAATAATGTAATAAAGGATTAGGGATAGCAAATTAATGCTATTATATGTATATGGAATTAATAGATAAATAGGAAGATGGAACATAGTGAAAAAGAGAAGGGCTGTTTTGGAATTTAATAATAAGTTTCAGAAATTTTAAATGAGAATTATGATTTTGTTGATCATGGTATGTTATGGAATATATTATAGGAATTCAAAGAATTTTTTTAAGTCAAATTTATGCTTAAAACATGAATTATGGATATTAATCTTGATACAGATATTTTTATCCATAAATTCTTCAAAAATTTCATCCTTGTATTTAAATATTAATATCTGATTTTCTCCAAAATTATGCTATTTACTGTTCATGGTACTGTAGCAAATCTCTGTATCATATTACTGTAGCAGTTTACTGTAGTAAATCACTATTCATCCGCAGTTACCGTTCACAGCGTGTTGGTTAGTGTTCATGGGTTCCAGAAATTGACATTTTTTCCAAAAATAAAAAATACCATGACATAACTTACGCTTAGTATATCATGGAAAATTTCATATATTTTGAATTTATCATCATTTACTTGGCTAAATAAATCATTTTCTCCATATACTAAAAATCAACATAAATTCACTTAAGCATAATCCTTAATTTCAAAAATTATGAAATTAATATATCATCATTCCAATATCATATTTATCATATTCATACATCCCAAATCTTCATTTATAAATTTTGGAGCATTATTTTCATATATCATATGCTATCTTCCCGAATGCTCTATCTTTGCTCCAAATTTTTTATGTTTTGACATAATTTTAATTAAACATTATTACTATACTTATTTTCTCATGTTTAGACATTATCTAAGTATGGTTTTACCCTACTTAACGTCCAAAAGAAATTTGGATAGAAATCACTTACCCGAAGTGGAGATATCTCACTTTTTCTCACACTTTTTCTCTCTAACTTCCTCCTTTCTTTCCTTAGACGTGTGGGAGGGTTTTGGGAGCTGGGATTGCTCAAGTGGAGCTGGGATTTTGTGCTCTTGGACGTCCTCCCCCTGCCCCCTATTTATAGGCTTGGATTTTTCATAAAATTGAATTTTACCCCCTAGCTTGAGGTATTTAATTATAAAAATGTATTTTTTTATAATTTCTAAAAATTCATTGAGCCAAGAGCAGCCACCCTATGCCTGCTCACGCCCACCCTATGAAGCCCTATTTTTTATTTATTTTCTCGATTTTTAAAATTAATTAATTTAAGCTAAATAAATCCTAGCCGTTGGTTTATGATGATGATGATCATGGACCATTGATTTGGTCAAATTTTCCAACCACCCCCTGCCACGCCCTTGCTGCAGCTACCTTTTCATTTATTTTTTTATTTTTTAATTATTTATTTTAATAAAAACTCAAATGTATCATTAATGAAAAGTTAATTTACTTTTTTGATCTTTATTTGACGTTTCATCTTGACCCTTAATTTATGATTTTCATCACATCTTAACCTATTCATCATGTTCATCATGAATTTTTAACCATTCATAAAAAATTTCATTGAAATCCGACACCCGGATTGCAAATTATGAATTTTTCTTTAATTTTTCAAAATAATCCAAAATAGGATTAAAATATAAAAAAGAATTGCTATTTTGTCCTGTAGTGATTAAATCTCCTTTTTCATCTTTTTGTAATTAATTAATCCAAGTGATTAACTCTTAATCATCGTCTTAATCCTCGGTTACTATTCACGTGCACTATTCACGTGGTTAATTTATTAATTGCATTATTTTAACCTCCAATACACATATCCACCAATATAATTCATGAATTTTCATTTATCATAAAAATAATTACAAAAAAATCTAGGGTTTACAACTCAAAATGACGCGTATATTGTCTGGGTTTCACAGTATCACAAATACCCTTGATCTTAAATGCTTAAACTTGGAACTTGACATTCATTTTCTCTTGAAAGCTTTGTCTTAATAGCCTTGAACTTAGAATGATTTGTTTTTCTTGATTTTGCAGTCCATAGATGTAGATAACAATTTTTCCTTGAATGATGAACCACCTTGAATGATTATTTCATTAATATTTGCTTGTCTCGACTGTATTTGTCTTCAGCTTGACTCAAGTCGGATGCCTAGGTCGACTTGGGGTCCAACTTCACTCAAGTCGCATGTGGAGTCGACCTGGGAATGCGACTTCACCCAAGTCGCATACGGAGTTGACTTCGGTTGCGACTTCGCTTGTCTCTTACCCCAATTTCAATGCTGGAAAGATTTGAACATCTAAAGTCGATGGTGGAGTCGACTTGGGTCTGCGACTTCACCCAAGTCGCAAGTGAAGTCGACTTGGACTGCGACTTCACCTATCTTGGTTCCCAAATTCAATGTTGGAAGGTTTTGCTCTCTCCAAGTCGATCTTGAGGTCCACTTGGGTATCGACTTCACTCAAGTAGATGGCTAAGTCAACTTGGCTTTGCGACTTGATCTGCCTGGTTCTGAAATCTAAGTTTTAAACCTTTAACCAATTTTAAATAATCATATTAGTACCCAAAATAATCTCAAATTGAGTTATTAATCATCAAAACATGGATTGTGCTTAATTTGCCATTAATTCCAACGGTTACCTTTTCACTGCTTGTGCAGTTTGTTGAGGTAGTTTGTCCCTCTAAGATTTCTATTTTAGCAAGGCAGAACATGTTGTTTTCTTCCTCCATCATGGCCAAGAAACATATCCTAGCACAGTTTGTAGCCTCATTGTCTTCTTTTGATGAGCTGCTTGTTGTGGACGTTTCCTCATTTACATACATTTCCCTTCCTTTAGCTTTTTGAAATTTTCGATTTTCATTTCGGTCTTTCTTATCTCGTCGTTCTTTAGTCTTATTTTCCTTTTGTGTGGGATATTGAGCTTACATATGTCCCACTCCTCCACACCGGTAGCACTTAGTTATCTTCGTCTTTTTCTCCTTACCGTTTCTCTCTTTGAATCCTTTAAAATTCTTTCCCTTTCTCATAAATTTTCTGAATCTTCGGGTGTGTATGTCGATCTCTTCATCATCATTTTGAGAAGATGAAGTGGACTCATCTGAATTTGCTGTAGCCCTTAAAGCACTTGCCCTTTTTCCTTTGTGTTGTTCCTCATTTCTTCTTTTTATCAGCTCATGTGACATGAGTGAGCTGATGAGATCCTCCAGCCTTAGGGTGTTAAGATCCTTTACTTCTTCAATGGTCATGATCTTCGGAGTCCACGACTCAGGTAGATCCCTTAGAATCTTCATTACCTGCTCAGATTCAGAAATTGCTTTCTCGAGACCTTTCAGTGCATTGCTAATCTTTGAAAATCTAACAAACATTTCAAATATGTTTTCGGTCTCAAGCATTTTAAAACTTTCTAACTCTCCAATCAAAATATTTCTTCTCGTCCCTTGGACTTAAGAAGTTCCCTCATAGATAAATGTTAGTGTATCCCATATTTATTTAGCGGTTTAACATAAGGATACCCTATCATATTCAGAAGTAGTAAGAGCACAGAAGAGGGAGTTTATGGCTTTGGCGTTACTTTTTACGGTTCTGACCTCCTCCTCAGACCATGCAAAGGCTCTTTCATCAATTCGTAAGACAACGCCATCTTGGATAGCAATCCAAGAATCTATGTCTGTGGCCATGATAAGTTGTTTCATTCTCAACTTTCAGTAACCGAAGTTACTTCCATAAAAAAGTGGTGGCCTTGTAAATGATTGACCTTCAGCAAATGCAGGGGTGGAAGTTGGTTGGGATGCCATTAGTAGGATCTCTTTGGTTTAAACTCAAAGACCTGCTCTGATACCACTTGTTGGTCCCGAGTTTATGGCAGTTAACCAAGAGGGGAGGGGTGAATTGGGTATTTTAAAATTCTTTGCTTAAACAGAAATTTCTCCCCTCTTGGAATTAATTCCCTTAATAAAATAAACAGTAAGTTGGAGAGAAATAAAGCAATAAAACACAAGTAATCAAGCCACTTCAAGAGACAAAGATTTATAGTGGTTCGGACAATCTCCCCTACTCTACTCTTCCTAGTACACACCCGTTGTGGCTTGCGTTCCACTATTATATTTCAATACAACTTAGAGCAACAACTCTCTTCCAGATTCTAGCTCTAGGGGGCTTGTACAATGTCGGCACAAGTAAGGGACAAGGTTCACTCCAGTCACACACTACTTTGTCTTCACTTGGTTTCGATCTCCAATATCAAACTAAGTGGGAAAAATAAATAATCAATGAATGAAAAGAATCTACCAGTTACAGATTTGTGTAGGAAGTTTAGAGCACTTAGAAGAACTTGTAGAAGCAATAGATGATTGAGCAAGGCAGCTTTCAGCAGATTTAAAGTGCAATTCTTCTTCAATCTTCTTATAGAACAACATAAATGCAAGAGAGTGGAAGGCGAGCTCATTCAATGTTTTTTCCAACTGCATTTACGTTCACTTAATGCTCCTTATACAATTGGAAGTAAATTCGAAAGTTTGGTGGTAGCTAGCGCACATTTAATGTATGAACATTCGAATTTTTCCGACCGTTGTGAACCAAGTGGCATTTGGAGTCGACTAGGCATGCGACTTTGTTCAAGTTGCAGGGTGGAGTCGACTTCAGGTGCGACTTCACCCAAGTTACAGACTGAAGTCGACTTTGGTTGCGACTTCGATCTTCGGCTTTCAACTCAAGTTCCAAGTTCAGGTCGACTTGGTCTCAGACTTGAACTAAGTCGCAGGTGGATTCAACTTCGGATGCGACTTCACCAACCATAGATCATTTTGGAACTTCAAGGTCTTGCAAGTGATCTTTATGTTGTATATATCCCCTTTCTTCTCTTGATCTTCATTAGATGTCTTTGATATTTAATGTTTTGCTGAAGTTTAAAAATATCCATGTCTCTTGAGAAGTTCTTCCTTGTGGCATTGATTCAAGATAGCTATTTCTTGATTTTATTACCCAAGACATATTAGAACCATTATAGAAAACCATTGTGGCGCCATAGCCCGAGCATCACATCCTTATCTCAGGATCCATCGACTGGTAAATGTGAATCAAGATTGTTGCCCTGATCACACGGCGGGTTCTTATTGGATATTTATCCACTTAATCCTAACTCCTTAGGAGCTTATATCATTCCACTTGTTTCAAGTTTCCATCAAATGCCTTTCTAGGCCATTATGTAATTTGAGAATTAAACATGTCATCTCATAACCTTCATACTTATTCATATCATGATATTTCATGCCTTAGCATTTACTCATAAAAAATTTTCCGCCAATCCATAGGCATAAAACATCACATAATTCTTCTACAACATCAAATAACTTCTAGATTTGAGAAATAAAATCAAGATAATCATATACTTACTTCATTAAATGATAATCCCTCCTTTTCCCATTTCTTTTCCTTCTTTTTCTTCCTTCTTTGCTGGCTCTAGAGCTGCACGTGAGCTGCTGTTGCTTGGGGAAGAATTTTCAAAACTTAACCAATTTTCCAAAGTCCCTTCTATGTGAACGTGCATGGCCTTACATAGGTGCTGGATTTTCTAGCTATGGGGCCCACTTGGTGCTGCAATTCCACACTCCTTAAATGCTCCCTTATCTACCATATGTGGTGGCACATCTGCAACCAAGTAAAATCTGGTTTTACCATTTACAAAAGTCAAAAAATCTACTTTAATCACAACCATCCACTTGTCCACAATTGCCCTTCTTCGCTTAGCCCTTAAGAAACTTGTTACTTGCTCTCCAAGAAAGCCATTATTCATGATAATTAGCTTAATCCATTCCATTCGTCTCATAGATTTCATAATTTTATTCTATCGTTTCAAATTTCATCTCAAACTAACGTTTCTACGTCAAGTTATGACCACTTGAATATATCTTTTGGATTTGGGAATAAAAATAATTAATTATCACCATAATCCTATCATGCTCCCTTAATCCAATCCATTCATAAGATTGGGCCCACCGTCATGAGCTTACATTTCAAATTTCATCGAAATCCGCCTTGTAGCCGTCAAGTTATGAATTTTCCATCATTTTCCACCTTAATTCCATATTTACACTTTAATCTCCATAAATTAAATCATGATTATTAACATAATTATTCATGACACCTTGTCACCCTTAAGTCCTCATTAAGCCCTTCGGGTCATACCGACTCACTTTGGGCTTCGGCGATTAAATTTTTAATCACCGTTTCCAATGGAAACCCTAATTCAAAATATCATAAAATTCTAAAATCTTCCAAAAATTCCATTTAATTCACATGTAAGTCACATGTACATGTTCGATGCACATATTAAATCCTCTTAGATTGGGGTTTCACAATCCTCCCCCCCTTATAACAGGTTTCGTCCCGAAACCGTCTCTTCTTTGAATAATTGGGTATTCCCTTTCTACTTCTTCTCTTAGTTTCCAAATATTCTTGCCTTCAGAATATTTGTCCCATTGAACATCAAAATTTTTAATGAATCAAAGCTAACCCACATATAAAGAATTTTACCTGTATTATTTTATCGATTTCCTCTACAGGTACTGCATGCGTGGTTACATATTGGCATTTTATGATTAAATGATCATCATCAAAATCAAACTGAGCCATTGCCAAACTTTCTAAAATTTAATCCATACCTGTAACCACTTCATCCTCTTGCTCTCGTGACTCCATGCACATGTACCAGGTTTGTAGAGGTAACTTGTCGGTTAGCTACTTCTATTAACCTTGACTGAGCTGGTCTTCCTTGCCTTTGCAACGTTTGTACCTTATTCAGACAATTTAGGGCGATGTGCCCTACCTGATTACAAACATAACATCTGATACCAACTTCTGTGGTGTCATACCTATCATATCACATAGATATAGCTTATCGTCTATTCACATAGATTTCATCTCATCTCATAGCTATCATCTTAATCACATACTTATCATCTTGTCACATAGACATATTATCTATTCTCATAAACATAGCTATCACATCACATGCATACATTTATGCATTCAAAATCCTTAGAGATAGTTATATCATCATAACTAATCATATCCTGCTCAATATCAAAGCATACACTCATATAATAAAGTCTTAGCATCTTAACATGCAAATTCGTATAATCACAATCATGTGATATTATTCATCATCATAAATTTCACTCCTCTCATGATAAACCATGCATCCTATCATGATAATCACTTATGCATTCATCATAAAATCATGCATATCGTATTCAAACAATACACTTAAACTTTTCCACGCCTCTTCACCAGTCCATGCTTTGATAACATTACTTGTGGCATCAGACCTATTATTTCAACATCCTTTATTTTCTCCTTCTCCCGCCTATTTACCAATCCTTGCTCTGATACCATTACTTGTGGATTCGTAAAGGTGGATCGGGATTGTTGCCCTGATCACGCGGCGGGTTCTTATTGGATATTTATCCACTTAATCCTAACTCCTTAGGAGCTTATATCATTCCACTTGTTTCAAGTTTCCATCAAATGCCTTTCTAGGCCATTATGTAATTTGAGAATTAAACATGTCATCTCATAACCTTCATACTTATTCATATCATGATATTTCATGCCTTAGCATTTACTCATAAAAAATTTTCCGCCAATCCATAAGCATAAAACATCACATAATTCTTCTACAACATCAAATAACTTCCAGACTTGAGACATAAAATCAAGATAATCATATACTTACTTTATTAAATGATAATCACTCCTTTTCCCTTTTCTTTTCCTTCTTTTTCTTCCTTCTTTGCTGGCTCTAGAGCTGCACGTGAGCTGCTGTTGCTTGGGGAAGAATTTTCAACACTTAACGAATTTTCCAAAGTCCCTTCTATGTGAACGTGCATGGCCTTACATAGGTGCTGGATTTTCTAGCTATGGGGCCCACTTGGTGCTGCAATTCCACACTCCTTAAATGCTCCCTTATCTACCATATGTGGTGGCACATCTGCAACCAAGTAAAATCTGGTTTTACCATTTACAAAAGTCAAAAAATCTACTTTAATCACAACCATCCACTTGTCCACAATTGCCCTTCTTCGCTTAGCCCTTAAGAAACTTGTTACTTGCCCTCCAAGAAAGCCATTATTCATGATAATTAGCTTAATTCATTCCATTCGTCTCATAGATTTCATAATTTTATTCTATCGTTTCAAATTTCATCTCAAACCGACGTTTCTACGTCAAGTTATGAACACTTGAATATATCTTTTGGATTTGGGAATAAAAATAATTAATTATCACCCTAATCCTATCATGCTCCCTTAATCCAATCCATTCATATGATTGGGCCCACCGTCGTGAGCTTATATTTCAAATTTCATCGAAATCTGCCTTGTAGGGTCAAGTTATGAATTTTCCATCATTTTCCTCCTTAATTCCATAATTACACTTTAATCTCCATAAATTAAATCATGATTATTAACATGATTATTCATGACACCTTGTCACCCTTAAGTCCTCATTAAGCCCTTCGGGTCATACCTGTTGGTCCCGAGTTGATGGCTAAACCCAAGAGGGGAGGGGTGAATTGGGTTCTTTAAAATTTCTTTGATAATTTCAAATATCTTAACCCCTTGAACAAGTTAATCCCCTTTTTAAACAAACGGAGAGCAAATAAGATAAAGCAGTAGAACACAAGATTTATAGTGGTTCGGGCAAACCTTCCCTACTCCACTCTTCCAAGCTCACACTCCGTTGTGACTTGGGTTCCACTATGTATTCCACGAATACACTTAGAGTCACCGCTCTCTTCTAGATTCAAAGCTCTAGGGGGCATACACAACTAGAGCCACTTGCTCTCTTCTAGATTCAAAGCTCTAGGGGGCATATACAATTAGAGCCACTTGCTCTCTTCTAGATTCAAAGCTCTAGGGGGCATATACAATCACTTGCACAAGTAGGTGATGAGTCTCACTCCAATCACACCCTACTTTGCATACACTTGATCTTAGCTATCCAAGCTAAATCAAGATTTATACAACCAAATAAAGAAATGAATAAAAACTACACTTTACAGATTTGTGTAGGCAGTTTTGAGCTCGAGGAAGAAATCAAAAGTAGCTTGAATGATGATTGTTGAAGCAACTTGCAGTTTGAAGCTCTTTCTTCCTTTGAAACACTCAAATATGGAGAAAAAGTATTTGAAAGTCTTTCTTGCACTTCTTTTCTCTCTTTGATCTTTAGAGTAGTGTCTCTTATACTTCTCACGTTCATTTGAATGTCCTTTTATAGATAGAGGAAAATATGAACGTTGTAGAAGTAGTTGGCGTGCAATAAATGAACTCCAACGGTCAAAAATTTGACCGTTATACTCCAAGTCGAAGATGAAGTCGACTTGGCCTGCGACTTGGCTTCCAAGTCGCACATGGAGTCGACTTGGCCTGCGACTTGGGTTCTTCAGAAACTCAAGTCTGAGACTTGGGTCGACTTGGCTTTCAGACTTCAACTCAAGTCGATCCTGAAGTCGACTTGGGTTGCGACTTGGCTTGGTCTATTGCAGAAACGCCTTGATCTTCTTGAAATGTCTTGAATCTTGCAAACCATTTGAAAGCTTTGGGTCCTTGCACAATATATGTATGTTCCTTGCTTTGCTTTGGACTCACTGGGTCTTCATGACTTGGTTTTTACTCCATTTGGAAGCTAGCTTGAAGATTTGCTTTGAGCTTGATAGACTTGATTTGAACTTGAACTTGGATTCTCACTTTAAGAATAGTCTTTAAAGCTCATTTGTATGTGAGAAACTTCAAATGGATGTCTTGGATATGCTTGAATCTTCATCTTGGACTTCAAAACTTCTCAAGTCGAAGTTGGAGTCGACCTGGTTTGCGACTTCGCCCAAGTCGCACTTTGGAGTCGACTTCGTCTGCGACTTCGCATCTTCGGGAGCCAAATTTCAACGCTGGACATTTTGTGTACTTCGAAGTCGATGCTGGAGTCGACTTCGTATGCGACTTGACTACCCAAGTCGCATGTGGAGTCGACTTGGCTTGCGACTTCACTCGTCAGAATTCCATTTTCAACTTTGTCCAGTTTTGGCTTGTTTGAAGTCGTTAGTGGAGTCGACTTCACTATCGACTTCACTCCCAAGTCGAAGTTCAAGTCGACTCGAAGATCGACTTGACTTCTCTGCTTTCCTTAAACACTTGGCAAACATATTAGTCATATATATATATATACTCAAACTAGTTCTTGTTAATCATCAAAACTCAATCCTTGGCCAATTTGTTTTATTTTGAACATTGTTTCCAACAATCTCCCCCTTTTTGATGATTGACAAAACTTTATTTTGAGTTGATACCTTTCAAAAATTCAAACATGTTTATTTGAGAAAACAGAGTATATTCCTTGAACATATAATTTAGAGTTGAGAACTTTTTCAGAACATTAGTCATTTTGGCATAGAATATGCTTGAATACCTTTCAAGCCATATATTGAGTATTAATCATTAAGAATACTTTGTATTTATAGAAATTGCAATCACTTATCAAATATATCAATCATATCAATCATAAACCAGTTATCATATCAAATAAACCAAACATCATTTCATATATATGAAGTTTCATTACAGAATACAATGAAGCATAAATGAAACTATCCTAGTTACATCCTAGATACAAACTACCCAACCCAAAAAATAAAAAAACACTCAAATCTAACCTATCTTCCTCCCCCTTTTTGGCAATCATTCAAAAAGTACTAAAGACTTGGTAAATTGAAATTGAGAGATGGGATAGACAGATTGAGTTGGTTTGATGGGACAATGATGGGCCGAGGAGTAAACAAGAGAGGCGTGATCGGGAGTTGCCTCTCTATGAATTGAACCCGACTCGTAGGGATCAAGTTCAGGCATGGGTCTCTTTTTATGATGGCCGGAGGCAAGATGATAGCGGATATGTCGCATTTCCCGCTCGATTCTATCTTGTCGGGAATGCATATCTTCAAGCGCATTAAGGACACCGGTGACAAGACTTGTCATCCGGTTTTCTTGTTGTCCCATTTCAGCCCTCATGGCTATGATTTCATCTTTCAAATCCTTTAGGGTGACCTCCTCAGAAGAGGTTGGAGGCACCCGTTCTCTTGCAGTGGACCCTTGTGGAGAATAGGATCCGTGCGATTGAGGCGATGGTGGCTCTTCTGGAGCAGCCGGTGCCTCGGGAGGTTGCTCCCCCTCAGCTTGTGCTTGGTCCTCTTGATGCTCTTCTTCTGAAGCATCATGCCTTAGTTCAAGCAAATTGATCTTCATTCTTTGTATGAGAGCTTTATTTATGGCATTTGTGGATTTGAGCACTTCGAAAGGCTCGCCTTCAATATCCACTTTGAAGAATTCAAGGATCTTTGTAATCCATGTGCCATAGGGAAGGACTCCTCGTGGGTTGTCCTTTCTATTTCCCAAGGCTTCTAGAAATAATTTGGGAATGCTTACTTTGACCCTGTTGGCCACTTTCCATAGTATCCCAGCTTCCTGTGGATTCAATTGATTTCTTCCACCGCCCTTTGGGTAGATGCAGTGGGCAATGAGAAGCCTTAGTACCCGTAGCCTAGGTGACAAATCCATGTACCGAAGGAATTTGATTCCCGGATGGTACTTGTTGCTCCGGGTGAGCTGATTATACATTTGATCTATAGTAAGATCTTCTGGAATAGGCTCATCTTCATACGGGACTCCAAGTATGTGTCCTAAATGACTCATTACTTCAGTTGGTCCTGCAACTATCCCGATTCCAAGATCCATTTCGACTCCTTTGACGAATGTTCCAAAGTATTCTTCATCCCAAAGATAATAAAACATTCGAATAAGATCTGGATAGACCCTTTCGTCTTCCTTTAGCAAGTTGGTCCATCCTTGAAAATCCAATAGATCTTCTATGTCGGATCCATATTCTTTCAAGAAATTGAAATCTATGATCTTGGGTATGAATACCTTCCGTTCGTAGAACTTTTTGTAGAAACGGCTATGTTGGAGCTCGGTTTTGAAGTAGGTAGTGGGCATCTTCAAAACTTGGGCTTTCCCAGCTGCAGTGCCCCTTCTGCTTGTTCCGGATTGTGTACTCTGTGAGGTTTGTTGATTTTCCGACCTGGGTGCTTGATCAGATGATTGAGTGGAGGTTTGGAATCGAACCCGTTTACCCGTCGAAGTTGATGGTTCCTCTCTGGCTCTTTTTGATGGAGTCCTAGTTCTTCTAGGAACTTCTTTTGGTTGAGATGAAGGTTGTGGTTGTGTGGGAACCCGTTTGGGGTATGGTTTTGATACTGCTTTCTTTGGTGCCATTTGGAGTTTGGATTTTGAGAATGGGATTTGAAAGGAATGGTGAATAAAACTGGAAAGAGAGAAAAGGATTTGCCGGAAAAGTTTTGCCGGAGATGGAAGAAGAAATTGCCGGAGAAAAGACTGTCGCCGGAGATGGGAGAATCGCCGGAGGAGAAGAGAAAAACAGAGAGGCCGGAAAAAATGAGAAAGAAAGAAGAGAGGAGAGAAGAAAAAGAGAAGGAATTCCCGGAATTCGGACGGTCGCGCGCGCGGAGTCGACTTGCCCTAGGCGAAGTCGACTTCGGTCCTTCTGGAGTCGACTTCGCCTGGAGGCGGAGTCGACTTCGACCCTAGCGGAGTCGACTTCGCTTCTGGAGGCGGAGTCGACTTGGCGTCCTTGGAGTCGACTTGACTCATCGACTTGATATTTTCCAATTTAATTTTCTTATTTATTTTTCCTAGTTTAGCTCTATCATCCCCATATCATTCCTAATCTTACAAAATGAATCTTTGGCTAGAGGTTTGGTAAAGATATCAGCAATTTGGTCTTCTGTTTTTACATATTCTAAGCACACATCATGATTTTCAACATGTTCACGAATAAAATGATGTCTCACATCAATATGTTTGGTTCTAGAATGCAATACAGGATTTTTAGTCAAACAAATTGCACTTGTATTATCACATCTAATAGGAATATCAACATAATCAATACCATAATCCTTTAATTGCTGTTTCATCCAAAGTAATTGGGCACAACAACTACTGGTGGCTATGTATTCGGCTTCCGCAGTAGATAGTGCAACACTTGTTTGTTTTCTTGAATGCCATGAAACTAGCATATGTCCAAGAAATTGACAAGTTCCACTGGTACTTTTTCTATCTACTTTATATCCGGCAAAGTCTGCATCCGAATAGCCGATTAGATCAAAGGTTGACCCCTTTGGATACCATAGTCCAAGGTTTGTAGTTTTTATCAAATATTTAAAAATTCTTTTTACAGCGAGTAGATGTGATTCTTTGGGACATGCTTGAAATCTAGAGCACATACAAACACTGAATAAGATATCGGGTCTAGAAGCAGTTAAATATAACAAGGATCCAATCATGCTTCTATAGAGCTTTTGATCGATACTTTTACCGTTTTCGTCCGTGTCGATCTTGATTGTAGAGCTCATTGGAGTGTTTGCCCCTTTGCTATTCTGCATTCCGAATTTCTTGAGCATTTCTTTGATATACTTGGACTGGTTCAAAAATATTCCTTCACTTTGTTGCTTGATTTGCAGTCCAAGGAAGAAATTTAATTCTCCCATCATGCTCATTTCGAATTCGCTCTGCATTATCTTAGAAAACTCTTGACAAAGTTTTTCGTCAGTAGCACCAAATATTATGTCATCCACATAAATTTGTACAATCAAAATATTTTTATTTTTGTACTTAATGAACAAAGTAGTGTCTACTTTCCCTCTTTGAAACTCATGATCAATCAAGAAACTATTTAACCTTTCGTACCAAGCTCTTGGTGCTTGTTTTAGTCCATATAACGCTTTGGTTAATTTATAAACATACTTTGATTGATCCTTTTCTTCAAAACCAGGGGGTTGTTCAACATATACTTCTTCATTCAAATAACCATTCAAAAATGCGCTTTTTACATCCATTTGAAACAATTTGAAGTTCATATGAGAAGCAAATGCTAGTAGGATGCGTATGGCTTCTAATCTAGCCACGGGTGCATATGATTCTTCAAAATCAATTCCTTCTTCTTGGGAATACCCTTTGGCTACTAATCTTGCCTTGTTTCTAATTACAAGACCGCTTTCGTCTAATTTGTTCCTAAATACCCATTTTGTACCAATGACTGTATGATTGTTTGGTCTAGGAACTAAATGCCATACATTGTTTCTTTCGAATTGATTTAGCTCTTCTTGCATTGAAATAACCCAATTTTCATCATTAAGAGCTTGTTCAATGGTATTTGGTTCAATTTTCGATACAAATGCATATTGGCCATAAACGTTTTGTTTTGATCTTCTAGTTTTTACTCCTTCATATATGTTTCCAATAACTTGTTCAATTGGATGGGCATTTTTAAACTTTAAATCAGTTGGAGGTTTGTAAGAGTCATTACCTTCACTTACCTCTTCCTCCTCTGGATTTTCTGGCTTGAGCTCGAGTTCCTTTGATTGTTCTTTGCTTTTTGTCTCATCTGTATCACTTAGTTCATCCTCCTTTCTCGGACTTTGGTTAATTTCATCAAATACAACATGTATGGATTCTTCTACAACTTGGTTTCGTTTGTTGAATACTCTATATGCTTTGCTATTTGATGAATAACCAAGGAATATAGCCTCATCGCTTTTGGCATCTAATTTGCCCAAATTGGTTTTTCCATTGTTTAAAACATAGCATGTACATCCAAAAGCATGAAAATATGAGATATTTGGTTTCCTTCCTTTCCATAGTTCATATGGGGTCTTTTTCAAGATTGCTCGAATGGTAACTCGGTTCAAAACATGACAAGCTGTACTCACAGCTTCACCCCAAAATTTCTTGGATAGATTGCTCTCATTTAGCATAGTTCTAGCCATCTCTTGTATAGTTCTATTTTTCCTTTCTACTACTCCATTTTGTTGTGGAGTTCTTGGTGCAGAAAATGTGTGGTGAATTCCTTTTTCATTGCAAAATTCCATGAAACGTTTGTTTTCGAATTCGCCACCATGATCGCTTCTTATGGTCACAATAGTACTTTGTTTTTCATTTTGCACCAAATTTACAAAAGTTGCAAACATAGAGAAGGCTTCATCTTTACTAGCTAAGAGAATTATCCATGTGAATCTTGAAAAATCATCAACTATGACAAATACATACTTCTTTCCACCAATGGTTAGAATGTCGGATGGCCCGTATAGATCCATATGTAGCAATTCAAGTGGTCTAGTGGTGGAAATTTCCTTTTTGGTAGAGAAAGACATTTTGGGTTGTTTTGATATTTGACATGCCTTACAAATTTTGTCTTTGTCATATTTCAACTTTGGTAATCCTTCTATCAAATTCTTTTTCCATAGGGTCTTTATATTTCCCATGTTTACATGTCCAAGCCTTTTATGCCAAACCCATGGATCATTATCAATGGCCATAAGACATTGACCATTCATTTCATCAAGTGAAACCAAATAAACATTTCCATGTCTTTTACCACTAAACATGATATGTTCTCCATCAAATACATTACATATAGATGATTCAAACACAACTTTATATCCTTTATCACATAATTGGCTAATACTCATTAAATTGTGTTTGAGTCCTTCAACAAATAAAACATCTTCCATGCATGCATTTGAGGTACTAAGTATATTTCCTTTACCTTTAATTTTACCTTTTTCATTATTTCCAAAAGCAACCATTCCATCGTTGCAAGGCTTAAGTTTATGAAACAAACTTCTTTCACCGGTCATATGCCTTGAACAACCGCTATCCATGAACCATTCATTGTTTGCCTTTGCCTTAAAACATGTCTGAAAAATAAGGAAATGAATCTTATCATTTTGGTACCCATTTTATGGGTCCATTTGGGTTAGTAATAGAATCTAATCTAAGTTGATCTAACTTTGAAAGCCCAAATCTTGTGTTTCTTGGAACCCAAACTAATTTAACACCATGGTCATATAGTTTCTTAAAATTACATTTGTAAGTTTTATGACCCATCTTATTGCAGAAATTACAAGCCAAAGGTAATCTTGGAGTAGGTCTCCAAGCATGCAAAGGTTCAATCATTGGTCTTCTAGTCCACTTAAAATTTTTCTTTTGTGGCTTGTATATAGATGCATTTTTAGTTTGATTTTTCTCAAGTATTTGTTCATTTGATTTGCTACTTTCTCCTTGCTCAAATGTATGATACCCAAGACCTCTTTTATGTGTTTGGGAGGTCATATTCAGAAACATTTTAACACTTTCTCCTGGATTAGAGAACTTAGCTAATGATTCATTTAATGATTTGTTCTCCATTTTCAGCAATTCAGTTTCATCTTTCAATTTGACTAATCTTTCTGCAAGTTTACCATTTACAATTATTGTTGCATCACATTGTCTCTTCTTAATTGTAAACTTGCTTCCTAATTTCTTCATTTCTTCATATAATGAATCATATGCAGTTTGTAGTTCATCTAATTCAGTACATTTGAGGCATTCATGAGAGGAAGAATAACTTGAATTAGAAAGGGAGAGTTTGGAACTTACCTCTTCATTGCTTGTGTCTTTTGTTGAGGTAATTTGTTCTCCTTGCTCGATTTGTGCCATGCAGCAAATTCTTGCACATTCTTCCGCCTCTACGTCATCGGTTGAGAAGCTACTCGTCGTAGATTCTTCATCATTTACGTACATGCCTCTTCCTTTGTATTTCTGGAATCTTCTATTGTTCCCTCGATCCTTTCTTTGTTCTTTTCCCTTGTTTTCTTCGGGAGTTGGACATTGAGCCTGCATATGTCCCGAACCGCCGCATCGGTAGCACTTGGTTGGTTCTTTCTTCTTCTCTTGGGGAGTTCTTTCTTTGAAGCTTCTGAAATTTTTGCCTTTCCTCACAAATTTTCTGAATCGTTTTGTGAGTAGAGCAATCTCGTCGTCATTTTGAGAAGAAGATGTGTCATCGGTGTCTTGTGCGGCTTTTAAGGCAATTGCTCTTTTGCCCCTGTGTTGATCTTCATTCCTTTTCTTAATTAGCTCATGTGACATAAGTGAGCTAATTAAGTCTTCAAGCTTCAGCGTGTTGAGGTCTTTGGCTTCTTCAATTGCAGTGATCTTTGGAGTCCATGATTCGGGTAGAGCTCTTAAAATCTTCATGACCTGCTCAGATTCAGATATTGCTTTTCCAAGACCTTTTAAAGCATTAGTAATCTTAGAGAATCTAGCAAACATTTCAGAAATATTTTCTGTTTCTAACATTCTAAAGTTCTCTAGTTCTCCAATCAAAATATTCCTTCTCGTCCCTTGGACTTGAGAAGTTCCTTCATAGATAGATGTTAGCGTATCCCATATTTCTTTGGCGGTCAAGCAAGAGGATACTCTATCATATTCAGAAGCATTTAGAGCACAAAATAAAGAGTTCATAGCTTTGGCGTTGCTCTTAACAGTTCTTACTTCCTCATCGGTCCATTTGGAAGCTCTTTCATCGGTAGGCAAGGTTACTCCATCTTGGATAGCAATCCAAGAGTCCATGTCGGTAGCCATGATGAGTTGTTTCATACGAAGCTTCCAATATCCAAAATTGTTCCCATCAAACAATGGTGGCCTTGTAAAGGATTGGCCTTCAGCAAATGCGGGAACGGAAGTAGATTGGGATGCCATTTCAATAAGATCTCTTTGATAAACTCAAAGACCTGCTCTAATACCACTTGTTGGTCCCGAGTTGATGGCTAAACCCAAGAGGGGAGGGGTGAATTGGGTTCTTTAAAATTTCTTTGATAATTTCAAATATCTTAACCCCTTGAACAAGTTAATCCCCTTTTTAAACAAACGGAGAGCAAATAAGATAAAGCAGTAGAACACAAGATTTATAGTGGTTCGGGCAAACCTTCCCTACTCCACTCTTCCAAGCTCACACTCCGTTGTGACTTGGGTTCCACTATGTATTCCACGAATACACTTAGAGTCACCGCTCTCTTCTAGATTCAAAGCTCTAGGGGGCATACACAACTAGAGCCACTTGCTCTCTTCTAGATTCAAAGCTCTAGGGGGCATATACAATTAGAGCCACTTGCTCTCTTCTAGATTCAAAGCTCTAGGGGGCATATACAATCACTTGCACAAGTAGGTGATGAGTCTCACTCCAATCACACCCTACTTTGCATACACTTGATCTTAGCTATCCAAGCTAAATCAAGATTTATACAACCAAATAAAGAAATGAATAAAAACTACACTTTACAGATTTGTGTAGGCAGTTTTGAGCTCGAGGAAGAAATCAAAAGTAGCTTGAATGATGATTGTTGAAGCAACTTGCAGTTTGAAGCTCTTTCTTCCTTTGAAACACTCAAATATGGAGAAAAAGTATTTGAAAGTCTTTCTTGCACTTCTTTTCTCTCTTTGATCTTTAGAGTAGTGTCTCTTATACTTCTCACGTTCATTTGAATGTCCTTTTATAGATAGAGGAAAATATGAACGTTGTAGAAGTAGTTGGCGTGCAATAAATGAACTCCAACGGTCAAAAATTTGACCGTTATACTCCAAGTCGAAGATGAAGTCGACTTGGCCTGCGACTTGGCTTCCAAGTCGCACATGGAGTCGACTTGGCCTGCGACTTGGGTTCTTCAGAAACTCAAGTCTGAGACTTGGGTCGACTTGGCTTTCAGACTTCAACTCAAGTCGATCCTGAAGTCGACTTGGGTTGCGACTTGGCTTGGTCTATTGCAGAAACGCCTTGATCTTCTTGAAATGTCTTGAATCTTGCAAACCATTTGAAAGCTTTGGGTCCTTGCACAATATATGTATGTTCCTTGCTTTGCTTTGGACTCACTGGGTCTTCATGACTTGGTTTTTACTCCATTTGGAAGCTAGCTTGAAGATTTGCTTTGAGCTTGATAGACTTGATTTGAACTTGAACTTGGATTCTCACTTTAAGAATAGTCTTTAAAGCTCATTTGTATGTGAGAAACTTCAAATGGATGTCTTGGATATGCTTGAATCTTCATCTTGGACTTCAAAACTTCTCAAGTCGAAGTTGGAGTCGACCTGGTTTGCGACTTCGCCCAAGTCGCACTTTGGAGTCGACTTCGTCTGCGACTTCGCATCTTCGGGAGCCAGATTTCAACGCTGGACATTTTGTGTACTTCGAAGTCGATGCTGGAGTCAACTTCGTATGCGACTTGACTACCCAAGTCGCATGTGGAGTCGACTTGGCTTGCGACTTCACTCGTCAGAATTCCATTTTCAACTTTGTCCAGTTTTGGCTTGTTTGAAGTCGTTAGTGGAGTCGACTTCACTATCGACTTCACTCCCAAGTCGAAGTTCAAGTCGACTCGAAGATCGACTTGACTTCTCTGCTTTCCTTAAACACTTGGCAAACATATTAGTCATATATATATATATATACTCAAACTAGTTCTTGTTAATCATCAAAACTCAATCCTTGGCCAATTTGTTTTATTTTGAACATTGTTTCCAACAATACCGATTCACTTTGGGCTTCGGGGATTAAATTTTTAATCACCGTTTCCAATGGAAACCCTAATTCAAAATATCATAAAATTCTAAAATCTTCCAAAAATTCCATTTAATTCACATGTAAGTCACATGTACATGTTCGATGCACATATTAAATCCTCCTTAGATTGGGGTTTCACAATCCTCCCCCCTTTATAACAGGTTTCGTCCCGAAACCGTCTCTTCTTTGAATTATTGGGATTCCCTTTCTACTTCTTCTCTTAGTTTCCAAATATTCTTGCCTTCAGAATATTTGTCCCATTGAACATCAACATTTTTAATGAATCAAAGCTAACCCACATATAAAGAATTTCACCTGTTTTATTTTATCGATTTCCTCTACAGGTACTGCATGCGTGGTTACATATTGGCAATTTATGATTAAATGATCATCATCAAAATCAAACTGAGCCATTGCCAAACTTTCTAAAATTTAATCCATACCTGTAACCACTACATCCTCTTGCTCTCGTGACTCCATGCACATGTACCAGGTTTGTAGAGGTAACTTGTCGGTTAGCTACTTCTATTAACCTTGACTGAGCTGATCTTCCTTGCCTTTGCAACGTTTGTACCTTAATCAGACAATTTAGGGCGATGTGCCCTACCTGATTACAAACATAACATCTGATACCAACTTCTGTGGTGTCATACCTATCATATCACATAGATATAGCTTATCATCTATTCACATAGATTTCATCTCATCTCATAGCTATCATCTCAATCACATACTTATCATCTTGTCACATAGACATATGATCTATTGTCATAAACATAGCTATCACATCACATGCATACATTTATGCATTCAAAATCCTTAGAGAAAGTTATATCATCATAACTAATCATATCCTGCTCAATATCAAAGCATACACTCATATAATAAAGTCTTAGCATCTTAACATGCAAATTCATATAATCACAATCATGCGATATTATTCATCATCATAATTTTCACTACTATCATGATATACCATGCATCCTATCATGATAATCACTTATGCATTCATCATAAAATCATGCATATCGTATTTAAACATTACACTTAAACTTTTCCACGCCTCTTTACCAGTCCATGCTTTGATAACATTACTTGTGGCATCAGACCTATTCTTTCAACATCCTTTATTTTCTCCTTCTCCCGCCTATTTGCCAATCCTTGCTCTGATACCATTACTTGTGGATTGGTAAAGGTGGATCGGGATTGTTGCCCTGATCACGCGGCGGGTTCTTATTGGATATTTATCCACTTAATCCTAACTCCTTAGGAGCTTATATCATTCCACTTGTTTCAAGTTTCCATCAAATGTCTTTCTAGGCCATTATGTCATTTGAGAATTAAACATGTCATCTCATAACCTTCTTACTTATTCATATCATGATATTTCATGCGTTAGCATTTACTCATAAAAAATTTTCCGCCAATCTATAGGAATAAAACATCACATAATTCTTCTACAACATCAAATAACTTGCAGATTTGAGACATAAAATCAAGATAATCATATACTTACTTCATTAAATGATAATCCCTCCTTTTCCCTTTTCTTTTCCTTCTTTTTCGTCCTTCTTTGCTGGCTCTAGTGCTGCACGTGAGCTGCTTTTGCTTGGGGAAGAATTTTCAACACTTAACCAATTTTCCAAAGTCCCTTCTATGTGAACGTGCATGACCTTACATAGGTGCTGGATTTTCCTGCTATGGGGCCCACTTGGTCCTGCAATTCTACACTCCTTAAATGCTCCCTTATCTACCATATGTGGTGGTACATTTGCAACCAAGTAAAATCTGGTTTTACCATTTACAAAAGTCAAAAAATCTACTTTAATCACAACAAACCACTTATCCACAATTGCCCTTCTTTGCTTAGCCCTTAAGCAACTTGTTACTTGCTCTCCAAGAAAGTCTTTTTTTATGATAATTAGCTTGATCCATTCCATTCATTTCATAGATTTCATAATTTTATTCTATCGTTTCAAATTTCATCTCAAACCGACGTTTCTACATCATGTTATGAACACTTGAATATATCTTTTGGATTTGGGAATAAAAATAATTAATTATCACCCTAATCCTATCATGCTCCCTTAATCCCATCCATTCATAAGATTGGGCCCACCGTCGTGAGCTTACATCTCAAATTTCATCGAAATCCGCCTTGTAGGCGTCAAGTTATGAATTTTCCATCATTTTCCACCTTAATTCCATAATTACACTATAATCTCCATAAATTAAATCATGATTATTAACATGATTATTCATGACACCTTGTCACCCTTAAGTCCTCATTAAGCCCTTCGGGTCATACCGACTCACTTTGGGCTTCCGGGATTAAATTTTTAATCACCGTTTCCAATGGAAACCCTAATTCAAAATATCATAAAATTCTAAAATCTTCAAAAAATTCCATTTAATTCACATGTAAGTCACATGTACATGTTCGATGCACATATTAAATCCTCCTTAGATTGGGATTTCACAATCCTCCCCCATTATGACAGGTTTCGTCCCGAAACCGTCTCTTCTTTGAATAATTGGGTATTCCCTTTCTACTTCTTCTCTTAGTTTCCAAATATTCTTGCCTTCAGAATATTTGTCCCATTTAACATCAACATTTTTAATGAATCATAGCTAACCCACATATAAAGAATTTCACCTGTATTTTTTTTATCGATTTCCTCTACAGGTACTGCATGCGTGGTTACATATTGGCAATTTATGATTAAATGATCATCATCAAAATAAAACTGAGCCATTGCCAAACTTTCTAAAATTTAATCCATACCTGTAACCACTTCATCCTCTTGCTCTCGTGACTCCATGCACATGTACCAGGTTTGTAGAGGTAACTTGTCGGTTAGCTACTTCTATTAACCTTGACTGAGCTGATCTTCCTTGCCTTTGCAACGTTTGTACCTTATTCTGACAATTTAGGGCGATGTGCCCTACCTGATTACAAACATAACATCTGATACCAACTTCTGTGGTGTCATACCTATCATATCACATAGATATAGCTTATCGTCTATTCACATAGATTTCATCTCATCTCATAGCTATCATCTCAATCACATACTTATCATCTTGTCACATAGACATATGATCTATTCTCATAAACATAGCTATCACATCACATGCATACATTTATGCATTCAAAATCCTTAGAGATAGTTATATCATCATAACTAATCATATCCTGCTCAATATCAAAGCATACACTCATATAATAAAGTCTTAGCATCTTAACATGCAAATTCATATAATCACAATCATGCGATATTATTCATCATCATAAATTTCACTACTATCATGATAATCACTTATGCATTCATCATAAAATCATGCATATCGTATTTAAACATTACACTTAAACTTTTCCACGCCTCTTTACCAGTCCATGCTTTGATAACATTACTTGTGGCATCAGACCTATTCTTTCAACATCCTTTATTTTCTCCTTCTCCCGCCTATTTGCCAATCCTTGCTCTGATACCATTACTTGTGGATTGGTAAAGGTGGATCGGGATTGTTGCCCTGATCACGCGGCGGGTTCTTATTGGTTATTTATCCACTTAATCCTAACTCCTTAGGAGCTTATATCATTCCACTTGTTTCAAGTTTCCATCAAATGCCTTTCTAGGCCATTATGTCATTTGAGAATTACACATGTCATCTCATAACCTTCATACTTATTCATATCATAATATTTCATGCCTTAGCATTTACTCATAAAAAATTTTCCGCCAATCCATAGGCATAAAACATCACATAATTCTTCTACAACATCAAATAACTTCCAGATTTGAGACATAAAATCAAGATAATCATATACTTACTTCATTAAATGATAATCCCTCCTTTTACCTTTTCTTTTCCTTCTTTTTCTTCCTTCTTTGCTGGCTCCAGAGCTGCACATGAGCTGCTGTTGGTTGGGGAAGAATTTTCAACACTTAACCAATTTTCCAAAGTCCCTTCTATGTGAACGTGCATGGCCTTACATAGGTGCTGGATTTTCCAGCTATGGGGCCCACTTGGTGCTGCAATTCCACACTCCTTAAATGCTCCCTTATCTACCATATGTGGTGGCACATTTGCAACGAAGTAAAATCTGGTTTTACCATTTACAAAAGTCAAAAAATCTACTTTAATCACAACCATCCACTTTGAATATATCTTTTGGATTTGGGAATAAAAATAATTAATTATCACCCTAATCCTATCATGCTCCCTTAATCCAATCCATTCATAAGATTGGGCCCACCGTCGTGAGCTTACATTTCAAATTTCATCGAAATCCGCCTTGTAGGCGTCAAGTTTTGAATTTTCCATCATTTTCCACCTTAATTCCATAATTACACTTTAATCTCCATAAATTAAATCATGATTATTAACATGATTATTCATGACACCTTGTCACCCTTAAGTCCTCATTAAGCCTTTCGGGTCATACCGACTCACTTTGGGCTTCGGCGATTAAATTTTTAATCACCGTTTCCAATGGAAGCCCTAATTCAAAATATCATAAAATTCTAAAATCTTCCAAAAATTCTATTTAATTCACATGTAAGTTACATGTACATGTTCGATGCACATATTAAATCCTCCTTAGATTGGGGTTTCACAGCCATATACTCAAGTCACAGTCTTAGGTCGACTTGGATGTTAATTTACCGAACTTGCATACTTGGTCAACTTGAGATGCGACTTCACCTAAGTCGCATGGTGGAGTCGACTGGGAAAGCGACTTGACTCTGTGATCTCAAAATCTTTGGCAAGGTCATACCCAAGTCGCATCTGGAGTCGACTTGAGTTTGCGACTTCACCTGTGATACCCGGATCCAAGTAGGACTCATATATGTGTATTGGGAATGTAATTATGATGTGTATATGTATTAAATAGATTTTAAATGATTTTTGTGAATTATGCCACATTTTCAATTAAGGTTTCTATTAAAAACGGTGATTAAAAATTTAATCGTCGGAGCCCAAAGTGAGTCGGTATGACCTGAGCGGCTTAATGAGGATTTAAAGGTGACAATGTGTCATGAATAATCATGTTAATAATCATGATTTAATTTATGAAGACTAAAATGTAATTATGAAATTAAGTCGAAAAATGATAGAAAATTGGTAATTCGAAGTCCACAAAGAGGATTTCGATGAAATTTGAAAGATAAGCTCATGACGATGGGCCCAATCATGTGAATGGATTGGATTATGAAAATCATGATGGGATTAAGGCAATGATTAATCATTTTCAGCCTACACTCCAAGGACAAATTCAAGTGATCATAACTTGAGTTGAAAAACTCAGTTTGAGATGAAACTCGAGCGAGATGGATAAATCGATGAGATAAGCGATATGGTGGGAATGGATTAAGCTAATTATCAAGGAATTTTATGAATCACAAATTGCAAATTATAAAAGAAAGGAGAGGGGCATGTGAACGGTTCATTTTGGGCATTCAAGTGGAGAGAGAAAATTCTCTCCAAAGGGCAGCAGCAAGCACGACCAAGCAAGGGGAGAAAGGAGAAGAAAAAAAAGAAGGAAAAGAGGAAGGAAAGGGAGGAAATCAAGTGGGAAAGGATCCAAGCCAAGAAATTCGAGTTTTCAAGTAAGTATGGGTTAAGCTTTGGGTTCTTGAATTCCAAATTTTTCACCTCCTTTCATGGGTCATGAATTTGATCCATAATAACCCTTAAATGATGAGTTATGATGCCCTTAATTAGGGTATTAAATGAGAATTGAATCAAAGTAATGAATCCAAGGGATTCAAGGAGGCTAAGTGACGTGTTAAGCATGATTAGGGTGAATAACCCTAGCTGGAATTTTATGAAATTCCCTTATTATGTTGCTGTTTTAATCATCTTTTATGATTAGCTTATGATTCGTGAGTTTATGCTTTCCATATGTTGATTTGGGTATGGATTAAGGACCCTTGGAAGGGTGGAACCTAGAGTTGTCTACGGGTTTGGATTCTCACTCTTGAGATGGGTATGATGCATGGATTAAACCCAATTAATATGTGGGTGAATTAAAGGGTAAAATACCCTAAAGCTAGGGTACATGGGACGTCCAACCTTGGATGGAAGAGATTTGTGAAAATCTGATTTTTAAGGGACCATGTTGTGGATGTCCATACGGGTACCCAAAACGGGTATGGAAAGTTGCTGTTTCGAGGCGACTAAGTTATGAGTTTTAAATATGTGAAAATACCCTAAATATGGGATGAGAAAAGCATGATTAAATGCAGGAATTAATAGATTAAAAATCTGTTATGAACAATGTGTCAAGTTAGACGTTGAAAGCATGAAAGGAGGGTGCCAAAGTTGTTGTTTTGGAACCCTATGATTAAGCTTTAAGATTCCATGAAAATACCTTAAATCATGTGCTAATTAAGTGGATTAATTATTCCAAATAGAAGGCAAAGTGGTTGTTTTGAAAAATATTAAGGAACACATAATCTATGTGTAAGAACTAGGAAGCACATAAAGGGTACGTATGACAAAGATGACAAATGACAAATAAGATTTGATAAAATGTCAAAACAAAGTGCTGTTTTATATAAACTTGAATTACACATAATATATGTGTGTTCAAGTGAGTAAATATGGGAAGTATGGATGGCAACAAGGGAGGATGACCATGTATGAGTAGCTAAGATGCAAAAATGGAAGGAAAACATGGTAAAATGAGGAAGTATAGGGCTGTTTCGAGAAAATTATAAAATCTCAAAATTTTGAAATTTAGATTAGTAGCCCTAACTCATGAATGGGTGCCTTAGATGATCACCAATGTGAAAAATGTAAAGAAGGGATGTTAAATAATAAATGGAGGTAATGAACCTCCAAATAATGATTTAATGAATAATTATTATATTTATGTAAGATTACCCTATATAAGGGTATTAAAATGAATGAATGAATTATTTGATATGTATAGGCTATGTTGATACGTATGAACACCCGACTTGACAAGTGGGTTAAGTTAGTGTAATGCAAATCCAAATGGATTTATGTAGGTTGGAAAACCTAAGGAATATAAGTATTTGAAGATGATCCAAATAAATGAAATATTATTTTCATTTATATAGGCAAAGGCAAGGAAAAGAATGGAAGAAAAGGATTATGGCGATCTCAGGTAAGCAAGCGAACTTTCTAAAATATTGTTTTCTTTCTATATGATGATATGTGAATGAAATGGTTATGATTATGTTTTGACGAATGGGCAAGCAAAAGTTTTGAAAATGACGGCTTTAATGCAAAGCCATAAGTTTTGGAAAATGATGACTTCAATGAAAAGTTTTAAGGTTTGCTTCATGGGAAGCAAGCAACACTTTTTAAGATAAAAAATTTATCACAAGTGTTGCCAAGGATGGGAATGCTTGATGTTAATGGAATTGAGAAATTTGCTTATGAGTAAACAAGTTCTCCATGATTATTATTTAAAAAAAAAATTTGATTTATGCCGATGGTTTTAAGAATTTGCTTTTAAGAAAGCATGTTCTTTATAATGTTGTTTCAAAAGTATTTTATAAGAAAAAAGAGAATTTTTCCCTCTTTCACGAAGAAATTTTAGCAGATAAGATTTGAGTTTTCTCTTATGATGTTTTATGATAAATAGCTAGGTTTATGAAACAAAAGAAAAAGTGATTTGATTTATGGAAAAAGATTGATTTTTCTATGCTAGGTTATTTAAATATAAATGATGATTTGGATAGAGTCAATACGTCTTAAAATGATATTCGAAAAGTTTTGATTTCCTTCAGATGAGGAAATCTATGATGAAAATGTCTTCAAAAATGTTTATACGAATGTTGTTGAATGGGGTTTAACGATGACCAACCTAATCGGTGATTTCTTAAAATGGTTTAATTTCAAGTTGCTAAATGGCATGCAAAAGACTGTGTAATTCCCCTTTATGTAAAATAGTATACTAGATATGTGGACAATAATTTAATTTTTAGGTTGTGGAGAAGGGGATAGTATAATTGCATAACTTTTGTAAGCAAAAGGTCCTGAAATGGAAACCCAGAAAATGTTAGAGAAATATATGGTTTATTGTTTGAAATCCAAAGGTTTTGAAATTCTTTTATTGTAAGGGTTTTTAAAATGTATTGTTTCTCAAACATTTCAAATGTTATCAAAATATTGTATTCAAAATGGTTTTAAAAGAATTTAAGGAAGGTCATCCTAAAATTAAATTTCAAATAACAACTTGTTTTAAGTGGGTACGCTCGCTTTACAAGTTCACACGGACTGCAGTCTGTGATGTGTTTTTGAAAACAATGTTTAAAGATATAGACTTCGTTCTATGATGTTTTGTGAGTATGAATGCAAGCTGTAGTTTTTGATCCCGGTTTAAAAGGTCATGGGTTGCAGTCTGTTAGGATGATGTATGGTGCACCAGTAAACAGAATAGGTCGGTTGTAGAGCATGGTCGGGATGGCTGGGGCCCACTCTACATATGGCCAAGTCGCTAAGGGATGGCAGAAGGACAGCGGCGCCCTCCCTGAGATGGGAGTATGATGAAAGAACAGCCGCTTGGATAACGTGCCATTAAGTATGGATTCTCTTCCAAAAGGTAGAATGATCAGTTGCTAAGTGTCACTACTGGATGGAGAGAAATGCATTTGTGATAACTCATATTTTTACGAGTTATCATGGCCCATTTCAGACTTGATTCATGCGTTAGTTTGAGAGATTAGGCTTAGTTTGCATTCATTTAGCTTAATTTTTATCTGCTTTGCATTTTAGGAGCATTAATTAGCTTTTAGGTATTTTTAGCTTTATTTAGGAAATTTTAGTTCATTTATTTAGTTTTTCCATCTTTTGCAGGAAGGACGGGACATATGCAAGCAAAGCGGACGAGTTGAATGTAAGCTGAGGCAACCAGAGGCAAATGGATGGTGCCTAGGCGCCACCCTACATGCCTTGGCCATTCTCAGCACACAGCTGACAGCATGGCTTCTAGAGAGTTGGCGCCTAGGCGCCACCTCATCTACATGCAACCCAAGTTCAGACGATGTTGAAGCCACAAGTCAGGCAATATTCAAGGGAGTTAGCGCCTAGGCGCCACCTAGGGGCACCCAGGCGCCAGGCATGATCAACCACAAGATGTAAAGGAGAAGCTCCAAGCCAGAAATGTCCAGGGAGTTGGCGCCTAGGCGCCAGTGCATGAATTTCTAGGGTTTTGCAGAATGTGTCCAAGTTGCTCAGCACACAGGGAGTTGGCGCCTAGGCGCCAATACACATCCGTACGCGAATATTCCAGTGCATAAGCTGCGCAAAAGGAACTCTATAAATAGTTCCTAGGGGTTCGCGCGCAAAGAGGGGAGAGAGAGAGCCTAAGGACGAACTAAAGTGCAAGAGAAAGAGGAAATCAAGAATAAAGCACGAATTGAAGAGAGGATTCAAGCCCCGTTGGTGGAAATCGTCGGAAAAAATTTTTTCTTATTTTTTCTAATTTTCTTTCTCTGCCTTTATGGATACTTTTTATATGGATGTATTAGATGTTAAGATCATGTTTTTGAACTAAACCTCCATTAGATGGATAGTTAGGATGATTTGAATTCTAAACTATATTGTTTCTTGGTTCTTAGAATATTCAGGATTGAATAGTTGATTTTATGCATGATTGTGTATGCATGTGTGGATTGAAAGCTTTTTACAAGATTAGCTACCTTGTAAGATGATTTAATTGCTTGATTTATCCTTGGAAGAGGAAAATCTCTGCCAGATTCATGTGTAAGGCATATGTTTCGACCTTTGTGTGAGGAGAGTTGTTTAACGGATAGGAATATACCGTTAAACCCTGTGTAGTCATTATTCAAGTTATAAACTTATCAATTTCACTTTATTTAATGGCATGGGAACATAGCACTTAAATAAAGTGTAATTAGCTTTATATAATGTTGGAAGACATATATAAAGATATATGAACTTGGGCTAGTAAATCGATATGCAATTCAATTAGAAAAGAACCAAAGCAATATAGTTTAGATTCAAGGATTCCAAGCTATCCATCTACTATCCCTAATCAGAAAACCCGTTCAAAGTATCCAGTAGTCTCGAACTTTCACTCTAATTTCTCATTGCAATCGTTAGTTTAGTTGAACCATAAAAACTCAAAATTTTCCACCCATCGAAAGCAGTTTAACTAATTAATAATTCCAGTAAATAATTCCTTGTGGAAACGATACTCTACTCACTCTTTATTACTTGACACGGCACGTATACTTGCGTAAATAGCAAGCAATTTAATAGACATATACGCAGCTCGTCAATTTGCTTATGTTTTGCTTTTCAAAAGGCCAAAGATTGGGACATGAAACTTTATTTTTATGAAAGTTATCTTAAAAGACTTTTTATGAAATGATTACCCTAAAACTAGGGTGTTTTACACAAAAGTGTAAGTAATAGAAATGAAAGGAAATGTTTTTATGGAAATGCATTTATGAAAATAGTTTATGTATGTTATATGTCTTATTTGTTATAAACGAGCCCGAAGATGGAGATTATGAAAAAGATTTATGTAAAACTAGGTTTTGGGACATAGGAATGTCCATTTCTAAAGAGCCTAAATGGTAAATTTTTATGGACATGAGAATGTCCAATGCTTAAGTATTTTGATGGAATGTGTTTTGGGACAATGATTGTCCATTGTCAAAAAGTTATGTCAAAAATGTTTTGAGACATCAAATGTCTCTTGGTTAAAGGAGTTTAAGATGAAAAATGTTTTTGGACATAGAAATGTCCGTTGCGAAGAAAGGTTTATGTGTATGATGTTTTCAGGACATGATAATGTCCTCCTTTACCAAAGAAGTTATGAGGAAAATGTTTTGAACGTAAAACGTCCACTAATGAAAGATGATTTTATGTAAATGTCTTTGAACATTATAAATGTTCATATAAGATTAAAGGAAATTAATTAAAGAGGGTAAAATGTATATGTTTTGCCTTAACAAGCCCAGACGTGGCTTGTGAATGATTTTAAGAATAATGTTATATGAGAATGTTCAAGGACATAGAACTGTTCTTATGAACAAGGATTTTTATGATAATGTTTTAGGACATATATATGTCTTCAAGTAAAAAGATGTTCAAAATGTTTAAGAAAAAAGTTTTAAAGGAAGTCTTTCCCTTAAAGCATAAAATACTTGCTTACTGAGTTGTCACTCATGTTTTGTTTTTCCAAACCTTAGACAGGTACCGGGAAACTCAAGCGGATGCAAATTTAAGCAATAAAGGAAAGGTACGTGATGGTAGCCATGTGGGCTATAAGGAATGGAATGTGATAGCCTGATTAAAAATCCAAGGTATGTTGTTGTATATGTAAACTTATGTAGAATTATAAGTTTTATGTGATCCAATGCTTGTATGGATGTATGAATGAAATGTAAATGTTATTGTAGAAAAGGATGATGAATGCTATGAAAGAATTATGAAATTTTATTACAGGTGTAATGGTGCTTGTATGATGAAAGATGCAGTGTGGAATAAAATGAATGATGGTAGATAAAAGGAATGAATTGGAAAAAATAAATTTGAACGAGTTCCAATTAAGAACGCGCCGCATGATTAGGGCAACAATCATGATTCACATTTACCAATCAATAAGGTCTTGAGGTAAGGAAGTGACGTCTCGGTTTGGGGCACCAGAGAAGTTGGTATCAGAGCATGGATTGGTAAATAGGTGTGGTAAGAAAAGATTTGATATCACAAAGATGATATTTCAGCAAGGATTGATAGATAGATATAAAAGAAAAATAGAAAATGATGAAAGAGATAAATTGAGATTATAGGACATATACGATATGTATTGTCTTATATTGTGCGTCATTATGACACAAGAATATGGTTACTTAAGGAAATACAGCTGGTTTGGTATATTTCATAGTGTAGTTGGTATATGAAGGAAAAATAATATGAGGACAATGAGATGAAGCAGGAGGTAGGAGAATTTAAGGAAAGACAAAGGATAGAAAGGAATCAGAACAGATGACGGGTTATGGAATCCTACATAGAGACCCCCCAATCTAAGGTTTTACCCTATCTCACATAAGATAGCACAAGACGGTTGTGGCGCACCAAACCGAGGTGCCTAGAAGCCTTACTCCGGGATCGTTTTGATTGGTAAATGTGACTCAGGATTGTTGCCCTGATCAAACGGCAGGATTTTTTTTTTTCATTAATACATGGAAAATTTCCATCATTCATCTATCATGAAATATATTTCACATATCACAGTTATGAACCAAAACTGTTTCATAAAACAAAAATATTCATTCCCATCTCAAAATTATCATCATCGTCTTTACATAAAATTTACATATACAATATTTCATCAAAACTACATGTCATTTTACATGCTGTCTTCATCATCTTTTCCCATCTGTTGTTGAAAAAGCATGGGTGAGTAATAATACTCAGTAAGCAAGCTATACATAATTTTTCAATGATTTTCATGCATTTCATAAAATGCAAATGCAATGCATACATAGCATTCATGACATTCCTTTAGATGCGACGCTAGCTAGGCGCCCATCCCATACATACTCCCATTTCAGGGAGGTCACCGCCGGCCTGGGCCTATTAAGCGACTTGGCAATAGCGAGGGGGACATCCGGTCCGCTTACTACCTCGACTAAGGCCTATTCCTCGTGCACATGCTCATTCTCATACACATGCCGGCATGATATTTGCAAATCATAAACAATTTTATAAAAAGCATTTACTAAATAATTTCACAAAACGAACTTCAGTTCATGTAAAGTAGTTATAGGTATGGCCAACCTTAAATAAATTTCATAAAGCAACTTGAAAATAATTTCAAGCATTTTGGAAATAAATTGCAAAACATATAACTTGCTTACCTTCTTAGGAGGTGTCTTCGACCTTCTCTTTTTCTTTTCCTATTCAAGGAGAAATGATATTTTCATTTCTTCTATTCAAGCTGCTTCCCATGCATGCTCTATATTATTTGGGCATTATTTCTTTATGTGGATATTTTTATCCATAGGTTCTTCAAAATTTTCATCCTCATATTTAAATATTAATCTCAAATTTTCTTCAAAATCACGCTGTTTACTGCAGCAGATTACTGTAGCACATTACTGTTCATATGAGTTACTGTTCACAGAGACGTGGTTACTGTTCATGGGTTCCAAAAATTGATATTTTTTTCAAAAATAAAAAATACCATGACATACCTTATGCCTAGTATATCATAGGACATTCAATACATTTTGAATTTATCATCATTTACTTGGTGAAAAAAATTATTTTCTCAATATACTAAAAATCAACATAAATTCACTTAAGCATAATCCTTAATTCCAAAAATCATGAAATTAATATATCATTATTCCAACATCATATTTATCATAATCATACATCCCGAATCATCATTTATCAATTTTGGAGCACTATTTTCACATATCATATGCTATCTTCCCGAATACTCTATCTTCGCTCCAAATTTTTGATGTTTTGGCATAATTCCATTTAAACATTATATCTATACTTATTTTCTCATGCTTGGGGATTATCTAAGCATGGTTTTACCTTACTTAACATCCAAAAGAAATTCGGGTAGAAATTACCTACCCGATTGGAGATACGCCTCTTTTTCTCGCACTTTCTCTCTCCAACTTTCTATTCTTCAAGGCTAAAACGTACAGGGATGGAAAATGAAGTTCCTTAAGTGATTTTTGAGCTGGGATGGCTGTGAATTTCGTGCATGGCCTGCTCCTCTATTTATAGGGGTTCATTTTTCATGAATTTGCAATTTACCCCCTCTAGCTTAGGGTGTAAACTTGCAAATGTGTTTTTTTCTAATTCCCCAAAGGTGCTTAGAGCCTTGTGCAGCCTCCCTACCTTGCTCCAGCAGCCCTATTTTTCAGGCCTATTTTTCCTATTTATTATTTTTTTATTTAATTAATTTTAACCTAATTAAATCTAAACCCTTGATTTTTGATTTGGATGAATTTGGACCATTGATCAATGTCAAATGGTAATAAATTCCCCTGCTCACGCCCCCTGCCCTTGCTGCTTTTCATTAAATTTTCTTTTTTATTTTTTATTATTTTTTAAAAAAGTCAAAAGTAGCATTTAATAAAAGTTAAGCTACTTTTTGATTTTTTTCATTTGACGTTTTATCTTGACCTTTGATTTGTGATTTTTATCACATCTTAATCCATTCATTATGTCCATCATGAATTTTTAACCATCCATAAAAAATTTCATCGAATTTTGACTTTCGGATTGCAACTTATGAATTTTTTTTTCTATTTTTCCATATAAATCCGAATTTTGATTAAAATATCCAAAAGAATTGCTATTTTGTCTTGTAGTGATTAAATCTCTATTTTTTCTTTTATGATTAAGTTAATCCAAGTGATTAATTTTTAATCATATATCTTAACCCCTGTTTACTATTCACGTGCACTCCCGTGCACTATTTACGGGATTAAATTCCCAATTGCATTATGTCAACCTCAAATACACATGTCCATTAATAAAATTCATGAATCTTTATAAAATAATCTTCAAAATTATAAATGTCGAAATGACGCGTATACGGTCGAAACAACGCGTATACGGTCAGGGTTCCACAATTCTCCCCCCTACAATAGGTTTCGTCCCGAAACCTATCTTTCTTCGAATAATTGAGTGTACTTTCTTTCAACTTCTTCCCGTAACTCCCATGTGGCTTCGGATTCTGAATATCGATTCCATTGAACCTTTACATACTCAATTTCTCTATTCTGAAGCGTCTTGATCTTGAAATCCAGTATCTTGATTGGCCTCTCCTCATAGTTCAAGTGTTCTTGTATTGGCAAATTTTCCGCTATCAACACATGGGTAGTATCGGAAACATATTTCCTTAGCATGAAGATGTGAAACACATTGTGGATGGCACTGAGGGCTGGTGGCAGAGCTATTCTATAGGTTAGATTGCCTATCTTTTCCAAAACTTCAAAGGGCCCAACATATCTCGGGTTTAATTTTCCCTTCTTTCCAAACCGGGTGACTCCTTTGAATGGTGTTACCTTAACAAATACGTGATCCCCAACTTGGACATTTAAATCCCTTCTTTTGCAATCGGTGTAACTCTTTTGCCTACTCTGGGCTGTGAGTATACACTGGCGAATCACTTGAACTTTTTCTGCCATTCTCTTTGAGAGGTCTGGAGCCAATTTTCTTTCTCCTACTTCATCCCAGTTTAGAGGAGTTCTGCATTTTCGTCCATATAAAGCTTCAAATGAGGCCATTTGAATACTTGTTTGATAACTGTTGTTATAAGCAAATTCTGCCATAGCCAAATATTCATCCCATGATCCTCCAAATTCTACTGTGCACATCCTCAGCATATCCTCTACTATTTGATTTACCCTTTCTGTCTGCCCATCAGTTTGAGGATGAAATGATGTACTGAATTTCAGCTGTGTACCTATGGTTTAATGTAAACTTTTCCAAAATTGAGATGTAAAACTGGAATCTCGATCGGAAACTATTGACTTAGGTACTCCATGCAGTCTCACTATCTCCTTATAATAAATTTTAGTCAGTCGCTCAGTAGTAAAATTTTTCTTGATGGCTAGGAAATGAGCTACTTTTGATAATCTATCAACTATTACCCATATAGCATCATTTCCATTTTGGGTTCTTGGCAACCCTTCAATAAAATCCATAGTAATATCATCCCATTTCCATTCTGGAATTTCTAGCGACTGTAATTTTCCAGGGGTTCTTTGATGATCAGCCTTAACCCTTTGACATGTTAGGCACTTAGCCACATATTCAGCAATTTCTCTTTTCATATTATTCCACCAATACATCTTTTTGATGTCTTGATACATCTTGGTGCTACCTGGATGCATCGAAAATGGAGAGAAATGTGCTTCTTTCAATATCTGTTCCTTTACTTCCTCTTGATTGGGTATACATAGACGACCCCTATATCTGTACATCCCATGTTCATCTTGTATGTATTCATTCGGATTTTTCTTGATCATTTTCTCCACATAATTCTTGAAATCCCCATTTTCTTATTGAGTCATTTTAATTTGCTTAAATAAATTTGACTGGATTTGTAATTGAGACAATCTGACTTGTACCCCAGGTGGGATTACAATTAGCTCTAATTGTCTCAATTCTTGTAGTAGCCCTTCTTCCTTTGTGATTAGATGTGCTAAGCTAACATTTCTACTTAGCGCATCGGCTACTATATTGGCTTTGCCTGGACGATATAAAATGTCGAGGTCATAATCATTTAGTAACTCGAGCCATCTTCTTTGCCTCATATTTAACTCCTTTTGAGTGAAAATATATTTGAGGCTCTTATGATCAGTATAGAGCTCACATTTAACTCCATATAAATAATGTCTCCAAATTTTCAGGGCAAAGACTACTGCTGCCAATTCTAGATCATGGGTTGGATAGTTTACCTCATTTGGCTTGAGTTGTCGGGATGCGTATGATATAACTTTTCCATTTTGCATCAGTACACATCCTAATACTTTCTTTGAGGCATCACTATAGATCACAAACCCTTCCTTCTCCGTAGGTAGTGTTAGAATTGGAGCTTTTACCAGCCTTTTCTTTAATTCCTGGAAGCCTTTCTCACATTCCTGTGTCCATTCATACCTAACTCCTTTCCTTGTCAGCTTTGTGAGTGGCGCTGACAATTGTGAGAATCCTTCCACAAATCTTCTGTAGTAGCCAGCTAACCCTAGGAAACTTCTTATATCTGTGATATTTGTTGGTTGTGGCCACTTTGTTATTGCCTCAATCTTTTGAGGATCTACTTGTATTCCTTTCTCGGATATAATGTGGCCGAGAAGGCTACCTGTTTCAACCAAAACTCACATTTTTTGAATTTAGCATATAATTTCTCCCTTCGAAGAATTTCCAACACTATCCTTAAATGCTTCTCATGTTCTTCTTCTGTCTTTGAATAAATCAATATATCATCAATGAATACCACCACAAATTGATCCAAAAATTCTCGAAAAATCCTATTCATCATATCCATAAACACAGCTGGGGCATTCGTTAGTCCAAATGGCATGACTAAGAATTCATAATGCCCATATCTTGTTCTGAATGCTGTTTTATGGATGTCCTTTGGACATATTCTCAACTGGTGGTAACCTGACTGTAAATCAATTTTTGAAAATGTGGAAGCTCCTTTTAACTGATCAAAAAGGTCATCTATTCTTGGGACTGGGTACTTATTTTTTACTGTTACTTTGTTCAATTCTCTGTAATCAATACAGAGTCTCAAACTCCCATCCTTTTTCCTTACAAATAATACTGGAGCTCCCCAAGGTGATGTACTGGGTCTAATAAACCCCTTATCTAATAAATCTTGAATTTGTACTTTCAACTCAGCCAATTCGGCTGGTGCCATCCTATATGGGGCCTTAGATATTGGGGCTGTTCCTGGAATAATTTCTATCTCCATATTCATCTCTCTTTCTGGTGGTAAATTACATAGCTCTTTTGGAAAAATATCTGGAAATTCCTTTACCACTGGAATTTGTTCCATAGGTACCCCATCTCTTATTGTGTTTATAGAGATCAGATAAGCTGTACATTGTTGGCGCATCAGCTTAGCTGCTTTCATAGCTGATACCATCCTTATTGTGTTTTCTGGCTATCTTATTTTATTGATCTCTATTTCATATTTTGGTGCTTCAAATTGCACCTTTTTATTTCTACAATCAATTGTTGCACCCCATTGACTTAGCCAATCCATCCCTAATATGACATCAAACTCTGTCATGGGTAATAGGATGAGATCAGCTTCCAATATTTTTGTTCCTATCCTGATAGGACATGCTTTGCAGATTTGATTTATACTTGTCAATCTATATACTAGGGATTCTACATGTATAGTACTACTGGTTTCCTCTACCCGAAGTGCATGTGTGATTACGAATTGGTATGATATAAATGAATGCGTAGCTCCAGAATCAAATAAAGCTACTGCAGAATTTCCCAAAATGTAAATCATACCTGTAATCACTTTTTCCTCAATCTCTTGTGACTCCGTTCGGTTGAGGGCATGGACACACACTGGGTTGGCAGCAGTACCGGGTCGATTAGCGATGGCGGGGACTTTTTGTTGGGCCGGCCTCCCTCGAGCTTGTGCTCCTTGTGGCTTATTCGGACAATTGGGCGAAATGTGTCCGACTCGACCACAGTTGAAGCACTTTATTATCTTGGCTTCATCGGTCCCGCAGTCCCGGGCCACATAACCCGCTTGGCCACATTTATAGCATTTCCCCATTCCTTGTAAACATTCGCCTGAATGGCGTTTGTGGCAAGTTCTGCAAGTCAGGGTGCTCTGTGTCTTGTCGCCGATCTTCTTTCTCTCGGCGATTCCTCTTTTTCCTTTATTAGCCTCACCTTCCTTGGAGACTAAAAAGAATTGTTTTTGAGCTTGCCTAAGCTCCTGAGTCCTCATAGACTCCATCTCCAATACCCTAGCCCTCTCAATGCTAGAGGCATAGTCCTTTATTAATAATGGGGCTAACCCCTCTCTTAGTTGGGATCTCAATCCCCTCTGGAACCTTTGTGCCTTATTTTCCGGCACATTGGCTATCCATGGAACATATCTTACCAAGGCATTGAATTTTGTAGCATATTCTGTGACTGTCATCTTGCCTTGGTAAAGCTTTTCGAATTCTATCACCCTCTGGCTCTGTAGCCCTACAGGGAGATATTCTTTATTGAATTCCTCCAAAAACTCATGCCACGAAACTTGCTCTGGATGTGGCATAGTGACCATCAGCGTTTTCCACCATTCATAAGCGTCTTTTACCAGTAGGTGGGTAGCGCACAGCACTTTCTGCTGATCATTGCAGGGCGATATCCTGAATAATTTCCTAATCTCTGTAATCCATTACTCTGCAATGAGGGGGTCCGGTTCCCCTGCAAACTTTGGCGGCCATTGGGTAAAAAAGGCATTGATAGCCTTTCTGTCGACCTCAAGGAGACTATCCTCCACTCCCCTTGACGTGCCGGGATTGGCCGAGGGCCCTGGTCTTTCCCCATCTCCTCTTGATGGTGGGGCTTGCTGGTTCCTCATTTCTTACAATAACCCAGCAGCCTGGGCTGTCCATTGCTGCATAGCTTTTTCGATAGCCGCAATAATTTTTTCTTCTATATTGACCTCTGCTTGAGGTCTAGGGCTTTCCTCTCACCGTGGGCGGGTCCTAGAGGATTGCTCCTCAGATTCTGCACTACTAGTCCTTTTACTGGCTTCGCCCCTTGCCTGATAGACTAATTCTTCCATCGGGGCCTTTCCTTTGTTGGCCCTTGCTTTAGCTCTAGTGAGCGGCATTTTCAACTTCATGAAACATTTATTAGTATAATATCAATATTCATCAATAATAATAAATGAGTCATAATCATAATTTCATGTATTCTAGCTTAGTCATTTCTTTCCTTTTCTGCCTATTTACCAATCCATGCTCTGATACCAACTTTTGTGATATCAAACTTATCCTTTCAACATCATTTATTTTCTTCTTCTCCCACCTATTTACCAATCCTTGCTCTGATACCAACTTCTGTGGCGCCCCGAACCGAGATGCCTAGAAGCCTTACTCCGGGATCGTTTTGATTGGTAAACGTGACTCAGGATTGTTGCCCTGATCACACGGCAGGATTTTTTTTTTCATTAATACATGGAAAATTTCCATCATTCATCTATCATGAAATATATTTCACATATCGCAGTTATGAACCAAAACTGTTTCATAAAACAAAAATATTCATTTCCATCTCAAAATTATCATCATTGTCTTTACATAAAATTTACATATACAATATTTCATCAAAACTACATGTCATTATACATGCTGCCTTCATCATCTTTTCTCGTCTGTTGTTGAAAAAGCATAGGTGAGTAATAATACTCAGTAAGCAAGCTATACATAATTTTTCAATCATTTTCATGCATTTCATAAAATGCAAATGCAATGCATACATAGCATTCATGACATTCCTTTGGATGCGACGCTAGCTAGGTGCCCATCCCATACATACTCCCATTTTAGGGAGGTCACCGCCGGCCTGGGCCTATTAAGCGACTTTGCAATAGGAAGGGGGACATCCGGTCCGCTTACTACCTCGACTAAGGCCTATTCCTCGTGCACATGCTCATTCCCATACACATGTCGGCATGATATTTGCAAATCATAAACAATTTTATAAAAAGCATTTAATTAATAATTTCACAAAATGAACTTCAATTCATGTAAAGTAGTTACAGGTATGGCCAACCTTAAATAAATTTCATAAAGCAACTTGCAAACAATTTCAAGCATTTTGAAAATAAATTGCAAAACATATAACTTGCTTACCTTCTTAGGAGGTGTCTTCGACCTTCTCTTTTTCTTTTCCTATTCAAGGAGAAATGATATTTTCATTTCTTCTATTCAAGCTGCTTCCCATGCATGCTCTATATTATTTGGGCATTATTTCTTTATGTGGATATTTTTATCCATAGGTTCTTCAAAATTTTCATCCTCATATTTAAATATTAATCTCAAATTTTCTTCAAAATCACGCTGTTTACTGCAGCAAATTACTGTTCATCCGAGTTACTGTTCATAGAGACGTGGTTACTGTTCATGGGTTCCAAAAATTGATATTTTTTTCAAAAATAAAAAATACCATGACATACCTTATGCCTAGTATATCATAGAACATTCAATACATTTTGAATTTATCATCATTTACCTGGTGAAAAAAATCATTTTCTCGATATACTAAAAATCAACATAAATTCACTTAAGCATAATCCTTAATTCCAAAAATCATGAAATTAATATATCATTATTCCAACATCATATTTATCATAATCATACATCCCGAATCATCATTAATCAATTTTGGAGCGTTATTTTCACAAATCATATGCTATCTTCCCGAATACTCTATCTTCGCTCCAAATTTTTGATGTTTTGGCATAATTTCATTTAAAAATTATATCTATACTTATTTTCTCATGCTTGGGGATTATCTAAGCATGGTTTTACCTTACTTAACATCCAAAAGAAATTTGGGTAGAAATTACCTACCCGTAGTGGAGATACGCCTCTTTTTCTCGTACTTTCTCTCTCCAACCTTCTATTCTTCAAGGCTAAAATGTATGGGGATGGAAAATGAAGTTTCTCAAGTGATTTTTGAGCTGGGATGGCTGTGAATTTCGTCCATGGCCTGCTCCTCTATTTATAGGGGTTCATTTTTCATGAATTTGCAATTTACCCTCTCTAGCTTAGGGTGTAAACTTGCAAATGTGTTTTTTTCTAATTCCCCAAAGGTTCTTAGAGCCTTGTGCAGCCTCCCTACCTTGCTCCAGTAGCCCTATTTTGCAGGCCTATTTTTCCTATTTATTATTTTTTTTATTTAATTAATTTTAAGCTAATTAAATCTAAACCCTTGATTGTTGATTTGGATGAATTTGGACCATTGATCAAAGTCAAATGGTAATAAATTCCCCTGCTCACGCCCCCTGCCCTTGCTGCTTTTCATTAAATTTTCTTTTTTATTTTTTATTATTTTTTAAAAAAGTCAAAAGTAGCATTTAATAAAAGTTAAGCTACTTTTTGATTTTTTTCATTTGACGTTTTATCTTGACCTTTGATTTGTGATTTTTATCACATCCTAATCCATTCATTATGTCCATCATGAATTTTTAACCATCCATAAAAAATTTCATCGAATTTTGACTTTCGGATTGCAACTTATGAATTTTTTTTTCTATTTTTTCATATAAATCCGAATTTTGATTAAAATATCCAAAAGAATTGCTATTTTGTCTTGTAGTGATTAAATCTCTATTTTGTCTTTTATGATCAAGTTAATCCAAGTGATTAACTTTTAATCATATATCTTAACCCCTATTTACTATTCACATTTACTATTCACGTGCACTCCCGTGCACTATTTACGGGATTAAATTCCCAATTGCATTATGTCAACCTCAAATACACATGTCCATTAATAAAATTCATGAATCTTTATAAAATAATCTTCAAAATTATAAATGTCGAAATGACGCGTATACGGTCGAAACAACGCGTATACGGTCAGGGTTCCACAACGGCGCTATATGATATTAGGTGTAGAGCTACGGTAGACATATGGAAGGCACCAAGGTACCAACTTTCTAATTGATTGTTGGTTTTAGAATTTATAGTTATACTAAATTGACAGGTTATGTAGGCATAATCTGTATGTGTAAGGAAAAGCAACCTTACGCCATGAAAAGAGAAGATAAAAATGAGAAAGGTAGGAAAAAGGGAGTTTCTTTGGACTCCTAATGTATGATGTTTGATGTTATGAAAATATGAATGCATTTGATTTTATTCAAGTGCTAAGTGTATATGAAAAAGGAAAGATCATTGATCTTTCTAGATTATAAAATTTACTATGTATGATGATTCTATGATCAGAAATGACCATATTGACTATGTGTGATATGAATGAATATTATGATAAGAAATGCTATTGACATAATTTTATATGTTGCATTCTACAACATGCCTATTACCTTAGTTTGGAACAAGGGAAAGGCAGTTGCCGATATGAGTCAATAGGAAAGAAGAAAAGTCAGTAGCAAATCTAAATGACCAGGACAAGTGAGTCCATGAGCTCATTAATGACGGACAACTATAAACCCTAACTCAAAGGATTGAAGATGCTACCGCTACAGGTAATACCTCACAGGTAGAAAGAATAGATAATTGCAGCTATAAAAAGAAGCCGTGGGATAAGCCACCCGAGGTTGGGTAGCCTAAATGATAGAAATGGTTCAAAATCTTTGGATTTTTCCCAATAAGACCAGACAAGAAGATAGGAAGGAAACATGCCAATGTAGGTCGCACTTCCTACAAGAATGAATGATAAGGAGATAGAAACATGAAAGGCCCAATAGGACCAATTAGAAGAAGGCGAAAAGACGAACCGGTACAGGTAATGACTCTTAACCTGGTACGAAAATCCTTAAAGATTGATGATGTTATGACAAAAGCAAGTAAGGAGGTTATCAACGCGTTTCTAGTTGAGCATCCACCTAAGTTCACAGGTGAATTAGATTTTATTCAAGCCGAGCGGTGGATGACTGAACCCAAGAACATGTTCAAGGTTTGAACATGTAGTCAAATGTAATGTCAAAACATTGATTGACAATGCTTATGAATGATAGAAAACCCTAATGGCAATTATGTTATAATCAACAAAGGTAATCTGGAAGAATTGATGAGAAATATTTTCTAATAGGACACCAGGATATTGTTGGAAACATGTGGAAAATAAGCCAAGTCTATGTTTTGATGATTAGCAAATCAATTTGAGTAAGTTTTGGTTACTAACAAGTTTGTGGAAATGATTAAAGGTTATAAAAATGAAGAAAATGAAGCATGGCAAGTCAAGTCGAATTCCAAGTCGACTCAAGCATCGACTTAAGCCAAGTCGATCCCCAAGTCGACTCCAGCAGCGACTTCATAATGTCATTTCCTTCCAGAGTTGAAATCGAGAATGAGAGTTGCTGAAGTCACATCCCAAGTTGACTCCGCTTGCAACTTGGGTGAAGTCGCAGACCAAGTCGACTCCAGCATCGACTTCAACTCGTCATTTCTATCCAGAGTTGAAATCAAGAACGAGAGCTGCCGAAGTCGTATCCCAAGTCGACTCCGCTTGCGACTTGGGTGAAGTCGCAGACCAAGTCGACTCCAGCTTCGACTTCAGTGCGGAACTTGCAGATCAAGACGGTTCAATGCTAGATTCAAGTGAAGATGAAGGCCAATACAACTCAAACACTCAAATGAAAATTAAATGAAGTCCAGAGAAAACAAAGTTGCATATTTTCATGGAGAATCGAGATCATACATTTGGACCTCTCTTATGCACTCTAATACTCAAAGACTCAAGACTTAAGACATGGAGTCAAATGTGTTTAAGATAGAAGAATTATAAAGAGTCTTAAGTATAATCAAAGGAAGAACAACCAAACATGAAGAAATTCAAGCAAGCAAGGCATTCCAAGAATTTCAAGTTCAACTAGCAAGCTGAAGAAGTGAAGTCGCACCCAAAGTCGACTTCACCTGCGACTTGGGTCAAGTCAAGGACCAAGTCGACCCAGACTGGAACTTGAAGAAGTTGCAGAAAGCCAAAGTCGTACCCGAAGTCGACTCCATCTGCGACTTGGGTGAAGTCGCACCCGAAGTCGACTCCACCTGCGACTTGGGTCGCAACAGTCGGAAATTTTTCGAACGTTGGCGCATTAAATGTGCGCCACCTACTTCCAAACGTTCGGATTCCCTCACAAATTATATAAGGTATTCAATATGAACGAGGAGGGTAGTTGAGAAATCATTAAATGAGCATAACTCCCATCTCTAAGAGCATTAAGTGATCAAGCCAACATCTAGAAGAAGAACCTTGCTTTCAAACTGCCAAGAGCCGCTCGTTGAATCTTTCAGACTGCTTTACAAGTTCTTCTCTGCGCTAAATCTGCCTCTACACAACAGTAACGTGTAGAAACTTTCTTTTACTTTTACTTGTTATATTGAACTTGATTTAGTTTGAGTAACTAGGATCAAGTGTAAGCAAAGTAGTGTGTGATTGGAGTGGAACTTGTCACCTACTTGTGATGTGAATTGTTGATGCCCCCTAGAGCTGGAATCTAGAAGAGAGCAGTGGCTCTAGTTGTATTTGTGAAATACATAGTGGAACCCAAGTCACAAGAGGTGTGAGCTTGGAAGAGTGGAGTAGGGAAGGTTGCCAGAACCACTATAAAATCTTGTTCGTTGATATTTATTTCTGCTCTCTGCACTATATTGCTTTCTATTTGTTTCTTCATAAAAGGGGACTAGATTAATCAGGGGTAAAGTTTTTGTTTAAGTTGAAATTTTTAAATACCCAATTCACCCCTCCCCTCTTGGGTAATTGCCATTAACTCGGGACCAACAGATATAACACATGTTGATAATGAACATGTACAATTAGGTCAAGGATAACTCGATCCTAAAGATTATGGAATCTGATGCAAGAAAAGAAAAGAGTAAGAAAGATCAACTCGATCCATATCTATAATTGATAGGAAGTCTCTGTAACTTAATGCAGAAAAATGTAGCAAACTATCCCTAGTTAGCATGTATGGATGGAAAAGAAGATTACACATACGATGCCACAGAAGTTAGTGTATCATAGCAAGGAATGGTAGATAAATGAAGAAAAATGAAAGAAAAAATGATTGCTGGAATTCTCTTCAATTCTGATGTGATCAGAAGATAAGTACAGAGAAATTATCTCTCTACGATATTCATTAGAAATGAGATTAGGAAAAAAAATTGAAAATGATAAGGACCCTTACTAGTTTATGGAAATTGGAAAGGGAGATAAGAAAGAAAATATTTTAGACTGGTTTATTACCAGTATTCCTAATGGATAGTCTACAATGGTAAAATCTAGTGGTAGACATTATGAGAGGAGAAAGAATGGATAACTTAGCAAAAGCGTCTTTTGCTAAGACATGTATAAAATTTCATGTATGAAACTCTATACGAGAGCAACTTTGGCTCTATATTATAAAATGAATGTATTATGTTATATTGATGATATGTGAAAATGATTGCTATAGATTTTTATGAATGAATGGGTAGCCTAGATCTTACCCTATGATAAGATGAGAAATTCTATAATTTCTCTATGTATAAGAATCATAGTATGCCTACCATAGGAATAAGAGATGAATGACATAAAGAAAAGAACAATTTCAATAAGATGTCCATATGGGAACAGGAAACAGGAAGTAGTGGAGACAAGTGATAGGTCTATTGGACCAAGGCTAAAAATGCCACTAAGGCAGAGTAGCGTAGTGGAAGCGTAGTGAACCATTGAAATATTGGATGAAGATGATAAGTTAGCAAATTTATATGAGCTTTACCCCCAACATTTGAAATGTAATAGGTTTCGGGACGAAACCTGTTATAAGGGGGGAGGATTGTGATAGCCGGACCCGAGTAGGACTCATATATGTATTGGGAATGTAATTATGATGTGTATATGTATTAAATGGATTTTGAATGATTTTTGTGAATTATGCCACATTTTGAATTAAGGTTTCTATTGTAAACGGTGATTAAAAATTTAATCGCCGGAGCCCAAAGTGAGTCGGTATGACCCGAGGGGCTTAATGAGGATTTAAAGGTGACAATGTGTCATGAATAATCATGTTAATAATCATGCTAATAATCATGATTTAATTTATGGAGACTAAAATGTAATTATGAAATTAAGGTGAAAAATGATAGAAAATTTGTAATTCGAAGTCCACAAAGAGGATTTCGATGAAATTTGAAAGGTAAGTTAATGACGGTGGGCCCAATCATGTGAATGGATTAGATTATGAAAATCATGATGGGATTAAGGCAATGATTAATCATTTTTAGCCTACACTCCAAGGACAAATTCAAGTGATCATAACTTGAGTTGAAAAACTCAGTTTGAGATGAAACTCGAGCGGGATGGATAAATCGATGAGATAAACGATATGGTGGGAATGGATTAAGATAATTACCAAGGAATTTTCTTAATCATGAAGGGAGAAAATCCATTTATGGAGGAAAAGACAAAGCAATTAAGCATGGGGTTGAGGTGGCAAGAGATGAGTGGATTAGCACCCAAAAATCAGATTTTTTTTTATTGTTTAAAAATCTTAAAATGTCCATGTAATTAGCCTAACCTCTAGAATAGTTAATGAGGGATTAAATGGGCTGAAAATATCAGCCACAAAATGCCAAGAAAACCCATGTGAATAGTGACGTGAATAGTGGACAGCAACATGGCCATTAATTGAGGCAGATTTTGATAATTGAAAATCATATAAAAATATGATTTTTCATGGGTGAAATGTTGCCAACTCGTTAAGGGATAAGGGACTCATAAATTACCCTACACATGAGGTGTAAAAGTGGGCCCCACAAATTGCAAATTATAAAAGAAAGGAGAGGGGCATGTGAACGGTTCATTTTGGGCAAAAGTTGAGAGAGAAAATTCTCTCCAAAGGGCAGCAGCAAGCACGGCCAAGCAAGGGGAGAAAGGAGAAGAAAAAAGAAGGAAAAGAGGAAGGAAAGGGAGGAAATCAAGCTAGAAAGGGTCCAGGCCAAGAAAATCTAGTTTTCAAGTAAGTATAGGTTAAGCTTTCGGTTCTTGAATTGCAAAATTTTCACCTCCTTTCAAGGGTCGTGAATTTGATCCATAATAACCCTTAAATGATGAGTTATGATGCCCTTAATTAGGTTATTAAATGAGAATTGAATGAAAGTAATGAATCCAAGGGATTCAAGGAGGCTAAGTGACGTGTTAAGCATGATTAGGGTGAATAACCCTAGCCGGAATTTTATGAAATTCCCTATTATGTTACTGTTTTAATCATCCTTTATGATTAGCTTATGATTCGTGAGTTTATGCTTTCCATATGTTGATTTGGGTATGGATTAAGGACCCTAGGAAGGGTGGAACCTAGAGTTGTCTACAGGTTTGGATTCTCACTCTTGAGATGGGTATGATGCATGGATTAAACCCAATTAATATGTGGGGAATTAAAGGGTAAAATACCCTAAATCTAGGTTACATGGGACGTCCAACCTCGGATAGAAGAGATTTGTGAAAATCTGATTTTTAAGGGACCATGTTGTGGATGTCCATAGGGGTACCCAAAACGGGTATGAAAAGTTGCTGTTTCAAGGCGACTAAGTTATGGGTTATAAATATGTGAAAATACCCTAAATATGGGATGAGAAAAGCATGATTAAATGCAGGAATTAATAGATTAAAAATCTGTTATGAACAATGTGTCAAGTTAGACGTTGAAAGCATGAAAGGAGGGTGCCAAAGTTGCTATTTTGGAACCCTATGATTAAGGCTTTAAGATTCCATGAAAATACCTTAAATCATGTGCTAATTAAGTGGATTAATTATGCCAAATAGAAGGCAAAGTGGTTGTTTTGAAAAATATTAAGGAACACATAATCTATGTGTAAGAACTGGGAAGCACATAAAGGGTACGTATGACAAAGATGATAAATGACTAAATAAGATTTGATAAAATGTCAAAACAAAGTGCTGTTTTATATAAACTTGAATTACACATAATATATGTGTGTTCAAGTGAGTAAATATGGGAAGTATGGATGGCAACAAGGGAGGATGACCATGTATGAGTAGCTAAGATGCAAAAATGGAAGAAAAACATGGTAAAAAAAGGAAGTATAGGGCTGTTTTGAGAAAATTATAAAATCTCAAAATTTTGAAATTTAGATTAGTAGCCCTGACTCATGAATTGGTGTCTTAGATTAGCACCAATGTGAAAAATGTAAAGAAGGGATATTAAATGATAAATGGAGGTAATGAACCTCCAAATAATAATTTAATGAATAATTATTATATTTATGTAAGATTACCCTACATAAGGGTATTAAAATGAATGAATGAATGATTTGATATGTATAGGCTATGTTGATACGTATGAACACCCGACTTGAAAGACAAGTGGGTTAAGTTAGTATAATGTAAATCCAAATGGATTTATGTAGGTTGGAAAACCTAAGGAATATAAGTATTTGAAGATGATGCAAATAAATGAAATATTATTTTCATTTATCTAGGCAAAGGCAAGGAAAAGAATGGAAGAAAGGGATTATGGCGATCTAAGCAAGCGAACTTTCTGAAATGTTATTTTCTTTCTATATGATGATATGTGAATGAAATGGTTATGATTATGTTTTGACGAATGAGCAAGCACAAGTTTTGAAAATGACGGCTTTAATGCAAAGCCACAAGTTTTGGAAAATGATGAGTTTAATGAAAAGTCTTAAGGTTTGCTTCATGGGAAGCAAGCGACAATTTTTAAAATAAATAATTTATCACAAGTGTTGCCAAGGATGGGAATGCTTGATGCTAATGGAATTGAGAAATTTGCTTATGAGTAAACAAGTTCTCCATGATTATTATTTTAAAATTTTTTATTGATTTATGCCGATGGTTTTAAAAATTTACTTTTAAACAAGCAAGTTCTTTATAATGTTGTTTCAAAAGTATTTTATAAGAAAAAAGGGAATTTTTCCCTTTTTCGTGAAGAAATTTTAGCAGATAAGATTTGAGTTTTCTCTTATGATGTTTTATGATAAATAGCTAGGTTTATGAAAGAAAAGAAAAAGTGATTTGATGAATGGAAAAAGATTGATTTTTCTATGCTAGGTTATTTAAATATAAACGATTTTTTGGATAGAGTCCATATGCCTTGAAATGATATTCAAAAAGTTTTGATTTTCTTCAAATAAGGAAATCTATGATGAAAATGTCTTCAAAAATGTTTATACGAATGTTGTTGAATGAGGTTTAAGGATGACCAACCTAATAGGTGATTTCTTAAAATGGTTTAATTTCAGGTTGCTAAATGGCATGCAAAAGACTGTGCAATTCCCCTTTATGTAAAATAGTAAACTAGATATGTGGACAATAATTTAATTTTTAGATTGTGTAGAAGGGGATAGTATAATTGCATAACTTTTGTAAGCAAAAGGCCCTGAAATGGAAACCCATAAAATATTAGAAAAATATATGGTTTTTTGTTGGAAATCCAAAGGTTTTGAAATTTTTTTATTATAAGGGTTTTTAAGATACATTGTTTCTCAAACATTTCAAATTTTATCAAAATATTTTACTCAAAATGATTTTAAAAGAATTTAAGGAAGGTCATCCTAAAACTAAATTTCAAATAATAATTTGTTTAAAGTGGGTACGCTCGCTTTACAAGTTGACACGGACCGTGGTCTGTGATGTATTTTTGAAAACGATTTTTAAAGATATAGACTTCGGTCTATGATGTTTTGTGAGAATGAATGCAAGCTGCGGTTTTTGATCCCGGTTTAAAAGGTCATGGGCTGCGGTCAATGATATTTTAAACCAAATGAACTGTGGTTTGTTAGGATGATGTATGGTGCACCGGTACACGGAATAGGTCGGTTGTAGAGCACGGTCGGGATGGCCGGGGCCCACTCTACATATGGCCAAGTTGCTAAGGGATGACAGGAGGCCAGCGGCGCCCTCCCTGAGATGGGAGCAGGATGAAAGAATAGTCATTTGGATAGCGTGTTGTTAAGTATGGATTCTCTTCCAAAAGATAGAATGACCACTTGCTAAGTGTCACTACTGGATGGAGAGAAATGCATTTGCTTATGTTTTGCTTTTGAAAAGCCTAAAGATTGGGACATTAAAGTTTATTTTATGAAAGTTATCCTAAAAGGACTTTTATGAAATGATTACCCTAAAAATAGGGTGTTTTACACAAAAGTGTAAGTAACAGAAATGAAAGAAAATATTTTTATGCAAATGCATTTATGAAAATGATTTATGTATGTTATATGTCTTGTTTGTTATAAACGAGCCCCAAGATGGAGATTATGAAAAAGATTTATGTGAAACTTGGTTTTGGGACATAGGAATGTCCATTTCTAAAGAGCCTAAATGGTAAATGTTTATGGACATGAGAATGTCCAATGCTTAAGTATTTCGATGAAATGTGTTTTAGTACATATGATTGTCCATTGTCAAAAATTTATGTCAAAAATGTTTTGAGACATCAAATGTCTCTTGGCTAAAGGAGTTTAAGATGAAAAATATTTTTGGACATAGAAATGTCCTTTGCTGAGAAAGGCTTATATGTATGATGTTTTCAGGACATGATAATGTCCTCCTTTGCCAAAGAAGTTATGAGGAAAATATTTTGAACGTAAAACGTCCACTAATGAAAGATGATTTTATGTAAATGTCTTTGAACATTATAAATGTTCATATAAGATTAAAAGAAATTAATTAAAGAGGGTAAAACATATATGTTTTGCCTTAACAAGCCCAGTCATGGCTTGTGAATGATTTTAAGAATAATGTTATATGAGAATGTTCAAGGACATGGAACTATCCTTATGAACAAGGATTTTTATGATAATGTTTTAGGACATATATATGTCCTCAAGTAAAAAGATGTTCAAAATGTTTAAGAAAAAAGTTTTAAATGAAGTCTTGCCCTTAAAACATAAAATGCTTGCTTACTGAGTTGTCACTCATGTTTTATTTTCCCAAACCTTAGACAGGTACCGGGAAACTCAAGCGGATGCAAATTTAAGCAATAAAGGAAAGGTACGTGATGGTAGTCATGTGGGCTATAAGGAATGGAATGTGATAGCCTGATTAAAAATCCAAGGTATGTTGATGTATATGTAAACTTATATAGAATTATAAGTTCTATGTGATCCAATGCTTGTATGGATGTATATATGGGGTATGTTTGTTTGGGGCCAAAACTTGTCAATTAAAACTTTTCAACCCAAAACTTTTCACTCTTCATAACTACTCTATTTTTTAATTATTTTTTCACATTTTTCTATACAAACTACCCTATTTTCAATCATTTCTACACAACTACCCATACAACTAACCTATCTATTTTAACTTTATTCTCTTTACTCCTCATCATTACCCCTATTATATCACATCATTTTCTATCAATTTGACAACTTCTACCTCTAAAATTTTTCATCAAAAGTTTTACCTCCAACCAAACACACCCATGAAATGTAAATGTTATTGTAGAAAAGCATGATGAATGCTATAAAAGAATTATGAAATTTTATTACAGGTGTAATGGTGCTTGTATGATGAAAGATGTAGTGTGGAATGAAATGAATGATGGTAGATAAAAGGAATTAATTGGAAAAAAAAAATTTGGACGAGTTTCAATTAAGAACCCGCCGCGTGATCAGGGCAACAATCCTGATTCACATTTACCAATTAATATGGTCATGAGGTAAGGAAGTGACGTTTCGGTTTGGGGCGCCACATCACCTAAGTCGCAAGTGGAGTCGACTTCGACTCCGACTTCACCTGTCTCTGAGTCCCAATTTCAGCTTTAACAATTTTGATGCACTTGAAGTTGATTCTGGAGTCGACTTGGGGTTGCGACTTGACCTGATATCTTTTAAATCTTGAATTTTTAAACTTTTGGATCACTTAGCAACCTCATTAGTACTTAATTATTTCTCAAATTGAGTTGTTAATCATCAAAACATGGATTATGCTTAATTTGCCTTGAATTCCAACAATCTTAACTCCACATGTATATAAAACCTTTAATCATTAGCTCTAAATTCCAAAATTTAACATGTATCTCTTTTTAATCATGGGATTAACATTTATAATAGAATTTTATTTCCTCAATATCTAGCTTGAACTTCCCATATACATGAGCATAAATGCTTCTTTTCAATCGTTTATGAATATTAACACATAATCTATATGGAAATTTGAACATTCATCAACCATACAAAGATCTATGAAATCATGACTTAAACATTCATAAGCCACCTTAATATAAGATATCACTTGAGCATAGACTAAGCTATTAATTAACAAATTAAAATTTCATGCACTAACCTATTTGACTGTCCAACCTTCTTCCTCCTCTTACTGAAATTTATTTTTCTTCTTTATTTCTCTTCTTTTCCCCTTCCCTTGTTTGCTTGGGACCACACTTGCAGCCGTTCCTTTCCTTTTTTTCTTTTTTTCTCCTTTCCCCTTTCTGCTGAAACGTTCATGTTGTTGCCCCCTTTTTCCCTTTTATATGTTACTGCATTCTACCCTATGTTGCCACCTAATACTTCACTTAATAATTGTGACACCTAGACCCAAGTAAGGCTTAATTATATACATTTGGCATATAAATATGGATCATGTATGATTTAGTGGAATTATGAATGATTTCCCTTGCAATTTTGATGATTTATAGCAATTAAGGCAAGTGATTATGAATAATAATTATAAGCCAATATGGGTCAATGTGATTAAAGAGGCTTAATGAGGATTAGGAAATGTGAATATATTGAGGATAATTACCTCATATATTATGGTTAACTAATGGAGATTATGTGATAGTTATGGATGTAAGGAAGCAAATGCTAGAAAATTCATAACTCGACGCTGGTAAGACGGATTATGATGAAAATTGAAAGGTAAGCATACAATTTTGTGCTTAATCTTATGGAAAGGTTGGATTATGAAAATATTGATGAAATTAGGATGAAAATCGATCATCACCATCAAAATCCAAGGATGACTTCAAATGATTATAACTTGAGCTAGAAAAGTCGGATTAAGACGAAATTTGAAATGAATGGTTAAAATTATGATATCAATACAATGAGAGGCTTGGATTAAGCTAATTATGATGGCATAATGGTTGCGCAAAAATGGGTGTATATCTTTGACTTTTTGCACCCATAAAGCAACTGACATTTATGTTAAAGTAAGGTAATTAATTATATTTTTAATGGCATAAATGAGGTGTCAAAAGGAGATAATTGCACATGAATTTTATGAATTATTTAAAATGAAAAAATCCATGATAAAATCCAGTGATTAATGACATGATTTAAAGGCTAATGAGCTAGCTCAAGTTAAGTAATGGAGGTGGCAACCTAAGGACGTCCAAAGGGGCTGTTGCATGGAATTTTTTATTTTAAAAAATGCAAAATATGTATTTAAAAGAGCTACATGACAAGGGTGGTTAGTGGTATTAATTAGAGTTGAATTTTTATGGCACAAAATGCCAAAATACTAAGGCACATGGACGTGGAAGCAAGGTAGGAACAATGGAGGCTTGAAGTGGTGCACGTCCAAGCTGCCTTTTGAGATTTTTATTGATTTTTTTAAATGCTAATTAGACCCCTAAATGAGCTCCTAGTTAGGGTAATTAAGTGAACATTAATTTAAAGCTGCAATTTTGTGGAAAATTGCAAAAGGAGCAGCTGATATGGACGTTGAATTAAGTGGACAGCAAATGGAGCAAGAAAGGATGGACGACTAAGGCTGTTTTGTGATTTTTTATGATTTTTTTAATATGCTAAATGGTCCCTTAAGTAGGCTATTAGCTAGGGTGGTTAATTACCCATAAATTAAAGTAAATTAGGTGTGGAAAAAATGTGCAAAGCTGCTGCAAAGTGGACGTTCCAATGGGGACAACAACATGGATTTAATTATATGGATTTTTGATGATTTTTTTAAGATAATTATCTAATTTACTTGGACCATATGTTACCATGTCAACAAAAGGGGATAAATATGCTTTAATTACATGCAAATTGGTGCACGTCCATAGCATATGAGGTTAGAGAGAGAAAAATAAAAAGGGAAAAACCCAAGTAAGGCAGCAGTGCATGACCCCGTATTCCTGCAGTAAGGAAAGCAAGAAGAAAAGGAGAAAAAGAGAAGGAAAAAGGGGAAGAGAGATGTGGCGCCCCAAATCAAGACGTCACTTCCTTACCTCAAGACCTTATAGATTGGTAAATGTGAATCAGGATTGTTGCCCTGATCATGCGGCGGGATTTTAATTGGAACTTGTCCAAATTTTTTTCTCGTTCATATCTTTACATCTCACATCATTCATCAAACAAGTGGCGATACACCTGTAATAAAATTTCAAATTCTATTTCACTCATAGCATTTATCATACTTTTCTACAATAAAAGTCTCCTTGACTAAATCATAACATATACATCCATACATTCAATCATTGAATCATATAGAACTTAAAATTCTAATTAAGTTCACTTACACATTAGCATACCTTAGCATATTCATGCTTTTCCATTCCTTATAGCCTACCTGGTCATCATCTCGTGCCTTCGTCATTGCTTAGATTTTCATCTCCTTGAGTTTCCCGGTACCTGTCTAAGGTTTGGGAAAACAAAACGTGAGTGACAACTCAGTAACCAAACATTTTATCTTTTAGGTCAAGACTTCCTTGAAAATCATTTCTTAAAATATTTTTCTCGTAAATCATTTTGGCTAGGGAACATTTTATGTCCCGAAACATCTTAACATACACCATATTTGGCAATGGACATTCTCATGTCCACGAAAAGACTTTTTTCACATAAATCATTTTGGCATTGGATGTTCATACATCCTAAAATATTTTTCCACGTAAACCTTATTGGAAACGGACGTTTATACATCCTAAAATATTTATCCAACATAAACCCTTTTTCATGATCCCCATCTTGGGCTTGTTTATAGAAAACAAGTCATAAATCCTTTTCATGAAAACTTTTGCGTAAGAATCATTTCTTTTTATTCTTAATATTTACACATTTTGTGTAGAACACCCTGCTTTTAGGGTAACTTATGCATAATGGCTCATAAAAATCTAATTCAGGATAACTTTTTCATATAAATGCTTTTATATCCAAATCTTTGGGCTTTTGAAAAGCAAAACATATGCAAACACATTTCTCCCCATCCAGTAGTGGCATTTAGCAAGTGATCATGCTACCTTTTGGAAGAGAATCCTTAATAGCACGCTAGCCAGGCGACTGTTTATTAATCCTGCTCCCATCTCAGGGAGGGCGCAGCTGGCACTCCTGTCATCTCTTAGCGACTTGGCCTTATGTAGAGTGGGCCCCGGTCATCCCAACCGTGCTCTACAACCTGCCTGTTCCTTGTACTGGTGCACCGTACATTATTATGATGGACCACAGTCCGTTTGGTTTGAAGAACCACAGATCGCAGCTTGCATCTATACTCACAAAAAATCTTAGGCTAAAGTCTTTATCTTTAAAAATTATTTTAAAAAACACATCACACACCGCAGTCCGTGTCAACTTGTAAGCGAACGCACCCACTTTAACAAGTTATCATTTGAAATCTAGTTTTAGGATGACCTTCCTTAAATACTTTTGGAAATATTTTGAGTAAAACATTTTGATAAACATTTGAAATGTTTGAAAAATAATACATCTTAAAATCCTTATAACAGAATTTCAAAACCTTTGAATTTTCAAAATTAAACTATATATTTTCTAACATTTTCTTGGTTTCCATTTCAGGCCTTTTTGCTCACAAAAGTTATGCAATTGTGCTAACCCCTTCTCACCCACCTTAAAATCAATTTCTTGTCAACATATTGATTTTGTCATTTTTACATAAAGGGCTTGCATAATCTTTTGCATACCATTTAGCAACCAAAAATCAAACCATTTTATGAAATCAACATAGGAGGTTGGTCATCCTTAAATCCCTTTCAACACATCCGTATAAACATTTTTCAAGATATTTTCAACATAGATTTCCTTATCTAAAGAAAATCAAAACTTTTCGAATATCATTTCAAAACATATGAACTATGTCCAAATCATCATTTATTATTTAATTATCATGACCTAGCAAAATAAATATTTTTCATAAATCAAATCCCCTTTTCCTTTTTCTTTCACAAAGATAATTATTTATCATAAAACATCATAAAAGAAATTCAAAACTTATTTACGTTTGTTGCTTTGTGAAAAATGGAAAAATTTTCTTTTTCTTATAAAATACTTTTGAAGCAACATCATAAAGAACTTGCTCGCTTATAAGCAAATTCTTAAAAAAAACCATCGACATAAAACGTGAAATCCTTTGAAAACATTATCGTGGAGAACTTGCTTACTCATAAGCAAATTTCTCAATCCATTAACATAAAGCATTGCCAATCTTTGGCAACACTGATGATAAAATCCTTATCTTGAAACGTATTGTTTGCTTTCCATGAACCAAACCTTGAGGCTTTTTCTTAAAGCCATTCTTTCCAAAATTTACGACTTTTCATTAAAGCCGTCATTTTCAAAACTTGTGGCTTTGCAATAAAACCTTCATTTTCAAAACTTGTACTTGCCCATTCGTCAAAACATAAACATAAACATTTCAATCATATCAATCACATGGAAAGAAAACAACATTTTAGAAAGTTCGCTTGCTTACCTGAGTTCACCATAATTCTTTTCCTTCCATTCTTTTCCTTGCCTTTGCCTAAATATCGTCTTCAAATACTTATATCCCTTAGGTTTTCCATCACTTCTTCATGCATTTTTTCATTTTAACAACTTACATAATCCATTTATCATTTATTCATACTTATCTCTTCATATACGTCCATTTCTCAACACATAAATCATGTGTTTCTTAAAATTTCTCAAAAAAGCATCTTATTTCTAATTCTAGCATGATCAAACCCCTTAATTATCACATAATTTAGGATTTAGTTTCGAATTTATAATCCATTTATCATAGGGTTCCCAAAATAGCAACTTTAGAACCTGTTTTTCATCATTTCAATGCTCCCTTTAGCAACATGGTCTAAGCAGATTTTTAATCCAAAATTTCCAGCCTTAAACCATACTTTTCTTAGCCCAAATTTAGGGTATTAATACATGTTTAAAATCCAAATATTAGTTGCTTCCAAAACAGCAACTTTCATATACATCTTGGGTACCCTTTGCACCCCTCTTTGGACATCCCTTTGCATATCTTCAAAAAATCATATTTAGGGTAATCTTGTTTACCTATAATATGTTAAAACCTCATAATCACTTGTTTATATCCCATTATAAGTTAAATTACATAACAAAAACCTGAAATTTAACATTTATCTTGATTTATTCCTTAAGCTGTCCATAAAGTTGAATTCAGGCACACTGAATTCTCAAAATCTTGAATTAATATCAAATCAAGTAGTTTTGATCCGAAATTTCTATCATACCTCAATAACTATATGAATTAACAAAAATAAATATTTATAGCACAAAAAATTAATTATTTATATTTATTTTGGTATTTTTACCTTGCTGGACAGCAGCATCTATTTTCAGATAGTCCTAATCACGTTAATTATGGGGTATATTTATACCCATCAAAACCTAATTTTTATTTTTTTATTGTAATCTTAAATATTCATTATATCTCCTGTAATCTTTTTAGCCCAAATATATTTGTATTAAAATTATTAAAAATCATTTAGTGCAGCTGATCCTGCCACCTATTTAGTCCTGTCTAGGTTGATTTTCCCGAATTTTTAATTTGAACGTGATTATAATTTTAAGCTGAAAATTGGGTAGTTTCTTAATCACCTCATAATGAGTCTTTCCAAAAAATTTCATACTAAAACTAGGTTTTGCTCTCATATTTGCATCTCTTTTCAATACATATGCAAAACCCTCAATCAATACTTAATTACAGAATATTATTAATCTTTCTTTAGATGTTTATTATGATTCAAAATCATGATTCCAATATCAAGAAGAAAACTTGAAAATTGGAAGGCTTAACTCAACGGGTACTTACTCGATTTCGTCGATTCTTTGCCCCGAGCTTCCCGAACTTCTCCTTCCCCTTTTTTTTCTTCTTCTTTTCCTCCTCTTTTCTCCTCTTCCTTGCTGGGTTAGACGCGCCCTATCTGCTGCCTTTGGAGAAAATCTCCATTTTTCTCCCTTTTTCCTCTCTTTTCTCTCTCCTTCTCTCTCTCCTTCTCTCTTTCCTTCTCCCCCCTGCTGGGACGTGCAGCAGCTTGCTCTCCCTTTTTTTATTCCTTTTATAAGTCACTTTTTTTGGTGCTTAAGCAACCCCCTAGGGAATTTTTGTAAATTTCATTTTTACCTTTCCCAAATTGCCCTCTTTACTTTGCTCTTAAGTAATCTACTTTACTTGCTCTCCATGAAAGAAACTTCTCATGATAATTAGCTTAATTCCTTCCATTCATATCATGGATTTCAGAATTTTATTCCATCGTTTCAAATTTCATCTCAAACCGACGTTTCTAACTCAAGTTATGACCACTTAAATTTATCTTTTGGATTTGGGATAAAAATAATTAATTATCACCCTAATCCCATCATGATTCCCTTAATCCAATCTATTCATAAGATTGGGCCCACCATCATGAGCTTACCTTTCAAATTTCATCAAAATCCGCCTTGTATGCGTCAAGTTATGAATTTTCTATCATTTTTCATCTTAATTCCATAATTACACTTTAATCTCCATAAATTAAATCATTGTAATTAACATGATTACTCATGACACCTTTTCACCTTTAAATCATCATTAAGCCCCTCGGGTCATACCGACTCACTTTGGGCTCCGACGATTAAATTTTTAATCACCATTCCTAATTAAACCCTAATTCCAAAATATCATTAAATCATAAAATCATCCATAAATCATTCAAAATTTATTTAATCACATATAAATTAAATATATATGTTCAAAGCATACCATTGAGTCCCACATAGGTTGGGGTTTCACAAGAGAAGAGGAATTCAAGTTAGCAAAGTGGAGTTCAAGTTGGCACCAATTCATTTAAGCATACCCCATGATTTGAGTTCCTTAATTCTATGTTTTTCACCTCAACTTATGAGTTAAGAATTTGATTCATATTGAACTCTTAAAGTATGATTCATGATACCCTTAATTAAGGTATTGATTAAGGATTGAATGAAAAGAATGAAAGCATGGGTTCAAGAGAATGAAAATGGTGATTAGAGTTGAATATGGATTGATAATCATGGCTGAAATTTTCTTAAACCCCATCTGACGTTGTTGTTTTGATGTTTAATTATGATTACATGATGATTCATGATGAGATGAATTATATATGTTGATTTGGGCTTAAGTTATGAATTTTAGAAAGAATGAGAATTAGGGTTATACATATGACCCGATTTCCATGATTTTATGTTAAAAATGATGTATGAATTAGCCCAAATGATTTATGGCTGATTAAGGGGGTGAAATACTCTAAACCTTGGGTACTTTGGAGGTTTCAAAATGGGTTAGAAAGGATTGCCCTAAATCTGATTTTTAGGGGCATACATGTGGACGTCCAAAATGGTGTAAGAAGGGTACCCTATATGCATGTGAAGTTGCTCTTATGCAAGAAAATGAATTTCGGATTTTAAATATATATTAATACCCTAAATTTGGGTTAAGAAAAGTATGATTAATTGCTGAAATTTATGGATTAGAAAACTATTTTGATTTAAGTGTCGAAAGAGGTATTGAAATGATGAAAAATGGGTCCCAAAATTGCTGTTTTGAAACCCTAAGATGAATGGATTAAAATTCTGAAATCAAACCCTAAATTAAATGTTAATTAAGGAGTTTAATTATGCTGATTAAAGACACAAGTTGCTATGTTGAAAATTTTTAAGAAGCACATGAATTATGTGATGAGAAATGGACATGTATGGAGAGATAGGCATGAGAAAATGATAAATGATTTACGAGGATTGTTAAAATGCAAAAATGCATGAAAACATGATGAAAAACGTGGATTAAGGTTGTGAAACCCAGCCTTCTCAGGCAATATACGTGTTGTAAACCCTAGATTTTTGTAATAATTTTTATGATAAATAAAAATTCATGAATCATATTGGTAGATATGTGTATTGGAAATAAAAATAATGTAATTAAGAAATTAACCCATGTGAATAGTACACATGAATAGTGCACGTGAATAGTAACCGAAGATTAAGACACATGATTAAGAGTTAATCACTTGGATTAACTTAATCACAAAAAGACAAAAAGGAGATTTAATCACTACAGGACGAAATAGCAATTCTTTTTGATATTTTAATACAATTTTGGATTTTAGTGAAAAGTTAAAGAAAAATTCATAATTTGCAATCCGGGCATCGGATTTAGATGAAATTTTTTATTGATGGATAAAAATCCATGATGGACATATTGAATGATTTAAGATGTGATGAAAATCACAAATAAAAGGTCAAGATGAAACGTCAAAAGGAGATCAAAAGTAGTTTAACTTTTCATTAATTTTACTTTTGACTTTTTATTAAAATTAAATAATTAAAAATAAAAAAATTAAATGAAAAGCAGCAATAGAAAACCCTAGATTTTTGTAATAATTTTTATGATAAATAAAAATTCATGAATTATATTGGTAGATATGAGTATTGGAAATAAAAATAATGTAATTAAGAAATTAACCAATGTGAATAGTACACATGAATAGTGCATGTGAATAGTAACTAAAGATTAAGACAAGTGATTAAGAGTTAATCACTTGGATTAACTTAATCACAAAAAGACAAAAAGGAGATTCAATCACTACAGGACAAAATAGCAATTCTTTTTTATATTTTAATACAATTTTGGATTTTAGTGAAAAGTTAAAGAAAAATTCATAATTTGCAATCCGGGCATCGGATTTAGATTAAATTTTTTATTGATGGATAAAAATCTATGATGGACATAATGAATGATTTAAGATGTGATCAAAATCACAAATAAAAGGTCAAGATGAAACGTCAAAAGGAGATCAAAAAGTAGCTTAACTTTTCATTAATTTTACTTTTGACTTTTTATTAAAATTAAATAACTAAAAATAAAAAAATTAAATGAAAAGCAGCAATGGCAGGGCCGTGAGCAGGGGGTGGTTGAGATTTTGACCAAAATCAATGGTCCATATTCATCATCATCAAAAATCAAGGGCTAGGATTAAATTAGCTTAAATTAATTAATTTTAATAATAATAAATAATAAATAAAACTAGGGCTGCCATAGGGGGGCTGAGCTGCTGTAGGGTGGGCTGCACATGGCTTCATGCACCTTTTTGAAGTTAGACAAAAATCTATTCACAATTTAATACCTTGAGCAAGGGGGTAAAATCTAATTTCATGAAAAATCAAACCCTATAAATAGGGCCAAGGGGTGGACGTCCAAATGCACATTCATCGCAGCTCCACTTGAGCAATTCCCCCAAACCCCCCACATGTCCAAGGAAAGAAGAGGAGAAAGTGTGAGAGAGAAAGTGTGAGAAAAAAAGGGATATCTCCACTTCGGGTAAGTGAATTCTATCCAAATTTCTTTTAGATGTTAAGTAGGGTAAAATCATTCTTAGATAATACCTAAGCATGAGAATATAAGTATAGTTATAATGCTTAATTGGAATTATGCCAAAACATCAAAAATTTGGAGCCAAGATAGAGCATTCGGGAAGATAGCATATGATATGTGTAAATAATGCTCCAAATTTGATAAATGATGATTTGAGAAGAATGATTATAATAAATATGATGTTGGAATGATGATATATTAATCTCATAATTTTTGGAATTAAGGATTATGCTTAAGTGAAATTATGTTGATTTTTAGTATATGGAGAAAATGATTTATTTAGCCAAGTTAATGATAGTAAATTCAAAATTTGTGAATTTTTCCATGATATACTAAACATAAGCTATGTCATGGTATTTTTTATTTTTGAAAAAAATGTCAATTTTTGGAACCCCTGAACAGTAACCAACACGTTGTGAACAGAAACCTCTGATTAATAGTGTTTTGCTACAGTAAACTGCTACAGTAATTATGAACAGTAAACAGCATGATTTTGGAGAAAATTGGAGATTAATATTTAAATATAAGGATGAAATTTTTGAAGAACCTATGGATAGAAAAATCCATATAAAGAGTTAATGCCCAAATATTATAAAGCATGCATGAGAAGCAGCTTGAACAGAATAAATGAAATATCCTTTTTCATTGAATAGGAAAAGGAAAAGAAAAAGTCGAGGACACCAACTGAAAAGGTAAGCAAATTATATATTTTGCAAATTATTTCCAAAATGCTTGAAATTGTTTGTAAATTGCTTTATGAAATTTATTTAATGTTGTCCATACCTATAACTGCTTTACATGAACTGAAGTACATTTGTTAAATTATTTATTAAATTCTTTCATAAATTTATTTATAATTTACAAATATCATGTCGGCATGTGTATGTAAATGAGCATGTGCACGAGGAATAGGCTATAGTTGAGGTAGTAAGTGGACCGGATGTTCCCCTCGCTATTGCCAAGTCGCTTATATAGGCCCAGGCTGGCGGCGACCTCCCTGAGATGGGAGCATGTATGGGATGGACGCCTAGCTAGTGTCGCATCTAAAGGAATGTCACGTATGCTATGAATGCATTGCATTTGCATTTTACGAATGCATGAAAGATTGAAAATTATGTATGGCTTGCTTACTGAGTATTATTACTCACCCATGCTTTTTCAACAACAAACGGGAAATGATGATGAAGACAACATGCAAAATGATATGTAATTTTTGATATAAATGTTGTATATGTAAATTTTTATGTAAAGACAATGATGAAAATTTTGAGATGGGAAAAAATATCTTTTGAACGATGATGTTGATGAATAGATTTTGATTTTAACTATGATATGTGAAATATATTTTAAGTAGGATGAATGGTGACAATTTTCCATGTATTGATGTTATATATAAAAAAATCCTGCCATGTGATCAGGGCAACAATCCTGAGTCACATTTACCAATAAAAAATGGTCCCGGAGGAAAGCTTCTTGGCACCCCGGTTTGGGGCGCCACAGAAGTTGGTATTAGAGCATGGATTGGTAAATAGGCAGAAAAGGAAAGAAATGATCAAGCTAGTATGGCGCCCCAAAACCGAGCGTCACATCCTGAGCCTTACCTCAGGATCGTTATTGATTGGTAAACATGATCAGGATTGTTGCCCTTTCACACGACGGGTTTTAATGGATATTTTTCCGATTAAATATATTTTCAAAAGAGTTTAATCCCTCATATTCCCATTTCAAGAATAACTAGGTCATTTTCATCTAATCATCACATAACGAAGCATGCTGATCAAAAACATTTCATCAATTACATAAATCAGATGTCACTGCATGTATTAACCATAGTCATCAACAAAAATTATTCAAATAGTTACATCCATTCAACATGATTATTCCTCATAACATAAGAGTTCTAAATTTTTCCATTGTTTTATCAAGCTTGCACTTGCTCCTTCGCCATTTCCTTTCTTTCACCTGTCTTTGGGTTTGAAAAACAAAATCATTAGTCGAAACTCAATAAGCAAGCTATTTATATTTTATAGGCAAATCATTTCAGGCAACATTTTGCATTTAAAATCATCTTAGAAAGCAACTTATACCTTTCCAAAAGGTATATCTTGAAAACATAAAATCATGTACTCGTCACGAGTACAATATGCATAATGCCATGAAAAACCATGAACATATTTATCATATCTCCCATAGGATGGAAGCTAGTCAGGCGACCATCCGTCCACGTCGTCTCCTATTTCAGAGAGGGCATCGCCGGCCTTGGGCCTATTTTAGCGACTTGGCCACACCAAGGGGGGACAATCGGTCCGCTTACACCCTTCAAGTGGACCTAGTACAACATGAACTTTTCATAAACCCATCTTTAACATGCTAGCATGATTTTCATTTAGAAACTTGGAATCACAACATTTTTCATAGTATTTATCAAAGGAAATTTCATAAAGTCACATTGAAGTAAAAGCATCATTTTAACACAATTTTAACTAAAGAGTGGCCATCCTTAAATACCTCTAAAGTATTTTCAATATTTATATCAAACAGTTAGTACAAAAATCACATTTATTCAAAGCAATTTAGGAAAGCAAAAATCATTTAGAAAATCTTCTATCTTACCTGTGTTCCTTAGCTTTCCGACTCAGCCTTTTCTTTGCCTTTGCCTACAGGAGAATAATATAAATTTTCATATATTTCTTTTACTTGTATTCCATTTAGTTTTCCAACCCATTTCCATTAATATATATCATTCATTTGACCTCTCAAGTCATTATGCAAACACTTAGCAAATACTTGCACATTTCAACGATTCATACACAACATATTCAATCCCATAAGTTGGGTAACCATTCAAGTATATAATAATCATCCAATAATTATTATTCATAGGTTCATTAACGTCTATTTTTCATTTTTCACAATACACCCATCGGTGCCCGTTCTAGCACACGTTATCGCCTTAGGCTTCATAAATCAATTTCAAAATTTGAAATTACATCATGAAATTCTAAAAAGATGTATAATCATTAAATTCATCATATTTTCACACATTTTTGCACATAATCACATTCCATACATCATTCATTACTTATGCACATTTATCCTTTCACATATGCCCATTTGGCAACACATACATGTTATATTTCGTAAAATTTTCTAAATCAGAAACTTGGTCACTAATTCAGCATGATAATTACCCTTAATTATCACTTTATTTAGGGTATTTTTATGGGATTTCAATCCACTAATCATAAGTTCCCAAAACAGCAACTTTGGAACCCATTTTTCACACGTTTAACGTGTCTTTTGACACATAACCCTAAGCAGTTTAATAAATCCGAATTTTCAGCAATTAACCCTACTTTTCTTAATCCAAATTTAGGGTATTAATACATGTTTAACATTCATAAATTAATACCCTTCAAAACAGCAAGTTATTTACCCATTTCGGGTCCCGTTTCCACTCCATTTAGACATCGTTTCATAAATCCATAAAAATCAGATTTTGAGCTTATTTTCCGAAATCCTTTTGGGCATCAATAATACCCTAAACCTAGGATATTTTACCCTACATAGCATTCAAAAATCATGCAAACCCATTTCCATAGCATTTTTAACCTAAAAATGAAGAATTCGGGTCGTAAACGTCACTTTGCTTTCCATATTTTCTAAAATTCATGATTTAAGCTCGAATCAACATATGATTTGCATTAATACATGATTCATAACCTAATCATATCATTCATTCAAAACAAAAACTTGACATGAGAATTCAAGATTTAACAAGTTGAGTTTTCCACCGAATACACATTCTAAACTTCATTTTCAACATCCAAAACATGGAAATTCATTGATAAATCTTAATACCAATCCCATATTCAATCAAAGGCATGTTGAATAATCATTTATGAATTCTTTTAGCATCCATTTCATATTCAAATTTTGGAGTTTAAAACTCAAGTTAAACAACTCAAAACAACACATACACTTACTTTGTTTATGTACTCCAAACCTTAAACACTTGGAGATGGATTTTCCTCCTCAAATTCTCTTCTTTTTTCCTTGTTTTCCTTCCTTCTTTGCTGGCCAAAAATGGACGTGAGCTGCTGTTGTGCTTGAGATGGAATTCCAACAGTTAGAAAATTTGTGCAAAGTCCATTCCATGTGAACGTGCAACCCATTTTATAATGTTGGATTAATCCAACTGTGGGCCCCACTTTTTGCTGCATTTTCCACATCATTCAATTCTTGGTTATCCTCTTCATGTGCTGGCTATTTTACAGCTAAGAAAAATGCATTTTACCATTTTTAAAAATCTAAAAATCTGCTTCCATCTTGACCGTCCAGCTGCCTCCACCATCACGTCCGTTGCTGCCCTTATTTTCCAGCAATTTTTTTCATTTTTTATTAATCTCCATTTAAGGGTAATTAATACACTTAATTAAACTTTAATTCATGCATTAATTTGGCATTAATAATTTAGCATAAATTGCAGCAATCACACTTAGCATTACACATCATTTACCCCTCAAGCTGTCCACGTTTTTTCCTCTCCATGGCAGTTGCATTTTATAATTTCTTTTGCAGGGAATTTGTTTGATTGAATGCATATTCTTATGGCCCTACATGTCAGCTATATGTGGCCATATTTTATAAAATAAACAAAAAATATGCAGCAATACAGCCCATGGACGTTCCCCTCTTGCCATCTTGCCTATGCCCATTTTGAGCATGTTGTGGCTTCATCATGGTGGACATTTATTGCTGGATAATTCTTGCATTTTCATGTTTTATAATATTACATAAAATACCCTCAAAATATGCAGCATTTGACACCTCATTTTCCATTAAAATCATGCAATTATTTCATGTACTCAAGCATTAAATGAATGGTACTTTTGAGGTGTTAAAGTCAAGCATGCTCACCTTTTTCATTACAGGTATTTTTCCAACATTTTAAGCTTAATCCAAACCTTCCAAAATAAGCATCTCATAATTTCATTCAACCGTTTCAAATTTCATCTCAATCCGATTTTTCTAACTCCCGTTATAGTCGTTTAAAGTTAACGGTTGAAATCGAGATGTGATCAATAAATCATTATACTCATTTCATCAAGAATTTTCATAACAAAATAATTCCATAATACCAAGCCCAACATCATCAACTACCATTTCAAATTTCACTTGAATCCACCTTACGGGCGTTGAGTTATGAATTTTCTAATAATTTTCCATTAAACTTGTCAATTATCATTTAAATTCCCATAATTCATATTCAATAATGGAAAATGATTATCCATGATGTATTTTCACATTTAAATCAACAATAATTTACTCTAATCCCATTGTCTCATTTTAGCTCAAAATGATCAATCACATCATTATTGCTAATCCTTAACCCTAATTGCAGTAATTAGCAAAATCACATAAATCATTCATAATTCAATAATTCACATATAAATGTCATATACATGATCAATGCTTACATATGGGTTCTATATAGGTTGGGTTTCACAATCCTCCCCCTTATAACAGGTTTCGTCCCGAAACCGTCTATTCTTTAAATAGTTGGGGGTATTTCCATTCCACTTCTTCTTTTAACTCCCAAGTGGCTTCATTTTCAAAATACCGGTTCCATTGTACCTTCACATACTCTATTTTTCGATTCCGAAGCTTTTGTACCTTTTGATCCAAGATTCTCACTGGCCTTTCTTCATAATTTAGATAACCTTGAATCGGTAGATTTTCAACCACTAATATATGTGTTGGGTCCGGAACATACTTCCTAAGCATCGATATATGGAATACATTGTGAACTAGGTCTAACGCCGTGTGAAACCCTAACCCAAGTAAGCCATATGTATGCATTGAACATGTATTTGATGATTATTTATGAATCATGGAATTATGAAGGTATTTTATGACTTTTGCTAATTATGGCAATTAGGGTTATGGGTTAGCATTAATGATGTGATTAAGCATTTTGAGCCTAAATGAGATAATGAGTTTAGAATGAATTATTTGTGATTTAAGTGTGCAATTATATCATAAAAATCATTTTTCATGATTTAAAATGAATTATGGAAATAAAGATGGAAATTGACAAGTGTGAAGAAAAATACTAGAAAATTCATAACTCAACGCCCGTAAGGCGGATTCAAGTGAAATTTGAAATGAAGAATGTTAATATTAGGCTTGGTATTATGGAATGAAAATATTATGAAAATTCTTGATGAAATGAGAATTTTGAATTTTTTTTAAGTATATGTTCATTTCAACCGTTAACTTTAAACGGCTATATCGGGAGCTACAAAACTCGGATTGAGCTGAAATTTGAAACGGTTGAATGAAATTATGAGATGTTTATGTTGAATGGATTGGATTAAGGGAATCATGATGTGATTAGGGTGATAATTAATTATTTTTATTCCCAAATCCAAAAGATATATTCAAGTGGTCATAACTCGACGTAGAAACGTCGGATTGAGATGAAATTTGAAACGATAGAATAAAATTATGAAATATATGAGATGAATGGAATGGATTAAGATAATTATCATGAGAAATGGCTTTCTTGGAGAGCAAGTAACAAGTTGCTTAAGGGCTAAGTAAAGAAGGACAATTGGACGGTCAAATATGATGCAGTTTTTGACTTTTGAAAAATGGTGAAAATGTATTTTACTTGGTCCATATTAATCCACCTCATAAGGTAGATAGAGGAGCATTGAATGAGTGTGGAAATACAGCAACAAGTGGGGCCCACAAAGCTGGAAAATCCAGCTACACAAGGGTGATCGTGCATGTGGGGAGAGAGAGAGAGAGAGGGTTCTTGGAAATTTCCAAGGGCTGGAAATTCCTCCCCCAAGCAACAGCAGCTCACGTCCCCAAATTGGCCAGCAAGGAGGAAGGAAAACCAAGGGAAAATAAGGGGGAAAAGGAGAGATTTCTCATTTGCTCAAGTAAGTATATGATTATTTGATTTTTATGCATCAAATCTGTAAAGCAAATGATGCTGAAAAATAAATTATGTTCGGAACAGTAAATGGATTATTTTTGGCATGAAATTTTTTTATAAAAATCCTTATGATATTATTAACGAAATACCCAATTTTCAGCTTAAAATGATATGTATGCTGGAAATTAAAAATCTGTGAATATTAGCCCAAACAGGGTAAAACGGGTTACAGGATCAGCTGTAGAAAAGGATTTTTAATAAATTTTGCTACAACGTTTTTCGGGCTGGAAAGTTTACAGGATATATAAGACATATTGGGGATAACATAAAAAAATTAAAAATGAGGTTTTGATGGGTGTAAACAGACCCCATAAATAACGTCATTCAGGCTGACTGGAAATGGAGTTTACTGTTCATCAAGGTAAAAATCCCCAAATAAATATGTAATGTTAATATTTCATTCTGAAACTTTCATGAAAGTTAATTTATGAAGTTATTAAGTTATGGTAGAAATTTCAGATCAAAAATACTTTATTTGATATTAATTCAAGATTTTAATATTTCAGCACGCCTGATTTCAGCATATGTGGTTAGTTTGAGAAAGAAATTAAAAAGAAATATGAAACATATGTATAACTGATCCAAATTTATTTATGTGTTAAATTATTAAATATGGATCAAGAAAAGTGAGATTATATGCTGAAATTTCGGATTTATATAATGACCTAAGGTTATGTGTCAAAGGACACGTTAAACGGGTTAAAAGTGGGTTCCAAACTAACTGTTTTGGAAACCTATGAAAAATGGATTTAAACCTCATAAAAATACCTTAAGTAAAGTGGTATTAAAGGGTAATTAACCTGCTGGAAAATGGGTTAAATTTCTGAGTTAAGAAATTTTAAGAAATGCATCATGTTTAAGTGCTAAATGAGCTTATGTGAAGGGATAATGATAAACGGGTGATGAATGATTTATGAAAAATGATTTTATGCAAAAATGCATGAAAATGAGATGAATTCCATGTTTATGGATCTGTTTGGAATGACATGTTATTAATCCAAAAGTTTGGATTTGAATTATGAAGTTTAGGCCATGCTATGTACGTAGAAGAATCACCCGTATGTGTATTTTTGGAAAAAATGGGAAAAATTGCAAAGTAAGCTTAATAAAGCTATGAATGATGCATATGGAATGAATTTTTATGATATTGGAATGAATACCCTAATTTTAGGGTTATGTGCATGTTATATGTATAAGCTATGATGTGTGATAGTCAAATGTGTGAAAACGGTGTTAATATATGCAAATTAAGCCATATATGTGTATGATGAATTATGAAGGATATATGCTAATGAAAATGGGTTGGAAAACTAAATGGAATGCAATGACAAGAAATGTATGAAAAACCATATTATGTTCATGTAGGCAAGGAAAAGAATGGAAGGAAAAAGGATTATGGCGATCTCAGGTAAGCAAGCAAACTTTCTAAAATGCATTTTCTTTCTATGTGATTGATATGATTGAATTGCCTATGTTTATGTTTTTACGAATGGGCAAGCACAAGTTTTGAATATGTCGGCTTTAATGCAAAGCCATAAGTTTTGAAAAATGATGACTTTAATAAAAGTCTCAAGGTTTGCTTCATGGGAAGCAAGCGACACTTCTTAAGATAAATAACTTATCCTAAGTGTTGCCAAGGATGGGAATGCTTCATGCTAATGGAATTGAGAAATTTTGCTTATGAGTAAGCAAGTTCTCCATGTTAATATTGTTTTAAGGATTTCATGTTTGATATCGATGGTTTTAAGAATTTGCTTTTGAGGAAGCAAGTTCTATATGATATGGTTCAACAGCGTTTTATAAGAAAATGGGAATTTTACCCTTTTTCACAAAATATGTTTGGTAAATGAGTTTTGAGTTATTTCTACAATAACTTGTGATAAACAATGATGAAAAAGATTTGTTTTACTAGGTCAAGATAATTAAATAATAAATTATGTTTTGGACATAGTCCATATGTTTTGAAATGATGTTTGAAAAGTTTTGGTTTCCTTTAAAAAAGGAAATCTATGTTGAAAATGTTGGAAAAAAATGTTTCTACGGATGTGTTGAAAGGGATTTATGGATGACCAACCTCCTATGGTTGATTTCATAAAATGGTTTAATTTCAGGTTGCTTGATGGCATGCAAAAGACTATGCAATTTTTCTCTATGTGAAAATGATTGATATGTGGACAATTATTAAATTTTTAGGTGAAGGACAAGGGGATGGCGTAATTGCATAACTTTTGTAAACAAAAGGTCCTGAAATAGAAACCAAGAAAATATTAGAGAAAAATATGTTTTATTTATGAAAATCCAAAGGATTTGAAATTCTTTTGATTAAAAGGATTTTAAGATGTATGGGTTCTCAAAGGTTTCAAATGTTTATCAAAATACTTTACTCAAAACGTTTTTGAAAGAATTTAAGGAAGGTCATCCTAAAACTGGATTTCAAATAACAACTTGTTAAAGTGGGTGCGCTCGCTTACGAGTTGACACAGACTGCGGTCTGTGATGTGTTTTTGAAAATAATTGTAAAATATAGACTTCGGTCTAAGATTTTGTGCATATGGATGCAGGCTGTGGTCTGTGATCCTGGTTTAAAAGAACATGGGCTGCGGTCTGTGGTTCTTCAAACCAAAACGGACTGCGGTTCGTCAAGATAACGTACGGTGCACCGGTACAAGGAATAGGCTCGTTGTAGAGCACGGTTGGGATGACCGGGGCCCACTCTACATAAGGCCAAGTCGCGAAGGGATGGCAGGAGTGCCAGCGGCGCCCTCCCTGAGATGGGAGCAGGATAAGTGAACAGCCGCCTGGCTAGCGTGTTGTTAAGGATTCTCTTCCAAAAGGTAGCATGATCACTTGCTAAGTGTCACTACTGGATGGAGAGAAATGCATTTGCTTATGTTTTATTTCTGAAAAGCCCAAAGATTGGGTTATGAAAATATGATTTTATGAAAGTATCCTAAAGGGATTTTTATGAAATGGTTACCCTAAAAGAAAGGGGGTTTTACACAAAAGTGTAAATAACAAGAATTAAAGGAAATGTTTTTATGCAAATGCATTCATGAAAATGGTTTTCCTTGTTTGCTATAAACAAGCCCCAAGACGGGGAATTATGAAAAGGATTTATGTTCATTTGTAAGAGAGCCTAAATAAAGAATGTTTTTGGACATAAGAATGTCCTTTGCCGAGAAAGGCTTATGTGATTGATGTTTAATGACATATGAATGTCCATTGCCAATAAGGTTATGTAAATGATGTTTTGAGACATGAAATGTCTCTTGATTTTATGATGGCTTATGTGAATGATGTTTTGAGACATGAAATGTCTCTTGATTTTATGATGGCTTATGTGAATGATGTTTTGAGACATGAAATGTCTCTTGGCTAAAGGATTTTATGAGGGCTTATGTTAATGATGTTTTGAGACATAAAATGTCTCTTGGCTAAGGAATTTTATGATGGTTTATGTTAATGATGTTTTGAGACATGAGATGTCTCCGTTGCCTAAGTATTTATGTTGTTTTAGACGGAAAATGTCCACTAGCAACCGAATGATTTCATATATTGGCTATGAACATTAAAAATGTTCATATAAGATTAATGGAAACTCATCATTAAAGGTAAAATGTATATGTTTTGCCTAAACAAGCCCAGGCGCGGCTTGTAAATGATTTTAAGAATGAATGCTTTATGAAAGCATTCAAGGACTTGAAATTGTCTTTATAATAAAAGATTTCATGATGGTATTTTAGGACATATGCATGTCCTCAGGAACAAGGTATTCCCAATGTTTATGAAAAAGGTTTTCAAGAAGCCTTGCCCTAAAATGCTTGCTTACTGAGTTGTCACTCACGTTTTGTTTTCTAAACCCTTAGACAGGTACCGAGGAAACTCAGAAGGTTGCAAACCTCAGACATGGAGGAAGGTACATGATAATAGCCTTGAAGGCTATGAGGAATGGAAGAGCATAAATATGTTAAGGTAAGCTAATGTGTATGTGAACTTAATGAGAATATTAAGTTCTATAAATGATTCAATGGTTGAATGTATGGATGTATGAATGTAAATTATGATGTCTAAGTTAAGGAAACTTTCACTGCAGAAAGGCATGAGAAGATACTATGTGTTTATGTATATCCGAACTTAGCTAGAGTTCTAAGTTCCATGTGAATTAATGACTGAATGTATGAAAGTATGATTTATACAGTGATTCAGTGTATAATGATCGGCGGCATGTAAACATGCTATGAATGAAATGATGAATTTTATTACAAGTGAAATGTCACAATGTGTGATGATTGTCATGTCAAGATTATGAATGATGACAGATGAATAATTGAAAAAAAAAAATTGGACGTATTCCAATTAAGAACCCGCCGCGTGATCAGGGCAACAATCCTGAGTCACATTTACCAATCGATAGATCTTGAGGTAAGGAAGTGACGTCTCGGTTGGGGGCGCCACACGCCGGGGGTAAGGCTACTCGATAGGCTAATTTTCCAACCTTCTCCAAAACCTCAAATGGTCCAATATACCTGGGATTTAGCTTTCCCCTTTTTCCAAACCTCGTAACTCCCTTGAATGGCGTGACCTTTATAAACACATGTTCGCCAACTTGGATGTTCAAATCCCTTTTCTTGCAGTCTGTGTAACTCTTTTGTCGACTTTAGGTGTGGCACCCCGAACCAAAGCGTCCACATAGTCCTTACTCCAAGATCTTGTCGATTGGTAAACGTGAATCAGGATTGTTGCACTGATCACGCGGCGGGTTCTTAATTGGATCTCGTTCAATTTTCTTTTTTTCTTTTTCTTTTCTTTCATGACATAAACATATACTCATCATCATTCATGATGGACTTATCCATAACATCATAAATCATCAACTTCTCATATTATTCATAACTTCATAATTTCATACAATCTATGTCCTTTCTCATCATATCCCATTAGGGAATCTGTTCATACAAAAATCTACTAACCTTTGTAGATTCTTCTTTTCCTTTAGAAACTCGTGCCCTTCATTTCTTGTCTTTCTCTACACCTGTCTGAGGTTGGGAAAACAAAACATGAGTCGAAACTCAATAAGCAAGCATTTTTCATTTTAAATGCTTTCCTCTCCATTTGGTAGAAGACACTTACCAAGTGATCAACTACCAATGGAATAGAAACCTTTTCGTAAACCATATTTCGAAACCTTTCATAAACCATTCATGTAAATCATTCGTAAATGCATTTCTCTCCATTCGATAGGAGACACTTAGCAAGTGATCAACTATCAATGGAATAGAAACCTTTTCATAAACATTGGATGTGCAAATGCTTCCTTTCCACTCCTGACATAAACCTTCGTGTGCGGGTACGCTAGCTCATGGAACATCTCACATAACATGGTCCAATACGCCGGCTGTCTCCGACTTGGCCTCATCAAGAGGAACCTCTCTTCCTCTTGATGCCTACATGGTTCCTACATGCATGACTCTTGATTTTTCAGGCATTATATACCTCTTACACCAGGTGACTTGTCATTCTCATGTAGAGGATTATTTGCATCATCCCTTAAAAATATCTTTTCAAATCCATGTGTGCAAATACTTTCTTTAAATTCCTGACATAAACTTTCGTGTGTGGGTACACTAGCCCAGAGAACATCTCACATAGCATGGTCCAATACGCCGGCTGTCTCCGACTTGGCCTCATCAAGGGGAACCTCTCTTCCTCTTGACGCCTACATGGTTCCTACATGCATGACTCTTGATTTTCCAGGCATTATATACCTCTTACACTAGGTAACTTGTCATTCTCATGTAGAGAATTATTTGCACCATTCATTTAAAAACATCATTTCAAATACATGCTTTTCTTTTCAATCCATGTATGAAAATGCAATGCATTTCATTCACACATAACATTCCTTTGCCTCCACCTCTAGGGAGGACGCCGTCGGCACACAGCCCATATGACTCGGCAATAGTGAAGGGGGACCCTCTGATCCACTTTCTACCTCCACCATAGCCTCTTCCTTATACATCATACATGTGCACATGTCCATGAACATCACATGATATCAATATGCCGGCATGACTTTCCATAAAAACTTATAAACATTAACAATATCAAAACATTATAGGAATGGCCACCCTTAAACACATTTCATAAATACTTGGGAATAAAATCACATTTTCAAAAGGGTTTGTTTGCTTACAATGAAAAAATAAAATCACATTTTAAAAAGCTTGCTTGCTTACAAATCATCATTTTCAAAAGGATTGCTTGCTTACAAATCATCATTTTCAAAAGGATTGCTTGCTTACAGTGAAACAATAAAATCACATTTTAAAAGAAGTTTGCTTGCTTACAATGAAGCAATAAAATCACATTTTAAAAAATGTTCGCTTGCTTACCTCCTCAGTCTGTGTCCTCCACCATTTCCTTTCCTTTTCCTATATAAGAAAAAATGATATTTTATCTATATCATATCATGTCTTAGTGTACTTCCCATGCGTGCTTTATAATTATCCATTACCTCATTTCCATAGAGGTTAATAGTATAAAGATACTTAGTCATTACTCATTTATATGGATTTTTATCCATAAATCCTTTGAAAATTTCATCCATATATCCTCATAAAATATAAAAATAAATCTCAACTTTTTCCCAAAATCACGCAGTTTACTGTTCATGGTACTGTATCAATTACTGTAGCAATTAATGTTCATCCAAGGTTACTGTTCACAGAGACGTGGTTACTGTTCATGGGTTCCAAAAATTGATATTTTTTCCAAAAATAAAAAATACCATGACATACCTTATGTCTAGTATATCATAGGACATTTCATACATTTTGATTTTATCATCATTTACTCGATGAAAAAAATCATTTTTTCCATCTACTAAAAATCATCATAAATTCACTTAAGCATAATCCTTAATTCCAAAAATTATGAAATTAATATATCATCATTCCAACATCATATTTATCATATTCATATATCCCAAATCATCATTTATCAATTTTGGATCATTATTTTCACATATCATATGCTATCTTCCCGAATGCTCCATCTTTGCTCCAAATTTTCGATGTTTCGGCATGATTCTAATTAAGCATTATAAATTTACTTATTTTCTCATGATTAGGCATTATCTAAGCATGGTTTTACCTTACTTAACACCCAAAAAAAATTTGGGAAGAATCCCCTTACCTGAAGTAGAAAATCTCTCCTCCAACTTGCCCTTTCTCTCTCTAACTTTCTCTCCTTTTCTCTCTAAGGCCAAAAATGAATTTTTGGGGTTGGAAATGCTCAATGGAGCTGGAATGGGTGTGCCTTGGTCGTTCACCATGCTCCCCTATTTATAGTGTTGCATTTTTCACATATTTACAATTTACCCCCTTGCTCAAGGTATTTAATTCTAAATATTTTTTCCCAAATCCCATGAAATATTTTGAGCCTTGTGCAGCCACCCTAATCAGAAGATCCTGCCCCCTAGCTAGCCCCTATTTATTTATGATTTTTTATTTATTAAAATTAATTATTTTAAAGCTAATTCATCTCAATCGTTGATTTTTGATAAGATTGATTTTGGGCCATTGGATTTGGTCCCAAAAGTCCAAGCTCCAGCAGCCATAGCAGCTTTTCATTAATTATTTATCCATTTAATTAATTAAAATTAATCCAAAGTCAAATGCTAATTAATGAAAAAGTGAAGCTACTTTTTGATCTTCAAATGACGTTTAATCTTGACCCTTAATTCATGATTTTTGATCAATCTTGGACCACTCATCATGTTCACCATCATATTTTGGTCATCCATAAAAAATTTCATCTCAATCCGATGTCCGGATTGCAAGATATGAATTTTTCTTTATTTTCTCTTAAAAATCCACTAAAATCCGAAAATACTAAATAAATCAAAAAGTGGCTATTTTGTCCTTTTGTGGGAAGCTTTCTTTTTTTGTCTTTTTGTGATTAAGTTAATCCAAAGTGATTAACTTAACATATTTCTTAATCCCACATTTATATCCGAATTTCATAATTAATTATTTCAACATCTATTCCCACACAATTTCATATTTCATGAATATATATTTTATTAATATATTATCTAGGGTTTACAACCCTAGGATTTCATGCATGTATCTAAGATCGGGGTTTCACATTAGGCTATGAGTATACACTGGCGAATAGTTCGTACCTTGTCAGCCATTTGTTGAGATAAGTCTGGGGCTAACCTTTTCTCTCCAACTTCAACGGTGTTCGACATCGCCAACCATACAGTGCTTCAAATGGAGCCATTTGAATGCTAGCTTCATAGCTATTGTTGTATGCGAATTCCGCAATCGAGATATACTCATCCCATGATCCTCCAAACTCAAGGTACACATACGGAGCATGTCTTTAATGATTTGGTTCAACCGCTTCGTTTGTCCATCAATTTGAGGATGAAAGGTTGTACTGAACTTAAGTTGGGTGCCTAAGATTTCGTGTAAGCTTTTCCAAAACCTTGACGTGAATGTCACATCTCGATCCGAGATAATCGACTTTGGCACTCCATGGAATCGTACGACCACCTTATAGTATACCCTAGCTAGCCTTTCTACTGTATAGGTCCTTCTTATAGGTAGGAAGTGCGCAACTTTCGATAACCTATCAACAATTACCCATATAGAATCATTTTCCGCTTGGGTCTTAGGTAATCCTTCAATGAAGTCCATTGTGATGTCATCCCACTTCCATTCAGGAATTTCTAAGGACTGTAGCTTACCAGGCACTCTTTGGTGATCCGCTTTCACCCGTTGGCAAGTTAAACATTTAGCCACATATTCAGCGATCTCTCTTTTTATATTATTCCACCAATATGCTTTCTTGAGATCTTGATATATTTTAGTACTCCCTTGGTGAATAGAAAACGACGAAAAATGTGCCTCCTTAAGAATTTGTTCCTTCAACACAGCTATATTAGGTATGCAAAGGCAACCCTTGTACCTATACATACTTTGCTCATCAATAGAAAATTCAGCCAACCCCTTTTTCTTCATTTTCTCGACATGTGCATGTAGGTCTGTGTCCTTTTGCTGCGCAGTCTTAATCTGCTCAAAAAGTGACGATTATATGCATAATTGTGATAATCTTGTTTGGACTCCTGGTGGACATACAATAAATTCCATTTGTCTTATCTCCTTAAGCAAACCTTCTTCCTTAGTGATAAGATGCGCTAAGCTGACATTTCTGCTCAATGCATCAGTTACCACATTTGCCTTATCTGGATGGTCTAGAATTTTCAAATCATAGTCCTTCAATAATTCGAGTCATCTCCTTTGTCTAATGTTCAACTCCTTCTGCGTAAAAATGTATTTGAGGCTCTTGTGATCAGTGTAAATCTCATATCTTGCACCATACAGATAATGTCTCCATATTTTCAAGGCAAATACCACAGCTGCTAACTCTAAATCATGTGTGGGGTAGCTTATCTCATTGGGCTTTAGCTGTCGCGGCGCATAGGCTATCACTTTACCCCTTTGTATCAATACACATCCTAATCCCTTTCTTGATGCATCACTATAAACCACAAACCCTTCATTTCCTTCCGGTAGGGTTAGGATGGTCGCTTTTACCAATCGCTGTTTCAATTCCTGAAAACTGCGCTCGCATTCCTCAGACCATACATACTTGACTCCTTTACAAGTCAACTTGGTTAACGAGGCTGATAGTTGTGAAAACCCTTCGACAAATCTTCTATAATAGCCGGCCAACCCTAGGAAACTTCGAATTTCTGTAATGGTTGTCGGCCTTGGTTATTTCAATACTGCCTCAATCTTTTGAGGATCAACTTGAATACCCTTTTCAGATATTATATGCCCAAGAAATCCTATTTGTTTCAACCAAAATTTACATTTCTTCAACTTGGCATATAATTTCTCTTTCCTCAACCTTTCTAAAACCTTTCGCAACTGACTTTCATGTTCTTTCTCCGTTTTAGAGTAAATCAGGACATCGTCAATAAACACAACCACAAACTGATCCAGATAGTCCTGAAAAACCTTATTCATCATTTCCATGAATATAGCAGGGGCATTAGTAAGTCCGAAAGGCATTACTAAAACTTCATAATGCCCATATCTAGTTCGAAATGCGGTTTTATGAGTATCGGTTGGACTTATCCCCAGTTGATGATACCCTGACTGTAGATCAATCTTGGAGAAAGTTGTGGCTCCTTGTAATTGATCGAATAAATCATCGATCCTGGGCAATGGATATTTATTCTTTATTGTAACTTTATTTAGTTCCCGGTAATCAATACATAACCTCAAGCTTCTGTCCTTTTTCCTCACAAATAATACCGGGGCTCCCCAAGGGAACACACTTGGTCGGATGAAACCCTTGTCCAACAACTCCTAGATTTGAGTCCTTAATTCATTCATCTCAGCCGGCGCCATTCTATATGGAGTTTTAGAAATTGGAGCTGTTCCCGACATCACATCAATAGTCATATCCATTTTCCTTTGTGGAGGTAGTATGGTTAACTCTTTTGGAAATACATCCGGAAATTTCCTAACTACAGGTATTTGATTAATTTCTACCTCTGTGCCTTTCTCTAAATTTACTGACAGCAAATAGGCTTGCCATTTTTGTCGGATTATCCTGACAGCTTTCATAGATGATATCAATATACTTGAGCTGTCAGGTTGCCTCAGCTTTCCAATGGCAATCTCCTTCCCTGGAGTTGCTTCAAATTGCACTTTCTTATTCTTACAGTTTATGGTCGCTCCCCATTGGCTTAGCCAATCCATACCCAATATTACGTCGAACTCAGTCATAGACAATAGGATCAAATCAGCTTCTAGAATCAATGATCCTATCCTAATTGGACAGGCTTTGCATACTTGGCTAGTACTTGCTAACCTATAGACTGGAGATTCTACATGTATAATCTGGTTAGTCTCTTCTACCGGCAGTGCATGGGTGGTCACGTATTGGCATGCTATGAATGAATGGGTGGCACTAGAATCAAACAAAGTTACTGCCAAATTCCCTAGAATATAAACCGTACCTGCGACCACCTTTTCTTCTTGTTCTTGAGATTCTGTCCGGGTCAGGGCATGCACGTGCACCGGGTTCGTAGAAGTTCCCTGCTTACTTGTTGCTCCTGGTATTCTAAGCTGAGTAGGTCTTCCATGTCCTTGAGATGTCTGTACCTTATTTGGGCAATTCGGGGCTATGTGACCCACTTGATCACATATATAACATTTAACAACCTTCACTTCCCCCGTTCTGCACTCCTTGGCTATATGACCCGTTTGGCCACATTTATAGCACTTATTCAAGCCTTTTAGACACTCGCCTGTATGTCGCTTTTGACATTTCTTATACAGCGGCGAGCTTTTCCTTTTTGGGATTCCTTTTCCCTGTCTTACATTGCCTTTTCTAGCTTTCTATTTCCCGAGTTTCGGTTCCTTGTGACCCATGCTGAACATTCTTGAACCCAATCTCAGTTCTTGGGTTCTCAAAGCTTCAATTTTCAAAGCCCTTGCTCTTTCAAGGCTTGAAGCATAATCCTTAATCAGCAGTGGGGCAAGGCTTTCTCGCAGATATGGCCTCAGTCCTTATTGGAATCTCTGTGCCTTATTTCCTGGCACATTTGCGATGTAGCATTAAACTTTGTAGCATTGATGCAAACCAAGTGCTTGTCGTTAAGAGCACTGTGATCACCAGTTTAATTTAAATTAACCGAAACACATTAAAGCTACCACTATACGAGTGATAGTGTAGAATAATGGTGAGTCGGGTCGAATCCACAGAGAGGCGATGTAGTTTTGAATTGTTTTTAAGAAAAAAGAGAGGATATAGAGAAGAGAGAGAAAGAGAAAGAGAGAAGAGAGAAGAGAGAGAGAGAGAGAGAGAGAGAGAGAGAGAGAGAAAGAGAGAAGAGAGAAGAGAGAGAAAGAGAGAAGAGAGAGAAAAGAAGAGAGAGAAAGAGAGAAGAGAGAGAAAAAGAAAAGAGAGGAAAAGAAGAGAGAGAAAGAGAGAAAATAGAAGAAATTGGAGAGAAAAGAAAGGGAGACAAGAAACTAAAAGAAATTATAATTAACTAACAACTTAATTAAAACTATTCTAAGAAAGCAATAAAAGCTATGAAATTTAACTATTAAAACAGGAAAGAGAATTACATTAAATTTCATCTAAAAATTACAAAGCATAAAATAAAGCAGTAAATCTAATCTAATAATTAAAACTACAAATTAAAAAGCAATAACTACGAGACACTACAAAGCATAATAAAATTTACATCACCCGAATATGGAGAGCAAAATCTCCACGTAATAGAAAACTTTATTGCTTGGCCCCACCTCCTTGCTATGGGTCCCACAAGATGGGTCCCACCCACTTCCTATGGGGTCCCACAAAAATGGGTCCCACCCAAGGGGAGAAGTGTGGGGTATGGGGTGTGTTTTTCAAGGCAAGAGGGTCCCTCCTTTTATAATGGTTGGGCAGCCCTCTTTCCGTTAAAAGAATCGATGTGGGATTCATTGCTTGAACGCCTGTAGCTGCCCGCTGCCTTTGGTTGCCGCTTTGCTTGAAATAGGTGGGACGGGCTGATGGCTGCGTGCTGAAATTTTTCTTGAAGCTGTTGCCGCACGTTGTTGCTGCTGATGAATGTAAGAGGTTGATCGGTGATTGGGCTAACTAGTGGCTATTGGACAGTGTGAATGGATTATGCGGCATGGATTTGTTGTTGATTTCGCTATGGTTAGTCGGCTGCAGTTTTGGGGTTTTCAATTTGGAGCATTCGGAAGTTGCTGATGGAGATTTTTCGGCTGGATGCAGCTACGAATTGATGGAATTCAGCTCCATAAATTTTCAATTGACAGATTTTGTTGAAGGGATGCCGCGGGGAATTGCAATGGTGCTGGATTTGGGGCTTGATTGCAGGTTACGGAGGTGGGTTTCTGCTGCAGAAATTTGGACGATTGATGGGCTGCTGGATCGTGGCCGCCTCCATTTGCAGCTGCTGTTTTCTCCCTTGGCGACGACTGGTGTCTTCTTTGCCGTGCCCGGTTGCAGCTGCCGTCGGCTCGGTGCTGAATCAAGCATGCTCCTTGTCCTGCTTGCAATTTTGGAAGAAATCAGCAATTTTATTGCTTGATTCGTTGCTGCTGGTGGAGTCAATTTGAAGTAGTCAACGGAACTGCTAGATGGGTTGCTTGTTGGTGATGGCGAAATCAAGGTTAGCTTGCCGGATTTATTTGTGTGGTGCGGACGGATGCAGATCGTGTCGTGAGGGCGTGTACCGCTGCTGGTTCGTGTGGATGCGCTGCCGGATTTGGGGAAGATGCAGGCCGGAGCTGCCTTGGTAGCACTGGTTCGGCGGTGAAAGGGCTGCCGGATTTTCTTTGCTGCGAAACAGTTGCCGGAGATCTGGACGAAGAAGATGGGCAGCTGCTCTGCTACTAGAGATTTAGGCGTTTTGCCCTTTTGGAATTTATCTGTGTGATCGATCAATTTCTGCAGTTGGTTTTTTTTTAGGTGATATATTTCTGCTGCCATTGGATTTTCGGGATGGAGCTGCTGCCGTGAATGGGTTTGCAAGCACGGACGGATTTTCTGCGGCTGCCGGTTTTGAGTTGCTGGAATCCATGGCTACCGTTCGTGGCTGCTTTGGGGAAGATGGAGCACCGAATTTGGTGCTCCGGCAGTTCTCTAGTAACCGTGCAAAATACGAAAATATGGATTTATTATTATTATTAAAATAATTTTAATAAGCTCGCAAAAAATGTTTAATTTACTTTTTCTTTTTAAGCCCCTATTCTTAAGGTTTCATAATGATTTACTTTATACCTATATTTTAATGTGAGCCTATTTAATCCCTTTTAGCATGTCTAATTATTTTTATAGTTTCATATTTTCCAAAATATTGCAAAATGACCCGTTTTATAGCAAAATCAAATATTCTATTAAAAATATGATTTTCATGAAATTCCACTTAAAACATGCATTTAATTAACGTTTTAATACTTAATAACGTGAATTTAATATAAAATTAAATGAAAATTTTTAGACTTATCACACCCCCCAACTTAAACATTGCTAGTCCCTTAGCAATGGAAATAGTTTAATATATAATTCCTCTTCTTCTTTTTATCATAGTGTACTACTAATTTTATAAAAATCTAGGTGCACTGCTAATAATAATAGTAAGCTTTAGAAGCAAATTTTCTTAGTGTATATGTAAAATATTTTTCATGATGCATAAAAGAGTATATAGCACGTGTATTTGTGTATTAATGAACAAATGGGCATTAAATAAATTATTTTCAGCTCATCCAAGCTAAGCAACAGTCATATCAAAATTATGATAGTGACAGTTAATATATATCTCTCTTTTTTTTCTTTTCTTTTATTTTTTTTTTCCTCCCCTCACCATATTTCAGGGTATCTAGGGATTTTTTTTTTTAATTTTATGTTTTTCTTCCCCTCACCATATTTCAGGATATCTAGGGTTTTACATTTTTTTTTTTTTTTATATTCTCCCCTCACCATATTTCAGGGTATCTAGGGATTTTTTTTTATAACTAACAGCTATCAATTTCAATGATATTAACTGTTACTTGTTTGGATGAGAGAGAAAAATTTTATTATCATGATGCCCACAACATTCATTGGTGTGTAAGTGTGTTCAGTGCTAAAAAAAAAATTTTCAAAAACACCATGAAAATATTTTTACAAATATGACTAATTCCAATTTGCTTCTTCACTTACTCTCAAACACAGCAAATGCACTTTGATTTATCTCTATATTTATGTATATATATTTTATTTTAATTATTATTATTCTTTTAAATATATTATCAAGTTAAACAAATCAAACCCCCCAACTTAAATATCGCTATCTTTGATAAACATGCACAAAATATTTAAATTCATGAAAATAAGATAGCAGGGAAAGAGACAACCTGGGGTGTAATGATCTGATAAAATTGCTGCCCGCTTTTACCTAAAAAAAAAATGAAAAGAAAACTAACGGAAAAGAGATATATACATGTTGGGTTGCCTCCCAACCAGCGCTAAGTTTTACGTCTTCAGCCAGACGTAATGATTCATGTTATCCAATTCCTGCTCTGTAAAATTTTTTAACACTATGTAGATTATTTATCATTTTCATGTATTCATGCTCAAAAGTTGTGAATGAATCATCAATGACGTTTAATATATAACATTCTTCAACTTGATCTAAATTATTTATTGAACTATTACCTAATGGGAGCATGATTTTATTTTGGGTTAAACAAGGTTCACTCTTTGAATACAACGCTCTTTGAGAAATTGATTATAATTTGGAATATATTGAATAACATCAAAGAGTGAAATTTTAATTTGAACTTGTTCAAATATTTGAATCATCTCTTCCTTTTTCATTAATTCATCTATGCTAATGAGCTCATCTTTAAAAGTGCTTGAAATAACAGGTATGTATTTCTCAAAATTTTCATTAATAATTTCATTTTCATCTCCCCCCAACTTATCCTCAATAGACTCTTTATTTCTCACCTCATCATTAATTTGGTTATGATCTATATCATTCATTTGAAACCTATTATCAATCTCCTCAATATTTTCTTGATTTTTATCTTCTTCAAATTTATCATTAATTAATTTTTCATTATTTTCTATAATATTTTCTTGATTATGAAGAGAGGAATTCTCATTGAGTTTACGATCTGAGAAACCATCACTACATAATGTTGTAATTATTACCAAATTTTCAGACAATAGATTTTCTGATAGTAATTGTTCTGATTGAGTTTGATAATCAAAATGATTTACTGGAGTGATAGTTGATTCATTAGGTTCCTCTCCACATAATGTATCAATATATTCATCATTTATTTTCAAATTCTCTTTCTTTTGACCTAGCTTTTGTTTGTTAAGGTATTCAGCTTCTAAAGCAGTTTGAAATGCTAAGTCATTTTCAAAATATGGATTTTCTAATGGTATTGAATTTGATTGAATTTGAAAATTCGAGTAATCAATTAGATTATCAATTTGATCTGCATGATCTGTCGTCCTAGAAAATGATTGTTGGTCGGAAAGGAATTGTTGATCTAATCTTTCGAATCCTTCCTCTATGTCATCTAAGTGAGGAGGTTGTTGATAATCTTCTTGCTCTAATGAAAATTTTGAAAAGTCCTCTTGTGGGCAGCAGTCTTGCAAATACATATTTTTATAATGTTCAACTCGATTTACGCACTCTGCAAATCTATTTGCTATGTTTTGAAAGCCATTGAGAATAATATTTTGCATTTTTTCAAATTTCTCATCATAATTATATGTTTGATGAAAAGATTGGTTAATAGGTTGAGGTGATGAAAAATTTTCTTCAGGATATACCGGTGGCCCATATGTATTTTCATAATGATTAGATTGATATTGATAATTTGAAAATTGACTTTGCTCAGGTGGCCACTGGGTTTGTAGATATGGAGGGTAAGGTTGCATTTGTTGATTTGTCCAAGAAGTATTAGGACAACTCAATTCTGAGTTATATGTATATGAAAATGAATTGTAATCAGGTGTAGGGAACTTATGAAAATTTTGAGTTTGTTCTTGATATGGTAAAAATCGAGTCTCATTACAATACGTCGTTTGAAAAGGAATTGATGTATTTAAGAATGAACTGTTTGAGTTTTGATAGGCAAGTATATCATTAATCTTTTGGTTTAATTCTTCTAACTTACCTAATCGCTGATCAATAAAGTTCATGTCCATTCTTTAATTTTAGTTTTTTTTTTTTTTTTTTTTTTTAAAAAAACAGGAAAGAATCGAAATTGGTAATCCAAAGTTCAAGTGCAATAAGTAAAGAAAGCAGATAAATAAAGCAGTAAAGATTATACTATTGAAAGCAAGTAAAGGAAATTTAAAACAACTAATAAAACAATTCAAACCTCAATACGCCTCCCCGGCAACGGCGCCAAAAACTTGATGCAAACCAAGTGCTTGTCGTTAAGAGCACTGTGATCACCAGTTTAATTTAAATTAACCGAAACACATTAAAGCTACCACTATACGAGTGATAGTGTAGAATAATGGTGAGTCGGGTCGAATCCACAGAGAGGCGATGTAGTTTTGAATTGTTTTTAAGAAAAAAGAGAGGATATAGAGAAGAGAGAGAAAGAGAAAGAGAGAAGAGAGAAGAGAGAGAGAGAGAGAGAAAGAGAGAAGAGAGAAGAGAGAGAAAGAGAGAAGAGAGAGAAAAGAAGAGAGAGAAAGAGAGAAGAGAGAGAAAAAGAAAAGAGAGGAAAAGAAGAGAGAGAAAGAGAGAAAATAGAAGAAATTGGAGAGAAAAGAAAGGGAGACAAGAAACTAAAAGAAATTATAATTAACTAACAACTTAATTAAAACTATTCTAAGAAAGCAATAAAAGCTATGAAATTTAACTATTAAAGCAGTAAAGAGAATTACATTAAATTTCATCTAAAAATTACAAAGCATAAAATAAAGCAGTAAATCTAATCTAATAATTAAAACTACAAATTAAAAAGCAATAACTACGAGACACTACAAAGCATAATAAAATTTACATCACCCGAATATGGAGAGCAAAATCTCCACGTAATAGAAAACTTTATTGCTTGGCCCCACCTCCTTGCTATTGGTCCCACAAGATGGGTCCCACAAGATGGGTCCCACCCACTTGCTATGGGGTCCCACAAAAATGGGTCCCACCCAAGGGGAGAAGTGTGGGGTATGGGGTGTGTTTTTCAAGGCAAGAGGGTCCCTCCTTTTATAATGGTTGGGCAGCCCTCTTTCCGTTAAAAGAATCGATGTGGGATTCATTGCTTGAACGCCTGTAGCTGCCCGCTGCCTTTGGTTGCCGCTTTGCTTGAAATAGGTGGGATGGGCTGATGGCTGCGTGCTGAAATTTTTCTTGAAGATGTTGCCGCACGTTGTTGCTGCTGATGAATGTAAGAGGTTGATCGGTGATTGGGCTAACTAGTGGCTATTGGACAGTGTGAATGGATTATGCGGCATGGATTTGTTGTTGATTTCGCTATGGTTAGTCGGCTGCAGTTTTGGGGTTTTCAATTTGGAGCATTCGGAAGTTGCTGATGGAGATTTTTCGGCTGGATGCAGCTACGAATTGATGGAATTCAGCTCCATAAATTTTCAATTGACAGATTTTGTTGAAGGGATGCCGCGGGGAATTGCAATGGTGCTGGATTTGGGGCTGGATTGCAGGTTACGGAGGTGGGTTTCTGCTGCAGAAATTTGGACGATTGATGGGCTGCTGGATCGTGGCCGCCTCCATTTGCAGCTGCTGTTTTCTCCCTTGGCGACGACTGGTGTCTTCTTTGCCGTGCCCGGTTGCAGCTGCCGTCGGCTCGGTGCTGAATCAAGCATGCTCCTTGTCCTGCTTGCAATTTTGGAAGAAATCAGCAATTTTATTGCTTGATTCGTTGCTGTTGGTGGAGTCAATTTGAAGTAGTCAACGGAACTGCTAGATGGGTTGCTTGTTGGTGATGGCGAAATCAAGGTTAGCTTGCCGGATTTATTTGTGTGGTGCGGACGGATGCAGATCGTGTCGTGAGGGCGTGTACCGCTGCTGGTTCGTGTGGATGCGCTGCCGGATTTGGGGAAGATGCAGGCCGGAGCTGCCTTGGTAGCACTGGTTCGGCGGTGAAAGGGCTGCCGGATTTTCTTTGCTGCGAAACAGTTGTCAGAGATCTGGATGAAGAAGATGGGCAGCTGCTCTGCTACTAGAGATTTAGGCGTTTTGCCCTTTTGGAATTTATCTGTGTGATCGATCAATTTCTGCAGTTGGTTTTTTTTTAGGTGATATATTTCTGCTGCCATTGGATTTTCGGGATGGAGCTGCTGCCGTGAATGGGTTTGCAAGCACGGACGGATTTTCTGCGGCTGCCGGTTTTGAGTTGCTGGAATCCATGGCTACCGTTCGTGGCTGCTTTGGGGAAGATGGAGCACTGAATTTGGTGCTCCGGCAGTTCTCTAGTAACCGTGCAAAATACGAAAATATGGATTTATTATTATTATTAAAATAATTTTAATAAGCTCGCAAAAAATGTTTAATTTACTTTTTCTTTTTAAGCCCCTATTCTTAAGGTTTCATAATGATTTACTTTATACCTATATTTTAATGTGAGCCTATTTAATCCCTTTTAGCATGTCTAATTATTTTTATAGTTTCATATTTTCCAAAATATTGCAAAATGACCCGTTTTATAGCAAAATCAAATATTCTATTAAAAATATGATTTTCATGAAATTCCACTTAAAACATGCATTTAATTAACGTTTTAATACTTAATAACGTGAATTTAATATAAAATTAAATGAAAATTTTTAGACTTATCAAGCATACTCGGTGATCGTCATCCTCCCTTGATACAACTTTTCAAATTCTATCACTTTTTGACTCTGCAATCCAACCAGGAGGTACTCTTTGTTAAATTTTTCCACAAATGTTTGCCAAGACACTTCTTTGGGTCGTGGCATTGTGATTAACATCGTCACCCACCATTCGTGTGTGTCCTTTGCTAACAAATGCGTTGCACACAATACCTTCTGACGGTCATTGCACGGAGATATTCTAAACAATTTCTTAATCTTCGTCATCCATTGCTCTGCTTGGACCGGGTCGTGTTCTATGGAAAACTTCGGGGGTCGTTGTGCTAGAAAGGCGTTGATGGCTCTTCTATCAACTTCCATTAGCTGATTTTCATCCCTTAGAGGTGCCGGTGTGACAACGGGGTCTGCCATCGGAGCAGGTCCTTCTTTCTCTGTACTACCCAACTGAGCTTGTTGGATTATTTCCCAAAGTCCTTGTATAATGTCAGCAGTTTGCGCTGCCCAGTCTCTAGTGGCCTGCTGCATCGCTTCCTTCACTACTGCAGCCACTCTTTCTTCTATGAGCCTAGTTTGCCTGGACTCAGTTTCCTCTTCCATTTCTCGCTCAGGGCTTTCATTATTCCTTCTTTGCTGATTCCTCTGATTCGGTCCTTGTGTAACTGGCCTTCCTCTTTTAGGTCGGCTAGATTCACCAATTTCATGTTGGCTTGGAACCTCTGTCGCTGTTTCTTTCCCTTTATTTTTCCTTAATCCTGCCCTTGTTTCCACCATTGTGCTAATCTGAGTATATAACAACACACTTTTCATTTTCAATTAACATTAAATCATTATATACGCATTTCATTTAAAATCAATGTTAAGTCATTGCGTACGCTTTTCGTCATCACATGGTCACAACCAATTCATTCAATCACAATCATATCATATCATTCAAGCTCATTCATTCATATATCTAAAAATCTTAAATGTAGTTATATCAACATATTCATATTCATCATACTCACATCATAACATCCATAGTTAGTACATGTGAAAGTAAATCACACTTATGTACACATATAGCATAGCACACACATTTCCTACTTATATACATGTCAATCTATCTTGGCAACCATATTGTCATCAACCACATTTATACATACACAACTTTAAAAAAAACAAAAACATTCATCGTCTTCTTGGGCCTCTCCTTAGACGTCTACGTCTACGTGCAACTTGTGAGGGTGCCTCTGTGATCGTGCTAGTATCGGACCACGCCTGGACCTCCTCCTCTTCACTATCATCATCATCGTCCTCATCCTCCTCTACAAACTCCACTATCTCCTCTTCTACTTCTTCCTCTTCTTCCTCCTCTTCCTCTTCCTCTTCCTCAATGGGCTCGAGGAATTCCATAGGATCGTCATCATCATTAACTTCGGCCAGTCGGACAATTTCACCTGTGTTCTCCATTATGTATAACATAACCTCATCGGGTTTTGGAGTTGCAGGTATTTCAATGACTCCCTCGGCACGACGCTTCTCAATATAGTGGGCCATGTCTATTTCCTGCTGATGGAGTCGATCCCAAGGTGCTCCATAGCAAAACTGAACGCAACCGTCCACAAATCTATACCATGGGCCTGCATCGGGGGGTGTGGGTGCCTGAGTCTATTTCCAAAAGTCCTGGAGGTCTTGTGGGTCTACTTTGTCAGTAGGACACGGGGAGACCGGGGAATTTTGAGGTATATTCCTGGAAGAACTCGTGCCCTAGGTTTGTAACTGGAGGGCTCTCCTAGACCTTGTCCGTGTTGACCAGAGGGAACTACAGGGAACTGTGGTGGGTCTACTCTGTCAGTAGGAACATAGGGAGACCGGGGAATTTTGAGGTATATTCCTGGAAGAACTCGTGCCCTAGGTTTCTAACTGGAGGGCTCTCCTAGACCTTGTCCGTGTTGACCAGAGGGAACTACAAGGAACTATGGTGTGTTGTGCTGGGACTCCCACCACCTATTTATACTCTCTTCCCTTCGTTGTCTTCTTTCCTCCCTTTCCTTTTGTAATTCCTCTACACTCATCATCTTCTTACCTCTATCCGCCATCTGCACAAACATAACGATCAAATTGCATTGTAACAATAATTTAACATCATATGACATGCATTTCATCATGTTATAAACATACCTAATAATCATATAATCATGTCTAATTTATCACATAATCATGTATAGTCATGCATAATCATGCATATCTTTTCATATTATTTCAATTTTCTATACTTAGAAATTTCCCATGCCTATTTACCAATCCATGCTCTGATACCAAGCTCTGTGGCACCCCAAAACCAAGCGTCACATCTTGAGCCTTACCGCGGGATCATTATTGATTGGTAAATGTGATCAGGATTATTGCCCTGTCACACGGCGGGTTTTAATGGATATTTTTCCAATTAAATATATTTTCAGAAGAGTTTAATCCCTCATATTCCCATTTCAAGCATAACTAGGTCATTGTCATCCAATCATCACATAACGAAGCATGCTGATCAAAAACATTTCATCAATTACATAAATCAGATGTCACTGCATGTATTAACCATAGTCATCAATATAAAACATTCAAATAGTTACATCCATTCAACATGATTATTCCTCATAACATAAGAGTTCTAAATTTTTCCATTGCTTTATCAAGCTTGCACTTGCTCCTTCGCCATTTCCTTTCTTTCACCTGTCTTTGGGTTTGGAAAACAAAATCGTGAGTCGAAACTTAATAAGCAAGCTATTTATATTTCACAGGCAGATCATTTAAGGCAACATTTTGCATTTAAAATCATCTTGGAAAGCAACTTATACCTTTTCAAAAGGTATATCTTGAAAACATAAAATCCTGTACCCATCACGAGTATGATATGCATAATGCCATGAAAAGCCATGAACATATTTACCATATCTCCCTTAGGATGAAAGCTAGCTAGGCGACCATCCGTCCACGTCATCTCCCATTTCAGAGAGGGCCAGCGGCCTATTTTAGTGACTTGGCCACACTAAGGGGGGACAATCGGTCCGCTTATACCCTTCAAGTGGACCTAGTACCCTGTGCACATGAACTTTTCATAAATCCATCTTTAACATGCTAGCATGATTTTCATTTAGAAACTTGGAATCACAATATTTTTCATAGTATTTATCAAAGGAAATTTAATAAAGTCACATTGAAGTGAAATCATCATTTTAACACAATTTTAACTAAGGAATGGTCATCCTTAAATACCTCTAAAACATTTTCAATATTTACATCAAACAGTTAGTACAAAAATCACATTTATTCAAAGCAATTTAGGAAAGCAAAAATTATTTAGAAAATCTGCTTGCTTACCTGTGTTCCTTAGCTTTCCGACTCAGCATTTTCTTTGTCTTTGCCTACAGGTGAATAATATAAATTTTCATGTATTTCTTTTACTTGTATTCCATTTAGTTTTTCAATCCATTTCCATTAATATATATCATTCATTTGACCTCTCAAGTCATTATGCATACACTTAGCATATACTTGCAAATTTCATCGATTCATACACAACATATTCAATCCCATAAGTTGAGTAACCATTCAAGTATATAATAATCATCCAATAATTATTATTCATAGGTTCATTAACGTCTATGTTTCATTTTTCACTCCTTTTTCACAATACACCCATCGGTGCCCGTTCTAGCACACGTTATCGCCTTAGGTTTCATAAATCAATTTCAAAATTTGAAATTACATCATGAAATTCTAAAAAGATTTATAATCATGAAATTCATCATATTTTCACACATTTTTGCACATAATCACATTCCATACGTCATTCATCACTTATGCACATTTATCATTTCACATATGCCCATTTGGCAATACATACATGTTATATTTCGTAAAATTTTCTAAATCAGAAACTTGGTCACTAATTCAGCATGATAATTAACCTTAATTATCACTTTATTTAGGGTATTTTTATGGGATTTCAATCCACTAATCATAGGTTCCCAAAACAGCAACTTTGGAACCCATTTTTCACACGTTTAACATGTCTTTAGACACATAACCCTAAGCAGTTTAATAAATCCTAATTTTCAGCAATTTACCCTAATTTTCTTAATCCAAATTTAGGTTATTAACACATGTTTAACATTCATAAATTAATACCCTTCAAAACAGCAAGTTATTTACCCATTTCGGGTCCCGTTTCCACTCCGTTTAGACATCGTTTCATAAATCTTGCATTTTCATGTTTATAATATTGCATAAAATAACCTCAAAATATGCTGCATTTGACACCTCATTTTCCATTAAAATCATGCAATTATTTCATGTACTCAAGCATTAAATGAATGGTACTTTTGAGGTGTTAAAGTCAAGCATGATCACCTTTTTCATTACAGGTATTTTTACAAAATTTTAAACTTAATCCAAACCTTCCAAAATAAGCATCTCATAATTTCATTCAACCGTTTCAAATTTCATCTCAATCCGATTTTCCTCCCATTATAGCCGTTTAAAGTTAACGGTTGAAATCGAGATGTGATCAATAAATCATTATACTCATTTCATCAAGAATTTTCATAAAAAAATAATTCCATAATCCAAGCCCAACATCATCAACTACCATTTCAAATTTCACTTGAATCCGCCTTACGGGCGTTGAGTTATGAATTTTCTAATATTTTTCTATTAAACTTGTCAATTATTTTTTAAATTCCCATAATTCATATTAAATAATGGAAAATGATTATCCATGATGTATTTGCACATTTAAATCAATAATAATTTACTCTAATATCATTGTCTCATTTTAGCTCAAAATGATCAATCACATCATTATTGCTAATCCTTAACCCTAATTGCAGTAATTAGCAAAATCACATAAATCATTCATAATTCAATAATTCACATATAAATATCATATTCATGATCAATGCTTACATATGGGTTCTATATAGGTTGAGTTTCACAACTAGAATACATAAAATCATGATTATGATTGATTTATTTATCATTGATGATTTATATGCAGATGGCAGATACAGGAAAGGCTCCACTAAGTGCAAGGGAAATAAAAGAAGAGCAAGAACGGGAACGGGCTCAGGAGAGGGTTAATAGATGGTTAGCCTCCCAAGAAGGTCTAACCATAAGACCCCCAGTTCCCACTAGTTACTAGGCACTTCCATATATTAGGGGACCAGAAGCATGTCGTCCAATATTCCTTAGCCAACCACTAGGGTTTCCAGTATTATCCGAAACCCACCAGGCAGAATCCTCGAGCCATGCACTTGCACCCCCAGACTCTCCAGTATATACCCCAGCCAGCCCATTGCCTAGGCCATTGGTCATTACCGATTGGGTTGCTGAGGAGGATTTACAAAGATATTGATGAAGGAGAGTTGCCCTAGTCCCACCTAACCTAGGTCCGTGGCTTAGGTTTGATGTAGGGTACATTCAGTTCCGATACGGAACACAATGGCCGCAGATTGATCGTAGGGAGAGGGAGGCTGCCCAGGAACGTCGGGAAGCTCTAGCCAGGGGAGAGGAAGTAATGGAGTAACCCCCTCCTAACCAGCCTGGTGAGGTCATCCTACGGGTCATAGAGTTAGAGGTTATGCCCGAAGCCCGAAGCCCCACCTCCCGCTCCTCCAGCAAATGATGATGAGGACCCCATAGAATGGTCCGATAGCGAAGAGGAGGATGAGAACCTAGGATCTCAAGACTGGTCTGATACCAGTACAGTCACTAAGGAACCCACACGGGTACCCTTCAGTGTCAGAAGGTTCCTGAGGTTAAGGAGAAGGGGATGATAAATGGGATGGGGATCAGGAAGACACCGCCACCGCCAAAACATTTTATTTTTCTTTTTTATAAATATGTAAATAATGTTGGAACAGGTACATAAGGCTAAGTTAGCCTATGTACAAAAGGTTGACTTATGTATAAATGGTTTGCTAATAATATATGTGAATTATGTGATCATATGACTATGTGTTTTTATCTGACTAAGTATATCATGGTAAATATTGACGTTATGCAAATGAATGTTTTATGAAGTTGAAAATGCCGCTCACCAGAGCTAAAGCAAGAGCCAACAAAGGAAAGGCCCCAATGGAAGAATCAGTTGATCAAGCAAGGGGCGAAGTTAGCAAAAGAACTTATAGGGCAGAATTCGAAGACCAATCCTCTAGGACCCGCCCACGGTGAGAGGAAATCCCTAGACCTCAAGAAGAGGTCAACATAGAAGAAAGAATAGCTGCGACAATTGAGAAAGCTATGCAGCAATGGACAACCCAGGCTGCTGGTTTATTATAAGAAATATGAAACGAGCAGGCCTCGCCATCAAGAGGAGACGGGGAAAGACCAGGCACCTCAGCTAACCCCGAAATATCAAGGGGAAGGGAGGACAGTCTCCTAGAAGCCGACAAGAAAGCTATCGATGCTTTCCTTGCCCAGTGCCCGCCCAAGTTTGCAAGGGAACCAACCCCCTCATTGCAGAGCAATGGTTCACAGAAATCAAGAAATTATTCAGGATATCGCCCTACAATGATCAACAGAAAATATTATGCGCTACCCACCTACTGGTAAAAGATGCCTATGAATGGTGGAAAACATTAATGATCACTATGCCACATCTGGAGCAAGTTACGTGGTATGAATTTTTGGAGGAATTTAACAAAGAATATCTCCCAGTAGGGCTACAAAGCCAGAGGGTAATAGAGTTTAAGAAAATCTACCAAGGCAGGATGACAGTTACGAAATAGGCTACAAAGTTAATCGCCTTGGTAGGATACGTGTCGTGGATTGCCAATGTGCCAGAGAATAAGGCACAAAGGTTTCAGAGGGGATTGAGGCCCCAACTAAGAGAGGGGTTAGCCCCATTGTTAATAAAAGACTATGCCTCTAGCATTGAGAGGGCTAGGGCATTGGAAATGGAGTCAATGAGGACTCAAGAGCTTAGGCAAGCTCAAAAACAATTCTTTACAGCCTACAAGGAAGGTGAGACTAATAAAGGAAAAAGAGTAATCGCCAGGAAAAAGAAGATCGGTGACAAGACAAAAAGCACCCCGACTTGCAAAACTTGCCACAAACGTCATTCAAGTGAATGCTTACAAGGATCGGGGAAATGCTCCAAATGTGGCCAAGCTGGTCATGTGGCCCAGGACTGCGGGACCGACGAAGCCAAAATAATAAAGTGCTTCAACTATGGTCAAGTCAAATTTCACCCAACTGTCTGAATAAGCCACAAGGAGCACCAGCCCGAGGGAGGCCGACCCAGCTAAAGGTACTCGCCATCGCCAACCGGCCCGGTACTGCTGTCGACCCAGTGCGTGTCCAGGCCCTCACTCGAACGGAATCACAGAAGATGAAGCAGAAAGTGATTACAGGTATGATTTACATTTTAGGAAATCCTGCAGTAGCTTTATTTGATTTTGAAGCTACGCATTCATTTATATCATACCAATTCATAATCACACACGTACTTCGGGTGGAAGAAACTAGTAGTACTATACATGTAGAATCCCCAGTATATAGATTGGCAAGTATAAATCAAATTTGCAAGACATGTCCTATCAGGATAGGAATAAAAATATTGGAAGCTGATCTCATCCTATTACCGATGACAGAGTTTGATGTCATACTAGGGATGGATTGGCTAAGTCATTGGAGTGCCACGATTGATTGCAGAAATAAAAAGGTACAATTTGAAACACCAAAAGATGAAATAGAGATGAGTAAAATAAGACAGCCAGAAAACACAATAAGAATGGTATCAGCTATGAAAGCAACTAAGCTGATACGCCAACAATGTATAACCTATCTGGTCTCTATAAACACAATAAAAAGAGATGGGGTACCTATGGAACAAATTCCAGTGGTAAAGGAATTTCTTGATATTGTTCCAAAGGAGCTATGCAATTTACCACCGGAAAGGGAGATGGATATGGAAATAGAAATTATCCCAGAGACCGCCCCAATATCTAAGGCCCCATATAGGATGGCACCAGCTGAGTTGGCTAAGTTGAAAGTGCAGATTCAAGATTTATTAGATAAAGGGTTTATTAGACCTAGTGCATCACCTTGGGGAGCTCCAGTGCTATTTGTAAGAAAAAAGGATGGGAGTTTGAGACTCTGTATTGATTATAGAGAATTGAATAAAGTAACGGTCAAGAATAAATATCCACTCCCAAGAATAAATGATCTCTTTGATCAGTTAAAATGAGCTTCTACATTTTCAAAAATTGATTTACAGTCAGGTTACCACCAATTGAGGATATGTCCAAAGGACATCCATAAAAGAGCATTCAGAACAAGATATGGGCATTATGAATTCTTAGTCATGCCATTTGGACTAATGAATGTCCCAACTGTGTTTATGGATATGATGAACAGGATTTTTTGAGAATTTTTGGATCAATTTGTGGTGGTATTCATTGATGATATATTGATTTATTCAAAGACAGAAGAAGAGCATGAGAAACATTTGAGGATAGTACTGGAAATTCTCCGAAGGGAGAAATTATATGCTAAATTCAAGAAATGTAAGTTTTTGTTGAAACAAGAAGCCTTTCTCGGCCGCATGATATCCGAGAAGGGAGTACAGGTACATCCTCAAAAGATTGAGGCAATAAAAAAGTGTCCAGAGCCAACAAATATCATAGAAATAAGAAGCTTTCTAGGGCTAGCTGGCTACTACAGGAGATTTGTGGAAGGATTCTCACAATTGTCAGCTCACTCACGGAAAGGAGTTAGGTATGAATGGACAAAGGAATGTGAGAATAGCATCCAAGAGTTAAAAAAAGACTGGTGAAAGCACCAATTCTAACACTACCTACAGAGAAGGAAGGGTTTGTGATCTATAGTGATGCCTCAAAGAAAGGATTGGGATGTGTACTAATGCAAAATGGGAAAGTTATATCATACACATCCAGGCAACTCAAGCCAAATGAGGTAAACTATCCAACCCATGACTTAGAATTGGCAGCAGTAGTCTTTGCCTTGAAAATTTGGAGACATTATTTATATGGATTTAAATGTGAGGTCTATACTGATCATAAAAGCCTGAAGTATATTTTTACTCAAAAGGAATTAAATACGAGGCAAAGAAGATGACTCGAGTTACTTAAGGATTATGACCTCAACATTCTATATCATCCAGGCAAAGCTAATGTAGTAGCTGATGCGCTAAGTAGAAATATTAGCTTAGCACATCTCATCATAAAAGAAGAAGAGCTACTACAAGAATTGAGACAATTAGAATTAATTGTAAGCCCACCTGGGGTACAAGGCAGATTGTCTCAATTACAAATCCAGTCAAATTTATTTGAGGAAATTAAAATGGCTCAATAAGAAAATGGGAATTTAAAAAGTTATATGGAGAAAATGATCAAGAAAAATCCCACTGAATATATACAAGATGAAAATGGAATGTACAGATATAGGGGTCGCCTATGTATACCCAACTAAGAAGAAATTAAGGAATAGATATTGAAAGGAGCACATTTCTCTCCATTTTCCATGCATCCAGGTAGCACCAAGATGTATCAAGACATCAAAATAATGTATTGGTAGAATAATATGAAGAGAGAAATTACTGAATATGTGGCTAAGTGCCTAACATGTCAAAGGGTTAAGGCGGATCACCAAAGAACCCATGGAAAATTACAGTCGCTAGAAATTCCAGAATAGAAATGGGATGATATTACTATGGATTTTATTGAAGGGTAACCAAGAACCCAAAATGGAAATGATGTCATATGGGTAATAGTTGATAAATTATCAAAGGTAGCTCATTTCCTAGCCATCAAGAAAAATTTTACTACTGAGCAACTGGCTAAGATTTATTATAAGGAGATAGTGAGATTGCAGGGAGTACCTAAGTCAATAATTTTCGATCGAGATTCCAGTTTTACGTCTCGATTTTGGAAAAGTTCACATCAAACCTTAGGTAGACAACTGAAATTCAGTACAACATTTCATCCTCAAACTGATGGGCAGACAGAAAGGGTAAATCAAATAGTTGAGGATATGCTAAGGATGTGCACAGTAGAATTTGGAGGATCATGGGATGAATATTTGGCTATGGCAGAATTTGCTTATAACAACAGTTATCAAGCAAATATTCAAATGACCCCATTTGAAGCCTTATATGGACGAAAATGCAGAACTCCTATAAACTGGGATGAAGTGGGAGAAAGGAAGTTAGCTCCAAACCTCTAAAAAAGAATGACAGAAAAAATCTAAGTGATTCACCATTATTGTGATACCCAGACCCAACTAGGACTCAATGGGATACATTGAACATATATACATGATTTATATGTGATTTAAATGAATTTTGAATAATTTATGGATGATTCTATGATTTGATGTTATTTTGCAATTAGGGTTTAATTAGGAATGGTGATTAAAAATTTAATCGTCGGAGCCCAAAGTGAGTCGGTACGACCCGAGGGGCTTAATGAGAAATTAATGGTGACAATGTGTCATGGATAATCATATTAATAATCATGATTTAATTTATGGAGATTAAAGTGTAATTATAAAATTAAGATGAAAAATGATAGAAAATTCATAACTTAACGCCTACAAGGCGGATTTCGATGAAATTTGAAAGGTAAGCTCACGACGGTGGGTCCAATCTTATGGATGGATTGGATTAAGGGAATTATGATAGAATTAGTGTGATAATTAATTATTTTTATCCCAAATCTAAAAGATAAATTCAAGTGGTCATAACTTGAGTTAGAAACGTCGGTTTGAGATGAAATTTGAAACGATGGAATAAAATTATGAAATCTATGAGATGAATAGAATGAATTAAGCTAATTACCATGGAAAGTTGCTTTCTTGGAGAGCAAGTAACAAGTTTCTTGAGAATGCTTATGGGGTTACTTGGGCACCAAGAAAAGTGGTTTATAAAAAGAAAAAAAAGGAAGAGCAAGGGCTTCTGCACGTTCTAGCAAGGGGGGAGAAGGAAAGAGAGGAGAGAGAAAGAGAGAAAAGAAGAGAGAAGAAGAGAGAGAAGAGAGGAAAATAAGAGAAAAATGGAGATTTTTTCCAAGGGCAGCAGCTAGGTCACGTCCAACCCAGCAAGGAAGAGGAGAAAAGAGGAGGAAAATAAGAAGGAAAAAAGGAAGGAGAAGCTCGGGAAGCTCGGGGCAAAGAATCGGCAAAATCGGGTAAGTACCCGTTGAGTTAAGCCTTCCAATTTCCAAGTTTTTTTCTTGATATTGGAATTATAGTTTTGAATCATAATAAACCTCTATATAAATATTAATAACATTTTGGAATTAAGTATTGATTGAGGGTTTTGCATATGTATTGAAAAGATATGCAAATATGGGAGCAAAACCTAGAAGAAATGAGGCACAAAATCTAAAATATTAAATAAATATTAAATAAACTATTTTTAGCATGATAATTTTTTAAAATACTAATTATGGTGTTATTAAGTAACTACCCAATTTTCAGCTTGAAAGGATAATTATGTTGCAAATTAAAAATCAGGGAAAATCAACCTGGACAGGATTAAACGGGTGGCATGATCAGCTGCACCAAATGATGTTTAATAATTTTTATGCAAGGAATTTTGGACTAAAAAATTTAAATAATATACAAGACATATTTATAATCACACGAACAAAATAAAAATTAGGTTTTTAGGGGTATAAATATACCCCATAATTAACGTGATTAGGGCTGTCTAGAAAGGGATGCTGCTGTCCAGTAAGGTAAAAATACCAAAATAAATAGAAATACTAAATATTTCATGATGGAAATATTTATTTTGGTTAACTCATGTAGTTATTAAGGTATGGTAGAAATTTCAGATAAAAAATACTTGATTTAATATTAATTCAATATTTTGAGAATTTAGTGTGCCTGAATTCAGCATTATGGACAACTTAAGGAATAAATCAAGATAAATATTAAATTCCTGGTTTTTGTGATGAAATTTAACTTATAATGGGATATAAACAAGTTATTATGAGGTTTTAACCTATTATAGGTAAACAATATTACCCTAAATATGATTTTTTGAAGATATGCAAAGGGATGTCCAAAGAGGGGTGCAAAGGGTACCCAAGATGTATATGAGAGTTGCTGTTTTGGAAGCAACTAATATATGGATTTTAAACATATGTTAATACCCTAAATTTGGTTTAAGAAAAGCATGGTTTAAGGCTGGAAATTTTGGATTAAAAATCCGTTTAGACCATGCTACTAAAGGGAGCATTGAAACGACGAAAAACGGGTTCTAAAGTTGCTGTTTTGGGAACCCTATGACAAATGGATTTATGTAGGTTGGAAAACCTATGGAATATAAGTATTTCAAGATGATGCAAATAAATGAAATGTTATTTTCATTTGTCTAGGCAAAGGCAAAGACGAGTATTGAAGAAAAGGATTATGGCGATCTCAGGTAAGCAAGCGAACTTTCTAAAATGATGTTTTCTTTCTATGTGATGATATGTGATTGAAATTGTTTATGATTATATTTAAACGAATGGGCAAGCACAAGTTTTGAAAATAATGGTTTTAATGAAAAGCAACAAGTTTTGTAAAATGACGGCTTTAATGAAAAGTTGTAAGTTTTGGAAAAAGAATGACTTTAAAGAAAAGCCTCAAGGTTTGCTTCATGGGAAGCAAGCAATACATTTTAAGATAAGGATTTTATCATCAGTGTTGTCAAAGATTGGCAATGCTTTATATTAATGGAATTGAGAATTTTGCTTATGAGTAAGAAAGTTCTCCATGATTATATTTTCAAAGGATTTCATGTTTGATGCCGACGGTTTTAAGAATTAGCTTTTAAGTAAACAAGTTCTTTATGATGCTGTTTCAAAAATATTTTATAAGAAAAAGGGAATTTTGCCCTTTTTCACAAAGCAACAAACGTAAATAAGTTTTGAATTTCTTTTATGATGTTTAATGATAAATAATCATGTTATAAAAGAAAAAAATGAAAAAGGAGATTTGAATTATGAAAAAGATTTATTTTTCTAGGTCATGATAATTAAATAATAAATAATGATTTGGACATAGTTCATATGTTTTGAAATGATATTCAAAAAATTTTGATTTCCTTTAGATAAGGAAATCTATGTTGAAAATATATTGAAAAATGTTTATACGGATGTGTTGAAAGAGATTTAAGGATGACCAACCTCCTATGTTGATTTCATAAAATGGTTTGATTTCGGGTTGCTAAATGGTATGCAAAAGATTATGCAAGCCCTTTATGTAAAAATGACAAAATCGATTTGTGAACAAGAAATTGATTTTAAGGTGGTTGAGAAGGGGTTAGCATAATTGCATAACTTTTGTGAGCAAAAGGCCCCGAAATGGAAACTAAGAAAATGTTAGAAAATATATAGTTTAATTTTAAAAATTGAAAGGTTTTGAAATTCTCTTATAAGGATTTTAAGATGTATTATTTTTCAAACATTTCAAATATTTATCAAAATATTTTACTCAAAATGTTTCTAACAGAATTTAAGGAAGGTCATCCTAAAATTAGATTTCAAATAACAACTTGTTAAAGTGGATGCACTCGCTTACAAGTTGACACGGACTGCGGTCTGTGATGTATTTTTAAAAATGATTTTTAAAGATATAGACTTCGGTCTAAGATTTTTTGTGTTATGGATGCAGACAGAGGTCTGTGATCCCGGTTTAAAAGGACATGGGTTGCGGTCTTTGGTTCTTTAAACCAACTGCGGTCCGTCATAATAATGTATGGTGCACCAGTACAAGGATTAGGCAGGTTGTAGAGCACGGTTGGGATGATCGGGGCCCACTCTACATAAGGCCAAGTCGCTAAGGGATGGCAGGAGTGCCAGCGGCGCCCTCCCTAAGATGAGATCAGGATAAATAAATAGCCGCTTGGCTAGCGTGATGTTAAGGATTCTCTTCCAAAAGGTAGCATGATCACCTGTTAAGTGTCACTACTGGATGAGGAGAAATGTGTTTACATACGTTTTTCTTTTCAAAAGCCCAAGGATTGAGATATAAAAGCATTTATACAAAAAGTTATCATAAATTGGATTTCTATGAGCCATTATGCATAAGTTACCCTAAAAGTAGGGTATTTTACACAAAATGTGTAAAGATTAAGAATAAAAAATGGTTTTTATGAAAAAGTTTTCACAAAAAGGATTTATGACTTGTTTGCTATAAACAAGCCCCAAGATGGGGATCATGAAAAAATAGCAATTCTTTTTTATATTTTAATACAATTTTGATTTTAGTGGAAAATTAAAGAAAAATTCATAATTTGCAATGCGGGCGTCAGATTTAGATGAAATTTTTTATGGATGGTTAAAAATTCATGATGAACATGATGAATGGGTTAAGATGTGATGAAAATTACAAATCAAGGGTCAAGATAAATGTCAAATGGAGATAAAAAAGTAACTTATCTTTTTCATTAAATTCCATTTGATTTTTTAATAAAATAAAAAATTAAATACAAATAAGCTATGGCAGGGGCGTGAGCGGGGGGGTGGTTGAGCATTTGACCAAAATCAATGGTCTAAAATCATTATCATCATAAATCAAGGGCTAGGATTTAATTAGCTTAAAATAAATAAATTTTAATAAATAAGAAATCTAAAAAAATTGGGCTGCCATAGGGGGTGGGAGCAGCTGTAGGGTGGGCTGCACATGGCTCCATGCACCTTTTTAAAATTAGAAAAAACACATTTACAATTTAATACCTCAAGCAAGGGGGGTAAAATCCAATTTCATGAAAAATCGAACCCTATAAATAGGGCAAGGGGGGACGTCCAAAGGCACAATTCATCCCAGCTCCACTTGAGCAAACCCAAGCCCCCAAACCTCCCCACACGTCCAAGGAAGAAGAGGAAAAAGTTAGAGAGAGTGTGTGAGAAAAAGAGGGATATCTCCACTTCGGGTAAGTGAATTCTATCCAAATTTCTGTTGGATGTTAAGTAGGGTAAAACCATGCTTAGATAATGCCTAAGCATGGGAAAATAAGTATAGTTATAATGCTTAATCGGAATTCAAAAATTTAGAGCAAAGGATAGAGCATTCGGGAAAATAGCATATGATATGTGTAAATAATGCTCCAAAAATGATAAATGATGATTTGGGATGTATTATTATGATCAATATGATATTGTAATGATGATATATTAATTTCATGATTTTAGAAATTAAGGATTATGCTTAAGTGAATTTATGTTGATTTTTAGTATATGGAGAAAATGATTTATTTATCCAAGTTAATGATGATAAATTCAAAATGTACAAATTTTCCATGATATACTAAGCATAAGCTATGTCATGGTATTTTTTATTTTTGGAACCCATGAACAGTAACCAACACGCTGTGAACAGTAACCTCAGATGAACAGTGATTTGCTACAGTATCCATGAATAGTAAACAGCGTGATTTTGGAGAAAATTTGAATTTAATATTTAAATATGAGGATGGAATTTTTGAAGAACTTATGGATAAAAATATCCGTATAAAGAAATAATGCCCAAATATTATAAAGAATGCATGGGAAGCAACTTGAATAGAAGAAATGAAATATCCTTTTTCCTTGAATAGGAAAAGGAAAAGAAAAAGTTGATAACACCAATTAAGGAGTTAACCAAGTTATATATTTTGAAAATTATTTCCAAAATGCTTGAAAATTGTTTGTGAATTGCTTTATGAAATTTATTTAAAGTTGGCCATACCTACAACTGCTTTACATGAATTGAAGTACATTTATTAAATTTTTTATTAAATATTTTTTATGAAATTGTTTATGATTTGCAAATATCATGTCGGCATGTGTGTGGTGCCCTGAACCGAGGCGTCCACATAGTCCTTACTCTAAGATCTTGTCGATTGATAAATGTGACTCAGGATTGTTGCCATGATCACACGACGGGTTCTTAATTGGATCTGATCCAAAATTTTTTTTTTCATTTCTTTCTTTTCCTTTTCTTTCATCACATAAACATATACTCATTATCATTCATAATGGACTTATCGATAACATCATAAATCATCAACTCCTCATATTATTCATAACTTCATAATTTCATACAACCAATGTCCTTTCTCATTATATCCCGTTAGGGCATCTATTCATACAAAAATCTACTAACTTTTGTAGATTCATCTTTTCCTTTTGCAACACATGCCCTTCATCTCTTGGCTTTCCCTACACCTGTCTAAGGTTGGGAAAACAAAATATGAGTCGAAACTCAATAAGCAAGCTTTTTTCAATTAAAATGCATTCCTCTCCATTCGGTAGAAAACACTTACCAAGTGATCAACTACCAACGGAATAGAAACCTTTTCGTAAACCATTTTTGGAAATCTTTCATAAACCATTCATGTAAACCATTCGTAAATGAATTTTTATTCATTCGATTGGAGACACTTAACAAGTGATCAACTATCAATGGAATAGAAACCTTTTCATAAAAATGATTTCATAAACACTGGATGTGCAAATGCTTCCTTTCCACTCCTGACAAAAACCTTCGTGTGCGGGTACGTTAGCCCAAGGAACATCTCATATAGCATAGTCCAATACGCCGGCTGCCTCCAACTTGGCCTCATCAAGGGGAACCTCTCTTCTTCTTGACGCCTACATGGTTCCTACATGCATAACTTTTGATTTTCCCGGCATTATATGCCTCTTACACCAGCTGACTTGTCATTCTCATGTAGAGAATTATTTGCACCATCCCTTAAAAATATAATTTCAAATCCATGCTTTCCTTTTCAATCCATGTATGAAAATGCAATGCATTCATTCACACATAACATTTCTTTGCCTCCACCTCTGGGGAGGACGTCGTCGGCACACAGCCCATACGACTCGGCAATAGTGAAGGGGGACCCTCTGATCCGCTTTCTACCTCCACCAAAGCCTCTTCATTATACATCATACATGTGCACATGTTCATGAACATCACATGATATCAATATGCCGGCATGACTTTTCATAAAAACTTATAAACATTCATCATTTCAAAACATTATAGGAATTACCACCCTTAAATATATTTCATAAATACTTGAAAATAAAATCACATTTTCAAATTTTTGCTTGCTTACAATGAAGCAATAAAATCACATTTTTAAAAAAAATTTGCTTGCTTACCTCCTCAGTCTGTGTCATCCACCTTTTCCTTTTCTTTTCCTACACAAGGAAAAATAATATTTTATCTATATCATTTCAAGCCTTAGATTGCTTCCCATACATGTTTTATAATCATTCATTACCTCATTTCCATAGAGGTTAATCTTATAAATATACTTGGTCATTACCTCCTTATATGGATTTTTATCCATAAATTATTTAAAAATTTCATCCATATATCCTCATAAATATATAAAAATAAATCTCAAAATTTACCCAAAATACGCTGTTCACTGTTCATAATTAGTGTTCATGTCACTGTAGCAAATCATTGTAGCAAATAACTGTTCACATTTACTGTTCACCCGAAGTTAGTGTTCACAGTAACGTGGGTTACTGTTCATGGGTTCCAAAAATTGACATTCACGTTACTGTTCATGGGTTCCAAAAATTGACATTTTTTTCAAAAAAAAAAATACCATGACATAGCTTATGCTTAGTATATCATGGAAAATTTCATACATTTTGAATTTATCATCATTTACTTGGCTAAATAAATCATTTTCTCCATATACTAAAAATCAACATAAATTCACTTAAGCATAATCCTTAATTCCAAAAATCATGAAATTAATATACCATCATTCCAACATCATATTTATCATATTCATTCATCCCAAATCATAATTTATCATTTTTGGAGCATTATTTACACATAACATATGCTATCTTCCCGAATGCTCCATATTTGCTCCAAAATTATCTTGTTTTGGCATGATTCCATTTTTGCATGGTAACTATACTTAATTAATCATACTTAGGCATTAGCTAAGCATGTTATACCCTAAATAACATCATGCACAAATTTGAGGAGGATCCACTTACCTTAAGTGAGCCAAAATCTCCTTTCCTCCTCCCTTTCTCTCTCTTCCCTTCCTTTCTCTCCTCCTCTCTTGCTTAGAACGTGGATGGGGTGGGGAAATGAGTTTGCTCAAGTATTTTGAGCTAGGGATGGGTGTGAAATTCGTTCAAGGCATGGCCCCCTATTTATAGTGCTCCAAATTTTATGAAATTGAAATTAAATCCACATGAAATTGTGCCAAATTGCAAATATTTTTTCTTGGGTCATTTCCTCCTCATTTCCAAGAAATTTCCAATTATCCTAGGTGGAAAATTGCTGGCCACAAGTTGCCGTAGCTGATCCATCCATTAATTGTTTTATTTTCATTAAAAGACGTGGTTAATCTCAACCGTTGATTATCCTTGATTGAGCTCATCTCAACCATTGAATTTTTGGCACAAATCCCCATGCTAGCTCACGTTTTCCCATGGTGGACTTTGGGGAATTTTTTCATTTTTTATTTCATTAAAATATCATATCTTAAGCTACTTTTTCAAAAAGTAAAAGTAGAATTAATGACTTGCTTTGAAAAAGTTAAGCCTCGCTTACTTGCTTTCCAAGAAATACATTTCCTATGATATTTGGCTTAATCCAATCCATCCATCATATTCGGCATAATATTTTAGTCATCCATACAAAAATTCACCTTAATCCAACTTCCGGATTGCAAGATATGAAATTTTCTTCATTTTCTTCACAAAAATCTATAAAAATTTAAAAATTATTATTTTAATCGAAAAAGCACTTTTGTCCTTTAGTGGGAAGCTTCCTTTTTCATCTTTTATGATTAAGTTAATCCAAAATGATTAACTTAACATATTCCTTAATCCCACGTTTACTATTCACATTTACTATTCATCCGAATTAACATTTCATAAATAATTCTTTGAACCTCTAATTTCACATATTTCCATACTCATGAATATATATTTTATTAATATATTATCTAGGGTTTACAACCCTAGGGTTTCATACACGTGTCTAAGATCGGGGTTTCACAATGTGTATGAACATGTGCACGAGGAATAAGCCATAGTTGAGGTAGTAAGCGGACCGGATGTCCCCCTCACTATTGCCAAATCACTTATATAGGCCCAGGCCGGTGGCGACCTCCCTGAGATGAGAACATGTATGGGATAGGCGCCTAGCTAGCGTCGCATCCAAAAGAATGTCATGAATGCTATGTATGCAATGCATTTGCATTTTATGAAATGCATGAAAATGATTGAAAATTACGTATGGCTTGCTTACTGAGTATTATTACTCACCCATGCTTTTTTTAACAACAGACAAGAAATGATGATGAAGGTAGCATGCAAAATGATATGTAGTTTTTGATAAAAATATTGTATATGTAAAGACAATGATGATAATTTTAAGATGGAAAAAAATATCTTTTCAATGATGATGTTTTATGAACAGGTTCTGATTATCACTATGATATGTGAAATATATTTCATGTTGGATGAATGATGGAAATTTTTCATGTATTGATGATATATGTATATAAAAAAATCATGCCGTGTGATCAGGGCAACAATCCTGAGTCACATTTACCAATCAAAAATAGTCCTGGAGTAAGGCTTCTAGGCACCTCGGTTTGGGGCGCCACAGAAGTTGGTATCAAAGCATGGATTGGTAAATAGGCTGAAAAGGAAAAAAATGACCAAGTTAGAATACATGAAATCATGATAATGATTGATTTATTTATCATTGATGATTTATATGTAGATGGCAGATAGAGGAAAGGCTCCACTAAGTGCAAGGGAATTAGGAGAAGAGCAAGAATGGGAACGGGCTCAGGAGAGGGTTAATAGATGGTTAGCCTCCCAAGAAGGTCTAACCATAAGACCCCCAGTTCCCACTAGTTACTAGGCACTTTCGTATACTAAGGGACCAGAAGCATGTCGCCCAATATTCCCCAGCCATCTACCAGGATTTTCGGTATTATTTGAAATCCACCGAGCAGAGTCCTCGAGCCAAGTACCTGCACCCCCAACTCTCCAGTATATACCTCAGCCAGCCCACTGCCTAGGCCATCGGTCATTACCGATTGGGTTGCTGAGGAGGATTTATGAAGATACTAGCAAAGGAGAATTGCTCCAGTCCCACCTAACCCAGGTCCATGGTTTTGGTCTGACGCGGGATACATTCAGTTCCAATACGGAACACCATGGGCACAAATTGACCGCAAGGAGAGAGAGGCTGCCTAGGAATGTCGGGAAGCTCTAGCCAAGGGACAGAAAGTAATGGAGCAACCCCCTCCTAAACAGCCTGGTGAAGTCATCTTACGGGTCATAGAGTTAGAGGTAAGGCCCAAATCCCCACCACCTGCCCCTCTAACGAATGATGAGGAGGACCCCATAGAATGGTCTGATAGTGAAGAGGAGGACGAGAACCCAGGACACCAAGACTGATCTGATACCAGTACAGTCACTGAGGAACCCACACGGGTACCTTTCAGTCTCAGAAGGTTCCTGAGGTTAAGGAGAAGGGGACGTTAGATGGGATGGGGATCAGGAAGACACAGACACCGCCACTGCCAAAACATTTTATTTTTCTTTTTTATGAATATGTAAATATTGTTTGAAATAGGTACATAAGGCTAAGTTAGCCTATGTACAAAAGTTTGATTGATGTATAAATGGTTTGCTGATAATTTATGATAATATATGTGAATTATGTGATCATGTGATTACGTGTTTGAATTTATTTAAGTATATCATGATGAATATTGATGTTGAACTAATGAATGTTTTATGAAGTTGAAAAAATGCCGCTCACTAGAGCTAAAGCAAGAGCCAACAAAGGAAAGGCCCCAATGGAAGAGTCAGTTGATCAAGTAAGGGGCGAAGCCAGTAAAAGAACTTATAGGGCAGAATACAAAGAACAATCCTCTAGGACTCGCCCACGGAAAGAGGAAAGCCCTAGACCTCAAGCAGAGGTCAATATAAAAGAAAGAATAACTGCCTAGCGCCTGCCCAAGTTTGCAGGAGAACCAAACCCCCTCATTGCAGAGCAATAGATCACAGAAATCAAGAAATTATTCAGGATATTGCCCTGCAATGATTAGCAGAAAGTATTGTGCGCTACCCACTTACTGATAAAAGACGCTTATGAATGGTGGGAGACGCTGATGGTCACCATGCCACATCCTGAGCAAGTTACGTGACATGGATTTTTGGAGGAATTTAATAAAGAATATCTCCCTGTAGGGCTACAGAGCCAAAGGGTGATAGAGTTTGACAAACTCTACCAAGGCAGAATGACAGTTACGGAATAGGCTACAAAGTTCAACGCCTTAGTAAGATACGTGTCATAGATTGCCAATGTGCTAGAAAATAAGGCACAAATGTTCCAGAGGGGATTAAGGCCCCAGTTGAGAGAGGGGTTAGCTTCGTTGCTAATAAAAGACTATGCCTCTAGCATTGAGAGGGCTAGGGTATTGGAAATGGAGTCACTAAGGACTCAAGAGCTTAGGCAAGCTCCAAAACAATTCTTTACAGCCTCCAATGAAGGAGAGGCTAATAAAGGAAAAAAGATAAACGCCGGGAAAAAGAAAATTGGCGACAAGACAAAAAGCACCTCGACTTGTAGAACTTGCCACAAACGCTATTCCGATGAATGTTTACAAGGAACGGGGAAATGCTACAAATGTGGCCAAGCTGGTCATGTGGCCCGAGACTGCGGGACCGACGAAGCCAAAATAATGAAGTGCTTCAACTGTGGTCAAGTTGGACACATTTCGCCCAACTGTCCAAATAAGCCACAAGGAGCACCAGCCCGAGGGAGGCCGGCCCAGCAAAAGGTCCCCGCCATCGCCAATCGGCCCGGTACTGCTGCCAACCCTGTGCGTGTCCAAGCCCTCACCCGAACGGAGTCACAAGAGATGGAGGAAAAAGTGATTACAGGTATGATTTACATTTTAGGAAATTCTGCAGTAGCTTTATTTCATTCTGGAGCTACGCATTCATTTATATCATACCAATTCGTAATCACACACGCAATTCGGGTAGAAGAAACCAGTAGTACTATACATGTAGAATCCCCAGTATATAGATTGGCAAGTATAAATCAAATTTACAAGGCATGTCCTATCAGGATAGGGACAAAAATACTAGAAGCTGATCTGATCCTATTGCCAATGACAGAATTTGATGTCATACTAGGGATGGATTGGTTAAGTTAATGGGGTGCCACGATTGATTGCAGAAATAAAAAGGTGCAATTTGAAACATCAAAAGATGAAATAGAGATCAGTAAAATAAGACAGCTAGAAAACACAATAAGAATGGTATCAGCTATGAAAGCAGTTAAGCTGATACGCCAACAATGTACAGCCTATCTGGTCTCTATAAATACAATAAAAAGAGATGGGGTACCTATGAAACAAATTCCAGTGGTAAAGGAATTTTTAGATATTTTTCCAAAGGAGCTATGTAGTTTACCACAGGAAAGGGAGATGGATATGGAAATAGAAATTATCTCAAGAACAGCCCCAATATCTAAGGCCCCATATAGGATGGCACCAACCGAATTGGTTGAGTTAAAAGTACGAATCCAAGATTTATTGGATAAAGGGTTTATTAGACCCAGTGCATCACCTTGCGGAGCTCCAATGCTATTTGTAAGGAAAAAAGATGGGAGTTTGAGACTCTGTATTGATTACAGAAAATTGAATAAAGTAACAGTAAAAAATAAGTACCCACTCCCAAGAATAGATGATCTTTTTTATCAGTTAAAAGGAGCTTCTATATTTTCAAAAATTGATTTACAGTCAGGTTACCACTTGTTAAGGATATATCCAAAGGATATCCATAAAACAGAATTCAGAACAAGATATGAGCATTATGAATTCTTTGTCATGCCATTTAGACTAACGAATGCCCTAGCTGTGTTTATGGATATGATGAACAAGATTTTTCGAGAATTTTTGGATCAATTTGTGGTGGTATTCATTGATGACATATTGATTTATTCAAAGATAGAAGAAGAGCATGAGAAACATTTGAGGACAATATTGGAAATTCTCCGAAGAGAGAAATTATATGCTAAATTCAAGAAATGTGAGTTTTGGTTGAAACAGGTAGCCTTTCTCTGCCACATTATATCCGAGAACGGAGTACAGGTAGATCCTCAAAAGATTGAGGCAATAACAAAGTAGCCACAACCAACAAATATCACGGAAATAAGAAGCTTTCTAGGGCTAGCTGGCTACAACAGGAAGTTTGTGGAAAGATTCTCACAATTGTCAGCTCCACTCACAAAGCTGACAAGGAAAGGAGTTAGGTACGAATTGACACAGGAGTGTGAGAATAGCTTCCAAGAGTTGAAGAAAATACTGGTAAAAGCGCCAATTCTAACACTACCTACAGAGAAGGAAGGGTTCGTGATCTATAGTGATGCCTCAAAAAAAGGATTAGGATGTGTACTGATGCAAAATGAAAAAGTTATCTCGTATGCATCTAGGCAACTCAAGCCAAATGAGGTAAACTATCCAACCCATGACTTAGAATTGGCAGCAGTAGTCTTTGCCTTAAAAATGTGGAGACATTATTTATATGGAGTTAAATGTGAGGTCTATACTGATCACAAAAGCCTCAAGTACATTTTTACTCAAAAAGAGTTAAATATGAGGTAGAGAAGATGACTCGAGTTACTTAAGGATTATGACCTCAACATTTGATATCATCCACGCAAAGCTAATGTAGTAGCCGATGCGCTAAGTAGAAATATTAGCTTAGCACATCTCATCACAAAGGAAGAAGGGCTACTACAAGAATTGAGACAATTAGAATTAATTGTAAGCCCACCTGGGGTACAAGTTAGATTGTCTCAATTGCAAATCCAGTCAAATCTATTTGAGCAAATTAAAATGGCTCAACAAGAAAATGAGGATTTAAAGAGTTATGTGGAGAAAATGATCAAGAGAAATCCCAGTGAATATAAACAAGATGAACATGGAATGTACATATATAAGGGTCGCTTATGTATACCCAATCAAGAAGAAATAAATGAACAAATATTGAAAGAAGAACATTTTTCTCCATTTTCGATGCATCCAAGTAGCACCAAGGTGTATCAAAACATCAATAGAGTATATTGGTGGAATAACATGAAGAGAGAAATTGCTGAATATGTGGCTAAGTGGCTAACATGTCAAAGGGTTAAGGCTGATCATCAAAGAACCCCTGGAAAATTACAGTCGCTAGAAGTCTCAGAGTAGAAATGGGATGATATTACTATGGATTTTATTGAAGGGTTGCCAAAAACCCAAAATGGAAATGATGTTATATGGGTAATAGTTGATAGATTATCAAAGGTAGCTCATTTCCTAGCCATTAAGAAAAATTTTACAGCTGAGCGACTGACCAAGATTTATTATAAGGAGATAGTGAGACTGCATGGAGTACCTAAGTCAATAGTTTCCGATCGAGATTCTAGTTTTACGTCTTGATTTTGAAAAATTTTACATCAAACCTTCGGTGCACAGCTGAAATTCAGTACAACATTTTATCCTCAAACTAATGGGCAGACAGAAAGGGTAAATCAAATAGTTGAGGATATGCTAAGGATGTGCACAGTAGAATTTGGAGGATCATGGGATGAATATTTGGCTATGGCAGAATTTGCTTATAACAACAGTTATCAAGCAAGTATTCAAATGGCCCCATTTGAAGCCTTATATGGACGAAAATGCAGAACTCCTGTAAACTGGGATGAAGTGGGAGAAAGGAAGTTAGCTCCAGATCTTTCAAAAAGAATGGCAGAAAAAGTCCAAGTGATTCGCCAGTGTATACTCACAACCTAGAGCAGGCAAAAGAGTTACACCAATTGCAAAATAAAGGATTTGAATATCTAAGTTGGGGATCACACATTTGTCAAAGTAACACCATTCAAAGGAGTCACCCAGTTTGGAAAGAGGGAAAAACTAAACCCAAGAAATGTCATGCCCTTTGAAGTTTTGGAAAAGATAGGCAATTTAGCCTACAGAATAGCCCTGCCTCCGACCCTAAGTGTCATCCACAATGTGTTTCACATCTTCATGCTCAGGAAATATGTTTCCGATCCTACCCATGTGTTGATGGCAGAAAATTTGTCAATCCAAGAACATTTGAACTATGAGGAAAGGCCAATCAAAATATTGAATTTCAAGATCAAGAAGCTTCGGAATAGAGAGATCGAATATGTAAAGGTACAATGGAATCGATATTCAGAGTCCGAAGCCACTTGGGAGCTACAAAAAGATGTCGAAAGGAAATATCCTCAATTGTTCAAGAAAAGATAGGTTTCGGGACGAAATCTATTATAAGGGGGGGAGGGTTGTGAAACCCAGACCATATACGCGTCATTTCGGGTTGTAAATCCTAGATTCTTTGTAATTACATTTATGATAAATGAAAATTCATGAATTATATTTGTGGATATGTGTATTGGAGATTAAAATAATGCAATTAAGAATTTAATCCACGTGAATAGTGCACATGAATAGTAATCGAGGATTAAGACACGTGATTAAGAGTTAATCATTTGGATTAACCTAATCTCAAAAAGACAAAAAGAAGATTTAATCACTACAGGACAAAATCATAATTCTTTTTTATATTTTAATACAGTTTTGGATTTTAGTGGAAAATTAAAGAAAAATTCATAATTTGCAATCCGGGCGTCGGATTTAGATGAATTTTTTTATGGATGGTTAAAAATTCATGATGAACATGATGAATGGGTTAAGATGTGATGAAAATCACAAATCAAGGGTCAAGATGAAACGTCAAATGGAGATCAAAAAGTAACTTACCTTTTTCATTAAATTCCATTTGACTTTTTATTAAAATAAATATTAAAAAATAAAAAAATAAATGCAAAGCAGCTATGGCAGGGGCGTGAGCAAGGGGTGGTTGAGCATTTGACTAAAATCAATGGTCTAAAATCATCATCATCATAAATCAAGGGCTAGGATTAATTAGCTTAAAATAAATAAATTTTAATAAATAAAAAATCTAGAAAAATAGGGCTGCCATAGGAGGCTGGAGAAACTGTAGGGTGGGCTGCACATGGCTCCATGCACCTTTTTAAAGTTAGAAAAAACACATTTACAATTTAATACCTCAAGCAATGGGGGTAAAATCCAATTTGATGAAAAATCAAACCTTATAAATAGGGCCAAGGGAGGACGTCCAAAGGCACAATTCATCCCAGCTCCACTTAAGCAAACCCAAGCCCCGAAACTCCTCACACGTCCAAGAAAGAAAGGAGAAAGTTAGAGAGAGAAAGTGTGAGAAAAAGAGGGATATCTCCACTTCGGGTAAGTGAATTCTATCCAAATTTATTTTAGATGTTAAGTAGGATAAAATTATGCTTAGATAATGGCTAAGCATGGGAAAATAAGTATAGTTATAATGCTTAATCGGATTATGCCAAAACATCACAAATTTGGAGCAAAGATAAAGCATTCGGGAAAATAGCGCATGATATGTGTAAATAATGCTCCAAAAATGATAAATGATGATTTGGGATGTATGATTATGATCAATATGATGTTGGAATGATGATATATTAATTTCATAATTTTTGGAATTATGGATTATGCTTAAGTGAATTTATATTGATTTTTAGTATATGGAGAAAATGATTTATTTAGCCAAGTTAATTATGATAAATTCAAAATGTACAAATTTTTCCATGATATACTAGGCATAAGCTATGTCATGGTATTTTTTATTTTTAGAACCCATGAACAGTAACCAGGACGCTGTGAACAGTAACCTAAGATGAACAGTGATCTACTACGGTAATGTGCTACAGTAACCATGAACAGTAAACACCGTGATTTTGGAGAAAATTTGAGATTAATATTTAAATATGAGGATAGAATTTTTGAAGAACCTATGGATAAAAATATCCGTATAAAGAAATAATGCCCAAATATTATAAAGCATGCATGGGAAGCAGCTTGAATAGAAGAAATGAAATATCCTTTTTCTTTGAATAGGAAAAGAAAAAGAAAAAGTTGAGGACACCAACTAAGGAGGTAAGCAAGTTATATATTTTGCAAATTATTTCCAAAATGCTTGAAAATTGTTTGTGAATTGTTTTATGAAATTTATTTAAGGTTGTCCATTCCTATAACTGCTTTACATGAACTGAAGTACGTTTGTTAAATTGTTTATTAAATGTTTTTTTATGAAATTGTTTATGATTTGCAAATATCATATCGACATGTGTATGAGCATGTGAACGAGGAATAAGCCATAGTTGAGGTAGTAAGCGGACCGGATGTCCCCCTCACTATTGCCAAGTCGCTTATATAGGCCCAGGCCGGTGGCGACCTCCTTGAGATGGGAGCATGTATGGGATGGGCGCCTAGCTAGCGTCGCATCCAAAGGAATGTCATGAATGTTATGTATGCAATGCATTTGCATTTTATGAAATGCATGAAAATGATTGAAAAATAACGTATGACTTGGTTACTGAGTATTATTACTCACCCATTCTTTTTTAACAATAGACAGGAAATGATGATGAAGGCAGCATGCAACATGATATGTAATTTTTGATAAAAATATTGTATATGTAAATTTTTATGTAAAGACAATGATGATAATTTTGAGATGGAAAAGAATATCTTTTCAATGATGATGTTTTATGAACCGGTTGTGATTATCACTAAGATATGTGAAATATATTTCATGTTGGATGAATGATGGAAATTTTCCATGTATTGATGATATATGTATATATAAAAAGATTTCTGCCGTGTGATCAGGGCAACAATCCTGAGTCACGTTTACTAATCAAAAAAGGTCCCGGAGTAAGGCTTCTAGTGTGGCGCCCCAAACCGAGATGTCACTTCCTTACCTCAAGACCTTATTGATTGGTAAATGTGAATCAGGATTGTTGCCCTGATCACGCGGCGGGTTCTTGATTGGAACTCATCGAAATTTTTTTTTTTGTTTCTTCATTCATCGTCATTTCATTTATAACATAAGAAATGGTACACTTGTATTCACTTTTACAAATCATTTATAACTTCTCAACATGCACTTATACATTAAAGGTCCTCTTGCCCTAATCGTGACATTTCCATTGCGTACATATATATATTCAATCATTAGTTCACCTAGAACTCAGAACTTTAAACAAGTTCACACATATATCAACATACCTAAAAACTTCCATTCATAGCATTCCACTCATCATGGCTAATCCTTTTAGCCCACATGGGTACTACTTCGTACCTTCCTTCGCTGCTTAGGTCCATTGACCCCTTGGGTTTCCCGGTACCTGTCTAAGGTTTGGGAAAACAAAACGTGAGTGACTACTCAATAAGCAAGCATTTTATCATTAGGGCAAGACTTCCTTGAAAACCTTTTTCATAAACATCTTGACCACCTTTTTGCTGAGGACATTTATATGTCCTAAAACATTATCATGAAATCCTTTATTCATGAGGATAATTCTATGTCCTTGAACATTTTCATAAAATATTCATTCTTAAAATCACTTACAAGCCACGTCCGAGCTTGTTAAGGCAAAGCATACATATTTTACCCTTTATAATTAATTCTTTTTTGTTTTGAGTGAACATTTCCAATGTTCCAAGACCTTTTCATAAAACCATCTTTTGCCAGTAGACGTCTTACGTCTAAAACATTTTTATCATAATTCCTTTGGCAAAGGAGGACATTCTCATGTCCTAAAACATCATTCACATAAGCCTTTTTCGGCAAAGGATATTTTTAAGCCTTTTTCGGCAAAGGATATTTTTATGTCCAAAAACATTTTTCATCAAAAAATCCTTTAGCCAAGAGACATTTAATCTCTCGAAACATTTTTCACATAGCTTCCTTTGGCAATGGACATTGATATGTCCTAAAACACCTTTCATTAAAACACTTTGGCATCGGACATTCTCATGTCCATAAACACTTTTTATTTAGGCTCTTTAATAATGGACATTCTTATGTCCAAAAACAAGTTTGACATAAATCCTTTTTCATAATCCCCGTCTTGGGGCTTGTTTATAACAAGCAAGGCATCTAAGAAACATAAACCATTTTCATAAATGCATTTGCATAAAAGCATTTCCTTTCATTCCTATTATTTACACTTTTGTGTAAAACACCCTATTTTTAGGGTAACCATTTCATAAAAATCCTTTTAGGATAACTTTTCTTAAAAATAATTTCATGTCCCAATCTTTGGGCTTTTCAAAAGAAAAATATAAGCAAATGCATTTCTCTCCATCCAGTAGTAACACTTAGGAAGTGATCATGCTACATTTTGGAAGAGAATCCTTAACAGCACGCTAACTAGGCGGCTGTTCTTTTATCCTGCTCTCATCTCAGGGAGGGCGCCGCTGACACTCTTGTCATCCCTTAACGACTTGGCCATATGTAGAGTGGGCCCCGGTCATCCCAACCGTGCTCTACAACCGGCCTATTCCGTGCACTAGTGCACCATACATCATCATGACGGACCGCAGTCCATTTGGTTAAAAGTATTACAGACCAAAGCCCGTGTCCTTTTAAACCGGGAATACAAACCTCAGTCTGCATCCATAACTTAAAAATATCATAGGCCGAAGTCTGTGTCTTTGAAAAATTATTTTCAAAAACACATCACTGACCGCAATCCGTGTCAACTTGTAAAGCGAGCGTACCCACTTTAAACAAGTTGTCATTTGAAATCTAATTTTAGGATGACCTTCCTTAAATTCTTTCGGAAATATTTTGAGTAAAACATTTTGATAAACATTTGAAATGTTTGAAAAATAACACATCTTAAAATCCATATAAAAATTTTTCAAAACCTTTGAATTTTCAAAATTAAACCATATATTTTCTAACATTTTCTTAGTTTCTATTTCGGGGCCTTTTGCTCACAAAAGTTATGCAATTATGCTACCCCTTCTCAACCACCCTAATAATCAAATTATTGTCCACCTATCCATTATACCATTTTTACATAAGGGAGCTTGCATAATCTTTTACATACCATTTAGCATCCCGAAATCAAACCTTTTTATGAACTCAACATATGAGGTTCGTCATCATTAAATCCCTTTCGACACATCCGTATAAACATTTATCAAGATATTTTCAACAAAGATTTCCTTATCTAAAGGAAATCAAAACTTTTCGAATATCATTTCAAAACAGATGGACTATGTCCAAATCATCGTTGATATTTAATTGTCATAACATAACAAAACCAATCTTTTTCATACATCAAATCTCCTTTTTCCTTTTCTTTTTCTTTTATATCATGATTATTTATCATAAACCATCATAAGAGAAATTCAAAACTTATTTATATTTGTTACTTTGTGAAAAAGGGTAAAATTCTCTTTTTCTTATAAAATACTTTTGAAACAACATCATAAAGAACTTGCTAGCTTATAAGCAAATTCTTGAAAACCATCGGCATAAAACATAAAATTCTCTAAAATTATCATCATGGAGAACTTGCTTACTCATAAACAAATTTCTCATTTCCATTAACATAAAGCATTGTCAACCCATGACAACACTTGTGATACATTCTTTATCTTAAAAATACGTCGTTTGCTTCCTATGAAGAAAACTTTGAGGCTTTTTCTTAAAGCTATCATTTTTCAAAATTTAAGGTTTTGCATTAAAGCCGTCATTTTCAAAACTTGTGCTTGCCCATTCATTAAAACATAATTATAAAAGCATATACATAATCATCATTTCAACATGTAACGCCCCATTCATAGAAAATACTCAATAACTAATCAATGGGAGCTACACCCCCTAAGAAAAATTCGACAGCATCTCCCCATAATATACAAGGGGTAATATGGAATACATGACCTGATATTCATAAACATTCCAATTTGTAACATTCAATTCTATATTTATATACTTACATATTCATATAATAAGGACATTCATATAAAAAGAAAATCATTGAATGCTACCCATACACATCAGGCAAACCTAATGATCATGCATATGTGCATCCACAAAGGTTATAATCCAATCTAAAATAACAAATACAATTGCTTATCAAAGTAAATCCATCTCAGTAACCGTCTACATATACGAATATCAAAAGCGCACAAGTTTTAAAAGAACTGAAATTAAAGTTGATGTTCTATGTCTCCCAAATGTGATCTTCAACTTGTCCCATCTTGAAGTTCTCCACCTGGCCTGTGATCTAAAGGCAAAATAACAAACGATATGAGTCTAAACAGACTCAGCAAGTAGATAGTTGTTAGCACGAAGTGAAAATAAGCAAATTCTGGACGCATATGTTGTTTTCATGATAAGACGTATGGGTCCAAACACCCACTCCCAAGATCATATGCATAAAACCACATATAAATAAAAGAACACGAACAATCCTCCACTCATGTCTATCAAGGGCCATGAACTACCCTCTCCTCATGTCAATCAGGGCCATGAACAACCCTTTACAACCAATCATTTTAAACAACACATTATATTTAACAGACAAGGATAAATGCCACAAACCACTCTTATAACATCGGCAAAGTTTACTTTAAATTCAACACACAAAACAGTCAAACAAACATTTTATCAAACACATAGTAGGCGCAAAATAAGGGAACCCTCAATTCATACACTCATTTGAGCCAAATTGATTAACATCACATTTAACAATATAGAAACTGCTAACGAATCCTTTGCTTCCTAAAAATCACACATTTATAGCAAATTCCCCATGAACCCTGCTTACCCTAACTGTTACGAGCCCTACACCCCATACCACGCAATTATTCGTCGCTACACACTCCCACTAGTCTCACATCACGTTTAACATAAAATTTCATCACTAGATTAAGAAGAGGCGACATCTACTTACCTGGATCGAAATTTTCCCCAAAAACAGTGCTCCTAACTTAGACGCAGAGCTTCGGAACTTCCACCATTAGAGTCGACGATCTTCAAGCAGTCGGTAGAGCTTTCTTGAAGGAATCTATGGCTAGCCCGAACTGAATGGTAGGGAAAGAAGAGAAGAAGCAGAGAACGGGAAGAGAAGAAGAAGGAAGATAGCCGGGTGCGGGATGGAAATAAACCCTAGCGCGCGGGCTTCCTTAATTACTGAACCCCTATCGGGTCGGGTCGAAGCATGGATCGGGTCTAATTGCAATTAGTAATTTACTCTCCCACTCATACGACTTAATAATTAAAATTTTCTCAAGGTGCTAAGATAAATGAAAATAACATTTATAATCAATAGTCATAGTGCTCATCAATAGAACGCTAATCATACACCTTTGAATTTATACTCAATGTGCTAAGATCATAATACATGCGGATATGCACTATACATCCCCTAAATGTCGTGTCCATATATGTTATGTATCCATTAATATCGTAAAATTCTTACTAGCATGTTCATAAGTTACCTCATAAATAGAGAAAAGTTATAATAAAATACCTGGTCCTCACACAACATATAGAGAAAAATCCATAATTTGAAAAGTTCGCTTGCTTACCCGAGATCACCATAATCCTTCTCTTTCATTCTTTTCCTTGCCTTTGCCTAGATAAATGAAAATAACATTTCATTTATTTGCATCATCCTTAAATACTTATACTCCTTGGATTTTCCAACCTATATAAGTTCATCTAGCTTAACCCACTTGTCTTTCAAGTCGGGTATTCATACATATCGACATAGCCTATACATATCAAATCATCCATTCATTTTTAATACCTTTATGTAGGGTAAACTTACATGCATATAACAATCATTCATTAAATTATTATTTGGAGGTTCATTACCTCCATTTATCCTTTTTAATATATTTTTCATTTTTCATACAACGGTGCTCATTTTAAGCACTTAGTTGCTAATTTAGACATCATATAATAATCTCAAAATTTGATATTATCATTATTTACTTATATAGTACCCTAATTCATGTTTTTCATCATGTTGTTATGCATTTTTATATTTTAACTGTTGGTCCCGATTTAATGGCAAATACCCAAGAGGGGAGGGGTGAATTGGGTAATTAAAATTTTTCAACTTAAACAGAAACTTTATCTCGGTTTGGTTCAATCCCCTTTGATGAAACAAAAAGAAAGCAATAAGATAATGAGAGCTGAAATAAATCAATGGAAAAGATTTATAGTGGTTCGGGCAACCTTCCCTACTCCACTCTTCCAAACTCACACCTCTTGTGACTTGGGTTCCACTATGTATTTCACAAATACAACTAGAGTCACTGCTCTCTTCTAGATTCCAGCTCTAGGGGGCATCAACAATTCACAGCATAAGTAGGTGATGAGTTCCACTCCAGTCACACACTACTTTGCTTACACTTGATCTTAATTACCCAAACTAACTCAAGTTCAATACAACAAGAAAGTATAAAAGAAAGTTTCTACACGTTACTGGTGTGTAGAGGCAGATTTGGCATAGAGAAGAACTTTTAAAGTAGTCTGAAAGATTCATCGAGCAGCTCTTGGCAATTTGAAAGCAAGGTTCTTCTTCTAGATGTTGGCTTGATCACTTAATGCTCTTAGAGATGAGAGTTGTGCTCAATTAATGATGTTTCAGCTACCCTCCACGTTCATATTAAATGCCTTATATAAATGGCGAGGGAATCCGAACGTTTGGAAGTAGGTGGCGCGCATTTAATGCGCCAACATTCAAAATAATTCTGACCGTTGCGACCCAAGTCGCAGGTGGAGTAGACTTCGGGTGCGACTTCGCCCAAGTCGCAGATGGAGTCGACTTCGGGTGCAACTTCAGCTGTGCTCAGGCTGTTCAAGTTCTTCCTCGGGTCGACTTGGTCCTGGACTTTACCCAAGTCGTACGTGAAGTCGACTTCGGGTGCGACTTCACTTCCTGTGCTTGCTTAATGAACTTGAACTTCTTTGAAATAATGTTGCTTGCTTAATTTCTTCATGCTTAATCGTCCTTCCCTTGATTTATATCATTTGAAACTCAGTATATGCATTCTTTCTTTATATTCCATGTCTTGAATCTTGAATCCTTGAGTCTTGGTTTGCATAAAAGAAGTCAAATTTTGTGATTTTGATTTTCCATGATGAATACATGCACCTTTGCTTGCTTTGGATTTGATTTGATCTTCATTTGGACTAAGTCAAATATTTGAGTATACTTGGTCTTCAATTTTACTCAAGTCGAGCATTGAGTCGACTTGGTTTGCGACTTAACTCTTCAAAACATGTGTAGTCAGTCTGAAGTCGAAGCTGGAGTCGACTTGGCCAGCGACTTCACCCTAGTCGCATGTGGAGTCGACTTGGTCTGCGACTTCACCCAAGTCACATGCGGAGTCGACTTCATTTGCGACTTCGGCAGCTTTTCTCCCCAATTTCAACGCTGGACGAAAATGACGTCTTGAAGTTGCTGCTGGAGTCGACTTGGGGATCGACTTGGCGAAAGTCGATGCCGGAGTCGACATGGAAATCGACTTGACCTGTCATGCTTCATTTTCTTCATTTTTATATCCTTTAATCATCTTCACAAACATGTTAGTAACCAAAACTTACTCAAATTGATTTTTTAATCATCAAAACATAGACTTGGCTTATTTTCCATTTGTTTCCAACATTAACAACTTACATCATTCATATATCATTTATTCATACTTATCTTTTCATATACGTCTATTTCTCAACACAAATCATGTGTTTCTTAAAAATTTTTCAATGCAGAAACTTGTCTCTAATTCCAGAATGATTAAACCCCTTAATTAACACATAATTTAGGGTTTAATTTTGGATTTATAATCCATTCATCATAGGGTTCCAAAACCGCAACATTTGGACCCGTTTTACCTATTTTCAACGTCTCTTGGGATACTTAAATCAAAACATATTTTTAATCCCTAAATTATAGCAATTAATCATGATTTTCTTAACCCAAATTTAGGGTATTAATACATATTTAAAATTCATATATTAGTTGCTTCCAAAATAGCAAGTTTCATATACATTTTGGGTACCCTTTGCACCCGTCTTTGAACATCCCTTTGCATATCTTTAAAAAATCATATTTAGGGTAATCTTGTTTACCTATAATAGGTTAAACCCTCATAATAACTTGTTTATATCCCATTATAACTTAAATTCCAACACAAAACCTGGAATTTAACATTTATCTTGATTTATTCCTTAAGCTGCCCATAATACTGAATTCAGGCACACTGAATTCTCCAAATCTTGAATTAATATCAAATGAAGTATTTTTGATCTGAAATTTCTACCATGCCTTAATAACTACATTAATTAATCAAAATAAATATTTTTAGCATGAAATATTTAATATTTCTATTTAGTTTTGTATTTTTACTCTGCTGGACAGCAGCATCCCTTTTCAGACAGCCTGAATCACGTAAATTATGGGGTATATTTATACCCATAAAAACCTAAGTTTTATTTTGTTTCTGTGATCCATAATATGTATTATATATGTTTTAATATTTTTATCCCAAAATTATTTGTATAAAAATAATTAAAAATCATTTGGTACAGCTGATCCTGCCACCCGTTCAATCCTGTCCAGGTTGATTTTTTCGGATTTTTAATTTACAACATGCTTATCCGTTTAAGCTAAAATTTTTTTAGTTTCTTAATATCCCCATAATGAGGCTTTTCAAAAAATTTCATGACAAAATTAATTCATTAAATATTTCTTCCCAATTTTCCTTTCCAGGTCCAGAATTGCTACACATAAGTGTAGATTAGAGGATATGGGCTGATTAATCCCCAAATTAAACTTTATAAACCAACGTATTTAACCAAGAATATTTAATCTTTGAAACATGTTCTCTAAGTGGTCTTTTATGACTCAAAACCATGATTCCAAATCAAGAAGAAAGCTTGGAAATTAGAAGGCTTAAACTCAACGGGTACTTACCCGATTTGGTTGAATCTTTGCCCCGAGCTTCCCGAGCTTTTCCTTCCCTTTTTCCTTCTTATTTTCCTTTTATTTTATCTCTTTCTGTTCTACTGGGGTCATGTGAGGCTTGCTGGATTTTTGTAAAAAAAATTTCTCCTTAGTTTCCTCTCTTTTTCTCTTCTCTCTTGCTATGGACGTCACTTGGGTTGGTTGCTGGAATTTTCCAGCAACTATGTCCCCTTTTTTATTCCATTTGAAGTCCACATAAATATTCACTTATCCCTTGTACACTTGGCTAATTTTTACCCAAGTAAAATTGAGTAATTATCTTAATGAAAAAATCACAAAATCATGCATTGATGGGCCACCTTGCTGTCCACACATGGGACGTCCACCTTGCTGCCCATTTTGACATTTTTTAGCTGATATTTCCAGCCACTTTAATCCCTCATTAACTATGCTAGAGGTTAGACTAATTACATCTGAATTTTAGAATTTTTTTTAAAAAAATTCTTATTTTTAGGTGCTAATCCACTCATCTCTTGCCACCTCAACCCCATGCTAATTGCTTTGTCTTTTTCTCCATAAATGGGTTTCATCCTTTTGTGATTTAGAAAATCCCTTGATAATTAGCTTAATCCATTCTCACTATATCGTTCATCATATCATTTTATCCATCTCTCTCAAGTTTCATCTCAAACCGAGTTTCCTAACTCCACTTATGACCACTTGAATTTATCCTTGGAGTGCAGGCTAAAAATAATTAATCATTGCCTTAATTCCACCATGATTTCCATAATCCAATCCATTCAAAAGATTAGGTCCACCGTCGTGAGCTTACCTGTCAAATTTTATCGAAATCCGCCTTGTAGGCGTCAAGTTATGAATTTTCTATCATTTTTCATCTTAATTCCATAATTACACTTTAATCTCCATAAATTAAATCATGGTAATTAACATGATTATTCAAGACACATTTTCACCTTTCAATCCTCGTTAAGCCCCTCGGGTCATACCGACTCACTCTAGGGCTCCTGCGATTAAATTTTTAATTACCATTGTTAATTGAACCCTAATTGTAAAATATCATAAAACCCTAAAATCATCCATAAATCATTCAAGGCATTCATGTATCATAATTACATGCCTAATGCCTTCATATGAGTCCTACTTGGGTCTGGGTATCACAATCCTCCCCCCCTTATAACAGGTTTCGTCCCGAAACCTATTACATTTCAAATATCGGGGTAAGGCTCATGTGAAATAACCAACTTATCATCCCTTTTTCCAATACTTCCATTGGCTCACCACGCTTCCATTGCGCTACTCTATCTTGGTGGCCTTTTTGGCCTTTGTCCATTAGACCTATTGCTCATCTCTACTGTTCCTTGTTCACACATGAGTTTCTCATTGGCATACGCCCTTTCATTTGTTTCATTTCACAGTGTTTTTCCTTGTACCTAGAAAAATTGCACCATTTCTCATCTTATCATAGGGTAAGTCTTAAGTTACCCATTCCATCATATCAAATAAAGATCTATGACAATCATCTCCCTTTTTATACATACGATTCATGTAATATATATCTTCATTTCTATAGCAAAAGAGAAAAAATGCTCTCATATATAATTTCATACACATCTTAGAAAAACCCTTTTGCTAACTCATTCATTTATCTTACTACATAATGTCTACAACTTGTTTATACAAGTGTAGACTTGCTTAATGGGAGAACTAATGGGAATTCTGGTTTAGCAGCAGTCTAAAGCATTTCCTTTCTTATTCTCATTCTCTAGAAAAGGATCCTTGTCATCCTTTCTAGTTTCATTTCTTATGAACTCCTGATCATCATAGAGAATTACTTCTCCCACCTATCTTTTAACCATTTCATAATTAAAGAGAATTCAGACAAACTTTCTTGCCTTCATTTTTCTCAACTATTTATCATCCGTTCCAATGATACATGATACCAAACTCTGTGGTATCATACGCATAATATTCTTTCCCCTTCATCTATGTTAACCCAACATGGTTTACTACACCTGTCTGCAATAAATTCATAGAGACTTTCTACCAACCGGTAGCTGCAATTAGCTTGGGTTGAGCTAGCTCTCCTTATGTCCTGGTTGGACACTTTGAGGCATTGTGATCCAATTGATCACAATTAGGACACTTTCTCTATCTTGTCTCAACAACTTGACAAGTGTGGCAAGAACTTGTCTACATTTATAATATTAATTTAAACATTTCGTACATTCTCCAAAGTATTATTTGTTAAGAATACCACAAATTGGAGAATCTATCATAATATAACTTATTTTCATCTCTGTCATAGCCTTCTTATTCCTTTCTGTCCCCACACCAGGTCCCTTAGTTTTAGGGTTATGTTATCCTTGCCCTAATTGCACTTGTTTAAACTCAACATATTTTGTACCCTGGTGTCTTACTGGAAGACATTTCTTATGAAATTCTTCCATAAAATTTGCCATGTTACTTTCCTTGGTTGTGACATAATGGCTATTAGGGTTTCCGATCATTTATAAGCATCGATTAGGGATGCATAAGACTTCCTAATCATTATTACATGAAAATATTAAACAACTTCTTGATTTGAATCATCCACTGCTCAGCTTGATTATGGTCTAATTCACCTGAGAACTTAGGTGGATGCTCAACTAGAAAGGCGTTAATAACCTTCCTACTTGTTTCTATCATAACATCATCATTCCTTAAGGATTTTGGTACTAGGTTAGGAGTTATTACCTGTACCGGTCCATCTTTTCTGCCTTCTTCTAGTTGGTCCTATTGGGCCTTTTGTGTTTCTATCTCATTATCATCAACTCTTGTAGGAAGTGTGGCCTACATCAGCCTATTTCCCACCTATCTTCTCGACTGATCCTATTGGGAAAAGAAACCCAAAGGTCTTATACTATTTCTACCATTTAGGCTGCCCAACCTTTGGTGGCCTACTGCACGACTTCTTTTATAGCCGCAGTTATCTTTTCCTCATTCTTTCTATTTATGAGGTATTGCCTATAATAGTAGCACCTTCAAATTTCGATTCAAAGTTGATATTAGCTCGTCGTTGACGAGTTATTGGGCTCACTTGTCCTCTCTACCCTAGTCATTTAGCTTGCCAGTAGCTTCTCTTGTTTCCTATTGACTCATAGATTCATCATTTACATCTGCCCTTCCCTTATTCAAGAACTAAGGTGAAAGGCATGTTGTAGTAGCAGCATGTAAAATCATATCAACATGATCATCCCTTATCATAAAACAATTCATATCATACATAGTTAATTATATTAACTAGAAAGGTCAATGACCTTTCCTTTTTCATATTAACTTAGCATTTGAATGAAATCAAATGCATATGTAGTTTCATAACATCAAACATCATACATTCATTTAGGAACCAAAAAGAGTTCCCTTTTTTCCTACCTTTCTCATTTCTACCTTCGCCTTCTATGGTGTAAGGTTGCTTTTCCTTACACGTATAGATTATATTTGCATAATCTGTCATTTTATCATGAACATAATCTCTAAATCACTCAATCACTTAGAAAATCGACGCCTAGGTGCCGCCTAAATGGCGGCACAGCGTCTCACCTTATACATGCAAAGTCTAACACAGTCCTGTGCTATATTAGGTAAGTTGTGGTCAACCTTAGGTATGGGGGGTCTAGATGTACAGTTCCATTATTCAACCCATCATCTATTTATATTTTCTTCCATCCTTTGTCCTTTCTTAGCTTCCCCTTACCTCTTTTTCATCTCATTTGGTCTCATTATCATCCTTCCTTCATATACCATATACATTGTGAAACATATCAAAACAACTACATCTCCTTAAATCATAACATCATAATTGCATGTTATACATGTCTTATGATTCCTATCTATCTCTTTCATTATTTCTTTTTCATCTCATCTTCTATTTTCCTATCTGTCTACCAATCCTCAATTGGATATAAAACTCTATGATACCAAGTCTTTTCCTCCCATGCTTTTTATCAATCCATGCTCGAATACAGAGATCTATGGTACCATGCCTATTCTTTCTTCAACCTTTATTTCTCCTTTCCACGCCTGTTTATCAATCCTTGCTCTGATACCAACTTCTGTGGCGCCTCAAACCGAGACGTCACTTCCTTACCTCAAGACCTTATTGATTGTTAAATGTGAATCAGGATTGTTGCCCTGATGACGCGGCTGGTTCTTAATTGGAACTCGTCCAAAAAAAATTTATTTTCTTCATTCATCGTCATTTCATTTATAACATAAGCAATGGTATATTGTATTCACTTGTACAAATCCTTTATAACTTCTCAACATGCACTTATACATTAAAGGACCTCTTGCCCTAATCATGGCATTTCCATTGCATATATACATATATTCAATCATTAGTTCACCTAGAACTCAAAACTTTAAACAAGTTCACATATATATCAACATACCTGAAAACTTCCATTCATAGCTACCACTTATCATGGCTAATCCTTTTAGCCCACATGGGTACTACTTCGTACCTTCCTTCGCTGCTTAGGTCCATTGACCCCTTGAGTTTCCCGGTACCTGTCTAAGGTTTGGGAAAACAAAACGTGAGTGACTACTCAGTAAGCAAACATTTTATCATTAGGGCAAGTCTTTCTTGAAAAAAATTTTCATAAACATCTTGACCACCTTTTTCATAAGGACATTTATATGTCCCAAAACATTATCATGAAATCCTTTATTCATGAGGACAATACTATGTCCTTAAACATTTTCATAAAAAATTCATGCTTAAAATCACTTACAAGCCACGTCCGAGCTTGTTAAGGCAAAACAAACATGTTTTACCCTTTATAATTAATTCCTTTTTGTCTTGAGTGAACATTTCCAACGTTCCAAGACCTTTACATAAAATCATCTTTTGCCAGTAGACGTCTTACGTCCAAAACATTTTTCTCATAATTCCTTTGGCAAAGGAGGGCATTCTCATGTCCTAAAACGTCATTCACATAAGCTTTTCTCAGCAAAGGACATTTTTATGTCCAAAAATATTTTTCATCATAAAATCCTTTAGCTAAGAGACATTTAATGTCTCAAAACATTTTTCACATAGCTTCTCTTGGCAATGGACATTCATATGTCCTAAAACACCTTTCATTACAACACTTTGACATTGGACATTCTCATGTCCATAAACACTTTTCATTTAGGCTCTTTAATAGTGGACATTTTTATGTCCAAAAACAAGTTTGACATAAATCCTTTTCATAATCCCCGTCTTGGGGCTTATTTATAACAAACAAGGCATCTAAGATACATAAACCATTTCCATAAATGCATTTACATAAAAGCATTTCCTTTCATTCCTGTTATTTATACTTTTGTGTAAAACACCCTATTTTTAGGGTAACCATTTCATAAAAATCCTTTTAGGATAACTTTTCTTAAAAATGCTTTAATGTCCCAATCTTTGGGCTTTTCAAAAGCAAAACATAAACAAATGCATTTCTCTCCATCCAGTAGTGACGCTTAGCAAGTGATCATGCTACCTTTTGGAAGAGAATCCTTAACAGCATGCTAGCCAGGCGACTATTCCTTTATCCTACTCCCATCTCAGGGAGGGCGCCGCTGACACTCCTGTCATCCCTTAGCGACTTGGCCATATGTAGAGTGGGCCCCGGTTATCCCAACCGTGCTCTACAACTGGCCTATTCCATGTACCGGTGCACCATACATCATCATGACGGACCACAGTCCCTTTGGTTTAAAATATTACAGACCGCAACTCGTGTCCTTTAAAACCGGAATCATAGACCTCAGTCTGCATCCATAACTTAAAAATATCACAGACCGAAGTCTGTGTGTTTAAAAAATTATTTTCAAAAACACATCAGAGACCGCAGTCCGTGTCAACTTGTAAAGCGAGCGCACCCACTTTAAATAAATTATCATTTGAAATCTAATTTTAGGATGACCTTCCTTAAATTTTTTCAGAAATAGTTTGAGTAAAACATTTTCATAAACATTTGAAATATTTGAAAAATAATACATCTTAAAATCCTTATAATAGAATTTCAATACCTTTGAATTTTCAAAATTAAACCATATATTTTCTAACATTTTCTTGATTTCCATTTCGGGGCTTTTTGCTCACAAAAGTTATGCAATTTATCAAATTATTGTCCACCTATCCATCATACCATTTTTACATAACGGGGCTTGCGTAATCTTTTGCATACCATTTAGCAACCCGAAATCAAACCATTTTATGAACTCAACATATGAGGTTGGCCATCCTTAAATCCCTTTCAATACATCCGTATAAACATTTTTCGAGACATTTTCAACATATATTTCCTTATCTAAATGAAATCAAAACTTTTTGAATATCATTTCAAAACAGATGGATTAAGTCCAAATCATTGTTGATATTTAATTTTCATAACATAACAAAACCAATCTTTTTCATACATCAAATCTCCTTTTTTTCTTTTATATCACGATTATTTAACATAAACCATCATAAGAGAAATTCAAAACTTATTTATATTTGTTACTTTGTGAAAAAGGGTAAAATTCTATTTTTCTTATAAAATACTTTTGAAATAACATCATAAAGAACTTGTTGGCTTATAAGAAAATTCTTGAAAACCATCGACATAAAACATAAAATTCTCTAAAATTATCTGTTGGAAACAATGCTTAAAACAAAACAAATTTGACCAAAGCATGAGTTTCGATGATTAACAAAGTTAAATTTGAGTATAATGTGAATACTAATGTTCATGTTGAATGGTTTAAGGAAAGGAAATAGCCAAGTCGATCTCCAAGTCGACTTGGGCTTCGACTTAGGGTGAAGTCGATCCTAAAGTCGACTCCATCTTCGACTCCAAATTGAACCCCACGACCAGTTTTAAAAATAGAAGAAGAGCAGGTGAAGTCGCAGGCCAAGTCGATTCCACTTGCGACTTGGGAAGCCAAGTCGCAAACGAAGTCGACTCCAGCATCGACTTGAGATGGCAAAAACACTCCAAAGTTGATTTTGGGGCACAAAAATACCGAAGTCGCAGACGAAGTCGACTCCAGTTGCGACTTGGGTGAAGTCGCAGACGAAGTCGACCCCAACTTCGACTTGAGGCTTTCAAAGTTCAAAGATGCAGATTCAAGCTCATTCCAAGAATCAACTTGAGTTTTCTCAAATCCAAATCAAGGGTACAAGCTCATTATCAACTTAAGTCTCTCAAGTCCAAGGCAAAGCTCCAAGTGTATTTCAAGATGAAGAAACTCAAGTCATGAAGACTAGTGAATCAAAGACAAGTTCTTCAAAGATTCACAAAGACTACAAATATGTGAAGCCATTCCAGAATGAAAATGATCAAAGAAAGAAGCCAAGCAAAATAAAGGAAAAGGGGTCAAACTATTTTCGGCACAAGAACGAGTCAAGTCGCAACCCAAGTCGACTCCAATATCGACTTGAGGTCAAGTCTGAAACCAAGTCGACCCAGACTCAGACTTGAAAAATGCGGAACTGAAGTCGCACACGAAGTCGACTCCAGTTGCGACTTGGGAAGCCAAGTCGCAGACGAAGTCGACTCCACCTGCGACTTGGGGAAGCAACGTTCGAATTGTTTAACGTTGGAATATTTATTGCGCGCCAACCACTTCTATAACGTTCAAATCTTCCCCATTCTATAAATAGACACTCAAGCAAACGAGAACATATACACTACATTGTATAAAGAGAGAAAAGAAGTGAAAACAAGAGCTCCCATTTGCTTTTCTCTAAATTTGAGTGATCTATACACTTTCAAAGGAAGAACGAGCTTCAAGTTGCAAGTAGCGTCAACGATATACAACCGGTTGCTTCTGCAAACTCTTCTTCAAGCTGAATCTTGCCTACACAACTCAGTAAAGTGTAGATCTTCCTTATTTTCCTTATTCTTTGTTATTGGTCTTGGTTTGAGTTTGTTGTAACAAACCAAGACGTTGCAAGTAGAGTTGTGATTGGAGTTGAACTCATCACCTACTTGTAACAAGTGTATAAGCCCCCTAGAGCTAGAATCTAGAAGAGAGCGGAGACTCTAAGTGTATTCGCGGAATACATAGTGGAACCCAAGTCACAACGGTGTGTGAGCTTGGAAGAGTGGAGTAGGGAGAGGTTGCCCGAACCACTATAAATCTTGCCTACTGTTTACCTTATTGCTTTCACTATTTCATTGCTCTCTATTTGCTTCAATCAAGGGGATTAAGCTTTCAAGGGGTTAAGTTTTAATTTACCGAAGAATTTTATAAGAACCCAATTCACCCCTCCCCTCTTGGGTTTTGCCATTAACTCGGGACCAACAAGTGGTATCAGAGCAGGTCTTTGAGCTTACCAAAGAGATCTTATTGACATGACATCCCAATCTACTTCCGTTCCCGCATTTGCCGAAGGTCAATCCTTTACTTGGCCACCATTGTTTGATGGGAACAATTTTGGATATTGGAAGCTAAGAATGAAACAACTCATCATGGCTACCGATATGGACTCTTGGGTTGCGATTCAAGATGGTGTGATCTTGTCCATTGATGAAAAAGCTTCCAAATAGACCGATGAGGAAGTAAGAATCGTGAAGAGCAATGCCAAAGCTATGAATTCACTATTTTGTGCTCTCACGACATCTGAATATGATAGAGTATCTTCTTGTTTAACCACCAAAGAGATATGGGATACATTAACCTCCATCTATGAAGGAACTTCTTAAGTCCAAGGGACAAGAAGAAACATTTTGATTGGAGAATTAGAAAATTTTAGAATGTTAGAAACAGAAAATATTTCTGAAATGTTTGCTAGATTCTCAAAAATTACTAATGCTTTGAAAGGTCTTGGAAAGGCTATATCTGAATCTGAACAGGTTATGAAGATTTTAAGGGCTCTACCGGAATCTTGGACTCCAAAGATTACTGCGATAGAAGAAGCTAAAGACCTCAACACATTGAAGCTAGAAAACCTAATTAGCTCATTAATGTCACATGAGCTAATTAAGAAAAGAAATGAAGATCATCACAAAGGCAAAAGAGCAATTGCCTTAAAAGTCGCACAAGATTCAGACGATACTTCATCTTCACAAAATGACGATGAGATTGCCCTACTCACAAAACGATTCAGAAAATTTGTGAGGAAAGGCAGAAATTTCAGAAATTTTAAAGAAAGAAACTCCAAAGAGAAAAAGAAAGAAACAACCAAATGTTACCGATGCGGCGGTTCGGGACACATGCAAGCCCAATGTCCAACGCCCGAAGAAAATAAGGCAAAGGAACAAAGAAAAGATCGAGGCGACAACAAAAGATTTCAAAGAAACAAAGGAAGAGGCATGTACGTAAATGAAGAAGAATCTACAACGAATAGCTCCTCAAGTGAAGAATGCGAAGTAGATTGTGCAAGAATCTGTTGCATAGCAAACATCGACATATGCTTTGCAGCAATGGAAACCTTGGAGGATCAAGCCACTCCAACGGACTGCACGAGTAGTCAAGAGGTAACCTCCAAACAGAAATCCTTTTCAAATTTCTCTACAAATGAATGTCTTAAATGTGCTGAATTAGAAGAACTTCAACAAGCTTATGATTCACTATATGAAGAAATAAAGAAATTAGGAAACAAGTTTACAATTAAGAAAAGACAATGTGATGCAGTAATAATTATAAATGGTAAACTTGCTGAAAAATTAGACAAGTTAAAAGATGAAAACAATACCTTAGAAAATGAATTAGAAAAACTTAAAAACGAGAATAAATCATTAAATGAATCTCTTGCCAAGTTCTCTAATCCAGGAGAAAATGTAAAAATGTTCTTGAAAATGACAACTCAAACTTGCAAGAAAGGACTTGGGTACAATGCACTTGAACAAACTGAAACTAACGCTCCAAGAAATAATATCAAAACCAATTTTACTAAACCAAAGATAAATCGAACAGTTTGGACCAAAAGACCAACCAATGAACAAATTACCAAATGGCTCCCTATTTCTAGACTTCCAGGAGCTTGTAACTTTTGCAACAAGCTTGGACATAAGATCTATCAATGTAAACTTAGAAAACTGCAAAACCTAGGTGCTAAATTGGTTTGGATGCCAAAATGCATTGGTTTTATGGGATCAAAGATGGATCAACTCAAACTTCAAAGGTTAACTAACCCAAACGGACCCATAAAATGGGTACCAAAGAGATAAGATTTACTTGTTTATTTTTCAGATATGTTTTAAGGCAAAGGCAAACAACGTATAGTTCATGGACAATGGTTGTTCAAGGCATATGACCGGAGAAAGAAGTTTATTTCATAAACTTAAGCCTTGCAACGATGGAGCGGTTGCCTTTGGTAATAATGAGAAATGTAAAATTAAAGGTAAAGGAAACATATATAGTATTTCAAATGCATGCATGGAAGATGTTTTATTTGTTGAAGGACTCAAGCACAATCTAATGAGCATTAGTCAATTATGTGACAAAGGATACAAGGTTGTGTTTGAATCATCCATATGTAATGTATTTGATGGAGAACATATCATGTTTAGTGGAAAAAGACATGGAAATGTATATTTGGTTTCACTTGATGAATTAGATGGTCAATGTCTAATGGCCATTGATAATGATCCATGGGTTTGGCATAAAAGGCTTGGACATATAAACATGGGAAATATAAAGACCCTATGGAAAAAGAGTTTGGTAGAAGGATTGCCAAAGTTGAAATATGACAAGGACAAAATTTGCAAGGCATGTCAATTATCAAAACAACCTAAAATGCCTTTCTCTACCAAAAAGGAAATTTCCACCACTAGGCCACTTGAATTGCTACACATGGATCTATATGGGCCATCCGATATTTTAACCATTGGTGGAAAGAAATATGTGTTTGTAATTGTTGATGATTTTTCAAGATTCACATGGATAATTCTCTTAGCTAGCAAAGATGAAGCCTTCTCTATGTTTGCAACTTTTATAAATTTGGTGCAAAATGAAAAATAAAGTACTATTATAACTATGAGAAGTGATCACGGTGGTGAATTTGAAAACAAACGATTCATAGAATTATGTAATGAAAAAGGAATTCATCACATATTTTCTGCACCAAGAACTCCACAACAAAATGGAGTAGTTGAAAGGAAAAACAGAACTATACAAGAGATGACTAGAACAATGCTAAATGAGAGCAAACTATCCAAGAAATTTTGGGGTGAAGCTGTAAATACAGCTTGTCATGTTTTGAATCGAGTTACCATTAGAGCAATCTTGAAAAAGACCCCATATGAGCTATGAAAAGGAAGAAAACCAAATATCTCTTATTTTCATGCTTTTGGATGCACATGCTATGTTTTGAACAATGGAAAAACAAACTTGGGAAAACTAGATGCTAAAAGTGATGAAGCAATATTCCTTGGTTACTCATCAAATAGCAAAGCATATAGAATATTCAATAAACAAAACCAAGTTGTAGAAGAGTCCATACATGTTGTCTTTGATGAGTTTAACCAAACTCCTAGAAAGGAGGATGAATTAAGTGATACAGATGAAACAAAAGGAAAAGAACAACCAAAGGAAATCGAGCTCAAGCCAGAAAATCTCATGGAGGAAGAGGTAAGTGAAGGTAATGACTCTTACAAACCTCCAACTGATTTAAAGTTCAAAAATGCCCATCCAATTGAACAAATCATTGGAAATGTATATGAAGGAGTGAAAACTAGAAGATCAATGCAAAACATTTGTGGACAATATGCTTTTGTATCAAAGATCGAACCAACTACCATTGAACAAGCTCTCAATGATGAAAACTGGGTCATTGTAATGCAAGAAGAGCTAAACCAATTTGAAAGAAACAATGTATGGCATTTAGTTCCTAGACCAGATGGTCATACAATTATTGGTACCAAATGGGTGTTTAGGAACAAATTAGACGAAAGTGGACTTGTAATTAGGAACAAGGCCAGATTAGTAGCCAAAGGGTATTCCCAAGAAGAAGGAATTGACTTTGAAGAATCATACGCACCCGTGGCTAGATTAGAAGCCATACGTATTCTACTAGCATTTGCTTCTCATATGAATTTCAAATTATTTCAAATGGATGTAAAAAGCGCATTTCTAAACGGATATTTGAATGAAGAAGTATATGTTGAACAACCCCCAGGATTTGAAGAAAATGATCAATCAAAATATGTTTATAAATTGACCAAAGCGTTATATGGACTAAAACAAGCTCCAAGAGCTTGGTATGAAAGGTTAAATAGATTTTTGATTGATCATGAGTTTCAAAGAGGGAAAGTTGACACTACTTTGTTCATTAAGTATAAAAGTAAAAATATTCTAATTGTACAAATTTATGTCGATGATATAATATTTGGAGCTACTGATGAAACTTTATCCCAAGATTTTTCTAAGAACATGCAGAGCGAATTTGAAATGAGCATGATGGGAGAATTAAATTTCTTTCTCGGACTACAAATCAAGCAGCAAACGGAAGGGATATTCTTAAATCAGTCCAAATATGTCAAAGAAATGCTCAAGAAATTTGGAATGCAGAATGGTAAAGGAGCAAATACACCAATGAGCTCTACGATCAAGATCGACACGGACGAAAACGGTAAATGTATCGATCAAAAGCTCTATAGAAGCATGATAGGATCATTGCTATATTTAACTGCTTCTAGACCAGATATTTTGTTTAGTGTCTGTATGTGTTCTAGATTTCAAGCATGTCCTAAAGAATCACATCTATTGGCTGTAAAAAGAATTTTTAAATATTTGATAAATACTACCAATCTTGGACTATGGTATCCAAAGGGGTCAACGTTTGATTTAATCGGCTATTCGGATGCGGATTTTGCCGGCTACAAAGTAGATAGAAAAAGTACTAGTGGAACCTGTCAATTTCTTGGAAATATGTTGGTTTCATGGTACTCAAGGAAACAAACCAGTGTTGCCCTATCAACTGCGGAAGCCGAATATATAGCCGTCGGAAGCTGTTGTGCCCAACTACTTTGGATGAAACAACAATTGAAAGATTATGACATTGATTATTTCAATATTCCTATTAAATGTGATAATACAAGTGCTATATGTTTGACTAAGAATCCTGTACTGCATTCAAGAACCAAGCATATAGATGTAAGACACCATTTTATTCGTGAACATGTTGAGAATCATGATATTTGTTTAGAATATGTGAAAACAGAAGATCAAATTGCTGATATCTTTACCAAACCACTAGCGAAGGAATCATTTTATAAAATTAGAAATGATATGGGGATGATAGAATTAAACTAGGAAGAATTACACAAATCTGATCTAAAAGGAGCCAAGTCGATGAGTCAAGTCGACTCCAGTGAAGTCGACTTGGGAAAAGCGAAGTCGACTCCGCCTCTGAGGCGAAGTCGACTCCACTAGGTCGAAGTCGACTTCGCCTAGGGCAAAGTCGACTCCGCGCGAGCGACCGTCCGTCTTCCTCTTTTCTCTCTTTCTCTTCCTATTTCTTCCTCTTTCTTCTTCATTTCCCGCCTATTTCCTTGTCCGGCGATTTTTTCTCTCTAGTTTCTCCACAGATTCTCATCCTCTCCGGACATCTCTCTCTGTCCGGCAGCCTCCCCCCGTTTTAATTCTCTCCGGCAACCGTCGTTCCGGCAATATCTGTTTTTCTCCAAACTCCGGCAGTCCAAACTCAGTCTCCTCTTCTCACTGATTCTTCAGTGATTTTTCGGCCAATCCGGCATTAGTTTCTTCATCTCTTTGTTTTCACAACTCCGGCCAGTTTTCAGTTCTGCTTCTCCTTCTCTTTCTCTCTCTCTCTCTCTCTCTCTTTTACACTGCCCAGTCTTCCTTTTCTCCCATTCTATTTCATAGTCTTTCTAAGCTTTCTAAATTCCCAATCCAATGGCTCCAAAACCAAGACTCCCCAAACTAGCTGTTTCCAAACCTACACAAAGACCTGTGCCTAGACCTTCGAGGTCAAATACAGAGGAAGAAATTCCTAAGAAACAAAGGACATCTGCCAAGCGAGCCAGAGAGGAACCCTCAACATCAACGGGTAGAAGGGTCAGGTTTCAAACCGCTACCCAATCTTCAGATCGAGCTCTGAGGTCAGAAAGTCAACCTCAAAGCTCAAATACTAGAAGGATCCCGATCACAAAAGCACAAGTCCTGAAAATGCCCACAACCTATTTCAGAACAAAGCTTCAACATAGCCGATTCTATAAACATTTCTACGAAAGAAAGGTATTCATTCCAAAGATCATCGACTTCAAATTTCTCAACGATTATGAATTCGACATAGAAGAATTATTGGATTATCAAGGATGGATACAGTTACTGAAGACAGATGAAAGAGTATATCCTGATCTGACAAGAATGTTTTACTATCTGTGGGATGATAACAATTTTTCAATCTTTGTCAAAGGCACAGAAATGTTTTTGGGAACAATGGCTAACCCAGATCAAGAAAGAGCAATACAGAGAATAGGAAGAATTCTCGAAGTTCCATCGAAGAAGAATCACTTCCCCGGGATCTTACAATGGAGAAAATCTACAATGAGCTAACAAAAAGTAACAAGTATCATGTAATAACCAAGTTCCTACATTACATGGATCTTTATCCACGCCTGAGAGTCCTCAGACTACTCATCGCCTATTGCATCTACCCAAAAGGCGGTGGGAGGAATCAGCTCAACCCACAAGAAGCCATGATTCTGTGGAAGTTGGTGAATAAAGTCAAGATCAGCCTACCAAGACTATTCCTAGAAGCCTTGGCATGTAGAAAAGAAAATTCGAGAGGCGTTCTACCCTACGGAACTTGGATCACAAGGATCCTGGATTATTTTGAGGTGGACATTGAAGGTGAACCCTTCGAAGTCCCTAAAACAACAAATGCCATCAATAAGGCATTGCTCCAACGAATGAAGATCAATTTGGAGCACTTCAGAGATGAGAGAATTCGCGAAAAGTTGGGCGAACCAGCAAGACAGGCACAGACTGAGGGGGAGCAGCCTCCCGAGGCACCACCTGCTCCACCCCGAGTTGTTCCAGAGGAGCCAGTATCTCCTATGTCGCACGGATCCTACTCTCCACAAGGATCTGCCATCCCAGACCAGATGCCTCAACCTCCATCACAAGAGGTCACCTTACAGAGTATTAGAGATGAAATATCTGCTCTCCGAGAGGAAATGGGTCACCAAGAGAACAGAATGACAAGCTTAGTCTCCGAGGTTCTCACTGCCATCAATGATATGCATTCCCGACAAGATTGAATCGATCGGGAAATGCGTACCATTAGATATCATCTTGTATCGGGACGACATAAAAATCGGCCCATACCTGAACTTGATCCATACGATTCAGGATCAGTTCATCGAGATCTGATTCCCACTCCAGTCTCTTCACTTTATTCATCCGCTCATGTTCATCCTATCAAACCCATTCAATCTGCATATCCCATTTCCCAATTTCAATTCACCAAATCCTTGGTAATTGAACCATTTTTGAAGGATTGACAAAAAGGGAGAGATAGAATAGAGTATCACAAGCATAGGCTTTAGAATAGAGTATCACAAGCATAGGCTTTAGAGCATTTTGGGTCGGGTAGTTTGTATTTAGGTTTCATTTTTGCTTTACATTGTAATATGTACAAATGATTGATTTATGAAACTTATTTATGCTCAAATATGTGTTTCATGCTTGCTATACTCTGTTTGAAAGTTTTTATGATGATTTGTTTTGGAAACTATATGATTGTGATTTTCTTGAAAGGTACAAACTCAAATTAGTTTTGTCAATCATCAAAAAGGGGGAGATTGTTGGAAACAATGCTTAAAACAAAACAAATTTGACCAAAGCATGAGTTTTGATGATTAACAAAGTTAAATTTGAGTATAATGTGAATACTAATGTTCATGTTGAATGGTTTAAGGAAAGGAAATAGCCAAGTCGATCTCCAAGTCGACTTGGGCTTCGACTTAGGGTGAAGTCGATCCTAAAGTCGACTCCATCTTCGACTCCAAATTGAACCCCACGACCAGTTTAAAAATAGAAGAAGAGCAGGTGAAGTCGCAGGCCAAGTCGATTCCACTTGCGACTTGGGAAGCCAAGTCGCAAATGAAGTCGACTCCAGCATCGACTTGAGATGGCAAAAACACTCCAGAGTTGATTTTGGGGCACAAAAATACCGAAGTCGCAGACGAAGTCGACTCCAGTTGCGACTTGGGTGAAGTCGCAGACGAAGTCGACCCCAACTTCGACTTGAGGCTTTCAAAGTTCAAAGATGCAGATTCAAGCTCATTCCAAGAATCAACTTGAGTTTTCTCAAATCCAAATCAAGGGTACAAGCTCATTATCAACTTAAGTCTCTCAAGTCCAAGGCAAAGCTCCAAGTGTATTTCAAGATGAAGAAACTCAAGTCATGAAGACTAGTGAATCAAAGACAAGTTCTTCAAAGATTCACAAAGACTACAAATATGTGAAGCCATTCCAGAATGAAAATGATCAAAGAAAGAAGCCAAGCAAAATAAAGGAAAAGGGGTCAAACTGTTTTTGGCACAAGAACGAGTCAAGTCGCAACCCAAGTCGACTCCAATATCGACTTGAGGTCAAGTCTGAAACCAAGTCGACCCAGACTCAGACTTGAAAAATGTGTAACTGAAGTCGCACACGAAGTCGACTCCAGTTGCGACTTGGGAAGCCAAGTCGCAGACGAAGTCGACTCCACCTGCGACTTGGGGAAGCAACGTTCGAATTTTTTAACGTTGGAATATTTATTGCGCGCCAACCACTTCTATAACGTTCAAATCTTCCCCATTCTATAAATAGACACTCAAGCAAACGAGAACATATACACTACATTGTCTAAAGAGAGAAAAGAAGTGAAAACAAGAGCTCCCATTTGCTTTTCTCTAAATTTGAGTGATCTATACACTTTCAAAGGAAGAACGAGCTTCAAGTTGCAAGTAGCGTCAACGATATACAACCGGTTGCTTCTGCAAACTCTTCTTCAAGCTGAATCTTGCCTACACAACTCAATAAAGTGTAGATCTTCCTTATTTTCATTATTCTTTGTTATTGGTCTTGGTTTGAGTTTGTTGTAACAAACCAAGACGTTGCAAGTAGAGTTGTGATTGGAGTTGAACTCATCACCTACTTGTAAAGCCCCCTAGAGCTAGAATCTAGAAGAGAGCATAGGCTCTGATTGTGTATGCCCCCTAGAGCTAGAATCTAGAAGAGAGCGGAGACTCTAAGTGTATTCGCGGAATAGATAGTGGAACCCAAATCACAACGGTGTGTGAGCTTGGAAGAGTGGAGTAGGGAGAGGTTGCCCGAACCACTATAAATCTTGCATACTGTTTACCTTATTGCTTTCACTATTTCATTGCTCTCTATTTGTTTCAATCAAGGGGATTAAGCTTTCAAGGGGTTAAGTTTTAATTTACCGAAGAATTTTATAAGAACCCAATTCACCCCTCCCCTCTTGGGTTTTGCCATTAACTCGTGACCAACATTATCATCATGGAGAAGTTGCTTACTCATAAGAAAATTTCTAATTTCCATTAACATAAAGCATTGCCAACCCATGACAACACTTGTGTACATTCTTTATCTTAAAAACATGTCACTTGCTTCCCATGAAGCAAACTTTGAGGCTTTTCCTTAAATCAATCAGTTTTCAAAACTTAAAGCTTTGCATTAAAGCTGTCATTTTCAAAACTTGTGCTTTCCCATTCATCAAAACATAATCATAACAGCATTTACATTAATCATCATTTCAACATATAGAAAAAAATTCATAATTTGAAAAGTTCGCTTGCTTACCTGAGATCGCCATAATTCTTTTCCTCCATTCTTTTCCTTGCCTTTGCCTAGAAAAATGAAAGTAACATTTCATTTATTTGCATCATCTTTAAATAATTATATTCCTTGGGTTTTCCAACCTACATAAGTTCATCTAACTTAACCCACTTGTCTTTCAAGTTGGGTATTCATACGTATCGACATAGCCTATACATATCAAATCATCTATTCATTTTTAATACTCTTATGTAGCGTAAACTTACATGCATATAACAATCATTCATTAAATCATTATTTGGAGGTTCATTACCTCCATTTATCCTTTTTAACATATTTTCCATTTTTCATACAACGGTGCTCATTTTAAGCACTTAGTTGCTAACTTAGATATCATATAATAATCTCAAATTTTGATATTATCATTATTTAATTATATAGTACCCTAATCCAAATTTTTCATCACGTTGATATGCATTTTTTCATTTTAACAACTTACATAATCCATACATTATTTATTCATACTTATCTTTTCATATACGTCTATTTCTCAACACAAATCATGTGTTTCTTAAAAACTTTTCAACGCAGAAACTTGTCTCTAATTCCAGAATGATTAAACCCCTTAATTAACACATAATTTAGGGTTTAATTTCAGATTTATAATCCATTCATCATAGGGTTCCAAAATTGCAACATTTGGACCCGTTTTACCCATTTTCAACGTCTCTTGGGATACTTAAATCAAAACAGATTTTTAATCCATAAATTACAGAAATTAATCATGATTTTCTTAACCCAAATTTAGGGTATTAATACATATTTAAAAGTCATATTAGTTGCTTCCAAAACAGCAACTTTCATATACATTTTGGGTACCCTTTGCACCCCTCTTTGAACATCCCTTTGCATATCTTTAAAAAATCATATTTAGGGTAATCTTGTTTACCTATAATAGGTTAAACCCTCATAATAACTTATTTATATCCCATTATAACTTAAATTCCATCACAAAACCTGGAAGTTAACATTTATCTTGATTTATTCCTTAAGCTGCCCATAATACTGAATTCAGGCACACTGAATTCTCCAAATCTTGAATTAATATCAAATATAATATTTTTGATCTGAAATTTCTACCATGCCTTAATAACTTTATGAATTAATAAAAATAAATATTTTCAACGTGAAATATTTAGTATTTCTATTTATTTTGGTATGTTTACTTTGCTGGACAGCAGTATCCCTTTTCAGATAGCTTGAATCACGTAAATTATGGGGTATATTTATACTCATAAAAACAAAATTTTTATTTTTTTTGGTGATCCTAAATATTTATTATATAACCTGTAAAATTTTAAACCCAAAATTCCTTGTATAAAAAATATTAAAAATCATCTGGTGCAGCTGATCGTGCCACTCGTTCAATCCTGTCCAGGTTGATTTTTCCAAATTTTTAATTTGCAACGTTCTTATCCTTTTAAGCTGAAAATGGGGTGGTTCCTTAATATCCCCATCATGAGTCGTTTCAAAAATTTTCATGTTAAAATTCGTTCATTAACTATTTCTTTCTGTTTTTCCTTTCCAGGTCCAGATTTACTACACATAAGTGTAGATTAGAGGATATGGGTTGATTAATCCCCAACTTAAACTTTATAAACCAACGTATTTAACCAAACATCTTTAATATTTGAAACATGTTCTCTAAGAGGTCTTTTATGACTCAAAACCATGATTCTAAATCAAGAAAAAATTTGGAAATTGGAAGGTTAAACTCAACGGGTACTTACCCGATTTGGTTGAATCTTTGCCCCGAGCTTCCCGAGATGTTCCTTCCCTTTTTCCTTCTCCTTTTCCTTTTCTTTTCTTCCTTTACTTGCTGCTGGGATCGTGTGAGACTTGCTGGATTTTTGGAGAATTTTTTTCTCCTTAGTTTCCTCTCCTTTTCTCTCTCTTGCTATGGACATCACTTGGGTTGGCTGCTGGAATTTTCCAGCAACTATGTCCCCTTTTATATTCCATTTGAGGTCCACATAAATGTGAACTTATCCCTTGTACACTTGGCAAATTTTTACGCAAGTAAAATTGAGTAATTATCTTAATGAAAAAATCACAAAATCATGCATTGATGGGCCACCTAGCTGTCCACATATGGGACGTCCACCTTGCGGCCCATTTTGGCATTTTGTGGCTGATATTTCCATCCCCTTTAATCCCTCATTAACTATGCTAGAGGTTAGACTAATTACATGGGCATTTTAGAATTTTAAAAATCAAAAAATCTGATTTTTGGGTGCTAATCCACCCATCTCTTGCCACCTCAACCCCATGCTTAATTGCTTTGTCTTTTTCTCCATAAATGGATTTTGTCCTTTTGTGATTAATCAAATCTCTTGATAATTAGCTTAATCCATTTCCACCATATCGTTCATCATATCGTTTTATTCATCTCTCTCAAGTTTCATCTCAAACCGAGTTTCCTAACTCCACTTATGACCACTTGAATTTATCCTTGGAGTGTAGGCCAAAAAATAATTAATCATTGCCTTAATCACACCATGATTTCCATAATCCAATCCATTCAAAAGATTGGCCCACCTTCGTGAGCTTACCTTTCAAATTTCATCGAAATCTGCCTTGTTGGCGTCAAGTTATGAATTTTCTATCATTTTTCATCTTAATTCCAAAATTACACTTTAATCTCCATAAATTAAATCATGGTAATTAACATGATTATTCATGACACATTTTCACCTTTTAATCCTCGTTAAGCCCCTCGGGTCATACCAACTCACTTCGCGGCTCCGGCGATTAAATTTTTAATCACCATTCTTAATTGAACCCTAATTGCAAAATATCATAAAATCCTAAAATCATCCATAAATCATTCAAGGCATACATGTATCATAATTACATGCCTAATGCCTTCATATGAGTCCTACTTGGGTCTGGGTATCACATCTAGGCACCTCAGTTCGGGGCGCCACGGAAGAAGAGGTAGTGGAGAAAATAAAAGGGATTCCTATACATAGAGCCCAAGTAATAAAAATGTGAGTTGAATACTTTAGGAATAAGAGGCAACATACTAGATTTTACAAACACTTCTATGAGAGAAAGACATTTTCTCCCAAGATTATAGCTTTTAAATTTTTGAAGGATTATGAGTTTGACATAGAAGAGTTATTAAACTTTCAAGGATGGACTACCCTATTAAAGGAGGATGTCAAGATATATATAGACTAGACAAGATAATTCTATTATTTATGGAATCAACAAGCTGAAATACATATGTCAAAGATGTGGAAATTGATCTTGGATAGGGTCATGATGAATGCAAGTCCAATGCCTTATTATGAATCAAAAACGTACTTGGAGTATCATGCAATGAAGATCCTATCCTAGAAGATCTCACTCTCACCAGAATGTATAACCAATTGACTAGGAGCAACAAATATCATCCGGGTATGAAATCATTATATGATTTTGTCCCCACGATTGAGATTTCTGCGACTCCTAATCGCACATTGCATCTACCTTAAGGGCTATGGATGAAATCGGGTTAACCCACAAGAGGCAGAAATACTGTGGAAAGTGACCAACAGACACAAAGTTAATTTGCCTCAACTATTTTTCAAAATCTTGGAGCTCAAAAAGGATAATCCTAGAGGAATACTGCCATATGACACACGGATCACTAGAACCCTTGAGAGTTATCATGTTGACCTTGAAGGGGAGCCTTATGAAGTGTTAAAACCTACCAATGACATCAACAAAGCCTTGCTAACTAGAATGAAAGTTGATATTGAGGTATTTAGGATGGCCAAACTTTAGCTCTGAATCGGCAGAGGTTTTTTGTTGATCATATGCTTGCTTCAAGAAAGATTAATTTGATTTCGATGGTTAACAAATAATTAAATTATCATTAAAAAGGATCTGATGAATTTGTGTAAGCGTGCTCGGATATTTTGTCTCTAATTATATGCATACCAATGAAAATGTGAAATAATTTAAGTTTCAAGAGTTCAAGTCCATATATAGCAAGTTCAACAAAGTGAAGTCTCAACTCAAGTTGACCTCACTTGCGACTTAGGTGAAGTTCCATAGCCAAGTCGACTTCACCTATAACTTCGAATAAATAGCAAAGTGGAGTCTCAACTCAAGTCGACTTCACTTGCTACTTCGAAGGCAAAGAATTTGATAGCAAGTTCTAACCATAGCAAAGTCGCAACATAAGTGACTTCACTAATCCCAAGTTGACTCCACTCATCTCAAGTCGACTCCACTTGCTACTTCAAGTTATAATGGTGGAAAATTCAAACGTTGGAGCATTAAATGCACGCCAAACACTACTCCAATGACTAGATCTTCTCCTCCTCTACAAATATCATTGAAGTATAAACATGAAGGGAGATAGAAACACAAGATGAGCTTACACCAACTAATATTCAAGATTGTTGATATCATTTGAACAAATATTGAAACTTCTAGTGCTATTACTTCAAGCAAGCTTACAAGATCTTCTTCACGTAGCAAGGAGCTTCCAGAATTGAATGATTACATGTTGTAAAGTATAAATTCTCTTTTGCCTATTTATTTTGTGTTGTTACCTTAGATCGGTGTTGGAGACCGAATTCCAGAAGATGCAAAATAAGGAGGCTAGTTTGAGTTTATCTCATTGACAGATTAGATTTAGTTGGTTGGAGTGGTCTAACCAACAAATGATTATTGTATATGCCCCCCTAGAGCTAGAACCTAGAAGAAAGCGAGTGCTCTAAATTATATTAGATATACAACAGCGGAACCTAAGACATAAGGGTTGTGTGCTTAGAAGAGTGAAGTAGGGAAGGTTGTCTGAACCACTATATATGATTGTCTCTTGTGTAGTTTGATTGCTTGCATTTTATATTCTATTTACAGCCTCTCATTCTATCTCATAGCATGTTTCATCAAGAGGATTTAACTCATAAGGGGATAAACTAAATATATCGAAAGAATTTTTGAAGAACCGAATTCACCCCTCCCTTCTTCAGTTTTGCCATAAACTCGGGACTAACATCTTCTACATGAACCAGAGGATATGCCTGCTCTGGATGTCCCACATTCTAAAGGGGCTCTAGTTGAGGAGGAGGCTCATTCACATCATGATTCCCCTCACTCACAACTACCTCCATCCCCCATTCCTGCATCCTCTGTATCTCATGCCTCCTTTTCTCCCTAAGGATCTCGGGCTACTGACCATTTTGCACAATTCCCCTCTCATTCCTCCACAACCAATGCTCTCTTAGAATATCTCAAAGCCATGGAGAGTAAAATTTCTCAGGAACTAGGGTCTATCAACCAATCTCTTATGAAAGTCCATGGGAGGCAAGATAAATTGGAGCAGAAGCTCAAACATATCAAATATTATCTTGCCTCTAGCATTAAACACACCCAACCAATCCCTAGCCTTCCTGATTTTGATCCATATAGGGGGAATCTCACATATCCCATGTAACTGTCCAAAACAAAACCTATCTCTTTACTCCATATGATTCTTCCTCCCCTCACACTTCTCAACTTGACGATGAATCCTATCCCATATCCCCATTCATTTTCTGCAAGGCCTCTCATATGTTTCCACTTCCCGTGTCCCTTTTTGGTGATTAACAGAAAGGGGGAGAAATTTTTTGAGCTCAAACATTATCTTTTGTTTAGGGTTGGGTAAATTGTAATTACGAACATCTTATATGCTTTTTGAATGAACTAATGAAATGATATGAATGATTTGTTATGAAAGTCTACTCTTAAATGAATTGGTATGAATAACTGTTATGAAATGGATGAATGATAATCCTGTGATTATGATGTATCATTGCAAAGATTAGCACGCTTAATTTTAAAAAAATCTGCATTTCACTAAATTGTAACAATCTACAAATAAAAGAAGTGTTAATCTCAAATTAGTTTTATCAATCATCAAATAGGGGTAGATTATTGTGAAATAAATAGCAAGTCAAGCACAATCTATGTTTTGATAATTAACAACCCAAATTTGAGAGTTCTTAAGGTACTAACAAGTGTTTGAATTGTTTCAAGTTAGATATCTTCAAATTCAAAACAAGACCAGTCAAGTCGACCCAAGCATCGACTTAGGTAAAGTCGATATCCAAGTCAACTTCAGTATCAACTTCAACCAGCATTTTTTGGACAACGCTGAAATTATGGACATGAAGCAGGTAAAGTCGCATCCAAAGTCGACTTCGCATGTGGCTTGCGTCAGGTCGCAACCCAAGTTGACTTCGCAAGCATCTTAGATGGATTCAGGGCTCTAATGATGAATCTGATGAAGTCAAGTTGCAGCCCAAGTCGACTCCGATGTGCGACCTGGGTGAAGTCTCAGATGATGTCAACTCAGTCATGCAACTTGAGTTAAGTTGCACCTCAAATCGATCCAGCTTTCGATTTAAGCATGAGAAGGTTCAAATCAAACAAATTCAAGCTTAAGATCAATAAAAAAAGTGCAAGCAACAGATACCTTGACATGATCTAAGACCAAAGTCACAAATTCGTTGATGAAGTTTCATGTGGTTGATGACCGCGTACATGGTTGCGATAAACAAACATACATTTGCAAAGATTGAAGTATGTTGAGACAAACAAAGCTATAATATGAAGAAACGAAGGGCACGTATGTCAAGGTACTCAATTTATGTTATCTTGAAGTACCAACAAGCACGATGAATTGTGAAGTCATAATCCAAGTCGGCGTCGCCTGCGACTTGAGTGAAGTCTTAGACAAAGTCGACCTCAAAATGGAACTTGAAACAAGAATCAAGAAGAAAACACATGGGAAGAAAGTGATAAAGAACTAAGTCACAACCCAAGTCGATTCTAATCTGCGACTTGGATGAAGTTGCACCAGAAGTCGACTCCGAGCGTGACTTGGATTATAATGGTTGGAAATATTCAAATGTTAGAGCATTAAATGCATACCACCTACTCGTAATGTTCTAATTTATCCCTCTCTATTTAAGACTCATCGAATGAAGTGGCGAGGGTTAGCTAGAGCATTGATTGAGTCTCCACATTCTAACTCATAATCATTCAAGTGATCATTTAAGTGCTCTACAAGAAGAACTGTATCATTCATTCCAAGTGCCGCAGGCATCTCTAACAATCTCACTCTACGAGTTCTTCTTCATCCTGAAATGTTCTCTACAGAATCAATAAAGTGTAAAATTTTTCTGTCAATCATTCTCTTGTGTTTCTACTTTACATGATGTTGGAGACCAATGTGACCGTCGAGTTCCAATCAAACTAAAAGGAAAATTTTATAAGAATGCGATTAGACCTGCTAAGCTTTACGGGGCAGAATGTTGGGAAGTTGAAGAACAACATATGCAAAAAATGAGCGTAGCGGAAATGAGAATGTTAAGGTGGATGAGTGGTAAAATAAGAAAAGATAAAATTAGGAATAAAATCAATCGAGAAAACTTAAAAGTGAGAACAATTTGTGATAAAATGAGAGAAAATAGATTAAGGTGATTTTGTCATATTAAAAGGAGGCTTGAAGTAGCACCGGTTAAGAAAATAGAGTTTATCCAAGTAGAATGTGGTAGGAGAATGAGAGGAAACTCAAAAAAATATAGATGGAAGTAATTAAACAAGATTTTAAAATATTATAAATTACAAAAAATTTAATCTTAAATCGCCAAGAATGGCGCAACAGAATCCATGCAGCCGACCCCACCTAGGTGGGAAATGGCTTATGATGATGACGATGATGATGATGATGTTATTGGAGACCAAGGCCAAGTAAAGACAAGTGGTGTGTTTAAAGTGTGACTCACAACTTACTAGTATAAAATCTATAAAGGCCCCCTAGAGCTAGAATTAGGAAGAGAGTAAGGGCTCTGGTTGTAGTCTTATTGATATAGTGGAACATAAGACATAAAGGCGTGTTCTTGGAAGAGTGGAGTAGGGAGGGTTGTACCGAACCACTATAACTTCATATGTTTTATTTTATTATTCTGGTTGCACTTTTGTTCTTCACATTTTCATTCAACTTTACAAGAGGGTTAAGGTTAATACATTGAAGGAATTTTAAAAGAACCTAATTCACCCCTCCCCTCTTGGATCTTTCCCGATAACTCAGGACCAAAATAGAAAATGCAATCAAAAGCACAAAAATATAAAATATTTGATTTTCTTCCTTTCCTAACTCATATGTTGTTTTTTTTCAATATTGCTCGTATAATAACACGATTAAGTATAGGCACACAGTGCTAACATATTCACTCCAAAATTTCTTGGATAACTTACTATCATTTAACATAGTTCTAATCATCTGTTTTATAGTTCTATTCTTTTTCTCAACTACTTCATTTAGTTATGAACTTCTTAGTGCAGAAAACATGTGGCGTATACCTTTCTCATTGAGAAAATTTTTAAATCATTAGTTTTCAACTTTCCCATCACAACCACTTGTAATAGAAATGATTGAAGTTTGTCGCACATTTTCCACCAATTTCGAAATATAGAGAAGACTTAATCCTTGCTAGCTATTCGCAACCTTACCGCAAGTGCACGGGTCGTAGATTGTAGTATATAAATTATCGATCTACAAGGAATTGAGGACTATAAACTTTTCTTTTAAACGCTTTCGTGTCAGATATAAAATGAGATAGATAAGTGGAAAGAGAATTTATTAAATAAAATGGAAAATAAATAGAAAAATGGGAAGAAAAAATTAAAAATTATAACAAGTAGAGAAAATGAGAGTGCGAGTACCTAAGGTCTAGGATTTCACATGTGTCTTTTGCAACGGGTAGTGGTATAATGATTTAATTTGGATATTATTTGTTAAAAGAGAACAGATCCTAATTTATCCTTGCACCTTCTCTTAAAACCTACAAGGCGTACCCTAATTATCTTAACCACCTATTCTTATGGGATTAAGTTAATTAGAATCCATTAAATTCTGTGGTTTGTTCATGAAATTCCTCAAGGTCATCATGCCTATTCTCATAGTCTTAGATTTTCAGTTTTAATATCTTGATTATCGTATATTAGGTTTCCACCTCTTGGTTCCATCACCTAATATATGGAATTATGCTAAAGTACGGGCCCATGTACAAAATAAGCACTAAAAATCACAAGATATTAAATTAACAACAATATCCACCATAAATAAATTAAAAACTCACACCACGCTACATTGTACGCATGCGACATATTAAACCCTAGATTTAGGGCTTAGTCGAGCATGTTTAAGTCCAAAATAAAATTTAAATCCAAATTGATCTTAAACAAGACATTAAAAAGGGAAAAGATAGAAAGACTTATTAGTTTGAAGCTCCCAATGGTGTATCGGCCACTCCACGCCACTTGTCGGTCCGCCTCTTGCCCGTGCTCTCCACCTTGCTCTCTCTCTCTCTCTAATTTCTCTCTTCTAAAACTGCTCTTAATTTTCTATGTCTGCCTGTTGGAATTTTTCTCTAGAATTTCTGCTCTCAAAATTCTGGCTAAAATCTCCTCTAGAATTCTTTGAAAATTTTCTGCTCCGTGGAAAATTTGACCTGCTACAATCTCTTCCTACTGGAATTCTTCTCTAAATTCTCCCTATCCTTCCTCCTTTTATAGTTATCCCTAATTGCGTAATAGGTGGGCCCCATAATTTACAATGCAATACAAATTGTGATGCAACCTACCTGTGTAATTCTGCTTCATGGTGGGCCCCATAATTTATAACACAATTAGCTGACCTTAGGCGGTTGGACAGGTTGGATTTATGAATAGGCTGCTGCTGTATTTGGCTTAAATGGCTTGGGCGGTAGCATAAATATTAAAAAGAATCAGGTGAATTGCTAAATCAGATTTTTGGACCGTTGATGAGATTAAATTGATGGCCTAGATCAAAAATCTGGATGGTACAATCCTGCTAGATAGATGGGTCTTGATTTTTAGACAGCCTGGATGGATTTAATTTGCTGTTGGATGGTTGTGATTAGCTGCTCAATGTGATCTGATTTTCTAGACATTATTTTGCTAGATAGCTTTGGATGGCTTGGATTACTGTTTGGACATTTGTTTTTCTGCATAAAATTTGGGCGGTGTGGACAGCTTGTGGGGCCCATGTGAGTTTCTGGACGTGATCTATGTTAAACGGTGGAGATTTGCTGCTGGATGCTGATTTGGTGATTTTTTGGTGGATTTTTAAACCAAATATCTGGGCTGTAATTAGCTGAAATAAATAGACGGTCTGGATTTTATGATTTTGCTGAAATTCTGGATGGTCCAATTGTTGCTGGATGCACGGCTTGGATCTGATCTACTTATGAGGCCTACATCTAGATTTGCAAACCTGCAAAAAAAAATTTTAATTGTTAATTCATCAAAATCGTTAGTCGGTTATTATTATGAAAACTATTTCAAGCCCATTTAAATTTCATGGCAACAAATAAAATGTAATTTCAAGCTAAAAAATTATAAAAATTATTTAAATAACTTGAAATTAATATTTAAAAATCAATTGTTACAAAACCACATTTTAGAGCAAATTTCACATGAAACTCAATTAATTACCCACCAAATTGGTATAAAATGCCCCCAAAATATATTATTAATTTTCAATCATCAAATACCCCTACACTTGAACCTTTGCTTGTTGTGGCGCCCTGAACCGAGGCATCCATATAGGCTTTACTCCGGGATCTTGTTGATTGGTAAATGTGACTCAGGATTGTTGCCTTGATCACGTGGCGGGTACTTAATTGGATCTTGTCCAAAAAAATTTTTCTTATCATTCGTTACATAAGCATATACTTTATTCATAATAGACTCATCCATATCATCATAAAACCATTCATATCTTCTTTTTATTGAAATAATTCCCATAAGTACAATCATGTTTGTAATATTCATAAAACATGTCTTCAACATGATTATCATACATTTGTCCCTTTGGATGCATACATAGAATTGCAATTAAATTTGCAGGTCATTTCTACCTTGCATCCTTTATGAGTCAGCTTCATAGCCTGTTTGTCATTTTGAAAACACATATAAGTAATAATACTCAATAAGCAAGCCTTCTTCTTTTGCAAGTAAATATTTTCCTTTCATTCAAATGCATTTCTCCCCATTTGGTAGGAGACACTTACCAAGTGATCAATTACCAATGGGACAGAAACCTTTTCATGCATTTCATGATAATGCAATGCATTCATTCATTCATGACTTTCCTTATGCTTCCAACTTCTGGGAAGAGGATACCGGCACACAGCCCTTGCAACTTGGCAATAGTGAAGGGGGACCCTTTGATCCACTTACTACTTCCACCAAGGCCTCTTCCTTGTGCACCATGTTCATACATATATATGCCCGCATGACAAGCTCCAAAAAACTTGATAAATCATTTAGAAAGTAGTTTAACAAGCAGTTAACAATCATTTCATGTAAAGCATTGTAGGAATGACCATCCTTAAATACAATTCATAAAACATGCGAGCAAATAATTTGCAATCATTTAGAAATATTTTAGAAAGCATATAGCTTGCTTACCTCCTCAGTCTGTGTCCTCCACCTTATCCTTTCCTTTTTCTATACAAGGAAAAATGATATTTTATCTATATAATTTCATGTCTTAGTTTACTTCCCATGCATGCTTTATAATCATCAATTACCTCATTTCTATAGAGGTTAATCTCATAAATATACTTGGTCATTACCTCCTTATATGGATTTTTATCCATAAATTCTTTAAAAATTCTATCCATATATCCTCATAAAATAAAAAAATAAATCTCAATTTTTTCCAAAATCACGCTATTCACTGTTCATAATTACTGTTCACTGTTCATTCCAAAAATTAACATTTATTCCAAAAATAAAAAATATCATGACATAGCTTATGTCTAGTATATCATGGGAAAATTCATGAATTATGAATTTATCATCATTAACTTGTCTAAATAAATTATTTTCTCTATATACTAAAAATCAACATAAATTCACTTAAGCATAATTCTTAATTCCAAAAATCATAAGATTAATATATCATCATTCCAACATCATATTTATCATAATCATTCATCCCAAATCATCATTTATCAAATTTGGAGCATTATTTACGCATATCATATGCTATCTTTCCGAATGCTCTCTCTTTACTCCAAATTTTTTATATTTGGCATAATTCCAATTAAGCATTATAAGTATACTTATTTTCTTATGCTTAGGAATTATCTAAGCATGGTTTTATCCTACTTAAAATCCAAAAGAAATTTGGATAGAATTCACTTACCCGAAGTGAAGATATCCCTCTTCTTCTCACACTTTCTCTTTCTAACTCTCTCCTCCTCCTCCTCTTGGACGTGTGGGGCTTTGGGAACTTGGGTTTTTGCTCAAATGGTGTTGGGTGAAGTGAATTTGGATGTCCACCCCTGCCCCCTATTTATAGTTTTTGATTTTTCATCAAATTGGAATTTACCCCCTTGCTTGAGGTATTAAATTATAAATGTATTTTTTTCTAATTTTCAAAAGGTGCATGGAGACATGTGCATCCCACCCTACACTGTTCACGCCTCCTATGGCAGCCCTAATTTTCTAGATTTTTAATTTATTAAAATTATTTATTTTAAGCCAATTCAATCCTAGCCGTTGATTTTTGATAAGAATGATTTTGAGCCGTTGGATTTGACTCCCATTTTCCACAGAGCTTGCACTTCCCTGCCATTTTGCTGATTTTCATTTATTATTATTTTTTTAAATTATTTAAAATTAAATAAAAGTCAAAGGTAATTAAATGAAAAGATAAGCTTCCTTTTTCATCTCCAATTGATGTTCCATCTTGACCCTTGATTCATAATTTTTATCACATCATAAACCATTCATCATGTCCATCATGAATTTTTAACCATCCATAAAAAATTTCATCAAAATCCGATGTCTGGATTGCAAATTATGAATTCTTTTCTAATTTTTCACTAAAATCCAAAATTCCATTAAAATATCAAAATTCCATTGAAATTTAGTTTTAAATTGCTGTTTAGATTAGTGAATGTATTCACATGCTAAATCATGATTTAGTGTTGATTATATCTGAAATTTAGCATGTGTTGTGAAGTATAGAAGGTAAGCTAATTATGGTATCATCTAAGACCCGAAATTCACTTCTAAATGATGAAAATGATAAAGGAAATCATTCAAATAAATTTTGAATGAAATATAGGGTAAAATACCCTAAATATAGGAAACTTTGGACGTGAATAAGGGCATTATATAAACTGCCTAAATTCGGACTCTAACAGAAGTGAGAAGTGGACGTCCAAATGGTGTAAACGGGTACCCTATGCATGTGGAAAATGTTGCTGTTTTGCAAATAATTTATATATGAATTTTAAATATGTGAAAATTCATTGGATTTAGGGTAGGAAATTTTGGATAAATTGCTGTAATTAAAAAGATAAAAATCTGTTTATGTTAGAGTATCAAAAGAGACGTATAAAGTGTGGAAATTGGATGTCAAAGTGGCTGTTTTTGTAATTTCGAGAATTATGAATTAAAAATTCGTAAAAATGCATTAATTAGGTGTTAAATGAAGTGAATAAACTTTCTGAATTAGTAGATAAGTTGTTTATTTGAAAAATTTTAAGAAATATATGAATTAGACGCAGTTAGACGCACATAGGTGAAGCAGTGCACATGATGAGATTGTAAATGCATTATGTAAAATGTTAAAATGAAAAAATATGTTAAAATATGATGGAAAAACGTGGAATGCATTGCTGAATTAATAATCTCAAATTTTGAGATTAAATTTTGAGAATTAAATATGCGGCATAATGAATAATTGAGATACGTAAGTGTAAAGTACGCATACCCGACTTGGAAACTAAACAGGTTATGAATATTTATGGAAATGGGTTGGAAAACTAAATAAATGCGAGCAAATAAAATTTATATGAAATTTACGTCATTCTGTCATAGGCAAAGGAAAGGAAAAAGTTGATCCGGGAAGCTCTCACGAACAAGGTAAGCAAGCAAATTTTCTAAATGAATTTTCATTTGTTAAAATTTCTTTGAAATATCTGTAAATGATGTTTTAATTGCTTTTCTTGATTTAGCAAATGTTATTTGAAGTTTATTTCTAAAATTTTAAGGATGGCCACTCCTTAGTCCACTAGGTATTTACATTGATTTATATAACTGTTTTATAATCTCTAAAAATTTCTGTTGTATGGAAATATGTGTGGAGAAGCATGCTAGCATGTCATGAGTAATACATGTGTACAATGCATAAGGTTCACCTTAAAGGAATAAGTGGACCGATTGTCCCCCTTTGGTGTTACCGAGTCGCTAATATAGGCCAAGGGCCGGCGGCGTCTCCTTGTGTGAGACGAGATGAAGACGGGTGGTCGCCTGGCTAGCCTCCATCTTAAAGGAGCATAATGCACACATTTCATTGTCATTATATATCCCCGAGGGGGTTTAAAGTTGCTTTCCATAATGATTAAAATAGAAAGATTTCTGCTCCGCAGGTAGTTGATTACTTGATAAGTGTCTCTACTAAATGGAGGGAAATGCTTTTAGAAAATGTTAGTTTTTTCAAAATACTTTTCCTGAAAACATATATAAGTAATGCTTGCTTATTGAGTGTTCAACTCACATTTTTATTTTCCAAACCCATAGACAGGTGAATGAAGAGACTCAGCAGAGAAGCAAATAAAATATCACTTAAGCAAGAGAAAAACTTTTGCAGTCATGATGTTGTAGTAGAACTTATGCTGATTGGATGTAACTAAGTTATTGTTTTCATATGGACAACTATGATTATAACATGCAGTGACATCTGATTTAGGAAAATGTTGAAATGTTTCTGATTTATAGGCATCATTGTGTGTTGAATGGATGGAAATGACTTAGTTATTACCGAAGATATAATTATGAGGAAATAAACTTCTATGAAAATATTTTTAAAATGGATAATTATCCGTTAAAAACCCGCCGTGTGACAGGGCAACAATCCTGATCATGTTTACCAGTCAATATCGATCCCGAGGTAAGGCTCAAGATGTTACGCTTGGGTTGGTGGCGCCACAGAGCTTGGTATCAGAGCATGGACTGGTAAATAGGTGTGGAAAAGTCTAGGTCTAAGGATAAAACATGATATATATGATTCTATGAGAGTTTTATAGGTCATTATCATGATATATGATGATGTGTTGCAAAATGATTTGCATTGTGATGTTTTTAGTATATAACTAATGCAATTATATATTTGAACAGATGGCCGATAAGGGAAAACGTGTGATGAGTACAGAAGAATTAAAGAAGGAAATGGAAGAAGAAAAGAAACGAAAAATCGAAGAGAGTGTTAACAGGTGGTTAGAATCACAATGTGATGCAAACCCATTTTCATCAGCACCTCCAGGTTTTCCTCCTATACAACATCCACCTTATCTGCAGAATCGATCCCAGCAGAGGCCAAACATTGTGGAGTCTAACAGCAGGGCTCCTAGAGCTGAGAGTATACCGGCTTATCATTCTTGATCTTTAGGAACCTTTTGTACGCCCACAGATTTTATATCTCCTCAGGAACTGCAGCGGTTTTGGAATAGTACTCCAGAACCTGTACCTCCTACTTTGGGACTTTGGTATAAATTTGAAGGTGGATATCTCCAATTCCGTTATGGAAAGACTTGGGAGAGCATCTGACAGAGGGAAAAAGATATGGTTCCTTTTATAGAGGAGGGTCGTGCCCGAGGATTCATAGAACCTCCTGAATCTACTCCCCGTCCTGGCGAAGTTATGATTTATATGGATAGAGGTACGGGAAGGTTGTTTTCAATGGCTGCACCCTTACGATATCTTGAACCAGTGGTAGATGAAGAAGAAAATGGCAATGAAAGTGAAAGTAGCAGTGATAGTAGTGACAATAATGGTGGAGGAGGAAACAATCATGCTTGGTCCGATACTAGCTCTATTACAGAGGAACCTATCGAGGTATCGCCTAGGCATAAGCGTTATCATTTCTTTGGTAGGAGAGCGGGTAGGTGTTGAGTTTTTTTTGTTTTATGAACTTTAATATGTATAATTATGAAATTAGGAGACTTTGATAAGAGATGTTGTATTTATGTATGGTGTGATGTATGTAAAATATGAGTGTGATATTGTAATATAATGTGTGATGTTAGGAACTAAGGGTTATGGAATGTATGATAGTATATGTTTGTTAATGTGAATAATATGAAATATTGTGAATATGGATGGTTATGAATGCTTGTGATGATGAATGTGCAAATCGATTTTTAATTCTGTGCAAATAATATATGTATGATAATCTAACCCTAATTATAAATGAAAGATTATATACCTTTATATATTCAGAAAAGCATCATGGTGGAAACAAGATCAGGAAGGAGAACAAATAAAGGAAAAGAAGTTGTTCAGGAGATCCCCAGCCAACATGAGGTTGGAGAAACTAGTAGGCCAAAAAGGGCAGAACTTGAATCCAACAGTGAAAGTTCAAGAACGTGACAAAGATGAGAAAGTGTAGGTCCAAAACAAAATGTAGAAGAAAGAAGTGAGGCAAGGCAGGCACGACTTATAGAAGAAAGGGTAGCGGCAGCAGTTAATGAGGCAATGCAGCAGGCTACTCGTGATTGGGCAGCACAGACAACAGATATTATTCAAGGGTTGTGGGAAAGAACACAGCAGGCCCAGTTAGGCAGTACCAAAAGAGATAGAGTCATTCCAACGGCTGGCCCGACCCCCATGACAGCATCCACAGCAGATGAAAATCAGTTAATGGAAGCAGATAGAAAGGCAATTAATGCATTCTTGGCTCAAAGACCCCCAAAATTTATAGGAGAACCCGATCCGGTACAGGCTGAACAATGGATAACAGAGATTAAGAAATTATTTAGAATCTCTCCGTGTAATGATCGGCAGAATATTTTGTGTGCCACTCATTTATTGATCAAGGATGCGCATGAATGGTGGGAAACGATGTTGGTCACGATGCCACAACTAGAAGAGGTATCATGGCCAACATTTGTTGAGGAGCTTAATAAGGAATATATTCCTGTTGGTTTACAAAGTCAGAAAGTGATAGAATTTGAAAGGCTTTATCAGGGAAGAATGTCTGTTACTGAATATGCAACTAAGTTTAATGCCTTAGTTCGATATGTGCCTTGGATTGCTAATGAGTCAAGCAATAAGGCACAGAGATTCCAACAAGGACTGAGGCCGTATCTCAGAGAAAGCCTTGCTCCTTTATTAATTAAAGATTATGCTTCATGTCTTGAAAGGGCAAGAGCATTAGAAATTGAGGCATTAAGAACACAGGAATTAAGGTTTGGATAAAAAATGTTTGGTTTTGGAACAAAGGAAACTGAATTGGATAAAGAAAAGGGTAAGAAAGGAAATGTGAAGAGAGGAAAAGGAGTTTCAAAGAAGAAACTGCCACCTTTCTGCAGAAAATGTCAAAGGAGACATTCAGGCAAATGCCTAAAAGGATCAAATCAGTGTTATAAATGCGGGCAAGCAGGCCATATAGCCAAGGAATGCAGAACGGGTGAAGTAAAGGTCATTAAGTGTTATATTTCTGACCAAACAGGACATACCGCTCCGAAATGTCCGAATAAAGCACAAACATCCCAAGGTCGTGGAAGACCCGCACAGCTCAGGATACCGGGAACAGCGAATAGGCAGGGAACTACTGCGAATCCGGTACATGTGCATGCTTTGACTCGGACTGAATCACAGGAACAAGAAGAGAAGGTGGTCACAGGTATGGTTTACATTTTATGAAATTCGGCAGTTGCTTTGTTTGATTCTGGTGCTAGTCACTCATTCATAGCATGTCCATTTCTGGCCACCCATGCACTACCGGTAGAGGAAACTAATGAAATAATTCATGTAGAATCCCCTGTATCCCCTGTATATTGGTTAGCCAGTGTTAGTCAAATATGCAAAGCATGCCCAATTAGGATAGGATCATTGATTTTAGAAGCCAATTTGATCCTACTTCCTATGACAGAATTTGATGTGATATTGGGAATGGATTGGTTGAGCCAGTGAGGAGCTACAATTGATTGTAAAAATAAGAAAGTTCAGTTAGAAAAAGCTCCAGAAAAAGAAATAGCCATTGGAAAGCTAAGACAGCCTGAAACTACTACCATATTAATATCATTTATGAAAGCGGTCAAGATGATTCGTCAAAGGTGTCAAGCTTATCTGGTATCAGTTAATGTGGAGAAATGCATGGAGTTAGAAGCAAATCAAATTCCAGTGGTTAAAGAATTTCCTGATGTATTTCCAAAGGAATTGATCATGCTACCTCCGCAAAGGGAAATGGATATGACTATTGATATCATACCAGGTACAACTCTAATCTCAAAGGCTCCATACAGAACGGCACCAGCTGAAATGAATGAGCTGAGAACTCAAATACAGGATGTGAAACCCTAACCCAAGTAAGCCATATGTATGCATTGAACATGTATTTGATGATTATTTATGAATTATGGAATTATAAAGGTATTTTATGATTTTTGCTAATTATGGCAATTAGGGTTATGGGTTAGCATTAATGATGTGATTAAGCATTTTGAGCCCAAATGAGATAATGGGTTTAGAATGAATTATTTGTGATTTAAGTGTGCAATTATATCATGAAAAATCATTTTTCATGATTTAAAATGAATTATGGAAATAAAGATGGAAATTGTCAAGTGTGAAGGAAAATATTGAAAAATTCATAATTTAACGCTTAAAAGGCGGATTCAAGTGAAATTTGAGATGAAGATTGTTAATATTAGGCTTGATATTATGGAATGAAAAGATCATAAAAATTCTTGATGAAATGAGAATTATGAATTTTTAAGCATATGTTCATTTCAACCGTTAACTTCAAACGGCTATAACGGGAGCTAGGAAACTCGGATTGAGATGAAATTTGAAACTGTTGAATGAAATTATGAGATGTTTATATTGAATGGATTGGATTATGCATGACATGTTGGGATACCTGAATTGAAAAAGGTGAGCATGGTTGACTAATACACCTCAAAAGTACTCTACATTTAATGCTAGAGTACAAAGCATGAGTGCATAAATTTAATGACATTTGAGGTGTCAAGTGCAGGCCATTTCTAAGGTATTTTATGCATTAATATAAAATGCAAATATCTAAATAAAATCCCAGCAATGAATGTTCATAATTAATGAAGCTATGAGTGCTCAAAAAGAGGATAGGAGATATGGACGTCCAAGTGATGATATTGTTGGATTTTTGAGCAATTGTTATTTTATAATGATGTGTTTATATGGATAACATGTTGGGATGTATAAATAATCATTTAATTATGTGAAAAAAATGCAAGAAAATTCGTGAACAGCAGCTGCCCTTGATGAATGAAAAGTGGACAGCTTGTTTGCATACACTTGACGTGCAATGCTAAGTGTGATTTCCGCAATTTTTGGTAAATTTTTTTTATACCAAATTACTGCATGAATTAAGAGGTAATTAGGTGTATAAATTACCCACATTTTGGGATTTTAAAAATGATAAAAATGGGCAGCAAGTGACGTGCAAGGGCTGGACAATTTGGACGGTCTTGATGCATGCAGATTTTTGCAATTATGAAAATGTGAAAAAAATAATCTATATGGCTAACAATTGTCCAGCACATCAAGGGGGATAAGAATGCATTAATTGGTTGTGGAAAATGGCTCCAAAGTGGGTCCCACAGCTGGAGAAAATCCAGCTCTTCAAAGGTATGCACGATCACTTGAGAGAGAGAAGGTGTGAATGCACAAGGGGTTTTTCTTGCTTAGCAAGAAAGCAAATTTTCTAACCCCCAACCCCTTGAACGTGCCAAGCAGAGGAAAAACAAGGGAATTCAAGGGAAAAAGAGGAAGAAAGAAAGAGGAGAAGTGGAGGAAAGCAAGCTTTTCAATTTTGGATTGAATCCACTCAAGTTCAAGTAAGTATATGATATTGAAAATTAAATTATGGTCGGAACAGTAAATGGATTATTTTTATCATGAAATTTTTTTATAAAAATACTCATTCTATTATTAAGGAACGACCAAATTTTCAGCTTAAAAGGATATGTATGTTCGAAAGTAAAAATCCGTGAATATTAGCCCAAACAGCGTAAAACGGGTTACAGGGTCAGCTGTAGAAAAGGATTTTTAATAAATTTTCTACAAGGGTTTTCGGGCTGAAAATTTTAAATTATATACAATACATATTTATGATCATATAAATAAATTAAAAATGAGGTTTTGATGGGTGTAAATAGACCCCATAAATAACGTCATTCAGGCTGACTGGAAATGGAGTTTACTGTTCAGAAAGGTAAAAATCCCCAAATAAATATTTAATGTTAATATTTCGTGCTGAAAATTTCATGACAGTTAATTGATGACGTTATTAAGGTATGGTAGAAATTTTAGATCAAAAATACTTGATTTGATATTAATTCAAGATTTTAAGATTTCAGCACGCCTGATTTCAGCATATGTGGTTAGTTTGAGAAAGAAATCAAAAAGAAATATGAAATCTGTGTATAAATGATCCAAATTGATTTATGTGTTAAATAATTAAATATGGATCAAGAAAACGTGCAATTATATGCTGGAATTTCGAATTTATATAATGACCTAAGGTTATGTGTCAAAGGACACGTTAAACGGGTGAAAAGTGGGTTCCAAACTAACTGTTTTGGAAACCTATGGAAAATGGATTTAAACCTCATAAAAATAACTTAAGTAAAGTGGTATTAAAGGGTAATTAACCCGCTGGAAAATGGGTTAAATTTCTGAGTTAAGAAATTTTAAAGAAATGCATCATGGTTAAGTGCTAAATGAGCTTATGTGAAGGGATAATGATAAACGGGTGATGAATGATTATGAAAAATGATTTTATGCAAAAATGCATGAAAATGAGATGAAATCCATGTTTATGGATCTGTTTGGAATGACATGTTATTAATCCAAAAGTTTGGATTTGAATTATGAAGTTTAGGCAATGCTATGTACATAGAAGAAACACCCGTATGTGTATTTTTGGAAAAATGGGAAAAATTGCAAAGTAAGCTTAATAAAGCTATGAATGATGCATATGGAATGAATTTTTATGATATTGGAATGAATACCCTAATTTTATGATTATGTGCATGTTATATGTATAGGCTATGATGTGTGATAGCCAAATGTGTGAAAACGGTGCTAATATATGCAAATTAAGCCATATATGTGTATGATGAATTATGAAGGATATATGCTAATGAAAATGGATTGGAAAACTAAATGGAATGCAATGACAAGAAATGTATGAAAAACCATATTATGTTCATGTAGGCAAGGAAAAGAATGGAAGAAAAAGGGATTATGGTGATCTCAGGTAAGCAAGCAAACTTTCTAAAATGCATTTTCTTTCTATGTGATTGATATGATTGAATTGCCTATGTTTATGTTTTTACGAATGGGCAAGCACAAGTTTTGAATATGACGGCTTTAATGCAAAGCCATAAGCTTTGAAAAATGATGACTTTAATGAAAAGTCTCAAGGTTTGCTTCATGGGAAGCAAGCGACACTTCTTAAGATAAATAACTTATCCTAAGTGTTGCGAAGGATGGGAATGCTTCATGCTAATGGAATTGAGAAATTTTGCTTAAGAGTAAGCAAGTCCTCTATGCTAATGTTTTAAGGATTTCATGTTTGATATCGATGGTTTTAAGAATTTTCTTTTGAGGAAGCAAGTTCTATATGATATGGTTCAACAGCGTTTTATAAGAAAAAGGGAATTTTACCCTTTTTCACAAAATATGTTTGGTAAATGAGTTTTGAGTTATTTCTACAATAACTCGCGATAAACAATGATGAAAAAGATTTGTTTTACTAGGTCAAGATAATTCAATATTAAATTACGTTTTGGACATAGTCCACATGTTTTGAAATGATATTTGAACAGTTTTGGTTTCCTTTGGATAAGGAAATCTATGTTGAAAATGTTGAAAAGATATTTCTACGGATGTGTTGAAAGGAATTTATGGATGACCAACCTCCTATGATTGATTTCATAAAATGGTTTAATTTCAGGTTGCTTGATGGCATGCAAAAGACTATGCAATTTTCCTCTATGTGAAAATGATTGATATGTGGACAATTATTTAATTTTTAGGTTATGGACAAGGGGATCGCATAATTGCATAACTTTTGTAAACAAAAGATCCTGAAATAGAAACCAAGAAAATATTAGAGAAAAATATGTTTTATTTATGAAAATCCAAAGGATTTGAAATTCTTTTGATTAAAAGGATTTTAAGATGTATGGGTTCTCAAAGGTTTCAAATGTTTATCAAAATACTTTACTCAAAACGTTTTTGAAAGAATTTAAGGAAGGTCATCCTAAAACTGGATTTCAAATAACAACTTGTTAAAGTGGGTGCGCTCGCTTACGAGTTGACACAGACTGCGGTCTGTGATGTGTTTTTGAAAATAATTGTAAAATATAGACTTCGGTCTAAGATTCTTGTGCATATGGATGCAGGCTGCGGTCTGTGATCCTGGTTTAAAAGAACATGGGCTGCGGTCTGTGGTTCTTCAAACCAAAACGGACTGCGGTTCGTTAGGATAACGTACGGTGCACCGGTACAAGGAATAGGCTGGTTGTAGAGCACGGTTGGGATGACCGGGGCCCACTCTACATAAGGCCAAGTCGCTAAGGGATGGCAGGAGTGCCAGCGGCGCCCTCCCTGAGATGGGAGCAGGATGAATAAACAGCCGCTAGGCTAGCGTGTTGTTAAGAATTCTCTTCCAAAAGGTAGCATGATCACTTGCTAAGTGTCACTACTGGATGGAGAGAGATGCATTTACTTATGTTTTATTTCTGAAAAGCCCAAAGATTGGGTTATGAAAATATGATTTTATGAAAGTATCGTAAAGGGATTTTTATGAAATGGTTACCCTAAAAGAAAGGGTGTTTTACACAAAAGTGTAAATAACAAGAATTAAAGGAAATATGTTTATGCAAATGCATTCATGAAAATGGTTTTCCTTGTTTGCTATAAACAAGCCCCAAGACGGGGAATTATGAAAAGGATTTATGTTCATTTGTAAGAGAGCCTAAATAAAGAATGTTTTTGGACATAAGAATGTCCTTTGCCGAGAAAGGCTTATGTGATTGATGTTTAAGGACATATGAATGTCCATTGCCAATAAGGTTATGTAAATGATGTTTTGAGACATGAAATATCTCTTGATTTTATGATGGCTTATGCGAATGATGTTTTGAGACATGAAATATCTCTTGATTTTATGATGGCTTATGTGAGTGATGTTTTGAGACATGAAATGTCTCTTGGCCAAAGGATTTTATGAGGGCTTATGTTAATGATGTTTTGAGACATAAAATGTCTCTTGGCTAAGGAATTTTATGATGGTTTATGTTAATGATGTTTTGAGACATGAGATGTCTCCGTTGCCTAAGTATTTATGTTGTTTTGGACGGAAAATGTCCACTGGCAACCGAATGATTTCATGTAATGGCTATGAACATTAAAAATGTTCATATAAGATTAATGGAAACTCATCATTAAAGGTAAAATGTATATGTTTTGCCTAAACAAGCCCAGGCGCGGCTTGTAAATGATTTTAAGAATGAATGCTTTATGAAAGCATTCAAGGACATGAAATTGTCCTTATAATAAAGGATTTCATGATGGTATTTTAGGACATATGCATGTCCTCAGGAACAAGGTATTCCCAATGTTTATGAAAAAGATTTTTAAGAAGCCTTGCCCTAAAATGCTTGCTTACTGAGTTGTCACTCACGTTTTGTTTTCCAAACCCTTAGACAGGTACTGAGGAGACTCAGAAGGTTGCGAACCTCAGACATGGAGGAAGGTACATGATGATAGCCTTGAAGGCTATGAGGAATAGAAAAGCATAAATATGCTAAGGTAAGCTAATGTGTATGTGAACTTAATGAGAATATTAAGTTCTAAAAATGATTCAATGGTTGAATGTATGGATGTATGGATGTAAATTGTGATGCCTAAGTTAAGAAAACTTTCACGGCAGGAAGGCATGAAAAGATACTATGTGTTTATGTATATCCGAACTTAGCTAGAGTTCTAAGTTCCATGTGAATTAATGACTAAATGTATGAAAGTATGATTTATACAATGATTCAGTGTATAACGACAGGCATATAAAGGTGCTATGAATGAAATGATGATTTTTATTACAAGTGAAATGTCGCAATGTATGATGTTTGTCATGTCAAGATTATGAATGATGACAGATGAATAATCGAAAAAAATTCTGGACATATTCCAATTAAAAACCCGCCACGTGATCAGGGCAACAATCCTGATTCAAATTTACCAATCGATAGATCTTGAGGTAAGGAAGTGACGTCTCGGTTTGGGGCGCCACACAGGAGTTGTTAGATAAAGGTTTTATCAGACCCAGTGTATCACCCTGGGGAGCTCCAATATTATTTGTGAGAAAAAAAGATGGAAGTTTGAGATTGTGCATTGATTACCTGGAATTAAATAAGGTTACAGTGAAAAATAAATATCCATTGCCTAGAATTGATGATTTGTTTGATCAATTACAAGGAGCTACCACTTTCTCTAAGATTGATTTACAGTCAGGGTATTATCAGTTAAGAATATGTCCGACTGATGTTCACAAAACAGCTTTCCGAACTAGGTATGGACATTATGAATTTTTAGTGATGTCATTTGGGCTCACTAATGCCCCTGCTGTATTCATGGATATGATGAATAGGGTGTTTCGGGATTATCTTGATCAATTTGTGGTGGTGTTTATTGATGATGTCCTGATTTACTCAAAGACAGAAAAAGAACATGAATTTCATTTACGTAAAGTATTGGAAAGACTGAGAAGAGAGAAATTGTATGCTAAGCTAAAGAAGTGTGAATTTTGGCTAAAACAAGTAGGATTTTAAGTTATATAATAACAGAACAAGGGATTCAAGTTGATCCTCAAAAGATCGAAGCAATTTTGAAGTGGCAAAGGCCGACGACCATTACAGAAATCTGAAGTTTTCTTGGCTTAGCAGGGTATTACAGAAGATTTATTGAAGGATTTTCTCAATTATCGGCTCCGTTAACAAAATTGACTCGTAAAGGACTCAGGTATGTATGGTCCGAGGAATGTGATCGTAGTTTTCAGGAATTAAAGCAGCGGTTAGTGGAAGCACCTATTCTAACCCTACCTGAAGGAAATGATGATTTTGTGGTATATAGTGATGGTTCTAGGAAAGGTTTGGATTGTGTATTAATGTAGAGAGGTAAGGTGATAGCTTACGCATCACAACAGTTAAAGCCCAATGAGGTTAATTACCCCACTCATGATTTGGAATTAGCAGCAGTGGTGTTTGCCTTAAAAATATGGAGACACTACCTGTATGGTACTAGGTGTGAAATCTATACAGAACATAAAAGCCTTAAGTATATTTTCACACAAAAGGAATTGAATATGAGACAAAGGAGATGGTTTGAGTTATTAAAAGATTATGACTTGGAGATACTGTATCATCCAGGTAAGGCAAATGTAGTAGCCGATGCATTAAGTAGAAATGTCAGCATGGCGCATCTTATCACATAACAGGAAGGGTTGCTTCAGGAAATAAGACAGTTAGAATTGATTGTATGTCCCCCTGGAGTTCAAACAAGGTTATCACGAATGTACATACAGTCATCGTTGTTTGATCAAATTAAAACTGCACAGCAACAAGATGCAGATCTACATGCCCATGTGGAGAAAATGAAGAGAAAAGGATTGACAGAATTTTCTGTGGATGAGCAGGGTATGTATCGATACAAAGGTTGTCTATGCATACCTAGTACAACTGAGTTGAAGGAGCAAATTCTTAAGTAAGCACATTTTTCACCCTTTTCCATTCATCCAGGAGGCACTAAGATATATCAGGATCTCAAGAAAGCCTATTGGTAGAATAATATGAAAAGAGAGATCGCTGAATATGTAGCCAAGTGCCTAACTTGCCAAAGAGCGAAAGCTGATCATCAAAAGGTATCTGGAAAATTACAATGTTTCGAAGTTCCCGAGTGGAAATGGGATGATATTACTATGGATTTCATTGAAGGACTACCTAAGAATCAGCTTGGAAATGATTCTATATGGGTAATCGTTGATTGATTATCTAAAGTTGCTCATTTTATACCCATAAGAAGAACATACACCGCAGAGAGGTTAGCCAAAGTCTACTATAAGGAGATAGTATGATTACATGGAGTGCCTAAATCAATAATTTTCAATTGAGACACAACATTCACATCTCGATTCTAGAAAAGTTTGCATGAAACCCTAGGCACCCAACTCAAGTTTAGTACCGCATTTCATCCCCAGACAGAGCGAGTCAATCAGATCATCGAGGATATGCTTCGTATGTGTACCTTAGAATTTGGTGGTTCATGGGATGAATATGTATCTATAGCTGAATTCTCATATAACAACAGCTATTAGTCTAGTATTCAAATTGCTCCATTCGAGGCATTGTATGGACATCGATGTCGAACGCCGTTGAACTGGGATGAAGTTGAAGAAAAGAAGTTAGCCCCAGATTTGTCTCAAAAAATGGCAAACAAAGTACAAGTTATTCACCAATGCATACTCATAGCCCAGAGTCGACAGAAGAGTTATACAGATTGTAAAAGAAAAGATCTAAATATCCAAGTTGGAGAACATGTATTTATAAAGGTCACGCCATTCAAAGGGGTTACAAGATTTGGAAAAAGAGGTAAGCTAAATCCCAGGTATAGTGGACCATTTGAAATATTGGAGAAAATTGGAAAGTTAGCTTATAGGATTGCTTTACCTCCGCCACTTGCCTTAGTACACAATGTTTTTCATATTTCCATGCTTAGGAAATATGTAGCAGATTCGACCTATGTACTGGTAGCAGAAAACCTACCGATCCTAGATCATTTGAATTATGAGGAAAGACCCATTAAAATTTTGGATCATAAGATACAGAAGCTTCGGAATAGAGAAATAGAATATGTAAAGATTCAGTAGAATCGATATTCTGAAGGCGAAGCTACATGGGAATTAAGGGAGGAAGTAGAAAGGAAATACCCCTAGTTATTTAAAGAATAAACGATTTCGGGACCAAACCTATTATAATGGGGGAGGATTGTGAAACCCTAGTTTGTATACAACTCCTGTAAATGATATTGAATAAACTATGTACGAATGATATATACATATTTGAAGTGTTTGTAATTTTTGCAGGTAGGTCATCTATGTAAATGGTCGTTTAAATTTACCAATTAAAGATAATGTGGATTATTAAGACTGAAATATCATATTAAGGATGGATAAATAATTAGCATGCTATGAAAAATTTGATTTAATTTTAAAATGTGATCAATGGATACTAAGAGGCTAATTATGGAGACAAGTTGAGAAAATATTAAAAAATTCATAACTTGGTGACCTTAAATCGGATTAAGGTGAAATTTGAAGGGGAAGCACATAATTTCATGTTTAATCTCATGGAAAAATTATATTTTGAAAATTTTGATGAAAAGTGATCATCACCGTTCAAAACTTAAAATGATCATAACTTGGGTTAGAAAGATCGGATTAAGATGAAATTTGAAATGAATGGCTAAAATTATGAAATTAAAGTTTTGGAAGGATTTGATGTTTCAAATGATCAAGGGGCTAAGCTTTCACGAAATTAGGATGTGATATTTGACTTTTCAAATTTTAAAGTAAATAGCATTTATGATGAAATGGAATAAAATAAATAAATAGAAAAAGACAAATTTGAGGTTTCAAGAGAGGGTAAATTGTAGGGTATTATGTAAATTATCAAAAATAAGAAAATTCCTACAATTATCTCTTGATTTAATGCATAATTAATGGGTCAAATGGAAAATGGAAGAAGTGGCAGAATTTTGGACGTCCAAAAAGCCTTGTAGCTGGATTTTTGGAATTTTTTAATAATAAAATGTATACCCAAAGTCAACTATGAGTTAATGTAAGTAATTTTGCATTAAATAAAAGTGAAATTCTGATTTATTAGGAGCTGAATTGGACTGTTGAATGGAAAATAAAAAAGTGGACAGCAACATGTATCCAGGTTGATGTGGACGGTTTTGGCAGCTCAATGCATTGTTTGTAATTCTTTTATTAACCTAAATTGACCCTAAATTCCCTACACTACTAGATAATTAATTGAGTAATTAAATAAAGCTGTAAAAAATTTATTATGATGAGAACATCTACTGCAAAGTTGGACGTGAGCAGACATCAAAAAATGGACAGCAAAAAAGGTGGCCGTTCAGGTGGCCAGAAAAGGGATTTTTTGTATTTTTTAAAAATTATAAAATGCATGGATAATTATCCTAGGTATTAGGGAATATAAATATGCATTTATTAGTTGCAAAATTTGTTGGGAAAAATGGAGAAAGACAGCTGATGGGGGACGTGCAACAGAGGGACAAATTAGAGATAATTTAATGCAATGGATAATTAGTGAATATATAAATGAGAAAAAACTAATTTTAATGGCCCACAAGCTGCCATGTCAGAAAAGAGGATAGGAATGCATTGGAAGTTGCATGGATGATGTGGCATGTGGGGCCCATTTGCTGGAAATTTCCAGCTCAATGCATAAAGGTAAGGGGGACGTCCAAGCATGGGGTTGAACACTTGGAAAATTTCTGGAATTTTGAGCTCCAATTTTTACAGCAGCTCATGTCCATATTTTCACTCCTTTCAAACCCGAAAATTTAGGGAAGAAACAAAGAAAGAAAAGGAGGAGTTTAGAAGAAGTTGCTTGAGAAAAGGAGAAGTGAAGTAGCCCTCAACACAAGTAAGTAGATGATTTGAGTTCAAGTGATTCTACTCTAGTTTTTCTATGAAATTTGTGAGCTATGTATGTGTTTCATAATGAAACTTTAATGAAGAGTTATGATGCTTTTCATAGGGAAATTTAATGGAAATTTATAGCAAGTAGTATAGTTAAGAGTTAGAGGTAAGTAGGAAGAGTATTTAGTGTGATGAATAAGATTTTACTCTAGCTTGATCATGCTGAGATTTTGTTTTAAGTTTCTGTTTAGATTAGTGAATGTATTCACAGGATAAATCATGATTTAGTGTTGATTATATCTGAAATTTAGCATGTGTTGTGAAGTATAGAAGGTAAGCTAATTATGGTATCATCTAAGACCCGAAATTCACTTCTAAATGATGAAAATGATAAAGGAAATGATTCAAATAAATTTTGAATGAAATATAGGGTAAAATACCCTAAATATAGGACACTTTGGACATGAATAAGGGCATTATATAAACTTCCTAAATTCGGACTCTAACAGAAGTGAGAAGTGGACGTCCAAATGGTGTAAACGGGTACCCTATGCATGTGGAAAATGTTGCTGTTTTGCAAATAATTTATATATGAATTTTAAATATGTGAAAATTCATTGGATTTAGGGTAGGAAATTTTGGATAAATTTCTGTAATTAAAAAGATAAAAATCTGTTTATGTTAGAGTATCAAAAGAGACGTATAAAGTGTGGAAATTGGATGTCAAAGTGGCTGTTTTTGTAATTTCGAGAATTATGAATTAAAAATTCGTAAAAATGCATTAATTAGGTGTTAAATGAAGTGAATAAACTTTCTGAATTAGTGGATAAGTTGTTGATTTGAAAAATTTTAAGAAATATATGAATTAGATGCAGTTAGAAGCACATAGGTGAAGCAGTGCACATGATGAGATTGTAAATGCATTATGTAAAATGTTAAAACGAAAAAATATGTTAAAATATGATGGAAAAACGTGGAATGCATTGCTAAATTAATAATCACAAATTTTGACATTAAATTTTGGGAATTAAATATGTGGCATAATGAATAATTGAGATACGTAAGTGTAAAGTACGCATACCCGACTTGGAAACTAAACAGGTTATGAATATTTATGGAAATGGGTTGGAAAACTAAATAAATGCGAGCAAATAAAATTTATTTGAAATTTACGTCATTCTGTCATAGGCAAAGGAAAGGAAAAAGTTGATCCGGGAAGCTCTCACGAACAAGGTAAGCAAGCAAATTTTCTAAATGAATTTTCATTTGTTAAAATTTCTTTGAAATATCTGTAAATGATGTTTTAATTGCTTTTCTTGATTTAGCAAATGTTATTTGAAGTTTATTTCTAAAATTTTAAGGATGGCCACTCCTTAGTCCACTAGGTATTTACATTGATTTATATAACTGTTTTATAATCTCTAAAAATTTCTGTTGTATGGAAATATGTGTGGAGAAGCATGCTAGCATGTCATGAGTAATACATGTGCACAATGCATAAGGTTCACCTTAAAGGAATAAGTGGACCGATTGTGTGATGACCAGGTATTTTTATTCTATTTTTATTATAACTTTTCTCTATTTATAAGGTAACTTATGAACATGCTAGTAAGAATTTTACGATATTAATGGATACATAACATACATGGACACGACATTTAGGAGATGTATAGTGCATATGTGCATGTATGATTAGCGTTCCATTGATGGGCACTACGACTATTGTTTCCTTCGCAGAGTAGGTACGGGGTTCGACCTGCCCGGTCAGGTCGCGGGGGTCAAGGGGGAGACGCCCCTTGCGGGGGTGCAGGGGGCAGCGCCCCTGAAGAAAATTTTAATTATTTAAGTCGTAGGAGTGGAAGAGTAAATTACCAAATGCGATTAGACCCGACTCATGCTCCGACCCGTCCTGGACCCGATCCCGACCCGATGGGGGTTCGATATGAAGCGAAGCCCGCGCGTTAGACTCCATTTTCTCACCTCACGCCCGACTGTTTTTCTTCTTCTTCTCTTCCCGATCTCTGTGTCTTCTCTTCTTTCTCTTCTACTCAGTACGATCTAGCAATAGATCTCTTCGAGAAAACCCTACTGACTGCCTCGAAGGTGATCGATTTGAATCAAGGAAGCTCCAAATCTCTGCAAGCTAAGCCTAGGGTCGCTGTTTTGGGGAAAATCACGATCGAGGTAAGTAGATGTCGCCCTTTCTCGATTTAGTGATGAAATTTTATGTTGAACACGACATGAGGCTAGAGGAAATATGTAGAGCTTGACGACTCTATGGTATTAGGAAATGGGTTCGTAACAGTTAGGGTTTATGGGAAATTTACTTTGAATGTGCGATTTTTATGATGTGAAAGATTTCCTAGAAGTTCTTATATTGTTGAAATGTGATGTGAATTGATTTGCCCCAAAAGAGAATACGAATCGAAGGTTATTTCATTTCGCGCCTATCATGTGTTTGATAAAATGCTTGTGTGACAGATCTATGTGTTGTATCTGAATTGTGTTGATGTTGTATGTGTGGTTTGCGATGTGTTTCATTGTCTGTTATGTATGATGCGTTATCTCAAATAGTTGGTTGTAAGGGTTGTTCATGGCCCCTGATTGACATGAGGAGATGGTTGTTCATGGCCCTTGATGGACATGAGTAGATGATTGGTTGTGTTGGTCAATTTGTGTGTATGGTTATATGTATACGATCTTGGGAGTGGGTATTGGACCCATGTGTATTAGCTTCATCACTGTATGAGTATCCATCATTATGCTTATTTGCACTTTGTGCTAACCACTATCTACTTACTGGGTCTATTTAGACTCATATCATTGTTATTGTGGTTTTAGATCGCAGGCCAGAAGGAGAACTTAAGGATGGGACAAGTTGAAGATCAAACATGAGAGACCCTAGCACAATATGTTGATTCCAGTTCTTTTAGACTTGTGCTCTTTTGATAATCATATATGTAGACAATTACTTAGGCGGATTCGTTTTGACAACTTTAATGTATTTGGTATTTCAGATTGGATTATAATCCTTGTTGATGCACATATGCATGGCTATTATATCTGTTTGTTGTGTAAGGAAAATATGTAATGATTTCCTTCTATAAAAATGTTCTTATTATATGAAGATGCAAGTATATAAATAGGATTGAATGTTACAGATGGAAATGTAATGATTATCAGGTCATGTATTCCATATGATCCCTTGTATGTTATGGGGAGATGCTGCCGAATTTTTCTATGATTGTGTAGCGCCGTTGATTAGTTATTGAGTATTTTTATGAATGGGGCGTTACAGATTGTCCCCCTTTGGTGTTACCGAGTCGCTAATATAGGCCAAAGGCCGGTGGCGTCTCCTTGTGTGAGAGGAGATGAAGACGGGTGGTCGCCTGGCTAACCTCCATCCTAAGGGAGTATAATGCCCACATTTCATTGTCATTATATATCCCTGAGGGGGTATAAAGTTTCTTTCCATAATGATTAAAATAGAAAGATTTTTGCTCCGCAGGTAGTTGATCACTTGATAAGTGTCTCTACTAAATGGAGGGAAATGCTTCTAGAAAATGTTAATTTTTGCAAAATACTTTGCTTGAAAACATATATAAGTAATGCTTGCTTATTGAGTGTTCAACTCACATTTTTGTTTTCCAAACCCATAGACAGGTGAATGAAGAGACTCAGCAGAGGAGCAAATAAAATATCACTTAAGCAAGAGAAAAACTTTTGCAGTCATGATGTTGTAGTAGAACTTATGCTGGATGGATGTAACTAAGTTATTGTTTTCATATGGACAACTATGATTATAACATGTAGTGACATCTGATTTAGGAAAATGTTGAAATGTTTCTGATTTACAGGCATCATTGTGTGTTGAATGGATGGAAATGACTTAGTTATTACCGGAGATATAATTATGAGGAAATAAACTTCTATGAAAATATATTTAAAATGGATAATTATCCGTTAAAAACCCACCGTGTGACAGGGCAACAATCCTGATCATGTTTACCAGTCAATACCGATCCCCAGGTAAGGCTCAGGATGCGACGCTCGGGTTGGGGGTGCCACAAATTTAGAGCCAGCCTCTTCCCGTCGTTGATGGGTCCTTGACATCTGTCCTCTTGACTCGGACCTTTCGGTCTGTTTACTAGTTTCTCCTACTTTGGGTCGGCTAACCGATTCTCCTATTGGTGCGTTCCCTTTATTCAGCCTAGCTCTGGCTCTTGTAGTTGGCATTTTTGCTTTCTATATACACAAAACATTGGTTAGTATCATAACATTTTTATAATACTAACATTTATAATATTCATAACATTATTCATATTCAAGCATATATGTCACACACATATATATATATGTTTCTCACATATATGTCATTTCATATCAATATCATAGAAGTCTCGTAACTTCTTAAACATGTAGATCTAGACATTAGTTTTTTTATGCCTATCTATCAATCTATGCTTTATTCCTGACTTATGTGGTATCATTCCTTTTCTATCACCATTCTTAATTTTTCTCTTTCCACACCTATTTACCAATCCTTGCTCTGATACTACTTTTGTGGTATCAGACCTATCATTTCATCATCCTTTATTTTCTTGTTCTCCCGCCTATTTACCAATCCTTGCTCTGAAACCATCTTCTGTCGCGCCCCGGACCGAGGCGTCTATATAGTCCTTACTCCGGGATCTTATCGATTGGTAAATGTGACTCAGGATTGTTGCCCTGATCACGTTGCTGGTACTTAATTGGATCTCGTCCAAAAAAAAATTTCTTTTCATTCGTCACATAAGCATATACTTTATTCATAATAGACTCATCCATATCATCATAAAACCATTCATATCTTCTTTTTATTGAAATAATTCACATAAGTACAATCATGTTTGTAATATTCATAAAACATGTCTTCAACATGATTATCATACATTTGTCCCTTTGGACGCATACATAGAACTGTAATTAAATTTGCAAGTCATTTCTACCTGGCATCCTTTATGAGTCAGCTCCATAGCCTGTTTGTCATTTTGAAAACACATATGAGTAATAATACTCAGTAAGCAAGCCTTTTTCTTTGGCAAGTAGAGAATTTCCTTTCATTCAAATGCATTTCTCCCCATTTGGTAGGAGACACTTACCAAGTGATGAATTACCAATGGGACAGAAACTTTTTCATGTATTTCATAAGAATACAATGCATTCATTCATTCATGACTTTTCTTGTGCCTCCAACCTCTGGGAGGATGCCTCCGGTACACATCCCTTGCGACTTAACAATAGTGAAGGGGGACCCTCTGATCCACTTACTACCTCTACCAAGGCCTCTTCCTTGCGCACCATGTTCATACACACATATGCCGGCATGACATGCTCCATAAAACTTGATAAATCATTTAGAAAGAAATTTAATAAGCAGTTAACAAACATTTCATGTAAAGCATTATAAGAATGACCATCCTCAAATATAATTCATAAAACATGTGAGCAAACAATTTGCAATCATTTAGAAATATTTTAGAAAGCATATAGTCTGCTTACCTCCTCAGTCTATGTCCTCCACCTTTTCCTTTCCTTTTCCTATACAAGGAAAAATGATATTTTATTTATATCATTTCATGTCTTAGTTTACTTCCCATGCATGCTTTATAATCATCCATTACCTCATTTCTGTAGAGGTTAATCTTATAAATATACTTGGTCATTACCTCCTTATATGGATTTTTATTCATAAATTCTTTAAAAATTCCATCCATATATCCTCATAAAATAAAAAAATAAATCTCAATTTTTTCCAAAATCATGTTGTTCACTGTTCATAATTAGTGTTCATGTCACTGTAGCAAATTACTGTTCATTGAAGTTACTGTTCATAGCGTGTTGGTTACTGTTCATGGGTTCCAAAAATTGACATTTTTTCCAAAAATAAAAAATATCATGACATAGATTATGTCTAGTATATCATGGAAAAATTTATGAATTATGAATTTATCATCATTAACTTGGCTAAATAAATCATTTTCTCCATATACTAAAAATCAACATAAATTCACTTAAGCATAATTCTTAATTCCAAAAATCATAAGATTAATATATCATCATTCCAACATCATATTTATTATAATCATTAATCCCAAATCATCATTTATCAAATTTGGAGCATTATTTACACATATCATATGCTATTTTTTCGAATGCTCTATCTTTACTCAAAATTTTTGATGTTTTGGCATAATTTCAATTAAGCATTATGACTATACTTATTTTCTAATGCTTAGGCATTATCTAAGCATGGTTTTATCCTACTTAACATCCAAAATTTTTTTGGATAGAATTCACTTACTCGAAGTGAAGATATCTCTCTTCTTCTCACACTTTCTCTTTCTAAATTTCTCTCCTCCTCTTGGATGTGTGGGGCTTTGGGAACTTGCGTTTCTGCTCAAATGGAGCTGGGTGAAGTGCATTTGGACGTCCACCCCTGCCTCCTATTTATAGTTTTATCTTTTTCATCATATTGGGAATTTAACCCCCTTGCTTGAGGTATTAAATAATAAATGTATTTTTTTCTAATTTCCAAAAGGTGCGTGGAGCCATGTGCAGAACACCCTACACTGTTCACACCCCCCTATGGCAGCCCTAATTTTCTAAATTTTTAATTTATTAAAATTATTTATTTTAAGCCAATCAATCCTAGCCGTTGATTTTTGATAAGAATGATTTTGAGTCGTTAGATTTGGCTTCCATTTTCCACAGCCCCTGCACGTCCTTGCCATGTTGCTGCTTTTCATTTAGTATTTTAATTTTTTAATTATTTTAAATTAAATAAAAGTCGAAGGTAATTAAATGAAAAGATAAGCTTCCTTTTTCATCTCCAATTGATGTTCCATCTTGACCCTTGATCCATGATTTTCATCACATCTTAAACCATTCATCATGTCCATCATGAATTTTTAACCATCCATAAATTTTTTTTATCAAAATTCGACATCCAGATTGCAAATTATGAATTTTTTTCTAATTTTTCACTAAAATCCAAAATTCCATTAAAATATCAAAAATTATTGCTATTTTGTCCTTTAGTGATTAAATCTCCCCTTTTTGTCATTTTTTTGATTAGGTTAATCTACGTGATTAACACTTAATCACTTTGGTTACTATTTACGTGCACTATTCACGTAGTTTAATCCCACAATTGCATTTCTTTAACGTCTAATACACATGTTTTCATACTCATGAATATCTATTTCATTAATATATTACCTAGGGTTTACAATCCTAGGGTTTTATACACGTGTCTAAGATTGGGGTTTCACACTTGTCCTCAAGCAAATATAAAGGAATTCAAGAAGAAATTGCAAAATTTCATAACTCTGAGCAAAAAGTAAAAATAAATATTTAGCCAACCATAAAAAACTAATGAGTGTGTTAAACTAAAAATTTTTAAATATGACACTTTTTGAAAATCTTAGTCAACAATCCCTTCTCACATGACTAATACTGTATATCTTGTCACCTACTTTGCTTTCAATCATTAAGAGTTCAAAAACTCCCGCAATAAACTCTTGATTATCAGACATCTTCGCCATTTATTTGGTTATTCAATCCACACATTCAATAATTCAAATAATGGTAATAATGTAGAAAATATCAGTCAAGTTACCTCATATACATCTCATCAAGTTTTTACATTTAAATTTCCTCTACCAACTCAATTAGCCAATTCATAGGATCATAAGGACTTAGTAGGACAACGGTTAGGTTTGGCACAAGAAAATTTTTTTAGAAATTGAACCGTCTCTACATGACTTGAGCCTCATTTTACAATAGGAAATAATGCTACCCCCCACATTTAATGCTTTCATTCTCTTTCAAGCCTATTCTTACCCTTGGTTTAGTAGTTGTTGTTTTTTTTTCTTTTTTTTTAACCAAGTCCGGCAATAATTTCTCTCACCATTTTTTAGGGTATTTAGGAAGTCATTTTCATTATTTGCACAGTCAAGAGATCGAACCTTATTCCCGTTTCACCTTTCAGCTCAGAATTTAATTTCAAAGTTGATTCAACTAAGTGGGAATTGAAGTTTAGAAAAAATTTAAGTGCAGGCTCAATGGGGGTCAACAACTATTATACTTTCAAAGATAGGCTAATCATGAAAAAAATATCTTAATCATGTCCATGAATTGGTTAAATAGAGTTTTGGCTTTGAAAATTCTTCAACCAGAATAAAATTTTTCATGTATATGGGAAAAACTACCTTCTCAAATGACAATTGTGTGTATTAGAGAAACCTTTGATAAATTAGAGAGGATTACTCTGATTTTGAAAGAAAACAGAATTAGTTCCTTGATATATCAGTTTCATCAAGTGATTCAAGACAAAAATCCAAGTATTTTCAACGAGTACATGCTCAAAAATAAATTTAACATCTCATTAAGGTTCAACTTTTCCTAACTCAAAGATTTTGAAATTCCAAGTGTCGTTAGCTTATAAGACATACAAGAGTTCAAAGTGGGGTCTCGATTCGTCTAATATCACAATTTATGCAAGAATTATCCAAGATTTTGAAAAAAAAAATTTAAAATGTGGAAAAAATTATAATCATGACAAAAATATAATCATCAGGGTAGTGAAAGAAATATTCAGAGAAAATTAATATAACGTATTCACCCTCACACTTGAAATTGAGATTGTCCTCAATGAAAATCATGTCATCAAAATAAAGAGAGTAATTGTAAAAATGCGAGATGTTAACTTCCCTGTTTTGGCGAGTTGAACCGAATTTTCATCCCATGGTGCTTCTTTCCAAGTAAGCTCTGAAAAGTAACCAGTAAAGCTCCAAATTAAAAAAATATCAAAATTCTAAAATAAAAGAAACTAAAAGAAAAAACTAAAACTAAAACTTCCCTAAAAGAAAAAGAAAAAGTTCAGGTTGCCTTCCGAGAAGCGCTTGGTTTAAAGTTGTCAGCCTGACTTCAGATTCTTAGTTGATGGCGTGGTTTTACAGAAGGAGTAGGTGGCTCCTATTGGAATTTGATCCCCTGAGAAGTAGGGTTTGAGACGCTGCTCATCGACTTTAAATGCTCCAGTCTTCTTGCTCCAGATTTCGACAACTCCATGAGGAAACACTTGTAGTACTTTGAAAGGACCCGACCATCTCGATTTCAGTTTTCCTAAAAACAATTTAAAACGAGAGTTAAATAGAAAAGCAAGGTCATTTGCTTTGATTACCTTCTATTTGATGTGTTTGTCGTTCCAAAATTTTATCTTTTCCTTGTACATTCTTGAATTTTCAAAGGCATCAAGTCTGATCTTGTGAAACCCGCAAACCTAGAATAACACATGTAAACCTAAGGTTGTAAACCCTAGATTTTTGTACTGATGTTTATGAGAAATAAAATTCATGAAACATGTTATATATTTGCAAATATGTGTATTAGAGGTTAAAATAGTGCAACTAAGGATTTAGCCAACGTGAATAGTGCATGTGAATAGTAACTCAGGGATTAAGACACATGATTAAGAGTTAATCTCTTGGATTAACCTAATCACAAAAAGACGAAAAAGGAGATTTAATCACTACAGGACGAAATAGCAATACTTTTTGATATTTTAATAGAATTTCGGATTTTAGTGAAAAATTGAAGAAAAATCCATAACTTGCAATCCGGATGTCGGATTTAGATGAAATTTTTTATGGACGACCAAATACTTATGATGATCATGATGAATGGTTTAAGATGTGATGAAAATCATGAATTAAAGTTCATGATTAAACATCATTTGAAGATCAAAAAGTAGCTTTACTTTTTCATAATTTTCTTTGACTTTTTTTATTAAATTTAAATAATTAAAAAATAAAAAATAAATGCAAATCAGAAAATGGCAGGGGCGTGCAGGGGTAGGTGGAGAATTTTGACCAATATCCAATGGTCCAAATACATCATCATCAAAAATAAATGGTTAAGATTGAATTAGCTTAAAATAATTAATTTTAAAAATCAAAATCATAAATAAAATAGGGTTACCATAGGGGGGCGTGAGATTCTGTCGGGGGGGGGGCTGCACAAGGCTCAACACATTTTTATGGAAATTAGAAATGGTATTTAGAATTTAATACCTAGAGTAAGGGGGTAAAATGCAAATATTTGAAAAATGCATGCCTATAAAAGAGGCCAAGGGGTGGACGTCCAAAGGCACACCCATTCCAGCTCAATCATGGGGAAATTCAAGCCTTTTCCACCCCCAAATTCGTTTTAAGAGAGAAGGAGAAGTTTAGAGAGAGAAAGGGCAAGTAGGAGGAGAGATTTTCTACATCAAGTAAGGAGATTTTTCCCAAATTTCTTTTGAGTGTTAAGTAGGATAAAACCATACTTAAATATTTCCTAAGCATGAGAAAATAAGTATATTTATAATACGTAATTGAAATTATGCCAAAACATCAAAAATTTTGAGCAAAGATAGAGCATTTGGGAAGATAGCATATGATATGTGCAAATAATGCTCTAAAATTTCTAAATGATGATTTGAGATGAATGATTATGATAATTATGATGTTAAAATGATGATATATTAATCTCATGATTTTTGGTTTTAAGGATTATGCATAAGTGAAATTATGTTGATTTTTAGTATATGGAGAAAATGATTTATTTAGCCAAGTAAATGATGATAAATTCAAAATTCATGAATTTTTCCATGATATACTAACTAAGAGCTATGTTATGATATTTATTTTTAGAAAAAATGTCAATTTTTGGAACCCATGAACAGTAACTTTCAACGCTGTCAATTTTTATAATGATGTATGGATGGAATTTTTAATAATTTATGGATAAAAATCCATATAAGGAAATAATAACCAAGTATTTTTAAGGTTAACCTCTATAAGAAATTATGGTGGAAAATAAAGTCATAAATGAATATAACATATGTATGATAAAGTATGTATATCCTTTTCACTTGTATAGGAAAAGGAAAGGACAGAATAAAAGATTCAGACTGAAGCAAAACAGAGGCAAGAAAGCAATCTTTTTAAAAATATGATTTTATTCTGCACCCTTGAAATCTTTTTCGAAATTTCTTCATCATAAGCAAATCCTTTAAAATGGTAAGGAATGAGGAGATGGAAATGTTGAAATGAAAGGAAAATGAGTTTTTAAAATAATATTTTGAATAAATGTTTGAAAATAGTTTTATCAAAAGATTTTGAAGTGTTTTAATGACATGTTTTCAAAAGTTTTTAAAAGTCCTTTATATATTGATTTATCTTGGAATTTCCAAACATTATTGTTTCAAAATGGATTTAAGGAAGGCCAACATGATAAATGGATTTTATAAAATGATTTGAGTAATGTTCAAAGGATTATATAAGCATATCACACATAGAAATGTACAATGTGTCATGCGGACAAAGTATATGATATTGAATGAAATTATGTGTTTGCATATCCTTTGATCATGAAAAGCCCATAAATGGAAAAGTCTTTTGGTTTCAAATTTTTTAAAGTTGTTTTATCATTAAAAAAAATTTAGTTATTCGATAATTTAAAAATATTGTTATTTTAAATGTTTCCCTCGAGCATTGTAAATGATTTAGAAATTTGTTATTTAAATATTTTCAAAATTTTTTAAGGTTGGTCGTCCTTACAAAATGTTTTTATTAACTTGTTAACTTGGGTTGTGCCAAGTTTTCAAATTAGTAAAGGGAATACAGGCCGAGGTTTGTACTATTTTGAAATGACATTCTAGCATCAAGTTTTGAAAAGGAAAAGTCATAGACTAGGGTCTGTGGAGTTTTATAAAAAAATATGCTAGCATAAGAATGTGGAGAAAGGAATGTGCACATGAGTTATGTTCTAGGTCTACTGTAGAGGATATGCAGACCGGACGCGGTTGCAAGATGGGCCCCCTCTACATAGCCCAAGTTGCTTCAGAAGGCGAAATGCCAGCGGCGCCCTTCCTGAAATGGGAGAAGGACACGGATAATTGCCTGACTCCCGAGTTATCAATTGAGATGGTTTCTCTCCTAAGGAGGAAGGATGATCACTTGTAAGTGTCATCTACCAGATGGACAGAAACATCATGCATGATGCATACACTTGTTTTTAAAAAAGGTTTAAGGACATGAGAATGTCCTTGGAGAAAGAAAGTTTTATGAAAAATATTTTATGACATAAAATATGTCCATACAGGTAAAGTTTTACAAGCATATGTTTTTGGTTTGAAATATGAAAGGTTTTATGAAAATGTTTCCACTTATTGATAGTAGATCACTTGATAAGTGTCTATTATTGAACGAGAGAAATGCATTTAAATGGAAAAATGCTTGCTTACTGACTTTCGACTCACGTTTTTCCTTTTAAACCATAGACAGGTACAACACAAGACATCATGGAAAAGGAAAGGATGATATGAAGAAAAAGTGACGACATGTCGATTTGCATATTTTCATAGTTTATATGTATGAAATGATCAGGTTAAAATAACCTGTATTGTAGAAAAACAAGTATGAATGTCATCAATGATAATTGAAAATTGAGATTAAGTGTGTGTTTACATGTGATGAAAGAAAAGAAATTTTTTTTGGACAAGATCCAATTAAGTACCCATCGTGTGATCAGGGCAACAATCCTGACTCCCAATTACCAATCAAAATCGGTCCCGGAGTAAGGCTGCTAGGCACCCCGGTTTGGGGCGCCACAGAAGTTGGTATCAGAGCAAAGATTGGTAAATAGGCGGGAGAAGGACAAAATAAAAAATAATGAAAGGATAGATCTTATACCACAGAAGATGATATCAAAATTTGGATTGGTAAATAGGAGTGGAAAGAAGAAAAGTAAAGATGACTTGGTTGGTCTAGCACTAGCTAAGTAGAGTATATGTGGTAAGAAAAGGGTAAAGGAAGATAGCAAAAGTCTCTTTTGACCTTTGAAATGATAAATGAATATAGGTTGTTTTAAATACAAGTGAAAAAATTTACACTTGTATATAAGCATGTATGATTAGTGATTTATATTACGTTATGAATTATTGCTAATATGATTTTTGAATATATAGAAAGATGCCTATCACCAGAGCAGAAGCTAGGTTGAACAAAGGAAAAGCGGTCGCAAATAATGAAGTTGTAAGTCAACAGGAAAAAGGAGAGACCAGTAATAGGTCTAAGCGAACAGGAGGAGCAATCAGGACCAAGAACTTGTACTGACGAGAAGAGGTTAGTTCCGAACCCCGTATAGAAAAAGGAGCTAACCAAGAAAGGCAAATAGAGGAAATGGTAGTTGCAGCTGTAGAGAAAGCAATGCAGCAATGGACAACACAAGCCATGGGCATGATCCAAGGATTATGGGAGGAACATCAACGTGCCCAGCTAGGAAACAAGGATAGGGAAAGGATCGGCCCATTGGTCAACCCTACCCCTATAATAGGAATGGAAGATAGCCTATTAGAAGCTGATAGAAAGGCTATCAACACTTTCCTATCACAACACCCCCCTAAGTTTGCAGGCGAACCGGACCCTATTAAAGCCGAGCAATAGATAATTGCGATTAAGAAGTTATTTAGAATCTCCCCATGCAATGATCAACAGAAGTTATTGTGCGCCACCCACTTATTGGTTGGGGATGCCTATGAATGGTGGGAGACTCTACTAGTTACTATGCCACACCCAGAAGAGGTAACGTGGCAAAATTTTATGAAAAAATTTAATAAGGAGTACCTTCCAGCAGGTCTCCAAAGTCAAAAGGTGATTGAGTTTGAGCAATTATGTCAGGGCAAGATGACTGTTACAGAATATGCTACAAAATTTAATGCCCTGGTAAGATTTGTTCCATGGATAGCGAACGTGCCCGAAAATAAGGCACAAAGATTTCAGCAAGGGTTGAAGCCGTGTTTAAGAGAAGGCCTTGCACCTCATTTGATTAGAGATTATGCATCAAGCATAGAAAGTGCAAGAGCCTTAGAATTAGAAACATTAAAATCCCAAGAAGAACAAGAGCAGTTTAATTTTGACACCTAGGAGCATGATATGGGAAAAGAAAGGAGCAAGAAGACAGTGACAAGAATAATGAAGTCAAACTCCATCCCAGTAGGTGCTCCAATATGTAGAAATTATCAAAGCTGTCATTTTGGCAAATGTTTAAAGAGTTCTAACAAATGTTATAAGTGTGGTCAGATTGGTCATATAGCAAAGAACTGCAAAAGTGTTGAGGCAAAATTATTAAAGTGCTTAATTTGTGATCAAGTAGGACATGTTGCCACCAAATGTCCGAACAAAGCACAAGAAGCAAGAGGTCAATGGAGATCTGCCCAGCGAAGGAATATGACTGCTAACCAACAGGGTACCTCTACTAACCCAGTGCAGATGTATGCGTTCACTCACGAAGAGTCACAAGAACAAGGACAGGAAGAAGTTGCAGGTATGGTTGACAAATTAATTAATGTTGACATTATGTGATTTCCGTATCATCTACTCCTGCATTGTTAGTAGAAGGAATGAATAGCGTCTCTATGTAAAAACCCATGTATGAGAAAGGTACAGCGGAAGTGTAATGGATTATAATAGGTTTCGGGACGAAACCTTTTATAAGGAGGGGAAGATTGTGGAACCCACAAACCTATAATAACACATGTAAACTTAGGGTTGTAAACCCTAAATTTTTGTACTGATGTTTATGATAAATAAAATTTATGAAACATGTTATATTTGTAAATGTGTGTATTAGAGGTTAAAATAGTGCAATTAAGGATTTAACTCACGTGAATAGTGCACATGAATAGTAACCCAAGGATTAAGACACGTGATTAAGAGTTAATCACTTGGAATAACCTAATCACAAAAAGACAAAAAAAGAGATTTAATCACTACAGGACAAAATAGCAATACTTTTTTTATATTTTAATAGAATTTTAGATTTTAGTGAAAAATTGAAGAAAAATCCATAACTTGCAATCCGGACGTCGGATTTAGATGAAATTTTTTATGGATAACCACATATTTATGATGATCATGATGAATGGTTTAAGATGTGATGAAAATCATGAATTAAAGGTCAAGATTAAACGTCATTTGAAGATAAAAAAGTAGCTTTACTTTTTCATTAATTTCCTTTGACTTTTTTTATTAAATTTAAATAATTAAAAAATAAAAAAATACATGAAAATCAGAAAATGGAAGGGACGTGCAGGGGTAGGTGGAGAATTTTGACCAATATCCAATGGTCCAAATTCATCATCATCAAAAATCAATGGTTAAGATTGAATTAGCTTAAAATAATTAATTTTAAAAATCATAAATCATAAATAAAATAGGGCTGCCATAGGGGGGGCGTGAGCTGCTGTAGGGGGTGGCTGCACAAGGCTCAACACATTTTTATGGAAATTAGAAAAAGGTATTTAGAATTTAAAACTAGAGCAAGGGGGTAAAATGCAAATATTTGAAAAATGCATGCCTATAAAAGGGTCCAAGGGGTGTACGTCCAAAGGCACACCCATTCCAGATCAAGCATTGATAAATTCAATCCTTTTCCACCCCCAATTCGTTTTAAGAGAGAAGGAGAAGGTTCGAGACAGAAAGGGCAAGTAGGAGGAGAGATTTTCTACTTCAGGTAAGGGGATTCTTCCCAAATTTCTTTTGAGTGTTAAGTAGGATTAAATCATTCTTAGATAATGCCTAAGCATGAGAAAATAAGTATAGTTATAATGCGTAATTGAAATTATGCCAAAACATCAAAAATTTGGAGCAAAGATAGAGCATTCGGGAAGATAGCATACGATATGTGTAAATAATGCTCCAAAATTTCTAAATGATGATTTGAGATGAATTATTATGATAATTATGATATTGGAATGATGATATATTAATCTCATAATTTTTGGATTTAAGGATTATGCATAAGTGAAATTATGTTAATTTTTAGTATATGGAGAAAATGATTTATTTGCCGAAGTAAATGATGATAAATTGAAAATTCATGAATTTTTCCATGATATACTAACTAAGATCTATGTCATGGTATTTTTATTTTGGAAAAAATGTCGATTTTTGGAACCCATGAACAGTAACTTTCAACGCTGTGAACAGAACCTGCTACAGTAAACGTGAACAGTAACCTGCTACATTAATTTTGAATATTAATTATGAACCGTGAACAGCATGATTTTGGAAAAAATTGAGATTTATTTTTATAAGGATGTATGGATGGAATTTTTAAGAATTTATGGATAAAAATCCATATAAGGAACTAATGACCAAGTATTTTTAAGGTTAACCTCTATAAGAAATTATGGAGGAAAATAAAGTCATAAATGAATATAACATATGTATGATAAAGTATGTATATCTTTTTCACTTGTATAGGAAAAGGAAAGGAAATGATAAAAGATTCAGACTGAAGCAAAACAGAGGCAAGCAAGCAATGTTTTTAAAAATATGATTTTATTCTGCAACATTGAAATGTTTTTGGGAATTTTGCTTCATCATAAGCAAATCCTTTTAAATGTTAAGGAATGAGGAAATGGAAATGTTGAGAAGGTTGAAAGGAAAGGAAAATGAGTTTTCAAAATAATATTTTGAATAAATGTTTGAAAACAGTTTTATCAAAAGATTTTGAAGTGTTTTAATGACATATTTTCAAAAGTTTTCAAAAGTCCTTTATATATTGATTTATCTTGGAATTTCCAAACCCTATTGTTTCAAAATAGATTTAAGGAAGGCCAACACGATAAATGGATTTTATAAAATGATTTGAGTAATGTTCAAAGGATTATATAAGCATATCACACAAAGAAATGTACAATGTGTCATGCGGACAAAGTATATGATATTGAATGAAATTATGTGTTTGCATATCCTTTGATCATAAAAAGCCCATAAATGGAAAAGTCTTTTAGTTTCAAATATTTTTAAAGTTGTTTTATCATTCAAAAAAAATTACTTATTCGATAATTTAAAAATATTGTTATTTCAAATGTTTCCCTCGAGCATTGCAAATGATTTAGAAATGTGTTATTTAAATATTTTCAAAATTATTCAAGGTTGGTCATCCTTACAAAATATTTTTATTAACTTGTTAACTTGGGCTGTGCCAAGTTTTCAAGTTAGAAAAGAGAATACAGGCCGAGGTCTGTACTCTTTTGAAATGACATGCTAGCATCAAGTTTTGAAAAGAAAAAGTCATAGACTAGGGTCTGTGGAGTTTTATAAAAAAACATGCTAGCATAAGAATGTAGAGAAAGGAATGTGAACACGAGTTATGTACTAGTTCTACTGTAGAGAATACGCAGGCCGGACGCGGTTGCAAGATGGGCCCCCTCTACATAGGCCAAGTCGCTTCAAAAGGTGAAATGCCAGCGGTGCCCTCCTTGAAATGGGAGAAGGACACGGATAACTGCCTGGCTCACGAGTTATCAATTGAGATGGTTTCTCTACTAAGGAGGAAGGATGATCACTTTGTAAGTGTTATCTACCAGACAAACAAAAACGTCATGCATGATGCATATGCTTGTTTTAAAAAAAAGGTTTTATGGAAAACGTTTTAAGGACATGAGAATGTCCTTGAAGAAAGAAAGTTTTATGAAAAATATTTTAGGACATAAAATATGTCCATACAGGTAAAGTTTTACAAGCATATGTTTTTGGTATGAAATATGAAAGGTTTTATGAAAAGGTTTACACTAATTGATAGTAGATCACTTGATAAGTGTCTATTATTGAACGGGAGAAATGCATTTAAATGGAAAAATGCTTGCTTACTGAGTTTTGACTCACATTTTGTCATTCAAACCATAGACAGGTACAACACAAGATATGATGGAAAAGGAAAGGATGATATGAAGAAAAAGTGACGACATGTCGATTTGCATATTTTCATAGTTTACATGTATGAAATGATCAGGTTAAAATAACTTGTATTGTAGAAAAACAAGTATGAATGTCATCAATGATAATTGAAAATTGAGATTAAGTGTGTGTTTACATGTGATGAAAGAAAAGGAATTTTTTTTGGAAAAGATCCAATTAAGTACCCACCGCGTGATCAGGGCAACAATCCTGACTCTCATTTACCAATCAAAATTGGTCCAAGAGTAAGGCTTCTAGGCACCCCGGTTTAGGGCGCCACAGATCTCCTCGAGTTCATTGAGTTGTAGCAGGCATTTTTCTTCTGCGGATTTCATATCAAAATTTAAAATTTTGATTGCCCAGTATGCCTTGTGCTCCAGGTCAATAGGCAAGTGACATGATTTTCCATAGACCAGTCGAAAAGGTGTTGCCCCAATTGGTGTTTTGAATGTTGTGCGATATGCCCAAAGAGCATCATCGAGTTGCCTAGACCAATCTCGCTGTGATTGGGATACCGTCTTCTCAAGTATGTATTTAATCTCGCGGTTCGAGATTTCAATCTAACCACTTGTTTGTGGATGGTATGGGGTGGCGATCTTATGTGTGACCTCATATTTATTAAGCAGTTGCTCCATTTGCTTATTACAAAAATGACTTCCTCCATCACTTATGATTGCTCGTGGTACACCGAATCTGGTAAAAATATTGCATTTTAAGAATTTAGTGACCACCTGTGAGTCATTTGTCGGAGAAGAAATTGCCTCCACACATCTAGTTACGTAATCAACCACAAGAAGTAGGTACTAGTTGTTGAATGTGGATGGAAAAGGTCCCATGAAATCCATGCCCCAGACATCGAACGGTTCTACCTCGAGAATGTTTGTGAGTGACATCTTGTTTCGCTTTGAGATGTTTCCTGTTCTTTGGCACCTGTCACAAGTTAGTGTAGAAGATCGAGCATCTTTGAACAAAGATGGCTAGAAGAAACCTGATTGTAGGACTTTTGCTGCAGTTTTGGTGGGACCCATGTGTCCACCATAGGTGAAGAATGACAATGATAAAGAATGCTTTGGATTTCCTCGTTTGGTGCACATCGGCGAATCATATCGTCGCCACATCTCTTGTAAAGGTATGGGTCCTCCCAGATGTAGTTTTCACGTCCGCTATGAATCTTTTTTTTTTGTTGATAGCTGACATTGGATGGAATTTCTTGACAGACTAAATAATTAACAATGTCTCCATACCAAGGCATTGGTGCTTCCTTGAGTGCAAGCAGGCACTCGTTGGGGAAGTCCTCGTTGATTTGCTCATCTTTGGTTAGATCAATCTTCTCAGTTGATGGTAGTCTAAATAGATGATCAGCTACCACATTCTCTGTGCCTTTCTTGTCTCGAATTTCAAGGTCAAATCCTTGTAATAGTAAAATCCAGCAAATCAACCTCGGTTTGGCATCTTTCTTGGCAATTAGATAGTGAATGGCTGTGTGGTCCGTGTAGACAATCACCTTTGACCCTACAAGATAAGAACGAAATTTATCAATGGCGAATACAACAGCTAGCAATTCCTTTTCAGTGGTTGCATAGTCAACTTGAGCATCATCTAGGGTTTTACTTGCATAATAGATCACCACTTGCTTGTTGACTTTTCGTTGACCCAAAACTGCCCCAATCGCATGGTTACTTGCATCGCACATGATCTCAAATGGTAGGCTTCAGTCAAGTGGCTGTATAATTGGGGCAGTGGTCGAAGCTTCTGTTAACCTGCAAAATGACTTTAAACAGTCATTAGAAAAATTAAATTTTATGTCTTGATTTAGTAGGTTAGTAAGTGGCTTAGCAATTTTAGAAAAATCTTTAATGAAACGTCGATAGAAACCGGCATGTCCCAGAAAACTCCAAATTCCTTTGACCGAATTCAGTGGCGGTAATTTTTCAATGACTTTTATTTTCACCTGGTCAACCTCAATACCTCTGCTTGAAACTAAATGCCCTAATACAATTCCTTCCTGTACCATGAAATGACACTTTTTCCAATTCAAAACCAAGTTGGTTTCTTCGCACCTATGTAAAACCTTAGACAGGTTAGATAAGCGTGATTCAAATGTAGAGCAATAAATAGAAAAATCATCCATAAATACTTCCATTATGTTTTCAGTGTAATAAGAAAATATGGCCATCATGCATCATTGAAAGGTGGTAGGTGCATTACAAAGACCAAAAGGCATGCGTCTGTATGCAAAAGTGTCGTATGGACAGGTGTGGTTTCCTCTTGATCTTGTGGGTGAATAGGAATCTGAAAGTAGCCGGAGCAACTATCTAAGTAGCAAAAGTAAGAGTGATTGACAACTTTTTCAAGCATTAGATCAATGAAAGGCAAAGGAAAATGATCCTTTCGGGTGGAAATATTTAATTTACAATAATCGATGCACATTCGCCAACCTGTGACTGTCCTCGTGGGTATAAGTTCATTTTTATCATTTTTCACGACAGTCATACCGCCTTTCTTAGGTACCACATGTACTGGGCTTACCCAACTACTATCAGAAATAGGGTAAAGATCCAGCATCAAGAAGTTTTAAAATTTCCTTTTTCACCGCTTCTTTCATGTTTGGATTGAGACACCTTTGAGGTTCAATGCTTGTCTTACAATTTTCCTTCATTAGAATTCTGTGCATGCATAGAGAAGGACTAATACCAGGTAGGTCATTAATGCAGTAGCCAATTGCCTTCTTATGTTTTCTTAGTTCAGTTAATAGTTCATCAGATTGGGATTCGGAAATATTTGCATTGATTATGACTGGATAAGTAGCATTTGGGCCAAAAAATGCATACCTGAGATTTTTAGGAAGAGGTTTGAGTTCTACCTTTGGTGCTTCTTCCTTTGGTGTTGTCGAGGGCAGAGGGTTGGCGTCTGTGTCTAGTTTCTCAGGAGTTGAGATGGCAGCATGTGAGATAGGAGGGTTTCCATCCAAGAGAGCTGCACAAGCAGAAAGTTCAGGGTTATCATTTTCAATAGTTGCACCATGAACAATACATACCTCTATTAGGTCATCTTTTTCTTCGATTAGAAAATAGTCAATGATGTCGACTCGCAGGCAGGAGTTATCGATTGATGGGTGCTTTGTTGCTTCAAAAAGGTTGAATTCAATTTTTTCATCTCCAACTGTCAGTGAGAGTTGACCATTCTTGACGTCTTGTGAAACCCAGCTTCTTTAGATAATACACACATTACCTAGGGTCGTAAACCCTAGATTTTTGTAATAATTTTTATGATGAATAAAAATTCATGAATTATAATTGTAAATATGTGTATTAGAGATTAAAATAATGCAATTAAGGATTTAACCCACATGAATAGTACACATGAATAGTAACCCAAGGATTAAGACATGATTAAGAGTTAATCACTTGGATTAACCTAATCACAAAAAAATGAAAAAGGAGATTTATGCACTAAAGGACGAAATAGCAATGCTTTTTAATATTTTAAGAAAAATTGGGATTTTAGCGAGAAAATAAAGAAAAATTCATAAATTGCAATCCGGACATTGGATTTAGATGAAATTTTTTATGGATGGTTAAAAATTTATGATGAACATGATGAGTGGTGTAAGATGTGATGAAAATCATGAATTAAGGGTCAAGATGAAATGTCATTTGGAGATTAAAAAGGCAGCCCCATTAATTATCTTTGACTTTTGGATTTAATTAAATTAAATAAAAAATAAAAGAGTCCGGTTTCACTGCAAACGTTTTCACGTTTGCTTAATGTGAAAATGCCACATCTGCCGTCGATTTAAGATGGACAGTTAAGATTCGTTAGGGTAAAATTGGAAGACGAAAATTACTTTTACATGTGTACTTGCGTGTAGGAAACGTGGAATTGAATAGCTTCCCCATAAGGGACTTTCATCGATAGGAGAGAGAGGACTTGCGTCGACAGGAAAGAGAGGACGGAGAGATCGCAGGAGAAGTTGTGCGTCGACAGGAAGGAAAGCTTCCCCAGTCGCCGTCGTCGTCGCCGGAGAGAAGGAGAGGTCGCAAGGGCGGACCGCAGAAGAGGATTTGCTGAAATCGATGGCAGAAGAGGATTTGCTGAAATCGCAAGGGGAGATTGCAGAAGAGTATTTGCTGAAAGGAAGAAGCGCCGACTATCCCCTTCGTCTCCGTCGCTTCCGCCGTCGCCGTCACTGCCAGTTGCCATCGCACTGTCGCCAGAGAAGAGGAGAACCTAGGAAGGGCGCCGAATCTTGCTGTCGACGAAGATGAGGTCGAAAATGTTAGTTTTTTTATTCCAATTTCAATGGAATGGACTTTGTGCATTTTCCTTCCATCTGTGTGTTTAGACGGAAGAATTTAGTGTAACACAACGGTCTTCTCATCTTCCGTTTTCGTATAGCGAAGAGGATGGGAAGAAGAAGTTCTTCCATCAACACTCGATTCTTCCTGTTCTGGTTCTCGCTGCGATGGCTCTTGTGCTTCCTACGTTCGGCCATCGCCGCAGACACTCTCTTGTCTAATCAATCAATTAAAGATGGAGAGTTTCTTATTTCAAACAACAAGCGTTTTCGGTTGCGATTTTTTAGTCCATTCGGGGATACAACTAATTATAATCGGTACGTTGGGATTTGGTTGGATACTGGCGAATCTAGTTTTGACGAGCTGAATAAGACTGTATGCGTGGCAAACAAGAAAAAGCACTTGAAAATACCACTGGAATTCTGAGCTTAGCAGATGACGGAAACCTTGTGGTCTCCTATGGAACAGGTGGAAACGATGTTTGGTCCACGAATCTGACTGTTGTTCGAACAACCACTAATGGCAGCATAGCGAAGCTTGAAGACAATGGAAATCTGGTGGTGAGGGAAGTAGATTCTGGAGCGGTGCTATGGGAGAGCTTTGACCATCCGTGTGACACTCTGCTTCCAGGAATGAAGATTGGCATCAACTTGAGGACAGGATGGAGCCTAGTGCTCACCGCATGGAGAAGCGAATATGATCCTGCCCCTGGAATATATTCATTTGGCATTGATCTGCAAGATCTTAATCAGTTCTTTGTTTGGCAAAGAACAATTCCTTACTCGGGGATAATCTTCAGAGGCTGATACGTAGTGCACTGGAGCTCCCATTGCACTGGAGGAATCCAAGGACGGTGTCCAGGTGGTACATAGAGACATATGAGAAAACGGGTGACACCGATCTTGCAACACTAGAACTAGCCAAGCTGGAGTTCAACACCCTGCAGTCCATGCTGCAAAAAGAGTTGCAGAACGTATCGAGGTATCATTAATTAATTCATGTGCCGTTGATTACATGATTTTTGAGATGCAATCTCTGGTCATTAATTCATTCATATATATGTCCATTTTTCTTCATTTTCAGACCACATGTATGTGAAGCACTCTTTTTTGATAATTCATTTGGTGCTGTTAATTCATTCTTTTTACACAAGATAGTGCACGTGATTGGTTCAATGATTATAGATGGGCGGTGGATGGCTGGGGTATGTCAGCTGGAAAAAATCTAGCCCAGTTCTTCATATATGTTTATACATTTCTCATTTCCTGCTTGATGGTACTGGCTGAAAAAACTTCGCCCATGACTCCATCGCGTAGCAAATCATTTACCCTTTTAATTTGTTTTAGAGAAAAATCCGCACATTAATATTTGTTGTTCCCATTGAAGATGGTGGCATGAGTTGGGGCTCCAAAGGAAGCTGAGCTTTAGCAGAGACCGGATAGTGGAGTGTTACCTTTTCAGTTTTGGCATGGCTCATGCTCCCCACTTAGGATATGCCAGACATGAAGTTGCAAAATTCAATCAACTCGTAACGACAATTGATGATATTTATGATATTTATGGTTCACTGGATGACTGGAGTTGTTCACAAATGCTGTTGATAGGTAAACTAGCCATTGAAGCAAAAAAAATATAAAACATGCTTGTAGTTTGATCGGGAGACATGTAAGTACCAATGTGTCATCCAAGGATTTCACTTTCTAATCAACTTTTTGGATTTTTTTTTCCAGATGGGATCTTAATGCAATGGAAAAACTTCCAGATTATATGCAGCTATGTTTTCTAGCTCTCTACAACTTTGTTAATGAAGCAGCTTATCATTGCTTGAAAGAGCTAGGATACAATGCACTGCCATATATCAAGAAAGCGGTAGTTGATCAAGGATTCTTCCAATAACTATTTTATTCATCATTTCAATTTTCAATGTATTTTTACTAGTTAATCCCTCGGATTGATATGCCTAAGTCGCTTTTTTCTTTTTTCTTTTTTTTTTCACTTCAACAGTGGGCAGATTTATGCAAAGGATATCTAGTGGAAGCAAAATGGTATAACAACAATTATATACCAACAATCAATGAATACCTTGAGCACTCTTGGCGTACAATTGGCACTACCCTTGTGATCGTCCACATTTATTTCACGCAAGGAGAAAGCGTAACAAAAGAGGGATTATACAGCTTAGAGAACTATGCCGAACTGATCCGCCTCGGCTGCCTGATTTTCCAGCTAAACGATGATCTAGGCACTTCCAAGGTATGGAATAGAATTAATCTCCTCCCTCTTCACGGCCTTTATAGGTTGTGCATGCATGATTCTTTGATATTCTATACGGATAGCATTTAGAGTAAATTGCAGTGCTTACGCTTATGATATGGAATTTATTGTGAATGTATTTACGGATATTTAAGAATATTTGGTGCAATGCATTCTGATTTGGGTGAAAATTTATGCAGGACGAGATGGCTAGAGGTGATGTCTCCAAAGCCATCCAATGCTACATGCACGAAAAGGGTATTTTCGAGTCCGATTTCGGTGAAAATGTTTGCACATTTGTTGATCGTGAAAATGGTCAATCTGCCGTCCATTTGAGATATGCGGTTGAGATTTACAAGGGCATAAGTGGAATAGAAATTTTTTTACCCGCGTGTAGAGAAGTCCCTCTCCCTCCTTCTTCCCTCTCCCTCTCCTCTCCCCCCTATTTTCCCTCTCGCTTTTCCCTCTTCCCTCTCCCTCTCTTCTCTCCCTGTCGATTGTTCCAAACCATTGAATTGTTTAACGCTTATTTTTGCAGGCTTCTACGTCTTGTCCTGGACCACAACATTGCTGATTATGTCACTGCAAAAAACAATGTTGTTCTGTCATACAAGGATATGAGTCACACAAACTCATATGGTCTGATTCGTGGACTCCAGTTCGCATCTTTTGTTGTTCAGTATTATGGCTTGGTGCTGGATCTGTTGCTACCTGTTCTTACTCGGGCAAGTGAAATTGCGGGACCACCGCAGATGCCTAATGAGTTCATTACATACTGGGACACCAAAGTGGAGACACGACATCCTATTCGTTTGTACTCTTGTTACATAGATAGGGTTCACATACTATTTCGGTTCACCCATGAGGAGGCCCGAGACCTTATTCAGCGGTATCTCACGGAACATCCTGACCCAAACAATTAAAATATGGTGGGTTACAATAATAAGAAGTGTTGGCCAAGAGATGCAAGAATGAGGCTTATGAAACATGATGGTGAATGTCTCTCTGTCCTCCCCTCCTCCCTCTCTCACTATCGTGCACACAACTCAAATGCTCCACACACCCCATATTCGTACATGCACCCACCTCAGTTGGATGCTATCATTTGAATAAATTTAAAGGTCTTATGTTTTTCAACTTCTTAGTAAATCCTTATCTTGGTCTGCAGTAAACCTTGGGAGAAGTGTCTTCTGGGACATGAAGAACCGGCTTCCTCGAAGTATTACAACACTTGAGTGGGAGAACAGTTTTGTTTCAGTTTATAGCAAGGATAATCCCAATCTGCTATTCAGCATGTATGTATATTTTGCTTCATTTTTATAATGTGGTTTCACTTCATGCCTGAAGATTCTTAAATCTTCTTTTAAATTCACAACCATACCAGGGAGCTAATGACATCTTATAATGTGGTTTTACTTCATGCCTGAAGATAAAATCTTATTTTAAGTCTACAACCATGCAATGGGGCTAATGACTTCTAAGGACGAAGATTGCAAGCATAATTGGTAAATCATTAACCATATTAGAACACTAGCTTTAAATTCATATGTATTATAGAGAAGGAATTAATTTATCAATCTATCAACTTGAAATTCTTGGTTGCAGCTCAATAATGATTGCGTGGCTGGATGCTTGTGCCTTCAGCCTGTAGCCATAGGGATGGATTTAAGAGTGAATATATAAGTTTCCAATGGAATTGACTTTTGGTAACATGATAAAACAAATAGTTTTAAACAAAATAAATCGTTTAGATTTGGAGAAAAATAGTTTAAACTAAAAAAGGGGTTGGATGGACATCTCCACGCAGCCAGATGTGTTGAATCATTGCTCTAAAAGGCTAAAAGTTTTCTACATGTGATTTTTGAAATTATAAATAAATGCATGTAGATAAACATGGTAAATGGTTTAGAATTGGAAATTTAAATAAAATAAAATAAAGGTGCTGAGGTGCTGCATGGACATCTCCGTTAAGCCTGCTGTATGGAATTATTGTCTTTCCAGATTAATTGTTCTAGCTCTAGATTTCTGAAAGCTTTTTAGTATGGATTTGTGATACTCATACCATTGCATCTCTGTCCAGGTTTCCAGAAATGACAATCCGTCTACTCTTATTTGCTTTGCGTCAAAGATACTAAATGCTGGTCAAGTTATTTCAGAGTTGCGTGTCAGTGACCTTCATGCACAGCCAGGTTTGTTCCATTTACACAACGCTGGGAATAGTCAAAGTTTATTGGCAACTGTACTTTCCACGTAATTAGACAAGTTGAACTGAGGTTGTAGCTCTGTTAGTCTCTCCAATTCTATCAAGTCAGCAGTTGTTCTTTTAGATCAACTTCCATTAGAAGTTTCTTCACCATTTCTAATGAGAAGAATTGACATCTGCCTCTTTCCCCTCATGGCATCTAGTTGTCTCTTAATATCAACTACTTTACACTAGAAAGCTGGAAGAAATCCAATCTCTCTCTCTCTCTCTCGTATTGTGGTTATAATTAAACTTTCAAATATTTAACATGATAGTACAGCCAACTAAGATCATTAAGAATAAGTCGGTATTCTGATTTTAAATAATGGGACGCAAACTGGAATTTTTCATGGTGCTTCTCTGTTTCATTTTTCTTTCATCAACCAGTTTTTGTGTTAATTTATTTTGCTATTCCAACCAGGGAAACCACGCTTCACTAAGAAGCAGGCCCTTTTCTTCCTTTCAGATTTTGCAGACGACTTCCCAGTGTCAATGCAGGTTTGTTAATGGTTGCTGCATTTCCAAATTGTGGCTTTATCGAGCTGTTAATGACTTGTTTCTGTGACCTGCAGATATCACACAAGTACAGGCTGATATTTGTGATCACAAAGTTTGGGTTGTTATTTGTCTATGATCTTGAGACGGCTTCTGCAATTTACAGAAATCAAATTAGTCCATATCCCATATTTTTGACTGCAGAAGCATCATTTGTGAGAGGTTTCTATGCTATAAACAGAAGGGGACAGGTTTTGCTTGCCACTGTGAATGAAGCAACGATTGTGCCTTTTGTTCATGGTCGGGTATGGAGCATGTGTGATATTCTTATGTTGAACTTGATGATTGTATACAAAAACTCTTACATTCTGCTATTTTACAGTTAAACAATTTGGAACTGGCTGTTAGCCTTGCAAAGAGGGGAAGTCTTCCAGGAGCTGAGAATTTCCACGTAATAAGGATGCATGCTGGGTTTTATGCTTCTTGCTTGTTGGATGGCATTTCGAATATTTGCTGCAGAAGTCTGATTTCTTGTTCAACACAAAAAATGGGTCTATCGCCTACTTCTAAAGTATAAATGTCCATTTGTTTGTTGAATACATGGAAGTTAATATGGAATCATTGGTAATGCAGGTTGTTCAGTGATTCCAAGAATTGTTTGCTCAAATGAAGTACAAGTGATTCCAAGAATTGTTTCATGGTTCACAAGTGAAGATGTATAAGGTGAGGACTTTGATGAGGTAGAGGGGGACGACGATGACGATAACGATGATGAGGAAGAAGGGGATGAGGAAGAAGGGGATGATAAGGATGATGAAATTTTTATATAGTTGTTTAAGAGGCATGCACATATTGATCGTATGGTTTCAGCTGTAAACTTTTAACTACCATTTCAATGAACAACTTATATACTTTTTAATTATCTTGTTGTAAGAGAATGATCTCATGTTAATAATGTTGTGGAAATATCCATTCAATTAATTCGTAATGTTTATCCTAAGGTCCGTTACCATACGGAAAGCTGGAAACAAGTTTGAATTTAAGACTTAATGAGAATTACCTAGAAAGGACATGATTTACAGGGTTGCATGTATATGTGGTGTTCCAGCGGAAATGATGTTGTTGCTGTCGTAAATTTATAACGTAAAGGCTTGTTTTGAAATTTGACGGTGTTTCAGGTATGACAAATGAACAGGATTTGATATTAGCATAGAAATTGTGAGGTACCCTTACCATGTGCAATGCAACGTACTTAATGAATATAGATTTCTAATGATCAGATGTTGAAATGGTAGACACCCGTAGAATTAATTGATTCTTCCTAAGATAATGGTTAAATTGTATATCACTTGGGCGACAACAGTTTAGGAGATGGGGGAATATTACTACCCATTTCAGAAACATGAGGCAGTAATAGGGAAGTTCCCTGGAGTGGGAGACTTGAAACTCTCCAATATCTCATATGCATGTCTACGAGCACCATTTGAATTCTCACAACCAAGAAAAGCTAAAACGCACTTGCTTGCTGAAAAGGGATTGATTACATGAGAAAACCAATACGTTGAATCCCAAGGCTTGCTCCTTTCAGCTGACAACCCTTTCTGCTACTTACAAGCCGTGTATAACAAGCAGCTTATGTACATTAAAGATCCTTACAAATATTTTCCCAATTTATCAATACTTTTAAGCATAATTGGTGTGTTGTAGTTTCTATAACTTCACCTGTGCACAAAAATTAATTGCCTAGAACTTGTATACTTATATATATTGAACAATGAATCCAAAAGAGTGAATTGGATTTCATACGTGTGCCTAGAAAATGAGCATTTCCTTCTTTGTTTCATTTTTATTGATTATCTTCAAACACAAATTAATGGCAGATGGCCACAACCGAGAGCTTCTTCATGACATTAGGGCACGGGTCTCCTCCAAAGTTTTCTGGAGTCACAGCCACAGAGCACCATTGCTGTTTGATGTAGTTCTGCAAGAAGACACTTTGTGTTAAATTCATTTCCATACAATCAAGTAGACTTTAGATAGTTTGTGGACAATGAAGCACAATTATAAAAGAAATTTAAAACTTAATATTTGAAATAAGTACATAGAAAAGTTCACACCATTCATTTGAAGATATGATTTTTAAAATCATTATATGGAGAACGCTTGTATAATATATTTAGAATTTAAATTTTAAAATGTTTAGATGAAAAGTTATTCTACAAAATTTCTAAGTCTAAATATTAAATTAATTTGAAGAAGAACATTTTTATAGCAAAATTAAAACCGTAAATTTTACATTAAATACAATAAGAACATTTATATAATGTATTTAAATATATAAATCTCAAACTAATTATGTGGAGAATGATGCTATAAAAATTTTCTGAATTATTACAATAAATTTATCATCGCAAATTATAACTATTTTTGTGATAAATAATTTAAATTCAACATTACATAAAATTCTTACCTAACTTTTATACAAATTCTTTACTTTTTGAGGTAATGGTAAGAGGTGACAAATAAAATTTATGCCGTTAATTTATTTTTTGATTTATTTCATTTATTTACTTTTATTCCGTTGTAAATTCGTGACGTTAATTTATTCTTTACTTTATGTTCATTTATTCACTTTTATGTCGTTGTAAATTTTATATGATTTAAACAAAAAAGTAAATAAATCAAAGTAAATCATTTTCAATAAAAGTAAATCGTAAATGAATGAAAAAGTAAATAACGGGTGGTCTCAAAATTTACAATTTTTCTAGTCAACCAAAGTAAATTGTTTAAAATTTGTGCAATTTTATTCTAAGTTTAATAGTACGAGATGACAAATTATTGTAAAGCATATGAGACACAAAAAAGGTAACAACGTTCATTAATTTACTTTTTTAAGACCACCTATTACAAATTAAATTCCTTTTATGAGAAATAATAAAAATTAATGATACTTATAAATAATCACACAAGTATTATAGTATTTGTTCATTTTTAGTCACAATATGGTGTTAAAAAAATAGGTGCAAAATGAGCATGGGGACGGGTTTTATGCTAACTATAATTAATATACGTGCCTATTATATTATAAAAATTTATAACATATACAAATTTCTACCTTTCCAGTAAATAAAAGTGTAAATAATTATTATTGATTTATTAAATATATTAATTAGATAAAGGATTCAATTATTGGATTTATTTAAAATTTAATAAGAATCTATATTTTATTATTTAATATTATTAGTATCTTTCGTATTACATTTACGGATAATATATTTCATATAAATTTTATGAACAATCTATAAAATTCATCAAATCCATTATATCAGTACATTACAAATTGATTACTCTATAAAATTCATAAATCATGTATATATTAATTTACGATTTTGCATAATTCTTGTAAAATCTGTATTGTCTATCTAATTGGTGAACATGAAATGTCATCAATCTTATTTTAGTTGTTAAAACTGTATAACTGGTTTATCTTATCAAACGAATATGTATCAAAATCATATAATCTATAAAACTCGTAAACTGTATAAAATTTATCAATTGCATATGCGTTGTATCCGTGATACTCGAATAACCTGTAAAATTTATTTCATTGGAAAAATGAATATAAGATTACCAGTGGAACACATCATTTTCATGAATTTCATAAAAATTGTAAACTCCGTAAAATCTGTAAAATCTGTAACAACGATCAAACGAGCTAAATTATATCAGTCGTTGAAATTTATTTCTTTAAATAAAACGAAGCTTAATTTTATAATTTCAATCCTACATTACAGATTATAATTTGGAATGAATATAATTCAATTTAACGTTATAGATTACTCATCATTTATAGTAATTTATTAAAATCATATGAATAACCATAAAAATACATGCACCTTAAAGTACTGTAATTTATTTCACCTACCCATACTCACACTTTACCCACAATTCTACTCTCATGCTATGAAATTACCTTTTTACCCTCATTTGCATTTTATGCAAAAGTAAAAACGTTTGCACTTGAACCTTTCCCAAAATAAAATAATTAATGAAAAATCAGCACAAATGCCAAGGAGGGCAGCGGCGTGTAAGGGAGGAAGACTTTTGGGGCTAAAATCCAATGGCCTAAAATCATCCTCATCAAGAATCAACGGTTGAGATTTAATTAGCTTAAAATAATTAATTTTAATAAAATAAAAAATCATAAATAAATAGGGGCTGCTAGGGGGCGTGAGCTGCTGTGTAGGGTGGCTGCACATTACTCCACACATTTCATGGAAATTGGAAAAAAAATTTAGAATTAAGTAGCTTGAGCATGTGGGGGTAAATTGCAATTAAGTAGAAAATGAAACACTATAAATAGAGGAGCCTTGGATGTCCAAATGCACACACCTAGCTCCATTTGAGCCAAAAACCCCTTGCCCCCACACGTCCCAAGCCAAAGAGAAAGAAGGAGAGGAAGAGAGAAAGAAAGAGAGAGAAAGTGAGAAGGAGAAGAGGAGTTCTTCACTTGAGGTAAGTAAATTCTTTCCAAAAAATTTTTAGATATTAAGTGGGCTAAAATCATGCTTAGATGATGCCTAAGTATAAGAAAATAAGTATAGTTATAATGCCCAAATGGAATTATGCCCAAACATCGAAAATTTGGAGCAAAGATAGAGCATTCGAGAAAATCAAGCATAAAATAAGTAAATAATGCTCCAATATTGCTAAATGATGATTTGTGGTGAATGTTTATGATATTTATGATGTTGAAATAATGATATATTAATCTCATGATTTTTGGATTTAAGGATTATGCTTAAGTGAAATTATGATGAATTTTAGTATATGGAGAAAATGATTTAATTGGCCAAGTTAATGATGATAAATTCAAAATTCATGAATTTTTTCATGATATACTAAACATAAGCTATGCCATGGTATTTTTTATTTTTGGAAAAAATGTCAATTTTTGGAACCCATGAACAGTACCCAACTCGCTGTGAACAGTAACTATGAACAATGATTTTGAACAGTAACTATGAACAGTGAACAACGTGATTTTGAAGAAAATTTGAGATTAATATTTATATTATATAAGAATGGAATTTTTGAAGAACCTAAGGATAAAAAATTCGTATAAGGAGATAATGACCAAATATTATAAAGCATGCATGGGAAGCTACCTGATGGAATGAATGAAATATCCTTTTTCCTTGAATAGGAAAAGGAAAAGAAAAGGCTAAGGACACCGACTGAAAAGGTAAGCAAGTTATATGTTTTCTAAAATATTTCTAAATGATTGCAAATTGTTTGCTCACATGTTTTATGAATTATATTTAAGGATGGCCATTCCTATGATGTTTTGCATGAAATAATTGCTAACTGCTTGTTAAATACTTTTATAAAATATTTATCATTTATAAATATCATGTCGGCATGTGTATGTAAATGAGCATGGTGCACGAGCAATAGGCCATAGTTGAGGTAGTAAGGGGACCGGATGTTCCCCTCTCTATCGCCAAGTCACTTATACAGGCCCAGGCCGGCGGCGACCTCCCTGAGATGGGAGCATGTATGGGATGGGCGCCTAGCTAGCGTCGTATCGAAAGGAATGTCATGAATGCTATGGATGCATTGCACTTGCATTTTATGAAATGCATGAAAAAGATTGAAAAATTATGTATGGCATGCTTACTGAGTATTATGACTCACCCATGTTTTTCAAACATTAGACAGGAAATGATGATGAAGGTAGCATGCAAAATGACATGCAGAATTGTGATAGAAATGTGATGTATGATAATGTTTATGTAAAGACAATGATAAAGATTTTGATGTGAAAAATATCTTTCCAGTTGAATGAATGATGATAATTCTCCGTGTATTGATGTTATATATAAATATATAAAAAAATCTTGCCGTGTGATCAAGGCAACAATCCTGAGTCATGTTTACCAATAAAAAAACGGTCCCGGAGTAAGGCTTCTAGGCACCCCGGTTCGGGGCGCCACACGTCTATAATGGCTCAAGTAGTGGCTAAGAAAGATTTTCCAAGAATGATTGGAATTTGGCGGTCCTCCTCCATGTTGAGGACTACAAAGTCGACTGGGATGAACAGCTTGCCGACTTTCAAGGGAACATCTTCAAGAATGCCAACCGGGAATTTGTTTGATCGATCGGCCAGTTGGACAGACATAGAAGTTGTTTTTAGATCACCGATGTTCAGCTTTTTATAGATAGAGAAAGGGATAGACTTACACTAGCTCCGAGATCACATAGCGCCTTGCTAATTTGGACATTCCCAAGAGCACAAGGAATAGAAAAGCTCTCAGGATCTTTTAGCTTTTCGGTAGCTTGTTTTGCAAGATGGCGCTGAACTCCTCGATCAGTGCAATGGTTCCATGGAGCACGAGCTTTCTTTTGTTGGATAATATCTCCTTTAGTAATTTTGCATAAGTTGGCATCTAAGAGATCATATCGAGAAATGGCACGCTGATTGATAGGTTCTTGAGTGTTGAAATAAATTTCTCGAACTACTTTGGAAGTTTTTCCTGTCTTTGCCTTTGAGGGAAGGGAAGAGGAGGCTTGTAAGGAGGTGGTGGGACGTACGACTTCTCCACCACTGGTTGGGGTTGTGGCTCCTCTTCTTGCTTCTGTTCCTGCTCGGCCTCCTTTTCAATATCAATTTGATGTGGTTGAGATGGGTCGAGCTGCTTTCCACTCTGCAAGGTAACTGCCAGCACTTGTTCCTAGGGTTTACTTCAGGTTGGCTAGGGAGTTTGCCCTGGTCTCTATGGGATGTGGTAGTGGCATGTTGGATAATTTGGTTTTCAAGCAGTTTAATATGGGTTTTCATTTGACTCATTTCTTCAAGTAGTTTGTCAAACAAGGGATCAGAGGATTGTGCTTGAGGTGGTGTAGGTAGCGCGGGTTGAGTTTTGTATGAGGGAGGGTTCAATGGTCTTCTTAGGAAACCAGGTGGCTTATTATTTTGAGCATAGTTTTTAGTATTTGACTGGTTCGCCAAAGAGAAATTGGGATGTTTCCTCCATCCAGGGTTTAAGTATTAGAGTAAGGGTTACCATAAGTGCGAGTATCATACTGGTTGTTGAATGCGTTGGCCTGCTCGGTTATGGTATCTTGGATGGCATAACTACACTCAGACGTTTAGTGTGAATCTCCACATATCTCACATGAAATTTGTCGAGAAGAAGATGCATTTGCGGTCTATGGGTTCCTGCTTCTTTTGCTACAAAAGTTGATCAATTTTAGCATGAAGAGAATTTATAGACTCGATATTATATACATTACCCCGCCGAGAGGGTCTTCGGACGTCACCATATTGAGAATCATAAAGAGCCACGTCATCGAGGAGTTTGAGAGCCTCCTCGTCAGTGAGTCGCATAAATCGGCCACCAGCGGCTGAATTGACGGCGCTTTGGCTAGGTCGATCTTGAAAAAATTTTCAATAATGCCACCCTGTGAGATGCCATGATGTGGACACTTGCGCTGCAAATCTTTCATTCTCTCCCATGCATCGTATAGAGTTTCACCATCTTTTTGGATGAACTGATTGATTTCGTCCTGGATTTTCCTGGTTTTAGTGGGTAGAAAGAATTTCTACCAGAAAGTAGTAAAGAGCTCATACCATGTATTGAAAGTGTCGGGTGACATAGAATAAAACTACTCGCTTCCCCTATCACGAAGAGAAAATGGGAAAAGTTGAAGGCGGATTACCTCACGTGGGATATTTTGTACCCTGATTGTGTTCCGTAGCTGTAGGAACTTAGTGATGTATGCAGTCGGGTTTTCAGAGGGTAGTCCTGCAAATTCGTCCTATTGAACCATCCGGATAAGCTCGGGATTGAGTTCAAAGCTTCTTACATCAATTTTTGTTTCTACTATGCATGATCAAAATCCTCGAGGGTTCGAGCGGTTTCGATCACTAAGAGTTACCCTTCTTGGAGGAGCGTTGTTCTCAGCCTGGCATTCCTCCTACTCTTGATGTGGCGGTTTCGGATTGTTGCTTTCCGCCATGGTTTTTTGAGAAGATTGCTGCTTGTAGTCACGAACTCTTCTCCTAAAAGAACGTTCAGTCTCAAGGTCAGTAACAAAGAGTTTTTCAGCTAGTTGTTTTAAAAAGCTTCGAGTATGTGGGTACATACAAATATTAACTAGCTAGTTCAGAAAAAATAAAAACAAATAAAAATGAGAGCTGGAAAAGAAAGAAGGAAAATAAAAATAAAAATAAAAATAGATAGAGATAAAAGACAAAAAAAAGAAAAAGAATAGATAAAAAAATAAATAATAAAAAATAACAGAGAAAGAAAAGATCAAAGAAAGTATCTAAAAATAAAATTTAAAGTAACGCCGAATCCCCGGCAATGGCGCCAAAAATACTTGTTCGCAATCTTACCGCAAGTGCATGAGTCATAGATTGTAATATATAAATTATCGATCCACAGGGAATTTAGGACTATAAACTTTACTTTTAAACGCTTTCGTGTCGGGTAGAAAATGAGATAGATAAGTGGGAAGAGAATTTAGTAAATAAAATGGAAAAGAAATAGAAAATTAGGAAGAGAAAATTGAAAATTACATCGAGTAGAGAAAACGAGAGTGCGACTATCTAGGGTCTAGGATTTCACTTGCGTCTTTTGCAACGGGTAGTGGTATAATTATTTAATTTGGATATTATTTATTAAAGGAGAACAAACCCTAATTTATCCTTACACATTCAGTCAAACCTACAAGGTGTACCCTAATTTTCTTAACCACCTATTCTCATGGGATTAAGTTAATTAAAATCCATTAAATTCTGTGATTTTGTGGCGCGCCGAACCGGGGTGCCTAGAAGCCTTACTTTGGGATCTTATTTATTGGTAAACGTGACTCAGGATTGTTGACCTGATCACACGGCGGGTTCTTAATTGGATCTCGTCTGAATTTTTTTTCATTTCTTTTATCCATCATTATTTCATGTCTTTGCATTCCACACCATTCATCTTACAAGCGACAATACACTTGTAATCAATTGTACATATTATTCATAACATATTAACTTGTCTCTTCTACATTAAACGACCTCTTGACCTAACATGTCCTTTTCATTCCATGTCAATAACAAGGATCCATCTGTTGGTCCCGAGTTGATGGCTAAACCCAAGAGGGGAGGGGTGAATTGGGTTCTTTAAAATTTCTTTGGTAAACTTAAAAATCTTAACCCCTTGAAAAAGTTAATCCCCTTTTTAAGCGAATGGAGAGCAAATAAGATAAAGCAGTAAAAATAAGTAGAACACAAGATTTATAGTGGTTCGGGCAAACCTTCCCTACTCCACTCTTCCAAGCTCACACTCCGTTGTGACTTGGGTTCCACTATGTATTCCAAGAATACACTTAGAGTCACCGCTCTCTTCTAGATTCAAAGCTCTAGGGGGCATACACAACTAGAGCCACTTGCTCTCTTCTAGATTCAAAGCTCTAGGGGGCATACACAACTAGAGCCACTTGCTCTCTTCTAGATTCAAAGCTCTAGGGGGCATACACAACTAGAGCCACTTGCTCTCTTCTAGATTCAAAGCTCTAGGGGGCATATACAATCACTTGCACAAGTAGGTGATGAGTCACACTCCAATCACACCCTACTTTGCATACACTTGATCTTAGCTACTCAAGCTAAATCAAGATTTATACAACCAAATAAAGAAATGAATAAAAACTACACTTTACAGATTTGTGTAGGCAGTTTTGAGCTCGAGGAAGAAATCAAAAATAGCTTGAATGATGATTGTTGAAGCAACTTGCAGTTTGAAGCTCTTTCTTCCCTTGAAACACTCAAATATGGAGAAAAGGTATTTGAAAGTCTTTCTTGTACTTCTTTTCTTTCTTTGATCTTTTGAGTAGTGTCTCTTGTTCTTCTCACGTTCATTTGAATGTCCTTTTATAGATTGAGAAAAATATGAACGTTGTAGAAGTAGTTGGCGTGCAATAAATGAACTCCAACGGTCAAAAATTTGACCGTTATACTCTAAGTCGAAGATGAAGTCGACTTGGCCTGCGACTTGGCTTCCAAGTCGTACATGGAGTCGACTTGGCCTGCGACTTGGGTTCTTCAGAAACTCAAGTCTGAGACTTGGGTCGACTTGGCTTTCAGACTTCAACTCAAGTCGATCCTGAAGTCGACTTGGGTTGCGACTTGGCTTGGTCTATTGCAGAAACGCCTTGATCTTCTTGAAATGTCTTGAGTCTTGCAAACCATTTGAAAGCTTTGAGTTCTTGCAAAATATATGTATGTTCCTTGCTTTGCTTTGGACTCACTTGGTCTTCATGACTTGGATTTTACTCCATTTGGAAGCTAGCTTGAAGATTTGCTTTGAGCTTGATAGACTTGATTTGAATGTAGAACATGATTCTTAACTTTGAAGTTGACTCATTTGTTTTTCATCTTGATTCCTTGGTCTTGAGTGATAAATCCTCTTGAATATCTTGATAACAGCATCTTTGAAAGTTTGAACTTCTCAAGTCGTGGATGGAGTCGACCTGGCCTGCGACTTCACCCAAGTCGCACCTGGAGTCGACTTCGTTATGTTCGTTTCCACTTTTCAGCTCTGGATACTCCAAGTCGATGCTGGAGTCGACTTCGTCTGCGACTTGACTTCCCAAGTTGCAAGTGGAGTCGACTTGACTTGCGACTTCACCTGTTGCCTTTTGGGATTCATTCTCAAGTCGATATTTGAGTCGACTTTGAGATCGACTTCACCCAAGTCGAAGTCCAAGTCGACTTGGAGATCGACTTGACTTCTTTGCTTTCCTTAAACATTTGTCAAACATGTTAGTACTCTTTATATACTCAAATAAGTTCTTGTTGATCATCAAAACTCAGGCTTTGGTCATTGTTTCCAACAATCTCCCCCTTTTTGATGATTGACAAAACTTCATTTGAGTTGATACCTTTCAAAAATTTCAAACATATTCATTTGAGAAAACAGAGCATATAGGTATCGTTGAACATATAATTTAGAGTTTTGAGAACATTTAATCATTTTGGCATAGAGTATGCTTGAATATCTTACAAGCCATATATTAAGTATTAATCATTAAGAGTACGTTGTATTGTAATCATTGATCAAATATATCATTCATTCAACTCTGTATCAATCATATATAAACCAATTATCATATCAAACATCATTTCATATATATATGAAGTTTCATTACAGAATACAATGAAGCATAAATGAAACTATCCTAGATACAAACTACCCAACCCAAAAATAAAAACACTCAAATCTAACCTGTCTTCCTCCCCCTTTTTGTCAATCATTCAAAAAGTACTAAAGACTTGGTAAATTGAAATTGAGAGATGGGATAGAGAATAGGTTTGATGGGACAATGATGGGCCGAGGAGTAAACAAGAGAAGCATGATCGGGAGTTGCCTCTCTATGAACTGAACCCGACTCGTAGGGATCGAGTTCAGGCATGGGTCTCTTTTTATGATGGCCTGAGGCAAGATGATAGCGGATATGTCGCATTTCCCGCTCGATTCTATCTTGTCGGGAATGCATATCTTCAAGTGCATTAAGGACACCGGTGACAAGACTTGTCATCCGGTTTTCTTGTTGTCCCATTTCAGTCCTCATGGCTATGATTTCATCTTTCAAATCCTTTAGGGTGACCTCCTCAGAAGAGGTTGGAGGCACCCGTTCTCTTGCAGCGGACCCTTGTGGAGAATAGGATCCGTGCGATATGGGAGATGCTGGCTCCTCTTGAGCAGGTGGTGCCGCGGGAGGTTGCTCCCCCTCAGCTTGTGCATTGTCTGCTTGCTCTTCTTCTGTAGCTTCATGCCTTAGTTCAAGCAGATTGATCTTCATTCTCTGGATTAGTACTTTATTTATGGCATTTGTGGATTTGAGCACTTCGAAAGGCTCGCCTTCAATATCCACTTTGAAGAATTCCAAAATCTTTGTGATCCATGTGCCATAGGGAAGGACTCCTCGTGGGTTGTCCTTTCTATTTCCCAAGGCTTCTAGAAATAACTTGGGTATGCTCACTTTGACCCTGTTGGCCACTTTCCATAATATCCCAGCTTCCTGTGGATTCAATTGATTTCTTCCACCGCCCTTTGGGTAGATGCAGTGTGCAATGAGAAGCCTTAGTACCCGAAGTCTGGGTGACAAATCCATGTACCGAAGGAATTTGATTCCCGGATGGTACTTGTTGCTCCGGGTGAGCTGATTATACATTTGATCCATTGTGAGGTCTTCTGGAATAGGCTCATCCTCATACGGGACTCCAAGTATGTGTCCTAAATGACTCATTACTTCAGTCGGTCCTGCAACTATTCCGATTCCAAGATCCATTTCGACTCCTTTGACGAATGTTCCAAAGTATTCTTCATCCCAAAGATAATAAAACATTCGAGTAAGATCTGGATAGACCCTTTCGTCTTCCTTTAGCAAATTAGTCCATCCTTGAAAATCCAATAGATCTTCTATGTCGGATCCATATTCTTTCAGGAAATTAAAATCTATAATCTTGGGTATGAATACCTTCCGTTCGTAGAACTTTTTGTAGAATCGGCTATGTTGGAGCTCGGTTTTGAAGTAGGTAGTGGGCATCTTCAATACTTGGGCTTTTCCAGCTCCAGTGCCCCTTCTGCTCGTTCCGGATTGTGTGCTCTGTGAGGTTTGTTGATTTTCTGACCTGGGTGCTTGATCAGATGATTGAGTGGAGGTTTGGAATCGAACCCGTTTACCCGTCGAAGTTGAGGGTTCTTCTCGAACCCGTTTTGCAGGTGTCCTAGCTCTCCTAGGGACTTCTTCCTCAGTGTGAGATGTGGGAGGTCTAGGCACAGGCTTTTTTGATGGTTTGGAGATAGCTTTCTTCGGGGCCATTGAGATAGAAATTGGAGTTTGAAATAGGAAAATGAAGACTAGAAAGATCTTGAGAGATTTTTGAGAATGGGAGGAGAAATGAGAGAGTAGTTGAGGGATGGAGGAAACGGATTGAGAGAGTTGGGAGAAGATATCAAGGAGAGAGGCAGTGAGAGAGTAGGAGTCGCCGGAGAGGGAGAGGATTCCCGGAGAGAAAAAGGGAAATCGCCGGAGGAAAGAAAAACAGGGAGGTCGGAAAAAAATGAGGAAGAAAGAAAAGAAGAGAGAAGAAAAAGAGAAAAGGCTCGGAAGTCGGACGGTCGCGCGCGCGGAGTCGACTTTGCCCTAGGTGAAGTCGACTTCGGTCCTTCTGGAGTCGACTTCGCCTGGAGACGGAGTCGACTTCGACCCTAGCGGAGTCGACTTCGCTTCTAAAGCGGAGTCGACCTGGCGTCCCTGGAGTCGACTTGACTCATCGACTTGACATTTTCCAATTTAATTTTCTTATGAATTTTTCTTAGTTAAGCTCTATCATCCCCATATCATTCCTAATCTTATAAAATGAATCTTTGGCTAGAGGTTTGGTAAAGATATCAGCAATTTGGTCTTCTGTTTTCACATATTCTAAGCACACATCATGATTTTCAACATGTTCTCTAATAAAATGGTGTCTTACATCAATATGTTTAGTTCTTGAATGCAGTACAGGATTTTTAGTTAAACATATTGCACTTGTATTATCACATCTAATTGGAATATCAACATATTCAATACCATAATCCTTTAATTGTTGTTTCATCCAAAGTAGTTGGGCACAACAACTACCGGCGGCTATGTATTCGGCTTCCGCAGTAGATAGTGCAACACTTGTTTGTTTTCTTGAATGCCATGAAACTAGCATATGTCCAAGAAATTAACAAGTTCCACTGGTACTTTTTCTATCCACTTTATATCCGGCAAAGTCTGCATCCGAATAGCCGATTAGATCAAAGGTTGACCCCTTTGGATACCATAGTCCAAGGTTTGTAGTTTTTATCAAATATTTAAAAATTCTTTTTACAGTAAGTAGATGTGATTCTTTGGGACATGCTTGAAATCTAGAGCACATACAAACACTAAATAAGATATCGGGTCTAGAAGCAGTTAAATAAAGCAAAGATCCTATCATGCTCCTATAAAGCTTTTGATCGATACTTTTACCGTTTTCATCCGTGTCGATTTTGATTGTTGAGCTCATTGGAGTGTTTGCTCCTTTGCTATTCTGCATTCCAAATTTCTTGAGCATCTCTTTGACATACTTGGACTGGTTCAGAAATATTCCTTCACTTTGTTGCTTGATTTGTAGTCCAAGGAAGAAATTTAATTCTCCCATCATGCTCATTTCGAATTCATTCTGCATAATCTTAGAAAATTCTTGGCATAGATTTTCGTCAGTAGCACCGAAGATTATGTCATCTACATAAATTTGTACAATTAAAATATTGCTATTTTTATATTTGATGAACAAAGTAGTGTCAACTTTCCCTCTTTGAAATTCATGATCAATCAAAAATTTGTTCAACCTTTCATACCAAGCTCTTGGAGCTTGTTTTAATCCATATAGTGCTTTGGTCAATTTATACACATATTTTGATTGATCCTTATCTTCAAAACCAGGGGGTTGTTCAACATATACTTCTTCATTCAAATAGCCATTCAAGAATGCACTCTTCACATCCATTTGGAACAATTTGAAATTCATATGTGAAGCGAATGCTAATAAGATACGTATGGCTTCTAATCTAGCCACGGGTGCATATGATTCTTCAAAATCAATTCCTTCTTCTTGGGAGTACCCTTTGGCTACTAATCGTGCCTTGTTTCTAATTACAAGACCGCTTTCGTCTAATTTGTTCCTAAATACCCATTTTGTACCAATGACTATATGATTGTTTGGTCTAGGAACTAAATGCCATACATTGTTTCTTTCGAATTGATTTAGCTCTTCTTGCATTGAAATAACCCAATTTTCATCATTAAGAGCTTGTTCAATGGTATTTGGTTCAATTTTCGATACAAACGCATATTGGCCATAAACGTTTTGTTTTGATCTTCTAGTTTTTACTCCTTCATATATGTTTCCAATAACTTGTTCAATTGGATGGACATTTTTTAACTTTAAATCAGTTGGAGGTTTGTAAGAGTCATTACCTTTACTTACCTCTTCCTCCTTTGGATTTTCTGGCTTGAACTCGAGTTCCTTTGGTTGTTCTTTGCTTTTTGTCTCATCTGCATCACTTAGTTCATCCTCCTTTCTCGGACTTTGGTTAATTTCATCAAATACAACATGTATGGATTCTTCCATAACTTGGTTTCGTTTGTTGAATACTCTATATGCTTTGCTATTTGATGAATAACCAAGGAATATAGCCTCATTGCTTTTTGCATCTAATTTGCCCAAATTGGTTTTTCCATTGTTTAAAACATAGCATGTACATCCAAAAGCATGAAAATATGAGATATTTGGTTTTCTTCCTTTCCATAGTTCATATGGGGTCTTTTTCAAGATTGCTCGAATGGTAACTCGGTTCAAAACATGACAAGCTGTACTCACAGCTTCACCCCAAAATTTCTTGGATAGATTGCTCTCATTTAGCATAGTTCTAGCCATCTCTTGTATAGTTCTATTTTTCCTTTCTACTACTCCATTTTGTTGTGGAGTTCTTGGTGCAGAAAATGTGTGGTGAATTCCTTTTTCATTGCAAAATTCCATGAATCGTTTGTTTTCGAATTCGCCACCATGATCGCTTCTTATGGTCACAATAGTACTTTGTTTTTCATTTTGCACCAAATTTACAAAAGTTGCAAACATAGAGAAGGCTTCATCTTTACTAGCTAAGAGAATTATCCATGTGAATCTTGAAAAATCATCAACTATGACAAATACATATTTCTTTCCACCAATGGTTAGAATGTCGGATGGCCCGTATAGATCCATGTGTAGCAATTCCAGTGGCTTAGTGGTGGAAATTTCCTTTTTGGTAGAGAAAGGCATCTTGGGTTGTTTTGATAATTGACATGCCTTGCAAATCTTGTCTTTGTCATATTTCAATTTTGGTAATTCTTCTACCAAATTCTTTTTCCATAGGGTCTTTATATTTCCCATGTTTACATGTCCAAGCCTTTTATGCCAAACCCATGGATCATTATCAATGGCCATAAGACATTGACCATTCAATTCATCAAGTGAAACCAAATAAACATTTCCATGTCTTTTACCACTAAACATGATATGTTCTCCATCAAATACATTACATATAGATGATTTAAACACAACTTTATATCCTTTATCACATAATTGGCTAATACTCATTAAATTGTGTTTGAGTCCTTCAACAAATAAAACATCTTCCATGCATGCATTTGAGGTACTAAGTATATTTCCTTTACCTTTAATTTTACCTTTTTCATTATTTCCAAAGGCAACCATTCCATCGTTGCAAGGCTTAAGATTATGAAACAAACTTCTTTCACCGGTCATATGCCTTGAACATCCGCTATCCATGAACCATTCATTGTTTGCCTTTGCCTTAAAACATGTCTGAAAAATAAGGAAATAAATCTTATCTTTTTGGTACCCATTTTATGGGTCCATTTGGGTTAGTAATAGAATCTAATCTAAGTTGATCTAACTTTGAAAGCCCAAATCTTGTGTTTCTTGGAACCCAAACTAATTTAGCACCATGGTCATATAGTTTCTTAAAATTACATTTGTAAGTTTTATGACCCATCTTATTGCAGAAATTACAAGCCAAAGGTAATCTTGGAGTAGGTTTCCAAGCATACAAAGGTTCAATCATTGGTCTTCTAGTCCACTTAAAATTTTTCTTTTGTGGCTTGTATATAGATGCAGTTTTAGTTTGATATTTCTCAAGTAATTTCACATTTGATTTGCTACTTTCTCCTTGCTCAAATGTATGATACCCAAGACCTCTTTTATGTGTTTGGGAGGTCATATTCAAAAATATTTTGACGCTTTCTCCTGGATTAGAGAACTTGGCTAATGATTCATTTAATGATTTGTTCTCCTTTTTTAGCAAATCGTTTTCTTCTGCAAGTTTACCATTTATAATTATTACTTCATCACATTGTTTTTTCTTGATTGTAAACTTGCTTCCTAATTTCTTCATTTCTTCATATAAAGAATCATATGCCATTTGTAGCTCATCTAATTCAGCACATTTGAGGCATTCATGAGAGGAAGAATAACTTGAATTAGGAAGGGAGAATTTGGAACTTACCTCTTCATTGCTTGTGCATTTTGTTGAGGTATTTTGTTCTCCTTGCTCAATTTGTGCCATACAGCAAATTCTCGCACATTCTTCCGCTTCGATTTTGTCGGTTGAGGAGCTACTCGTTGTAGATTCCTCGTCATTCACGTACATGCCTCTTCCTTTATATTTCTGAAATCTTCTATTGTCCCCTCGATCCTTTCTTTGTTCTTTTGCCTTGATTTCTTCGGGAGTTGGACATTGGGCTTGCATATGTCCCGAACCACCGCATCGGTAGCACTTGGTTGATTCTTTCTTCTTCTCTTGGGGAGTTCTTTCTTTGAAGCTTCTGAAATTTTTGCCTTTCCTCACAAATTTTCTGAATCGTTTTGTGAGTAGAGCAATCTCGTCGTCATTTTGAGAAGAAGATGTGTCATCGGTGTCTTGTGCGGCTTTTAAGGCAATTACTCTTTTGCCCCTGTGTTGATCTTCATTCCTTTTCTTAATTAGCTCATGTGACATAAGTGAGCTAATTAAGTTTTCAAGCTTCAGCGTGTTGAGGTCTTTGGCTTCTTCAATTGCAGTGATCTTTGGAGTCCATGATTCGGGTAGAGCTCTTAAAATCTTCATGACCTGCTCAGATTCAGATATTGCTTTTCCAAGACCTTTTAAAGCATTAGTAATCTTAGAGAATCTAGCAAACATTTCAGAAATATTTTCTGTTTCTAGCATTCTAAAGTTCTCTAGTTCTCCAATCAAAATATTCCTTCTCGTCCCTTGGACTTGAGAAGTTCCTTCGTAGATAGAGGTTAGTGTATCCCATATCTCTTTGGCAGTTAAGCAAGAGGATACTCTATCATACTCGGAGGCAGTGAGAGCACAAAATAAGGAGTTCATAGCTTTGGCATTGCTCTTCACTATTCTTACTTCCTCATCGGTCCATTTGGAAGCTCGTTCATCGGTAGGCAATATTACTCCATCTTGGATAGCAATCCAAGAGTCCATATCGGTAGCCATGATGAGTTGCTTCATACGAAGCTTCCAATATCCAAAATTATTCCCATCAAACAATGGTGGCCTTGTAAAGGATTGGCCTTCAGCAAATGCGGGAACGGAAGTAGATTGGGATGCCATTTCAATAAGATCTCTTTGATAAACTCAAAGACCTACTCTGATACCACTTGTTGGTCCCGAGTTGATGGCTAAACCCAAGAGGGGAGGGGTGAATTGGGTTCTTTAAAATTTCTTTGGTAAACTTAAAAATCTTAACCCCTTGAAAAAGTTAATCCCCTTTTTAAGCGAATGGAGAGCAAATAAGATAAAGCAGTAAAAATAAGTAGAACACAAGATTTATAGTGGTTCGGGCAAACCTTCCCTACTCCACTCTTCCAAGCTCACACTCCGTTGTGACTTGGGTTCCACTATGTATTCCAAGAATACACTTAGAGTCACCGCTCTCTTCTAGATTCAAAGCTCTAGGGGGCATACACAACTAGAGCCACTTGCTCTCTTCTAGATTCAAAGCTCTAGGGGGCATACACAACTAGAGCCACTTGCTCTCTTCTAGATTCAAAGCTCTAGGGGGCATATACAATCACTTGCACAAGTAGGTGATGAGTCACACTCCAATCACACCCTACTTTGCATACACTTGATCTTAGCTACTCAAGCTAAATCAAGATTTATACAACCAAATAAAGAAATGAATAAAAACTACACTTTACAGATTTGTGTAGGCAGTTTTGAGCTCGAGGAAGAAATCAAAAATAGCTTGAATGATGATTGTTGAAGCAACTTGCAGTTTGAAGCTCTTTCTTCCCTTGAAACACTCAAATATGGAGAAAAGGTATTTGAAAGTCTTTCTTGTACTTCTTTTCTTTCTTTGATCTTTTGAGTAGTGTCTCTTGTTCTTCTCACGTTCATTTGAATGTCCTTTTATAGATTGAGAAAAATATGAACGTTGTAGAAGTAGTTGGCGTGCAATAAATGAACTCCAACGGTCAAAAATTTGACCGTTATACTCTAAGTCGAAGATGAAGTCGACTTGGCCTGCGACTTGGCTTCCAAGTCGTACATGGAGTCGACTTGGCCTGCGACTTGGGTTCTTCAGAAACTCAAGTCTGAGACTTGGGTCGACTTGGCTTTCAGACTTCAACTCAAGTCGATCCTGAAGTCGACTTGGGTTGCGACTTGGCTTGGTCTATTGCAGAAACGCCTTGATCTTCTTGAAATGTCTTGAGTCTTGCAAACCATTTGAAAGCTTTGAGTTCTTGCAAAATATATGTATGTTCCTTGCTTTGCTTTGGACTCACTTGGTCTTCATGACTTGGATTTTACTCCATTTGGAAGCTAGCTTGAAGATTTGCTTTGAGCTTGATAGACTTGATTTGAATGTAGAACATGATTCTTAACTTTGAAGTTGACTCATTTGTTTTTCATCTTGATTCCTTGGTCTTGAGTGATAAATCCTCTTGAATATCTTGATAACAGCATCTTTGAAAGTTTGAACTTCTCAAGTCGTGGATGGAGTCGACCTGGCCTGCGACTTCACCCAAGTCGCACCTGGAGTCGACTTCGTTATGTTCGTTTCCACTTTTCAGCTCTGGATACTCCAAGTCGATGCTGGAGTCGACTTCGTCTGCGACTTGACTTCCCAAGTTGCAAGTGGAGTCGACTTGACTTGCGACTTCACCTGTTGCCTTTTGGGATTCATTCTCAAGTCGATATTTGAGTCGACTTTGAGATCGACTTCACCCAAGTCGAAGTCCAAGTCGACTTGGAGATCGACTTGACTTCTTTGCTTTCCTTAAACATTTGTCAAACATGTTAGTACTCTTTATATACTCAAATAAGTTCTTGTTGATCATCAAAACTCAGGCTTTGGTCATTGTTTCCAACACCATCAACTCTTAGCATGCAAGCACTTATCTTTTAAGGCATTCCTTGTCTCAGTTATATCATATCTATACAAGGCATTTTAAATCTTTTACCTTCTCAATCATATAATACCTATGCAAGGTATCTTGAACATATGTACTAACAGTAACATATCCCTTAGGGCATTCGTTCATGCTTCCACATACAAAGGATTACAAACCTTTGGAAATTCTTTTTTCCTTTCTCAGCGAGAACATGCCTTTCATCACTTGAATTTTCCCTGCACCTGTCTAAGGGGGGAAACCAAAACATGAGTTGAAACACAATAAGCAAGCATATTTCATTATCGTTTAAATGCATTTCTCTCCATTCGATAGGAGACCCTTAGCAAGTGATCAACTACCAATGGAATAGAAACCTTTTCATAAACCATTTATGGAAACCTTTCATAAACCATTCATGAAAATTATTCATGTAAACCATTCGTAAATCCCAGTTTTTGGGCATTTCATAAACATTGGATGTGCAAATGCATCATTTCCATTTATGACATAATCATTCATGTGAGGGTACGCTAGCTCGGGGAACATCCTTTCTTAACATGATTCTTTCCATCCTTAGCGTCGAACTTTCCGACTTGGCAACATCAATGGGGACTCCTTATCCACTTACTACCTCGACTAGCCACTTGATTTCCATTCCATGCATGACTTTCGTCACCCCGTCATTATATATCTCTTACACATGGCAACTTTTCCTTCTCATATAGAGAATTCTTTGCACCATCCATTTGAACATCGTTTCAATGAAACATCATTTAAATTCATGCTGGCATGCCATTTTCAAATAGAGAAGAATTTTAACCAATCATTTCAAAGAGTAATAAAGAGATGAAGGAATGACCATCCTTAAATAGCTTTAGAAATATTCTATTAAAACAACTTAAAAGCACTTTAACATTTGAGAATAAAATATCATTTTCAAAGGTCTTGCTTGCTTACCTCAGTCGATGTCCTCGACCTTTTCTTTCCCTTTTCCTATTCAAGGAAAAAAGGACATTTCATTCATTCCATTCAGGTTGCTTCCCATGCATACTTTATAATATTTGGTCATTATCTCCTTATACAGATTTTTTATCCACAGGTTCTTCAAAAATTCCATCCTTATATTCATAATATTAATCTCAACTTTCCTTAAAAATCACGCTGTTCACTATTCATAGTTACTGTTCAAAATCACTGTTCATGATTTCTGTAGCAGGTTACTGTTCACGCCGTTGAAAGTTACTGTTCATGGATTCCAAAAATTGACATTTTCTTCAAAGATAAAAAATACCTTGGCATAGAATATGTTTAGTATATCATGGGAAAATTCATGAATTTTGAATTTATCATCATTAACTTGGCCAATTAAATCATTTTCTCCATATACCAAAATTCATTATAATTTCTCTTAAGCATAATCCTTAAATCCAAAAATCATGAGATCAATATGTCATCATTCCAACATCATAACTATCATAAACATTCATCTCAAATTATCATTTAGCAATATTGGAACATTATTTACTCATTTTACTCATGATTTTCCTGAATGCTTTATCCTTGCTCCAAATTTTTGATGTTTTGGCATAATTCCAATTAGGCAACATAACTAAACTTATTTTCTTATGCTTAGGCATTATCTAAGCATGGTTTTACCCCACTTAACACGCAATAAATTTTTGGGTAGAATCTCCTTACCTCAAGTGGAGAATTCTCTTCCTATTTGGCTCTTTCTCTCTCTTTCCTTCTCTCCTTCTCTCTCTCTAGGCTTGGAACGAATTTGGGGTGGGAAGGCTTGAATTTTTCAAGCTTGGAGCTGGTTTGGAGTGCCTTTGGTAGTTCATAGCACCCCTTATTTATAGTTTTTCATTTTTCATTAAATTGTAATTTACCCCCTTGCTCAAGGTATTTAATTCTAAATACTTTTTCCCAATTTTCATGATTTGTCTTGAGCAATGTGCAGCCCCCCTAGCTACTGTTCACGCCACCCTAGCTAGCCTATTTCCCAATTTTCATGATAAAGGGTCTGCATCACGTGTGACTCTAACCACCTATTAACACTCTCTTCAATTTTTCGTTTCTTTTCTTTTTCCATCTCCTTCTTTAACTCTTCTGCACTCATCACTCGTTTTCCCTTATCGTCCATCTGTTTCAAATATATAACTGCATTAGTTATATACTAAAAAAATAACACCTTACAAATCATTTTGCAATACATCATCATATATCATGATAATTACCTATGAAATTCTCATAGAGTCATATATATCATGTCTCATCATCAAACTTAGGTTTTTCCACTCCTATTTACCAGTCCATGCTCTGATACCAAGTTCTGTGGCGCCCCCAACCTGAGTGTCACATCCTAAGCCTTACCTCGGGATCGTTATTGACCGGTAAACGTGATCAGGATTGTTGCCCTGTCACACGGTGGGTCTTTAACGGATATTTATCCAATTAAATATATTTTCATAGGGGTTTATTTTTCTCATAATTACATCTTTTGCATAACTATGTCATTTCCAACCAGACATCACATAACAAAGCATGTTATTCAAGAAACATTTCCATATTTTCCTAAATCAGATGTCGCAGCATGTATTAACATAGTCTCCAACACAACATATCATCATAATTACATCCAATCAAAATGTGTTTTTCTATATCATGAGTCTGTTATTGTTTTTCCCTTGCTTTGATGATATTGTCTTTACTCCTTTGCTATGTCTCTTCTTTCATCTGTCTATGGGTTGGGAAAAAAAACGTGAGTTACACACTCGATAAGCAAGCATTATATATATTTTCAAGCAAGGCATTTTAAAATAACATTTTCCAAAAGTATTTCTCTCCATTTGGTAGAGACACTTATCAAGTGATCAACTACCTGCGGAGCAGAAACCTTTTATTTCTAATCATTATGGAAAGAAACTTTGTACCCCTCGGGAATATATAATGGCAATGTGATGAATGAATCATGATCCCTTAGGATGGAAGCTAGCTAGGCGACCATCCGTCTTTGTCTTCTCCCATCCAGGGAGGCGCCGCCGGCCCTTGGCCTATTTTAGCCACTCGGCTACACCAAAGGGGGACAATTGGTCCGCTTATTCCTTTAAGGTGAACCTTATGCATTGTGCACATGAATTTATCCATGATATGCTAACATGATTTTTTTCCACACATAATATCGTAGGACAACAATTTTCATCAATCATAAAGCAGTTATATAAATCAATTTGAAATACATAGTGAATTAAGGAATGACCATCCTTGAAAATTTAGAAATAAATTTCAAATAACATTTGCTAAATCAAGAAAATCAGTTAAAACATTATTTACAATTATTTTAAAGAAAATTTAAGAAATAGAAATTCATTTAGAAAATTTGCTTGCTTACCTTGTTCGTGAGAGCTTTCCAGATCAACCTTTTCCTTTCCTTTGCCAATGACAGAATAACATAATATCCAAATAAATTCCATTTGCTTGCATTTATTTAATTTCCAACCCATTTCCATAAATATTCATAACCCGCGTAATCTCCAAGTCGGGTATGCATACTTTACACTTACATATCTCAATTATTCATTATGCCTCATATTTAATTCCCATATATTAATCTCAAAATTTGAGATTATCAAATCTGCAATGGATTTCACATTTTTCCATCATATTTTAACATATTTTTTCATTTTAATATTTCACATAATTCATTTCTCATCTTATCATGCTTACTACTTACTCCTAATTCCTATATTTCTTAAAATTTTTCAAATCAACTCTTTAGCCTCTAATTCAGCATGTTTATGCACTTCATTTAACATTTATTTATTGCATATTTACGAATTTTTTTTATCCATAAATTTCCAAAATCCAAAACAGCAACTTGGACATCCGATTTCTACACTTTAAATGCCTCTTTTGATATTCAAAACTAAACAGATTTTTATCCACTTAATTCCAGAAATTAATCCCAATTTTCTTAACCTAAATTCAAGTTATTTTCACATATTAAAATTCCATATATAACATTTTTGCAAAATAGCAACGTTCTATGTATGTAGAGTACCCGTTTACACCATTTTGGACGTTCACTTCATACTCCCTTTAAAAATCCGAATTTGGGCAGTTCATGCAAGGTCCCTTTTCATGTCCAAAATGCATTATATTTATGATATTTTACCATGAAATTTATCCATAATTTATTTGAATCATTTCATGTAGCATTTTTCACATTTAAACGTGAATTTTGGGTCTTAGAAAGAATCCTAACTAGCTTACCTTTTATACTTCATTAATCATACTAAATTTCATATATGTTCAACACCAAATCATGAATTATCATGTGATTACATTCACAAAATAAAACAGCAACTTAAAACACAAATTTCAGCATGTTTAGGCTAGTGTAGGAGCTCATACATCACACTAAACATTCTCTACTCACATCTAACTCTTAGTTGCACTTCTTGCTAATAAATTCTCATTAAATTCCCTAATTAAAAACATCGTAAATCTTCATTAAAGGTTTCATTATGAAGCATATTCGTATCTCATAAATTAAGTTAGAAAAGCTGAATTAAAATCACTCAAACATAAGTACATACTTACTTGTATTGAAGAACACCTAACTTCCACTTCTCAAGCAAGCTTCCTCCACTTAACTTCTTCTTTTCTTTCCTTTTTTCTTCACTTATTTTTAGGTTTGAAAAATGGGGAAAGAGGTAACGTGAGCTGTTGCTAGAAAGGGGAGCTAAAAAATGCAATCATTTTCTAAGTCCTTTCATCATATGGACGTCCCTTGCTTTTTATGCAATTAGCTGGAAATTTCCAGCTAATGGACCCTACTTTCCACCTCATCATTGATCATTCCAATGCAATACTATCACCTTAGCTGACATGGCAACTTGTGGACCATTTAAATTATTTTTTTCTTAATTATAAATTTGATAATTATCTAATGCATTTAAGCATCTCAAACCTATCCACAAAATCACGTCCACAATGGCTGCTGCTTTCCAATTTTTTCCACGAATTTTACATCTTATTAATTTCACATTTATATTCCCTAATACCTAGGATAATTATTCATACATTTGGAAATTTTAAAAAATTTTAAAAAATAACTTTTCTAGCTATTTGAACGGTCCATGATTTTCTGCTCCATTTTGCTGCATGTACACGTCCCTGTTTTCAGCAGCTTATCTTGTCATTATTAATTTTTTGCAGCTTTATTTAAATATTCATTTAATTACCTAGTAGTGTAGGTCATTTAGGGTCATTTTAGCATAATAAAAAAAATTATAAAATATGCATAGTGCTGCTAGCTCGTCCACGTCATCAAGGAGACATGTTGCTGTCCATTTTCCTTTTTTCATTCAATGGTCCAGATCTGCCCCTTTTAAATCCGAATTTCACTTTAATTTAATGCATTTTTATCCTCATTAACTCATAGTTGACTTTTGGTATTTATTTTATAAAAAAATATTTCATAAAATGCAAGCATATGGCTGATTGCACGTCCTTAGCTGCCACCTCTTCCATGCTCCTTTTGAACCATTTAATTAAGAGATAATTGCAGGGATTTTCTCATTTTTAGTAATTCACATTATACCCTACAAATTACCCCCTCTTGACACCTCAAATTTGTCTTTATTCATTTGATTATTCTATTCATTTTTAACCTAAATGCTATTTACTTTTTGGTTTGAAAAGTCAAAATTACTAATCATAATTTCGTGCAGGCTTACTACCATAATCATTTGCATTATTAAATCCTTTCATAACCTCGATCTCACAATTTTATCCGTTCATCTCAAATTTCATCTCAATCTGATCTTTTTAGCTCAAGTTATGATCATTTTAGATTTTTAACGGTGAAGATCAATTTTCATCAAAACTTTCATATTCTAATTTTCTCATGTGATTAAGCAAAAAATTATGTGCTTTCCCTTCAATTTTCACCTTAATCCATCTTAAGGTCATCAAGTTATGAATTTTTCAATATTTAGTCAACTTGGTTCTATAATTAGCCTCCAAATCTCCATTAATCACCTTATCAATTTTAATTAAAATTTTCATAACAAGCTAATAATTATCCATCCTCCTTATGATATTGGAATCATATTAAACCACATTACCTTCAATTCATAAATTTAAACAATCTTCACACAGATGACATAACTGCAAAAATCTTAAAATCCTAAATAATTCAATTATGAATACATTATTCATACATAAATCATTCAATAGCAATTACATGATTTCTACTTGAATTAGGGTTTCATAATCCTCCCCCCCTTATAATAGATTTCGTCCCAAAACCATATATTCTTTAAATAACTGGGGGTATTTCCTCTCTGAATCTTTACATATTCTATTTCTCTATTCCGAAGCTTCTGTATCTTATGATCCAAGATTCTAATAGGTCTTTCCTTATAGTTCAAATGATCTTAGATTGGTAGGTTTTCTGCTACCAGTACATGGGTCGAATCTGCTATATATTTCCTAAGCGTGGAAATATGAAAAACATTGTGTACTAAGGCTAGTGCCGGAGGTAAAACAATCCTATAAGCCAACTTCCTAATATTCTCCAACACTTCAAATGGTCCAATATACCTGGGATTCAGTTTACCCCTTTTTCTAATTCTTGCAACTCCTTTGAATGGCATGACCTTTATGAACACATGTTCGCCAACTTGGATATTTAGATCTTTTCTTTTACAATATGTGTAATTCTTTTGCCGACTCTAGGCTGTGAGTATACACTCGCGAATAACTTGTACTTTGTCTGCCATTCCCTAAGACAAATCTGGGGCTAGCTTCTTTTCTCCAACTTCATCCCAGTTCAACAGCGTTCGACATCGTCGCCCATACAACTCCTCAAAGGGAGCCATTTGAATATTAGCTTGATAGCTGTTATTATATGCAAATATCAGCTATAGATACATATTCATCCCATGAACCACCAAATTTCAAAGTCCATATACGAAGCATATCCTCGATGATCTGATTAACTCGCTTTGTTTGCCCATCTGTCTGGGGATGAAAAGCGGTACTGAACTTGAGTTGGGTGCCTAGGGTTTCGTGCAAACTTCTCCAAAATCAAAATGTGAGTGTTGTGTCTCGATCAGAAACTATTGATTTAGGCACTCCATATAGTCGTACTATCTCCTTATAGTAGACTTTAGCTAATCTCTCTGCTGTGTAGGTTCTCTTTATGGGTATAAAATGAGCAACTTTAGACAATCGATCAACGATTACCCATATAGAATCATTCCCAAGATGAGTCTTAGGCAATCCTTCAATAAAATCCATGGTAATATCATCCCATTTCCACTCAGGAATTTCCAAAGATTGTAATTTCTCAGATACCTTTTGGTTATCAGCTTTCACTCTCTGACAAGTTAGGCACTTGGCTATATATTCAGCGATCTCTCTCTTCATATTATTTCACCAATATGCTTTCTTGAGATCCTGATACATCTTAGTGCCTCCTAGATGAATAGAAAATGGTGAAAAATGCGCCTCCTTAAGAATTTGCTCCTTCAACTCAGCTGTATTAGGTATACATAGATGGCCTTTGTATCGATATATACCTTGCTCATCAATAGTAAATTCAATCAATCCTTTCTTCTTCATTTTCTCTACATGGGCATGTAGGTCTGTATCCTTTTTCTATGCAATTTTAATTTACTCAAACAACGATGATTGTATGTGCATTTGTAATAACCTTGCTTGAACTCCAGATCATGAGTGGGATAGTTTACCTCATTGGGCTTCAACTATCGTGACGCATAAGCTATCACCTTTCCTCTCTGCATTAACACACAACCTAAACCCTTTCTTGAAGCATCAATATATATTACAAAACCCTCATTCCCTTCAGGTAATGTTAGAATAGGTGCTTCCACTAACCGCTACTTTAATTCCTGAAAACTGCGCTCACATTCCTCAGACCATACATACCTGACTCCTTTGCGAGTCAATTTTGTTAATGGAGTTGATAACTGAGAAAATCCTTCAACAAACCTTCTGTAATACCCTGCTAAGCCAAGAAAACTTCGAATTTCTGTAATGGTCGTCGGTCTTTGCCACTTCAAAATTGCCTCAATCTTTTGAGGATCAACTTGAATCCCTTTTTCTGAGATTATATGACCTAGAAATCCTACTTGTTTCAACCAAAATTCACATTTCTTTAACTTAGCATATAATTTTTCTTTTCTCAGTCTTTCCAATACCATTTGCAAATGGAACTCATGTTTTTTCTCTATCTTTGAGTAAATCAGACATCATCGATAAATACCACCACAAATTGATCAAGATAGTCCCGAAATACCCTATTCATCATATCCATGGATACAGCAGGGGCATTAGTGAGCCCAAATGGCATAACTAAAAATTCATAATGTTCATACCTAGTTCGAAAAGCTATTTTGTGAACATCGGTCGAACATATTCTCAACTGATGATACCCCGATTGTAAATCAATCTTAGAAAAAGTGGTAGTTCCTTGCAATTGATCAAATAAATCATCAATTCTAGGCAAGGGGTATTTATTCTTCACTGTGACTTTATTTAATTCCCTATAATCAATACACAACCTCAAACTACCATCCTTTTTCCTCACAAATAAAGCTGGAGCTCCCTAGGGTGATACACTGGGTCTGATAAAACATTTATCTAATAGCTCCTGTATTTGAGGTTTTAGCTCATTCATTTCTGCCGGTGCCATTCTGTATGGAGCCTTTGAGCTTGGAGCTGTACCTGGTATGATATCGATAGTCATATCTATTTCTTTTTGCGGAGGTAATGTGGTCAATTCCTTTGGAAATACATCAGGAAATTCTCTAACCACCAAAATTTGATTTATTTCTATCTCCGTACCTTTCTCTACATTAACCGATACCAGATAAACTTGACACCTCCGGCGAATCATTTTGACCGCTTTCACGAACGATATTAATATCATAACATTTTCAGGCTGTCTTAGCTTTCCAATTGCTATCTCTTTTTCTGGAGCTGCTTCCAATTGAACCCTCTTATTTTTATAATCAATCGTCACCCCCCACTGACTTAGCCAATCCATACCCAATATCACATCAAATTCTGTCATAGGTAGTAGAATCAAATTAGCTTCTAAAATCAATGATCCTTCCTTATTGGGCACGCTTTGCATACTTGGCTAACATTGGCTAACCAATATACAGGAAATTCTACATGAATTATCTCATTGGTTTCCTCTACCGATAGTGCATGGGTGGCCACAAATGGGCATGCTATGAATGAGTGACTGGCACCAAAATCAAACAAAGCAACTGCTGAATTTCCTAAAATGTAAACCATACATGTGACCACCTTCTCTTTTTGTTCATGAGACTCGGTCCGAGTCAAAGCATGCACATGTACCGGATTCGTGGTAGTTCCTGTTGGAAACAATAGTTAAAACAAAATAAATTGACCAAAGCATAAGTTTTGATGATTAACAAATTCAAATTTGAGAATAAATTGATTACTAATGAGTGTGAGGAATGTCTTAAGGAATGAAAATCAACCAAGTCGATTCCCAAGTCGACTCGGACTTCGACTTAGGGTGAAGTCGATCTCGAAGTCGACTCCACATTCGACTTCAACATGTACCTGATGGACAGATTTGAATTTAGAGGGTGAATAGCTGAAGTCGTAGTCGAAGTCGACTCCACTTGCGACTTGGAAGCCAAGTCGCAAACGAAGTCGACTCCAGTATCGACTTGAAGATACACATTTCCTTCCAAATGGACCGATGAGGAAGATTTGACCATACAAGTTTTAAAGTTCTCCAAGAATCGCAAGGTTTGCAAGATTTGAGGCCAAGTCTGAAACCAAGTCGACCCAGAACTCAGACTTGGAAACTGAAGAGGTGCCGAAGTCGCACACGAAGTCGACTCCAGCATGCGACTTGGGCGAAGTCGCAGACGAAGTCGACTCCACCTGCGACTTGGGAAAGTAACGTTCGAATTTTTGAACGTTGGAACATTTATTGCGCGCCAACCACTTCTATAACGTTCAAAATCTTCCCACATCTATATATAGACACTCAAGAAAACGTGAATACACACAAGACAGAGTCTAAAGAGAGGAAAGAAGTGCAAGCAAGAGTCCTTATTTGCTTTTCTCTAAATTTGAGTGATCTATACACTTTCAAAGGAAGAACAAGCATCAAAGTTGCGATTTGCTTCAACGAAACACAATCGGTTGCTCCTACAGATTCTTCCTCAAGCTGAAACTTGCTACACAACTCAGTAAAGTGTAGATCTTCTTTATTCTTACACTATTGATTGTTTTAGTGCTTGGTTTAAGTTTGGTGATTGATACTAAGACGTTGCAAGTAGAGTTGTGATTGGAGTGTAACTCATCACCTACTTGTGTTGATTGTATATGCCCCCTAGAGCTGGAATCTAGAAGAGAGCAGAGGCTCTGGTTGTATATGCCTCCTAGAGCTAGAATCTAGAAGAGAGCAGAGGCTCTGGTTGTATATACCTCCTAGAGCTAGAATCTAGAAGAGAGTGGAGACTCTAGTTGTATTCGTGGAATACATAGTGGAACCCAAGTCACAAGAGGTGTGAGCTTGGAAGAGTGGAGTAGGGAGGTTGCCCGAACCACTATAAAATCTTGTGTGGTAATTTATATTTCTGCTCTCTATATTATACTGCATTCCATTTTGTTTCTTCATAAAGGGGACTAGATTAATTCGGGGTAAAAGTTTCTGTTTAAGTTTTAAATTTTCATAATACCCAATTCACCCCTCCCCTCTTGGGTAATTTTCATTAACTCGGGACCAACAAGTGGTATCAGAACAGGTCTTTGAGTTAAACCAAAGAGATCTATTGACATTGCATCCCAATCGACTTCCGTTCCTGCATTTGCCGAAGGCCAATCATTTACTAGGCCACCATTGTTTGATGGGAACAATTTTGGATATTGAAAGCTACGTATGAAACAACTCATCATGGCTACAGATATGGACTCTTGGATTGCAATCCAAGACGGTGTGACTTTGCCTATTGATGAAAGAGCTTCCAAATGGACCGATGAGGAAGTGAAAATTGTAAAGAGCAATGCCAAGGCTATGAATTCATTATTTTGTGCTCTTACGGCGTCCGAATATGATAGAGTATCCTCTTGTTTAATTGTCAAAGAAATATGGGATATACTAACTTCTATCTATGAAGGAACCTCTCAAGTCCAAGGGACAAGGAGAAACATTTTGATTGGAGAATTGGAAAATTTTAGGATGTTAGAAACTGAAAATATTTCTGAAATGTTTGCTAGATTTTCCAAGATTACTATTGCCTTAAAAGGGCTAGGAAAAACAATTTCTGAATCTGAGCAGGTCATGAAGATTCTAAGGGCACTACCCGAATCATGGACTCCAAAAATCACGCCAATAGAAGAAGCCAAGGATCTTAACACGTTGAAGTTGGAAAATCTTATTAGCTCCTTAATGTCACATGAGCTGATCAAGAAAAGAAACGAAGATCATCACAAAGGAAAAAGAGCCATTGCCTTGAGAGCCGCACAAGACTCGGACGACAACACTTCATCTTCTCAAAATGACGATGAAATTGCCTTACTCACAAAACGATTCAGAAAATTTGTAAGGAAAGGCAGAAATTTCAGAAACTTTAAAGAAAGAAATTCCGAAGAGAAAAAGAAAGAAACAACAAAATGTTACCGATGTGGCGGTTCGGGACACATGCAAGCCCAATGCCCAACGCCCGAAGAAAACAAGTCAAAGGAGCAAAGAAAAGATCGAGGCGACAACAAAAGATTTCAAAGAAACAAAGGAAGAGGCATGTACGTGAATGAAGAAGAATCTACAACAAATAGCTCCTTAAGTGAAGAATGTGAAGCAGATTGCGTGAGAATTTGTTGCATAGAAAATACCGACATATGCTTTACAGCCATGGAAACCTTGGAGGATCAAGCTACTTCAACGGACTGCACAAGTAGTCAAGAGGTAACCTCGAAACAGAAATCTTTTTCAAATTTTTCTACAAATGAATGTATTAAATGTGCTGAATTAGAAGAACTTCAACAAGCTTATGATTCACTATATGAAGAAATAAAGAAATTAGGAAACAAGTTTACAATAAAGAAAAGACAATGTGATGCAGTAATAATTGTAAATGGTAAACTTGCTGAAAAATTAGATAAATTAAAAAATGAAAAGAATACATTAGAAAATGAGTTAGAAAAACTTAAAAACGAAAATGAATCATTAAATGAATCCCTTGCCAAATTCTCTAATCCAGGAGAAAATGTAAAAATGTTCCTAAAAATGACAACCCAAACTTGCAAGAAAGGACTTGGATACAATACATTTGAACAAACAAAGTCTAACGCTCCAAGAAATAATGTCAAAACCATTTATACTAAACCAAAGATAAATCGAGTAGCTTGGACCAAAAGACCAACTAAGGAACGAATTACCAAGTGGCTCCCTATTTCTAGACTTCCGGGAGCTTGTAACTTTTGCAACAAGTTAGGACATAAGGTCTATCAATGTAAATTAAGAAAACTGCAAAACCTTGGTGCTAAATTGGTTTGGATGCCGAAAAGCATTGGATTTATGGCTTCAAAGATAGATCAACATAAACTCCAAAGGATAACTAACCCAAACGGACCCATAAAATGGGTACCAAAAGGATGAGCTCCACTCAAACTAATTTTTGCAGGTATGTCTTAAAGCTAAGGCCAATAACGTATGGTTTATGGATAGCGGTTGCTCAAGACATATGACAGGAGAAAAAGAACTATTTCACAAGATCAACCCATGCAATGAAGGAACGGTAGCTTTCGGAAATAATGAGAAAGGTAAAATAAAAGGTAAAGGAAATATCTATGGTAGTTCAAATGCATGTATTGAAAATGTTCTATTTGTTGAAGGACTCAAACACAACCTAATGAGTATTAGTCAACTATGTGATAAAGGATATAAAGTTGTATTTGAATCCTCAATATGTAATGTTATTGATGATGACGAGCACATAATATTTAGTGGCAAAAGACATGGAAATGTATATTTGGTTTGCCTTAATGACCTAGAAGGAAAATGTCTAATAGCCATAGAAAATGATCCATGGAAATGGCATACAAGGCTTGGACATATAAATATGTCAAATATTAAAACTTTATAGAAAAAGAATTTGGTACAAGGTTTACCAAAGCTCAAATATGACAAAGATAAGATTTATAAAGCCTGTCAACTATCTAAACAACCAAAAATGTCATTTTCGACCAAACAGGAAATTTCAACAACTAGACCACTTGAATTGCGACATATGGATCTTTATGGGCCATCAGACATTTTAACTCTTGGTGGGAAAAAATATGTGTATGTTATTGTGGATGACTTTTCTAGATTTACTTGGATTATACTCTTAGCTAGCAAAGATGAAGCATTTTCTATGTTTGTCTCGTTTTCAACTTTGGTGCAAAATGAAAAATAAAGTTCAATCATTTCCATTAGAAGTGACCATGGTGGTGAATTTGAAAATAGTCGATTCATAGAAGTTTGCAATGAAAAAGGAATTCACCATACATTTTCTGCACCAAGAACTCCTCAACAAAATGGAGTTGTTGAAAGGAAAAATCGGACAATTCAAGAAATGGCTAGGACCATGCTAAATGAGAGTAAATTGTCCAAGAGATTTTGGAGTGAAGCTGTAAGTACAGCTTGTCATGTATTAAACCGAGTTACCATTAGAGCAATATTGAAAAAGACCCCATATGAACTTTGGAAAGGCAGGAAACCAAACATATCATATTTCCATACTTTTGGATGTATTTGTTATGTGTTAAATAATGGAAAAACAAATTTGGGAAAACTAGATGCCAAAAGTGATGAAACTAATTTTTTGGGTTATTCATCAAATAGCAAAGCATATAGAATTTTCAACAAAAGAAATCAAACAATAGAAGAATCAATACATGTTGTTTTTGATGAATTTAACCAAACTCCGAGAAAGGAGGATGAACTAAGTGACGCAGATGATACAAAAGCAAAACAACAAGAACAACAAAAGGAAACCAACCTCAAGCCAGAAAACTCCATGGAGGAAGAGGTAAGTGAAGGTAATGATTTCTACAAACCTCCAATTGATTTAAAGTTCAAAAATGCCCATCCAATTGAGCAAGTCATTGGAAATATTTATGAAGGAGTAAAAATTAGGAGATCAAAGCAAAATATTTGTGGACAATATGCATTTGTGTCAAAAATTGAACCAACCACTATTGAACAAGCTCTTAATGATGAAAACTGGGTTATTGCAATGCAAAAAGAGCTAAATCAATTTGAAAGGAATGATGTATGACATTTAGTTCCTAGACCAAATGATATACCATTATTGGTACCAAATGGATATTTAGGAACAAATTGGACGAAAGCGGACTTGTAATTAGAAACAAAGCTAGATTAGTAGCCAAAGGATATTCTCAGGAAGAAGGGATTAATTTTGAAGAATCATATGCACCTGTGGCTAGATTAGAAGTCATACGCATCTTACTAGCATTTGCTTCTCACATGAATTTCAAATTGTTTCAAATGGATGTGAAAAGTGAATTTTTGAATGGATACTTGAATGAAGAAGTATATATTGAACAACCTCCTGGATTTGAAGAAAAGAATCAATCTAAATATGTTTATAAGCTGGCCAAAGCATTATATGGACTAAAACAAGCCCCAAGAGCTTGGTATGAAAGGTTAAATAGATTTTTGATTGATCATGAGTTTCAAAGAGGGAAAGTTGATACTACTTTATTCATCAAATATAAAAGTAAAAATATCTTAATTGTGAAAATCTATGTAGATGATATAATATTTGGAGCTACTGATGAAACTTTATGCCAAGAATTTTCTAAGATCATGCAGAGCGAATTTGAAATGAGCATGATGGGAGAACTAAATTTCTTCCTTGGACTACAAATCAAGCAACAAAACGAAGGGATATTCTTAAATCAGTCCAAGTACGTCAAAGAAATACTAAAGAAATTTGGAATGCAAACTACGAAAGGAGCAAATACTCCAATGAGCTCTACAATCAAGATCGACACGGACAAAAACGGTAAATGTATCGATCAAAAGCTTTATAGAAGTATGATAGGATCATTGTTGTATTTAACTGCTTCTAGACCAGATATTTTGTTTAGTGTTTGTATGTGTTCTAGATTCCAAGCATGTCCTAAAGAATCACATCTATTGGCTGTAAAAAGAATTTTTAAATATTTGATAAATACTACTAATCTTGGACTATGGTATCCAAAGGGGTCAACATTTGACTTAATCGGCTATTCGGATGCAGATTTTGCCGGCTACAAAGTAGATAGAAAAAGTACCAATGGAACCTGTCAGTTTCTTGGAAATATGTTGGTTTCATGGTATTCAAGGAAACAAACTAGTGTTGCTCTATCTACGGCATAAGCCGAATATATAGCCGCCGGAAGCTGTTATGCCCAACTACTTTGGATGAAACAATAATTAAAAGACTATGACATTGATTATTATAATATTCCTATTAGATGTGACAACACAAGTGCTATATGTTTGACAAAGAATCCAGTATTGCATTCAAGAACCAAGCATATAGATGTAAGACATCATTTTATTCGAGAACATGTTGAAAATCATGATATTTGTTTAGAATATGTGAAAACTGAGGATCAAATTGCTGATATACTTACCAAGCCCTTAGCAAAGGAATCATTTTACAAAATTAGAAATGAAATGGGGATGATTGAATTAGGTTAGGAAAATTATAGAAGAAATCAAAATCTGAAAAAAGGTCAAGTCGAAGAGTCAAGTCGACTCCAGTAAAGTCGACTTGGGAAGAACGAAGTCGACTCCGCCCCTAAGGCGAAGTCGACTCCAAAGGGTCGAAGTCGACTTCGCCTAGGGCAAAGTCGACTCCGCGCGCGCGACCGTCCGCCTTCTCCCCTTTTCTTCCTTTTCTTCTTCTTCTTCCTCCTGTTTTTCCCGCGTTGTTTCTCCTTTCCAGCGATTCCTCTCTCCGGCACCATTTCTTTCTCCGACATTCTCTTTTTTTTTTTCTTTCCGGCACCATTTCTATCCTCCGGCATCTCTCCAATTTTCTCTCCAATCTCCTCTTTTCTTCTCACTCTCACTCTCTGGTTTCTCTTTTCCTTCCAGAAATTCCTCCCTATTTTTCTCCGGCGCTCTGTCTTCATTTTCCGGCAGCGTCTCCCTCACCGTCTCTCCCTCTCTCTCTCATCTTTCTCAGCCGTCTCTCTCTCTGTCTTTCTCTCTCTGCTTCAAATCTCTCTCAGTCTCTTCTCTCTTTTTCACTCCTCTGTCCTCTCTCTTCTCTCTCAAACTTCTCTCTACTTTCCTCTCCTCTCTTCCTCTCTGCTCCAAGCTCTCTCTCACTCTCCCTGTCTTCTCCTCTCTCTCTTCCCGTCTCTCTATTCCTCTCTCTCTCTCTGCTCTTTGTCTTTGTGCCACTCTAAATTTCAAAAATTTGCAATGGCTCCAAAGTCCAGACCTCCCAAGTTAGCTATCTCAAAACCCTCTCTCAAACATGTTCCCCGACAGTCTACATCCCGTACCGACGACGAAGTGCCTAGGAGATAACGTACTTCCTCAAAGTGAGCCCGGGAAGAACCATCCACTTCTACTGGCCACCGAGTGCGTTTTCAAACGGAAACTCCGTCAACCACAGCTGGTCGTGAGGAACAACCCCAAACCTCACGCAGCACTCAATCTGGGGTAAGAAGGAAAGGCAACATAGCTGGGAAAGCTCAAGTGTTGAAGATGCCAACTACGTACTTCAAAACCGAACTCCAGCACAGTCGGTTCTACAAACACTTCTACGAGAGGAAGGTATTCATTCCTAAAATAATTGATTTCAAGTTTCTGAAAGATTATGGGTCAGATATAGAAGATCTATTGGAATTTCAAGGTTGGACCAAGCTGCTAAAGGAAGATGAAAGAGTCTATCCGGATCTAACCAGGATTTTCTATTATTTATGGGATGAGGAATACTATAGCAGTTTTGTAAAAGGAGTTAACATGTTCTTTGGAGTTGGGGTAACTCCAAATTTGGAAGGAGCAATGATCAACATCGGACAGATACTCGAGGTTCCGCATGAAGATGAGCCACTCCCTGCAGACTTTTCACTTGATCAGATATATAATCAGCTCACTCGGAGCAGTAAATATCACTCAGGGATCAAGTTTCTGCATTACATGGATCTGTCTCCAAGGCTACGGGTTCTACATCTATTGATAGCCCACTGCATCTACCCTAAGGGCGGAGGACGGAATCAACTGAACCCTCAAGAAGCTGGGATCCTATGGAAAATCGTGAACAGGGTAAAAGTCAGTCTTCCCCGTTTGTTCATTGAAGCTCTCAGCTGCAGAAAGGACAATCCATGGGGAGTTCTACCCTACGGTACCTGGATCATGAAGATTCTTGAGCATTTTGAAGTGGATATTGAAGGCGAGCCCTTCGATGTACTAAAATCTACCAATGCAATCAACAAGGCATTGATCCAGAGGATGAAGATCAATGTGCATGAACTCAGGGCCGAAGCAGAAGCTCCTGAAGAGGAAAGACGAGCACATTCTGAGGGGGAGCAGCCTCCAGAAGCCCAACCGGATCCACCACAGGATATCCCTGAGGAGCCAGCTTCTCCCATGTCACTTGGATCCTTCTCTCCACGGGGATCAGCCATTCCAGATCCGGCACCTCAACCATCATATCAGGACATAACTCTACAGACCATTCGAGATGAAATAGCTACCCTACGAGATGAAATGGGTCAACATGAAAACAGAATGACCAGTCTCATCTCTGGTGTCCTCACAGCTATCATGGACATGCATTCCCGACAAGATCGTATCGATCGGGAAATGCGCACTATCTGGTACCATCTCGCATCTGGGTGTCATCGTAATCAGCCCATACCTGAACTAGATCCGTTTGAATCCGGATCAGTTCATCGAGATCCAACCCCTACACCTGTTTCATCCTTCTACTCATCTGCTCATGTTCGACCCGTCAAACCTACTCAATCTTCATATCCCATTTCCAAATTTCAATTCACCAAATCCTTGGTAATTGAATCTCATTTTGATTGATTGACAAAAAGGGGGAGATAGGATAGAGTTTATTTTGAGTGAGTTTTAGGACATGACATAGGTTTTAGAGTATTTTTGGGTTGGGTAGCTTGTATATAGGTTTTCTTTTTGCTTTACATTGTAATCTGTATAAATCATGATGATATGAAATATGTTTTATGCTCAAATGTTTGTTTCATGCTCTGTTTGAAAGATATTTGATGTTCTATTTTGAAAACTATATGAATGTGATTTTCTTGAAAGGTACAAGCTCAAATTAGTTTTGTCAATCATCAAAAAGGGGGAGATTGTTGGAAATAATAGTTAAAACAAAATAAATTGACCAAAGCATAAGTTTTGATGATTAACAAATTCAAATTTGAGTATAAATTGATTACTAATGAGTGTGATGAATGTCTTAAGGAATGAAAATCAGCCAAGTCGATTCCCAAGTCGACTCGGACTTCGACTTAGGGTGAAGTCGATCTCGAAGTCGACTCCACATTCGACTTCAACATGTACCTGATGGACAGATTTGAATTTAGAGGGTGAACAGCTGAAGTAGCAGTCGAAGTCGACTCCACTTGCGACTTGGAAGCCAAGTCGCAAACGAAGTCGACTCCAGTATCGACTTGAAGATGCACATTTCCTTCCAACGTTGATTTTGAGACAAAACATTCCGAAGTCGCAGTCGAAGTCGACTCCAGAATGCGACTTGGGCGGAGTCGCAGACGAAGTCCACCACAAGATCGACTTGAGTTTCTCAAGTCCAAGTCAAAAGGTCAAGCTCATTTTTAAGAAGAAGACAACTCAAGATATGAAGACTAATATAATTTTAAAGCGAGCAAGATACATGAATTCATTCCAAATCAAAGAAGATTTGACCATACAAGTTTTAAAGTTCTCCAAGAATCGCAAGGTTTGCAAGATTTGAGGCCAAGTCTGAAACCAAGTCGACCCAGAACTCAGACTTGGAAACTGAAGAGGTGCCGAAGTGGCACACGAAGTCGACTCCAGCATGCGACTTGGGCGAAGTCGCAGACGAAGTCGACTCCACCTGCGACTTGGGAAAGTAACGTTCGAATTTTTGAACGTTGGAACATTTATTGCGCGCCAACCACTTCTATAACGTTCAAAATCTTCCCACATCTATATATAGACACTCAAGCAAACGTCAATACACACAAGACAGAGTCTAAAGAGAGGAAAGAAGTGCAAGCAAGAGTCCTTATTTGCTTTTCTCTAAATTTGAGTGATCTATACACTTTCAAAGGAAGAACAAGCGTCAAAGTTGCGATTTGCTTCAACGAAACACAATCGGTTGCTCCTACAGATTCTTCCTCAAGCTGAAACTTGCTACACAACTCAGTAAAGTGTAGATCTTCTTTATTCTTACACTATTAATTGTTTTAGTGCTTGGTTTAAGTTTGGTGATTGAAACCAAGACGTTGCAAGTAGAGTTGTGATTGGAGTGTAACTCATCACCTACTTGTGTTGATTGTATATGCCCCCTAGAGCTGGAATGTAGAAGAGAGCAGAGGCTCTGGTTGTATATGCCTCCTAGAGCTAGAATCTAGAAGAGAGTGGAGACTCTAGTTGTATTCGTGGAATACATAGTGGAACCCAAGTCACAAGAGGTGTGAGCTTGGAAGAGTGGAGTAGGGAGGTTGCCCGAACCACTATAAAATCTTGTGTGGTAATTTATATTTCTGCTCTCTATATTATACTGCATTCCATTTTGTTTCTTCATAAAAGGGGACTAGATTAATTCGGGGTAAAAGTTTCTGTTTAAGTTTTAAATTTTCATAATACCCAATTCACCCCTCCCCTCTTGGGTAATTGTCATTAACTCGGGACCAACAGTTCCCTGCTTATTCGCTGTTCCAGGTATCCAGAGTTGCGCGGGTCTTCCGCGTCCTTGTGACATTTGTGCCTTATTAGGACAATTCAGAGCAATATGTTCTGTTTGATCACAAAGATAACATTTAATGACCTTTACTTCACCCGTTCTGCATTCCTTGGCTATATGGCCGGCTTGCCCACATTTATAACACCGATTTGAACCTTTTAGCCATTCGCCTGAATGTCGTCTTTGACATTTTCTGCAAAAAGGCGGGAGTTTTTTCTTTAGAGCTCCCTTTTCTCTCTTTACATTTCCTTTCTTACCCCTTTCTTTGCCTAGTTCAGTTTCCTTTGTTCCAAAACTGAACATTTTCGAACAAAACCTTAATTCCTGTGTTCTTAATGCCTCAATTTCTAATGCTCTTGTCCTCTCTAGGCATGAAGCATAATCCTTAATTAGCAAGGGAGCGAGGCTTTCTCTAAGGTGTGACCTCAGTCCTTGCTGGAATCTTTGTGCCTTATTGCCTGACGCATTAGCAATCCAGGGCACATATCGAACTAGGGCATTGAACTTAGTTGCATATTCCGTAATAGACATCCTCCCTTGATAAAGCCTTTCAAATTCGATCACTTTTTGACTTTGTAACCCAACGGGGAGATATTCCTTATTGAATTCCTCAACAAATGTTGGCCAAGACACCTCTTCTAGTTGTGGCATTATAACCAACATCGTTTCCCACCATTCATGTGCGTCTTTAATCAATAAATGTGTGCGCGCACAATACCTTCTGTCGATCATTACATGGAGAGATTCTAAATAATTTCTTAATCTCTGTTATCCATTGTTCAGCCTGTACCGGGTAGGGTTCTCCTGAAAATTTTGGGGGTCGCTGAGCTAAGAATGCATTAATCGCCTTTCTATCAGCTTCCATTAGCTGATTTTCATCTTCTGTAGGCACTATCGTGGGAGTCAGGCTAGCTATTGGAATGACTCTATCTCTATCAGTACTACCCAATTGAGCCTGTTGTGTCCTTTCCCACAAACCCTTAATAATATCTGCGGTTTGTGTTGCCCAATCGCGAGTAGCCTGCTGCATCGCCTCTTTGACTGCTGCCGCTACCCTTTCTTCTATGAGTCGAGACTGTCTTGACTCATATCCTTCTCCTATATTTTGTTCTGGACCTACACTTTCTCATCTTTGTCGCATTCTTGAACTTTCACTTCTGGATTCAAGTTTTCGCCTTTTTGGCCTACTAGTCTCTCCAACCTCATGTTGGATGGGAACTTCTTGAACAACTTCCTTTCCTTTATTTGTTCTCCTCCCTGATCTTGTTTCCACCATAATGCTTTTCTGAATATATAAAAGAACATAATCTTTCATTTATAATTAGGGTTAGATCATCATATATGTATTATCAATCACAAAATTAAAATTAATTTGCACATTCATCATCACAAACATTCATAACTATTCATATCCACAACATCTCATATTATTTACATTAGCAAACATATATTTTCATACATTCCTTATTTTCTAGTACATCACACCATATATTACATACATCGCACTTATATATATGTACATCACCTCATAACAAAGTCTCTTGATCTTATAATTATACATATCGAAGTTCATGAAAACAAAGAAAACTCAGCGCCTACCTGCTCTCCTCTTGAAGTAATGATCAAGCTTATACCTAGGCGACACCTCAGTAGGTTCCTTCGTGATAGTGCTAGTATCAGGCCAAGCATAATTGTTCTCTCCTCCACCATTATTATTATTGTCACTACTATCACTGCTGCTTTCACTTTCATCACCATTTTCTTCTTCATCTACCATTGGTTCAAGATATCGTAAGGGTGCTACCATTGAAAACAACTTACCTGTATTTCTATCTACGTGGATCATAACCTCACCAAGATGAGGAGTAGATTCAGGGGGCTCTATAAATCCTCGGGCACGACCCTCCTCAATAAAAGGAACCATGTCTTTCCTCAATAAAAGGAACCATGTCTTTTTCTCTCTGTCGAATACTCTCCCAGGTCTTTCCATATTGAAATTGGTGATATCCACCTTCAAATTTATACCAAGGTCCCGAAGTAGGAGGTATAGGTGCTGGAGTACTATTCCAAAACCGCTGCAGTTCCTAAGGGGATATATAGTCATGGGCGTACGAAGGGTTCCTAAAGATTCAGGATGATAAGTCGGTATACCCTCAGCTCTAGGAGCCCTGCTGCTAGACTCAACAATATTTGGCCTCTGCTGGGATCTATCTTGTAGATGAGGTGGATGTTGTCTAGAAGAAAAACCTGAAAGTGCTGATGAAAAAGGGTCTGCATCACGTTGTGACTCTAACCACCTATTAACAGTCTCTTCAATTTTTCGTTTATTTTCTTCTTCCATCTCCCTCTTTAACTCTTTTGCACTCATCGCTCATTTTCCCTTATCGGCCATCTGTTCAAATATATAACTGCATTAGTTATATACTATAAAAAAAATAACACCTTGCAAATCATTTTGCAATACATTATCATATATCATGATAATGACCTATAAAATTCTCATAGAGTCATATATATCATGTCTCATCATCAAACTTAGGCTTTTCCATGCCTATTTACCAGTCCATGCTCTGATACCAAGCTCTGTGATGCCCCCAACCCGAGCGTCACATCCTGAGCCTTACCTCGGGATCGTTATTGACTGATAAATGTGATCAGGATTGTTGCCCTGTCACACGGCGGGTCTTAACGGATATTTATCCAATTAAATATATTTTCATAGGGGTTTATTTTTCTCATAATTACATCTTTCGCATAACTATGTCATTTCCAACCAGACATCACATAGCAAAGCATGTTATTCAAGAAACATTTCCATATTTTCCTAAATCAGATGTCACAACATGTATTAACATAGTCTCCAACACAAAATATCATCATAATTCCTTTAAGGTGAACCTTATGCATTGTGCACATGAATTTATCCATGACATGCTAACATAATTTTTTTCACACATAATATCGTAGGACAGCAATTTTCATCAATCATAAAGCAGTTATATAAATCAATTTGAAATACATAGTGAACTAAGGAAAGACCATCCTTAAAAATTTAGAAATAAATTTTAAATAACATTTGATAAATCAAGAAAAGTAGTTAAAATATTATTTACAATTATTTTAAAGAAATTTTAAGCAATAGAAATTCATTTAGAAAATTTACTTGCTTACCTTATTCGTGAGAGCTTTCCAGATCAACCTTTTCCTTTCCTTTGCTTATAACAGAATAACATAATATCCATATAAATTCCATTTGCTTGCATTTATTTAATTTTCCAACCCATTTCCATAAATATTCATAACCCGTTTAATCTTCAAGTTGGGTATGCGTACTTTACACTTACATATCTCAATTATTCATTATGCCTCATATTTAATTCCCATATATTAATCTCAAATTTTGAGATGATCAAATCAGCAATGATTTTATGTTTTTCCATCATATTTTAACATATTTTTTCGTTTTAATATTTCACATAATTCATTTATAATCTTATCATGCTTACTACTTCACATATGTACACTTATCAACACCTAATTCCAATATTTCTTAAAAATTTTCAAATCAAATCTTTAGCCTCTAATTTAGCATGTTTATGCATTTCATTTAACATTTATTTATTGCATATTTACGATTTTTTTTTATCCATAAATTTCCAAATTCCAAAACAGCAACTTGGACATCCGATTTCTACACTTTAAATGCCTCTTTTGATATTCAAAATTAAAAAGATTTTTGTCCACTTAATTCCAGAAATTAATACCAATTTTCTTAACCTAAATTCAAGGTATTTTCACATATTAAAATTCGATATATAATATTTTTGCAAAACAGCAACGTTCTATGTATGTAGAGCACCCGTTTACACCATTTTGGACGTTCACTTCATACTCCCCTTAAAAATCCGAATTTGGGAAGTTCATGCAAGGTCCCTTTTCATGTCCAAAATGAATTATATTTATGATATTTTACCATGAAATTTATCCATAATTTATTTGAATCATTTCATGTAGCATTTTTCACATTTAAACGTGAATTTCGGGTCTTAGAAAGAACCCTAACTAGCTTACCTTTAATACTTCATAAATCATACTAAATTTCATATATGTTCAACACCAAATCATGAATTATCATGTGATTACATTCACAAAATAAAACAGCAACTTAAAACACAAATTTCAGCATGTTTAGGCTAGTGTAGGAGCTCATACATCACACTAAACATTCTCTACTCACATCTAACTCTTAGTTGCACTTCTTGCTAATAAATTCCCATTAAATTCCCTAATTAAAAACATCATAAATCTTCATTAAATTTTTCATTATGAAGCATATTCATATCTCATAAATTAAGTTAGAAAATCTGAATTAAAATCACTCAAACATAAGTACATACTTACTTGTATTGAATGACACCTAACTTCCACTTCTCAAGCAAGCTTCCTCCACTTAACTTCTTCTTTTCTTTCCTTTTTTCTTCACTTGTTTTTAGGTTTGAAAAATGGGGAAAGAGGTAATGTGAGCTTGCTGGAAAGGGGAGCTCAAAAATGCAAAAATTTTCTAAGTCCTTTCATGCATATGGACGTCCCTTGCTTTTTATGCAATTAGCTGGAAATTTCCAGCTAATGGACCCCACTTTCCACCTCATCATTGATCATTCCAATGCAATACTATCACCTTAGCTGACATGGCAACTTGTGGACCATTTAAATTATTTTTTTCTTAATTATAAATTTGATAATTATCTAATGCATTTAAGCATCTCAAACCTGTCCACAAAATCACGTCCACAATGGTTGCTGCATTCCAATTTTTTTCCACGCATTTTACAGCTTATTAATTGCACATTTATATTCCCTAATACCTAGAAAAATTATTCATGCATTTGACAATTTTTAAAAAATAAAAAAAATCACTTTTCTAACTGTTTGAAAGGTCCATGATTTTCTGCTCCATTTTGCTGCATGTACACGTCCCTATTTTCAGCAGTTTATCTTGTCATTATTAATTTTTTTGTAGCTTTATTTAATTAGTAATTTAATTACCTAGTAGTTTAGGTCATTTAGGGTCATTTTAGCATAATAAAAAAATTATAAAATATGCATAGGCTTGCTAGCTCGTCCACATCATCAAGAAGACATGTTGCTGTCCATTTTCCTTTTTCCATTCAATGGTCCAGATCTGACCCTTTTAAATCCGAATTTCACTTTAATTTAATGCATTTTTATCCTCATTAAATCATAGTTGACTTTTGGTATTTATTTTATAAAAAAATATTTCATAAAATGTAAGTATATGGCTGATTGCACGTCCTTAGCTGCCACCTCTTCCATGCTCCTTTTGAACCATTTAATTATGCATTTAATTAAGAGATAATTGCAGGGATTTTCTCATTTTTAGTAATTCACATAATACCCTGCAAATTACCCCCTTTTGACACCTCAAATTTGTCTTTATTCATTTGATTATTCTATTCATTTTTAATTTAAATGCTATTTACTTTTTGGTTTGAAAAGTCAAAATTACTAATCATAATTTTGTGCAAGGTTAATACCATAATCATTTTCATTATCAAATCCTTCAAGAACCTCGATCTCACAATTTTAGCCGTTCATCTCAAATTTCATCTCAATCTGATCTTTCTAGCTCAAATTATGATCATTTTAGGTTTTGAGCGGTGAAGATTAATTTTTATCAAAATTTTCATATTCTAATTTTCTCATGTGATTAAGCACAAAATTATGTGCTTTCCCTTCAATTTTCACCTTAATCCTTCTTAAGGTCATCAAGTTATGAATTTTTCAATATTTACTCAACTTGGTTCTATAATTAGCCTCCAAATATCCATTAATCATCTTATCAATTTTAATTAAATTTTTCATAACAAGCTAATAATTATCCATCCTCCTTATGATATTGCAATCATATTAAACCACATTACCTTCAATTCATAAATTTAAACAATCATTCACACAGATGACCTAACTGCAAAAATCTTAAAATCCTAAATAATTCAATTATGAATACATTATTCATACATAAATCATTCATTAGCATTTACATGATTTCTACTCGAATTAGGGTTTCACAAAATCTAAAAGAAAAACCTAAACGTCAGTTTCCTGCAGCCGTTCTTGAAGCAGAGTCCCGCCCAAATCCCATCGCCGTCGACATCCCATAGCAGTTCCTGCCTAAATCCCGTCGCCGTCCCACAGCCGTCCGAGAGGAAGATACACCACAGGAAAAAGGTTGGTAACTAGAAAATTAGAGATTATTATCATATTACAAGGTGTTAATAGGAATCAGTTGAAGATGACAGCTCGAAATCGTTGGTTCAGAAATAGTAGTGATGATGCTATGTAGTAGAAAAGAAAGACAGGGTTCTACGGCCTTTATTCTTCTCTTGATGTGGGAAAGAAGAATCACTACTAAACTTGAACCTCATACTTTACCTCAAAATCTCCCTTTTTATCTTTTTCTTGCACTGCGTAAAAGCAGACTTTGGTGTCTCATGCACTGATATCCACTTAGCTTTCTTTACTTCCTTCCCCAAAGGTCGAAAGACCAACCTTTTATGCTTACACCAGTTATAATTGCCTTCTTCTTCAAGCCACAACAACATCCTCTTTTATCCCAAGCACCAAACTGAGACTTTTTCTCAATGACTAGTATTCGTGGTTTTTGAATTCGATTTTTAAAAATAAAATTATGATCTCCGTGCGGTTGTTCAGAAGTGCGGTGATGGCTATTGGAAAAAGGGAATTTTCATTTGGGAAATTTCTCATTTGAATCATCCAGCTTTGTAATAGGATCATAGATGCCATAGCACAATTAGGGCCGAATCTTGGTCCCCAGACAAATTCTATCAGCTTGATTGTAAGGGCACCAACTTACTCCTCACTGAACTCCTGTACCGATCAATCTTGCAGTTATAACAACAGATCTGATATAATACATGCAACTTGTTTGCAAAAATCTTTAGGAACCAACCCTCGTATTATTACCATCGGCTTCAAACTATTCCTTGAAGAGGATTTTGACAATATGGGAATATTTTAATACAGGTTCCCTGACACACATAACAATAATGGTGTTTCAATTTGTAGGTCAATAGTGTTTGTGACTGGCTTCTAACTCATGTTCTTATAAATCAGTGAGTTGTAATTCACTGTGTACGTTTCACGAAAAATCTTGATGTATTCCCTTTTGTTTTGGATCAATCATGATATGTTGATGAGATTGAAGTTTCATCTACCTTAGCATTATCTATTTAACCAAAATATTCAAAATCGTTTCAATAGGAGATCTATGTAGGTGAAGCTATCTGCAAATGGACAAAGTTCTGTAAAATATGAATGCATTTCATAGATTAGTAAATACTAAAATGTTATGGAGTTTAATATGATCTTTGTCATGTTGGGGAAGATATTCTGTAAGGTGCATATGTTTTTGTTAGATGTTTAATTAATATTTGATAGATAGATATTTTGAATTCATATGTACTTTTTGTTAGATGTTTAATTAATATGTGATAGATAAATATTTTGAATTCATATGTACTCTCTAACGAATATGTTTTTTTCGATCCACGATTTTTTTTTAATTCGAAAATGGTCTTGTAAGTCTTTGTCTTTCTAGCTAAAAAGACACAAAGTGATGGTCAAATTAGTTCAAACAATTAATTAAATATTCAAACAGCTATGGTTCAAATAATTAGTGGTTCAATATTCAAATTGTGAACAAAATTTTGAACGAGGTATGTGTCATTAACTTGTTCTTATATAGGTGAATAAATATTCATGTTTTATTTAAGTATTTATGTTTTACTTTGACTGATTAGCAATAGATTGAAGCATATAGTGGTTAAATTTGACTGATTAGCAATAGATTGAAGCATATAGTGGTTAAATTTAATATAGATTTGTCTTTATACTTAATAGGTTCATAAATTCTAAAAAATTTCTTACTTGACCCGTAGTTTTTTACCCGACCCGTTGTCCTGATACCGACCCAAATTTTGTCCCCAGACCTAGTAAAAAAAAGTAAGGGTCAAACCGACCTTGTCCCGACCCGGATAAAAATAAGGGTCAAACAAAATTTTTGAAAGGTAGGAGCAGGGTTGGGCACACCCTAACCCGTCCCGACCCACCCCAATTCCCACCCCTAACCTTGACTACTCTAGCTCATTAATTGAATTGAAATGCAATGGAGGATTATATATCATTACGAAGGAGAACTAAAATTGATTGGGAACAAATAAAAAATTGGTATGAAGACAATGCTCAAGTTTTTCAAGTATGCCCCCTTTGCTTCATTATGTAATATATTTAATTATTTTCTTCGTTATTATTTATTTAATAATATTACTCAAAAATCATTTTATTCATAATTTTGTGCAGCAACTCATAGAATAAGAAATTTAACAGGTTTTTATTCTTTTCAAAATTATATTTACTTTATGGCCTACCTGCCACTAATTTAAAATCAAAATAATACTTCAGATATTAAGTAAACTGTAGATGTATAAGTGGATGGAATAGACTTGAAGAAATGGTGCAAGCGAGGCCCACTTGGATCCGTTCAACAGTAGCTAAAATGTGAACCGTTTGCAACCGAACGCTGCTCTTTGGAAACAGGTTTTACCTTTATCGCGATTTCCAATTCGAAGTCATCCTTGTAAATGGGCTTCTTCCTCAAGTTAGTACCTTTGAGCAGCAGCATGTGGACTCACCTGATTATACGGAGAAATATTTCAATGAGATCGATGTCATTGAAATTTTGGATGTAATTACCGGTTAGTTTGAGCTCCAGCTTGATATTTTGTTTTTTAAAATCAAAGCCATCAATATTTTATTCTTTTCTATGAAATCAATACCATGCATGTACATTTATAATAATTGGATCCTCAAGTGGTCACACATATACACAACCCACTACCCTGTACTTATCTGTTACAGCTTTAAACCTAGACCTTGGAAACTCATGCTCAGACATAGTACCAACAGGTTAAAGCTGTGTCACCTCAATTATTCTATTTTTAATGAGGCACCAGTTATCTTCGAAAAAAAAGTATGAACGATTCAATTGGTGTAGAACCCTTAATTAATTGCAAGTATAACTGTAATGTTTACATCATCTTTTATTACCACACGTGCTCTTGTAGTAACACTCGGCTAGAATGTGTCCTTTAAGCAGGTCATAATACTAAAGGTGTATTTGGTACTGGTATTTGATAAAAATTTTAAAATTTTTGAAATAGGAGAAATGATATGATACGATAGGGATAATGATTAGAAGTACAGAAAATAAAATTAAAATATACAGAATAATTGTATAGGTAGTTGTGAAAAATTATTGAAAATTAAAATATATAGGATAGTCATATAAGTAGTTGTGGAAAAATAATTGAAAAAGTAAAATATTTATATAAGAAAATGTGAATAAATAATTATAAAATAGGATAGTCGTAGAGAAATAAGGAAAGTAAGAGTTTATATTGAAAAGTTACTGACAACTTTATAAGAATGTCAAACACATCCTGACATGGTAACATTAAGACCTCGAAACAATCATCATAAGGAAACCAGCAAAAAAATTTTAAAAAAAAAATGGCTAGAGGATAAACTAATCTTTTTTTTTATTATTATTAGAGAAGACTATCACTCTTGCCCGATTTCAAACCTGGGATACTACAAACGTACTCATGTCTACCACTTTGATTTGTCAATCGTGACAGGATAAATTAATCTTTAGAGTTTGTTTGGGTATACGAAAAATATATTGGACGAAATTTACAGAAAAATTTTGATAAAATGAGAACGTAATGTAATATGATATTCATAATGATTAGTAGTAAAGAGAATAAAAGATAAAATAAATAAAATAATTTTATGAAAAGATATAATAATAATTTAAGCATAAAGATATAATAGAAAAAGTAGAATAACGACGAAGTTAACATATAAAATCATATCAAAATGGCATCTAAGAATAAGTGAGAAATTTTTTTTCTTTCTCTAAACTTTATCAAAAATGACCCTTATTTTCAATTTCTACTTTGGTATCAACTTTTGTTGAAATTTATATTTAATCTGGTCCAATAATCTCAATAGTTTCAAGTGTTTGTTCACGAGATATATGCGATAATTTCGGGACTAGATGATTACTTATACAGCCACGTCACGGGCAGGCTTCCACATGCAATTTCTTACAGTAAGTTTCTCATTATATATATGATGACCTGGCCAAGTGTCGACAGGACAATTGAAATACAAGATAATAGATGTTCTTTTAATTAATTATTCCAAGCACGGATATATAAATAAATCTTCCTTGGACACCCATTGCAACATTTCCTGTGAAATTGATTCAAAATGTCCAAGTGAACTAGAGACATTTCATCTCCTCTCTTTAGGATGAGATGTACGTCAACGTAGTTGCATTTCCACCTCAGCCTCTGGCATGACAAATAGGCACAATATTTCATCATTTTGGATATCTTACTATTATGATCGTGTGGTAAAATTTCCTTTTTTTTTTCTGGATTTTAACTGAAACTTGCAACGATACATATAGGGGAATAATTAAAAACGAACGTTTTACATAAAAGGGCATTTGTACAAGGAGCCTGATTTTATGCACTAAGGTTCGCTTAAGCTCGGTGCATCACAGTGCAAAACCTATTTTTTATTTTCTTTAAAAAAATTTTACAAAATTATTAATTTAAATGTATTTAACATATATATCAATTTTTACCATTTTTATATTTTTTAGATTTTCTGGATTCTTTAAAATCAGCGGCATTTTCGATTTTGAAAATATCACTAATTTAGAAAATTCAAAAAATCTAAAAATCTCCAAAATTAGTAAAAATTGATACATATGTTAGATACATTTAGATTAATAGTTGTGTAAAAAAATTTTAAAATAAAAAATAAATATTTGCACTTGGGTGCGTTGAGCCTATGTGTACCTAGATGCGTAGGATTGGATTTCCTTGCGCAAATGTTTCTTCTTCCTTTTTTAATATTAAAATTTTAAATGTTCATGTAGATATATTTAGTTATCATGCCAAAATTAAAAAGCTTTAAAACCTTTATAAATCATATATTTATTTTGAGTATGTTTAAGAAGTGATAAAAGTTTTTATAACAAGTATTTAGTGTACAAGTTTTAGGTTGTTATTTGGGGCGCCTGGGAGCACTAAGCTTCAGCACACCTAGGTGGCGAAATTCATTTTTTATATTTTTAAATTTTTTTTTATAAAACTATTAATCTAAATATTTTTAGCATGCTTTTCGAGTTTTACTATTTTTGAAAATTTGTAAATATTTTTTAGATTTTTTAAAATCAGTTACATTTTCATAATTCAAAAATTATGAAATACAACTGATTTTAAAAAATAAAAAATAACTACAACTCTCTAAAAAAATGGTAAAACTTGACACATATTAAAAATACTTATATTAACTTTTTTATAAAAATTCAAAAATTATAAAGAATGAGTTTTTGAACTCAGGTGCACTGAAGCTTAATGCGCTTGAGTGTATACATCAGTTGGTAAACATTTTTAAAATGAGAGAATGAATAATGTAATGGGTGTAATAATGAATAGTGAAGATAATAAAGCTAACATAGATAGGTTACTTCTATAAGTAGTTGTGTAGAAATGGTTGAAAAGTATGGTAATTATATAAGAAAATGTAAAAATAATTTAAAAGATGGAATAGTTATAAAAAGTAAAAAGTTTTAAATGTAAACAAATACGTTGTTTAATAGTTTTATATTCAATATTCAATGATGTTGAATATCTGTAATCAATTATTTTCCAAACAAAGTGAGTTTTATGTTGTAAGTGAATATATTTAATTTATATTTTGAAAGATTTACATGCAAAAATTTGAAATATAAAAAGCAATCATTTGTATATCCTTTATGCTGAAACGTTTGTTTCAAGTTCGTTGCTATTGACAATTCACATCCAGAAAATTTCGTTGCTATTGATATAACATTAGCAACTGTTTGGTGTCATTGCTGTTGACATTTAGGGATGGGGCTTTTGTATCAATCATGCAACCAACAATTTTTGGTTGCTAGTATTTATTACCAACGAAAAAAACCTAAATATACGACTTATGTTGTAGTGCCATACATGTATATACATATTCTTATTATTCAATATTACCATGAACATGGAGGCTCCATGCTTAGTAAACTTTGTTTCTAATTTTAAAATATTTAAGAAAATTTAAATCAATTATCGTGTTCACCAGTGTGTATTATTCATTATTCCAAAAATTACATGTAATACAAACCTTTATGTACTACGCTAATATTACACATTTTTCAAACATTTTAATGGTTATATATATTCAATGTCCAAATTAAAGTCACTATTTTTCATAAAATATATGGGTGTATTTGGCAACAACAAAAAAAGTCAAAACTAGAACTTTTCGCTCTCTATAATTATCTTATTTTTTAATTTTTTTTCACATCTTCCTATATAACTATTGTACTTTTCAATCATTTATATATAATTATCCACATAATTAACCTATCTATTTTAACTTTATTCTCTTTGCTCCTCATCATTGTCTCTATCATATCGCGTTATTTTCTTATAATTAAAAAACTTTCCACACAAAAGTTTTATCACTTTTCGAACACACCATAAGTTTTCAATGGAAATTATTTTTGATAGCATGTTCGAAGAAAATGTGGTAAACATGATAAATGATTTAAATTTTTAAAAATTGTTTTAAAATTAAAAAGTGCAAGTATAACTATATGATTATGGCTAGTTTTGAATCCTTGCCCGAAATATACTACAATATCTATCCCTTATATCTCCAGTTTACAGGAATGACTCAAATTTATGTAAATATGGAAGCCTCAATGTTTACCTTTTTTTAATTTTAAATATTTTAAAAAATCTAAAGTTTTTTTTATCATGTTTATCTTTATCTATCTATATATAAGGTCAAAAACTACATGCATTACAAATTTTTATATATTTATTTGCACTATTCATTTTTCAGAATTTCTCAAAGTTATATGTTCACTCTTGAAATATATTATTTTTTACAAGATATATAGTCCCAATAAAAAACTGTTTTTGGTAGTATGATAAAACAAGATATATTGAACATGATCAATGGCTTAGATTTTAATATATATATATATATATATATATATATATATATATACACACACACTTCAAATTTTAAAAATCAAGAATAAGTATGAAAGTTTGCATGTTTACGTAAGTATTGGAATCATCCGTCTTAAATTTAAAGTTACACATGGTGATGAACCGCATGCAGAAAGCCATTTCCGGATTTGGCGACTACAATCGCTATCCTTTTGGGACTAGCACGTCAATTGCTTGAGATGGAATTAAGAAGAAAGTGGCGTAGCACATACGCAAAATTCGACAAAGTATGTTCCCGTGGGTATGTGGGAAAACACGAAGGGTAGTTAGTCAATTTAAGGACGCAGTCGATTCCGAAGAGCATAGAAAAGGAAAAGGAAAGGTCTTATGGGGGAACATGGATCGGAACTCTTAGTGAGAACTAACCCAATTTATAGAGTTGCTGGCTATTTTCCAAAAATCACAACAGGACATTCAGTTTACTGGGTCGAAAAATCATATAAATAAAATGTTGTAATTAATTAATAAACTAAGAAACAAGAAATTCAACAGCAGAAACGTTTTTTGGCTATAAATAACAGTTGAATTATATGTATTTTAACTAGATATATTAGTCTAAAAAACTGTATAGATTGTTAAAATTAGTGTTTCATTTTTTATGTGACTAATGTATCATTTTTATAATTTTTCTTAAATTTTTAACATCGTATTAACATTTGGTCTGTATGATTTTCTTATGAATTATCTAAATTATATTTTAAATATAATTTACGGTTGTGGTTTTTTTTTTAAGAAAAAAAGAAGAGAAAACCTGGCAACCCTATTTCTTGCCAGAATTCCCGCCAGAAGTTGTCATTTCTGGTGACCATCGAAGCCGCTCCCAAGGAAAGGGCTATTGCTTCTGCAGGTGGTTTTAAGATGACGTTTGGCACGTTTTTATACGTAGATGGCAAAATTCTGGATGTCGTTTGTATTATGAAAGCGATCGAGAGATGATGGCTGTTGATTGATGCAAATCATTCACCGCATTGATGTGTGCATGAGGCGCGACTTTTGCTTGAATGGATCGCAAGCAATTTAATTAGATTATTTAGTACGAAAGAAGCTGAACAAAAAAAATATATAAAATCGTTTTAAGGACAAGACAGATGAGATGGAGATTTATAAAGAGGAAATGATTATACTTAGCTTTAGGGAGGAGCAAGGAATGGAGCCAAGAAAGGAAAGGGAGGGCGTGGGGGCCACCATAGTCGAGGCTAGGGAAGAAATGGAAATTTTCTTGAAAAGGAGTTGGTTGGGTTATTTAGTCGTAGATGGAATGTCTCCACCACAACATTTCCTGAAATGAGGCTGCTCGTGCTTCTTACAGTCTTTCCTTGGAGTCCCAACCCATAGGAAGCACTTCCTTTGGGAAAAAAAAAAGGAAGCTGGGCATTTTGGTAATTTTACAGTGAGAGTATAATAACTTAAAAACGTGAGTATGTTTGGTTTTTTGATAAAATTTGTATTATATATATACAAAATCTCAATCTATTCCATTCATTTGCTAGATCAAATATTAAAATGTATGTGGACATAATTTCTCATCATTTGAAAATTTCTAAAAATTTTTTTGTACAAAAAATTATTTTTTAAAAAGATTTCATTATAATTGGTAAAGTTAGAAAATATAAATTTTATTAGAAGTTATTTTATATTATTTAAAGTTAATGTAATCATGGTACTCTCAAAAATAACAAGTTCTTTTATTTTTCTTGAATTTTTGAAAATTTATTAATATTTTATTATTTTCTGAATAAAATCGGATCTAACGACATCTAACAGCATCTAACAACATCTAACAGTATCTAACAACATCTAACAGCATCTAACAGCATCTAATTTTTAAAATTAATAAGTTAATCCAAATTTAACACCTGTAATATAATCCTAGGTCCCTTATAATGTCATTTAGACCTTAAATTCAAATTTTGAAACCCATATTATATGATTTAATAAAATCATCATAATCTAACAGCGTCTAATCGCATCTAACAGCATCTAACAGCATCTAACCGCATCTAACAACATCTAACCGCATCTAACAGCATCTAACAACATCTAATTTTTGAAAATAATAAGTTAATCATAATTTAACACCCGTAATATGATCCTAGGCCCCTTATAAGGTCATTTAGACCTTAATTACTGAATTTGAAACCCATATAATATGATTTAAAGAAATCCAACTTAATCTAACAGCGTCTAACAGTGTCTAACAGCGTCTAACGGCATCTAACAGCATCTAACAGCATCTAACCGCATCTAACAGCATCTAATTTTTGAAATTAATAAGTTAATCCTAATTTAACACCTGTAATATGATCCTAGGCCCGTTATAAGGTCATTTAGACCTTAATTACTGAATTTGAAATCCATATAATATGATTTAAAGAAATCCAACTTAATCTAACAGCGTCTAACAACGTCTAACGGCATCTAACAGCATCTAACCGCATCTAATTTTTGTAATTAATAAGTTAATCCTAATTTAACACCTGTAATATGATCCTAGGCCCCTTATAAGGTCATTTAGACCTTAATTACGGAATTTAAAACCCATATAATATTATTTAAAGAAATCCAACTTAATCTAACAGCATCTAACGGCATCTAACAGCATCTAACGGAATCTAACAGCATTTAACAGAATCTAACAGCATCTAACAGCATCTAACCGCATCTAACAGCATCTAACAGCATCTAATTTTTGAAATTAATAAGTTAATCCTAATTTAACACCTGTAATATGATCCTAGGCCCCTAATAAGGTCATTTAGACCTTAATTACGGAATTTAAAACCCATATAATATGATTTAAGGAAATCCAAGTTAATCTAACAGCGTCTAACAGCGTCTAACGGCATCTAACGGCATCTAACAGCATCTAACAGCATCTAATTTTTTAAATTAATAAGTTAATCCTAATTTAACACCTGTAATATGATCCTAGGCCCCTAATAAGGTCATTTAGACCTTAATTACGGAATTTGAAACCCATATAATATGATTTAAAGAAATCCAACTTAATCTAACAGCGTCTAACAGCGTTTAACGGCATCTAATGACATCTAACGGCATCTAACAGCATCTAACAGCATCTAACAGCATCTAATTTTTGAAATTAATAAGTTAATCCTAATTTAACACCTGTAATATGATCCTAGGCCTCTTATAAGGTCATTTAGACCTTAATTACGGAATTTGAAACCCATATAATATGATTTAAAGAAATCCAACTTAATTTAACACCGTCTAACAGCGTCTGACGGTATCAAACGGCATCTAACAGCATCTAACAGCATCTAACAAAATCTAACCGCATCTAACAGCATCTAACCATATCTAACCGCATCTAATTTTTGAAATTTTATAAATATTTTACCTAATTTGTGTATTTTGCACAAGATATATAATTAATAATTCATTTCATAACTATGGAAACCTTTCAATAATTTTAAAACTAAATAAATAATAATTAAAAATATTAACTTATTTGAATTAAATAAAATCAAAATTTACGTAAATATATAAAATTGTAAAAATTATTATTTATGACGCTATAAAACTCAAATTGTAAGAAATTATATATAACTGTAATTTATATTTAATATATAAATATATGTTTCTTTTAGGGATTGGTTAAATAATAAATTTAGTAAATAACTACGTTTAATAGAAATTTTATAATGAAAATTATTTAAATTCTATAATAATATTATTACAGATTATATTACACAAATATAATAATTGTAATTTTTTGTTACTATTATTAATTAAATTAAACAAAAAATCCAAATTTATTTACTCCAATTGTACTTAATGTGGACTAATAATTTATCTAAAATTTACGTTGAATATAAAATTTATACAAAATTTTATGTTAACACATCTAAAAATGATCGCTTGTGTTATATCTCATGTAAATTTTCTTTAAAAAACAAAATATTTGTAGAAATCAAATATTCGTTTTTGATTTAAACCCGAGGATTTATTTTAGAAAATAAAACAAATATTTATGAACGCCCGTGGGACATATATATTTTCAGAAAACAAAATTTGATTTTTTAGGACGCCCGTAAGATAGATATATATTTTCAGAAAACAAAATATTCATTGTTTAGATGCTCAGTGGACAGACATATATTTTTAGAAAATAAAATATTCATTTCTGGACACCCGCGCCACACATGTATATATTTTAGAAAATAAAATATTTATTTTTCGACACCCGCGCCACACATACATATATGTTAGAAAATAAAATATTCATTTTTGAACGCCCGTGGGTCAGATATATATATTTTAGAAGATAAAATATTCATTTTAGGACACCCATGGGATAAATATATATTTTCAGAAAACAAAATATTCATTGTTTGGATGCTCGTTGGACAGATATATATTTTTAGAAAATAAAATATTAATTTTTAGACACCTGCGCCACACATATATATGTTTTAGAAAATAAAATATTCATTTTTCAACGCCCGCGGGACACATATATATATTTTAGAAAATCAAATATCATTTTAGAACGCCCGCGGGACATATATTTTTTTTAGAAAACAAAATATTCATTTTTTGAAGCCCGCGGTACACATATATATTTTTCCGTCCGTTCATTCGTTTCACTTTAAGAGTTCGTCGCTTGCTCCAAGGCTCCAACTGTGTACATAAACTTCAAATTTACTTGTGGACACATTTTTGGGATCGTTATTTAATATAGGCAAGCTGAATTTTAATTAAATTTCGATTTTCAAATTACAGAGTTTTAGGAAAAAGTGTACGAATTACCTATTTAATACCAAAATTTATTAAAATTATAAAATGATATTATTACAGTAATTATTTGATTTCCTATTTAATATATCAATTTTAAAGTTATATTAAAGATTATTTTAAACATCATTTTTATGTGGATAAATAATCCTATATATTTTAGAAAATAAAATATTCATTTTTGGGGCCAGCGGGACACATACATATTTTTAGAAAATAAAATATTCATTTTTGGAGGCCCGTGGAACATATATATATTTAGAAAATAAAATATTCTTTTTTGAAAGCCCGCGGGACGCATATATATATTTTAGAAAATAAAATATTCATTTTTGGACGCCCGCGGGACACATATATATTTTAGAAACACAAAATATTCATTGTTTGGACGCCCACGCGACATGTATATATTTTATAAAAAAATTTATTTAAAAATTTAATTAATTAAAAGTGTTTTGATTTTTAAAATATTTTGAGTGAATGCTTATCACATGTTAGTTGATTTGCAATTGAATCTAAATAAGTAATAATATTTATTATATATTTATTTAAGATTTGTAAAATCATGTATTTTAACTACATCTAATAACATCTATTTTTAATATTTTATATAAGTTTATGTACTTTTGCAAAATATATATACTTAATAATTCATTTTAGAATTATGCAAACCTTGATTTTGAATTTAATAAATTTTAGACTAAATAAATATATAAACTATAATTAAGATAACTACATTTAACCGCATCTAACCGTATCTAATGTTTGATATTTTATAAACATTTTACCTAATTTGTGTATTTTGCAAAAGATATATAATTAATAATTCATTTCGGAATTATGCAAACCTTTAAATAATTTTAAAACTAAATAAACATATAAACTTATAATTAAAAATATTGACTAATTTAAATTAAATAAAATCAAAATTTATGTAAATATATAAAACTGTAAAAATTATTATATATATGACGCTGTAAAACTAAAATTGCAATAAATTATATATAACTATAATTTAGATTTAATATATTAATATATGTTACTTTTTAGGATTGGTTAAATAATCAATTTAGTAAATAATTATATTTAATAGAAATTTTATAATAATATTTGTTAAAATTATATTATAATATTAGTATAGTTTATATTACAAATTTAACGTATTAATACACGAATTGTGATTTATTGTTAATAGAATTAATAAATTTAAAATAAAAATAAAAATTTATTACTTCAAGTGAAATCAAATATAAATTATCAATTTAATAAATATTTACATTGAATTAAAAATTTATAGAAAATTTTCATGTTATAGAACACCTCTAAATAAAGTTCAATCAAATTTAAAGTCCCATGAAAATCTTTGTGTTATAAAACACCTCTAAATTTAGTGAGTTAAAGTTTTTTAAATTTTGATCATAAGCAGAGAGCAGTGAAGGAGTTCACAAAACATTTTTGCATACGAGCAAACTAAAGTGAATTTCTTTTTTATTTTAGAATTAAGTCCATTTCTTCATGTTAAAATCACATTTTTATCATAAAATGATGCAATTAAATAAAAATTTTAAATGAAATTTTATAAAATTATATTTTTATAAAATTTTTCATATTTACTACAAATGTGTCATTTTGCATTATTTTTGAAATATAAAATATAAGAGGATTTAATTCATTTTTGATAAAATAAAATTATGGTTGATCAATTTTTAAAAATTTAATACTTTTTATTTAAAAATTCAGCTAATTATAATTTTTTTTTATTTTTACAATACTTCTAAGTGAATGCTTATCACATGTTAGTTGATTTTCAATTGAATTTAAATCAATAATAATATTTATTATATGTTTATTTAAGATTTATAAAATCATGTATGTTGAAAAATCGAATACACAAAATATTACTAGAAGTATTTTATCAATAATTTTGTGAGTATTTTGTATTAATTTAGTGAACAATTACATGAAGCTGATGCAAATTTTATTTAAAAGTATGCTTTTTTCAAAATATGGGCGTTAAATATTAAATTGAATAGTTTTATGACTTTTTTATATCAAAGATTTATAGTCTTTTAATTTCAAAATTAAATAATTATTTATTTATTGCAGCATAATAATATGTTTTTAAATTAATTTAAGGAATATCTAACGACCTGCTAAAACAATGGGTCGAATTACGTGGCTTTGTCACTGTTTCCGTACTTAAAATCGGTGCTGCGTGTGTACAGGGTCGAGTGTACTGCTAGAGCACTATAGGTTCAATGCTCCATCATCTTTAGCGCAAAGGAAAGAATCAGACGAACCCATCATCGATATCCGACGAACCCATCACCCAGATCCGGTGGCAATGGCTGCAAAACGTATGATCAGAACCAATCAAACGGTTAGAGATAAAAAACCATTAGGTCGGTACCAATTTCTTCTCCGAACAGCAGCCCTACATCTTCTCTATGTTTGTAATAGCAGTTGCCATTTTTCTCCAACCAACAGCAGCTATTTGAAGGACAAAATCCATCAAAACGGCAACTAGCAGCGATTTCAAGCAACGTACATTCCGAGCAAACGACTCTCATGAAATCCAGCAGTGGCATCTCACCATCTACGACATCGCAATCAGCAGCCCTAATCCATCCACGAACCTCACCTCTAATACTAAATCAAAGGGAAAAAATCCATCATTTACAGTGGTTGTCTCTAAATCCCCCGAAAAATTAATACCCACCTGCAATGAAGAAGAAGAAAACCCATTAATCTCCCATGGTGGTCTTCATTGTTTCTCTCCTTGAGTAGACAGAAAACGACATAAACAACTAGCAATTTTCTTGGGCAATTTAATGTTCAAATCATCTCCACTATCTGCCATTATCAAAAAGGAAGAAAGGAAGACGGAAGAGGGAAGGATGAACGAAGAGCCAGGGGAGATATGGAGAAGACGCGCAAGTCTGGCACACAATTCGATGTTCCCCAGCTGTTTTTTCAGCTTGCAAAAATGCCCAAATGCATCTCAGCCATCCAGCCTAATTTAACGGTGAAGATGTAGCTTCCCATGGGAAAAGCTGAGGAAGTGCTTCCCATGGGTTGGGGCTCCTTTCCTTGCTATGGTAATACCCGCTTACATTCGTCTACTCCACTTTAAAAGAGTCCCAACCCATAGGAAACACTTCCCTTGGGTAAAAAAAAGGAAGCTGGGCATTTTGGTAATTTTACAACGAGAGTATAATAACTTAAAAACGTGAGTATGTTTGGTTTTTTGATAAAATTTGTATTATATATATACAAAATCTCAATCTATTCCATTCATTTGCTAGATGAAATATTAAAATGTATGTGGGCATAATTTCTCATCATTTGAAAATTTCTAAAAATTTTTCTGTACAAAAAATTATTTTTTAAAAAGATTTCATTATAATTAGTAAAGTTAGAAAATATAAATTTTATTAGAAGTTATTTCATATTATTTAAAGTTAATGTAATCATGGTACTCTCAAAAATAACAAGTTCTTTTATTTTTCTCGAATTTTTGAAAATTTATTAACATTTTATTATTTTCTGAATAAAATCGGATCCAACGGCATCTAACAGCATCTAACAGCATCTAATTATTAAAATTAATAAGTTAATCCTAATTTAACACCTGTAATATAATCCTAGGTCCCTTATAATGTCATTTAGACCATAAATTCTGAATTTGAAACTCATATTATATGATTTAATAAAATCATCATAATCTAACAACGTCTAACAGCGTCTAACAGCGTCTAACAGCATCTAACAGCGTCTAACAGCATCTAACAGCATCTAACAGCATCTAATTTTTGAAATTAATAAGTTAATCATAATTTAACACCTGTAATATGATCCTAGGCCCCTTATAAGGTCATTTAGACCTTAATTTCTGAATTTGAAACCCAGTTAATATGATTTAAAGAAATCGAACTTAATCTAACAGCTTATAACGGCATCTAACGGCATCTAACAGCATCTAACAGCATCTAACGGAATCTAACAGCATCTAACAGCATCTAACGGAATCTAACAGCATCTAACAGCATCTAACAGCATCTAATTTTTGAAATTAATAAGTTAATCCTAATTTAACACCTGTAATATGATCCTAGGCCCCTTATAAGGTCATTTAGATCTTAATTACGGAATTTGAAACCCAGTTAATATGATTTAAAGAAATCTAACTTAATCTAACAGCGTCTAACGGCATCTAACGGCATCTAACAGCATCTAACAGCATCTAACGGAATCTAACAGCATCTAACAGCATCTAATTTTTGAAATTAATAAGTTAATCATAATTTAACACCTGTAATATGATTCTAGGCCCCTTATAAGGTCATTTAGACCTTAATTACGGAATTTTAAACCCATATAATATGATTTAAAGAAATCCAACTTAATCTAATGGCATCTAACAGCATCTAACAGCATCTAACGGCATCTAATGACATCTAACAGCATCTAACGGCATCTAACAGCATCTAACAGCATCTAACAACATCTAATTTTTGAAATTAATAAGTTAATCCTAATTTAACACCTGTAATATGATCCTAGGCCCCTTATAAGGTCATTTAGACCTTAATTTCTGAATTTGAAACCCAGTTAATATGATTTAAAGAAATCCAACTTAATATAACAGCATCTAACGACATCTAATGGCATCTAACAGCATCTAACAGCGTCTAACGGCATCTAACGGCATCTAACGGCATCTAACAGCATCTAACGGAATCTAACAGCATCTAACCGCATCTAACAGCATCTAACCGCATCTAACAGCATCTAACAGCATCTAACAACATCTAATTTTTGAAATTAATAAGTTAATCCTAATTTAACACCTGTAATATGATCGTATGCCCCTTATAAGGTCATTTAGACCTTAATTTCTGAATTTGAAACCCAGTTAATATGATTTAAAGAAATCCAACTTAATCTAACAGCGTCTAACGGCATCTAACGGCATCTAACGGCATCTAACAGCATCTAACGGAATCTAACAGCATCTAACCGCATCTAACAGCATCTAACCGCATCTAACAGCATCTAACAGCATCTAATTTTTGAAATTAATAAGTTAATCGTAATTTAACACCTCTAATATAATCTTAAGGCCCTTATAAGATCATATATGTCTTCAAAACCAAATTTGGAACCCAAATAAATATATTAAATTATAATTAAAAATATTAACTCCACTTGATTTAATGAAATAAAAATTTATATAAAGAAATAAAATAGTAAAAAATATTATATATATTTTGGATGCCCGCGGGACACATTATTATTTTTGTAAAAAAAAATATTCATTTGTTAAGGCTCGTAGGACATTTATATATTTTTAAAAAACAATACATTTATTTTTGGAGGCCCGTGGGACACATTTAAATTTTTATAAAACATTATATTCAATTTTGGACGCACCGCGGGACACGTATATATTTTTATAAAAACAAAATACTCATTTTTTGAGGCCTGTGGGACATTTATATATTTTTAAAAAACAATACATTTATTTTTGGAGGCCCGTGGGACACATTTAAATTTTTATAAAACATTATATTCAATTTTGGACACCCGCGGGACACGTATATATTTTTATAAAAACAAAATACTCATTTTTTGAGGCCCGTGGGACATTTATATATTTTTAAAAAATAATATATTTATTTTTGGACGCCTGCGGGACACGTAGATATTTTTATAAAATATTATATTCATTTTTTGAGGCCTGTGGGACATTTATACATTTTTAAAAAATAATATATTCATTTTTGGACGCCCGCGGGACACGTAGATATTTTTATAAAATATTATATTCATTTTTGGACGCCCATGGGACACGTATATATTTTTATAAAAAAAAATACTCATTTTTTGAGGCCCGTGGGACATTTATATATTTTTAAAAAGTAATATATTCATTTTTGGACACCCGCGGGACACGTAGATATTTTTATAAAACATTATATTCATTTTTTGACGCCCACGGGACACGTATATATTTTTATAAAAACAAAATATTCATTTTTTGAGGCCCGTGGGACATTGATACATTTTTATAAACCGTCTATTGTTATAAATATTTTGCAAATCAAAATAGAGTAAGGTAAGCAACTTTCTAAAAAGATCAAAATTTGTATTAAACTCACACACCCGTAACACTCCATTAAAAAACATAAAAATTAACTAACTTCCCACCCACGCGCCCTTTCACAAACATTATTATATTAATATAATATATTTTAAAAAATAAATTAGATCTTCAGTTACAATATATCTTTAAATTTTTATAATCCATGGACTTTTATTCGATTTTAATGATTCTAAATAATATAAACATGTACAAAAGAAATATAAATGTATAATTAAAAATAATAGTAGATAATATCTTCAATTATAATATATCTACAATTTTTAATGTTCACGTAACCTCCTTTTATTTTCGTGATTCTAAGTAATTCATGGGATTAGTTCAATAATCAGTTTAGTAAATAACTATATTTAATACAAATTTTATAATAAAATTTATTAAAATTATAAAATAATATTATTACACTTTATATTACAAGTTTAACGTACTAATATACTAATTGTGATTTATTATTACTAGAATTAATTTATTTAAAATAAAAATAAAAATTTATTTTTTCAAGTGAAATCAATGTAAAACTATCAATTTAATCAATTTAATAAATTTATTATGTTGATTTATTTTGCGAACTTAGTAAGCTAAATTTCTAAAGCTCTAGAGTTCACTTATCTGTCTCATTGCTTGTTATAATTTAAAATAAATATTTATTTAAGTCAAATTAAAATAAAAAGATCAAATTAAATTTACAAAAATTTATTAGCAATGTACGCATATGATTGGATTTTTTTAACCTAAGATATACAAGCATACGATTAAATTTTTCTAACATGAAGAATGCATGTTTGAGGGTTAATTTGTTTCAAAAAATTTTGATTTAAGTAAAAAGTAGCGAGAGTATTCAAAAATAACCTATGAAAACCAGGAAGTGAAGTGAATTAGATTTTTTTTTCATTTTACGATGGTAACAATTTCTTTATTTCAAAAATTTATACTAATCTATCTCACAACAATAATCATTTGTGTTAGATTTGTAAACTTTTATAAATTTAAGGGTCAAATTTGCTAAAATTTAAAGCTCAATTTCGTTAAGCTAATTATTTCATCCTTCTAATTTTTAACTTTTTTCATCTTAAGAATATTTTATATGAAAACTTTTTGATAATTATATTTTATATAAAATCTTTCAATTGACTATGTTTGTGAATTGAATAATTGACATCTATACAAATCTAAAAAATTCCAACTACATAAAAGAATTATTTTTATAAGTTTATTTAAAATATATAAATAGAAACTTTATAAAAAAATTACATTTTTTTTAGTTGTTTTATATCATTTTCACAAAATGTTAAGAGAAATTACATTGAAATCGAGATTTTGATGCAATAAGTTTGATATTTATATTTTTTTACACAAATATTATATTTATATAATTTGGGAATTCTATTAGATTATTAAAATTTTTTTGTAAAATTGTTTTGAAAAATAATAATCTGCATGTGCACAAATTCAGGTGGTCCGCTAGACCACTAGCCCGTCAAATTTCTGTTCGTCGCGATAAATAACGCACCGTGCATCAGCCTCTACAATCCGTCGCGACAAATGAGACACGGTGCATCAACCTCTACGAATCGCAGCCGGCAGCCGCGCCCCTGCCTCATAACCCACCAGTCGTCGGCCGTTGGATCGCCGATCGGAACAGACGGATGACTCGCCAAGGGCTTGCTAACTGTGATGCCTAACTCGCCGGACAGATCTGTTCTCCAATCGCCTGAATCTAAAAAAAAACTAACGCTGCGAGTTTTCTTCTCTTCTGCCGGTCGATGCTGCCATTGCCGCTCGAACCCACCCGCTTCATTGCTGCAAATGAACGTCGTCGGCAGCAGCAGCAAAACGTCGGCAGCAGCAAATCGTCGGCAGCGCGTCGTCTCCTAGGCGGAACTCGTCATCTCAGATCTCACCGTGTTGTCTCCACCTTCTCCGTCCCGCCGGCTTCCAAGCAAATCCGGCTAAGCTCCACAGCGAGTCGCAAGGGAAGGGAGAAGCATGGGGTGGAAACGAAGGCAAGGGAGAAGCATGGAGAAGCAAGGGAGAAGAAGAGCATGGAAACGAAGGGTAAACACATTTTCAACTACCGAAAATGCCCTGTGAAATCAAAGCCGTCGATTCAATCTGGACGGTTCAGATGAGGCTTCCCATGAGAAAACACTAAGAAGCGCTTCCCATGGGTTGGGCCTCACTTTAAAATTGCTAACCAGGAATCGTTCCGCATATTGGAATATGATACATGCAACACTCACTCTCTCTCTCTCTCTCTCTCTCTCTCTCTCTCACTGACGCGCACACACTTCTATCATCTAATTAGGTTCACAACATTCAGGTGTTTCATATGCCCATAAGCCCAATATTGGAATATAAGTAACTCTCTCTTTCCCTCACACGCACACACCTGTTATCTGATTAAGTTGACAATATTCAAGTACTCCATATGCCTATAAACCCCATATTGGAATATAACAATAAAGCAACTCTCTCTCTCTCAAACGTCTACCATAGTGCCATCTAATTAAGTTGACAATATTCAAGTGCTCCATAAGCCCGAAAACCTCTCTATACACGATGAATTAGCCATGTGAAAGAGATCATGATCAGTATATAAAAATATTCAAGTACTCCACATGCCCGAAAACTTCTTTCTACACGATGAACTAGCCATGTGAAAGAGATCATGATCAGTATATAAAATCATTCAAGTGATCATATTCCCGAAAACCTCTTTCTACATGATGAATTAGCCATGAGAAAGAGATCATGATCAGTATATAGAACATGAACCTGGCTACTGATTTTTAATACTGTTTTTACTCTTCAGATGTTAGCCAAAAACATGTGTTGGAGTGCACTTGGATGAAATTTTTTTTCATCCTTTTCTTTTTTGCCAATGTCTATATTTTCTTCACCAAAAAAATGTCAGTATTTTAACCCTTTTAATTGGAAGTTACTTTATGGATATTATTATCTTAGCATGAACTTTAAATCAGTCTTATTAGAATGGGGCTTAATTTACTGGTCAAACCAAATCTTAATTTAAATTGATTATACGAACTGATATGATGGGAAATGGTTTATGATGATGGTATAAACTGATATGATCAGATCGTCGATTGAACCTTATCAATCTGTCAAGTTGAGTTTTTTACTGTATATAAATAAATATTCATAAAACATAAAAATCTAATAGATGATCATAACTACATGATGCTAGCATCTTAATTCAATTCCGGTTCAAACAAAATAGTTAAATAGTTTAATTGTGGGCCCTGGTTGGCAACTTACTTTAAGTGCACTCTGACGGCTGATTTATATTGAATCAGTGCCTTAACTTAATTGGCAGGTCCTCCTTAAAAGAGATTAATGAGAGCATCCCCTTTTAAGTGATAAATAAAGACCATAAAATCAACCGCGTGTATAGGTGTTGCAGCATCTTGAAACTGCCGAAATTAAGCATCTGGACCAACTTGGATATTTTGGGAACCGGGCCAAAGACTTTATCTTTTTTAATTATGGAATCATGATGTCAAATGATGCTTAGTGTGTGGTGGGTATGTGCAGATGAGTGTTGATATTGATTTGGGCTGAGATTCGGATATTGCAATTGTCACCAACGGTTACAAGGAAAGCTTCATGCAACATAATGTATCTGCATGGCAAAGGGAGTTCACCTGGGCTTCGATCCCGTGAATGTTGATATTTCAGTTTTAGACAGATGTATCACATCCATTGCTTTTGTTTGTTCATGTAATTCCCCAGGAAGAGGGACCATAAACTCTGCTATCATATTGGTGTCTATTGGATGGATGTCGACTCCTGGCGCAAGTGCGATCATGATTTTGTGACATTATTTAGCAACAGAAATATCTACAAAATGTGACCCAAAAACATTCGACTTTCCAATCATGTATATATATATGACATCATTCTACCACAAATAGCAGAAGTTCCTCCTGAACAAGTACTAGATACTTTTGCATTTATTAGCCAATATAATTCGACTTTGAAATCATGCTCATGTATCTCGCATTCTCAAAAACCAGATGATTATGACCTCTATTCGATTGAATTTTTTAAAATCAATAATAAAACTCATCTGATGAATCGATTCTTTTTACTCATAAAATATTTTACTGCTTCCATGTCTCGCCACTAAAAAATCATTTTTGCCAAACACTTTTAGCAATAAAAAGCATTTCTAGCAGGTAATTGAAAATATATACTTTCAGCATATGAAATCAAATAGTTGATTCACTAGAACAGAAAACAAAACATCTTAATGATAATCAAATTTAATACTTTTTTTGTTGCTAATGAGATGTTGATTATGCTCACTACCAACAAAAGTATAACTTTTTTTTGCTAATAGATACAAACAACAACTCATAAACAACAAACAAATTTAAAAAATGATTGCTACTTTTGTCTTAGATGCTACAATTTTTAGTGTTAGTTGTTGTTAAGCTCGTATAGAATTGATAAAATAATAAGTATATGCACGAAAGAAAGATCCAAAATAGAACAGCATAAAGCACATATACCATTGTGGCGCCCCCAACCTGAGGCGTCACAATCCGAGCCTTACTCCAAGATCATTATCAATTGGTAAATGTGAAACATAATTGTTGCCCTGATCACGCAAAGGGATTTTTGAATCTATTTCGTTTGGCAAATTTTTTTTTCTTCCATTTCCTCCATTTTTCAAGCAACATATACTTCAAGTTAACTATACATATCATTCTCACAATTCATTTTACAAGCAATTATATACTTGTAACATATCAACTTGTTTACATACATCATGAACATTCATAACCTAATACGTTCATAACAACACAAGCATTCAATCATTCTCTAAACATATCAATTCTTACATGATAGCTACCAAATTATTAACACATCAAGAATACCAGTCATTCTTCCCTTCAATTTATCAGGTCCTTTCTTCTTTTTGAGCTTCCTTGAGCCTGTCTCTTTAAGTCACATATATTTTATTTCATTCAATGTCCCAATTTAAGGCATTTATTATTTCTTCCCAATTCTTTAAGATACTTACTTGAAACTATAATCTATGTTCAAGTAAGATTTCTCAAGTTCACATCCAACTTTCTAATATTTACATAACTAAGTATTTTAGTGATTGTTTTCTCACTTCTTTCAAAATTCACCCATAGTATGTTAAACCTTTACAATCACTTATGATACTTGTTTATATCCTACTATAAGTTAAATTCATGTGGCGTCCCAGCCCGAGTCGTCACATCCTTACCTCAGGATCTATCGATTGGTAAATGTGAATTAGGATTATTGCCCTGATCACGCAGTGGGTTCGTATTAGATATTTATCCACTTAATCCTAACTCCTTAGGATTTTATATCATGTCATACATTCAATTTCCAGCAAATGCCATTTTAGGCCATTATCTCATTTGAGAATTTGACATCTCATCTCATAATCTTCATACTTAATCATATCATGATATTTCATTCCTTAGCACTTACCCATAAAAAAATTTTCGCCAATCCATAGGCATAAAACATAACATAATCCTTCTACAATATTGAATAACAATTTCATTGTTAACATTCCTATAATCATTCAACCCTTAGATTCATATTCAGGTACTCATGGAAATTCGTTCATCTTTGAATCTCTGCCTGTGCTCCTTGCCTCCCTCCTTTCACCTGTCTTTGGATTTGAAAAACAAAACGTGAGTCGAAACTCAATAAGCAAGCTTAGGGACTTTAGGCAATTCATTTTGAAAGCAACATTCCTTAAAAATATTTTCCTCCATTCAGTAGAGACACTTAGCAAGTGATCAACTACCTGCGGAGCAGAAACTTTTTCATAAACCTTTCATAAACATTTCATGAAAATCATTCAAGAAAAACCATTCACATAAACCACTCGTAAATTCCAGTTTTTGGGCATTTCATAAACATTGGATATGCAAATTCATCATTTTCATTCATGACATTATCCTTTATGTGACAGTACGCTAACTCGAGGAACATTCTTTCATAGCATGATCCTTTCAATCCTTGGCGCCGGACCTTCCGACTTGGCAACGTCAAGGGGGGCTCCTTGTCCACTTACTACCTCGACTAGCCTACCTCGCCGGTTCTTTCCGACTTGGCAATGTCAAGGGGGACTCCTTGTCCACTTACTACCTCGACTAGCCTACTTGACTTCCATTCCATGTATGACATTTAGTCACCCCGACATTATATACCTCTTACACATGAAACTTGTCATTCTCATGTAGAGAATTCTTTGCACCATACCTTTGAAACATCGTTTCAATGAAACATTATTTAAATCCATGCTTCATCACTTTTCATAAATACTTATGAAACAATAAGCAAATCACTTGTCATAATTGAAATAACAATTCAATACACATTGAAATAAAGGAATGACCATCCTTAAATACCTTAGAAAGCATTTAAAACAAAACTCATTTAGAAAGCTGCTTGCTTACCTTCTTCGCCTGAGCTTTCCGTACCATTTGTCTCTTTGCCTTTGCCTATACATATAAGAATGACATTGCATTCATAACATTTTCATTTGCTTGCTTAGTTTTCCAACCCATAATCCATTAACATACATAACCTACTTGAATTCCAAGTCGGGTATACATACATCGCACTCACTTGTGCATCATACCATCCATTCCATATTGTGTTTTAAATCCTTATTTAAGGTAAACACATAATTATCATTCATAAATCAATATATGGGGATTTATATCACCCATTTATCATTTTTCATCCATTTTTCCATTTCCCTACATCAATGCTTATTCTAAGCACATGAGTGACGTCTTAAGCTCCATAACTTGATCTCAAATTTTGAGATAATCAAAAATTTATTCATACAACAACATTCTTATGAATTTCATCACATATTCATGCATATTTTGCATTTTAGCAACTTCACATAAATCATATATCATCCATTCATGCTTAGCCTTCCACATACACCCATCTTACAACACAACTTGGGTGTTTCTTAAAATTTCTCAAGTCAGCAACTTGTATCGCAATTCAGCATGATTAAACATCTTAATTAACATATAATTTAGGGTTTATTTTATAATTTTAATCCATGTATTATAGGGTTCCAAAACAGCAACTTTTGGACCAGTTTTACACACTTTCAACGCCTCTTTGAACATCCCTTTGCATATCTTAAAAAAAATCATATTTAGGGTAATTTTGTTTACCTGTAATAGGTTAAACCCTCATAATCACTTTTTTATATCATATTATAAGTTAAATTCCATCACAAAACCTGAAATTTAACATTTATCATGATTTATTCCTTAAGCTGTCCATATTGCTGAATTCCGGCACACTGAATTCTAAAAATATTTAATTAATATCAAATCAAGTAATTTTGATCTTAAATTTATATAATATATTGATAAATTCATGAATTAATCAAAATAAATATTTTCAGAATGAAATATTTAGTATTTCTATTTATTTTGGTATTTTTACTCTGCTGGACAGCAGCATCCCTTTTCAGATAGCCTGAATCACGTAAATTATGGGGTATATTTATACCTATCAAAACCTAATTTTTATTTTTGTAGTGTTATCTTAAATATGTATTATATATCCTATAAAAGTTTCAGCCCAAAATTCCTTGTATAAAAATTATTACAAATCCTTTGGTGCAACTGATCCTGCCATCCATTCAATCCTGTCTAGGTTGATTTTCCCAGATTTTTAATTTGCAACTTGATTATCATTTTAAGATGAAAATTAATTTGTTCCTTAATCACCCCATCATGAGTCGTTTCACAAATTTTCATGGTAAAATTTATTCATTAACTATTTATTACCTATTTTCTTTTCCAAGTCCAGATTTACTACACATAAGTGTAGATTAGAGGATATGGGCTGATTAATTCCCAAATTAAACTTTATAAATAAACTCATCTTTAATACTTGAAACATGTTAGTAAATCACCACATATCTGGATTTTTGGAAAGAAATCAATCCCCAAGAAGACTTCCAAGATGGCCTCCTCTTCCTTCTCTTCTCCTTCTCCTCTCTCTCTCTCTCTCTCTCTTTCCTTCTCTCTTTCTCTCTCTTGCTCTCCCTCTTGCTGGAAATGTCCAGCCCTTTCTGCCCCTTTTCTCTTTTTATTTGCTTCCTTTCTTGCTCCCCGAGCAACCTCATGGGTGTTTAAGTAATTTTCATTTTAACCTTCCCAAATTACCCCTCTTTACTTAGCTCTTAAGCAACCTCTTACTTGCTCTCCAAGAAAGAAAATTTCCATGATAATTAGATTAATTCATTCCATTAATCTCATAGATTTCATAATTTTATTCTATCGTTTCAAATTTCATCTCAAACCGATGTTTCTACATCAAGTTATGAACCTTTGAAATTTCTTTTGAAGTGTGAGAATAAAAATCAATAATTATCACCTTAATCTCATAAATTTTGCCTTAATCCAATCCCCTCATAAGGTCGAGCCCAAAATTATGAGCTTGCCTTTAAAATTTTATCTCATTTCGCCTTACATGCGTAAAGTTATGAATTTTCTATGATTTCCAACATTATTCCATAATTTCCATTTTAATCTCCATTAATTAAATCATGAAAATTAAAATAAATATTCATGCCACATTAGCACATCCTAATCATCATTAAGCCCCGTTAGTCATCTTGACTCACTTCGGGCTATGTTGATTAGTCTTAATCACCATTCTTAATTGCAAATTAGGGTTTGCAAAATTCATAAATTCTTGAAAATCATCCAAAATTCAATCAATTCACACATAAATCATAATTACACCTTAAATGCAATTATATAAGTTCTACTTGGGTCTGGGTATCACAATTCCATTCCAAAAATCTAGAATTTAACTTTTATTTTAATTATTCTTCAATCTGTCCATATTTGCTGAAATCGGACATACTAATTTCTCTAATTTTTAATTTATAATCAAATCAAGGTATTTAAATATGAAATTTCTATCATACATTAATAACTACATGAATCAACCAAAATAATTAATTTTATCACAAAATATTAAGTATTTATATTTATTTATGTATATTTACTCTGCTAGATAGTAGTATCAATTTTGGGATAGGTTAAATAATGTTAATTATTAGGAAAATTTATACCCTCCAAAAATTAATTTTTATTTTTTTTGACGGATATTCAGATTGTCTTCTATATCATATAAAATTTTTATCACAAAATTCTGAATATAAAAATTATTAAAAATGATTTTAGTGCAGCTGATCATGACAACCATTTGACTCTATTTAGGTTCATCTTCTCGAATTTTTAATTTGCAACTTGCAACCTTTTAAGCTAAAACTTGGGTCGTTCCTTAATCATCGTATCATGAGTTCTCACACAATTTTTTATGCTAAAACTTGTTCATTTTGTGGGGCCCCAAACCGAGCATCACAACCTTGTTGGAAACAATGTTCAAAATAAAACAAATTGACCAAGGATTGAGTTTTGATGATTAACAAGAACTAATTTGAGTATATATATATGACTAATATGTTTGCCAAGTGTTTAAGGAAAGCAGAGAAGTCAAGTCGATCTTCGAGTCGACTTGAACTTCGACTTGGGAGTGAAGTCGATAGTGAAGTCGACTCCACTAGCGACTTCAAACAAGCCAAAACTGGACAGTTGAAAATGGAATTCTGACGAGTGAAGTCGCAGGCCAAGTCGACTCCACATGCGACTTGGGTAGTCAAGTCGCAGACGAAGTCGACTCCAGCATCGACTTCAAATTGCACAAAAGTGTCCAGCGTTGAAATCTGGCTCCCGAAGATGACGAAGTCGCAGACGAAGTCGACTCCAGGTGCGACTTGGGCGAAGTCGCAGACCAGGTCGACTCCAACTTCGACTTGAGAAGTTTTGAAGTCTAAGCTGAAGTTTCAAAGCATATTCAAGCTATCCATTTGAAGTTTCTCACATACAAATGAGATGTAAAGACTACTCTTAAAGAGAAACTTAAGTTTTGAAGATCAAAGCAAGAATCTAAGTACAAATTCAAATCAAGTCTATCAAGCTCAAAGAAAATCTTCAAGCTAGCTTCCAAATGGAGTAATACCCAAGTCATGAAGACCAAGTGAGTCCAAAGCAAAGCAAGGAACATACATATATTGTGCAAGGACTCAAAGCTTTCAAATGGTTTGCAAGATTCAAGATATTTCAAGAAGATCAAGGCGTTTTTGCAATAGACCAAGCCAAGTCGCAACCCAAGTCGACTTTAGGATCGACTTGAGTTAAAGTCTGAAAGCCAAGTCGACCCAAGTCTCAGACTTGAGTTTCTGAAGAACCCAAGTCGCAGGCCAAGTCGACTCCATGTGCGACTTGGAAGCCAAGTCGCAGGCCAAGTCGACTTCATCTTCGACTTGGAGTATAACGTTCGAATTTTTGAACGTTGGAGTTCATTTATTGCGCACCAACCACTCCTACAACGTTCCAATCTTCCTCATTCTATAAAAAGACATTCAAATGAACGTGAGAAAAAAACAATACTCACTACTCTAAGGATCATAGAGAGAAAAGAAGTGCAAGAAAGACTTTCAAATCCCTTTTCTCCATATTTGAGTGTTTCAAAGGAAGAAAGAGCTTCAAACTGCAAGTTGCTTCAACGATCATCATCCCAGCTGTCTTTGATTTCTTTCTCGAGCTCAATCTGTCTACACAAATCTGTAAAGTGTAGTTCTTGCTTATTTTTATTGTTTTGTTGTACTAAACTTGATTTAGCTTGGATAGCTAAGATCAAGTGTATGCAAGTAGGGAGTGATTGGAGTGAGACTCATCACCTACTTGTGCATTGAGTTGTTACGCCCCCTAGAGCTAGAATCTAGAAGAGAGCAAGTGGCTCTATTTGTATATGCCCCCTAGAGCTTTGAATCTAAAAGAGAGCGGTGACTCTAAGTGTATTCAAGGAATACATAGTGGAACCCAAGTCACAACGGAGTGTGAGCTTGGAAGAGTGGAGTAGGGAAGGTTTGCCCGAACCACTATAAATCTTGTGTTCTGTTTTCTATTACTGCTTTATTTTAATTGCTCTACATTAGCTTTCATAAGGGGATTAATTTTTGAAAGGGGTTAAGTTTTTGATTTACCAAAGATTTTTTAAAAAGAACCCAATTCACCCCTCCCCTCTTGGGTTTAGCCATCAACTCGGGACCAACAAACCTTACCTTAAGATCTTTCGATTGGTAAACGTGATTAGGATTGTTATCCTGTCACACGACGGGTTTTAACAGATATTTATCCACTTAATTTTCATTCTCATAAGAGTTTAATTTCTCATGTTTTCATCTCAAACATATCTAGGTCATTTCCGACCCATTATCACATACCAAGCATGCTGATCAAAAATATTTCGTCATCTACATAAATCAGATGTCACAGCATGTATTAACCATAGTCATCAACATAAACATTCAAATGGTTACAACCATTCCACAAGTGTTTTTCTCATAACATAAGAATTCTAAATTTTTCTATTTCTTTATCCGGCTTGCACTTGCTCCTTCGCCATATCCTGTCTTTCACCTGTCTTTGGGTTTGGAAAATAAAATCGTGAGTCGAAACTCAATAAGCAAGCTATTTGCATTTTATAGGCAAATCATTTCAGGCACATTTTACATTTAAAATCATATTGGAAAACAACTTATACTTTGTCTAAGGTATCTCTTGAAAACATGAAATCTTGTACCCATCACAAGTACCATATGCATAATTCCATATAAAACATGAACATACATATCCTTTTACCCTTAGGATGGAAGCTAGCCAGGCGACCATCCGTCACGTTAACTCCCATTTCAGAGAGGGCGCCGCCGGCCTTGTGCCTGTTTTAAGCAACTTGGCCACACCAAGGGGGGACAATCGGTCCGCTTATACCCTTCAAGTGGGCCTCATATGTTGTGCACATGAACTTTTTCATAAATCCATCTTTAACATGCTAGCATGATTTTTCAATAAAAAACATAGAATCACATCATTTTTTCATAGCATTTATCAAAGAGAAATTTCATAATATTGCATTTGAAGTAAAACATCATTTAAACACCATTTTGATAAGGGATGGCCATCCTTAAACACATTAGAAAAAATTTTCATAGTTTCATCAAACAAGTTAAAGCAAAAATTGCATTTATGTAAACAATTTAGAAAAGCAAAAATACTTTAAAAAATTTGCTTGCTTACCTGTATTCCTTAGCTTTCCGTCTCAGCTTTTTCTTTGATTTTTCATATATTTATTTTTCTCATGTTTTATTTAGTTTTCCAACCCATTCCATTCCCATATATCATTTATTTGACTTCACAAGTCACTATGCATACATTTAGAATACATGTGAACATTTTTTACACATTTCAACGGCTATCACATAACACAACTTATATAACCCCATATATAGGGTATTCATTTCAATCTCACAAAGTTCATTCAATAATCATCATACATAGGTTCATTAACCTCAATTTTCTATTTATCCATTTTTCCAAGATACACGCACGGGTGTTTTTTTTATGCACATATCATTGCCTTAGCTTCATAAATCAAGTCTAAAATTTTGGAATTAATATCATAAAATCTTAAACAGATATATAAACATGGATTTCATCTTATTTTCATGAATTTTTGCACAAAATTACTTTTCACAACTCATTTATCACTTATACACATTTATCACTTCACATATGCCCATTTGGCAACATATACATATGATATTTCATAAAATTTCCCAACTCAGAAATTTAATCCATAATTCAGCGGGTTAATTACCCTTAATCACCACTGCACTTAGAGTATTTTTATGAGATTTAAATTCATTCAACATAGGTTTCCAAAACAGCAAGTTTGGAACTCGTTTTTCCACCCGTTTAACGTGTCTTTTGACACATAACCCTATGCAGTCATATAATTCCGAAATTTCAGAAAATAAATCAATTTTTCCTACTCCATATTTAGGGATTTAACACATATATAACATCCATGAATTATCATTTCTCAAAACATCAAGTTGCCTACACGTTTTGAGTCCCGTTTCACGTCGGTTTGACATTCTTTCATAAAATCTATAAAAAATCAGTTTTAGGGTTTCCTTTTCCAAATTTTTTGGGCATCAATAACACCTTAAACCTAAGGTATTTTACCCTACATAGATCCCATTAATCATGAAAACCCATTTCCATAGCATTTTTAGCATAGAAATGAAGAAATCGGGTTGTAAACATCATTTTGCATACCATAACTTCAAAAATTCATCATCTAAGAACAAACCAATATATTTTTTGCATAAATACATGATTCATAACCTAATCACATCATCAAACTAAAACAGCAACTTGTCACAGAGATTTAGGGTTTACGAACTTGGATTTTCCACTTAATACACATGCAAAACTTCACTTTCATCAACTTAAACTTGAAAATTCATATATAAAACCTAGTATCCATTCAATATTCATTCAAAATAATGTTATATCATCACTTTACAGATTCAATAAGCATCACTTCCATATTCCCATTTTGGAGTTTAAAAACTCAAAATACTCAACTCAAACAACACGTATACTTACTTGAATTAGTGCTAAATCAAACCCTAGCACTTGGAGATGATTTTCTCCTCAAATTCTCCTCCTTTTTTTCTTGTTTTTTCTTCTTACTTGCTGGGAAAAATGGGAAGTGAGAGCTGCTGTGCCTTGGGGTGAAAAATTCAGCACTTAGCCAATTTTCTAAAGCTACATCATATGAACGTGCATAGCCTTACATAGGTGCTGGATTTTCCAGCTGTGGGCCCAACTTATTTGGCCATTTTTCACACCATAAATGAATGCATATCCCCCTTCATGTGTTGGCACATTCCCAGCCAAGTAAAATGGGATTTTACCATTTTTGAAAAATCAAAAAATCACTTTAATCCACGACCGTCCAAGTTGCTCCATCTAGCACGTCATTTGCTGTCCATTTTTCCAGAAATTTTTTTCCATTTTTAAAATTCCAAAATGTGGGTAATTTATATTCCTAATTAACCCTTAATTTATGTATTAATTTGGTGATAAAAAAATTACCAAAAATTGCAGAAATCACACTTAGCATTGCACGTCAATTGCATGCAACAAGCTGTCCACTTTTTCACCTTTTCATGGCAGTTGCAATTCATGATTTTTCTTGAATTTTTTCCACATAATTGAATGCTTATTTATGTATCCCAAAAATTCAGCAATATAAATACATATTTTAAAAAATTAAAAATTCAAAAAGAAGCAACATGGCAGCCCCTTGGACGTCCCTTCTTGCCACCTCCTCTATGCATAGGTTATTTGCTTTGTAGCTCTATCATGATATGAATTTAATGGCTGGATAATTCTCATATTTTTTCATTTCAAATAAATACACAAAATACCCAAGAAATTTCTTGCAATTGCCACCTCAATTCCCATTAAGTCCAAGCCATTATGCATTGTACTCTAGCATTAATGAAAAGGTACTCTTGAGGTGCATTTAGTAAACCAAAATTACCTTTTCCAATGCAGGTATTTTTCCAAAATTTCATGCTTGATCCAAGACATCCAAAATAAACATCTCATAATTTCATTCAACCGTTTCAAATTTCATCTCAATCCGACTTTCCTAGCTCCCGTTATAGCCGTTTAAAGTTAACGGTTGAAATTGAAATATAATCAATAAATCATAACTCTCATTTCATCAAGAATTTTCATAATCCATTAATTCCATAATACAAAGCCCAATATCATTAATTTTCATTTCAAATTTCACTTGAATCCGCCTTATAGGCGTTGAGTTATGAATTTTCTAGTATTTTTCCATTAAACTTGTCAATTATCACACCAATACTCATAATTCATTCTAAATGAGTTAAAATGGTTTTCCATGATGTATTTACATATTTAAATCAACAAAAATTTACTCTAATCCCATTGTCCCTTATTAGCTCAAAATGATTAATCACATCATTATTGCTAATCCTTAAGCCTAATTGATGTAATTAGCAAAATCACATAAATATCCAAAAACTCCATTTAATCGTATATAAATCCCATGTACATGTTCAATGCACACATTGAATCCTTCTTAGGTTGGGGTTTCACACTTTTATTATTTTTTTTTATATTTTTTCATTTCTACTTCTGCTCCCATATTTGCATCTTAATGATCCATGACTAATATACTTGTTAAGTTCCCTAGAATTTCCACTTATTTAATCACTAATTAAACATAATATGGGCTATTTAATCACTAAATAGCAATTCATGAATGAATCCATCTCTTATTTTCACATAAATGGAATATTTGACATAAATAAAACTCAAATTCATCTACTTGTTTGGATGTATAGGGCTGCCCTTCTCTTCTCTCTTCTCCTTTCGCCTTTTTCCTCTTTCTCTTCTTCCCTCTAGGTGCCTTGGACGTCCACACCTATTGCCCCTTTCTTTCTTTTTTTTCTAAATTTTCTCTCCCTTCTCAAGTGCTAAAAACGTCTCTTACTAAGCCCTTGACCCCTTTATATGTTGTTGAGATTTTACCCTTGGTTAGCCATTATTTAACCATGGTTAGAGGCACTTAATTGCCCTCATCTAAGCCATCCACTTGTCCCATTCTTAGCCACCCTTTTGGCTTACTTCCTCTCCAAGGCAACTAGCTTTGCACCTTAAAAGTGGGCTTTACCAAAAGCCAACTTTTTCCTTTCCCACTTCACCCTACAATGACACATGTCCACTTGCTTTTGATTTGCATTTATGACAAATCACTTTCGTTGATCAAAAGTCAAGCGTCTTAATTAATTTGTCATTATTATTATTTAATCACACTTAACGCCTTGTCATTTAGCGTTTTGTAATGAGATTTGATTAAATCAAATCCATATGCATTGTAAAGCACATTATCTTAGTCATTCATAAAAAATTTCACTTCAAAATGATCATCGTAGCCCAAGATATAAGCTCTTGAAATTAATTCATGAAATATCATGTAATTCTAATCATTTTAATCCTATCCATTCATAATATCCATAATCCAAACCGTTCATCTTGTAGGGCACATCAACTTAGGCTTTCTCTTCAAATTTCATCTTTAAACAAATTCCAACTATATTCATTAAGCTTAAAATCCTGGGTTTCACAACCGTTGAGGTAATCTAAAAATGACACTACAAATTATAGTAGTTTGACAACTTTACCTACTCTACTCTTTAAGTCTAGTTCTTGACTTGAATTTTCTTTTTAATTAGTCAACTTATCACCTCAAATTATATTAGTACAATTTTCAATTATCTTCTGGATTTGTAAGATTGGCTTTAGGTGCCATATGAAACTTTTTATCTTAGTTTGGACAACCCTCAATGAGAAAATAGACACAATGATAAAAACAAAAATAAATCTTGGAACCATATTATACAAAAGCACAAAAATAGCTGAACTCGGGTTGCAAGACAATTTTCAATCAATTTGCTTCTGAACGACGGATAAAGGATTACTAAAGAATTAGCCACTTACAAATATGCACTTTCAATTTTTTCTTTTGTATTTGTTGGCTATAGTCTCTCTTTTTTTATTGAGTTTGAACTCAACCTCTAAGAAATATTTATGTTGTATCTAAACAATGAATTTACCTTACTCTCATCATTCAAAGAATAACTATATACATAGTTTTAATGATTAACAAAAACGTAAGTGAAAATTCAAGGTACTAATGATTTAATAAAAAGCGTTTCAATGTTTAGATTAAACTCACAATTGTTTTTGGAGAAAAAAACTTCAATACTAGATAGTTGTTCCTGTTGGTCCCGAGTTGATGGCAATTACCCAAGAGGAGAGGAGTGAATTGGGTATTTAAGAATTTAAAACTTGAATTAGAGACTTTACCCCGGTTTAGTTTAATCACCTTTAATAAGACAAATGGAAAGCAATAAGATAATGAAAGCGGAAATGAAAAAGCAATAGACAAGATTTATAGTGGTTCGGGCAACCTTCCCTACTCCACTCTTCCAAGCTCACACTCCCTTGTGACTTGGGTTCCACTATGTATTCCGGGAATACAACTAGAGTCTCCACTCTCTTCTAGATTCTAGCCGCGAATACAACTAGAGTCTCCGCTCTTTTCTAGATTCTAGCTCTAGGGAACATATACAACAAATAGCACAAGTAGGTGACGAGTTCCACTCCAATCACAATGCTACTTTGCTATACTTGGTTTGAAACACCGAAATCAAACTAAGCACCAAAAACCAAATAATAAGATAAAATAGAAAAAATCTACACTTTACAGATTTGTGTAGCAAGTTCCAGCTCGAAGAAGAATCAGTAGAAGCAACGAATCGTTTTGCGTTAAAGCAAACAACAACTTTGAAGCTTGTTCTTCCTTTGAAAGTGTATAGATCACTCAATTGTAGAGAAAAGTGGATTGAAACTCTTAGTAGCAGTTCTTTCCTCTTTTTCAGCTCTATCTTGTGTATATCCACGTTTGCTTGAGCGTCTATATATAGAGGAAGGAGAATTTTGAATGTTATAGAGTTGGTTAGCGCGTAATAAATGTTCCAATGTTCAAAAATTCGAACGTTGTTTCTCCAAGTCGCAGGTGGAGTCGACTTCGTGTGTGACTTCGCCCAAGTTGCATGCTGGAGTCGACTTCGGGTGTGACTTCGATTGTGCTCAGCTTGTTCAAGTTCTTCCTCGGGTCGGCTTGGCCTTAGACTTGGCCCAAGTCGATCTTGGAGTCGACTTCGTTTGCAACTTGGCTTTTCTCTCTTGCCAAGTCTGCTTAATCTTTCTTGAAATGTCTCTTGCTTACTTAACTTCTTCTTCATAAGTGTTCTTCTTTTGATTTTCAATACTTGGAGTTCATTTGTATAAAAATTCTTTAGCTTTATGTCTAGAGAGCTTGAAAAGCTTGAATCTTTGTATGCATGAACAAGTCCAATATATATATATTTCGATTAGAATGGTTGAATTCATGTATCTTGCTTACTTTGGACTTGGATTAATCTTCATATGTTTCAAGTCGAATATTTAAGTCGACTTGGTCTTTAACTTGACTCAAGTCTATCTTGAAGTCAACTTTGGTCTTCGACTTGACTTCTGAAATTCAGCCCTGTCTTATTGAAGTCGATGCTAGAGTCGACTTGGCCTGCGACTTCACCCAAGTCGCAAGTGGAATCGACTTCATGTGCGACTTCGGCAGCTTTGCCACGCAATTTCAACTCTAGAAGGAAAGTGTCTCTTGAAGTCGATACTGGAGTCGACTTGGTCTGTGACTTCACCCAAGTCGCAGGTGAAGTCGACTTCGTCTGCGACTTCGAGAATTCTTGCTCCCAATTTCAACGCTGGACAGAGGATGACTTTTGAAGTCGAAGATGGAGTCGACTTGGGGAATCGACTTGGCCTAAGTCAATGCCTGGGTCGACGTGGTTTGCGACTTGACCTGTTATATTTTATATTTTTCATCTAAACATTGCACAAAACATATTAGTAGCTAAAACTTACTCAAATTGTGTTGTTAATCATCAAAACACATGCTTTGGATATTTTGCATTTAATTTCAACAATTGTTTCCAACAGTTCCCACAATAGAAGATACATGCAAGAATTAAATTATGTTTTTTTAGGTGGTTTAAGCTTCTCCTAAAGCTTTGAATTTTGGAAGGGAATATATTAAAGTCTAAGCAATAGTTAAGGCTTGCAAAGATTGAAGAAAATAAGGTAGAAGACTCAAATCAAGTGAATAGAAAATCTGTTTTGATGTTATCGGGTTACAACACATACAAACGGACCAGAAAATGAGCCTTAAAATTAATATGCTCAAGATATTCATTCTCTAATTAACTTTAAAAAATGAAATTGGATATAAGGAGATAAAAGATGAAAAGTAGTAGCTGATAGTGGACATGTCTAACATATGTCAGAGTAACATTTCAAAATGTATTTAATGTACCATTAGTTGTTTAACTAACTATAGCTTCCAATAGCAACGTTTCTAAAGCTTATCTAAACAGGAATTTGGAAGGAAACATAATTAGCTAAGTTTACAACTGAGCTACAAACTTCAAGAGATCAAGTAAGCATTCAACAACATACATCAAATATTTTATTCTAATGTTTAAAGCTTATATTTTTGAACTTTTTTCTTGTCTAATTCATTTAGAAGTTTGTGGCGCCTCCAACCCAGGACGTCACATCCTAAGCCTTACTCCAAGATCTTATCGATTGGTAAACGTGAATCAGGATTGTTGCCCTGATCACGTGTCAGGTTCTTAATTGGATCTCATCCAAATTTTGTTTGTTTCATTCCTTTTGAAAATGGGCATTCATGTCTTAAAACATTTTGCACATAAGCCATTTTCGGCAAAGGATATTTTTATGTCCAAAAATATTCTTCCATATAAATCCTTTTTCATAACCTTGCCAGTAAGAGTTTCTATCTTATTGTCGGTCCCAAGCACAGAAAAAAAGCAAGGGTTGGCACGCCAGGCTGGCAGCCAGTGCTATTAAAAATCACCACCACATCTCTTATGAATTCTGAAAACCCCACCTAGGTGGGAAATGGCTTATGATGATGATGATGATGATGATAAATTCTTTTTCATAATCCCCATCTTGGTGCTTATCTATAGCAAATAAGACATAAAACTTATTTCGTAATCCCCATTTTGGGGCTTGCTATAGCAACAAGATGAAAACACATAATCTATTTTCATGAAAGCATTTGCATAGAAAATATTTCATCTTATCTTTGATATTTACACTTTTTGTGTAAACACCCTATTTTTAGGGTAAGCTTGTTCATTATGGCTCATAAAATCCCATTTAGGATAACTTTTCGTATAAACGCTTTTATGTCCCAATCTTTGGAGTTTTCAAAAGCAAAACATATGCAAATGTATTTCTCCTCATCCAGTAGTGATACTTAACAAGTGATCATTCTACCTTTTGGAAGAGAATTCTTAACAGCATGCTAGCCAGGCGGCTATTCCTTCATCTTTTCCCATCTTAGGGAGGGCGCCGCTGGCCTTCTGTCATCCCTTAGCGACTTGGCCATATGTATAGTGGACCCCAATCCATCTCCGACCGTGCTCTACAACTGGCTTATTCCTTGTATTGGTGCATCATACATCATCATCATAGGTGTCCTTATGCTAGCATGATTTCTTGAAACATCACAGACCGCAGACCGTGTGGTTTAAAGTATCACAGACCGTAGCCCATGTCCTTTTAAACCATCTTGAAAAAGCGGGATCACAAACTGCAGTCCACATCCATCTTGAAAAACATCACAGACCGCAGTCCATGTCAACTTGTAAAGTGAGCTCACCCACTTAAGACAAGTTATCATTTGAAATTTACTTTTAGGATGACCTCCCTTAAATTCTTTTAGAAATATTTTGAATAAAACATTTTCATAAGCATTTGAGATGTTTGAGAAAAATAATCTTTTCAAACAAAATAGTTCTTGAAATAAACCTTGAAATTATCATGATAAAGAAACTTCAAAGCTTTTAAATTTTCAAGAGTAAACAGCGTATTTTGCTATCATTATCTTAGTTTCCATTTTGGAGCCTTTTGCCCACATAGGTTATGCAAATGCATCATCCCCTTCTTGACCACCCTCATATCATATCCTTGTCCACATATCCATCTTGCCATTTTTTACATAAAGAGAGGCTTGCATAGCCTTTTGCATGTCATTTTAGCAACCCAAAATTAATTCATTTTATGAAATCAATTTATCGAGTTGGCCATCCTTAAATCCCTTTAGAAACATCCATGTAATATTTTCGAAGCATTTTCGAAACATTTTCCTCTTTAAGGAAATCAAAGCTTTTCTTACACCATTTCAAACATATGTACTATGTCCAAACCATCGTTTATGTTTAAACGTCATGGTATATAAAAAATTAATTTTTTTTCTACAAATCAAATCCCTTTTAAAAACAACATTATAAAGAACTTGCTTGCTTGTAAGCAAATTCTTAACATCATCGGCATAAAGCATGAAATCTTTTGGAAATAGCATCATGAAGAACTTGCTTACTTGTGAGGAAATTCCTAAATCCATCAACATAAAGCATTCCCAATCTTTAGCAACACTAGTGATAAAATAATTATCTTAAAAAGTATTGTTCGCTTCCTATGAAACAAACCTTGAGGCTTTTCATTAAAGCCATCATTTTCAAAACTTGTGCTTGCCCATTCATAAAAACATCATCATAAAAATATTCAATCATGTCAACACATAGAAGCAAAACAATATTTTAGAAAGTTCGCTTGTTTATCTGAGATTGCCTTAATTTCCTTCTTCCATACTTGTCCTTGCCTTTGCCTAGATAAAAGAAAATGACATTTCATATATATGCATCAACTTCAAATGTTGGCATCCCTTAAGGTGTTTCAACCTACATAAATCCTTTTGGATTTACGTTAAACTAACTTAACCCACTTGTCTTTCAAGTTGGGTGTCTATTTTTCAATTTCCTCATTAGTATAACTTGTGCTTCCATAGCACCCAATCCATTTACAATCTACCTCTAATAGGTTAAACCCTCATAATCACTTATTATACTTGTTTATATCCCATTATAAGTTAAACTCCATCATAAAAATTGAGAATTTAACATTTATTTTGATTTATTCCACAATCTATCCATAATGCTGAAATCAGACACACCGATCTCTCTAATTTTTGAATCATAATCAAATCAAAGAATTTAAAACTTAAATTTATATCATACCTTAATAACTACATCAATTAATCAAAATAAATATTTTTAGCACAAAATAATAAGCATTTATATTTATTTTGGTATTTTTACTCTGCCGGACAACAGCACCTATGTTTAGATAGTTCAAATTACGTTAATTATTAGGTATATTAATACCCTTAAAAAATAAATTTTTATTTTTGTCGAGTGTTATTCAAGATGTCTTCTATATCATATAAAATTTCAGTTCAAAATTTCTTGTATAAAAATTAGTAAAAATCATTTGGTGCAGCTGATCCTGACACCCATTCAACCCTGTTCTGGTTGATTTTCCCTGATTTTTAATTTACAACCTGCTTGTCCTTTTAAACTAAAAATTGGTTCATTCCTTAATGACCCTATCATGAGGTGTCACACAAATTTTCATATAAAAAATCATTCATTTACTATTTCTTCCATATTTTGGATTTCTGTCTCATTCCTACTAGGTTTTGCTTCCATATTTCTATCTAAATTCAACATACATGCAAAACTCTTGCTCCTTTGTTCTTAATTCCCATACCCAACATACATCCTTGCCTAAAATCTAGATTTCTAATTTCAATACTTAAGAAACATAACTACATACCTATTTTTGAAGATTTTCTTCCCTTTTGATGAAGCTAAAAATGCATAGGCCATCCCTTCTCTTCGTCCTCAAGTTGCAGCTATGTTTGGACATCCCATGTTGCCTTTTCTTTCCTCTAATTTTGCTGTTGAGAACTGTCCCCATGTTGTCCATTTTTTTCTTTTTTATTTTGCTGAATTTTTTAGACATTTCTCCCTTCCTCTCTCTCTTTCTCTCTCTCTTTCTAACCATGCTAAGGACATCCCCAAGGCTGCCCCCTTTTGCCCCTTTTATAAAGTTTCCTTCTTTCTTGCTCTCTAAGAAACCTATTTGCTTGCTCCTTAAGAAGACTCTTTGCTTGCTCCCTAAAAAACCTCTTTATTTGCTCATGAAGAAACCTCTTTGCTTGCTCCTTAAGTTTTCTCATCATGCCACCTCATCTTATCCCTTAATTGTCTCATTTAAGAGGTTATTTTTCATTAATTGAATGGATTCCAAATGAATCCTACGATGACACATGTCCACTTGAATTAAATTTATCATCTTTAGCATTAATTGAGTTGATTCTAAGTGAATCCTACGATGACATGTGTTCCATGTACCTTTCAAAAGTCAACTCCTCATTTAATTTGTTGACTTTAAATCTTCCTCAACGAATCTCATATCCACACGTGTCACTTGTCACTTTCTGTTCATTAATGACACGTCACTTTTCATGATCAAAAGTCAAACGCTTTCATCCTTTTGTGATTAAGAAATTTTCTATGATAATTAGCTTAATCAACCCATCCATAAGATTCACCATATCATTTTAACCGTTCATGACCAATTTCATCCCAAAATTACCTTTCCATCATAAGTTATGGCCATTTGAGTTTAACTCTTGGATTTGGATGAAAATAAATAATTATCACCCTAATATTATCATAATTTTCATAATCCAATCATTCATAAGGTTGAGCACATCATCATGTGCTTACCTTTCAAATTTCACCTCATTCCGCCTTATAGGCGTCAAGTTATGAATTTTCTAACATTTATCACCTCAAATCCATAATTATCATCATAATCTCCTTTAATTAAACCATAATATATTAGGTAATTATCCCCAATATATTCACATTTTCTAACCCTCATTAGGTCACTTTAGTCACATTGACTTACCTTGAGCTATGGTGATTAATTCTATCACCTTTCTTAATCAATAGCATTAAAATCAATCAATCAATTGAATTATACATAAATCACATATATATGCCTAATTTACATGTAAATGTCCTACTTGGGTCTGGGTATCAAAAAGTTATTATACATTGTTTGAGCTTTACTCACTCATTATTTTATAGTTTATTGTATGTTTACTTATAAGATGCCGATATTCAAAAATTTTTATATTTTCATTCAAATTTCAAACTTTTAATTATAAAAAGATCTAACTAAATATGGATTTTATGTGAAATTTCAAGAAATTTATATTTTCATGAGATCTTTAATTTTGCTAGAAAATGAGTCGTTTTGCAATAATTTTTTAAAATATAAAAATATGATGATAATTTAGAAAATGAAATTACAAATGCTAAGAGAATTTAATTAGGCTAAAAATAATTATAAAATATTTATTAGCTTATTAATTTAGATTATGAAAATTTATAGAATGTTTAATGGAGAAAATCAAACACACACAAATATATTTTAAAATATGGGATGAAGTGGACCAAATATATTTTTTGAAAATAAAATAAATTAATAGGTTCAAAGTTAATCTTATAATACTTCTGAGTTTATGAACAAGGGTGAAAATTATAAATATTTTAAAGAGAATAATATTGTGTAAGTATTTTAAAATCAGTTTAATGACAACTGTTGGGCTTATTAATTTTAGCTCAATGAATGGTGCAGATTATTAAAATGAAAGCCACGTGTTATTGTAATCTTTCCGCAAGTGCTCGGGTTGTAAATTATAGTATATAAAATATCAATCCCACAAAGAATTTTACACTTAAAACATTATTTTCAAACACTTATATCAAACACAAAAGAGTAAAGTAAAAGGAAAGAAATAATAAATTAAGAAAATTGATCTTAAGAACTCCAAACAAAGAATTAAAATTCAAGGGATGCGAGCACCTAGGATCTAAGGTTTTACATGCGACATTTACAATGGATACATGGAGTACTTATTTAATCTGAATATTATTTGTTAAAGAAGAATAAACCTTAAATTTTCTTTGCACCTTCTCTTGAAACCTACAAAGTGTAACCCTAATATATTCTTGAAAATATATTCTCATGAAATTAAGTTAATTAGAATTTATTAAGTTCTGTGGCCATTCACGAAATTCTCCAAGGTCATCATGCTTATTCTTATGGTCTTAAATTTTCAGGTTTAATATCCGGATTGTCATATATTAGACTTCCATTTCTCAATTTCTTCGCATAATATATGAAATCATGTTGCAGTGTGGTACCATACATCCAACAAGTGTTAAAATCACAAAAAAATAAATATACGCATAATATCTTAAATAATCATACTAAAATATCCGCTACATTATATATATGTTGCATCCTAAACTCTAGATACTAAGTTTAACTTAGCATGTCGATAATCAAATCAAAATATAAAATAAAAGTGTATCTCAAACTTGTCATAAACAATACAATTAAAATTAAAAGAAAGAAAAACCTTATTGATCGAAAGCCCCAATAGTGTCTCAACTGCTCTAAGTACCTCACTGCCTTACTTCTCGCCTCGTGCTCTTCAAGTTCTCTCGCTATCGAACCTCAAAGATATTCTAAGATTCTTACGAAATTTCTTACAACTATTCATATAGACGTGAGGGGGGTACTTGTATAGAATCTCCAAATTGCGCATTGATCTGCGCGCGTGAATAGTAATGTGAACAACGTGAATGAATAGTGTGTGCGAACAATGTGCTTGAATAGTAATGCATGTGAATAGTGTCGTGAACTATGTCATGTATGAATAGTGCATTACTTTAAACATAGTTTTGCTTCCAATATGAGTCTTGAATTTGTAATTTACTCTTGCTTTTATCGAGGCTTATTCATTTGACCTTGTTTACACTAAAACTGCACGTACTTCTCTTGCTTTACATGAATTGCTTTAATTGGTGATGTTTACACAAAACTACGTTAATTAATCAAAATATGATTCAAACCATCTTAAACGCTTCAATTTTTCTAGAATTATTTTCCAAAATATATATTATAAAAGTGATTTAACAAATGTGCATTAGTTCAGATGAACTAGCAGAACATCTATTTCAATGCTCTAGATTCTCCAAATCTAGCCTCTACTAAATTGAAATCCAACATCCTACCAGATGCAGCAATTGGCAAATAATAGTAATAAGCAAATCCTAGTTGCCTGAAAGAAGTTTTGATTACTACCTTCAAAGTTGAGAAAAAAAATCTTCCTTAAGCCAGCTAAGTTAACATAGCTTCCAAACCAAAAATAATCTTAGCAACATGAATCACTAGCAATAAATTAAATTTAGCAAAAATTTTGGTAGCAATTTTTACCACAACAACACAAATAAGTAGCTTTTGGTAGATTTAATTCCATACAGACAACTCAAACTGTAGCACACCACTGCAGTAGCTTGCAAATAAGATTGTAACCAACCCTTTCAATCCCAAATAGTAAGAGACCATGTCCAGTATTGTCATTAGTTGTGATTGTGACTACCAGAAATTCATTAATACCGTTATCGTCCAAACCCCATTGGTTGCCATCAATTTGAAAGTGGTGCCAAAAATTAATTGCAGTGATTGGCATAAGCAGCCTCTGTACTTCTGTAAAGCATAATAATCCCAAAGAAAAAAAAATCTCCAAACCAGAAGCTGAAATCCACCATTTCTAGATCACCCCTATAAGTGCAATCGATAAAAATCTTTTTTAAGATGCCAACCGAATAGCATTATGCACTGCTCATCTGCCATTTACATAATCAACGCACACCATCTAGCTATAGACATAAATTACAAATCTAGCCCAAAAAGTCAAGCGAAGTAATGTAGTGAGCTCAAAGTAAAAGGCAGAGCTAGTGGAAGAAATCCCACATCATTGGAAAACCTTTCCAAGGGGTGCTCCACATGCCTATAAAAAGAGGGCCTCTCACCGAGGGTGGGACACACCTCCTTCTAAGTGGGGATAACCAATAAGTGGCTTATGGTGGAAATTTACTTTTCACTTTCGGTGATAAAAATTTTACTTTTTTATTTTTTCTTCGTAGTTTGTTTTTAATGTTTTGTAGTTTTTAACTTTAAATTGACATTTTAAATTTTAGATTAACTTTACTACTTTATCTACTGCTTTGTACTATTTAAATTAAATTTGATGCATTTTCCTTTACTAATTTTTAGTTTAAATTTATTTTCAATTTCTTTTAATTTCTTTCTGTTAAGTCACTTTTATATTATGTATTTTGAATATTAATTGAAAAGAACTTGAGTGTTTAAGATCTTTTGAATCATATTTTGATTGATTTAGCTTTACTTAGCCTAAAAAAATCACAATTGATTAATTCATGCAAAGTAGAAAAGTATATACAAATTCAGAGCCTTGAATTATACAGAGATAATGGATTTTGATATTGAAAACAAGCTCAACTGGGCTTTGTCCTAGTTACCACGTCAACGAGCTCCCAAAATTCTTTTAATTAATATGTTGTGACGCTTGTAACTCCTCCCAAATCAAAAGTTATGGCTAGTTGAAGTTAATCCATTCATTGCACAACACATTTTTTTTGAGAAATTCAAAGCTTAAGGATTAAGATCACATTTTATTTGATGATTTTGAAAGATTAAAACAAGGTAAAAACTCCGTGAGATGAGCAGAGAATGATTAAAACTGCACATGAATTGGAGATACTTGGAACCCGACAGGGCTTAAGTCGTGCGCAAGCTAAGCTAACAAGGCCCAGGTCGTGTTGGTCCCTGATACACAATTTATATGCAATCTTAAAACACCCTTAAAGCTTGGGTTCGAGGTCCGGGAACAAGACAAGTAGAAGAGTATAAGGCGAGAAGCGAGGCAGCGAGTTGCTCGGACCGTTTGAGACACCTTGGGGCTTTCGTTCAATAAGCTTTCTCTTTCTTTCTTTTGATTTTAATAGTCTTGATTATGATGGATATCGGATACAATATTATTTTATGTTTGGTTTTGATTATAAACATGTTTGGCTAAACTCGTTATCTAGAGTTTAGGATATTGCTTGCGTCTAATGTAACGAATATTATGGTTTAATTATTTAAGATATTTTGTGTTAATTTGATTGTGGCGCCCCGAACCAAGGCGTCCACATAGTCCTTACTCAAAGATCTTGTCGATTGGTAAATGTGAATCAGGATTGTTGTCCTGATCACGTGGCGGGTTCTTATTGGATATTTATCCATTTAATCCTAACTCCTTAGGATTTTTTATCATTTATACATTCAATTTCCATCAAATGCTATTTTAGGCCATTATTTCTTTGAAAAATGCACATGTCATCTCATAATCTTCTTACTTAATCATATCAGCATATTTCATGCCTTAGCATTTACCCATAAAATTTTTTTTCCTTCTATGGTCCCAAAACCATAACATAATTCATATACAACATTAAACAACTATTTAATGTCATCATTCATATAACCATTTAACCCTTAGGTTCATACACAGGTAGCTCATAGAAATTCATTCAACCTTGAATCTCCACCTGTGCTCCTTGGCTCCTTCCTTCTTTCACCTGTCTATGGGTTTGGAAACAAAACGTGAGTTGAAATTTAACTCAATAAGCAAGCTGCATATTTTTCAGGCAATTCATTTTGAAAGCAACATTCTTTAAAAATATTTCCCTCAATTTAGTATAGACACTTAGCAAGTGATCAACTACCTGCGGAGCAGAAACTCTTTCATAAACCTTTCATAAACATTTTATGAAAATTATTCATGAAAACCATTCACGTAAACCATTCGTAAATCCCAATTTTGGGACATTTCATAAACATTGGATGTGCAAATTCATCATTTTCATTCATGACATTATCCTTTATGTGACGGTACGCTAGCAAGGGAAACCCTCTTTCATTACATGATCCTTTCCATCCTTGGCGCCAGACCTTCCGACTTGGCAACGTCAAGGGGGACTCCTTGTCCACTTATTACCTCGACTAGCCTATCTCGCCGGTCCTTTTCGACTTGGCAACGTCAAGGGGGACTCCTTGTCCACTTACTACCTTGATTAGCCTACTTGACTTGCATTCCATGTATGACATTTAGTCACCCCGTCATTATATACCTCTTACACATGGAACTTGTCATTCTCATGTAGAGAATTCTTTGCACCATCACTTTGAAACATCGTTTCAATGAAACATCATTTAAATCCATGCTTCATCACTTTTCATAAATACTTGCGAAACAGTAAGCAAATCACTTGTCATAATTGAAATAACATTTCAATACACATTGAAATAGAGGAATGACCATCCTTAAATACCTTAGAAAGCATTTAAAACAAAACTCATTTAGAAAGTTGTTTGCTTACCTTGCTTGCTTACCTTTCCATTTCGGTTATCCCTTTGCCTTTGCCTATACATATAAGAATGATGTAGCATTCATATACTTTCTTTTGATTGCATTCAACTCAATTTTCCAACCCACTTTCATTAACATACATAATTTCTTCGACTTCTCAAGTCGTTATGCCCATATAGCACATACTTGTGCATTATATGGGCTATTACACATCACATTTAATCCCATAAGTAGGGTAATCATTCAATCACTTAATAATCATTCAATAATCATCATTTAATGGCTCACTAACTTTCATATACCGTTTCCCCCTTATTTTTCAAAAATTTATACATCGGTGCTCATTTTAAGCACACGTTGTTGCCTTAAGCCTCATTAATTAATCCCAAAATTTGAGATTAACATCATGCATCTAAACAGAATTATATTCAAGAAATTTATCATATTTTCATGCATTTTTGCACAAAATAAATTTACATAAATTATTTACCACTCATGCATGTTCATCCATCCATATATACCCTTTTCACAACACATCTATGATGCATTTCATAAAATTTTCTAAGTTAGTAACTTAGTCTGTAATTCAACATGATAATCATCCTTAATTAACACTTTATTTATGGAATTTTAATCCACTAATCATAGGTTTTCAAAACAGCAACTTTGGAACCCGTTTTTCATCGTTTCAATGCTCTCTTTGAACATCCCTTTGCATATCTTAAAAAAAAATCATATTTAGGGTAATCTTGTTTACCTATAATAGGTTAAACCCTCATAATCACTTGTTTATATCCCATTATAAGTTAAATTCCATCACAAAACCTGGAATTTAACATTTATCTTGATTTATTCCTTATGCTGTCCATAATGTTGAATTCAGGCACATTGAATTCTCAAATTCTTGAATTAATATCAAATCAAGTATTTTGATCTGAAATTTATACCATACCTTAGTAACTATATGAATTAATTAAAATAAATATTTTTAGCATGAAATATATAGTATTTCTATTTATTTTGGTATTTTTACTCTACTAGACGCAGCATCCCTTTTCGAACAGCCTGAATTACGTAAATTATGGGGTATATTTATACCCATCAAAACCTAATTTTTATTTTGGTCATGTGATCCTAAATATGTTTTATATATCCTGTAAAAGTTTCAGCCCATAATTCCTTGTATACAAATTATTAAAAATCCTTTGGTGTAGCTGATCCTGCCACCCATTCAATCCTGTCCAGGTTGATTTTCCCAGATTTTTAATTTGCAACGTGCTTATTCTGTTAAGAAAAAAATTGGTTCGTTCCTTACTCACCCCATCGTGAGTCTTCCCAAATGTTTATGATAAAATTCGTTCATTAACTATTTCTTCCCTATTTTCCTTTCCAGTCTAGATTTACTACACATAAGTGTAGATTAGAGGATATAGGCTATTTAATCCCCAAATTACACTTTATAAATTAACTCATTTAACTAAGAATCTTTAATCCGTGAAATATGTTGATAAATCACCACATACCTGGATTTTTTTGGAGAGAAATCAATCCCCAAGAAGACTTCCAAGATGACCTTCTCTTCCTTCTCTTCTCCTTCTCCTCTCTCTCTCTTTCTCTCTCTTGCTCTCCCTCTTGCTGGAAATGTCCAGCCCTTGCTGCCCCTTTTTCTCCTTTTATTTGCTTCCTTTCTTGCTCCTCAAGCAACCCCATGGGTACTTAAGTAATTTTCATTTTAACCTTTCCAAATTACCCCTCTTTACTTAGCTCTTAAGTAACCTCTTACTTGCTCTCAAAGAAAGCAATTTTCTATGATAATTAGCTTAATCCATTCCATTCATCTCATAGATTTCATAATTTTATTCCATCGTTTCAAATTTTATCTCAAACCGATGTTTCTACGTCAAGTTATGAACCTTTGAAATTTCCTTTGGAGTGTGAGATTGAAAATCAATAATTGTCACCTTAATCTCATCATTTTTACCTTAATCCAATCCTCTCATAAGGTCAAGCCCAAAATTATGAGCTTGCCTTTAAAATTTCATCTCATTTTGGCTTACAGGCGTAAAGTTATGAATTTTCTATGATTTTCAACATTATTCCATAATTTCCATTTTAATCTTCATTAATTAAATTATGAAAATTAAAATAAATATTCATGCCACATTAGTATCTTCTAATCCTCATTAAACCTCTTTGGTCATCTTGACTTATATTGGGCTTGGCGATTAATCTTAATCATCATTCTTAATTGCAAACTATGGTTTGCAAAATTCATAAATTCAAAAAAATCATCAAAAATTCATTTAAATAACACATGTGTCATATTTAAAGCCTACTTGAGTCTGGGTATCACATTGATATCTTATGATCTTCATGTTTGTTTGGTGTACAATACTATACTACAACATGATTTTATATATTAGGTGAAGGAATCGAAAGATAAAAGTCTAATATATAATAATTAATATATTAAATCTGAAAAATCTAAGACTATGAAAATAGTCATGATGATCTTGAGAAATCTCATGAATAACTACAAAACTTAATCAACCCTGATTGACGTAATACTATGAGAATATCTGGTTAAGAAAATATTAGGGTTATGCCTTGCATGTTTTAAGAGAATGTGCAAAGATAATTTAAGATTTGTTTTGCTTTAACATATGATTCCAGATTAAATGAGCACTCTGCATACCAGTTGTAGACATCATATGTGAAACCTTTGATCTTATGTGCTTACATCCCTTAACTTTTAAATCCTCATTTTGCATTCTTAAGATCAACTTTCTTCTTTTATCTTTCTTTTTATTTTGCTCTCTTTGTATCTGTTATAGGTGTTTGAAAATAATGTTTTAAGTCCCGAATTTCCTATGAGATCGATATTTTATATACTATAATCTATGACCTGTGCACTTGTGGAGAAATTGCAAACAAGTATTTTGGCACTGTTGCTAGGGAATTTAGTGTTATTTAAGACATTGTATTTAAATATTTTTCATCTCTCTTTGTATAGTCTCTTTTAAGATATTTTTTTTTCTTTCCCTTTCTTTCCTCTTCTACTCTATCTCTATTTGTATATTCTTTTATAGATAATTTTTCTTTTATTTTTAAAAATTTATTAGATTATTATAATTAGTGATATGATGATAGAATGAAGACTAGATCATTTCATAATTACAAGATGGACTAGATTGAATTGTTGTCAAGAAAATTAGACTTGTTGATTATGAGAAAATGTAGACACATATGAAGAGAGGACTTCAATGATAAATGTAATTTACCAACAAGACTTGGGATATAAAAGCAAATTTTTATATCTATGACAATCCCCATCTTGTTGAAAATCCTTTCTCAAACACTTATAATCTTGACGAGCCTACACATTCAAACTTTCCTTAATTAGATAAGCTTTCCTTTCAATTGGAATAGAACTGATTTTCACCTCTATCTCATGAATTAAATTTTGAAAATGTGCTAGAAAACTCTTCTTCTTCTATTCAATGACAACCAACACTCTTACCACAACGTAAAGAATCTTATATTGATAGCCATTTAAAATAAATTCTTGAATAAGGGAAGATAATGTAACAATGAGTGCAACAACAACTATATCAAGTTGATAAAGAAATTTCCCAACTAACGAAGATTTTTTTTATTCTACGAGAACAAGTTGCACAACGAGTCAGCCATCTAAATGAAAATTTTGACAAGTCTCCTATTAAACATGCATGGATTATGTGACTTTTTCTGAGGATTATTATGAAATCATCTCGAGGAATGAAGATCAAGCAAAGCATGAGGTGCATGTAGATGAACAAGTGTAGATTCCGAACCATCTATATCAATAAGTCATTTTGAATGATGAGAATCAATCAGAGAAAGAGGTCCAGGATGACCAAGAGCAAATTAGAAATTAGTCAAATCTTTAGGAAATGCAAGATGAAAGCTGTGAGAAAGTAAGAGTGATCAACCCATTGGATGAAATAGAGACAAAAAAGTCATCAATACCTTTGAGCTACATAAGCCATTGTTTGTTTTTCCACAAAGAATAGTTGAACAATGCGTAGAACTTATGAGATGCATATCGATAATCATAACTTTAGGGAAATTCCTCTCTCATTTTATTCAAATCCGTATGTATTTCCTAATAGCGTCTATGATACCACTGGAAATCACTACAAGATGATGATGCAGAAGGAGTTGTTGGATTTCATGTTTGGTGATAGTCCAAGTTTTTGCAAAAAGCATAACTTAGAAGTATAGGATGCAATACAACAAAAATTAGAGAAAGAACTGCATGAACTTATTTTTGAAAGATTCAATGTCAATGATAGCTCAATAAATATAGAGTTATTAAGACTCATTTTTTTTTCATTTTAAATGCCAGTTCAGGAAAAACATGTAAATTTGCATAGGTTTTTCATTAGTTTTTATCATTCGTGTAAATTCTTGCATCTTGTGTGGTTTTCATACATTTTAAGTAGCAACTAGTTAAAATACATCTCATTTTTATTTTTTTTAATTTCATTTGATCATTTCGAAATGTATTTAGTTGTTTTTAATTTTTTTTGTAGGAAAAGAAGAGCAATTCTTATGGAAATTCAAGGCAGAAAGAGGATGGAATGTGAAAAATCGCTTAAAGCTATCAACGAACAAGCTTGGTTCTAGCATGCCCATGGCTACAACCACTAGTTCCACCGCCCCAAGAAAAATCTGTTGTCCACCTATCCAAGAGCCTTGTGGCCGCGGCTACTAAGTGCATATGTGAAAATTCCGACACATGTGAAGTTCCAAATTAAGGGGTTATAAATAATTCTTTTAAAATTTCAAGAATATATCATCTAGGGCTCATGGCTATTATGGGAGAAGGAGAAAAACTAGAGCTTCAAGGCAAGAGGGTGATTCAAGTGGAGAATTAAGCAATCCACTGCCAATACATAGATTTTGATCTCCTCTTTTCTCTCTTTGTTTTTTGTTATTCTTGTGCTTGGGATGATTATAAAGCTAATTAGAAGGGATTTGAAGTCATGTTTTTGGGCTGAATCTTCCTATGTTGGGAGATATGGATGATTTGATATCATAAACTTTATTACTTAGTTTTCTTGTGCTTGAATGATAATATAATTATGTTGTAACTTTGATTGCATGAGATTACCCTTATATATTATGCTTAATGCGTTTGCAAGCTTAGCTACCTTATAGGTTGATTTAGGGTGTGTTTGGTAACGGATACAAAATGTCAAGCTAAAATTTTTTAATCTAAAACCTCCACTCTCCATAATTACTGTATTTTTTAAACATTTATTCACATCTTTCTATACAATTACCCTACTTTTCAATCATTTTTTCACAACTACCTATACAACTAATCTATCTATTTTAACTTCGTTCACTTTACTCCTCATCATTACCCTGATCATAGCACATCATTTTCTTTCATTTGATAACTTTTATACTAAAACTTTTCATACAAAAGTTTTATCACTTCTCGAACACACCCTTAATATTCAGATTCATGCTTGAAAAAGTGGAATTTGAATGAGACTTATATATAAGACACAGGTTTTCAGCCTTACTTATGTTGGATATTAATATGGATAGAAATATACCTATCAACCCTATGTAATCTTGATTAGGTTATGTGTTATCAGTCTTGTTTTACTTAGGCGCATGGGTGCATAGCAAATAACTAAAACAAGGTTAGGTCTATATGTATTGGAAAATATATATGAATATAAATGAACCTAAGTTAGTAATCTTTGCATAATTAACTTAAATTAGAACTAATATGACATAACTATGAATCAATGAATTCATACTCTCATCCATCTTAATCATTTCAAGACAATCTCACCAGTAGCTATCCCATTTTAGCTATTTTTCATTTAATTCGGTTTAATTTAATTCAGTCCCTCAAATACAATTTCACTAATTTTATCAATTTGCTTTAAACAAACTATATTTTAAGTTGCTAATCCATTTAACACGATCCACGTGGGAATGATACTCTACTAACTCTTTATTACTTGATCGACACGTATACTTGCGTTAAACCGAGCAAAATAATTAGACATATCCGTAACTTGACAGTCGATTTATGCAAATTTAACCAGTTCGACTGAAGATATTAAGCTTAGCCCTACTTGGGTAATCTAGAGTTTAGTTAGGGGAGTATTAGTTTCTTTCTAGTATTTTTATTTTTAAGATTTTGATGTTTTTTGGTTTATAGTTTTTATTTGGTGTTTTGTAGAAACTCTCTCAGAAAAAATGCAATCTTAAAATCTTAGTGCTCGAATAGGGAAGTTAACATCTAAAATTCTTGAAAACACTCACTTGATGTTGATATACAAGTTGTTGATCCCGAATTTATGGTAAAACCCAATAGGGGATGGATCAATTGGGTTCTTCAAATTTCTTTTGTATTGAAAATTTTAACCTCCTGTGAGTTTAATCCTCTTGAATGAAAACATGGAGAGTAGATAGAGTAAGAAAAATTACACACAGAGGACACAAGCGATTATAGTGGTTGGGACAACCCTCTATACTCTACTCTTTTAAGAACACACTTTTGTGTCTTTGGTTCCACTATTTTAACAACGATACAATTAGAGCCTTTGCTCTTTTCTAAATTATAGATCTAGAAGATCTTTACAATAACAACACAAGTGGACAATGAGCTCCACTATAACATACACTACTTGTCTTTACTTGGCCTTGGTCTCCAACACCAAGCCAAGTAGCAATATAACAATAGAGATTTAGAAAGTGAAATCTACTCTTTATAAATTTTGTAGAGTAGATTCTGCATATGAGAGAACTCTTAGAAGCTTAAGATGGATGAGAAGTTGTAGTTGTTACAGCGAAAATGAGAGTTCTTCTTTGTAAAGCACTTATTGTACACTCAAATGCTTATAGGAAGGAAGGTGTAAGCTCAATGAATGCTCTAGCATGCCCTCATAATTTCTTTGACATCCATTAAATGGATATGTAGTTGTTTTGAATGTTAGAGGATATGTGGCGCGCATTAAATGCATCAACATTCAAATTTTTATAACTGTTGTGATCCAAGTCGCATCTAGAGTCGACTTTGGATGCCACTTCATCCAAGTCATAGGCTGGAGTAGACTTAGGTTAGGACTTCGATGTCCTGATTTCCTTGCTAAGAGATATGCTTCTTGTCTTTAACTCCAAGTTCAAATATTAGGTCGATCTAGTTCGGGACTTGACCTGAGTCGCAAGTAAAGTCAACTTAGGTTGCGACTTCACTTTGCAATATGAAATTTAGAACTTTGAATCTTTATAAATTGAGTACTTTGACCTTTATGTTCTAGTATCTTCATTATTTAACCTTCTTGGACTCAGTTCCTTTTTTTATCTTCTCAATTTTCATGTGACTGTAAGAATGTAACCTTCTTTTATTCGATACGTGTACTTGAAATTTCAATTCTTTATGTCTTGATCTTCTTTTGTTGGCATTTATCTTCAATTCTTTAAGATATATAATCCTTGAGTTTCATTTAATGATGTTTGATATAATTCTTCAAGTCTTGAACTCAAGTTGTGTACTTGAGCTGACTTGGACATGCGACTTGACCCAAGTTGTATATGGAGTCAACTTAGGCAGGTGACTTTATTATTCATTTCACACTTGATTCATCAAAATCTTCATTTTAATGCCTAAGTGTTCTAAGTCTCCTTGTTGAGTCGACTTCATGTAGGACTTCTTCACCTAAGTCGTACGTCGGAGTTAACTTGGAGTACGACTTGACTTTTTCGAATTCTTCATTGGTGGCCTAAAGTCTCCCAAGTCATATGTTGAGTCAACTTGGGTTGCGACTTGACCAAAATCACATGCAAAGTCGACTTTGGTTGTGATTTCACCTGCTCGTGCATTAACAATTTCAGCTTTCCCTTTGAAATGCCATTTGGAGTTGATGTCGAAGCCAACTAGGATATCGACTTTACTCAACTAGATGCTTGAGTAGACTTGACTTTGCGACTTGATCTTTAAATGCTTTGTTTTTGAAAAATCTAACTTAAAACATTACACTAAACAAGTTAGTACCTTTAATCCCACAAATTTGGGCAGCTAATAATCAAACTATGAATTGTACTTAATTTACAATTGAGTTCGCAATAATTTGTATTAACATTTATTTTTTTAGTTGTAATTTTATTTTTGATATTTAGTTTATTAAAAAAAATTTCTAAATAAATTATACTTTCATTATTTATATATGAATCGACCTGTCTCACCAGTATTATACACTATAATTAGCTACTAGTTTTAACATGATTCAGTATAAATTGAGATTGATGATCATGGGTTCTTAACGATAAATCTATGGTTGCATACCAATTTCTAGAGCTATTGCTGGGGAGGCAGATAAAATTTTGGGTTGTCCTCTTTTTTGCTTTAAAATATTTTAGATTTTTCATTGCTTTCTTAATTTTCTTATAAATTAGTTATTTTCTTTTGTTCTACTCTATTTACATTGCTCTCCTATTTTTAATTTTTATCTTTTGCACCAATAACTCTTCATCACTGGGGTGTGTGTGTGTGTGTGTGTGTGTGTGTATAGAAGAACTCTCAATCCGCAGCTAGTTGAACCAAATCTTGAGATTGAAAGATTCTTCTATCAAGGAATATTTCACGCCCATTAAATATGACCCTTCATCCTGTATTTAGCTACCACAAAACCAATGAAGATTAAATCAAGCACTATTCAAATGCTCTCATATTTTCATGACAAAACCAATGAAGACGCATACAAGCATATTGATGAATTTTTATAAATTTGCTCTACCATGAAATTCAAAAGTTTACTAATGATGTCTTGAGATTGAAATTATTTCCTTTTTCATTGGATGAAGCCAAACATTGATTACATACTTTAGGACGTCTTATCATAACATGCACAGAGATGCAATAAGAATTTTTAAAGTTATATCCCATCGGATGAACTAATAATGTGAAAGGTGATCACAAACTTCACACGAATGGCAGAAGAGAAAATTCATGAAGCTAATGAGGAAAATGAAGGAATTGCTAAGGACCTGTTTGTGTCATGAATTATCTAAATGGTAGATTATTCAAGCCTTTTATGAAGGCTTGATGGATCAATGTCAACATGTGGTGGATGCAGCATGTGGACGCAAATTTTTTAGTAGAAGCGAAGATGAAAACTATGAACTATTCTAGGACCTAAGCAAGAACTCTATTAACTGTGCTTCTATTTGATGAGCTGCGTATATATTTAATTAAAATGCTCATTTTAACACAAGTATACGTGCCGATCAAGTAATAAAGAGTGAGTAGAGTATTGTTCCCACGAGGATTGTGTTAAACAAATCAGCACCTTAAATCTCAATTGTCTAAGTGAATTGGTAAAGAGAATGAGATTTGTTTTCAAATAATTGAATTAAACTAAACTAAGCAAAGCAGTAAATGACTAAAGTGGAGTGGATATTACTGAGATTTCTTTGAGATGATTAAGACAGGTGCGAATATGAATTCATTGAATCATAGCTACGTCATTTGGTTCCATTTAAGTTAGTTGTGCAAAGATTACTAATCTAGGTTCATTCATATTCATATATGTATTTCAATACATACAAACCTAACCAAGTTTTAGTTATGTGCTATGTTCCCATGCACACAAGTAAAACAACATTGATAACCACATAACCTAATCAAGATTACACAGGGTTAATAGGTATATTCCTAATCATATTAACGACCAACCTAAACAAGAGCTAGAATACCTGTGCCTTATATATAGTTCTTATTCAAATTTCACTTTTTCAAGCATGAATCTGAATATTCAATCAATCCACAAGGTTGCAAAGCTTGACTTCGATTGCGACTTCGCCTATCTTGGTTTTCAATTTCAGTGCTGAAAGATTTGAGCATCTGAAGTCGATAGTGGAGTCGACTTGGGTTTGCGACTTCACCCATGTCACAGTTGGAGTCGACTTGGACTGCGACTTCACCTGTCTTGCTTCGCAATTTCAGCGCAGAAAGGTTTTGCACCTTCTAAAGTCGATCTTGGAGTCGACTTGGTTATCGACTTCACTCAAGTCGATGGCTAAGTCGACTTGGCTTTGTGACTTGGTCTGCCAAGTTTTGAATTTTAAGTTTTTAGTCTTTAAACAATTTCAATAAATCACATTAGTACCCAAAACATTCTCAAATTGAGTTGTTAATATTCAAAACACAGATTGTGCTTATTTTGCCATTGATTCCAACAATTTCCCCCATTTTTTATGATTGACAAAACCAATTTGAGTTATATTGTGATATCTAGACCCAAGTAGGGCTCATATAGGTGCATTTGATTTGCAATTATGATTTACATATGATTTGGATGATTTTTTATGATTTAATGATATTTTGTAATTAGGGTTATGATTAAGAATGGTGATTAAGATTAATCGTCATAGCCCAATGGAAGTCAATGTGACTAAAGTGGCTTAATAAGGATTGGAAAATATTAATGTGTCATGAATAATTATTTTAATTATCATGATTTGATTAATGGAAATTAGAATGATAATTATGGAATTATGTTTGAAAATGTAGAAATTCATAACTTTCCGCCTATAAGGCGGAATGTGATGAAATTTGAAAAGTAAGCACATAATTTTGTGCCCAATCTTATGAATGGATTGGATTAAGGAAAATATGATGGGATTAAGATGATAATTATTTATTTTCATCTTACACCCAAAGGATAATTTCAAAGGATCATAACTTGATGTAGAAAAGACGTATTGAGATGAAACTTGAAATGGGAGAATAAAATTATGAAATCTATATTATAGAAGGATTGGATTAAGTTAATTATCATGGAAAATTACTTTCTTAGGAAGCAAGTAAGAGGTTACTTGGGAAGTAAGTAAAGTAGGTTGCTTAATGAGTAAGTAATGTAGGAAGCTTAATGACTAAGCAAGCACTCTTATAAAAGGAGCAAAAGGGGCAACAAGGGACGTTCCAGCAGGAGAAAAGGAGAGAGAAAGAGAGAGAGATAAAGGGAGAAATGTCACAAAAATTCAGCAAAATGAAAAAGGGAAAAAGGGATAACATGGGGACGGTTCTCAACAGCAAGGGAAGGCAACATGGGATGTCCAAACACAGCTACAACTTGGGAAGGAAGAGAGGGGATGCCCTAGGTGTTCATGGCTCCATCAGAAGTGAAGAAAATTGTGAAACTTAGATTTTAGGAACGTGTATGAAACCCTAGAGTTATAAACCCTAGGTAATGTAATGATATTTATATGAAATATATTGATGATATTTTGTAATATATGGAATTAGAGGATGAAATTTCTAACTATGGAATGTTAATTCGGATGAATAGTGCACATGAATAGTAAATGTGGGATTAAGGAATATGTTAAGTTAATCACTTTGGATTAACTTAATCATAAAAAGACAAAAAAGAAAGCTTCCCACTAAAGGACAAAAGTGCTTTTGAGATTAAAATATTAATTTTGGATTTTTATGGATATTTGTATAGAAAACATAGAAAAATTTATATTTTGCAATCCGGACATCGGATCAAGGTGAAATTTTTTATAGATGGCCAAAGTATTATGATCAAGGTGAGTGGTCCAAGATTGATCAAAAATCATAAATCAAGGGTCAAGATTAAACATCATTTGAAGATCAAAAAGTAGCTTTACTTTATCATTAAATTAGGATTGACTTTTGATTAATTTTAATTAATTAAAATCAGCACAAGGCTCAAGGAGGGCAGGGGAATGGGATTTGAAGCCAAAATCAATGGCCCAAAATCATCCTCGTCAAGAATCAACGGTTGAGATTTAATTAACTTAAAAATATGATTTTCAATAAATAAAAAATTATTAATTAAATAGGCTAGCTAGGGTGGCATGAACAATAGCTAGGGGTTCTACACATTGCTCAAGAAAAATCATGGAAATTGGAAAAATTATTTAGAATTAAGTACCTCAAGCAAGGGGGTAAATTATAATTTAATGAAAAATGAAAAACTATAAATAGGGGGTGCTATGAACGACCACAGGTACTCCAAACCAGCTCCAAGCTTGAAAAATTCAAGCCTTCCCACCCCAAATTCGTTCCAAGCCTTGAGAGAGGGAAGGAGAGAAGGAAAGAGAGAGAAAGTGAGAAAGGAGGAAGGATATCTTCACTTGAGGTAAGGGGATTCTACCCAAAATTTTTTTGAATGTTAAGTGGGGTAAAACTTTGCTTAGATAATGCTTATGCATAAGAAAATAAGTATAGTTATGCTGCTTAATTGGAATTATGTCAAAATATCAAAAATTTGAAGCGCAAATAGAGCATCTAGGAAGATCATGTATAAAATGAGTAAATAATACTCTAATATTTCTAAATGATGATTTGGGATGAATTTTTATGGTAGTTATGATGTTGGAATGATTATATATTGATCTCATGATTTTTGGATTTAAGGATTATGTTTAAGTGAAATTATGATGAATTTTAGTATATGGAGAAAATGATTTAATTAGCCAAGTTAATGATGATGAATTCAAAATTCATGAATTTTCCCATGATATACTAACTAGGATCTATGTCATGGTATTTTTTATTTTTGGAAAAAATGTCAAATTTTGAAACCCATAAACAATGCCAAAACTCGCTGTGAACAGTAACCCATGAACAGTGATTTTGAACAGTAACTATGAACATTGAACAGCGTGATTTCGAAGAAAATTTAAGATTAATATTTGAGGATTAAGACATCAACTAAGTGCTTAAGAATGAGCACAATGTGCGAAATGTGGAAAATATGTGAAAAATGATAAGTGGAAGAAATAAACTTCCATATGATGTCAACTGAATGACTAATGAATGTGTTATGGTATATGAGAATGATACCTTAAAAATGGGTATTAAAAATATGGTGAAATGAATGGTATAATGCATAAGTTATGATATGCATGTACACCCGACTTGGAATTCAAGTTGGTTGTGAATGTTAATGGAAATGGGTTGAAAAACTAAGTTGAATACAAGCAAAAGAAAGTATATGAATGCTATGTCATTCTTATTTAGGTAAAGGCAAAGAGTTAAGTGAGACGAAAAGCTAAGCAAGCAAGCACAACTTTGAAAATGTGATTTTATTCTCAAGTATTTATGAAATATGTTTAAGGGTGGTCATTCCTATAATGTTTTGAAATGATAAATGTTTATGATTTTTTATCATGTCGGCATATTGATATCATGTGATGTTCATGGACATGTGCACATGTATGATGCATAATGAAGAGGCTTTGGTAGAGGAAGTAGGATCAGAGGATTCCTCTTCACCATTGCCAAGTCGCTAGGGCTGTGTGCCAGCGGCATCCTCCCTAGAGGTGGAGGCAATGGAATGTTATGTGTGAATGAATGCATTGCATTGAAAAGAAAAGCATGGATTTGAAATGATATTTTAAAGGGATTGTGCAAATAATTCTCTACATGAGAATGACAAGTTACCTGATGTAAGAGGTACATAATGACTGGGAAAATCAAAAGTCATGCATGTAGGAGACCGAGTAGGCTAATCAAGGTAAAAGACCCGAGGTCCCCTTGACGAGGCCAAGTCGGAGAAGCCGGCGTAATGGACCATGCTATGTGAGATGTTTCCTAGACTAGCATACCCACATACGAAGGTTTATGTCAGATATGAAAAGGAAGTATTTGCACATCCAATATTTATGAAATGATTTTTATGAAAAAGTTTCTGTTCCGTTGGTAGTTGATCACTTGGTAAGTGTCTTCTATCGAATAGAGAGAAATGCATTTAAATGAAAGAAAAATGCTTTCTTATTGAGTTTCGACTCATGTTTTAATTTTCCAACCTCAGACAGGTATAGGGAAAGCCAAGAGATAAAAGACATGTATTGCTAAAGGAAAAGTGGAATCTACAAAGGTTAGTAGATTTTTGTATGAATAAATGCCCTAATGGGATATGATGAAAAAGACATAGGTTGTATGAAACTATGAAGTTATGAATAATATGAGAAGTTGATAGAAGTTGTTGTTTTGGGAAGCAACCAATATATGGATTTTAAACAGATGATGTTACCCTAAATTTGGGCTAAGAAAAGAATGATTAATTGCTGAAATATATGGATTAAAAATCTTTTTTGATTTAAGTATCAAAAGAGACATTGAAAGTGTGTAAAATGGGTCCCAAAGTTGTTATTTTAGAACCCTATGATAAATGGATTAAAATTTTAGAAATAAACCCTAAATTATAGGTTAATTAAGGGGTTTAATCATGCTGAATTGAGATACAAGTTTTTGTTTTGAAAAAGTTTAGGAAACACATAAGTTATGTGAAATAAGATGAGTGTATATAGAAGGATATATATGGACAAGTGATAAATGACTTATGTGATTTGCTAAAATGCAAAAATGCATGAAACTATGATGAAATGCATGATTATTTTTCTGTTTTGAGAATTAAATATAATCTCAAATTTTGAGATTAATATACAAGGTTTAAGACGTCATATATGTGCCTAAAGTGAGCACCAACGTATGAAATATGAAAAATATGTTAAAAAGAACCTCCATATGATGATTTAATAAAAGATGATGATGTGTATAAAAGTTTACCTGACATAAGGGTATTAAAAATGGAATGAATGGATCATGTGATGGATACATTACGTTGTTATGTATGAACACCCGACTTGAAAGACAAGTGGGTTAAGCTAGTTCAATGTAAATCCAAATGGATTTATGTAGGTTAAAAACCTTAAGGAATGCAAGCATTTGAAGTTGATGCATATAAATGAAATGTCATCTTTATTTATTTAGGCAAAGACAAGGATGGAAGAAAGGGAATTAAGGCTATCTCAGGTAAGCAAGCGAACTTTCCAAAATACTATTTTCTTTCTATGCGTTGACATGATTGAAAATTTTTATGATGATATTTTGATGAATGGGCAAGCACAAGTTTTGAAAATAATGGCTTTTATGAAAAGCCACAAGTTTTGAAAAAGGATGGCTTTAATGAAAAGCCTCAAGGTTTGCTTCATGGGAAGCAAGAAACACTTTTTAAGATGATTAGTTTATCACAAGTGTTGCCAATGATTGGGATTGCTTTATGTTGATGGATTTAGGAATTTACTTACAAGTAGGCAAATTCTTCATCATATTGTTTCTTAAGAATTTCATGCTTTATGCTGATGGATTTTAAGCAAACAAGTTCTTTATGATATTGATTTCAAAAGGGATTTGATTTTTATGACGTGACATTTAAACATAAACGATAATTGGATATGGTCCATATGTTTGAAATGATATTAGAAAAGTTTTGATTTCCTTTAGATAAGGAAATATGTTGAAAATATCTTTAAAAAAATATTTATATGGATGTTGATAAAAGGGGTGTAAGGATGACCGACCAGATAAGTTGATTTCATAAAATGGTTTGATTTCGGGTTACTAAAATGGCATGCAAAAGGTTATGCAAGCCCTCTTTATGTAAAAATGACAAATTGGATATGTGGACAAGGATTTGATATCAAGGTGATTAAGAAGGGGATGATGCAATTGCATGACCTTTGCGAGCAAAAGGCCCCGAAATGGAAACCGAGAAGATACTAGGAAAATATGTGGTTTATTCTTGAAAATTCAAAAGCTTTGAAGTTATTTCATCATAAGGATTTTAAGATTTATTATTTTCTCAAATATTTCAATTTTTTATCAAAATATTTTACTCAAAATTTTTCTAAAAGAATTTAAGGAAGGTCATCCTAAAATTAGATTTCAAATGAAACTTGTTTAAAGTGGGTGCGCTCGCTTTACAAGTTGACGCGGACTGCGGTATGTGATGTTCTTTTTCAAAATTATTTAAAAAGACACAGACCTCGGTCAGTGATGTTTTTCAAGAATGGATGCGGACTGCGGTCTCTGATTCCGCTTTTTCAAGATGGTTTAAAAGGATACGGGTTGCGGTCTGTGATACTTTAAATCACACGGACTATGGTCTGTGATGATGATGTATGGTAAACCAATACAAGGAATTGGTCGGTTTTATAGTACGGTCGGAGATGGACCGGGGCCCACTCTACATATGACCAAGTTGCTAAGGAATGACAGGATGCCAGTGACGCTCTCCCTGAGATGGGAGGAGATGAAAGAATAGCCGCCTGATTAGCGTGCTCTTAATGATGGATTCTCTTCCAAAAGGTAGAATGATCTCTTGGTAAGTGTCACTACTGGATGGGGAGAAATGCATTTGCATATGTTTTGCTTTTGAAAATCCCAAGGATAGGGACATAAAAGCGTTTATATGAAAAGTTATTCTATATGGGAATTTTATAAGCCATAATAGGGTGTTTTACACAAAAGTGTAAATAACAAGGATGAAAGAAAATATTTTCTATGCAAATGCTTTCATGAAAATGGATTATGTGTTTTATGCCTTGTTTGTTATAAACAAGCCCCAAGACGGGGATTATGAAAAGGATTATGTGAAAAGTGTTTATGGACATGAGAATATCCATGGCCAAAGTGTTTAAATGGAAAATATTTTTGGACATGAGAATGTCCTTTGCCGAAGAGTTTATTGGAGAAATGTTTTTAGGACATATGAATGTCCGTTTCCAGAAGGATTTATGTGGAAGAATGTTTTAGGACATATAAATGTCCATTGTCGAAGAAAGTTTATGATTATGATGTTTTGGGATATCAAATGTCCCTTGGCTAAAGGTATTTATAATGAAAAATATTTTGGACGTAAAAACGTTCATTGGCAAAAGAAGGTTTTATGTAAATATCTTGCAATATTATAAGTGTTCACACAAGTCCCAAGAAAATTAATTAAAGAGGGTAAAACGGATATGTTTTGCCTTAACAAGCCCAGACGTGGCTTGTAAATAGTTTTTAAGAATGGATGTTTATGAAAATATTCTAGGACATAGAATTGTCCTCACGAACAAAGGATTATATGACAATGTTTTAGGACATACAAATGTCCTCAGGTAAAAAGGTGTTCAAGATGTTTATGAATTTTTTTTAAAGGAAAGTCTTGCCCCAAAATACTTGCTTACTGAGTTATCACTCACATTTGTTTTACTAAACCTTAGACAGGTATCGGGAAGCTCAAGAGGTCGAGGACCTGAGCATCTAAGGAAAGGTAAGAGATGATATGCAAATGTGGGCTAAAATGATTAGCCAGGATGTGTGAGATAATATGCCTTAATAATTTAAGTTGATGTATGTGAACTTATTTTGGTTTTAAGTTCTACATGAACTAAGAGTTGGATGCATGTATGAAGTGAATATGTCATGATCAGGTCAAAAGGACCTTTAATGTAGAAGAGCAAGATGAGATGCTATGAATGTGTTCGCAATCTCACCGCAAGTGCACGGGTCGTAGATTGTAGTATATAAAATATCGATCCACAGGGAATTCAGGACTAAAAATTCTGCTTTTAAACACTTTCTCGTCAGATTTAATGGATTAGAAAAGTTGAAAGAGGATGTAGTAAATTAAATGGAAAAGACATAGGAAATTGGGAAGAGAAAATAAAATAGAAATTAGAATGATTTGAGAAAATGAGAGTGTGAGTATCTAGGGTCTAGGATTTCACATGCGTCTTTTGCAATGGATAGTGGTAAAATTATTTACTCTGGATATTGTTTGTTAAAGGAGAACAAACTCTAATTTATCCTTGCGCCTTCTCTCGAAACCTACAAGGCGTATCCTAATTTTCTTAACCACCTATTCTCATGGGATTAAGTTAATTAGAATTCATTAACTTCTGTGGCTAGTTCATGAAATTCCTCAAGGTCATCATGCCTATTCTCGTGGTTTTAGATTTCCAGGTTTAATATCTTGATTATCGTATATTAGATTTCCACCTCTCGGTTCCATCACCTAATATATGGGAATCATTGCCAAAATGCAGGGCTTCACACTAAGCAAGCAATAAATCATAAGATATTAAATTAACAACAATATTCATCAGAAATAAATTAACATCCACACCACGCTACATTGTACGCATGCTACATCCTAAACCCTAGATTAAGGGTTTAGCCCAACATGTTCAAGTCCAACAGAGAATTAACATAACATCCCATCTTAAATAAGACAATAAAAATAAAGAAAAGAAAAGCTTATTGGTTTGGAGCTTCGATGATATGTCGGTCGCCCCACTCAACTCGTCAGTTCTCCTCTCGCCTGTGCTCTCCAGCTCTCTCTCTATCTCTCTTTCTCTCTCTGAAAAATGGCCTTCTCCTTCGAAAAGTTATCCCCTCAGTTCGGAATCCTCGAAGGATTTTTATACATCCCTTAAAACGAGCCAGCCGCTCACAATCGTACACAGGTCTGCGTATTGGTGCCTAGGCGCCAATTTGCTGGAACTTTCTGATTGATACGGCGTCGGGGCACCATTTTAGTTGGCCCCTCGGCGCCAACTTGCTGGAAGTTGCTGATTGAGGGTATTCGTAACTTGTTTGAAGGTGGGAAAGTGGCGTCGGGGCTCCCCTGTCTGGAGCTGGGGTGCCAACTCTCTGGATGATTTGCGACTTGAAAATCCTCTTAGAAGTCCTGTATGATCATGTCATGGCACCTAGGCACCAACTCGCTAGAAGCAATGCTACCTTGTGATCCCCAAAACCCTTTCAGACTTTTTAGCACGTTGGTGAAGTGGCACCTAGGTGCCAACTCTCTGGAAGCAGACTGAAATGTGCTGTTGGAGATTCTGGCATGAGCCTGTAGGGTGGTGCCTAGGCGCCGACACCCTTGCTTGCTTTGGTTTCTCTTTTCTTCCATCCATCGTACTCTTAAGTGTTCCCTATTTCTTCTTGTCTGAATTCCCTTAGACAAAAGAATGGAATGAAATTTCAAGCCGAAAGATTATAAAAGTTATTAAATATCTTAAAATTCATATTCAACACCCAATTGATGCAAAAATCACATTTTAAACCAAATTTCATATTGAACTCAAAAAATTCCCCATAAGATTGGTATAAAATGCTCACATAATATACTGTTAATTTCCAATTATCAAATACCCCCACACTTAAACTTTTGCTTGTCCTCGAGCAAATACAAAGGAATTCAATATCACAATGTAAAATTTTCAAAACTTTGAGCAAAATGCTAAAATAAATTTTTAGCCACCCATTTAGTGAAAGTATTAAACTAAAAATTTTGAAACATGATACTCTTTGAAAATCTCAGTCAACAATCCCTTCTCACATGGCTAATATTGCATACCCTTTTGCCCATTTTGCTTTCAATCATTAAGAGTTCAAAAACTCTCGCAATAAACTCCTAACTATCAGGCATCTTCCCCTTTTATCTGGTTATTCAATGCACACATTCAATAATTCAAGTAATGGTAGTAATGCAGAAAATATCAATCAAATTACCTCATATACACCTCATCAAAATTTTAAGTCTTCTCTGCCAACTCAATTAGCCAATTCATAGGATCATAATGACTTAATGGGACAATGGTCAAGTTTGACACAAGAGATAAAGTTTTGAACATTTCCAGAATATAAACCATCACCACATTGCTTTGAGCCTCATTTTACAACAGGAAATAATGCTACCCCCACACTTAGTGCTTTTATTCTTTTCCAAGCCTGTTTTTATCCTTGGTTTAGCTCTTTTTTTTTAAACCAAGTCCGGCAATAACTCCCCTCACCATATTTCAGGGTATCTAGGAAGTTATTTTCATTAATTGCACAAGTCGTGAGGTTAAACCTTGTTCCCATTTTACTTTTCAGCTCAAAATTCAATGTCAAAGTTGGTTCAACTAGGTGGGAATTGAGGTTTAGAAAAAATTGAAGTCCAAGTTTAATAGGGGTGAACAACTATTATACTTTCAAAGATAGGCTCATCATGAAGAAAATGCCTTAATCATGTCCACCATGAATTGGTTAGATTGAGTTTTGTCCTTGAATTTTTTTTTAATGTATATGGGAAAAACTACCTTTTTGGATGACAATTGTGTGTATTACAAACAACCTTTGATAAATTAGAGAGGATTACTCCGATTTTGAAAGAAAATAGAATTGGTTCCTAGGTATATCAGTTTGATCAAATGATTCAGGACAAAAATCCAAGTATTTTCAAAGAGTACATGTTTAAAACAAATTTAACCTTTCACCATGGTTCAGCTCTTTTTGTCATTCAAAGATTTTGAAATTCCAAATATGGTTTGCTTATAAGACGTACAAGAGTTCAAAGTGGGGTCTCGATCAGTCCAATGGCAAGATTTACCCAAAATTTTCAAAAATTATGACAAAACATATCATCATCATGGTAATGTAATGAAAAAAATTCAAAGAAAATTAATACAATGCATTCACCCCCACACTTGAAATTGACATTGTCCTCAATGTAAATCATGCCATCAAAATAAAGAGAGATTGTAAAAGATCTGAGATGTTAACTTCCCTGTTTTGGTGAGTTGAACCGAATTTCCATCCCATGGTGCTTCCTTCTAAGTAGGCTCTGAAAGAGGAAAAAGAAAAAGTTCGGGTTGCCTCCCGAGAAGCGCTTGGTTTAAAGTCGTCAGCTCGACTACAGATTTTCAGTTGGGTGGCGTGGTTTCACAGAAGGAGTAGATGACTCCTATTGGAATGTGATCCCCTGAGAAGTAAGGTTTGAGGCGCTGCCCATTGACTTTGAATGCTCCCGTCTTTTCACTCCATATTTCAACATCTCCATGAGGAGACACTTGTAATACTTTGAATGGTCCTGACCACCTCGACTTCAATTTTCCTGGAGACAATTTAAAATGTGAATTAAAAAGCAACACCAGGTCATTAGCTTTGATTACCTTCTGCCGGATGTGTTTGTCATGCCAAAATTTTGTCTTTTCCTTGTACATTTTTGAATTTTCATAGGCATCGAGTCGAATTTCCTCGAGTTCATCGAGCTGTAGTAGGCGCCTTTCTCATGCAGATTTCAGATCAAAATTCAAAATTTTGATTGCCCAGTATGCTTTGTGCTCCAGCTCTACAGGCAAGTGGCATGATTTTTCATAGACTAGTCGGAAAGGTGTTGTCCCGATCGGAGTTTTGAATGCAGTGCGGTATGCTCAAAGAGCATCATCGAGTTGCCTTGACCAATCTCTCCGTGATTGGGATACCGTCTTCTCAAGTATGTGTTTAATCTCGCAGTTCAAAATTTCAGCCTGACCACTTGTTTGTGGGTGGTATGGGGTGGCGATCTTATGTGTGACCCCATATTTCTTGAGCAATTGCTCCATTTGCTTGTTATAGAAGTGGCTTCCTCCATCACTTATGATTTCTCGTGTACACCAAATTTGGTAAAAATGTTGCCTTTTAAGAATTTATCGACCACCTGTGAGTCATTTGTTGGAGAAGCAATCGCCTCCACCCAACTAGTTACATAGTCAACCGCAAGCAGTATGTATTGGTTGTTGAATGAGGATGGAAAAGGTCCCATGAAATCCATGCCCCAAACATCGAATGGTTAGACCTCGAGAATATTTGTGAGTGGCATCGCGTTTTGCTTTGAGATGTTTCTTGTTCTTTGGCACCTATCACAGGTTAGTGTAAAAGATCGAGCATTTTTTAACAAAGTGGGCAAGAAGAAACCTGATTGTAGGACTTTTGCTGCAGTTTTGGTGGGACCCATGTATCTGCCGTAGGGTGAAAAATGACAGTGATAAAGAATGCTTTGGATTTCCTCGTTTGGTACACATCGGCGAATCAGACCGTCGCTGCATCTCTTGTAAAGGTATGGGTTCACCCATATGTAGTATTTCACGTTCGCCATGAATCTCTTTTTCTGTTGATAGCTGAAATTGGATAGAATTTCTTGACAGACTAAATAATTAACAATGCTCCATACCAGGGCATTGGTATTTCCTTGAGTGCAAGCAGTCGATCATCGGGGAAATCCTCGTTGATTTGCTCATCTTTGGATAGATTACTTTCCTCATTTGCTGGTAGTCTAGACAGATGATCAGCTACCACATTCTCTGTGCCTTTCTTGTCTCGGATTTCAAGGGCAAATTCTTGTAACAGCAGGATCCAACGAATCAACCTTGGTTTGGCATCTTTCTTGGCAATTAGATAGCGATGGCTGCGTGGTCTGTGTAAACAATCACCTTTGATCCTACAAGATAAGAACGAAATTTATCAATAGCGAACACAACAGCTAGCAATTCTTTTTCAGTGGTTGCATAGTTGACTTGAGCATCATTCAGGGTTTTGCTTGCATAGTAGATCGCTACTGGCTTATTATCCTTTCGTTGACCCAAAACTGCCCCAATCGCATGGTCACTTGCATCGCACATGATCTCAAATGTTAAGCTCCAATCAGGTGGCTGTATAATTGGGGCGGTGGTCAAAACTTCTTTTAACTTGCAGAACGACTTTAGACAGTCATCAGAAAAATCAAATTTTACATCTTGGTTTAGCAGGTTAGTCAGTGGCTTAGCAATCTTAGAAAAATCTTTGATGAAACATCGATAGAAACCGGCATGTCCCAGAAAACTCCAAATTCCTTTGACCGAATTAGGTGGTGGTAATTTTTCAATGACCTCTATTTTCACCCGGTCAACCTCAATACCTCGGCTTGAAATTAAATGCCCTAATATAATTCCTTCTTGTAGCATGAAATGACACTTTTCCCAGTTCAAAACCAAGTTGGTTTCTTCGCACCTCTGTAAAACCTTAGACAGCTTAGATAAGCATGATTCAAATGTAGTGCCATAAACAGAAAAATCATCCATAAATACTTCCATTATGTGTTCAACGTAATCAGAAAATATGGCCATCATGCATCGTTGAAAAGTGGCAGGTGCGTTGTAAAGACCAAAAGGCATGCGTCTATATGCAAAAGTGTCGTATGGACAGGTAAAAGTGGTTTTCTCTTGATCCTTTGGGTGAATAGAAATCTGAAAGTAGTCAAAGTAACCATCCAAATAGCAAAAGTAAGAGTGATTGGCAAGTCGTTCAAGCATTTGATAAATGAAAGGCAAAGGAAAATGATCCTTTCGGGTGGCAATATTTAATTTGCAATAATCGATGCACATTCGCCAACCTGTGACTATCCTCGTGGGTATAAGTTCATTTTTATCATTTTTCATGACAGTCATACCGCCTTTCTTGGGTACCACATGTACTGGGCTTACCCAACTACTATCAGAAATAGGGTAGATGATTTTGGCATCAAGAAGTTTTAAAATTTCCTTTTTCACCACTTCTTTCATGTTTGGATTCAGACGTCTTTGAGGTTCAATGCTTGTCTTACAATCTTCCTCCATTAAAATTCTATGCATGCATAGAGAAGGACTAATACCAGGTAGGTCATTAATGCAGTATCCAATTGCCTTCCTATGCTTTCTTAGTTCAGATAATAGTTCATTAGATTGGGATTCGGAAAGATTCGCATTGATTATGATTGTATAAGTATCATTTGGACTAAGAAATGCATACCTGAGATTTTTAGGAAGAGGTTTGAGTTCTACCTTTGGTGCTTATTTCTTTGTTTTTGTCGAGGGAACAGAATTGAGGTCTATGTCTAGCTTCCCAGGAGATGAGTTGGCAGCAGGTGAGATAAAAGGGCTTCCATCCAAGAGAGCTGCACAAGCAGACAGTTCAGGTTATCATTTTCAACAGTTGCACTCTGAATGATACATACCTCAATCAGGTCATCTTTTTCTTCGATCGGCAATGGGTTGATGACGTCGACCCGCAGGCAAGAGTCATCGGTTGATAGGTGCTTTGTTGCCTCAGAAAGATTAAATTCAATCTTTTCATCCCCAACTGTCAGTGATAGTCGACCATTCTTGACGTCTATGATGGCTCCAGCAGTGGCTAAGAAAGGTCGTCCGAAAATGATTGAGATTTGGCGATCCTCCTCCATGTCGAGGACTACAAAGTCGACTAGGATGAACAATTTGCCGACTTTCAAGGGAACGTCTTCAAGAATGCCAACTGGGAATTTGATTGATCGATCGGCTAATTGGAGAGACATGGACGTTGGTTTTGGATCACCCATGTTCAGCTTTTTAAAGGTGGAGAGTGGGATCAAACTTACACTACCTCCGAGATCATATAGCGCTCTGCTGATTTGGAGATTCCCATGAGCACATGGAAGGGAAAACCTTCCAGGGTCCTTTAGCTTCTCAGGTAACTTGTTCTGCAAAATAGCGCTGCACTCCTCAGTGAGTGCAATGGTTCCGTACTCGAGTTTTCTTTTGTTGGAAAGCATGTCCTTGAGAAATTTTGCATAAGTTGGCATTTGGAAAAACATGTCAATGAAAGGCACGTTGATTGACAGGTTCTTGAGAGTAGAAACAAATTTCTCGAACTGCTTTTGGAGCTTAGCCTATCGTTGCCTTTGTGGGAAGGGGAGAGGAGGCTTGTTACATATGGCTTCTCCACCACTGGTTCTGATTGTGGCTCCTCTTCTTGCTTCTTTTCCTACTCGGCATCCTTTTCTGTGACCATTTGAGGTGGGTCGAGCTGCTTTCCACTTCGCAAGGTAACTGCCTGCACCTGTTCCCTAGGGTTTACCTCAGGTTGGCTAGGGAGTTTTCCCTGGTTTTTTTGGGATGAGGCAGTGGCATTCTGAGCAATTTGATTTTCAAGCAACTTGATGTGGGTTTTGCATTTGACCCATTCTTTCATCATTTTTCTTGAGCATTAGAATGATATTTTCGAGCATGGACTCAGTGGTTTGGGCTTGAGGCGGTGCATGTAAGGCTTGTTGGGTTTGATATGAAGGATGTTTCAGTGGTTTTCTAAGGAAACCAGGTGGCTTATTATTTTGAGCATAATTTTGGGTGTTTGACTGGTTTGTCCAAGAGAAATTGGGGTGGTTCCTCCATCCAGGATTATAAGTGTTTGAGTACGGGTTACTATGAGTGCGCGTGTCATACTGGTTGTTGATTGCATTGGCTTGCTCGCCTGTGGTGTCTTGTATGGAAAAACTACACTCAGATGTGTAGTGTGAAGCTCCACTGATCTCACATGAAATGTGCCGAGAAGAAGATGCCTTCTGATCCGTGGGTTCCTGTTTCTTCTGCTGCAAAATTTGATCAATTTTAGCATGAAGAGAATTTAGAGACTCGATATCATATACATTACCTCGCCGAGAGGGTCCTCGGACGTCACCATATTGAGAATCATAAAGCGCCAAGTCATCGAGAAGCTTGAGAGCCTCCTCGTCAGTGAGTCGCATGAATCGGCCACCAGCGGCTGAATTGACGGCGCTTCGACTAGGTCGATCGAGTCCATTGAAAAAGTTTTCAATAATATCACCCTGCGAGATGCCATAATGTGGACACTTGCGCTGCAGATCTTTCATTCTCTCCCATGCATCATATAGGGTTTCCCCATCTTTTTGGACCAACTGATTGATCTTGTCTCTGATTTTCCTAGTTTTATTTAGTGGAAAGAATTTTTTCAGGAAAGCAGTAGAGTGCTCGTCCCATTGGTTGAAAGTATCGGGCGGCATAGAATAGAACCACTCGCTTGACTTGTCGCGAAGAGAAAACGGGAAAAGTTGCAGACAGATTACCTCACGTGGGATATTTTGCGCCCTGATCGTGCTACACAACTATAGGAACTTAGTGATGTGAACGGTTGGGTTTTCAGAGGGTAGTCCTACAAATTGGTCCTGTTGAGCCATCCGGATGAGACCGGTATTTAGTTCAAAATTTCTTCCATCAATCTCTGGTTCAACTATGCATGATCGGAATCCATGAGGGTTCAGGCTGTTCCGATCACTAAGAGTTACCCTTCTTATAGGAGAATTGTTCTCAGCCTGACCTTCCTCCTGCTCTTGATGTGGCGGGTTTGGATTGTTGTATTCTGCCATAGTGTCTTCAGGATTTTGTTGCTGTTTATACTCACGAATTCTTCTCCTAAAAGAATGTTCAATTTCAGGGTCAGCAACAAAGAGTTTTTCAGCTAGTTGTTTTGCGAAACTTCGTGTATGTGGATGCATACAAAGATTCACTAGCTAATTCGGAGGAAAGAAGAAGATACAAAAAAAGAAAAAGAATAAAGAAAGAAAAGAAAAGAACAAAGAAAGTATTTAAAAACAAAACAAAACTTAAAGAACGCCGAATTCCCCGGCAATGGCGCCAAAATACTTGTTCGCAATCTCACCGCAAGTGCACGGGTCGTAGATTATAGTATATAAAATATCGATCCACAGGGAATTCGGGACTAAAAATTCTACTTTTAAACAATTTCTTGTCGGATTTAATGGATTAGAAAAGTTGAAAGAGGATGTAGTAAATTAAATGGAAAAGACATAGAAAATTGGGAAGAGAAAAAAAAATAAAAATTAGAATGATTTGAGAAAATGAGAGTGTGAGTATCTAGGGTCTAGGATTTCACATGCGTCTTTTGCAAAGGGTAGTTGATAAGTCTAAAAATTTTCTGGTAATTTCATATTAAATTCACACCGTTAAGTATTAAAACATTAATTAAATGCATATTTTAAGTGAAATTTTATGAAAATCATATTTTTGATAAAATCTTTAATTTTGCTATAAAACGGGTCATTTTGCAACATTCTTAAAATTGTGGGCCACACTGCATGATCATGTGATGGGTAGATTGAGGTTTTGGACGGTAACTATTTCTGAATCTTCAGGGTGATTTTGGTGGGGTCACGTTATCTATTTGCTAAATTGATATGGGCAGATTTTTTTTACGTGAAATGGGGATGGGAATTTATGCAATGTGGAAAGCTTGTATAAATGAACGACATGGATTTCACGTGAATTTGGAGAGCAGGGTAAATGCATTGCTAATCTTGGTGGGGTCCATGATCACGTGATTTGGCATGGTGCTGAAGTTCTGGTGGATCGCACATAAGTTCTGCTGGACGTGATTCATGGGTAGCTGAACGTGAATGTTGTATTTGTTGATTTAATGAGCTGCTGCAATTGATAGAATTCACGTGAGCAGCTAGTGGGGTACACCAATGGTAGCTGCTGATTTATGGACGTGGGGTCCTTCAAAATGCTGCTGCTGCTGAAAATTCAATAGGTAGCATGGGCATAATAAAAATTCATGTGAATTGGGGTGCTGCTGAAAAAATGCTGCTGCATTTTTAAATAGATGATGTTGACCGTTAATTTTTGGTGGGCCATAAAAGATCACGTGATGGTTATTGCATTGGGGTCCACCTAAATAAAAATTCTGCAGCTTGGAGTTTATGCAATTCACGTGAATGGCAAGAGGAAAATGGGTTGCTAATTTAAATGGCTGGATTTTAATGGGTGGACGGCTAAAAAATGCTGATTGTGTTGATGGAAAGCCAACGGCTGGATTTGCAATGGCTGATCATATGCATAACATGAATGCATTGACATATGTTGCTTTTCACGTGAATTGCAAATAGATGGGCTGCTTTAACGGGAAATCAAATCTTGGTGGGCCATGGTTGCTGAATCTATGGACGGTGGATTTTTGGCAGCTGCATGGTGATCACGTGATGTGTGGACAGCAGATTTACGTGATGGTTGGGATTTAATGGGCGGTGGACATTTTGCAACTGATCTGCTCACGTAATTTATCAAATCAACATATTTAATGGGCAGCTATGATTTTATATTGCTACTGCTGCTAGGGTCCACATAGCTGCTGATTTTTATTACGTGATGGCAGCTTGTAGTGCATTTACTGCTTGTGGGGTCCACTGGAATTACAACAGGTATTCACGTGAATTGCACTAGATGGGCTGCATGATTTGGACAGTATGCACGTGAAATGCTATTGCTGGATTTTGGTTGATGGAAAATAAATGGCTGGATGCAGCATTGGATGTGATCAAATGGCTGGACACATTGGACGTGATGGATGACTTGGATTTTTGCATGATTTGATTTCCATGTGGGACCCCCTAGGTGAAACTTGTTTTCCCTGCATAAAAAATATTTAAATCAGTAATTCGTCAAAATTATTAGTGGATTATTATTATAAAAATTATTTCAAACACATTTAATTTCATGGCAACAAATAAAATGTAATTTCAAGCCAAAAGATTATAAAAATTGTTTACATTGCTTGAAATTAATATTTAATAACCAAAAGTTGCAAAACCACATTTTAAACCAAATTTCATATTAATTTCAATTAATTATCCACCAAATTGGTATAAAATGTCCACAAAATATAATACCAATTTCCAATTATCAAATACCCCCACACTTGAACTTTTGCTTGTCCTCAAGCAAATATAAAGGAATTTAATAATGTTGAGATTGTTGATCATATGCTTGCTTTAAGAATGATCAATTTGATTTTGATGATTAACAAATAATTGAAATATCATTAAAAAGGATCTAATACATTTGTCTAAGTGTTCTTAGATATTTTATCTCTAATTATGTGTATGAAAATGAAAATGTGAAATAATTTAAGTTTCAAGAGTTCAAGTTCATGATTGCAAGTTCTGCAAAGTGAAGTCTCAGCCCAAGTCGACTTCACTTGTGACTTGGTGAAGTCTCAGACCCAAGTCGACTTCACTTGCGACTTGGTGAAGTGTAACACCCCATTCCAAGAATTACTCAAGAACCAGTCAATGGGTACTATACAATCCAAGAAAAATTCGGCAGCATCTCCCCATAACATAGGTAATATGGAATACATGACCTGATATTCATAACATTTCCATCTGTAACATTCAATCCTATTTATATGCTTGCATCTTCATATAATAAGAACATTCATATAGAAGGAAATCATTAAATATTTTCCTTACACATCAAACAGATATAATAGTCATGCATATGTGCATCAACAAGGATTATAATCCAATCTGAAATACCAAATACATTATAGTTGTCAAAGCGAATCCGCCTAAATAATTGTCTACATATATGATTATCAAAAAGAGCACAAATCTAAAAGAACTGAAATCAACATATTGTGCTAGGGTCTCTCATGTTTGATCTTCAACTTGTCCCATCCTTAAGTTCCCCTTCTGACCTGCGATCTAAAAGCACAATAACAAATGATATGAGTCTAAATAGACCCAGTAAGTAGATAGTGGTTAGCACAAAGTAGAAATAAGCATAATGATGGATGCTTATATAGTGATGAAGCTAATACACATGGGTCCAATACCCACTCCCAAGATTGTATGCATATAACCATACACACAAATTGAACAACACAACCAATCATCTACTCATGTGCATCAAGGGCCATGAACAACCCTCTCCTCATGTCAATCAGGGGCCATGAACAACCCTTACAACCAACTATTCGAGATAACACATCATACATAACAGACAATGAAACACGTCGCAAACCACGCATACAACATCAACACAATTCAGATTCCACACATAGATCTGTCACACAAGCATTTTATCAAACACATGATAGGTACGAAATGAAAGAACCTTCAATTCATACTCTCGATTGGGGTAAATCAATTCACGTCACATTCCAACAATATAAAAACTGCTAAGAAGTCTTTTACATCATAGAAATCGCACATTCAAAGTAAATTCCCCATGAACCCTAACTGTTACGAACTCTACGCCTAATATCATGGAGTCGTTAGAAGCTATACATTCCCTCTAGCCTCACATCGCGTTTAACATAAAATTTCATCACTAAATCGAGAAGGGACGACATCTACTTACCTCGACCGTGATCCCTCCCAAGACAGCGACCCTAGATGTGGACTGCAGAAATTCGGAGCCTTGGAGCTTCCTGGACTCGGATCTATGACCTTCAAGGTAGCTGGTATAGTTTCCCTCAAGAGATCACGGGTGGTTCGAACTGAGTGGAAGAGAAAGTAGAAGAGGAGCGAAGAACCAGAAGAGGAGGAGAAGAAAACGCGGTCGGGCGCGAAATGGGAATGAAGCCCTAGAGCGCGGGCCGCTTATGTTAATAGAATCCATTGAGTCGGGTCGGGGCATGGGTCGGGTCCATTCGCAATTAGTAATTTAATTCCCCGCTCCTACAACTTAATAATTAAAAATTTCTCTGGGGGCGCTGCCCCCTTGACCCCCGCGACCTGACGGTCAGGTCGAACCCCGTACCTACTCTGCGAAGGGGAAAAAAAATAGTTATAGTGCTTAACAATGACACACTAATGATACACATTTTAATTTATACTTAGTGTGCTAAGATCATAATACATGCATATATGCACTATATGTTTCATATATACTATATTCATATATGTTATGCATCCATTAACATTATAAACTCCTAGTGGCATGTTCATAAGTTATCTCATAAATAGAGAAGGGTTATAATGAAAATAAAATAAAATAAAATACCCGGTCCTTACATGAAGTCCCAGACCCAAGTGGACTTCACTTGCAACTTCGAAGGCAAAATTCTGGACAGCAAGTTTTAGCAAGACGAAGTCGCATCCCAAGTCGACTTCACCTATCCGAACTCCACTTGCGACTTCAACTCGTAACGGTCGAAAATCCGAACGTTGGAGCTCTAGATGCGCGTGAACCTCCACTCCAACGGCTAGAACCTTTTTTTCTCTATATATACCATTGAAGAATGAATGTGGAGAGAGGGGAGAAGGAGGAAAGAAAGAGGAAAACACAAGTTGAGCTTCCATCTTCTAATATTCAAATGTGTTGAAGTTATTTGAATAACTATTGAAGCTTCAAGTGCTACAACTTTCAAGTGCGCTTCCAAGATTATCATCTCTACAAGACAAGGAGCTTCCGGAGCTTATCGAATACACGTTGTAAAGTGTAATCTCTCTTTTATTTATTTATTTTATGTTGTTGCCTTGGATCGTATTGGAGACCGAATTCAAGAAGAAGCAAAACAGGGGGTTGGTTTGAGTTTGTCTCACTAACGGGTTTTGCTTGATTGGTTGGAGTTTGTCTCACCAATAGATTGGACTTGGTTGGTTGGAGTTGGTCTCACCAACAAGTGATTATTGTATATGCCCCCTAGAGCTAGAATCTAGAAGAGAGCGGGTGCTCTAGATTGTATTGAAAATACAATAGTGGAACCCAAGACACAACGGGTGCTCTAGATTGTTTGGTTTGATTGTTTATATTTTTATATTCCATTTGCACCCTCTCATTATATCTCATATCACGTTTCATCAAGGGGATTGAAATTATAAGGGGTTAAGTTTTAATTTACTAAAGAATTTTTCAAGAACCCAATTCACCCCTCCCCTCTTGGGTTTTGCCATTAACTCGGGGCCAACAAATAATAGATTGCAAAATTTCAAAATTTTGAGCAAAAAGTGAATATAAATGTTTAGCCCATCATCAAAACTAATGAGAGCATTAAATTAAAGAATTTGGAACATGATACTCACTGAACATCTTAGTTAACAATCCCTTCTTACATGACTAATACTGTACACCCTGTTACCTAATTTATTTTCAATCATTAAGAGTTAAAAACTCCCGCAATAAACTCTTAATTATCAGATATCGTCCCTATTTATTTGGTTATTCAATACACACATTCAATAATTCAAGTGGTAGTAGTGCAGAAAATATTAGTCAAATTACCTCATATACATCTCATCAAATTTTTGCATTTAAATTTCCTCTGCCAACTCAATTAGCTAATTCATAGGATCATAAGGACTTAGTAGGACAACGGTCAGGTATTTGAACCGTCTCTGCATGACTTGAGCCTCATTTTATAACAGGAAATAATGTTACCCCCCATACTTAGTGCTTTTATTCTTTTTTTTTTCTTTTTTTTCAAGCCTGTTCTTATCCTTGGTTTAGCTCTGTGAAATTTTTTTTTAACCAAGTTTGGCAATAATTTTCCTCACCATATTTCAAGGTATCTGGGAAGTCATTATTTATTATTTGCACAATCAGGAGATATTATTCCCTGTTTCACTTTTCAGCTCAGAATTCAATTTCAAAGTTGGTTCAACGAAGTGGGAATTGTGGTTTATGAAAAATTTAAGTTCAGGCTCAATAGGGGTAAACAATAGCTATATTTTCAAATAAAGGCTCATCATGAAAAAATTGCCTTAATCATGTCCATGAATTGGTTTAATAGAGTTTTGGCTTTGGAAATTTCTTCAACTAGAATAAAATTTTTCATGTATATGGGAAAAACTACCTTCTTAAATGACAATTGTGTGTATTAGAAAAACGTTTGATAAATTAGAGAGGATTACTCTGATTTTGAAAGAAAACAAGATCGGTTCCTAGGTATATTAGTTTCATCAAGTGATTCGGGACAAAAAAATCCAAGTATTTTCAACAAGTACATGTTCAAAAATAAATTTAACATCTCATTAAGCATCAACTTTTCCTCACTCAAAGATGTTGAAATTCCACGTATGGTTTGCTTTCAAGGCATTCAAGAGTTCAAAGTGGGGTCTAATATTACCTTTTATGCAAGATTTCCCAAAGTTTTTTTTAACAACAATATAAACATCAGGGTAGTCAAAGAAATATTTAAAGAAAATTAATGCAACGCATTCACCCCCACACTTGAAGTTGACATTGTCCTCAATGTAAATCATGCCATCAAAATAAAGGGAGTAATTATAAAAATATGAAATGTTAACTTTCCTATTTTGGCAAGTTGAACCGAATTTGTATCCTATGGTGCTTCTTTCCAAGTAAACTCTGAAAATAACCAATAAAGCTCAAAATTAAAAGTATCAAAATTCTAAAAAGAAACTAAAAGAAAAAATAAAACTAAAACTTCCCTGAAAAGAAAAAAAAGAAAAAGTTCGGGTTGCCTCCCGAACAGCACTTGGTTTAAAGTCATCAGCCCGACTGCAGTTTGATCATCTGATGTTAACCAACTCCAACTTTTGCATTTCCGTGACTCTTTTCTTGCATCCAAATTTTTTTACATTCGTCATTCTTTGAATTGGCCTCCATATTTGCTTGAAAATTTTTTCTGCCAATGAAGCACTGCAGTTAGTTTTAAAAGAACGACAAGAAGGAGGATGAATAGTTACCAGTCTAGCAGCTTTTATCTTTTGTTCATCAGATTTCTGTAGTTTTGATCTCCCTCTTTCAGATGTTGCCACAGATTCTGCAACGTGTTGATGCAGGTTTTCCGCAGCTTCTCCTTTACTTTTGTTTGTCCGAGTTAAAATTTCTTTATTTGTTGACTCATTGACCACGTCAACCCGTAAACAAGAGTTATCAAGAGAAGGGTTTTTCATGGTCGAGAAGAGGTTGAATTCCATTTTCTCATCTCCAACTGTCAGAGAAAGTTGACCATTCTTAACGTCGATGATGGCTCCAGCAGTGGCTAAGAAAGGTCGTCCAAGAATGATTGGAATTTGGCGATCCTCCTCCATGTCGAGGACTACAAAGTCGACTGGGATGAACAGCTTGCCGACTTTCATGGGAACATCTTCAAGAATACCAACTGGAAATTTGATTGATTGATCGGCCAGTTGGAGAGACATAGAAGTTGGTCTTAGATCGCCGATGTTCAGCTTTTTACAGATGGAGAGAGGAATCAGACTTACACTGGCTCCGAGATCACATAGTGCCTTGCTAATTTTGAAATTCCCAAGAGCACAAGGAATAGAGAAACTCCCAGGATCCTTGAGCTTTTCAGGGAGCTTGTTCTGCAAGATGGCACTGCACTCTTCAGTGAGTGCGATGGTTCCGTGCTCCTCGAGCTTTCTTTTGTTGGACAGTATCTCTTTGAGAAATTTTGCATAAGCTGGCATTTGGGAAAGCATGTCAATAAAAGGCACGTTGATTGACAGGTTCTTGAGAGTAGAAATAGACTTCTCGAATTGCTTTTGGAGCTTAGCCTGTCGTTGCCTTTGTGGGAAGGGGAGAGGAAGCTGGTAAGGAGGTGGTGGTACATATGGCTTTTCCACCACTGGTTCTGGTTGTGGCTCCTCTTCTTGCTTCTTTTCCTGCTTGGCATACTTTTCTGTGACCATTTGAGGTAGGTCGAGCTGCTTTCCACTCCGCAAGGTAGCACCTGCTCCCTAGGGTTTATTTCAGGTTGGCTAGGGAGTTTGCCCTGGTCTCTATGGGATGAGGTAGTGGCATATCAGGCAATTTGATTTTCAAGCAACTTAATGTGGGTTTGCATTTTGTCCATTCTTTCATCATTTTTCTTGAGCATTTGAATGATATTTTCGAGCATGGACTTAGTTGGTTGTGCTTGAGGTGGTGCAGGTAAGGCTTGTTGGGTTTGATATGAAGGATGGTCTAATTGTTTTCTAAGGAAACCAGGTGGATTATTATTTTTGAGCAAAATTTTGAGTGTTTGATCGGTTTGCCCAACAAAAATTGCGTTGGTTTCTCCATCCAGGGTTGTAAGTATTAGAATAAGGGTTACCATATGCGCGAGTATCATACTGGTTGTTGATTGCATTAGCTTACTCGCCCGTGGTGTCTTTAATGGAAAAACTACACTCAGTTGTGTAGTGTGAAGCTCCACAGATTTCACATGAGATGTGTCCAGAAGAAGATGCATTATGGTCCTTGGATTCCTACTTCTTTTGCCGCAAAATTTTATCAAGTTTGTCATGTATAGCATGTATGGATTCGATATCACATACATTTCCTTGCCAAGAGGTTCCTCGGACATCACCGTACTGAGAATCATAAAGAGCTAAATCATCGAGGAGTTTGAGGGCCTCCTCGTAAGTGAGTCACATGAATCAGCCACCAGAGGCTGAATTGACGGCGCTTCGGCTAGGTCAATCGAGTCCATTGAAAAAGTCTTCAATAATATCTCCTTGCGAAATACCATGATGAGGGCACTTGCGCTGCAGATCTTTCATTCTCCCATGCATCATGTAAGGTTTCGCCATCTTTTTGGACGAATTGATTAATCTCGTCTTTGATTTTCCTGATTTTATTTGGTGGAAAGAATTTTTCCAGGAATGCTGTAGAGAGCTCATCCCATGTGTTGAAAGTGTCGGGCGACATAGAATAGAACCACTCGCTTGCCCTGTCTCGAAGAGAAAATGGGAAAAGCTGCAGACGAATTACTTCACATGGAATGTTTTGCACCCTGATTGTGTTGCATAATTGCAGGAATTTAGCGATATGTACAGTTGGGTTTTCAGAGGGAAGTCCCGCAAATTGGTCCTGTTGAACCATCCGGATGAGACCGGGATTTAGTTCAAAATTTCTTCCATCAATCTCTGGTTCAACTATGCATGATCGGAATCCACGGGGATTCGGGCGGTTCCGATCGCTAAGAGTCATTCTCCTTGGAGGAGCGTTGTTTTCTGCCTGGCCTTCCTCCTGCTCTTAATGTGGCAGGTTTTGATTGTTGCGTTCTTCCATGGTGTCTTTAGGATATTTCTGTTGCTTGTAATCACAAATTCTTCTCCTAAGAGAACGTTCAATCTCAGGGTCAGCAACAAAAAGTTTTTCAGCTAATTGTTTTGCAAAATTTCGGGTATGTGGGTGCATACAAAGATTACCTAGCTAATTTAGAACAATAAAATAAAAAAAATAAAAAAATAAAAACAAAATTTAAAGCAACGCCGAATTCCCCGGCAACGGCGCCAAAATACTTGTTCGCAATCTCACCGCAAGTGCATGAGTCGTAGATTGTAGTATATAAATTATCGATCCTTAGGGAATTCAAGACTATAAAATTTTGCTTTTAAATGCTTTCGCGTCGGATATGGAGATAATATAGCAAATAAAATAGAGAAAAGGGAAGGAAATACAATAAATAAAAAGGAAAGGAAATAAATAAAATGGGAAAAATTGCAAATTAAAAATGAGGAGAGAAAGCGAGTATGCGAGTACCTAAGGTCTAGGATTTCACATGTGTCTTTTGCAATGGGTAGTGGTATAATTATTTAATTTGGATATTATTTGTTAAAGGAGAACAAACCCTAATTTATCCTTTCACCTTCTCTCGAAACCTACAAGGTGTACCCTAATTTTATTAACCACCTATTCTCATGGGATTAAATTAATTAGAATCCATTAAGTTCTGTGGTTTGTTCATGGAATTCCTCAAGGTTATCATGCCTATTCTCATGGTCTTTGATTTCCAGGTTTAATATCATGATTATCGTATATTAGGCTTCCACCTCTCGGTTCCATCACCTAATATATGGAATAATGCCAAAGTACGGGCCCATGTACAAAGCAAGCATAAAAATCCGAAGATATTAAATTAACAACAATATATATCATAAATAAATTAAAAACTCAAATCACGCTGCATTGTACGCATGCTATGTCATAAACCCTAGATTTAAAGTTTAGCCAAGCATGTTTAAGTTCAAAATAAAATTAAAATTACAATCCATCTTAAACAAGACAAAAATTTAAAAGGGAGAAGATAGAAAAGCTTATTGGATTGAAGCTCCAATGGTGTGTTGGCTGCTCCACGCAATTCGCAGTCCGCCTTTTTCCCGTGCTCTCCACCTTGCTCTCTCTTACTTTCTCAACTTTCTGCTCGTGAATTTTCTCTGCTCCAAATTCCGTATGAATCTGCTCTGGAATTCTGTGTTCGAATTTCAAACCGGAATTTTGTCTGATTCCACCTTAGAATATTCTCCTCATGATAAACGAACTCCCCTCCTCTCTCCACTACCGGATGCTCCCCTTTTATAGATGCATACTTAAATTGCTATGGTCCCCATCTCCATCAATTTTTATGGACCCCACTAATCACATTGCTGCTGATTTGTTGTGGGCCACACTTCATGATCATGTGATGGGTAGATTGTGGTTTAGGACGGTAGCTATTTCTGAATCTTCAGCGTGATTTTGGTGGGGTCCACTGAAAATATTGCTGCCATGATCACGTTATCTATTTGCTGAATTGATATGGGCAGATTTTTTTACGTGAAATGGGGATGGGAATTTATGCAATGTGGAAAGCTTGTATAAATGAACGACATGGATTTCACGTGAATTTGGAGAGCAGGGTAAATGCATTGCTAATCTTGGTGGGGTCCATGATCACGTGATTTGGCATGGTGCTGAATTTCTGGTGGACCGCACATAAGTTCTGTTGGACGTGATTCATGGGCAGCTGAACGTGAATGCTGCATTTGTTGATTTAATGAGTTGCTGCAATTGATAGAATTCACGTGAGCAGCTAGTGAGGTCCACCAATGGTAGCTGCTAATTTATGGACGTGGGGTCCTTCAAAATGTTGCTGCTTCTGAAAATTCAATAGGTAGCATGGGCATAATAAAAATTCATGTGAATTGGGGTGCTACTGAAAAAATGCTGCTACATTTTTAAATTGATGATGTTGACCGTTAATTTCTGGTCGGCCATAAAAGATCACGTGATGGTTATTGCATTGGGGTCCACCTAAATAAAAATTCTGCAGCTAGGAGTTTATGCAATTCACATGAATGGCAAGAGGAAAATGGGTTGCCGATTTAAATGGCTGGATTTTAATGGGTGGACGGCTAAAAAAATGCTGATTGTGTTGATGTGTAAAATCCCAGCCTAAGTAGGATTCAATATATGCATTGAATATTTACATGTAATTTATAAGTGAATTTATTGAATTATGAATGATTTTGTGATTTTGCTAAACTATGATAATTAGGGCTAAGAATTAGCAATGATGATTCAAGTGATCATTATAAACTAATGTGGGACAAAGGATTAGAATAATTTGTTGGTGATTAAAAAACACCAATACATCATGAATAATCATTTTTGATTATTTGATATGGATTATGAGAATTTAAAAGGATAATTCTTAAGTTAGTATAAAAAACCTTAGAAAATTCATAACTTGACGCCCATAAGGCGGATTAATATAAAAATTGAGATGAAAGCACATAATTTCGTGCTTAATCATATGGGAAAGGTATATTATGAAAATTTTGATGATAATTGATCATCACCATCCAAAATTTAAAACAATCATAACTTGAGCTAGAAAAGTCGGATTAAGATGAAATTTGAAATGGACAGTTAAAATTATGAGATTAAGGTTATGAAAGGATTTGATCATGAAAATGATGATAGAATTAGGCTTGCACAAAATTATGATTAATTCTTTTGACTTTTTACACCAAAAAGTTATTAGCATAAAGGAGAATAGCTTACATGCAAGCATAGACGTCCAAACTAGCCCCTAAAGTGGATTTTGTGAAATATTTTTAATATAATGTATACCCAAAGTCAACAAGGAGTTAATGTGGATAATTTGGCATTAAATTAAAGTGAAATTCGGATTTAGTAGTTGCTGATTTGGACTGTTGAATGAAAAATGCAAAAATGGACAGCAGCATGCTTTATGGGTGATATGGACGGTTTTGGCAGCTCAAGGCATTGTTTATGATTTTTTTTATTAATATAAATTGACCCTAAATTCCCTAATCTACTAGATAATTAAATGAGTGATTAATTGAAGCTGAGGAAAAATTAATTTTTAATGAGAATATCTGCTGCAAAGTGGATGTGAGCAGGCAACAGAAATTTGTGCAGCAAACTTTGACTGATCAAGTGGCTAGGAAAGTGACTTTTTATATTTTTTAAAAAATTATAAAATGCAGGGATAAATATCCTAGGTAGTAGGGAATATAAAGGCAGCTGATGGTGGACGTGATCTGGTGGACAGATTTGGGATGATTTAATGCTTTGGATAATTAGTGGATTTATAAATGAGATAAAAATATTTTTAATGGTCCACAAGATGCCATGTCAGCAAATGGGATAGGAATGCATTGGAAATTGCATGGATGATGTGGCATGTGGGGCCCATTTGCTGGAAATTTCCAGCTATTGCTTAAAAGAGAAGGAACGACCATATGCATATCAAAGTGGACTTAGAAAATTCTGCAAATTGGAGCTCTCCTTTCCAGCAGAAGATCACGACCCCTAGGCCACCAAGCAGGAAGAAAAGAGAAGAAAATAAAGGAAAAAAGGAGGAATTACCCATTTAATCAAGTAAGTATATGATTATTTTGATTTTATATCTCAAATATGGAAATTTTATGATGTTTCAAACTAAAATATGAAAGAGACAGTAAATGGATGAATTTTAGCATGAAAATGTTTGGGAATAATAATTATGGAGCTATTAAGGAACGGCCAAAGTTTCAGCTTAAAATGATAATCCCGTTTCAAATAAAAAATCCGAGACGATTAACCTAAACAGGGTAAAACGGGTGACAGGATCAGCCGTAGAAAATGATTTTTAGTAATTTTTATAAAAGTATTTTCAGGCTTAAAAGTTTACAGAATATATAAGACATATTTATTATCATAATAAAAATATAAAATTTAGGTTTTTAGGGGAATAAATAGGCCCTATAATTCACGTGATTAAGGCTGACCCTAAACTCCTAACACTGTCCAGCACAGTGAAAATGCAAAAATAAATATATTATGTCAATATTTCGTGATGAAATTTTTATGAAAGTTATTTCATGTAATTATTAAGTTATTTTAGAAATTTAATAATTAAATAGATTTATTTGATTATAAATCAAGATTTATAGATTTCAGTTCGCCTGATTTCATCATTTGTGGATAGTTGGAGAAAAAAATCAAAAAGAAATATGAAACCTATGCAGAAATGATCCAGACTTATATATATGTTAATAACCTTGATTTGGGTTAGGAAAAGTCGGATTAATTTCTGAAATTTTTGATTTATGAAACTGTTTAGGATTATATGACAAAAGACACGTTAAACGGGTGAAAAATGGGTTCCAAAGTTGCTGTTTTGGAAACCTATGATTAGTGGATTAAAAATCCGTGAAATTACACTAAATAAGTGTTAATTGAAGTGTATAAACTTTCTGAATTAGAGGACAAGTTTTTTATTTGAAAATTTTTAAGAAATATATGAATTAGACGCTATTAGACGCACATATGTGAAGCAGTGCACATGATAGATGATAAATGCATTATGTAAAATGTAAAAATATGTTAAAATATGATGGGAAAACGTGAAATGCATTTCTGAATTGATAATCTCAAATTTTAAGATTAATATATGGGAATTTAATATGTGGCATAATGAATGATTGAGATACATAAATGTGCAAAATATGTATACCCGACTTGGAGATTAGGCCGGTTATGATTATTTATGAAAATGGATTGGAAAACTAAGTGAATGCAAGCAAATGGAATTTACATGAATGTTATATCATTCTATATGTATAGGCAAAGGCAAAGAAAGGGTTCCCGGGAAGCTCATGTGATCAAGGTAAGCAAGCGAACTTTCCAAAATATTGATTTCCTCATATATTTTGAAAATGATAGCTTAAATAAAATGCCTTATGGATTGTTTCATGGGAAACAAGCAATACTTCTTAAAATAGTTATTTTATCACAAGTGTTGCCAAGATTGGAAATGCTTATATCAATGATTTTAAAGAGTTTGCTTATAAGTAAGCAAACGAGCTTTCCAAAATATTGATTCAAAGGAATGTTATGAAATTTATGAACTTGCTATAATAAATTGGTTTCATAATTGCTTACGAGATAAGTAAGTAAATTTTCAAGCATAATGTTTATATTCAAGTATTCAATTTACTTGATCATGTTTATATTAATGATGTGGAGAATTGCTTATAGAGTAAGCAAGCTCAGATCTTGAAAATATGATGTGGGTTTTAAGATGGTTTTAATATAAGCAAGTTCATACAAGTGTGGTTTACAAAGAATTTTATATTGAAAGAGTTTGTCTCTTTCATAAAGTGATATTCAAAAAAAAAACCATGGAAATTCTATTTCCAAGGAGTTTTATTGAAAAATGTAATTCTTTACAAAATGATTTCTAGAAATAAATAAATATTTTGAAATGGTTTTCATTAAATGTCATAAATTGAATTTATATACGTGTTTTGAGATTTATGTAGATGTTTTTGAAATAATCTATCAAGGTGATTTACAACTCTTAGAGATGTAATACTTTGAAGATGCTTTACTCTGATGTTCTAAAAAGATTTAAGGGTAACCATTCTTACAAAATGATTTGATGAATTTTATGTTTAAATAATAATCAAAAGAATATGCAAACTCCTCTATATATATATATACATAAGAATAACCAGGAAGTGACGTGGACAAGACAGATAATGCCATTACAGTTGATAGAAGTGAGTTGCCTATGTTTTGCTCATAAAAATGTTATTAAGAAAAGTTTTGTCTCATCGAGTTTTGACCATCTAATTCATCAAGTGAAACCAAATAAACATTTCCATGTCTTTTGCCACTAAACATGATATGTTCTCCATCAAATAGATTACATATAGATGATTCAAACACAACTTTGTATCCCTTATCACATAATTGGCTAATACTCATTAAATTGTGTTTGAGTCCTTCAACAAACAAAACATCTTCCATGCAAGCATTTGAAATACTATGTATATTTCCTTTACCTTTAATCTTACCTTTTTCATTATTACCAAAGGCAACCATTCCATCGTTGCACGGCTTAAGTTTACGAAACAAACTTCTTTCACCGGTCATATGCCTTGAGCAACCGCTATCCATGAACCATTCATTGTTTGCCTTTGCCTTAAGACATGTCTGAAAAATAAGCAAATAAATCTTATCTTCTTGGTACCCATTTTATGGGTCCATTTGGGTTAGTAATATAGATCAATCTTTGTTGTTCTAACTTTGAAAGTCCAAATCTTGTGTTTCTTGGAACCCAAACTAATTTTGCACCATGGTCATATAATTTCTTAAAATTGCATTTGTAAGTTTTATGACCCACTTTATTGCAGAAATTACAAGCCATAGGTAATCTTGGAGTAGGCCTCCAAGTATACAATGGTTCATATGTTGGTCTTCTAGTCCACTTAAAGTTTTTCTTTTGTGGCTTGTAAAAAGATGCAGCTTTAGTTTGATATTTCTCAAGTGTTTGCACATTTGATTTGCTACTTTCTCCATGCTCAAATGTATGATACCCAAGACCTCTTTTATGTGTTTGGGAGGTCATATTCAGAAACATTTTAACACTTTCTCCTGGATTAGAGAACTTAGCTAATGATTCATTTAATGATTTGTTCTCCATTTTCAGCAATTCAGTTTCATCTTTCAATTTGTCTAATCTTTCTGCAAGTTTACCATTTATAATTATTGTTGCATCACATTGTCTCTTCTTAATTGTAAACTTGCTTCCTAATTTCTTCATTTCTTCATATAATGAATCATATGCAGTTTGTAGTTCATCTAATTCAGTACATTTGAGGCATTCTTGAAAGGAAGAATAACTTGATTCAGAAAGGGAGAGTTTAGAGCTTACCTCTTCATTGCTTGTGTCTTTTGTTGAGATAATTTGTTCTCCTTGCTCGATTTGTGCCATGCAGCAAATTCTTGCACATTCTTCCGCCTCTATGTCGTCGGTTGAGGAGCTACTCGTCGTAGATTCTTCATCATTCACGTACATGCCTCTTCCTTTGTATTTCTGGAATCTTCTATTGTTCCCTCGATCCTTTCTTTGTTCTTTTGCCTTGTTTTCTTCGGGAGTTGGACATTGAGCCTGCATATGTCCCGAACCGCCACATCGGTAGCATTTGGTTGATTCTTTCTGCTTTTCTCTGGGAGTTCTTTCTTTGAAGCTTCTGAAATTCTTGCCTTTCCTCACAAATTTTCTGAAGCGTTTTGTGAGTAGGGCAATCTCATCGTCGTTTTGAGAAGAAGATGTGTCATCGGTGTCTTGTGCGGCTTTTAAGGCAATTGCTCTTTTGCCCCTGTGTTGATCTTCATTTCTTCTCTTGATTAGCTCATGTGACATGAGAGAGCTAATTAAGTCTTCAAGCTTTAGTGTGTTAAGATCCTTGGCTTCTTCTATTGCAGTGATTTTTGGGGTCCATGATTCGGGTAGAGCTCTTAAAATTTTCATAACCTGCTCAGATTCAGAAATAGCCTTTCCAAGACCTTTTAGAGCATTAGTAATCTTTGAGAACCTAGCAAACATTTCAGAAATATTTTCTGTTTCTAGCATTCTAAAATTCTCTAGTTCTCCAATCAAAATATTTCTTCTCGTCCCTTGGACTTGAGAAGTTCCTTCATAGATAGAGGTTAGTGTATCCCATATCTCTTTGACGGTTAAGCAAGAGGATACTCTATCATACTCAGAAGCAGTAAGAGCACAAAATAAAGAGTTCATAGCTTTGGCGTTGCTCTTAACAGTTCTTACTTCCTCATCGGTCCATTTGGAAGCTCGTTCATCGGTAGGCAAAGTTACTCCATCTTGAATAGCAATCCAAGAATCCATATCGGTATCCATGATGAGTTGCTTCATACGAAGCTTCCAATATCCAAAATTGTTCCCATCAAACAACGGTGGCCTTGTAAAGGATTGGCCTTCAGCAAAAGCGGGAACGGAAGTAGATTGGGATGCCATATCGATAAGATCTCTTTGGTAAACTCAAAGACCTGCTCTGATACCACTTGTTGGTCCCGAGTTAGTGGCAAAACCCAAGAGGGGAGGGGTGAATTGGGTTCTTTAAAAATCTTTGGTAAATAAAGACTTAACCCCTTGAGTAATTAATCCCCTTTTGAAAAGAGCTAGAGAGCAATAAAGATAAAGCAGTAAAAAGAAATATAACACAAGATTTATAGTGGTTCGGGCAAACCTTCCCTACTCCACTCTTCCAAGCTCACACTCTGTTGTGACTTAGGTTCCACTATGTATTCCACGAATACACTTAGAGTCACCGCTCTCTTCTAGATTCCAGCTCTAGGGGGCATATACAACTAGAGTCACTTGCTCTCTTCTAGATTCTAGCTCTAGGGGGCATAAACAACTCACATGCAAGAGTAGGTGATGAGTCTCACTCCAATCACACCCTACTCTGCATATACTTGATCTTAGCTACCCAAGCTAAATCAAGATTTATACAACAAGACAATGAAATAAATGAAACTACACTTTACTGATTTGTGTAGGCAGATTTAGCTCGAGGAAGAAGTTGTAGAAGCAGCTTTGGATGAATGTTGTTGAAGGCGCTAGCAACTTGAAGCTTTCTTCTTCCTTAGAATTTATACGGACCACTCAACAATGGAGAAAAGCAAATAGGAAACCTTTCTTGAACTTCTTTTCTCTCTTTGAACTTTAACGTAGTGTCTTGTGTTCTCTTGTTGTTGTTTTCACGTTCATTTGAGGGTCCTTTTATAAAGGGAAGAAAATATGAACGTTGTGGAGGTGGTTGGTGCGCAATAAATGAACTCCAACGTTCGAAAATTTGAACGTTATACTCCAAGTCGAAGATGAAGTCGACTTGGCCTGTGACTTGGTTTCCAAGTCGCACATGGAGTCGACTTGGCCTGCGACTTGGGTTCTTCAGAAACTCAAGTCTGAGACTTGGGTCGACTTGGCTTTCAGACTTTAACTCAAGTTGATCCTGAAGTCGACTTGGGTTGCGACTTGGCTTGGTCTATTGCAAAAACGCCTTGATCTTCTTGAAATGTCTTGAATCTTGCAAACCATGTGAAAGTTTTGAGTCCTTGCACAATATATGTATGTTCCTTGCTTTGCTTTGGACTCACTTGGTCTTCATGACTTGGGTATTACTCCATTTGGAAGCTAGCTTGAAGATTTGCTTTGAGCTTGATAGACTTGATTTGATGTAGAACATGATTCTTGACTTTGAATTTGACTCATTTGTTTTTCATCTTGATTCCTTGGACTTGAGTGATAAATCCTCTTGAATAGCTTGAAAAACTGCATCTTTGAAGTTTGAACTTCTTAAGTCGTGGATGGAGTCGACCTGGCCTGCGACTTCACCCAAGTCGCACCTGGAGTCGACTTCGTTTGCGACTTCGTTATGTTCGTTTCTGTTGGTCCCGAGTTGATGGCTAAACCCAAGAGGGGAGGGGTGAATTGGGTTCTTTAAAATTTCTTTGGTAAACTTAAAAATCTTTACCCCTTGTAAAAATTAATCCCCTTTTTAAGCGAATGGAGAGCAAATAAGATAAAGCAGTAAAAATAAGTAGAACACAAGATTTATAGTGGTTCGGGCAAACCTTCCCTACTCCACTCTTCCAAGCTCACACTCCGTTGTGACTTGGGTTCCACTATGTATTCCAAGAATACACTTAGAGTCACCGCTCTCTTCTAGATTCAAAGCTCTAGGGGGCATACACAACTAGAGCCACTTGCTCTCTTCTAGATTCAAAGCTCTAGGGGGCATATACAACTAGAGCCACTTGCTCTCTTCTAGATTCAAAGCTCTAGGGGGCATACACAATCACTTGCACAAGTAGGTGATGAGTCTCACTCCAATCACACCCTACTTTGCATACACTTGATCTTAGCTACCCAAGCTAAATCAAGATTTATACAACCAAATAAAGAAATGAATAAAAACTACACTTTACAGATTTGTGTAGGCAGTTTTGAGCTCGAGGAAGAAATCAAAGACAGCTGGGATGATGATCGTCGAAGCAACTTGCAGTTTGAAGCTCTTTCTTCCTTTGAAACACTCAAATATGGAGAAAAGGGATTTGAAAGTCTTTCTTGCACTTCTTTTCTCTCTATGATCCTTAGAGTAGTGTCACTTGCCCTTTCTCACGTTCATTTGAATGTCCTTTTATAGATTGAGGAGAATATGAACGTTGTAGAAGTGGTTGGCGTGCAATAAATGAACTCCAACGTTCAAAAACTTGACCGTTATACTCCAAGTCGAAGATGAAGTCGACTTGGCCTGCGACTTGGCTTCCAAGTCGTACATGGAGTCGACTTGGCCTGCGACTTGGGTTCTTCAGAAACTCAAGTCTGAGACTTGGGTTCTTCAGAAACTCAAGTCTGAGACTTGGGTCGACTTGGCTTTCAGTCTTTAACTCAAGTCGATCCTGAAGTCGACTTGAGTTGCGACTTGGCTTGGTCTATTGCAAACATGCCTTGTTCTTCTTGAAATGTCTTGAATCTTGCAAACCATTTGAAAGATTTGAGTCCTTGCACAATATATGTATGTTCCTTGCTTTGCTTTGGACTCACTTGGTCTTCATGACTTGGATTTTACTTCATTTGGAAGCTAGCTTGAAGATTTGCTTTGAGCTTGATAGACTTGATTTGAATGTAGAACATGATTCTTAACTTTGAAGTTGACTCATTTGTTTTTCATCTTGATTCCTTGGACTTGAGTGATAAATCCTCTTGAATATCTTGAAAACAGCATCTTTGAAAGTTTGAACTTCTCAAGTCGTGGATGGAGTCGACCTGGCCTGCGACTTCACCCAAGTCGTACCTGGAGTCGACTTCGTTTGCGACTTCGTTATGTTCGTTTCCACTTTTCAGCTCTGGATACTCCAAGTCGATGCTGGAGTCGACTTCGTCTGCGACTTGACTTCCCAAGTCGCAAGTGGAGTCGACTTGACTTGCGACTTCACCTATTGCCTTTTGGGATTCATTCTCAAGTCGATATTTGAGTCGACTTTGGGATCGACTTCACCCAAGTCGAAGTCTAAGTCGACTTGGAGATCGACTTGACCTCTTTGCTTTCCTTAAACACTTGTCAAACATGTTAGTACTCTTTATATACTCAAATAAGTTCTTGTTAATCATCAAAACTCAGGATTTGGTCAATTTAGATTATTTTGAACATTGTTTCCAACAATCTCCCCCTTTTTGATGATTGACAAAACTTCATTTGAGTTGATACCTTTCAAAAATTTCAAACATATTCATTTGAGAAAACAGAGCATATAGGTATCGTTGAACATATAATTTAGAGTTTTGAGAAAATTTAATCATTTTGGCATAAAGTATGCTTGAATATCTTAAAAGCCATATATTGAGTATTAATCATTAAGAGTACTTTGTATTGTAATCATTTATCAAATATATCATTCATTCAACTCTGTATCAATCATATATAAACCAATTATCATATCAAACATCATTTCATATATATATGAAGTTTCATTACAGAATACAATGAAGCATAAATGAAACTATCCTAGATACAAACTACCCAACCCAAAAAATAAAAACACTCAAATCTAACCTGTCTTCCTCCCCCTTTTTGTCAATCATTCAAAAAGTACTAAAGACTTGGTAAATTGAAATTGAGAGATGGGATAGAGAATAGGTTTGATGAGACAATGATGGGCCGAGGAGTAAACAAGAGAAGCGTGATCGGGAGTTGCCTCTCTATGAACTGAACCCGACTCGTAGGGATCGAGTTCAGGCATGGGTCTCTTTTTATGATGGCCTGAGGCAAGATGATAGCGGATATGTCGCATTTCCCGCTCGATTCTATCTTGTCGGGAATGCATATCTTCAAGTGCATTAAGGACACCGGTGACAAGACTTGTCATCCGGTTTTCTTGTTGTCCCATTTCAGCCCTCATGGCTATGATTTCATCTTTCAAATCCTTTAGGGTGACCTCCTCAGAAGAGGTTGGAGGCACCCGTTCTCTTGCAGCGGACCCTTGTGGAGAATAGGATCCGTGCGATATGGGAGATGCTGGCTCCTCTTGAGCAGGTGGTGCCGCGGGAGGTTGCTCCCCCTCAGCTTGTGCATTGTCTGCTTGCTCTTCTTCTGTAGCTTCATGCCTTAGTTCAAGCAGATTGATCTTCATTCTCTGGATTAGTGCTTTATTTATGGCATTTGTGGATTTGAGCACTTCGAAAGGCTCGCCTTCAATATCCACTTTGAAAAATTCCAAAATCTTTGTGATCCATGTGCCATAGGGAAGGACTCCTCGTGGGTTGTCCTTTCTACTTGCCAAGGCTTTTAGAAATAATTTGGGTATGCTCACTTTGACCCTGTTGGCCACTTTCCATAATATCCCAGCTTCCTGTGGATTCAATTGATTTCTTCCACCGCCCTTTGGGTAGATGCAGTGGGCAATGAGAAGCCTTAGTACCCGAAGTCTGGGTGACAAATCCATGTACCGAAGGAATTTGATTCCCGGATGGTACTTGTTGCTCCGAGTGAGCAGATTATACATTTGATCCAAGGTGAGGTCTTCTGGGATAGGCTCATCCTCGTACGGGACTCCAAGTATGTGTCCTAAATGACTCATTACTTCAGTCGGTCCTGCAACTATCCCGATTCCAAGATCCATTTCGACTCCTTTTACGAAGGTTCCAAAATATTCTTCATCCCAAAGATAATAAAACATTCGAGTAAGATCTGGATAGACCCTTTCGTCTTCCTTTAGCAAATTGGTCCATCCTTGAAAATCCAATAGATCTTCTATGTCGGATCCATATTCTTTCAAGAAATTGAAATCTATAATCTTGGGTATGAATACCTTCCGTTCGTAGAATTTTTTGTAGAAACGGCTATGTTGGAGCTCGGTTTTGAAGTAGGTAGTGGGCATCTTCAATACTTGGGCTTTCCCAGCCGCAGTGCCTCTTTTGCTTGTCCCGGATTGTGTGCTCTATGAAGCTTGGGCATGAGGTTGGCTTTCCGACCTTGTAGCTTGTTCCGATGTGTGAGTAGAAGCTTGGAACCGAACCCTTCTACCCGTAGAAGTTGAGGGTTCTTCTCGAACCCGTTTTGCAGGTGTCCTAGCTCTCCTAGGGACTTCTTCCTCAGTGTGAGATGTGGGAGGTCTAGGCACAGGCTTTTTTGATGGTTTGGAGACGGCTTTCTTCGGGGCCATTGAGATAGGAGTTTTGGAGTTTGAAATAGGAAAATGAAGACTAGAAAGAACTTGAGAGATTTTTGAGAATGGGAGGAGAAATGAGAGAGTAGTTGAGGGAGAGAGAGATAGAACTGAGATGGAGGAAACGGATTGAGAGAGTTGGGAGAAGATATCAAGGAGAGAGGCAGTGAGAGAGAAGGAGTCGCCGGAGAGGGAGAGGATTCCCGGAGAGAAAAAGGGGAATCGCCGGAGGAAAGAAAAACAGGGAGGCCGGAAAAATGAGGAAGAAAGAAAAGAAGAGAGAAGAAAAAGAAAAAAGGCTCGGAAGTCGGACGGTCGCGCGCGCGGAGTCGACTTTGCCCTAGGCGAAGTCGACTTCGGTCCTTCTGGAGTCGACTTCGCCTGGAGGCGGAGTCGACTTCGACCCTAGCGGAGTCGACTTCGCTTCTAAAGCGGAGTCGACCTGGCGTCCCTGGAGTCGACTTGACTCATCGACTTGACATTTTCCAATTTAATTTTCTTATGAATTTTTCCTAGTTAAGCTCTATCATCCCCATATCATTCCTAATCTTATAAAATGAATCTTTGGCTAGAGGTTTGGTAAAGATATCAACAATTTGGTCTTCTGTTTTCACATATTCTAAGCACACATCATGATTTTCAACATGTTCTCTAATAAAATGGTGTCTTACATCAATATGTTTAGTTCTTGAATGCAGTACAGGATTTTTAGTTAAACATATTACACTTGTATTATCACATCTAATTGGAATATCAACATATTCAATACCATAATCCTTTAATTGTTGTTTCATCCAAAGTAGTTAGGTACAACAACTACCGGCGGCTATGTATTCGGCTTCCGCAGTAGATAGTGCAACACTTGTTTGTTTTCTTGAATGCCATGAAACTAGCATATGTCCAAGAAATTGACAAGTTCCACTGGTACTTTTTCTATCCACTTTATATCCGGCAAAGTCTGCATCCGAATAGCCGATTAGATCAAAGGTTGACCCCTTTGGATACCATAGTCCAAGGTTTGTAGTTTTTATCAAATATTTAAAAATTCTTTTTACAGTAAGTAGATGTGATTCTTTGGGACATGCTTGAAATCTAGAGCACATACAAACACTAAATAAGATATCGGGTCTAGAAGCAGTTAAATAAAGCAAAGATCCTATCATGCTCCTATAAAGCTTTTGATCGATACTTTTACCGTTTTCATCTGTGTCGATTTTGATTGTTGAGCTCATTGGAGTGTTTGCTCCTTTGCTATTCTGCATTCCAAATTTCTTGAGCATCTCTTTGACATACTTGGACTGGTTCAGAAATATTCCTTCACTTTGTTGCTTGATTTGTAGTCCAAGGAAGAAATTTAATTCTCCCATCATGCTCATTTCGAATTCATTCTGCATAATCTTAGAAAATTCTTGGCATAGATTTTCGTCAGTAGCACCGAAGATTATGTCATCTACATAAATTTGTACAATTAAAATATTGCTATTTTTATATTTGATGAACAAAGTAGTGTCAACTTTCCCTCTTTGAAATTCATGATCAATCAAAAATTTGTTCAACCTTTCATACCAAGCTCTTGGAGCTTGTTTTAATCCATATAGTGCTTTGGTCAATTTATACACATATTTTGATTGATCCTTATCTTCAAAACCAGGGGGTTGTTCAACATATACTTCTTCATTCAAATAGCCATTCAAAAATGCACTCTTCACATCCATTTGGAACAATTTGAAATTCATATGTGAAGCGAATGCTAATAAGATACGTATGGCTTCTAATCTAGCCACGGGTGCATATGATTCTTCAAAATCAATTCCTTCTTCTTGGGAGTACCCTTTGGCTACTAATCGTGCCTTGTTTCTAATTACAAGACCGCTTTCGTCTAATTTGTTCCTAAATACCCATTTTGTACCAATGACTATATGATTGTTTTGTCTAGGAACTAAATGTCATACATTGTTTCTTTCGAATTGATTTAGCTCTTCTTGCATTGAAATAACCCAATGTTCATCATTAAGAGCTTGTTCAATGGTATTTGGTTCAATTTTCGATACAAACGCATATTGGCCATAAACGTTTTGTTTTGATCTTCTAGTTTTTACTCCTTCATATATGTTTCCAATAACTTGTTCAATTGGATGGGCATTTTTGAACTTTAAATCAGTTGGAGGTTCGTAAGAGTCATTACCTTCACTTACCTCTTCCTCCTCTGGATTTTCTGGCTTGAGCTCGAGTTCCTTTGGTTGTTCTTTGCTTTTTGTCTCAACTGCATCACTTAGTTCATCCTCCTTTCTCGGAATTTGGTTAATTTCATCAAATACAACATGTATGGATTCTTCTACAACTTGATTTCGTTTGTTGAATACTCTATATGCTTTGCTATTTGAAGAATAACCAAGGAATATAGCCTCATCGCTTTTGGTATCTAATTTGCCCAAATTGGTTTTTCCATTGTTTAAAACATAGCATGTACATCCAAAAGCATGAAAATATGAGATATTTGGTTTCCTTCCTTTCCATAGTTCATATGGGGTCTTTTTCAAGATTGCTCGAATGGTAACTCGATTCAAAACATGACAAGCTGTACTCACAGCTTCACCCCAAAATTTCTTGGATAAATTGCTCTCATTTAGCATAGTTCTAGCCATCTCTTGTATAGTTCTATTTTTCCTTTCAACTACTCCATTTTGTTGTGGAGTTCTTGGTGCAGAAAATGTGTGGTGAATTCCTTTCCCATTACAAAATTCCATGAATCGTTTGTTTTCGAATTCGCCACCATGATCGCTTCTTATGGTCACAATAGTACTCTGTTTTTCATTTTGCACCAAATTCACAAAAGTTGCAAACATAGAGAAGGCTTCATCTTTACTAGCTAAGAGAATTATCCATGTGAATCTTGAAAAATCATCAACTATGACAAATACATATTTCTTTCCACCCATGGTTAGAATGTCGGATGGCCCGTATAGATCCATATGTAGCAATTCAAGTGGCTTAGTGGTGGAAATTTCCTTTTTGGTAGAGAAAGGCATCTTGGGTTGTTTTGATAATTGACATGCCTTGCAAATCTTGTCTTTGTCATATTTCAATCTTGGTAATCCTTCTACCAAACTCTTTTTCCATAGGGTTTTTATGTTGCCCATGTTTATATGTCCAAGCCTCTTGTGCCAAACCCATGGATCGTTATCAATGGCCATTAGACATTGACCATCTAATTCATCAAGTGAAACCAGATAAATATTTCCATGTCTTTTACCACTAAACATGATATGTTCTCCATCAAATACATTACATATAGATGATTCAAACACAACTTTGTATCCTTTATCACATAATTGGCTAATGCTCATTAAATTGTGTTTGAGTCCTTCAACAAACAAAACATCTTCCATGCATGCATTTGAAATACTATGTATATTTTCTTTACCTTTAATTTTACCTTTTTCATTATTGCCAAAGGCAACCATTCCATCATTACACGGCTTAAGTTTATGAAACAAACTTCTTTCACCGGTCATATGCCTTGAGCAACCGCTATCCATGAACCATTCATTGTTTGCCTTTGCCTTTGAACATGTCTGAAAGATAAGCAAATAATTCTTATCTCCTTGGTACCCATTTTATGGGTCCATTTGGGTTAGTAATATAAATCAATTTTTGTTGTTCTAACTTTGAAAGCCCAAATCTTGTGTTTCTTGGAACCCAAACTAATTTTGCACCATGGTCATATAATTTCTTAAAATTGCATTTGTAAGTTTTATGTCCCATTTTATTGCAGAAATTACAAGCCATAGGTAATCTTGGAGTAGGCCTCCAAGTATGCACTGGTTCAAATGTTGGTCGTCTAGTCCACTTAAAATTTTTCTTTTGTGGCTTGTACATAGATGCATTTTTAGTTTGATTTTTCTCAAGTATTTGTACATTTAATTTGCTACTTTCTCCTTGCTCAAATGTATGATACCCAAGACCTCTTTTATGTGTTTGGGAGGTCATATTCAGAAACATTTTAACACTTTCTCCTGGATTAGAGAACTTAGCTAATGATTCATTTAATGATTTGTTCTCCGTTTTCAGCAATTCAGTTTCATCTTTCAATTTGACTAATCTTTCTGCAAGTTTACCATTTACAATTATTGTTGCATCACATCGTCTCTTCTTAATTGTAAACTTGCTTCCTAATTTCTTCATTTCTTCATATAATGAATCATATGCAGTTTGTAGTTCATCTAATTCAGTACATTTGAGGCATTCATGAGAGGAAGAATAACTTGAATTAGAAAGGGAGAGTTTGGAACTTACCTCTTCATTGCTTGTGCATTTTGTTGAGGTAGTTTGTTCTCCTTGCTCGATTTGTGCCATACAGCAAATTTTCGCACATTCTTCTGCTTCGATTTCGTCGGTTGAGGAGCTACTCGTTGTAGATTCCTCGTCATTTACGTACATGCCTCTTCCTTTATATTTCTGAAATCTTCTATTGTCCCCTCGATCCTTTCTTTGTTCTTTTGCCTTGTTTTCTTCGGGAGTTGGACATTGGGCTTGCATATGTCCCGAACCGCCGCATCGGTAGCACTTGGTTGATTCTTTCTTCTTCTCTCGGGGAGTTCTTTCTTTGAAGCTTCTGAAATTTTTGCCTTTCCTCACAAATTTTCTGAATCGATTTGTGAGTAGAGCAATATCATCGTCATTTTGAGAAGAAGATGTGTCATCGGGGTCTTGTGCGGCTTTTAAGGCAATTGCTCTTTTGCCCCTGTGTTGATCTTCATTCCTTTTCTTAATTAGCTCATGTGATATAAGTGAGCTAATTAAGTCTTCAAGCTTCAGCGTGTTGAGGTCTTTGGCTTCTTCAATTGCAGTGATCTTTGGAGTCCATGATTCGGGTAGAGCTCTTAAAATCTTCATGACCTGCTCAGATTCAGATATTGCTTTTCCAAGACCTTTTAAAGCATTAGTAATCTTAGAGAATCTAGCAAACATTTCCGAAATATTTTCTGTTTCTAGCATTCTAAAGTTCTCTAGTTCTCCAATCAAAATATTCCTTCTCGTCCCTTGGACTTGAGAAGTTCCTTCGTAGATAGAGGTTAGTGTATCCCATATCTCTTTGGCGGTCAAGCAAGAGGATACTCTAACATATTCAGAAGCATTAAGAGCACAAAATAAAGAGTTCATAGCTTTGGCGTTGCTCTTAACAATTCTTACTTCCTCGTCGGTCCATTTGGAAGCTCTTTCATCGGTAGGCAAGGTTACTCCATCTTGGATAGCAATCCAAGAGTCCATGTCGGTAGCTATGATGAGTTGCTTCATACGAAGCTTCCAATATCCAAAATTGTTCCCGTCAAACAACGGTGGCCTTGTAAAGGATTGGCCTTCAGCAAAAGCGGGAACGGAAGTAGATTGGGATGCCATTTTGATAAGATCTCTTTGGTAAACTCAAAGACCTGCTCTGATACCACTTGTTGGTCCCGAGTTGATGGCTAAACCCAAGAGGGGAGGGGTGAATTGGGTTCTTTAAAATTTCTTTGGTAAACTTAAAAATCTTAACCCCTTGTAAAAATTAATCCCCTTTTTAAGCGAACGGAGAGCAAATAAGATAAAGCAGTAAAAATAAGTAGAACACAAGATTTATAGTGGTTCGGGCAAACCTTCCCTACTCCACTCTTCCAAGCTCACACTCCGTTGTGACTTGGGTTCCACTATGTATTCCAAGAATACACTTAGAGTCACCGCTCTCTTCTAGATTCAAAGCTCTAGGGGGCATACACAACTAGAGCCACTTGCTCTCTTCTAGATTCAAAGCTCTAGGGGGCATATACAACTAGAGTCACTTGCTCTCTTCTAGATTCAAAGCTCTAGGGGGCATACACAATCACTTGCACAAGTAGGTGATGAGTCTCACTCCAATCACACCCTACTTTGCATACACTTGATCTTAGCTACCCAAGCTAAATCAAGATTTATACAACCAAATAAAGAAATGAATAAAAACTACACTTTACAGATTTGTGTAGGCAGTTTTGAGCTCGAGGAAGAAATCAAAGACAGCTGGGATGATGATCGTCGAAGCAACTTGCAGTTTGAAGCTCTTTCTTCCTTTGAAACACTCAAATATGGAGAAAAGGGATTTGAAAGTCTTTCTTGCACTTCTTTTCTCTCTATGATCCTTAGAGTAGTGTCACTTGCCCTTTCTCACGTTCATTTGAATGTCCTTTTATAGATTGAGGAGAATATGAACGTTGTAGAAGTGGTTGGCGTGCAATAAATGAACTCCAACGTTCAAAAACTTGACCGTTATACTCCAAGTCGAAGATGAAGTCGACTTGGCCTGCGACTTGGCTTCCAAGTCGTACATGGAGTCGACTTGGCCTGCGACTTGGGTTCTTCAGAAACTCAAGTCTGAGACTTGGGTCGACTTGGCTTTCAGTCTTTAACTCAAGTCGATCCTGAAGTCGACTTGAGTTGCGACTTGGCTTGGTCTATTGCAAACATGCCTTGTTCTTCTTGAAATGTCTTGAATCTTGCAAACCATTTGAAAGATTTGAGTCCTTGCACAATATATGTATGTTCCTTGCTTTGCTTTGGACTCACTTGGTCTTCATGACTTGGATTTTACTTCATTTGGAAGCTAGCTTGAAGATTTGCTTTGAGCTTGATAGACTTGATTTGAATGTAGAACATGATTCTTAACTTTGAAGTTGACTCATTTGTTTTTCATCTTGATTCCTTGGACTTGAGTGATAAATCCTCTTGAATATCTTGAAAACAGCATCTTTGAAAGTTTGAACTTCTCAAGTCGTGGATGGAGTCGACCTGGCCTGCGACTTCACCCAAGTCGTACCTGGAGTCGACTTCGTTTGCGACTTCGTTATGTTCGTTTCCACTTTTCAGCTCTGGATACTCCAAGTCGATGCTGGAGTCGACTTCGTCTGCGACTTGACTTCCCAAGTCGCAAGTGGAGTCGACTTGACTTGCGACTTCACCTGTTGCCTTTTGGGATTCATTCTCAAGTCGATATTTGAGTCGACTTTGGGATCGACTTCACCCAAGTCGAAGTCTAAGTCGACTTGGAGATCGACTTGACCTCTTTGCTTTCCTTAAACACTTGTCAAACATGTTAGTACTCTTTATATACTCAAATAAGTTCTTGTTAATCATCAAAACTCAGGATTTGGTCAATTTAGATTATTTTGAACATTGTTTCCAATAGTTTCCACTTTTCAACTCTGGATACTCCAAGTTGATGCTGGAGTCGACTTCGTCTGCAACTTGACTTCCCAAGTCGCAAGTGGAGTCGACTTGACCTGCGACTTCACCTGTTGCCTTTTGGGATTCATTCTCAAGTCGATATTTGAGTCGACTTTGGGATCGACTTCACCCAAGTCGAAGTCCAAGTCGACTTGGAGATCGACTTGACCTCTTTGCTTTCCTTAAACATTTAGCAAACATATTAGTACCTTTTATATACTCAAAATTAGTTCTTGTTAATCATCAAAACTCAAGATTTGGTCAATTTTATTGTTTTAAACATTGTTTCCAACAATCTCCCCCTTTTTGATGATTGACAAAACTTCATTTGAGTTGATACCTTTCAAGTAATCATGTTCATATGTCTTTTGAAAAACAGAGCATTTGTCTTATAGGTCAGAGCTTTTTGAAATTCCAACCATTATATCATTTTGGCATATTGGATACCTTTCAAGCAAATCATGTTGAATACTTTATTAATCAAGCATAACATATTAAGCAATCATAACATTCATCAAAAGCATATATATATATATCAAGTTTCATTTTTACAAAATGCAATACAAAACAAAAATGAAACCTAGATACAAAACTACCCAACCCAAAAGAAAATTTTAAATTTTACTCAACTCACCTATTCTATCTCCCCCTTTTTGTCAAACTATCAAAAATTTATCAAAAATCGATCAACTCTTAATGATTTTGTGAATTGAAATTGAGAGATCGAATATAAGATTGGTTCGATAGGACAATGATGGGCCGATGAGTAAACAAGAGAAGCGTGATATGGAGTTGCTTCTTTATGAACTGATCCTGATTCGTAAGGATCGAGTTCAGGCATGGGTTTCTTCTTATGTCGGCCTGAGGCAAGATGATAGCGGATAGTCCGCATTTCCCGCTCAATTCTGTCTTGCCGGGAGTGCATATCCTCGAGGACGTTGTGAACGCCGGTGATAAGACTTGTCATCTGGTCTTCTTGATGACCCATTTCTGCCCTCATAGCAACAATTTCATCTTTTAAATCCTTTAGGGTGACCTCCTCAGAAGAGGTTGGAGGCACCCGTTCTCTTGCAGCGGACCCTTGTGGAGAATAGGATCCGTGCGATATGGGAGATGCTGGCTCCTCTTGAGCAAGTGGTGCCGCGGGAGGTTGCTCCCCCTCAGTCTGTGCATTGTCTTCTTGCTCTTCTTCTGAAGCTTCATGCCTTAGTTCAAGCAGATTGATCTTCATTCTTTGTATGAGAGCTTTATTTATGGCATTTGTGGATTTGAGCACTTCGAAAGGCTCGCCTTCAATATCCACTTTGAAGAATTCAAGGATCTTTGTGATCCATGTGCCATAGGGAAGGACTCCTCGTGGGTTATCCTTTCTAGAAGCCAAGGCTTCAAGAAATAATTTGGGTATGCTCACTTTGACCCTGTTGGCCACTTTCCATAGTATCCCTGCTTCTTGTGGATTTAATTGGTTTCTTCCACCGCCCTTTGGGTAGATGCAGTGGGCAATGAGAAGTCGGAGTACTCGTAGCCTTGGTGAAAGATCCATGTACCGAAGGAATTTGATTCCCGGATGGTACTTGTTGCTCCGGGTGAGCTGATTATACATTTGATCCATAGTGAGGTCTTCTGGAATAGGCTCATCCTCATACGGGACTCCAAGTATGTGTCCTAAATGACTCATTACTTCAGTCGGTCCTGCAACTATCCCGATTCCAAATCCATTTCGACTCCTTTGACGAAGGTTCCAAAGTATTCTTCATCCCAAAGATAATAAAACATTCGAGTAAGATCTGGATAGACCCTTTCGTCTTCCTTTAGCAAATTGGTCCATCCTTGAAAATCCAATAGATCTTCTATGTCGGATCCATATTCTTTCAGGAAATTAAAATCTATAATCTTGGGTATGAATACCTTCCGTTCGTAGAACTTTTTGTAGAAACGGCTATGTTGGAGCTCGGTTTTGAAGTAGGTAGTGGGCATCTTCAATACTTGGGCTTTCCCAGCTGCAGTGCCCCTTCTGCTTGTCCCGGATTGTGTGCTCTGTGAGGTTTGTTGTTGATTTTCCGACCTGGGTGCTTGATCAGATGATTGAGTGGAGGTTTGGAATCGAACCCGTTTACCCGTCGAAGTTGATGGTTCCTCTCTGGCTCTTTTTGATGGAGTCCTAGTTCTTCTAGGAACTTCTTTTGGTTGAGATGAAGGTTGTGGTTGTGTGGGAACCCGTTTGGGGTATGGTTTTGATACGGCTTTCTTTGGTGCCATTTGGAGTTTGGATTTTGAGAGAAAGAGAGAAACAGAGAGGAAGAGTGAGAGAGAAAAATGGAGAGGAGAAGAGAGAGAGAGAAATGGAGAAGAAAACCGGAGAGAGAGAGAAAGGGATTCGCCGGAAAGGTTTGCCGGAGATGGAGGAGGAGAAAATCGCCGGAAGAGTGGAAAGGAAAGACGGAAAGAGGGGTTGCAGTCGCCGGAGGAGAAAAGGAAAACAGGGAGGCCGGAAAAATGAGGAAGAAAGAAGAGAGGAAGAAGAAATAGAAAAGAAGGCTCGGAAGTCGGACGGTCGCGCTCGCGGAGTCGACTTTTCCCTAGGCGAAGTCGACTTCGACCCCGTGGAGTCGACTTTGCTGTCGAAGCGGAGTCGACTTCACTTTCCCAAGTCGACTTGGCGGAGTCGACTTGGCTCCTATGGAGTCGACTTGACTCATCAGTTTGCCTTTTTCAAATTTTGATTTCTTGTTTTAATTTTTCCTAATTTAGCTCTATCATCCCCATATCATTCCTAATCTTGTAAAATGATTCTTTAGCTAGAGGTTTGGTAAAGATATCAGCAATTTGATCCTCTGTTTTCACATATTCTAAGCACACATCATGATTTTCAACATGTTCTCGAATAAAATGATGTCTCACATCAATATGTTTGGTTCTAGAATGCAATACAGGATTTTTAGTCAAACAAATTGCACTTGTATTATCACATCTAATAGGAATATCAACATAATCAATACCATAGTCTTTCAACTGTTGTTTCATCCAAAGTAATTGGGCACAACAACTACCGGCGGCTATGTATTCGGCTTCCGCAGTAGATAGTGCAACACTTGTTTGTTTTCTTGAATGCCATGAAACTAGCATATGTCCAAGAAATTGACAAGTTCCACTGGTACTTTTTCTATCTACTTTATATCCGGCAAAGTCTGCATCCGAATAGCCGATTAGATCAAAGGTTGACCCCTTTGGATACCATAGTCCAAGATTTGTAGTTTCTAACAAATATTTAAAAATTCTTTTTACAGCAAGTAGATGTGATTCTTTTGGACATGCTTGGAATCTAGAGCACATACAAACACTAAATAGGATATCGGGTCTAGAAGCAGTTAAGTATAGCAAGGATCCTATCATGCTTCTATAAAGTGTTTGATCGATACTTTTACCATTTTCGTCCGCATCGATCTTGATTGTAGAGCTCATTGGAGTGTTTGCTCCTTTGCTATTTTGCATTCCAAACTTCTTGAGCATCTCTCTGGCGTATTTGGACTGATTTAGAAATATTCCTTCAGTTTGTTGCTTGATTTGCAGTCCAAGGAAGAAATTTAATTCTCCCATCATACTCATTTCGAATTCGCTCTGCATTATCTTAGAAAACTCTTGACAAAGTTTTTCGTCAGTAGCACCAAATATTATGTCATCAACATAAATCTGCACAATTAAAATGTTTTTATTTTTATATTTAATGAACAGAGTAGTGTCTACTTTCCCCTTTTTAAACTCATGGTCAATCAAAAATTTATTCAATCTTTCATACCAAGCTCTTGGAGCTTGTTTTAGTCCATATAATGCTTTGGTCAATTTATAGACATACTTTGATTGATTCTTTTCTCCAAAGCCAGGGGGTTGTTCAACATATACTTCTTCATTCAGATAGCCATTCAAAAATGCACTTTTTACATCCATTTGAAATAATTTGAAATTCATATGGGAAGCAAATGCTAATAGAATACGTATGGCTTCTAATCTAGCCACGGGTGCATATGATTCTTCAAAATCAATTCCTTCTTCTTGGGAATACCCTTTGGCTACTAATCTGGCTTTGTTTCTAATTACAAGCCCGCTTTCATCTAATTTGTTCCTAAAAACCCATTTGGTACCAATGATGGTGTGATCATTTGGTCTAGGAACTAGGTGTCATACATTGTTCCTTTCAAATTGGTTTAGCTCTTCTTGCATTGCAATAACCCAATTTTTATCATTGAGAGCTTGTTCAATGGTATTTGGTTCAATTTTAGATACAAAGGCATTTTGACCATAAACGTTTTGTTTTGATCTTCTAGTTTTCACTCCTTCATATACATTTCCAATCACTTGTTCAATTGGATGGGCATTTTTGAACTTTAAATCAGTTGGAGGTTTGTAAGAGTCATTACCTTCACTTACCTCTTCCTCCACTGGATTTTCTGGCTTGAGCTCGAGTTCCTTTGGTTGTTCTTTGCTTTTTGTCTCATCTGCATCACTTAGTTCATCCTCCTTTCTCGGACTTTGGTTAATTTCATCAAATACAACATGTATGGATTCTTCTACAACTTGGTTTCGTTTGTTGAATACTCTATATGCTTTGCTATTTGATGAATAACCAAGGAATATAGCCTCATCGCTTTTGGCATCTAATTTGCCCAAATTGGTTTTTCCATTGTTTAAAACATAGCATGTACATCCAAAAGCATGAAAATATGAGATATTTAGTTTCCTTCCTTTCCATAGTTCATATGGGGTCTTTTTCAAGATTGCTCGAATGGTAACTCGGTTCAAAACATGACAAGCTGTACTCACAGCTTCACCCCAAAATTTCTTGGATAGATTGCTCTCATTTAGCATAGTTCTAGCCATCTCTTGTATAGTTCTATTTTTCCTTTCAACTACTCCATTTTGTTGTGGAGTTCTTGGTGCAGAAAATGTGTGGTGAATTCCTTTCCCATTACAAAATTCCATGAATCGTTTGTTTTCGAATTCGCCACCATGATCGCTTCTTATGGTCACAATAGTACTCTGTTTTTCATTTTGCACCAAATTCACAAAAGTTGCAAACATAGAGAAGGCTTCATCTTTACTAGCTAAGAGAATTATCCATGTGAATCTTGAAAAATCATCAACTATGACAAATACATATTTCTTTCCACCAATGGTTAGAATGTCGGATGGCCCGTATAGATCCATGTGTAGTAGTTCAAGTGGCCTAGTGGTGGAAATTTCCTTTTTTGTAGAGAAAGGCATCTTTGGTTGTTTAGATAATTGACATATCTTGCAAATCTTGTCTTTGTCATATTTTAATTTTGGTAATCCCTCTACCAAACTCTTTTTCCATAGGGTCTTTATGTTGCCCATGTTTATATGTCCAAGCCTCTTGTGCCAAACCCATGGATCGTTATCAATGGCCATTAGACATTGACCATCTAATTCATCAAGTGAAACCAAATAAACATTTCCATGTCTTTTGCCACTAAACATGATATGTTCTCCATCAAATACATTACATATAGATGATTCAAACACAACTTTGTATCCCTTATCACATAATTGGCTAATACTCATTAAATTGTGTTTGAGTCCTTCAACAAACAAAACATCTTCCATGCAAGCATTTTAAATACTATGTATATTTCCTTTACCTTTAATCTTACCTTTTTCATTATTACCAAAGGCAACCATTCCATCGTTGCACGGCTTAAGTTTATGAAACAAACTTCTTTCACCGGTCATATGCCTTGAGCAACCGCTATCCATGAACCATTCATTGTTTGCCTTTGCCTTAAGACATGTCTGAAAAATAAGCAAATAAATCTTATCTTCTTGGTACCCATTTTATGGGTCCATTTGGGTTAGTAATATAGATCAATCTTTGTTGTTCTAACTTTGAAAGTCCAAATCTTGTGTTTCTTGGAACCCAAACTAATTTTGCACCATGGTCATATAATTTCTTAAAATTGCATTTGTAAGTTTTATGACCCATTTTATTGCAGAAATTACAAACCATAGGTAATCTTGGAGTAGGCCTCCAAGTATACAATGGTTCATATGTTGGTCTTCTAGTCCACTTAAAGTTTTTCTTTTGTGGCTTGTAAAAAGATGCAGCTTTAGTTTGATATTTCTCAAGTGTTTGCACATTTGATTTGCTACTTTCTCCATGCTCAAATGTATGATACCCAAGACCTCTTTTATGTGTTTGGGAGGTCATATTCAGAAACATTTTAACACTTTCTCCTGGATTAGAGAACTTAGCTAATGATTCATTTAATGATTTGTTCTCCATTTTCAGCAATTCAGTTTCATCTTTCAATTTGTCTAATCTTTCTGAAAGTTTACCATTTACAATTATTGTTGCATCACATTGTCTCTTCTTAATTGTAAACTTGCTTCCTAATTTCTTCATTTCTTCATATAATGAATCATATGCAGTTTGTAGTTCATCTAATTCAGTACATTTGAGGCATTCTTGAAAGGAAGAATAACTTGATTCAGAAAGGGAGAGTTTAGAGCTTACCTCTTCATTGCTTGTGTCTTTTGTTGAGGTAATTTGTTCTCCTTGCTCGATTTGTGCCATGCAGCAAATTCTTGCACATTCTTCCGCCTCTATGTCGTCGGTTGAGGAGCTACTCGTCGTAGATTCTTCATCATTCACGTACATGCCTCTTCCTTTGTATTTCTGGAATCTTCTATTGTTCCCTCGATCATTTCTTTGTTCTTTTGCCTTGTTTTCTTCGGGAGTTGGACATTGAGCCTGCATATGTCTCGAACCGCCACATCGGTAGCATTTGGTTGATTCTTTCTTCTTTTCTCTGGGAATTCTTTCTTTGAAGCTTCTGAAATTCTTGCCTTTCCTCATAAATTTTCTGAAGCGTTTTGTGAGTAGGGCAATCTCATCGTCGTTTTGAGAAGAAGATGTGTCATCGGTGTCTTGTGCGGCTTTTAAGGCAATTGCTCTTTTGCCCCTGTGTTAATCTTCATTTCTTCTCTTGATTAGCTCATGTGACATGATAGAGCTAATTAAGTCTTCAAGCTTTAGTGTGTTAAGATCCTTGGCTTCTTCTATTGCAGTGATTTTTGGGGTCCATGATTCGGGTAGAGCTCTTAAAATTTTCATAACCTGCTCAGATTCAGAAATAGCCTTTCCAAGACCTTTTAGAGCATTAGTAATCTTTGAGAACCTAGCAAACATTTCAGAAATATTTTCTGTTTCTAGCATTCTAAAATTCTCTAGTTCTCCAATCAAAATATTTCTTCTCGTCCCTTGGACTTGAGAAGTTCCTTCATAGATAGAGGTTAGTGTATCCCATATCTCTTTGGCGGTTAAGCAAGAGGATACTCTGTCATACTCAGAAGCAGTAAGAGCACAAAATAAAGAGTTCATAGCTTTGGCGTTGCTCTTAACAGTTCTTACTTCCTCATCGGTCCATTTGGAAGCTCGTTCATCGGTAGGCAAAGTTACTCCATCTTGAATAGCAATCCAAGAATCCATATCGGTATCCATGATGAGTTGCTTCATACGAAGCTTCCAATATCCAAAATTGTTCCCATCAAACAACGGTGGCCTTGTAAAGGATTGGCCTTCAGCAAAAGCGGGAACGGAAGTAGATTGGGATGCCATATCGATAAGATCTCTTTGGTAAACTCAAAGACCTGCTCTGATACCACTTGTTGGTCCCGAGTTAGTGGCAAAACCCAAGAGGGGAGGGGTGAATTGGGTTCTTTAAAAATCTTTGGTAAATAAAGACTTAACCCCTTGAGTAATTAATCCCCTTTTGAAAAGAGCTAGAGAGCAATAAAGATAAAGCAGTAAAAAGAAATATAACACAAGATTTATAGTGGTTCGTGCAAACCTTCCCTACTCCACTCTTCCAAGCTCACACTCTGTTGTGACTTAGGTTCCACTATGTATTCCACGAATACACTTAGAGTCACCGCTCTCTTCTAGATTCCAGCTCTAGGGGGCATATACAACTAGAGCCACTTGCTCTCTTCTAGATTCTAGCTCTAGGGGGCATAAACAACTCACATGCAAGAGTAGGTGATGAGTCTCACTCCAATCACACCCTACTCTGCATATACTTGATCTTAGCTACCCAAGCTAAATCAAGATTTATACAACAAGACAATGAAATAAATGAAACTACACTTTACTGATTTGTGTAGGCAGATTTAGCTCGAGGAAGAAGTTGTAGAAGCAGCTTTGGATGAATGTTGTTGAAGGCGCTAGCAACTTGAAGCTTTCTTCTTCCTTAGAATTTATACGGACCACTCAACAATGGAGAAAAGCAAATAGGAAACCTTTCTTGAACTTCTTTTCTCTCTTTGAACTTTAACGTAGTGTCTTGTGTTCTCTTGTTGTTGTTTTCACGTTCATTTGAGGGTCCTTTTATAGAGGGAAGAAAATATGAACGTTGTGGAGGTGGTTGGTGCGCAATAAATGAACTCCAACGTTCGAAAATTTGAACGTTATACTCCAAGTCGAAGATGAAGTCGACTTGGCCTGCGACTTGGTTTCCAAGTCGCACATGGAGTCGACTTGGCCTGCGACTTGGGTTCTTCAGAAACTCAAGTCTGAGACTTGGGTCGACTTGGCTTTCAGACTTTAACTCAAGTTGATCCTGAAGTCGACTTGGGTTGCGACTTGGCTTGGTCTATTGCAAAAACGCCTTGATCTTCTTGAAATGTCTTGAATCTTGCAAACCATGTGAAAGCTTTGAGTCCTTGCACAATATATGTATGTTCCTTGCTTTGCTTTGGACTCACTTGGTCTTCATGACTTGGGTATTACTCCATTTGGAAGCTAGCTTGAAGATTTGCTTTGAGCTTGATAGACTTGATTTGAAGTAGAACATGATTCTTGACTTTGAATTTGACTCATTTGTTTTTCATCTTGATTCCTTGGACTTGAGTGATAAATCCTCTTGAATAGCTTGAAAAACTGCATCTTTGAAGTTTGAACTTCTTAAGTCGTGGATGGAGTCGACCTGGCCTGCGACTTCACCCAAGTCGCACCTGGAGTCGACTTCGTTTGCGACTTCGTTATGTTCGTTTCCACTTTTCAACTCTGGATACTCCAAGTCGATGCTGGAGTCGACTTCGTCTGCGACTTGACTTCCCAAGTCGCAAGTGGAGTCGACTTGACCTGCGACTTCACCTGTTGCCTTTTGAGATTCATTCTCAAGTCGATATTTGAGTCGACTTCACCCAAGTCGAAGTCCAAGTCGACTTGGAGATCGACTTGACCTCTTTGCTTTCCTTAAACATTTAGCAAACATATTAGTACCTTTTATATACTCAAAATTAGTTCTTGTTAATCATCAAAACTCAAGATTTGGTCAATTTTATTGTTTTAAACATTGTTTCCAACAATATGCTTTCTAAATTGTTTCTAAATAATTACAAATTGTTTGCTCACATGTTTTATGAGTTATATTTAAGGATGGTCATTCCTATAATGCTTTACATGAAATGATTGCTAATTGCTTGTTAAATATTTTTGTAAAATATTTATGATTTATAAATGTCATGCCGACATATGTATGTGAATGATCATGGTGCACGAGGATTAGGCCATAGCTGAGGTAGTAAACGGACCGGATGTCCCCCTCACTATTGCCAAGTCGCTTATACAGTCCCAGGCCGGCTGCAACCTTCCTGAGATGGGAGCAGGTATGGGATGGACACCTAGCTAGCATCTCGTCCAAAGAAATGTCATGAATGCCATGGATGCATAACATTTCTCATTACATGAAATGCATGGAAAAAAAAGATTGAAAATTTATGTATGGCTTGCTTACTTAGTATCTTTACTCAACCATATGTTTTTAAAAATAATAGACAGGTGATGATGATGAAGACGACATGGGAATATGAAGAGTTTTATATAAATGATGTATATGATAACCCTTATGAAAGGAAAATTTTGTTATTACTCTGGTATGAGAAATGTTTTCTAAGTTGGATGAATAAAAATGTTTATTTATGCATTGATGTCATACATATATGTATAAATAATATACACGTATATATATATATATAAATTTTCCGTGTGATAAGGGTAACAATCCTGAATCACGTTTACCAACCCTTTTCGACCCCGGAGTAAGGACCATGTGGAGCCCCGGATTTGGGGTGCCACAGAGGGTGGTATCAGAGCAAGGGTTGATAAAATGGCAAGAAAAGATAGAAATGATCAAACTAAGTTACATGAATTCATGATTTTGATCAATTAATTTATTATTAATGATTCATATGTAGATGGCAAACAAAGGAAAGACGACTCTAAGTGCGAGGGAGATGGAGGAGGAGCAAGAGAGAGAACGGGTACTGGAAAGAATCGATAGATGGTTGTTGTCTCAACAGGGTCTAGTTATTAGGCCCCCAGTACCCACAGACTATCAGGATTTGCCTCTATCATACCTTAGCAATCCAGAAGCCCGACAACCTTCAGGACCTACAACATTTCCCAAACATCCACCCGAGTTTCTCGTTTGACTAGAACTCCACCAAGGAAAACCCTCTTATGAAGCATCAGCAGCCCCAGATTCTCCTGAATATACCCCAGCTAGTCCCCCGCCTAGACCCTCTGTGGTCACCGACTGGTTTATAGAAAGTGACCTAGAATATTATTGGAATAGAAAGGTTGGGCCAATCCCTCCTGATAGGGGACCGTGGTATCGGTTCGAGGGAGGATTTATTCAGTTCCCTTTTAGGCTCCATGAGCCCAAGTGGACCAAAGAGAGAGAGAGGCTGCCAGAGAACGACGTGATGCCTTGGCTAGAGGAGCAATCTCCACCTAAGCAACCAGGAGAAATTATCCTTAAGATGGTAGAATATCTCGTTCCCCCACCTGCCCCAGCTCCACCTATACCTGCCTCACCTACACCAGATAATGACGACGATGATCCAATGGAGTGGTCAGACAGTGATAGTGGTTATTCTGAGAGAGAAGGAGAAGATGAGAATCCAGCACCCCGAGACAGGTCTGATACCAGTACGGTGATTGAAGAACCCACCGAGGTACCTTTTAACCTTAGGAGATTCCTAGAGTCAAGGAGAAGAGTCCGCTAAAGGAGACAGGGATCAGGGGGCACAAATTTTCTTCTTTTGTAAATATAAACATGTAAATATTCTGAAACAAGTACTTAATGCTTAGATAGTCTATGTACAAATGCTTGATATATATATATATAGAAGTTTTACGAACTAGGAATGAAATGTGTGAAATATATATGAATGATATGATCATGTAAAAATATGTTTGACTAAATGTGTTGTGATAGACATTGATACTAATGAAAATTTTATGTCTAAAGAAGTTGAAAATGCCAGTCACTAGAGCTGGAGCCAAGACTAATAAAGGAAAGGCCCCGATGGAAGAATTTGTCGATCAAACCAGAGACGAGGCTAGTAAGAGAACAAGTAGGGCAGAATCGGAAGAACAATCCTCAAGGACCCGCCAAAGATGAGAAGACAATTCTAAACCTCAAACTAAGATCAATATAGAAGAAAGGGTAGCTATAACTGTGGAAAAGGTTATGCGACAATGGACAGTCCAAGCTGCTGGGATGCTACGAGGTTTGTGGGACCAGCAGGCCCCACCACAAGGAGAAAATAGGGAGAAACCAGGCTCCTTGACTAACCCCGGAACATCAAGAGGTAAGGAAGATAGCTTCCTAGAAGCTGATAGGAAAGCCATCAACGCTTTCCTTGCCCAACACCCACCTAAATTCTCAGGGGAACTAGATCCCCTCATTGCAGAGCAATGGATCACAGAGATAAAGAAACTATTCAGAATATCGCCTTGCAATGATCACCAGAAAATGCTATGTGCCACCCACCTGCTAGTAAAAGACGCCAATGAATGGTGGGAGACTCTGATGGTCACCATGCCACACCCTGAGCAAGTCACATGACATGAATTTCTAGAAGAATTCAACAAGGAATATCTTCCTGTAAGGCTACAGAGCTAGAAGGTAATAGAGTTTGAGAAACTCTACCAAGGCCGAATGCCAGTTACGGAATACGCTACAAAGTTTAATGCCTTAGTAAGATATATGTCCTGGATTGCAAATATACCAGAAAATAAGGCACAAAGATTCCAAAGGGGATTAAGGCCCCATTTAAGAGAAGGATTAGCTCCATTGTTAATAAAGGACTATGACTCTAGCATTGAGAGAGCTAGGGCATTGGAAATGGAATCAATGAGAACTCAAGAGCTTAGGCAAGCTCAAAAACCATTCTTTGCAGCTTCTTAGGGAAATGAGACAAATAAAGGAAAAGAAAGAAGGACAACCATTGGGAAAAAGAGAATCGGTGACAGGACAAGAAACACCCCTACTTGCAAAACCTGCCACAAGCGCCACTCTGGCGAATGCTTACAAGGTTCAGGAAAATGCTACAAGTGCGGCCAGGCAGGTCACATAGCTCGGGATTGCGGAACTGCTGAAGCCAGGGTAGTAAAATGCTTCATCTGTGGTCAAGTTGGGCACAATGGGAAGGCCGGCTCAGCAAAAGGTCTCCTCCATCGCCAATCGACTCGGTATTGCTACTAACCCAGTGCGTGTTCAAGCCCTCACCAGATCAGAATCACAGGAGGTTGAGGAGAAAGTGGTTACAGGTATGATTTACATTTGACGAAAATTTGAAGTAGCCTTATTTGATTCTGGAGCTACACATTCATTTATATCATACCAATTCATAACCACACGCACTTCAGGTAGAAGAAACTAGTAGTACCATACATGTAGAATCCCCAGTATATAGATTGGCAAGCATAAATCAAGTATGTAAAGGATGCACTATCAAGATAGGATCAAAAGTATTAGAAGCAGATCTTATCCTATTGCCAATGACAGAATTTGATGTCATACTAGGGATGGATTGGCTAAGTCATTGGGGTGCAACGATTGACTGCAAAAATAAAAAGGTACAATTTGAAGCACCAAGGGAAAAGATAGAGATCAGTAAGATAAGACAGCCAAAAGACACAATAAGATTTGTATCAGCTATGAAAGCAGCGAAGTTGATTCGCCAACAGTGTACTGCCTATCTGATCTCTTTAAATATAATAACAGGAGATGAGGTATCCATAGAGCAAATTCTAGTGGTAAAAGAATTTCCAGATATTTTTTTCAAAAGAATTATGTAATTTACCAATAGAAAGGGAGATAGATATGAAAATAGAAATTATTCCAGGAACCGCCCAATATCTAAGGCCCCATATAGGATGGCACCGACTGAATTAGCTGAATTGAAAATACAAATTCAGGAATTGTTGAACAAAGGGTTTATTAGAACAAGTGCATCACCATGGGGAGCTCCAGTTTTATTTGCGAGGAAAAAGGATGAGAGTTTGAGACTCTGTATTGATTATAAAGAATTGAATAAATTTACAGTTAAAAATAAGTATCCACTCCCAAGGATAGATGATCTCTTTGATCAGTTAAAAGGAGCCTTTACCTTTTCTAAGATTGATTTACAATCAGGATATCACCAGTTGAGGATATGTCAAAAGGACATCCATAAAACAGCATTCAGAACAAGATATGGGCATTATGAATTCTTAGTCATGCCATTTGGACTAACGAATGCCCCAGCTGTGTTTATGGACATGATGAATAGAATTTTTCATGAATTTCTAGATAAATTTTTGGTAATATTCATTGATGATATCTTGATTTATTCAAAGAATGAGAAAGAGCATGAGAAGCACCTTACAATGGTATTAGAAATTCTCCGAAGAGAAAAATTATACGCTAAGTTTAAGAAATGTGAATTTTGGTTGGAACAGGTAGCCTTTCTCGGTCATATAATATCTGAGAAGGGAATACAAGTAGATCCCCAAAAGACTGAAGCAAAAATGAAATGGCCCCAGCCAATAAGCATTACGAAAATAAGAAGTTTCCTAGGATTAGCTGGCTATTATAGAAGATTTGTGGAAGGATTCTCTCAATTGTCAGCTCCACTCACAAAATTGACAAGGAAAGGAGTTCGGTATGAATGGACATCAGAATGCGAGAATAGCTTTCAAGAGCTAAAGAGAAGATTGGTAGAAGCACCAATTCTAACATTACCTACAGAAAAGGAAGGGTTCGTGATATATATTGATGCCTCAAAGAAAGGATTAGGATGCGTATTGATGCAAAATGGAAAAGTAATAGCATACGCATCCAGACAACTCAAGCCCAATGAGGTAAACTATCCGACCCATGATTTAGAATTGGCAGTTGTAATCTTTGCCTTGAAAATTTGGAGACATTATTTATATGGAGTTAAATGCGAGGTCTATACTGATCATAAAAGCCTCAAATATATTTTTACTCAAAAAGAGTTAAATATGAGGCAAAGGAGATGACTCGAGTTATTAAAGGACTATGACCTTGATATTTTATATCATCCAGGCAAAGCTAATGTAGTAGCCGATGCGCTAAGTAGAAATATTAGCTTAGCACATCTCATCACAAAGGAAGAACGGCTACTACAAGAATTGAGACAACTAGAATTAATTATAAGCCCACCTGGGGTACAAGTTAGATTGTCTCAATTACAAATCCAGTCAAATCTATTTGAGCAAATTAAAAAGTCTCAACAAGAAAATGAGGATTTAAAGAGTTATGTTGAGAAAATGATCAAGAAAAATCCCACTGAATATATACAAGATGAACGTGAAATGTACAGATATAAGAGTCGCCTGTGTATACCCAATCAAGAAGAAATTAAGGAACACATATTGAAAGAAGCACATTTCTCTCCATTTTTGATGCATCCAGGTAGCACTAAGATGTATCAAGATATCAAGAAATTATATTGGTGGAACAATATGAAGAAAGAAATTGCTGAGTATGTGGCTAAGTGTTTGTCATGCCAAAAGGTGAAGCTGACCATCAAAAGACCCCTAGAAAATTGCAATCGCTAAAAGTCCCAGAATGGAAATGGGACGACATAACTATGGATTTCATTTAAGGGTTGCCAAGAACCCAAATCGAAAATGATGCTATATGGGTCATTGTAGATAGATTATCAAAAGTAGCTCATTTCCTAGCCATCAAGAAAAAAAATTTTGCGGAACGACTAGCTAAAGTTTATTACAAGGAAGTAGTGAGACTGCATGGAGTACCTAAGTCAATAGTTTCCGATCGAGATTCCAGTTTTACATCTCGATTTGGGAAAAGTTCACATCAAACCTTAGGTACATAATTAAAATTCAGCACAACATTTCATCCCCAGACTGACAGACAAACTGAACGAGTAAATCAAGTTGTTGAAGATATGCTTCGTACGTGCACTTTAGAGTTTGGAGGATCATGAGATGAATATTTACCGATAGCTGAATTTGCATATAATAACAGCTATCAGGCAAGTATACAAATGGCCCCATTCGAAGCTTTATATGGACGAAAATGTCGAACTCCACTAAATTGGGATGAGGTATGAGAAAGGAAACTAGCTCCGGATCTATCAAGAAGAATGACAGAAAAAGTGCAAGTGATCCGTCAATGTATACTCATGGCTCAAAGTCGACAAAAGAGTTATACCGACTGTAAGAAAAGAGATTTAAATATCCAAGTTGGAGATCATGTATTTGTGAAAATAACACCGTTTAAAGGGGTCACAAGATTTGGAAAAAAGGTAAATTAAACCCAAGATACATAGGGCCATTTGAAGTATTGGAGAAAATTGGCAATTTGGCATATAGGGTAGCTCTACCCCAGCTCTAGCAGCAATTCACAATATCTTTCACATTTCGATGCTTAGAAAGTACATAGCTGACCCTACTCATGTAATAATTGCCGAAAATTTGCTAATTCAAGATCACTTAAATTTTGAAGAAAGACCAGTCAAAATTTTGGCCTACAAAGTAAAGAAGCTTCGAAATCGAGAGATCAAATATGTCAAAATCCAGTGGAATCGATATGCAGAAACCGAAGCTACTTAGGAACTTTGAAAGGAAGTCAAGAGAAAATACCCCCATTTGTTTGAAGTATAGCCGGTTTCGGGACGAAACCTATTATAAGGGTGGAGGATTGTGAAACCCGTGTTATTTGAAACTTCGTGAATGTAATTTATACTGAAAGACTTACAATGTATATGTTATTTCAGTAAGATTATAGAAAAATGTGTATGTTTACAAAAAGGTCAAATTTCAATTTTAGAAAAATGAGATCAAATTTCAATTTTAGAAAAATGAGATCAAATTGTAAATTTAGAATAAAGGATTGATTGGTAAATTTGACAAGAGTAAAAAAAATTTAATTTTACAAAAGTTAAATTTGAGGTTTATAAGAAAACTAAATGGGTAATTTATGATTTAATAAAAATTTGATATGAAAACAAATTTTTCCAAATTTTCGGAAAGGAATTTCAAAATTCTAAGTTATACAAATTGAAACTGTTTAAATTCAAGGACCTTATGGAAAAATAAAAATAAATGAAAATTTTTGGCTAATTAGGGGCTCTAATTAAGGGCTTATATTCATCCTCATTGTTTTCATTAGATCTAAGCATACATAACTCAGAATCACATAAGAATTTAATAGAAAGTACTAAATTATATGCTCTCTAATCTAGATGGATCAGATTATGAAAAGTAGTTGACTAAATTGCCTAACTTGAGTGCATCAGAAAACGTGCCCAAGAGCAATTCATGTACAACCATGCATGTACAGGAGTTGACGTTGATATTTTGTTATTTTTATATAATTGTTTAGTTAATTAATATCTTAATGTATATAAGATTGTTTGAGATGAAGTTTTGGAGCAAACCTATTTTAATATACCCTACATAATGAATGGATTAAATCTTGAAAAACATGTCTATAAGTTTTTAAAATGAAATTTTATGCCAAAATACTATTTTAATTAAGTTAAAATATGTACTTTACTCCAATTGAGGTGGAATTTTATGGGTACGCCTATTTTAATATGCCCAAATTAACGAAGGTATTAAATTTTGGAAAACATCTTTCCAAAATTTTAAAAAGAGATTTTTTGTCCAAATTTGATTAATTTATTAAAAAAATTAAAAAGTTTTTCAAAATTCCGAAAGGTACATTTTGTGAACAAATATATATATATATATATATATATATATATTAATAAAAAAAGGTTTTTTATGAGTATAACTTTAAAGTTGGATTTTTGGATAGCTATAATATGTAATGTAAATATATATATAATAATAATAATAAAAGGAGACGTTGCTGGAGATGCATGAATGGATGGTTGATAAAAAAATTATATAAAAACAAGTAGGTAACAAATGTAACCTACAGACATATATGAATAACACCTGTATGATTATGTTAAACGATCACCATGGTTAAATTAAATTTAACCATGGTGAACCGTTAACAAATGTGTATAAATAGATGTTGCTGTCCATTTTGCTGAAAATTCAGCAACGGGGGGTAGAAGAGCAGCAACAGACGTACAACATTCAGGTATATATATATATATTTTCCTCATTTGCGGAAGTGCTGCTCGGTTATTTGATATTTTTTTTAAAAAATTTAATTTATCAATCTGATGAATGTGATATGAATTATGAAGATACTGTTTTAATTTTTGAAACAATACTATTGAACGTGAATTCAACTTCCTGAATACCTGATATTCTAATTTGATTTCATACTTTCAGAATTTATATTTTTAATATCATGGTGATCAATTATTTATTGTCCAATTAACCAAATGTGCTGAATAAATTTCTGGGTGCATAAGTGCTATTTAAATATTTCAGAAATTTTATTTGAACTTTCTGGACAATTTATGTTGCTGAATATATGATTAATGTCATTAAACTAATTCAGTGTTAAACTAATTTAGGGATATTTTCATGATTAATTTGATAAGTCTAAGTTAATCTTGATTTATTGCCTCAAATCTGTAGGTTACGTAATATTAGAAACAAAAATATGAACGAGATAGTAAATGAAGGAATTTTTACATGAAAATTTTTTCACAAGATAATTACATGATTATTAAGGAAAGGACGAATTTTCAGCTTAAAATATTAAGTAGGGTGAAAACTAAAAATCCTAGAATATTAACTTAAATAGGGTAAAACCGGTGACAGAATCATCCATTGTAAATGAATTTTAATACTTTTTGTAGATATATTTTTGTTCTGAAATTTTTATATGATGTATAAAATGTCATTATTATCACGTGAAGAAAATAAAAAAAATTTCGATGACATAAGTATGGTTTAAAATTAACTTGATTAAAGTTGTTCCTGATTTCACAACACTGTCCAGCATAGTAAAAATGCCAAAATAAATATATGATGTTAATATTTCTTGCTGAGGTTTTTATGAGGGTTAATTCCTATATTTATTGATATATTATTAGAAATTTCAGAATTAAATACCTTTATTTGATTTCAAATAATGATTTAAATAAAACAGTATGCCTGATTTCAGCAAATGAAGACAATTTGAGAAATAATTAAAAAGAAATATGAAAACTAAGTGAAAGTGATCCAAATTGATATATATGTTAGGAAAGATTGTAATAAAGGATTAGGGATAGAAAATTGATGCTATTATATGTATATGGAATTAAAGGATAAATAAGAAGATGGAAAATAGTGAAAATAAGAAGACAATGACTGTTTTGAAATTTAATAGTAAGTTCCAGATATTTTAAATGTGATATTATAAGAAAAAAATGGTCCTTTTTATGTTGATAGGAAAAGAAAAAGAAAAGGTGGAAGGTACAAGCTAATTTTATAGGTAAGCAAGTTATATGTTTTCTAAAATATTTCTAAATGATTGCAAATTATTTGCTCACATGTTTTATGAATTATATTTAAGGATGACCATTCCTATAATGCTTTACATGAAATGATTGCTAATTGCTTGTTAAATATTTTTATAAAATGTTTATGATTTATAAATGTCATGCTGGCATATGTATGTGAATGATCATGGTGCATGAGGATTAGGCTATAGTTGAGGTAGTAAGCGGACCGAATGTTATGCAATTATGTTATCCCCTTGTCTATGACCTAAAAATTTAATAATTGTCCACATATCTATTTTTTTACGTATAGGGAAATTGCACAGTCTTTTGTATGCCATTAAGCAACCTGAAATCAAACTATTTTATGAAATCAATCATAGGAGGTTGGTCATCCATAAATCCCTTTCAACACATCCGTAGAAACATTTTTCCAACATTTTCAACATAGATTTCCTTGTCTAAAGGAAATCAAAACTTTTCGAATATCATTTCAAAACATATGGACTATGTCCAAATCATCATTTACTATTTAATTATCTTGACCTAGCAAACAAATCTTTTCATAATCATTATTGTTTATTACAAGTTACTGTAGAAATAACTCAAAACTTATTTACAAACAATATTTTGTCAAAAAGGGTAAAATTCCCTTTTTCTTATAAAATGCTGTTAAAACAATATCATATAGAACTTGCTTGCTTAAAAGAAAATTCTTAAAACCATCGGTATATAACATGAAATTCTTAGAAAACATTAGCATGGAGAACTTGCTTACTCATAAGCAAATTTCTCAATTCCATTAACTTGAAGCATTCCCATCCTTGGCAACACTTAGGATAAATTATTTATCTTAAGAAGTGTCGCTTGCTTCTCATGAAGCAAACTTTAAGACTTTTCATTAAAGTCATCATTTTTTCAAAACTTATGGCTTTGCATTAAAGCCGTCATATTCAAAACTTGTGCTTGCCCATTCATTAAAACATAAACATAGACAATTCAATCATATCAATCACATAGAAAGAAAATGACATTTTAGAAAGTTTGCTTACTTACCTGAGATCGCCATAATCCCTTTTCCTTCCATTCTTTTCCTTGCCTATACGCATAAACATGACATTACATTTATACATATAATCTCATATGATAGCACATAATTTAGTTTTCCAACCCATATATTTTCATTGACTATATGACCCACTTGTTTTACAAGTTGGAGGTTTATACATAACAACGCAACTTGTGCATCATAATATCTATTCTTTTCATTCTTAGTATCCTTACTTAGGATAGTTTTCAAGCATATCATGATCTTTCATTTATCTCAATGAAGTTTCGTTATCCTTCATTTATCATTTACTTATCCATTTTTTACATTTCTTTCATTAGTGCTTACTTTAAGCACATGTTTAAGAGTTTAAGCTTCATATATCAATCCCAAATTTTGAGATTAACAAATATTATCAAAAAATCACCTTGTTTACACGTTTCAACATATTTCCATCCATTTTGCATTTTAGCAAATCACATTAACTCATTACCCCTTTCCATCATTCATATCCTGCACTTAAACTCTCTTGAAGACACATATAATATGTGTTATAGAAAATTTTCCTAAACAGAAATATATTCACAAAATATATTATATTTTCATGTATTTTTGCACAAAACCAAATTTCACAAGTCATTCATCACCCTTGCATATCTATTCCTTCTAATATGCCCATTTGGCAACATATACATAATGGATTTCATAAAATTTATAAGTAAGCAATATAATCCATATTTCAGCTTGATATCATCCCTTAATTATAAATTTATTTAGGGTATTTTCATGGGATTTAAATCCATTAATCATAGGTTTCCAAAACAGCAACTTTGGAATCCATTTTTCACCTGTTTAACGTGTCTTTTGACACATAACCTTAAGCAGTTATATAATTCCGAATTTTCAGCAATTAATCCAACTTTTCCTAACCAAAATTTATGGTATTAATATATATATAAATTTAGATCGTTTCTACATAGGTTTCATATTTCTTTTTTATTTTTTTTCTCAAACTATCCACATATGCTGAAATCAGGTGTACTAAAATCTCAAAATCTTGGATTAATAACAAATCAAGTATTTTTTATTTGAAATTTCTACCATAACTTAATAATTATATTAATTAACAAAAATAAATATTTCCAGCATAAAAAATTAATAATTTATATTTATTTTGGTATTTTTACCTTGCTGGACAGCAGCATCCATTTTCCGTCAGCCTTAATCACGTACATTATTGGGTATATTTATACCTATAAAAACTTAATTTTTAATTTTTTAATGTGCTTTTAAATATGTCTTATATATCCTGTAAAATTTTCATCCCAAAATTCCTTGCATAAAAATTATTAAAAATCATTTTCTACAGATGATCCTATCACCCATTTTACCCTATTTAGGTTAATATTTTCGGATTTTTAATTTGAAACCTGCTAAATATTTCAATCCGAAATTTTGGTCGTCCCTTAATCATCATATAATGAATTTTTAAATAAATTTTATGGTGAAAATCCTTTGTTTACTACTTCATTCATATTTTGGTTTATAACATCATATAATTTCCAGATTTGAAATATAAAATCAAAGTAATCATATACTTACTTGATTAAATGGGTGATCCCTCCTTTTCCCCTTTCTTTTTCCTTGGTTTTCCCTTCCTTTTGGTTTGCTAGGTGCTGGACATGAGGCTGCCTTGGGGAAGAAGATGGAGTTCAGCACTTGGAAGAATTTTCCAAGCCTCTAACCTTGTGAACGTGCTTGACTTGGTGGGGCTGGAATTTCCAGCAGTGGGCCCCACTTGTTGCTGCATTTTCCACAGCCATTGAATACCCTCTTATCCTCTTATGTGCTGGTGAACTCACATCCATATAAATTAGCATTTTACTATTTTTTTAAAATCCACAAATCTGCATTAATCTAGGCCGTCCAAATCTGTCCAGCCCTTGCATGTCACTTGCTGCCCATTTTCATTTTTTAATCAACCATAATTTAAGGGTAAATTATACACCTCATTAACCTTTAATTCATGTATTAATTTTGTGTTTAAAAAAATTAATAAAAATCATTACAGCAGCATCAACATGGGACGTCCACATGTGTAAATAAGCTGTCCATTTTTTCCACTTTTCATGGCAGCTGCAATTGACGAATATTTTTGAATTTTTTTTACATAATTAAATGCTCATTTATGTGTCCCAACATGTCAACTATTTATTTTCATTATTTATAAAATAAAAAATTAAAAATACACAGCTGCAACAGCCCATGAACATCCATATGCATGTCACCATGCTATGCTAGTTTGAGCTCTCTCCTTAGCTCATTAATTCCAGAAGAATAACCACAAATTTCCACACATATTTAATCATAAAATAACTTGCATTTCACCTGCATTTAACACCTATTTGGACCATTAAAAATTGAATTCAATTCATGCACCTTTTGCCTTAAATGCATGGTACTTTTGAGGTGTAAAAGTCAACGGTATACACCTTTTCTAATGCAGGAATTTTCTCAACATTTTAAGCTTAATCTGATCTTCCAAAATATGCATCTCATGATTTCATTCAACCGTTTCAAATTTCATCTCAATCCGATCTTCCTAGCTCAAGTTATAGCCGTTTGAAGTTAACGGTTGCAATTGAGATATGTTTAATAAATCATCACACCAATTTCATCAAGGATTTTTATAATCCAATAATTCTATAATATCAAGCCCATCATCATCAACTTCTCTTTCGAATTTTACTTGAATCCGCCTTACAGGCGTTGAGTTATGAATTTTCTATGATTTTCTAACATAATTCCATAATTTCCACTTTAATCTCCATTAATTAACTCATGGAAATTAAACTAAACATTCATGTCACATTAGCATGTTTTAATCGTCATTATGCCCCTTTAGTCACCTTGACTCATATTGGGCTCCGACGATTAAATTTTTAATCACCCTTCTTAATTAAACCCTAATTGCAACATATCCTAAAATCCTAAAATCATCCAAAAAATCTATTTAATCATATATAAGTCACATGTACATGTTCAATGCATACATTGAATCTTACTTAGGTTGGAGTTTCACAGTTTCTCACCACAAGTCTACTTTCATCTAATTTGTTCCTAAATACCAATTTGGTACCAATAACTGTGCAATCTTTTGGTCTAGGAACTTGTGGCGCCCCAAACCGAGATGTCACTTCCTTACCTCATACCTTATTGATTGATAAATGTGAATTAGGATTGGTGCCCTGATCACGCGGTGGGTTCTTAATTGGATCTCGTCCAAATTTTTTTTCTTTTTCTATCATCATTCGTTTTTTTCACATTCTAAATCATTCATCATACAAGTGACATTACACTTGTAATAAAATTTTATATTCTATTTCATAACCTCTCATCATGCTTTTCCATAATGACATTTACATTCCATACTTACATACATTCAATCATTGTACATATCATACATGCATACATTCATTCATTAATTCACATAGGACTTAGATTTCTAAATAAGTCCACATATACATTAACATACCTTAGGATTTTAATCCATGCTATCCCATTCATTATAGTCTTCATGGCTATCATCACGTACCTTTCTTCTTTGCTTAGATTTGCATCCTCTTGAGTTTTCCGGTATCTGTCTAAGGTTTGGGAAAACAAATCGTGAGTGACAACTCAGTAAGCAAACATTTTATCATTAGGGCAAGACTTCCTTGAAAACCTTCTTCATAAACATCTTGAACACCTTTTTCCTGAGGACATTTATATGTCCTAAAATATTATCATGAAATCCTTTGTTCATGAGGACAATTCTATGTCCTTGAATATTTTCATAAAACATTCATTCTTAAAATCATTTACAAGCCACGTCTGGGCTTGTTAAGGAAAAACATACATGTTTTACCCTCTTTAATTCATTCCCTTTTGTCTTGAGTGAAAATTTCCAATGTTCCAAGACATTTACATAAAACCATCTTTTGCCAGTGGACGTTTTACGTCCAAGACATTTTTCTCTTAAATCCATTAGCAAAGGAGGACATTCTCATGTCCTAAAACATCATTCACATAAGCCTTTCTCGGGAAAGGACATTTTTATGTCAAAAAATATTTTTCATCATAAAATCCTTTAACCCAGAGACATTTGATATCTCAAAACATTTTTGACATAGCTTCTTTTAGTGATGGACATCCATATGTCCTAAAACACTTTTCATTTAAATAATTTAACATTGAACATTCTCATGTCCATAAACATTTTTCATTTAGGCTCTTTAGAAATAGACATTCCTATGTCCAAACCAAGTTTCACATAAATCCTTTTCATAATCCTCGTCTTGGGGCTTGTTTATAGCAAACAAGGCAAATAAAATACATAAACTATTTCCATAAATGCATTTGCATAAAAAATATTTCCTTTCATTTATGTTATTTACACTTTTGTGTAAAACACCCTATCTTTAGGGTAACCATTTCATAAAAATCCTTTTAGGATAACTTTTCTTAAAAATGCTTTCATGTCCCAATCTTTAGGCCTTTCAAAAGCAAAACATAAGCAAATGCAATTCTCTTCATCCAGTAGTGACACTTAGCAAGTGATCATGCTACCTTTCGGAAGAGAATCCTTAACAGCACACTAGCCAGGCGGCTGTTCCTTAGTCCTCCTCTCATCTTAGGGAGAGCGCCGCTGGCACTCCTGCCATCCCTTAGCGACTTGGCCGTATGCAGAATAGGCCGCGATCATCCCGACCATACTCTACAACCGGCATATTCCATGTACTGGTGCACCATACATCATCCCGACAGACCGCAGTCCGTTTGGTTTAAAATATCATAGACCGCAGCCCATGACCTTTTAAACCGGGATCACAAACTGCAGCCTGCAACCATACTCACAAAACATCATAGACCGAAGTCTATATCTTTAAAAATTATTTTCAAAAATACATCACAGACCACAATCCCTGTCAACTTGTAAAGCGAGCATACCCACCTTAAACAAGTTGTCATTTGAAATTTAGTTTTAGGACGACCTTCCTTAAATTCTTTTAAAACCATTTTGAGTAAAATATTTTGATAAACATTTGAAATGTTTGAAAAAAAATACATCTTAAAAATCCTTATAATAAAAGAATTCCAAGACTTTTGGATTTTCAAAAATAAATCATATATTTCTCTACTATCTTCTTGGTTTCCATTTCATGGCCTTTTTCTTACAAAAGTTATGCAATTATACCATCCCCTTTTCCATAACCTAAAAATTAAATTATTGTCCGCATACCTATTATACTATTTTTACATAAAGGGGAATTGAACAGTCTTTTGCATGCCATTTAGCAACCTGAAATTAAACCATTTAATGAAATCACCTATTAGGTTGGTCATCCTTAAATCTCATTCAACAACATTCGTATAAACATTTTTGAAGACATTTTCATCATAGATTTCCTTATCTAAAAGAAATCAAAACTTTTCGAATATCATTCTATGACATATGGACTCTGTCCAAATCATCGTTTATATTTAATTATCATAACATAGAAAAATCAATTTTTTCCATAAATCAAATCACTTTTTCTTTCTCTTTCATAACTTAACTATTTATCATAAAACATCATAAAGAACTTGCTTACTTAAAAGCAAATTCCTAAAACCATCGGCATAAATCAATAAAATCCTTTAAAATAATCTTCATGGAGAACTTGCTTACTCATAAGAAAATTTCTCAATTCCATTAACATAAAGCATTCCCAACCTTGGCAACACATGGTATAAATTATTTATCTTAAAAACTGTCGTTTGCTTCCCATGAAGCAAACCCTAAGGCTTTTCATTAACGTCATCCTGTTCCAAACTTACGACATTTCATTAAAGCCGACATTTTTAAAACTTGTGTTTGCCCATTCATTAAAACATAATGATAACAACATTGACATAATTATCATTTCAACATATAGAGAAAATTCCATAATTTGAAAGGTTCGCTTGCTCACCTGAGATCGCCATAATCATTTTCTTCCATTCTTTTCCTTGCCTTTGCCTAGATAAATGAAAATAACATTTCATTTATTTGCATCATCCTTAAATAGTTATATTCCTTAGGTTTTCCAACCTACATAAGTTCATCTAGCTTAACCCACTTGTTTTTCAAGTCAGGTATTTATACGTATCGACATAGCCTATACATATCAAATCATCCATTCAATTTTAATACCCTTATGTAGGGTAAACTTACATGCATATAACAATCATTCATTAAATCATTATTTGAAGGTTCATTACCTCCATTTTTCCTTTTTAATATATTTTCCACTTTTCATACAACGGTGCTCATTTTAAGCACTTAGTTGGTAAGTTAAACATCATATAATAATCTCAAAATTTGAGATTATCATTATTTACTTAAACAGTACCCTAATCCACGTTTTTCATCATGTTTTTATGCATTTTTTCATTTTAACAACTTACATAATCCATATATCATTTATTCTTACTTATCTCTTCATATATGTCCATTTCTCAACCCATAAATCATGTGTTTCTTAAAAATTTTCAACACAGAAACTTGTCTCTAATTCCAGCATGATTAAACCCCTTAGTTAACACATAATTTAGGGTTTAATTGCGGATTATAATCCATTCATCATAGGGTTCGAAAACAGCAACATTAGAACCCATTTTTCATCATTTCAACGCCTTTTTTGACACTTAATTCAAAATAGATTTCTAATCCATAAATTCTAGCAATTAATTATGCTTTTCTTAACCCAAATTTAGGGTATCAATACATATTTAAAACCGAAATATTGGTTGCTTCAAAACAGCAACTTTCATATACATTTTGGGTACCCTCTGCACCCCTCTTTGAACATCCCTTTGCATATCTTTAAAAAATCATATTTAGGGTAATCTTGTTTACCTATAATAGGTTAAACCCTCATAATCACTTGTTTATATCCCATTATAAGTTAAATTTCATCACAAATCCTGGAATTTAACATTTATCTTGATTTATTCCTGAAGCTGTCCATAATGCTGAATTCAGGCTCACTGAATTCTCAAAATCTTGAATTGATATCAAATCAAGTATTTTTAATCTGAAATTTATACCATACCTTAATAAATACATTAAATAATCAAAATAAATATTTCCATCATGAAATATTTAGTATTTCTATTTATTTTAGTATTTTTACTCTGCTAGACAGCAGCATCCTTTTTCAGGCAGCCTGAATCACGTAAATTATGGGATATATTTATACCTATCAAAACCTAATTTTTATTTTGTTAGTATGATCCCCAATATTTCTTATATATCATATAAAATTTTTAGCCCAAAATTCCTTGTATAAAAAGTATTAAAAATTATTTAGTGAAGCTGATCCTGCCACCCGTTCAATCCTGTCCAGGTTGATTTTCTGGATTTTTAATTTGCAAATTTCTTATCCTTTTAAGCTGAAAATTAGTTCGTTCCTTAATCACTCCACCATGAGTCTTCCCACCAATGGTAATGATAAAATTCGTTCATTAACTATTTCTTCCCTATTTTCCTTTCCAAGTCCAGATTTACTACACATAAGTGTAGATTAGATGATATGGGCTGATTAATCCCCAAATTAAACTTTATAAATCAACTCATTTACTAAGCATCTTTAATCCTTGAAACATGTTCTTTAAGAGTTCCTTTACAACTCAAAACCATGATTCCAAATCAAGAAGAAAATTTGGAAGTTGGAAGGCTTAAACTCAACGAGTACTTACCCGATTTCATCGATTCTTTGTCTCGAATTTCCCGAGCTTGCTACCAAGCCTTGCCTTCCTCTTTTCCTTCTCCTTTTTCTCCTCTTTTCTCCTCTTCCTTACTAGGTTGGATGTGCCCTAGATGATCCTTGGAGAAAATCTCCTTTTCTCTCTTGTTTTCCTCTCTTTCCTCTCTTCTTTCTCCCTCTCTCACTTGCACATTATCTTCTCTTAGAGAGTTGCTGCAACTCATCCCCTTATTTGCCCTCCTTTAATGCCCACTTTAATAGGATAAAAATAAATAGTTATTGTCTTAATCCCATCATGATTTCCATAATCCAATCCATTCATAAGATTTAGCCCACCTTTTTTAGCTTACCTTTCAAATTTTATCGAAATCCGCCTTATAGGCATCAAGTTATGAATTTTCTATCATTTTTCATCTTAATTCCATAATTACACTTTAATCTCCATAAATTAAATCATGGTAATTAACATGATTATTCATGAAACATTTTCACCTTTCAATCCTCGTTAAGCCCCTCGGGCCATACTGACTCACTTTGGGCTCCGACGATTAAATTTTTAACACCATTCTTAACTAAAACCCTAATTGCAAAATATCATTAATCATAAAATCATCCAAAATTCGTTCAAGGCATACATATATCATAATTACATGTCAAATGCCTTCATATGAGTCCTACTTGGATCTGGGTATCACAATCCTCCCCCTCCCCTATAACAGGTTTAGTCCCGAAACCTATTACATTTCAAATATCGGGGTAAGGCTCATGTGAAATAACCAACTTATCATCCTTTTTTCCAACACTTCCATTGGCTCACCACGCTTTCATTGCGCTACTCTGTCTTGGTGGCATTTTTTACCTTTGTCCATTAGACCTATTGCTCATCTCTACTGTTCCTTGTTCACACATGAGTTTCTCATTGGCATTTGCCCTTTCATTTGTTTCATTTCACACTATTTTTCCTTGTACCTAGAGAAATTGCACCATTCCTCATCTTGTCATAGGGTAAGTCTTATGTTACCCATTCCATTATATCAAATAAAGATCTATGGCAATCATCTCCCTTTTTACACATACGATTCATATAATATATATATCTTCATTTCTATAGCAAAAGAGAAAAAATACTCTCACATACAATTTCATACACACCTTAGCAAAACACTTTTGCTACTTATTCATTTATCTTACTACATAATATCTACAACTAGTTTATACAAGTGTAGACTTGCTTAATGGGAGAACTGATGGGAATTTTGGTTTAGCAGCAGCCTAAAGCATTTCCTTTCTTATCCTCACTACCTAGAAAAGGATCCTTGTCATCCTTTCTAGTTTCATTTCTTATGAACTCCTGATCATCATAGAGAATTACTTCTCCCACCTATCTTTTAACCATTTCGGAATTAAAGAGAATTCCGACAATCTTTCTTGCCTTCATTTTTCTCATCTATTTATCATCCTTTGCTATGATACATGATACCAAACTATGTGGTATCATACGTATAATATTCTTTCCCCTTCGTCCGTGTTAACCCAACATTGTTTACTACACCTGTCTGCAATAAATTCACAGAGACTTTCTACCAACCGGTAGCTGCAATTAGCTTGGGTTGAGCTAGCTCTCCTTATGTCCTCGTTGGACACTTTGAGGCATTATGATCCAATTGATCACAATTAGGACACTTTCTCTCCCCTATCTCAATAACTTGACGAGTGTGGCAAGAACTTGTCTACATTTATAATATTAATTTGAACATTTCATACATTCTCCAAAGTATTATTTGTTAAGAATACCACAAATTGGAGAATCTATCATGATATAACTTATTTTCATCTCTGCCATAGCCTTCTTATTCCTTTCTGTCTCTACACCAGGTCCCTTAGTTTTAAGGTTATGTTATCCTTGCCCTAATTGCACTTGTTCAAACTCAACATATTTTGTACCCTAGTGTCTTACTGGAAGACATTTCTTATGAAATTCTTCCATAAAATTTGCCATGTTACTTTCCTCGGTTGTGGCATAATGGCTATTAGGGTTTCCCATCATTCATAAGCATCGATTAGGGATGCATAAGATTTCCTAATCATTATTACATGAAAATATTAAACAACTTCTTGATTTAAATCATCCACTGTTCAGCCTGATTATGGTCTAATTCACCAAAAAACTCCGGCGGATGCTCAACTAGAAAGGCGTTAATAACCTTCCTACTTGTTTCTATCATAACATCATCATTCCTTAAGGATTACGGTACTAGGTTAGGAGTTATTACCTGTACCAGTCCATCTTTTCTGCCTTCTTCTAGTTGGTCCTATTGGGCCTTTCGTGTTTCTATCTCATTATCATCAACTCTTGTAGGAAGTGTGGCCTACATCGGCCTGTTTCCCACCTATCTTCTCGATTGATCCTATTGGGAAAAGAAACCCAAAGGTCTTATTCTATTTCTACCATTTAGGCTGCCCAACCTTAGGTGGCCTACTGCACGACTTCTTTTATAACTGCAGTTATCTTTTCTTGATTCTTTCTATTTGTGAGGTATTACCTGTAACGGTAGCACCTTCAAATTTCTATTCAAAGTTTATATTATCTCGTCATTAACGAGTCATTGGGCTCACTTGTCCTCTCTGCCCTGATCATTTAGCTTGTCATTAGCTTCTCTTATTTCCTATTGACTCATAGATCCATCATTTACAACTGCCCTTCCCTTATTCAAGGGCTAAGGTGATAGGCATGTTGTAGTAGCAGCATGTAAAATCATATCAACATGATCATCCCTTATCATAAAACAATTCATATCATATATAGTTAATTATATTAACTAGAAAGGTTAATGACCTTTCCTTTTTCATATAAACTTAGCATTTGAATGAAATCAAATGCACATGTAATTTCATAACATCAAATATCATACATTTATTTAGGAACCAAAAAGAGTTCCCTTTTTTCCTATCTTTCAAATTTCTACCTTTGCCTTCCATGGTGTAAGGTTGCTTTTCCTTACACATACAGATTATATTTACATAATCTGTCATTTTATCATTGACATAATCTCTAAATCAATCAATCACTTAGAAAATCGACGCCTAGGTGCCGCCTAAATGGCGCCACAACATCGCACCTTATACATGCAAAGTCTAACACAGTCCTGTGCTATATTAGGTAAGGTGTGGTCAACCTTAGGTATGGGGGCTCTAGATGTAGAGTTCCATTATTCAACCCATCATCTATTTATATTTTCTTCCATCCTTTGTCCTTTCTTAGCTTTCTCTTACCTCTTTTTCATCTCATCTAGTCTCATTATCATCCTTCATTCATATACCATATACATTGTGAAACATAGAAAATCAACTACATTTCCTTAAATCATAGCATCATAATTGCATGTTATACATGTCCTATGATTCCTATCTATCTCTTTCATCATTTCTTTTTCATCTCATCTTCTATTTTCCTTTTTGTCTACCAATTCTCGCTTGGATATCATATTCTATGATACCAAGTCTTTTCCTCCCATGCTTTTTATCGGTCCATGCTCGAATACTAAGCTCTATGGTACTATGCCTATTCTTTCTTCAACCTTTATTTCTCCTTTTCACGCCTGTTTACTAATCCTTTTTCTGATACCAACTTCTGTGGCGCACCAAACCGAGACGTCACTTCCTTACCTCAAAACCTTATTGATTGGTAAATGTGAATCAAGATTGTTGCCCTGATCACGCGTCGGGTTCTTAATTGAATTTCCTCCAAAAAAATTTTCTTTTTCTATCATCATTCATTTTCTTCACATTCTACACGGCTATAATGGGAGCTAGGAAACTCGGATTGAGATGAAATTTGAAACGGTTCAATGAAATTATGAGATGTTTATTTTGTATGGCTTAGATCAATCATAAAATGTTTGGAAAATACCTGCATTGAAAAAGGTGAGCATGGTTGACTAATGCACCTCAAAAGTACCTTTCCATTAATACTAGAGTACAAAGCATAATGACTTGAAATTAATGGGAATTGAGGTGTTAGTTGCAAGCCATTTCTACGGTGTTTTGTGTATTTATTAGAAATGCAAAAATATGAGAATTATCCAGCCATTAAATGCATATGATGATGGAGCTACAAAAGGCACAACCTATGCATAGGCAATGTGGCACAAGGGACGTCCAACAGGGTTGCCAAGCTGATTATTTTTGAGTTTTTAATTTTTAAAATTTGTGAAAATATTGCTTAGATGCAGGTACACAAGATATGCATTCAATTATGCAAAGTTTCAGCAATAAAAAAATAATAAAATGCAGATGCATGAAGCTGAAACGTGGACAACATATAAGGATGGAAAATGTGATTTGATATGCTAAGTTGCTGCAGTTTTTGTTAAATTTATTTACACCAAATTAATATATGAATTAAGGGTTAATTAAGTGTACAATTTACCCTTAAATTAGGGTTGAAAAAATGAAAAATGAATGGAAAATATGGACAGCAAATGACGTGCTAGATGGAGCAACTTGGACCGTCATGGATTAAAGTGATTTTTTGATTTTTCAAAAATGGTAAATGTTGGTCCTGAGTTGATGGAAATTACCCAAGAGGGGAAGCGTGAATTGGGTATTTAAAAATTTAAAACTTTAATTAGAGATTTTACCCCGGTTTAGTTTAAACCCCTTTAATGAAACAAATAGAAAGCAATAAGATAATGAAAGCGGAAATGAAAAACAGTAGACAAGATTTATAGTGGTTCGGGCAACCTTTCCCTACTCCATTCTTCCAAGCTCACACTCCTTTGTGACTTGGGTTCCACTATGTATTCGGCGAATACAACTAGAGTCTCCACTCTCTTCTAGATTCTAGTTCTAGGAGGCAGATACAACCAGAGCCTCCGCTCTATTCTAGATTCTAGCTCTAGGGGGCGTGTACAACAAGCAACATAAGTAGGTGAAGAGTTACACTCCAATCACAACCCTACTTGCTATATCTTGGTTTGAAACGCCGAACTCAAACCAAACACAAAAATCAAATAACAAGATGAAATAAAAGAAATCTACACTTTACAGATTTGTGTCGGCAGTTTTAGCTCGAGAAAGAAATCATAGAAGCGAAGAATCGTTCAGTGTTGAAGTAAACAGCAACTTTGAAGCTTGTTCTTCCTTTGAAAGTGTATAGATCACTCAATTGTAGGGAAAAGTGGATTGAAACTCCTAGTAGCACATCTTTTCTCTTTTTCAGCTCTTACTTGTGTGTTTCCGCGTTTGCTTGAGTGTCTATATATAGAGGTGGGAGATTTTTGAACATTATGAAGTTGGTTGGCGCGCAATAAATATTCCAATGTTCAAAAATTTGAACGTTACGCCTCCAAGTCGCATATGGAGTCGACTTCGCCTGCGACTTCACCCAAGTCGCATGCTGGAGTCTACTTCGCCTGCAACTTCGCCATGCTCAGCTTGTTCAAGTTCTTCGTTGCGTCGACTTGGTCTTGGACTTCACCCAAGTCGATGCTGGAGTTGACTGCGGGTGCGACTTGGCCTTCATATCCTGCCAAATGAACTTAAAATACTTTGAAATGACTCCGCTTATCTAATAATTGTTCTCTCATCACTTTTATATGAATGTATACAACTTTACTTGCTTTGAATTTGTTTTAGTCTTCATTTTGATCTAAGTTGAAAGCTTGGGTTATCTTAGCCTTCAGCTTCACTCAAGTTGCAAGTCAGGTCGACTTGGTCTGCGACTTAGCTTTTCAAATCCTGCATTGTTATGCTCAAGTCGATGTTGGAGTCGACTTGGTCTGCGACTTCACCCAAGTCGCAAGTGGAGTCGACTTCATGTGCGACTTCGGCAATTCTGCTCCCCAATTTCAACGCTAGAAGGAAAGTGTCATGTGAAGTCGATACTGGAGTCGACTTGGTCTGCAACTTCGCCCAAGTCGCAAGTGAAGTCGACTTCGTTTGCGACTTCGAGAATTCTTGCTCCCAATTTCAACGCTGGACAGAGGATGACTTTTGAAGTCGAAGATGGAGTCGACTTGGGGTATCGACTTGGCCTAAGTCGATGTCTGAGTTGACGTGAGTTGCGACTTGACCTGTTCTGTTTTTTATTTTTCATTTTTATAACTTTAAACATTGCACAAACATATTAGTAGCTTAAGACTTTACTCAAATTGTGTTGTTAATCATCAAAACACATGCTTTGGATATTTTGCATTTGATTTCAACAATTGTTTCCAACAATCTCCCCCTTTTTGATGATTGACAAAACCAATTTGAGTTTATACCTTCCAATATGTCATTTTATCCTGTTTTTACATTTTTAGGATAAATTGTCATACATATTTCATTTTCATCATTTGCATATGTTGTTTCAAATAATCACAAGTTAAATTTTGTTTAAACAATCATTCAACCATTTCAAAATAGAACATTAATGATTAGAGCAAACATAATAAATCAGAGCATAAAATAGAGCACTTGTAATCAGAGCATAATTCAAGTGATAATAAACTTTGCAATAGTAATCAGAACACAAACAACCTTTTTCATAAGCAACCTTTCATATATATGATCAAAAAGTTCCATACAAGTTTCAAATGCAAATGAAACCTATATACAAGCTACCCAACACAAAATCCTAAAAATCTAAACTCAAAACTCTCAAACTTCTCCCCCTTTTTGTCAATCGAGCAAATAGGGGTCGACTCGAAGAGCTTTGGTGAACTGGAATGCAGAGATAGGATATGGAGTTGGGCGAACGGGTCGAATGTGGGCCGAGGAGTAAAAAGATGAGACTGGAGCAGGTGTGGGATCTCGATGAACTGATCCAGTGTCAAAAGGATCAAGCTCAGGGATAGATCGATGACGATGGCTTCCGGATGCTAAGTGATAGCGGATGGTCCGGAGCTCCCTATCCATGCGATCCTGTCGAGAATGCATATCCGTGATGGCATGTAGGACCTCGGCGATCTGACTGGTCATCCGGTCCTCTAGCTGCTCCAGATGCTCTCGAATATCATGAATGTAGGTATCCCGAGAAGGTGGGTGTGGAGGTGGGTCTGGAATCTCAGATCCTCTAGGAGAGCACGACCCATGTGACATCGGCGATGCAGGCTCCTCGGGTGCATCTTGTGGTGGAGCAGGTTGTGCTTTTGGTGATGGCGGGGGCTGCTCCCCCTCAACCTGTGCATCCCCGACTTCCTCTGGAGCCAGTGCACCTTCTTCTGCTTCAGCCCGGAGTTGATTTACATTGATCTTTATTCTTTGGATCAATGCTTTGTTGATTGCATTCGTAGGCTTTAACACCTCGAACGGCTCTCCATCGATATCAACTCCGAAATGCTCTAGGATCTTCGTGATCCAAGTTCCATAAGGCAGAACCCCTCGTGGGTTGACTTTCCTAGAGCTTAGGGCTTCTATGAACAACCGAGGGAGGCTAATTTTGACCCGGTTTACCAGTTTTCATAGTATGCCGGCCTCCTGTGGGTTGAGCTGATTTCTACCCCCACCTTTGGGGTAGATGCAATGCGCAACCGATAGTCTGAGGACCCTGAGCCTCGGGGATAAGTCCATGTAATGTAGAAACTTGATCCCATAATGATACTTATTGCTCCTGGTGAGCTGATTATAGATATCGAATAGGGTCAGATTCTCAGGCAATGGCTCATCCTCATAAGGTACCTCTAAGATTTGCCCCACATTCATGATTGCTTCCTCTAACCTTGGGGTTACACCGATTCCAAAAAATATATCAACTCTTTTGAAAACTGTATCGAAGTACTCGTCATCCCATAGGTAATAGAAAATGCGAGTCAAATCGGGGTATACTCTTTCATCTGCTTTTAGTAGGCTAGTCCACCCTTAGAAATCCAATAGTTCCTCAATGTCGGACTCATAATCCCTTAAAAATTTAAAATCGATGATTTTAGGAATGAATACCTTGCGTTCATAGAACGACTTGTAGAACCGACTATGCCAGATTTCTGTCCTGAAGTAAGTGGTTGGCATCTTCACGACTTGTGCCTTAGCTGCTGTGGCTCCCTTCTTTCTAGCCCTGGATTGTGTACTTTGAGATGTTTGTGGATGTTCTTCCCGAGCAACAGTAGTGGATGGAGTCGCAGCTTGGAATCGAACCCATCGACCTGTGGAAGTCGACGGCTCGTCTCAGGCACGCTTTGCAGTAGTTCGTTGCCTCCTGGGGACCTCTTCTTCGGCTTGAGAGCCGAATTGCCTGGGAACTGGCTTGAGAGATGGCTTTGACACGGCCAATTTGGGCATTTTAGCTCTGGGTGCCATTGATGTAAATTTTTGAGATGGAAATTTTCAGGTAGAATGTGAAATGAAACTGAAAGCTGGGGGTTTTGAAACGGAGTTTGAAAAATGGAAGATTTCAAGATAGAAGGAAAGTTGAAACTTCAGAGTACTGCTTTAGAGAGGTCAGAGACTGATGGAAAGAAAATGAGAGCCTACTTTAGAGAGGACTGTCGAGAGAGAGAGAGTAGAGAAGGGAGGATTGCCGAAGTGTCGGAATAGAGAAGAAAATGAAAAGAGAGAAATGAGAGATGGAGGAAGGCCGGAGAAGATGAAAAGAAAATGCCGGAGGGACAGAAGATAGAGGAGACTGGCGCGGGAAGGAGAAGAAAAGAAAGAAGAAGGGAAAAAGAGGCCGGGCGGCCTGGAAGCCCGACGGTCACGAGCGGAGTCAACTTTGCCCTAAGCAAAGTCGACTTAGTCCCAGCGAAGTCGACTTCACCCAGAGGCAGAGTCGACTTCACTGGAGTCGACTTGGGGATTTCGGAGTCAACTTGGCTTATCGACTTGAATCTGTCTAAGTCTATTTTTCATCTAATTATCCCTAATTTAACTCAATCATTCCCATATCATTTCTAATTTTGTAAAATGATTCCTTTGCTAAAGGTTTAGTGAATATATCAGCAATTTGATCCTGAGTTTTCACATATTCCAAACAAACATCATGATTTTCAATATGTTCACGGATGAAATGAAGTCTTACATCTATACGTTTGATTCTAGAGTGTAATACTAGATTTTTAGTTAAACAAATAGCACTTGTATTATCACATTTAATTGGAATATTATAATAATCAATGTCATAATCTTTTAATTGTTGTTTCATCTAAAGTAGTTGGGCACAATAGCTCTCGGCGGCTATATATTCAGCTTCCACCGTAGATAGAGCAACACTAGTTTGTTTCCTTGAATACCATGAAATCAATATGTTTCCAAGAAATTGACATGTTCCACTAGTACTTTTTCTATCTACTTTGTAACCGGCAAAATCCGCATCCGAGTAGCCGATTAAATCAAACGTTGACCCCTTTGGATACCATAGTCCAAGATTAGTGGTATTTATCAAATATTTAAAAATTCTTTTTACAGCCAATAAATGTGATTCTTTAGGACATGCTTGGAATCTAGAACACATATATACACTGAAAAGAATATCCGGTCTAGAAGCAGTTAAATACAACAATGATCCTATCATACTTCTATAAAGCTTTTGATCGATACATTTACCATTTTTGTCCGTGTCGATCTTGATTGTTGAACTCATTAGAGTATTTGCTCCTTTGCTAGTTTGCATTCCAAATTTCTTTAGCATTTCTTTGATGTACTTGGACTGATTTATGAATATTCCTTTGGCTTGTTGCTTGATTTGCAGTCCAAGGAAGAAATTTAATTCTCCCATCATGCTCATTTCAAATTCTCTCTACATAATCTTAGAAAATTCTTGGCACAGAGTTTCATCAGTAGCACTAAATATTATATCATCTCAATAATTTGCACAATATCAACTTTTCCTCTTTGAAATTCATGATCAATCAAAAATCTATTTAACCTTTCATACCAAGCTCGTGGGGCTTGTTTTAGTCCGTATAATGCTTTGGTTAGCTTATAAACATATTTCGATTGATCATTTTCTTCAAATCCAGGAGGTTGTTCAACATATACTTGTTCATTTAAGCACCCATTCAAAAATGCACTTTTCACATCCATTTGAAACAATTTGAAATTCATGTGAGAAGCAAATGCTAGTAAAATACGTATGGCTTCTAATCTAGCTACAGGTGCATATGATTCTTCAAAATCAATCTCTTCTTCCTGAGAATACCCTTTGGCTATAGTCTAGCTTTGTTTCTTATTACAAGTCCGCTTTCGACCAATTTGTTCCTAAATACCCATTTGGTACCAATAATGGTATAATCATTTGGTCTAGGAACTAAATGTCATACAATATTTCTTTCAAATTGATTTAGCTCTTCTTCCATTGCAATAACCCAGTTTTCATCATTAAGAGCTTGTTCAATAGTGGTTGGTTCAATTTTTGACACAAATGCATATTGTCCACAAATATTTTATTTTGATCTCCTAGTTTTTACTCCTTCATAAATATTTCCAATGACTTGCTCAATTGGATGGGCATTTTTGAATTTCAAATCAATTGGAGGATTGTAGGAGTCATTACCTTCACTTACCTCTTCCTCTATGAGATTTTCTGGCTTGAGCTCGGTTTCCTTTTATTGTTCTTGTTGTTTTGCTTTTGTATCATCTGCATCACTTAGTTCATCCTCCTTTCTCAGAGTTTGGTTAAATTCATCAAAAATAACATGTATTGATTCTTCTACTATTTGATTTCTTTTGTTGAAAATCCTATATGCTTTGTTATTTGATGAATAACCTAAGAAAATAGCTTCATCACTTTTGGCATCTAATTTTTCCAAATTTATTTTTTCATTATTTAACACATAACAAGTACATCCAAAAGTATGGAAATATGATATGTTCGGTTTTCTGCCTTTCCAAAGTTCATATGGGGTCTTTTTCAATATTGATCTAATGGTAACTCAGTTTAATATATGACAAGCTGTACTTACAGCTTCACTCCAAAATCTTTTGGACAATTTACTCTCATTGAGCATGGTTCTAGCCATTTCTTGTATTGTCCGATTTTTCCTTTCAACAACTCCGTTTTGTTGAGGAGTTCTTGGTGCAGAAAATGTATGGTGAATTCCTTTTTCATTGCAAAATTCTATGAATCGATTATTTTCAAATTTACCACCATGATCACTTCTAATGGAAATGATTGAACTTTGTTTTTCATTTTGCACCAAATTTGAAAATGTGACAAACATAGAAAATGATTCATCTTTGCTAGCTAAGAGTATAATCCAAGTAAATCTTGAAAAGTCATCAACAATTACATACGCGTACTTTTTCCCACCAAGAGTTAAAATATCCGATGGCCCATAAAGATCCATATGTAACAACTCAAGTGGTCTAGTTGTTGAAATTTCCTTTTTGGTGGAAAATGGCATTTTGGGTTGTTTAGATAGTTGACAAGCTTTACAAATCTTATCCTTGTCATATTTGAGCTTTGGTAATCCTTGTACTAGATTCTTTTTCCACAATGTTTTAATATTTGATATATTTATATGTCCAAGCCTTGTATGTCATATCCATGGATCATTTTCTACGGCTATTAGACATTTTCCCTCTATTTCATCAAGGCAAACCAAATATACATTTTCATGTCTTTTGCCACTAAATACTATGTGTTTATCATGAAAAACATTCCATATAGAGGATTCAAATACAACTTTATATCCTTTATCACATAGTTGACTAATACTCATTAGGTTGTGTTTGAGTCCTTCAACAAATAGTACATCTTCAATACATGCATTTGAAATACCATAAATATTTCTTTTACCTTTTATTTTACCTTTTTCATTATTTCCAAAAGCTACTGTTCCTTCATTGCATGGGTTGATCTTATGGAACAGTCCTTTTTCTCCTGTCATATGTCTTGAGCAGCCACTATCCATAAACCATATGTTATTGGCCTTAGCTCTAAGACAAACCTGCAAAAATTAAGTCAAGTGGAGCTCATCCTTTTGGTACCCATTTTATGGGTCCATTTGGGTTAGTTATCCTTTGGAGTCTATGTTGGTCTACCTTTGAAGCCATAAAACCAATGTTTTTTGGCATCCAAACCAATTTTGCAATAAGGTTTTGCAATTTTCTCAATTTGCATTGATAAACCTTGTGTCCTAACTTGTTGCAAAAATTACAAGCTCTCGGAAGTCTAGAAACAGGAAGCCATTTGGTAATTTGTTCCTCGGTTGGTCTTTTGGTCCAAACTACTTGATTTATCTTAGATTTAGTATAAATGGGTTTGGCGTTGTTTCTCGGAGCATTAGATTTCTTTTGCTCAAATGTATTATACCCAAGTCCTTTCTTACAAGTTTGGGTTGTCATTTTCAAGAACATTTTCACATTTTCTCCTAGATTAGAAAACTTGACAAGTGATTCATTTAATGATTCATTTTCCCTTTTGAGTTTCTCTAACTCAATTTCCAAGGTATTCTTTTCACTTTTTAATTTATCTATCTTTTCAGCAAGTTAACCATTCACAATTATTATTGCATCACATTGTCTTTTCTTTATTATAAACTTGTTTCCTAATTTCTTTATTTCCTCATATAATGAATCATAGGTTTGTTGAAGTTCTTCCAATTCAACATATTTAAGGCATTCATTTGTAGAAGAGAAAATTGAAAAAGATTTTTGTTTGGAGGTTACCTCTTGACTACTTGTGCAGTTCGTTGAAGTAGCTTGATCCTCCAAGATTTCCGTGACTACAAAACATATGTCAGAATTTGCTATGCAACAAATTCTTGCGCAATCTGCTTCACATTCTTCACTTGAAGAGCTACATGTTGTAGATTCCTCTTCATTTACGTACATGCCTTTTCCTTTGCTGTCGCCTCGATCTTTTCTTTGCACCTTTGCTTTATTTTCTTCGGGCGTTGGGCATTGGGCTTGTATGTGCCCCGAACCACCACACCGGTAACATTTTGTTGATTCTTTCTTTTTCTCTTTAAAGTTTCTAAAATTTCTACCTTTCCTTACAAATTTTCTGAACCGTTTTGTAAGTAAGGCAATTTCATCGTCGTTTTGAGATGATGAGGTGGTGTCATCCGAGTCTTGTGCAGCTTTCAAGGCGATGGCTCTTTTACCTTTATGGTGATCCTCGTTTCTTTTCTTGATTAGCTCATGTGACATTAACGAGCTAATAAGGTCTTCCAATTTTAACGTGTTTAGCTCCTTGGCTTCTTTTATTGCCGTGATTTTTGGAGTCCATGATTCGGGTAGTGCCCTTAGAATCTTCATGACCTGCTCAGATTCAGAAATTGCTTTTCATAGCCCTTTCAAGGCGTTAGTAATCTTGAAAAATCTAGCAAACATTTCAGAAATATTTTCTATTTCTAACATTCTAAAGTTTTTCAATTCTCCAATCAAAATATTTCTCTTTGTCCCTTGGACTTGAGAAGTTCCTTCATAGATAGATGTTAGTGTATCCCATATCCCTTTGACAGTTAAACAAGAGGATACTTTATCATATTCGAAAGCCGTAAGAGCACAAAATAATGAATTCATAGCCTTGGCGTTGCTCTTTGCAATTTTTCACTTCCTCATCGGTCCATTTGGAAGCTCTTTCATCGGTAGGCAAAGTCACACCATCTTGGATTGCAATCCAAGAGTCCATATCTGTAACCATGATGAGTTGTTTCATATGTAGCTTCCAATATCCAAAATTGTTCCCATCAAACAATGGTGGCCTAGTAAAGGATTGACCTTCAGCAAATGCGGGAACGGAAGTGGATTGGGATGCCATATCAAAAGATCTCTTTGGTAAAACTCAAAGACCTACTCTGATAACACTTGTTGGTCCCGAGTTGATGGTAATTACCCAATAGGGGAGGGTGAATTGGGTATTTAAAATTTTAAAACTTTAATTAAAGATTTCACCCCAATTTAGTTTAAACCCCTTTAATGAAACAAATAGAAAGCAATAAGATAATGAAAGCAGAAATGAAAAATTGTAGACAAGATTTATAGTGGTTCGAACAACCTTTCCCTAATTTACTCTTCCAAGCTCACACTCTCTTGTGACTTGGGTTCCACTATGTATTCCGCGAATACAAATAGAGTCTCCACTCTTTCTCGATTCTATCTCTAGGGGGCATATACAACCAGAGCCTCCGCTCTCTTCTAGATTCAAGCTCTAGGGGGCGTGTACAACAAACAACACAACTAGGTGATGAGTTACACTCCAATCACAACCCTACTTGCTATATCTTGGTTTGAAACACCGAACTCAAACCAAGCACCAAAATCAACTAACAAGATGAAATAAAAGAAATCTACACTTTACAGATTTGTGTAGGCAGTTTTAGCTTGAGGAAGAAATCGTAGAAGCGACGAATTGTTCAGTGTTGAAGCAAACAACAACTTTGAAGCTTGTTCTTCCTTTGAAAGTGTATAGATCACTCAATTGTAGAGAAAAGTGGATTGAAACTCTTAGTAGCACTTCTTTCCTCTTTTTTAGCTCTTACTTGTGTGTTTCCATGTTTGCTTGAGTGTCTATATATAGAGGAGGGAGATTTTTGAATGTTATGAAGTTGGTTGGCGTGTAATAAATGTTCCAACGTTCAAAAATTCGAACGTTATACCTCCAAGTCGCATATGGAGTCGACTTCACTTGCGACTTCACCCAAGTAACATGCTGGAGTCGACTTGGCCTGCGACTTCGCCATGCTCAGCTTGTTCAAGTTCTTCCTTGCGTCGACTTGATCTTGGACTTCACCCAAGTCGATGCTACTCGATTTCAGGTGCGACTTGGCCTTCATATCCTGCCAAATGAACTTAAAATACTTTGAAATGACTTCCCTTATCCAATAATTGTTCTCTCATCACTTTTATATGAATTTATACAACTTTACTTGCTTTGAATTTGTTTTAGTCTTCATTTTGATCTAAGTTGAAAGCTTGGGTTATCTTAGCCTTCAGCTTCACTCAAGTTGCAAGTCAGGTCGATTTGGTCTGCGACTTAGCTTTTCAAATCCTGCATTGTTATGCTCAAGTCGATGTTGGAGTCGACTTGGTCTGTGACTTCACCCAAGTCGCAAGTGGAGTCGACTTCATGTGCGACTTTGGCAGTTCTGCTCCCTAATTTCAATGCTAGAAGGAAAGTGTCATGTGAAGTCGATACTGCAGTCGACTTGGTCTGCGATTTCGCCCAAGTCGCAAGTGAAGTTGACTTCGTCTACGACTTCGAGAATTCTTGCTCCCAATTTCAACGCTGGGGATGACTTTTGAAGTCAAAGATGGAGTCGACTTGGGGTATCGACTTGGCCTAAGTCGATGTCTGAGTCAACGTGAGTTGCGACTTGACCTGTTCTGTTTTGCATTTTTCATTTTTATAACCTTAAACATTGCACAAAACATCTTAGTAGCTTTAGACTTTACTCAAATTGTGTTGTTAATCATCAAAATACATGCTTTGGATATTTTTCTTTTGATTTCAACAATTGTTTCCAACAGTAAAATCCCATTTTACTTGGTTGGGAATGTGAAAACACATGAAGGGGGATATGCATGCATTGATGGTGTGGAAATGGGCCCAAGAAGTGGGGCCCACAGTTGGAAAATCCAGCACCTATGTAAGGCCATGCATGTGCATATGATGGGCTTTAGAAAATTGGCTAAGTGCTGAAATTTTCACCCCAAGGCACAGCAGCTCTCACGTCCCATTTTTCCTAGCAAGGAAGAAGGAAAAACAAGAAAAAAAGGAGGAGAATTTGAGGAGAAAATCATCTCCAAGTGCTAGGGTTTGATTTAGCACTAATTCAAGTAAGTATACGTGTTGTTTGAGTTGTGTATTTTGAGTTTTTAAACTCCAAAATGGGAATATGGAAGGGATGCTTAACGAATCTGTAAAGTGATGATATAACATGCTTTTGAATGAATATTGAATGGATATTAGGTTTTATATATGAATTTTCAAGTTTAAGTTGATGAAAGTGAAGTTTTGCATGTGTATTAAGTGGAAAATCCAAGTTGGTAAACCCTAAATCTCCAAGACAAGTTGCTTTTTTGGTTTGATGATGTGATTAGGTTATGAATCATGTATTTATGAAAAACATATATTGATTTATGCTTAAATGATGAATTTTTGAAGTTATGGAATGCAAAGTGATGATTTTGACATAATTACTATGTTTCTATGCTAAAAATGCTATGAAAATGGGTTTTCATGTTTTATGAATGATATGCAGGGTAAAATAATCTAGGTTTAAGGTATTATGGATGCCCAAAAATATTTTGGAACAGAAGCCCTAAAACGGGTTTTTTTTAGATTTTATGAAAGTATGTCTAACCGATGTGAAACAGGACTTAAAACGTGTAGGAAACTTGCTGTTTTGAGAAATAGAAATTTATGAATGTTATATATGTGTTAAATCCCTAAATATTGATTAAGAAAAGTGGGATTACATGCTAAAATTTTGGAATTATATGACTGCTTAGGGTTATGTGTCAAAAGACACGTTAAATGGGTGAAAAATGGGTTTCAAACTTGCTGTTTTGGAAACCTATGGTGAATGGATTTAAATCCCATGAAAATACCCTAAATGAAATGGTGATTAAGGGTCATTAACACGCTGAAACATGGATTATATTTCTGATGCATGATGTACATGTTGCCAAATGGGCGTATGTGAAGAAATAGACATGCAAGGATGATGAATGACTTGTGAAATGTGATTTTGTGCAAAAATGCATGAAAACATGATGAATTTCATGATAACATAACTGTTTTGAATTATATGATGTTAATTTCCAATTTTGGAATTATGTAATAGAGCTTAAGGTGATAACCGGTGCTTAGAACGAGCACCGACGTATGAATTTTGGAAAAAATGTGAAAAATGATAAATGGAGGTTAATGGACCTATAAGTGATAACCATTGAATGAATTTTATGTGATTTAAATCGTTACCCAACTTATGGGGTTGGATATGTTATAAGTGAACCGATGAAATATGCGAGCATATGCTATATGAAAGCCTAATGATTTGAGAATTCAAATGAATTATACATGTTAATGAAAATGGGTTGGAAAACTAAATGAGATGCAAGGAAAAGAAATATATGAAAATTCATATTATTCTCATGCAAACAAAGGTAAAGAAAAAGATGAGACGGAAAGCTAAGGAACACAGGTAAGCAAGCAAATTTTCTAAAGGATTTTTGTTTTTCTAAATTGTTTCCATAAATGCAATTTTTCTTTAACTTGTTTGATGAAATTATGGAAATTGTTTCTAATGTGTTTAAGGATAGCCATCCCTTAGCAAAATGGTGTTGAAATGATGTTTTACTTTAAATTCAATATTATGAAATCTTTCTATGATAAATGTTATGGAAAAGTGATGTGATTCTATGTTTCTGATTGAAAAATCATGCTAGCATGTTAAAGATGGATTTATGCAAAAGTTCATGTGCACAGGATACTAGGTCCACTTGGAAGGGTATAAGCGGACCGATTGTCCCCCCTTGGTGTGGCCAAGTAGCTTGAAACAGGCCCAAGGCCGGCGGCGGCCTCTCTGAAATGGAAGTTAACGTGACGGGTGGTCGCCTGGCTAGCTTCCATATACTTGATTTTTTTAATTTTTAAAAATGAAAAATATGTATTTAAATGACCTAGGCAGCTAGGGGGAGATGCGGACGTGATTTGGGGTTGATTTTGTGGCAAGAAAATGCCACAAAGTCAATGATAAGTGGACCCCACCAAAGTGGACATCAACATGTAGCTAAGGAGTGATGTTCGGTCAAGCTGCTTTATGGGATTTTTTATGATTTTTTAAAAATAAAAATTATGTACTTAAATGAGCTACATGACAAGGGTGGTTAGTGACATTAATTAAATTCAGATTGTGGCACAAAATGACAAAAATCCAAAGAACATGTGATGTTGGAAAAATGGACAGCAACATGGAAGGGTGAAAAGGTGCACGTCCAAGCAGCTTTGTGATTTTTTTATGATTTTTTAATAGCTAATTTGACCCCTAAGTAGGCTATTAGCTAGGGTGGTTAATTAGCCATTAATTAAAGTGAATTAGGTGTGGAAAAAATGTGTAAAGGGCTGCTGAAATGGACGTCCAAACAGGGGGCAGATTTGTGTCCATTAATACATGGATTTTTGATGATTTTATTTAGATAATTATCAAATTTAAATGGACCATATTTTTCTATGTCATTAAAGGGGATAAATATATATTTAATTAGCAGTAAAATGATGTGGCAAATGGGGCCCACAAAGCTAGAAAATTCCAGCTTATGCATAGGTGAACGTTCACATGGGTAAGGGGTGGAGAGAGAAAAGATGCTAAGGAGCAAACCCATTTTCCAGCAGCAAGCACGTCCCCATTTTTTCCTGCAGCAAGGGAAGCAAGAAAAAAGGAGAAAAAGAGAAAGAAAAATGGGAATAAAGAAGATGAACCAAGCTAGGAAAAATGGAGTCTAAATTTGATCCAATACATGTAAGTATACCCCTTGATTATGGGTTGAAAATCATAACTGAAATTTTCTTAAAACCTATGTGATGTTTCTATTTTGAGGTTTAATTATGATTATATTATGACTCATGATTTAATGAATTGCATATGTTGATTTGGGCTTAAGTTATGAATTTTAGAAAGGATATGAATTAGGGTTACACATATGACCCGATTTTCATATTTTTGTGTTAAAAATGATATATGAATTAGCCCAAATAATTTATGGATTATTAAGAGGGTAAAGTAACCTAGATTTAGAGCATGTTGGACGTTCAAAGTGGGTTGAGATAATTGCCCTAAATCTGATTTGTAGGGGCATATATGTGGACGTCCAAAATGATGCAAAAAGATGTCCAAAATGCATATGGAAGTTGTTGTATACAAGCAAAAGAATTTTGGATTTTAATTATCTGTTAATACCCTAAATTTGGGTTAATAAAAGCATGATTAATTACTGAAATTAAGTGATTACAAAATATTTTGATTTAAGTATCAAAAGAGACGTTGAAATGATGAAAAACGGGTTCTAATGTTGCTGTTTTGGAACCCTATGATGAATGGATTAAAATCCAAAAATTAAACCCTAAATTATGTGTGAATTAAGGGGTTTAATCATGCTAATTAAGGACTCAAATTTCTGTGTTGAAAAATTTTAAGAAACACATAATCTATGTGTTGAGAAATGGACATGTATGGAGAGATATGCATGAAAAAATGATGAATGGTTTATGTAAAGTATTAAAATGCAAAATGCATGAAAATATGATGGAAAAAGTGGATTAGGTTAATTTTTTGATAAATAATGATAATCTCAAATTTTGAGATTATTATATGATGTCTAAATTAGCAACTAAGTGCTTATAATGAGCACCGATGTGTGAAAAATGAAAAATATGTTAAAAATAATAAATAGAGGTAATGAACCTCCAAATAATGATTTAATGAAGAATTATTATATGTATGTAAGTTTACCTTTGTGAAACCCCAACCTAAGTAAGATTTAATGTGTGCATTGAACATGTACATGTGACTTATATATGATTAAATGGAATTTCTGGATGATTTTAGGATTTTATGATATTTAGCAATTAGGGTTCAATTAAGAATTGTGATTAAAAACTTAATCGCCGGAGCCCAATATGAGTCAAGGTGACTAAAGGGGCATAATAAGGATTAAAACATGCTAATGTGGCTTAAATATTTAGTTTAATTTCCATGAGTTAATTAATGGAGATTAAAATGGAAATAATGGAATTATGTTGGAAAATCATAGAAAATTCATAACTCAACGCCTGCAAGGCAGATTCAAGTGAAATTTGAGATGAAAGTTGATGATTATAGGCTTGGGTTATGGAATTATTGGATTATGAAAATTCTTGATGAAATTAAATTAATGATTTATTGATCACATCTCAATTTCAACCGTTAACTTCCACGGCTATAACTTGAGCTAGGAAAATCGGATTGAGATGAAATTTGAAACGGTTGAATAAAATTGTGAGATTAACATTTGGAAATTTTGTATTAAGCAAATCATGTTGGAAAAATAACTGAATTGAAAAAGGTGCACATAGTTGACTTTTACACCTCAAAAGTATCACGCATTTAAGGCAAAAGGTGCATGAATTAAATGCAATCTTTAAAGGTCCAAATAGGTGTCAAACGCAGGCAAAATACAGGTTATTTTATGCTTAAAAATGTGGGCAAATTCTTGGTTTATGCTGCTGGAATTAATGAGCTAGAGGTGAGCTGAAAGGGAGCTAGGCAAGGTGGCAATGCATGGACGTTCCAAGCAGTTACTGTTTAGATTTTTGTGAATTTTTATTTTATAAATAATGCACATAAATAGATGACATGTTAGGATACATAAATGACCATTTAATTATGTGAAAAAAATTCAAGACAATTCGGGAATTGCAGCTGCTATGAAAGGTGGAAAAAATGGACAGCTTGTTGCATGCAAATGACGTCCAAATGATGGGCTGATTGCTGCCATTTTGCTAAATTTATTAATGCCAAATTAATGGATTAATTAAGAGATAATTAGGTTTATGAATTACCCTCATTTTGATATTTTTTTAAAAAAATGAAAATGCTGGAAAATGGAGGCAGTTATGGACGTGTAAGGGCTGGACAGTTAACGGTTGAGATGAGAGCATAATTCTGGATTTTAAAAATTGGTAAAAATCATTTTACTTGGCTGTGAGTTCATCAGCACATAGGGGGGGATAAACCTGCATTCAATGGTGTGGAAAATGCTCCAAAAGTGGGGCCCACAGCTGAAAAAAATCCAGCTCTACAAAGGCATTGCATGTTCACATGATTTGGGCATTTTACTAAGTGCTGAAACTCCCCCTCTAGACCAGCAGCTCACGTCCATTTTTGGCCAGAAAAGGAAGAGGAAAATAGGAATAAAATCTAGGGAATAAGAAGGGGAAAAGGAGGGATCACCCATTTAATCAAGTAAGTATATGATTATTTTGAGTTTATACTTCAAATCTGGAAATTATATGATGTTATAAACCAAAATATGAATGAAGTAGTAAATGAAGTATTTTAACCATGAAAATTTGTTTAAAATTTTATTATATGATGATTAACGGACGACCAAAATTTCAGATTGAACTATTAATCAGGTTTCAAATTAAAAATCCGAGAAGATTAACCTAAACAGGGTAAAAACAGATGACAGGATCATCTGTAGAAAATGATTTTTAATAATTTTTATAAAAGGAATTTATAAAATTTTATATAATATATAATAAATATTTAGGATCACAAGAAAAAAATAAAAATTAGATTTTGATGGGTATAAATATGCCCTATAATTCACGTGATTAGGGCTGACCGTAAATTCACAACACTGTCCCAGCACAGTGAAAATGCCAAAATAAATATGTAATGTTAATATTTCATGATGAAATATTTATTAAAGTTAATTCATGTATTTATTGATGTATGGTAGAAATTTCAGAATTAAAATACCTTGATTTGATTATAAATCAAGATTTAGAGATTTCAGTACGCCTGATTTCAGCATATGTGGATAGTTTGAGAAAAAAAATCAAAAAGAAATATGAAACCTATGTAGAAATTCTCCAAATTTATGTATACATTAATACCCTAAATTTGGGTTAGGAAAAGTTGGATTAATTGCTGAAAATTCGGATTTATAAAACTGTTTAGGGTTATGTGTCAAGAGACACGTTAAATGTGTGAAAAATGGGTTCCAAAGTTGCTGTTTTGGAAACCTATGATTAGTGGAATTAAATATCATAAAGATAACCTAAATAAAGTGATAATTAAGGTTAATTATCATGCTGAATTAGTGACCAAGTTTCTGACTTTGGAAATTTTATGAAATGCCTCATATATGTGTTGCCAAATGGGCATATGAGAAAGAATAGATATGCACGAGTGATAAATGACTCGTGAAGTGAAATATGATTTTGTGCAAAAATGCATGAGAATATGATGAATTTCATGATTATATATCTGTTAGAATTGTATGATGTTAATTCCAAATTTTGGAATTAATTAATGAGGTCTAAGGCAATGACATGTGCTTAAAATGGGCACTGATGTGTGAATTTTGGAAAATAAGTGAAAAATGGCTTAAGGAAGATAATGAACCATTAAATAGTGGTTATTGAATGATTATTAAGTGATTGTATGATTACCCTATTTATGGGATTAAATAGGGTGTGTAAAAGCTCATGTAATAAGTATGTGCTATATGGGTATAATGACTTGGGAAGTCGAAGGAATTATGTATGTTAATGAAAATAGGTTGAAAAACCTAAGGAATATAAGTATTTTAAGATGATGAAAATAAATAAAATATTATTTTCATTTATTTAGGCAAAGACAAGGAAAAGAATGGAAGAAAAGGATTATAGCGATCTCAGGTAAGCAAGTGAACTTCTAAAATGCTATTTTCTTTTTATGTGATTGGTATGATTGAAATGTTTATGTTTATGTTTTAACGAATGGACAAACACAAGTTTTGAAAATGATGGCTTTAATGAAAAGCCACAAGTTTTTGGAAAAATGACGGCTTTAATGAAAAGTCGTAAATTTTGAAAAAGAATGACTTTAAGAAAAGCCTCAAGGTTTGCCTCATGGGAAGCAAGCAATACATTTTAAGATATGGATTTTATCATCAGTATTGCTAAAGATTGGCAATGCTTTATGTCAATGGAATTGAGAATTTTGCTTATGAGTAAGCAAGTTCTCCATGATAATGTTTTCAAAGGATTTCATGTTTGATGCCGATGGTTTTAAGAATTATCTTTTAAGTAAGCAAGTTCTTTAGGATGTTGTTTCAAAAGTATTATATAAGAAAAAGAAAATTTTGCTTTTTTCATAAAGCAACAAATGTAAATAAGTTTCGAATTTCTCTTATGATGTTTAATGATAAATAATCATGTTATAAAAGAGAAAAAAAGGGATTTGATTTATGAAAAAGATTTATTTTGCTAGGTCTTGATAATTAAATAATAAATGATGATTTGGACATAGTTCATATGTTTTGAAATGATATTCGAAAAGATTTGATTTCCTTTAGATAAGAAAATCTATGTTGAAAATATCTTGAAAAATATTTATACGGATGTGTTGAAGAGGATTTAAGAATGACCAACCTCCTATGTTGATTTTCTTAAAATAGTTTGGTTTTGGGTTGCTAAAGTGGCATACAAAAGACCATGCAAGGCTCCTTTATATAAAAATGACAAAATTGATATGTGGACAATAAATTGATTTTAAGGTGGTTGAGAAGGGGTTAGCACAATTGCATAACTTTTGTGAGCAAAAGGCCCCGAAATGAAAACCAAGAAAATGCTAGGAAAAATATATGATTTATCTTGAAAATCTAAAAGTTTTGAAATTCTTCTATTAAAAGGGCTTTAAAGTGTGTTATTTCTCAAACATTTCAAATATTTATCAAAATGTTTTCCTCAAAATGTTTCTAACAGAATTTAAGGACGGTCATCCTAAAATTAGATTTCAAATAACAACTTGTTAAAGTGGGTGCGCTCAATGTATCTTTCGATACTTAACCCTAAACAGTTTTATAATTCTGAATTTTCAGAAATTAATCCAACTTTTCCTAACCCAAATCTTGGGTATTAACACATATTTAGCATCCATAATTTAACTCCTATCAAAACAGCAACTTTCATGCACATATTGGGTATCTTTTTCACCCCATTTTGCATGTTCCTATTTAGGCCCTAAATTTTCAGATTTAAGGCAAGATAAATTCATTCCTTTTGGTCATTCAAAGTACCCTAAATTTAGAGTAATTTTTCCTCTAAATCATCTATAATTCACTTAAGCATACTTATACAACATATATGTCACAAAAACATGGAAATCGGGTCCTATACATCACTTTGAATTTCATTTTTTCTAAAATTCATATCTTAAGCTTAAATCGACATATATATTTCACTAAAACATGATTCATAGCCTAAACATGATACTAATCCAAAAAATCAACTTATCACTTGCATTTAGGATTTATCAAGTTAGGTTTTCAACTCATAGTCCATTCTAATCTCCATTTCAACTTCATAAATCATTGAAATTCATATGTATATCTTAATACTCATTCAATTTTTGATCAAATGGCATGTTAAATCACCATTTGAGGATTCTTTATCAATCAAATTCATATCCAAAAACTTGGGGTAGAAAACTTAGAATCAAAGGGTTTAACTCATCACATACACTTACTTGATTGTTGAAACCTTAACCCTAATCAACTCAAGCTTGATTTCTCCTCCTTTTTCCCTTTCTTTTTCTTTCCTTTTTTCTTCCTCCTTGCTGGGTTACCCTTGGACGTGAGAAAGTGTTTTGCTACTTAGAAATTTCTTTCGTAACCCCTCCCTCACATGGACGTCCACACTATATATAAGAGTTGGATTTTTTCCCCAGCTTGTGGACCCCAGTTGAGCATGATTTGAAGGGTAAATTAATGCATTTTTATCCATTGATGTGTTGTTCCATTTGTGGCCAAGTAAAATCATTTTAACCACATTTTTCAAATTCAAAAATATGCTCAAGATAAGCTTCAATCGAGTTGTCCCTTGCACACGTCCACCTAGCTGCTCCATTTTCTAGATTTTTTTCACATGAATATGTAACTAGTTCAGCTATTAGAGGGTAATTTATGCACCTAATATGTAGTTAGTTCAGCTATTAATTTGGCATAAAAAAATCAAGAAAAATTCCAGAAAATAAGGCACAATGGATCACCAATGTGCTAGAAAATAAGGCACAGAGGTTCCAACGTGGGCTGAGACCCCAATTAAGGGAGGGACTAGCCCCATTACTAATAAGAGATTATGCCTCTACTATAGAAAGAGCTAGGGCATTAGAAATGGAGTTCATTAGAACCCAAGAGCTTAGGCAAGCTCAAGAGAGATCCTTCTCGGCTCCCGAGGTAAATGAGGCCAAAAAAGGGGGAAATGAGAAAGCAATAACTGGAATGGAGAAATCCAGTTACAAGGGAAGGAGCACCTCACCTTGCAAAACTTGTCAAAAGCACCACTCTGGTGAATGCCTCTAAGGATTGAGGAAATGTTTTAAGTGTGGTCAAGCGGGACATATGACTCGGGAATGTAGAACGACCAAGTGCTTCATATGCGGCCAAGTCGGGCATATATCATTCAACTGCCCGAACAAACCACATGAAGCTCCAACTCGAAGAAGGTTGGACCAGCAGAAAGTCTCCGCCATAGCCAACAACCCTGTGCGTGTCCAAGCCCTCACTGGGATGGAATCTCAAGAAACTGAGGAAGAATTGGTTACATGTATGATTTAAATTTTAATAAATTCATTATTTAATTCAGATGTTACATATTCATACCAATACGTAACCACACACACACTATGGGTAGAAGAAACCAAGGATTTAAAATGGAAAATAAAGAATCAAGTATGCAAGGTATGATAAGCATGATAATATTTAATGCTCTGATAAAAATTGGGGCTAAATAAATGGGATGCAATGATGAAGGGAATTGTTTGAAGTCCCAATACATTTAAAGATAGGCAAGAAAGAGGAGGGATTTTCTCCATATAAATTAGCAAAAGCCAGAAAAGGCTAATATGATTTTGGATATAAATGTCTAATTATGCAAAAAAAGCATAATGAAATATTTGAAGAACAACAGGTTTCGGGACGAAACCTATTGTAAGGGGGGAGGAGTGTGAAACCCCGATCTTAAACACGTGTATGAAACCCTAGGGTTATAAACCCTAGGTAATATATTAATAAAATATATATTTATGAGTATGAAAATATGTGGGAATAAAGGATTAATTAATTATGAAACTCGGATAAATAGTGCACGTGAATAGTAAATATGGGATTAAGGAATATGTTAAGTTAATCACTTTGGATTAACTTAATCATAAAAGACAAAAAAGGAAGCTTCCCACTAAAGAAAAAAATTGCTTTTTGGATTAAAATAATAATTTTCGGATTTTTATGAATTTTTGTGAAGAAAATGAATAAAAATTCATATCTTACAATTCGGACGTCAGATTGAGATGAAATTTTTTATGGATGACCAAAATATGATGATGAACATGATAAGTGGTCCAAGATTGATAAAAAATCACAAATCAAGAGTCAAGATGACACGTCAAATGATGATCAAAAAGTAACTTCTCTTTTTCATTAAATAGCTTTTGACTTTTTATTTAAATAAATAATTAAAAATAAAAAATTAAATGAAATGGCTGCTGCAGAAGGGGCAGTTGGAGGATTGACAAAATCAATGGTCCATGATCAACCTCATCTTTAATCAACGGCTAAGATTTATTTAGCCTAAATTAAATAATTTTAAAAATAAAAAAATAGGTAAAAAAAGGGCTGCATAGGGGGGCTGGAGTAGGCCTAGGGTGGGCAGCACATGGCTCAAAGTATTTTTTAAAATTAAAAAGAAATACCAATTTATAATTAAATACCTCAAAGCTAGGGGGTAAATTCTAAATTCTTGAAAAATCCAACACTATAAATAGGGCAGCAGGGAGAATGTCCGAGGCCAAAAATCTCAGCTCCATTTGAACTATTCCAAGCCCCCAAACCATCCCACACATCCAAGGAAAGAAAGGAGTAAGTTAGAGAGAGGAAGTGTGAGAAAAAGAGATGTATCTTCACTTCGGGTAAGTGATTTCTACCCAAAAAATTTTTGGATGTTAAGTAGGGTAAAAATATGCTTAGATAATGCCTAAGCATAAAAAAATAAGTATAGATATAATGCCTAATTGAAATTATGCCTAACATCAAAAATTTGGAGCGAAGATGGACCATTTAGGAAGATAACAAATATGTGTAAATAATGCTCCAAAAATGATAAATGATGATTTGAGATGTATGAATATGATAAATATAATGTTGTAATGATAATATATTAATTTCATAATTTTTGGAATTAAGGATTATGCTTAAGTGAATTTATGTTGATTTTTAGTATATGGAGAAAGTGATTTTTTTAGCCAAGTAAATGATGATAAATTAAAAATGTATGAAACTTTTCATGATATACTAAGCATAAGCTATGTCATGGTATTTTTTATTTTTGGAAACAATATCAATTTTTGGAACCCATGAACAGTAACCTCGTCTCTGTGAACAGTAACCTCGGATGAACAGCAACTCCTACAGTGATTTGCTACAGTAATCCTGAACAGTAAATAGCGTAATTTTGGAAAAAATTGAGATTTATTTTTATATTTTATGAGGATATATGGATGGAATTTTTAAAGAATTTATGGATAAAAATCCATATAATGAGGTAATGACCAAGTATATTTATATGATTAATCTCTATAAAAATGAGGTAATAGATGATCATAAAGCATGCATGCGAAGTAAACTAAGACATAGAATGATATAGATAAAATATCATTTTTCCATGTATAGAAAAAGAAAAGGAAAAGGAGGAAGACACGGACTGAGAAAGTAAGCAAGCTATATGCTTTCTAAAATATTTGTAAATGATTGAAAATTGTTTGCTCACGTGTTTTATGAATTTTATTTAAGGATGGTCATTCCTATAATGTTTTACATGAAATGATTGCTAACTGCTTGTTAAATTACTTTCTAAATGATTTATCAAGTTTTATGGAGCATGTCATGCCGGCATATGTATGTATGAACATGGTGCACAGGAAGAGGCTTTGGTGGAGGTAGTAAGCGGATCAGCGGGTCCCCTTCATTATTGCCAAGTCGCAAGGGCTATGTGCTAACGGCGTCCTCCCAGAGGTTGGAGGCACAAGGAAAGTCATGAATGAATGAATACATGACATTCTCATGAAATGCATGAAAAGGTTTCTGTTCCATTTGTAATTGATCACTTGGTAAGTGTCTCCTACCAAATGGGGAGAAATACATTTGAATAAAAAAATGTTTACTTGCCAAAGAAAAAGGCTTGGTTGCTGAGTATTATTACTCATTTGTGTTTTCAAAATGACAAACAGCCTATGGAGCTGACTCATAAAGGATGCAAGGTAGAAATGACCTGCAAATTTAATTACAGTTCTATATATGTGTCCAAGGGGGCGAATGTGTGAAGATAGTATTTAAGACATGTTTTATGAATAATACAAGTATGAATGTATTATGTGAATATTGAAATATTTTAATGAAAGTAGATGATTTTATGATGATACGGATATGTCTATTATGAATGATGATGAGTTTATAATTATATGATTTATTCATGCTTAATTGATGGATGAAAAGAAAAAAAAATTTGGACGAGATCCAATTAAGAACCCGCCGCATGATCAGGGCAACAATCCTGAGTCATGTTTACCAATCGACAAGATCCCGGAGTAAGGACAAATGTGACGCCTTGGTTCAGGGCACCACATTATGTGAAACTCGGTTTTGGACATAAGAATGTCCATTTCCAAAGGATTTAAATGGTAAATGTTTATGGACATGAGAATGTGTAATGCTCAAGTATTTTAATGAAATGTGTTTTAGGACATACGAATGTCCATTGTCAAGAAGTTATGTCAAAAATGTTTTGAGATGTCAAATGTCTCTTGACTAAAGATGTGGAATCCCACATCGGTTATGACGAGGGGGGAACCTGGGCTAAAAGTGGAGGCACTAGTTGTCCTATTGAGGGCCCTTTTGGGGAATGACGGGCATGTGAACCCAGAAGGATAAAACCGTGCGGGCGAGGCCCAAAGCGGACAATATCGAGACAGTGATGTTAGTGCGTGACATAATGGTATCAGAGCCGACTCCCCAGCTTCGGCCGGTGGTGTCCAGCGGGGACACTTGTGGCGCCCCGATCCGAGGTGCCTAGAAGCCTTACTCCGGGATCGTTTTGATTGGTAAACGTGACTCAGGATTGTTGCCCTGATCACACAGCAAGATTTTTTTTTCATTAATACACGGAAAATTTCCATCATTCATCTAATATGAAATACATATCACAGTTATAAACCAAAACTGTTTCACAAAACAAAAATATTCATTTCCATCTCAAAATTATCATCATTGTTTTTACATAAAATTTACATATACAATATTTCATCAAAACTACATGTCATTTTACATGCTGCCTTCATCATCTTTTCCTGTCTGTTGTTGAAAAAGCATGGGTGAGTAATAATACTTAGTAAGCAAGCTATACATAATTTTTCAATCATTTCATGCATTTCATAAAATGAAAATGTAATGCATACATAGCATTCATGACATTCCTTTAGATGCGACGCTAGCTAGGCGCCCATCCCATACATGCTCCCATTTCAGGGAGGTCGCCGCCGGCCTGGGCCTATTAAGCGACTTGGCAATAGCGAGGGGGACATCCGGTCCGCTTACTACCTCGACTAAGGCCTATTCCTCGTGCACATGCTCATTCTCATACACATGCCGGCATGATATTTGCAAATCATAAACAATTTCATAAAAAGCATTTAATAAATAATTTCACAAAATGAACTTCAGTTCATGTAAAGCAGTTATAGGTATGGCCAATCCTTAAATAAATTTCATAAAGCAACTTGCAAACAATTTCAAGCATTTTGGAAATAATTTGCAAAACATATAACTTGCTTACCTTCTTAGGAGGTGTCTTCGACCTTCTCTTTTCCTTTTCCTACTCAAGGAGAAATGATATTTTCATTTCTTCTATTCAAGCTGCTTCCCATGCATGCTTTATATTATTTGGGCATTATTTCTTTATGTGGATATTTTTATCCATAGGTTCTTCAAAATTTTCATCCTTATAATTAAATATTAATCTAAAATTTTCTTCAAATTACTGTAGCATATTACTGTAGCATATTACTGTTCATCCGAGTTACAGTTCACAGAGACGTGGTTACTGTTCATGGGTTCCAAAAATTGATATTTTTTCCAAAAATAAAAAATACAATGACATACCTTATGCCTAGTATATCATAGGACATTCAATACATTTTGAATTTATCATTATTACTTGGTGAAAAAAATTATTTTCTCCATATGTGAAACCCTAACCCAAGTAGGCCATATGTATGCATTGGACATGTATTTGATGATTAATTATGAATTATGAAATTATAAAGGAATTTCATGATTTTTACTAATTATGGTAATTAGGGTTATGGGTTAACATTAATGATGTGATTAATGATTTTGAGCCTAAATGAGGCTATAGGTTAAGATTGAATTATTGTGATTTAAATGTGCAATTATGGCATGAAAAATCATTTTCCATGATTTAAAATGAATTATGGAAATAAAGATGGAAATTGTTAAGTGTGAAAGAAAATATTGGAAAATTCATAACTCAACGCCTAAAAGGCGGATTCAAGTAAAATTTGGAAAAAAAATTATTAATATTAGGCTTGGTATTATGGAAGAAAAAGATTATGAAAATTATTGCTGAAATGAGAATTTTCAATTTTTAAGTCTAAGTTCATTTCAACCGTCAACTTTAAACAGCTATATCGGGAGCTAGAAAACTCGAATTGAGTTGAAATTTGAAACGGTTGAATGAAATGGTGAGATAATTAATTTAAATGGATTGGATTATGCATGAGATATTGAGAAAGTGCCTGCAATGAAAAAGGGTGGGCAAGTTTGACCCATGCACCCAAAAGTACCAAAGCATTAATGATGGAGTACCATACATAAATGCATGAGGTAAAGGTGAATGTGAGGTGTCCATTGCAGGGATTTTTGGGAGGAATTTATGCATTTAAGTAAATGACATAATTCCATGAATTATCTAATCAATTAATGCTCAAAATGATGCAGCTATGGAGCATAGGCAAGGTGGCAAGGTATGGACGTGCAAGGGCCTTGGGGGCTGCCCAATTTGAGTTTTTTGATTTTTTAAAAATGCCACATGTTGCTGAGACGAAAGTACATGAATTTTGCTACCAATAATGGAAGGTTTCAGCAATTAAAAAAATGCAAAAAGGGTGATATATACTGCTGAAACCGTAGAATGCAGTGTGGGTAAAATCATGTGCAGAAAAATGGCAATTTTGGCCATTTAATTAATTTTTCTTAACACCAAATTTATGGAGAAATTAAAGGTTAATTAGGAACATAAATTACCCACGTTTTTACATAAAATAAAAATGAAAAATGAGATGCAAAAATCTGGACAGGTTTGGACGTGAATGAGCAATGCAGTTTACGGTCAAATGATGCAACTTTTATGATTTTTGGTAAAAAGTAAAAATGTATTTTACTTGGCCCATATTCACCCACCTCATATGGTAGATAAGGAGCATTGAATGAGGGTGGAATTGCAGCACAAGTGGGCCCCACTGCTAGAAAAATTCCAGCAACATGTATAAGCATTGCACGTTGAATTGAAATGGAAGTGTGGAAAATATTCTAAGTGCTGAAAACGTGCCAAGGGAACCAGCTGCACTTCATGAAATTTCCCAGAAAAATAGAGGAGAAAACCAAGGAAAAAAGAAGGAGAAATTGAAGAAGAAATCATCTCAAAAGATTAGAAGTTGATTTACTACAAATCCAAGTAAGTATGTGATGATTTTGGGTTGTGTAACTTGAGTTTTTAAACTCAAAACTTGGAAATGAAAAGCATGCTTAAAGAATCTGTAAAATAATGTTTTAACATGCCTTTGCATGAATATGAATTGGGTATTAAGTTTTAAGCATGAATTTTTAAGTTTAAATTGATAGAAATGGAGTTATGCATGTATATGAAATGGAAAAACCAAGTTGTTAAACCCTAAATCTCCAAGATAAGTTGCTGTTTTGAGTTGATGTTTTGATTAAGCTATGAATCATGTATTCATGCCAAATATATGAGGGTTTATTCTCAAGTAATGAGATTTTGAAATTATGGAATGCTTAGTATGGATTTTGACCTAATTTCTTAATTTTTGGGTTAAAAAATGAACTTGCATGTTTTATGTATGCTATGTAGGGTAAAATACCCTAGATTTAAGGTATGTTGAATGCCCAAAATATTTGGGAAGAATAAACCCTAAATCTGATTTTTAGGAATTTTTGAAGTAATTCATGTATGGAGTGAAAACGGGTCTCAAAACGTGTGGATTACCCGCTATTTTGAGAAATGGAAATGAATGAATGTTGAATATGGGTTAAAACCTAGGATGTGGGCTGAGAAAATGGATTTAATTTCTGGAAAATTCGGAATTTTAGGGCTGCCCATAGTTATGTGTCAAAAGACACGTTAAAACGGGTGGAAAACGGGTTCCAAAATTGTTGTTATGAGAACCTATGAAGAATGGATTTTAAACCCCATGAAAATACCTTAAGGAAAGTGGTATTAAAGGGTTATTAACCCGCTGGAAAATAGGTTAAATTTCTGAGTTAAGAAATTTTAAGAAATGCATTATGTTTAAGTGTTAAACGAGCTTATATGAAGGAATAACGGTAAACGGGTGATGAATGACTTATGAAAAATGATTTTATGCAAAAAATGCATGAAAATGAGATGAATTCCATGTTTATGGATCTGTTTGAAATGATATGTTATTAATCCAAAATTTTGGATTTGAATTATGAAACTAAGGCAATGCTATGTACATAGAAGAAACACCCGTATGTGTATTTTTGGAAAAATAGGGGAAAATTGCAAAGTAAGCTTAATAAAGATATGAATGATTCATATGGAATGAATTTTTATGCTATTGGAATGAATACCCTAATTTTAGGGTTATGTGCATGTTATATGTATGTGCTACGATGTATGATGGCCAAATGTGTGAAAACGGTGCTAATATGTACAAATTAAGCCATATATGTGTATGATGAACTATGAAGTAAAAATAAATGTGTGTTTATGGAATGGGTTGGAAACTAAGCAAAATATAAGGAAAGGAAATGTATGAAAAAAATTCATACCATTTTTATGTAGGCAAGGGCAAAGAGAAAGTAGCAGAGGAAAGCTAAGAAGTTCAGGTAAGCAAGCAAATTTTCTAAATAATTTTTGCTTTCCTAAACTGTTTCCATAATGCAATTTATATTCTAACTTGTTTGATGAAATTGCTTCTAATGGATTTAAGGATGGCCATCCCTTTACTAAATAGTGTTTGAAATGATGTTTATTTCAAATGAAATGATTATGAAATGATCTTTTATAACTGTTATGGAAAATGATGTGATTTAATGTTTATGATTGAAAATCATGCTAGCATGTAAAAGATGAATTTATGAAAAGTTCGTGTGCACAGGATATGAGGTCCACTTGAAGGGTATAAGCGGACCGGTTGTCCCCCCTTGGTGTGACCAAGTCGCTTGTAATAGGCCGATGGCCGGCGGCGCCCTCTCTGAAATGAGAGTTACGTGACGGATGGTTGCCTAGATAGCTTCCATCCTAAGGGAGATATGATGATCATGTTCATGTTTTTCATATGGCATTATGCATATGAGACCCGTGATGGGTACAGGATTTCATGTTTTCAAGATATACCTTTGGATAAGGTATAAGATGCTTTCCAAGATGATTGTATTGAAAAATGTTGCCTGAAATGAATTGCCTGAAAAATGCAAAATGCTTGCTTATTGAGTTTCGACTCACGTTTTCGTTTTCCAAACCCAAAGACAGGTGACGGACAGGATATGGCGAAGGAACAAGCACCGACATAAGGAATCTAAGGAGAAAATCATGTTATGCTATTATGTGAAATGATTGTAAATTTACATACAGTGCTATATGTTGAATAGATGTAACTTTTCGTATGTTTGTATGGATGACTATGTTTTATGATGTAGTGACATCTGATTTGGCAAAAGGTGAAATGTCACTAAATAGCATGTTTGTATGAAGTGAATGCTTCAGAATGACTCAGAAATGTATGAAAATGAATTTAAGAGAATATGAAGTGTCTTATGAATTATGTATGACTACGTTTAACAGGATAAACATCCGATCAATCCCGCCGTGTGACAGGGCAACAATCCTGATCACGTTTACCAATCGATAGGTCCTGAGGTAAGGATGTGACGCTCGGGCCGGGGCGCCACACCATATACTAAAAATCAAAATAAATTCACTTAAGCATAAGCCTTAATTCCAAAAATCATGAAATTAATATATCATTATTCCAACATCATATTTATCATAATCATACATCCCAAATCATCATTTATCAATTTTTAAGCATTATTTTCACATATCATATGCTATCTTCCCAAATACCCTATCTTCGCTCTAAATTTTTGATGTTTTGGCATAATTCCATTTAAACATTATATCTATACTTATTTTTTCATTCTTGGAGATTATCTAAGCATGGTTTTACCTTACTTAACATACAAAACAAATTTGGGTAGAAATCACTCACCCGAAGTGGAGATACGCCTCTTTTTCTCACACTTTCTCTTTCCAACCTTCTATTCTTCAAGGCTAAAACGTATGGGGATGAAAAATGAAGTTGCTCAAGTGATTTTTGAGCTGGGATGGCTGTGAATTTCGTCCATGGCCTGCTCCTCTATTTATAGGGTTGGATTTTTCAAGAATTTGGAATTTACCACCTAGTTTTGAGGTATTTAATTATAAATTGGTATTTCTTTTTAATTTTGAAAAATGCTTTGAGCCCTGTGCTGCCCACCCTAGGCCTGCTCCAGAAACCCTATTGCAGCCCTATTTTCCACCTATTTTTTTATTTTTAAAATTAATTAAATTAAGCTAAATTAATCCTAGCCATTGATTTTTTATTAGGATAAATTTTGACCATTGATTTTGGTCAACTTTTTCAGCTGCTCCCCCTGCAACATCCCTGCAGTAGCAGCCATTGCATTTAAATTTTTTATTTTTATTTATTTACTTTATTTAAAAAGTCAAAAGTAGCTTTTATTAGAAAGTTAGCTACTTTTTGATCTTGTTTGACGTTTCATCTTGACCTTTGATTTGTGATTTTCATCACATCTTAACCCATTCATCATGTCCATCATGAATTTTTAACCATCCATAAAAATTTTCATCGAATTCCGACGCCCGGATTGCAATTTATGAATTTTTTTCTATTTTTCCACAAAAATCCATATTTGAATTAAAATATCCAAAAGAATTGCTATTTTGTCTTGTAGTGATTAAATCTCCATTTTGTCTTTCTGTGACTAAGTTAATCCAAGTGATTTACTCTTAATCACGTGTCTTAGTCCCCAGTTACTATTCACATCACTATTCACGTCGCTATTCACGTCGTATATCCATCAATATAATTCATGAAATTTCATTTATTCATAAAATAATTACAAAATTAAAAATATCAAAATGACGCGTATACGGTCGAAATGACGCGCATACGGTCGGGGTTTCACAATTCTCCCCCCCTTACAATAGGTTTCGTCCCGAAATCTATCTTTCCTTAAATAATTGAGGATATTTTCTTTCAACTTCCTCTCGTAACTCCCAAGTAGCTTCGGATTCTGAATATCGATTCCATTGTACCTTTACATATTCGATCTCTCTGTTCCGAAGCTTCTTGATCTTGAAATCCAATATTTTAATTGGCCTTTCCTCATAGTTTAAATGTTCTTGGATTGTCAAATTATCTGCTATCAACACATGGGTAGAATCGGAAACATATTTCCTTAGCATGAAGATGTGAAACACATTGTGGATGGCATTGAGGGCTAGTGGCAGAGCTATTCTATAGGCTAGGTTGCCTATCTTTTCCAAAACTTCAAAGAGCCCAATATATCTTGGGTTTAATTTTCCCCTCTTTCCAAACCGGGTGACTCCTTTGAATGGCGTTACATTAACAAATACGTGATCCCCAACTTGGATATTTAAATCCCTTCTTTTGCAATCGGTGTAACTCTTTTGCCTGCTCTGGGCTGTGAGTATACACTGGCGAATCACTTGAACTTTTTCTGCCATTCTCTTTGAGAGGTCTGGAGCCAATTTTCTTTCTTCCACTTCATCCCAGTTTAGAGGAGTTCTGCATTTTCGTCCATATAAAGCTTCAAATGGAGCCATTTGAATACTTGTTTGATAACTGTTGTTATAAGCAAATTCTGCCATAGCCAAATATTCATCCCATGATCCTCCAAATTCTACTGTGCACATTCTCAGCATATCCTCTACTATTTGATTTACCCTTTCTGTCTGTCCATCAGTTTGAGGATGAAATTCTGTGCTAAATTTCAGCTGCGTACCTAAGGTTTGATGTAAACTTTTCCAAAATCGAGATGTAAAACTGGAATCTCGATCGGAAACTATTGACTTAGGTATTCCATGCAGTCTCACTATCTCCTTATAATAAATTTTAGCCAGTCGCTCAGCAGTAAATTTTTTCTTGATGGCTAGGAAATGAGCCACCTTTGATAATCTATCTACTATGACCCATATAGCATCATTTCCATTATAGGTTCTTGGCAACCCTTCAATAAAATCCATAGTAATATCATCCCATTTCCATTGTGGAATTTCTAGCGACTGTAATTTTCCAGGGGTTCTTTGATGATCAGCCTTAACCCTTTGACATGTTAGGCACTTAGCCACATATTCAGCAATTTCTCTTTTCATATTATTCCACCAATACATCTTTTTGATGTCTTGATACATCTTGGTGCTACCTGGATGCATCGAAAATGGAGAGAAATGTGCTTCTTTCAATGTCTGTTCCTTTACTTCCTCTTGATCGGGTATACACAGGCGACCCCTGTATCTGTACATCCCCTGTTCATCTTGTATGTATTCACTGGGATTTTTCTTAAACATTTTTCCACATATTTCTTGAAATCCCCATTTTCTTGTTGAGTCATTTTAATTTGCTCAAATAAATTCGACTGGATTTGTAATTGAGACAATCCAACTTGTACCCCAGGTGGGATTACAATTAGCTCTAATTGTCTCAATTCTTGTAGTAGCCATTCTTCCTTTGTGATGAGATGAGCTAAGCTAACATTTCTACTTAGCGCATCGGCTACTACATTGGCTTTGCCTGGATGATATAAAATATCGAGGTCATAATCCTTTAGTAACTCGAGCCATCTTCTCTGCCTCATATTTAACTCTTTTTGAGTAAAAATGTACTTGAGGCTCTTATGATCAGTATAGACCTCACATTTAACTCCATATAAATAATGTCTCCAAATTTTCAAGGCAAAGACTACTGCTGCTAATTCTAAATCATGGGTTGGATAGTTTACCTCATTTGGCTTGAGTTGCCGGGATGCGTATGATATAACTTTTCCATTTTGCATCAGTACACATCCAAATCCTTTCTTTGAGGCATCACTATAGATCACAAACCCTTCCTTCTCCCTAGGTAGTGTTAGAATTGGAGCTTTTATCAGTCTTTTCTTTAATTCCTAGAAGCTATTCTCACATTCCTGTGTCCATTCATACCTAACTCCTTTCCTTGTCAGCTTTGTGAGTGGAGCTGACAATTGTGAGAATCCTTCCACAAATCTTCTGTAGTAGCCAGCTAACCCTAGGAAACTTCTTATTTCCGTGATATTTGTTGGTTGTGGCCACTTTGTTATTGCCTCAATCTTTTGAGGATCTACTTGTACTCCTTTCTCGGATATAATGTGGCCGAGAAAGGCTACCTGTTTCAACCAAAACTCACATTTTTTGAATTTAGAATATAATTTCTCCCTTCGAAGAATTTCCAACACTATCCTTAAATGCTTCTCATGTTCTTCTTCTGTCTTTGAATAAATCAATATATCATCAATGAATACCACCACAAATTGATCCAAAAATTCTCGAAAAATTCTGTTCATCATATCCATAAACACAGCTGGGGTATTCGTTAGTCCAAATGACATGACTAAGAATTCATAATGCCCATATCTTATTCTGAATGTTGTTTTATGGATGTCCTTTGGACATATCCTCAACTGGTGGTAACCTGACTGTAAATCAATTTTTGAAAATGTAGAAGCTCCTTTTAACTGATCAAAAAGATCATCTATTCTTGGGAGTGGGTACTTATTTTTTACTGTTACTTTGTTCAATTCTCTATAATCAATACAGAGTCTCAAACTCCCATCCTTTTTCCTTACAAATAATACTGGAGCTCCCCAAGGTGATGCACTGGGTCTAATAAACCCCTTATCTAATAAATCTTGAATTTGTACTTTTAACTCAGCCAATTCGGCTGGTGCCATCCTATATGGGGCCTTAGATATTGGGGCTGTCCCTGGAATAATTTCTATCTTCATATCCATCTCTCTTTCTGGTGGTAAATTACATAGCTCTTTTGGAAAAATATCTGGAAATTCCTTTACCACTGGGATTTGTTCCATAGGTACCCCATCTCTTATTGTGTTTATAGAGATCAGATAAGCTGTACATTGTTGGCGCATCAGCTTAGCTGCTTTCATAGCTGATACCATCCTTATTGTGTTTTCTGGCTGTCTTATTTTACTGATCTCTATTTCATCTTTTGGTGCTTCAAATTGCACCTTTTTATTTCTACAATCAATTGTTGCACCCCATTGACTTAGCCAATCCATCCCTAATATGACATCAAACTCTGTCATGGGTAATAGGATGAGATCAGCTTCTAATATTTTTGTTCCTATCCTGATAGGACATGCTTTGCAGATTTGATTTATACTTGCCAATCTATATGCTGGGGATTCTACATATATAGTACTACTGGTTTCCTCTACCCGAAGTGCGTGTGTGATTACGAATTGGTATGATATAAATGAAAGCGTAGCTCCAGAATCAAATAAAGCTACTACAGAATTTCCCAAAATGTAAATCATACCTGTAATCACTTTTTCCTCAATCTCTTGTGACTCCGTTCGGGTGAGGGCTTGGACACGCACTGGGTTGGCAGCAGTACCGGGTCGATTAGCGATGGCGGGGACTTTTTGCTCGGTCGGCCTCCCTCGAGCTTGTGCTCCTTGTGGCTTATTCGGACAATTGGGCGAAATGTTTCCGACTTGACCACAGTTGAAGCACTTTATTATCTTGGCTTCGTCGGTCCCGCAATCCCGGGCCACATGACCCGCTTGGCCACATTTGTAGCATTTCCCCGTTCCTTGTAAACATTCACCTGAATGGCGTTTGTGGCAAGTTCTGCAAGTCAGGGTGCTCTGTGTCTTGTCGCCAATCTTCTTTCTCTCGGCGATTCCCCTTTTTCCTTTATTAGCCTCACCTTCCTTAGAGGCTGAAAAGAATTGTTTTTGATCTTGTCTAAGCTCCTGAGTCCTTATAGACTCCATCTCCAATGCCCTAGCCCTCTCAATGCTAGAGGCATAGTCCTTTATTAATAATGGGGCTAACCCCTCTCTTAGCTGGGGTCTCAATCCCCTCTGGAACCTTTGTGCCTTATTTTCCGGCACATTGGCGATCCATGGAACATATCTTACCAAGGCATTGAATTTTGTAGCATATTCTGTGACTGTCATCCTACCTTGGTAAAGCTTTTCGAATTCTATCACCCTCTGGCTCTGTAGCCCTACAGGGAGATATTCTTTATTGAATTCCTCCAAAAACTCATGCCACGAAACTTGCTTTGGATGTGGCATAGTGACCATCAGCGTTTCCCACCATTCATAAGCATCTTTTATCAGCAGGTGGGTAGCGCACAACACTTTTTGCTGATCATTGCAGGGCGATATTCTAAATAATTTTTTAATTTTTGTAATCCATTGCTCTGCAATGAGGGGGTCCGGTTCCCCTGCAAACTTGGGCGGTCTCTGGGCAAGAAAGGCATTGATAGCTTTTCTGTCGGCCTCAAGGAGACTATCCTCCACTCCCCTTGACGTGCTGGGATTGGCCGAGGGCCCTGGTCTTTCCCCATCTCCTCTTAATGGTGGGGCTTGCTGGTTCCTCATTTCTTGCAATAACCCAACAGTCTGGGTTGTCCATTGTTGCATAGCTTTTTCGATAGCCGCAACAATTCTTTCTTCTATGTTGACCTCTGCTTGAGGTCTTGGGCTTTCCTCATGACGTGGGCGGGTCCTAGAGGATTGTTCCTCGGATTCTGCCCTATACGTTCTTTTGTTGGCTTCGCCCCTTGCTTGATCAACAGATTCCTCCATTAGGGCCTTTCCTTTGTTGGCTCTTGCTTTAGCTCTAGTGAGCGGAATTTTCAACTTCATAAAACATTTATTAGTATAACATCAATATTCATCAATAATAAATAAATCAGTCATAATCATAATTTCATGTATTCTAGCTTAGTCATTTCTTTCCTTTTCTGCCTATTTACCAATTCATGCTCTGATACCAACTTCTGTGGTATCGAACTTATCCTTTCAACATCATTTATTTTCTCCTTCTCCCGCCTATTTACCAATCCTTGCTCTGATACCAACTTCTGTGGCACCCCGATCCGAGGTGCCTAGAAGCCTTACTCCGGGATCGTTTTGATTGGTAAACGTGACTCAAGATTGTTGCCCTGATCACACGGCAGGATTTTTTTTTTATTAATACACGGAAAATTTTCATCATTCATCTAATATGAAATACATATCACAGTTATAAACCAAAACTGTTTCATAAAACAAAAATATTCATTTCCATCTTAAAATTATCATCATTGTCTTTACATAAAATTTACATATACAATATTTCATCAAAACTACATGTCATTTTACATGTTGCCTTCATCATCTTTTCCTGTCTGTTGTTGAAAAAGCATGGGTGAGTAATAATACTCAGTAAGCAAGCTATTCATAATTTTTTAATCATTTTCATGCATTTCGTAAAATGCAAATGCAATGCATACATAGCATTCATGACATTCCTTTGGATGCGATGCTAGCTAGGCGCCCATCCCATACATGTTCCCATTTCAGGGAGGTCACCGCCGGCCTGGGCCTATTAAGTGACTTGGACATAGCGAGGGGGACATCCGGTCCGCTTACTACCTCGACTAAGGCCTATTCCTCGTGCACATGCTCATTCTCATACACATGCCGGCATGATATTTGCAAATCATAAACAATTTCATAAAAAGCATTTAATAAATAATTTCACAAAATGAACTTCAGTTCATGTAAAGCAGTTATAGGTATGGTCAATCCTTAAATAAATTTCATAAAGCAACTTGCAAACAATTTCAAGCATTTTGGAAATAATTTGCAAAACATATAACTTGCTTACCTTCTTAGGAGGTGTCTTCGACCTTCTCTTTTCCTTTTCCTACTCAAGGAGAAATGATATTTTCATTTCTTCTATTCAAGCTGCTTCCCATGCATGCTTTATATTATTTGGGCATTATTTCGTTATGTGGATATTTTTATCCATAGGTTCTTCAAAATTTTCATCCTTATAATTAAATATTAATCTAAAATTTTCTTCAAAATCACGCTGGTACTGTAGCAGATCACTGTAGCATTACTGTAGTATATCACTGTAGCATTACTGTAGTATATCACTGTAGCGTTATTGTTCATGGGTTCCAAAAATTGATATTTTTTCCAAAAATAAAAAATACCATGACATACCTTATGCCTAGTATATCATAGGACATTCAATACATTTTGAATTTATCATTATTTACTTGGTGAAAAAAATTATTTTCTCCATATACTAAAAATCAACATAAATTCACTTAAGCATAATCCTTAATTCCAAAAATCATGAAATTAATATATCATTATTCCAACCTCATATTTATCATAATCATACATCCCAAATCATGATTTATCAATTTTTGAGCATTATTTTCACATATCATATGCTATCTTCCCAAATACCCTATCTTCGCTCCAAATTTTTGATGTTTTGGCATAATTCCATTTAAACATTATATCTATACTTATTTTCTCATGCTTGGGGATTATCTAAGCATGGTTTTACCTTACTTAACATCCAAAATAAATTTGGATAGAAATCACTTACCCGAAGTGGAGATACGCCTCTTTTTCTCACACTTTTTCTCTCCAACCTTCTATTCTTCAAGGCTAAAACGTATGGAGATGGAAAATGAAGTTGCTCAAGTGATTTTTGAGCTGGGATGGCTGTGAATTTCGTCCATGGCCTGCTCCTCTATTTATAGGGTTGGATTTTTCAAGAATTTGGAATTTACCCCCTAGTTTTGAGGTATTTAATTATAAATTGGTATTTCTTTTTAATTTTGAAAAATGCTTTGAGCCCTGTGCTGCCCACCCTAGGCCTGCTCCAGCAACCCTATTGCAGCCCTATTTTCCACCTATTTTTTTGATTTTTAAAATTAATTAAATTAAGCTAAATTAATCCTAGCCATTGATTTTTTATTAGGATAAATTTTGACCATTGATTTTGGTCAAATTTTTCAGCTGCTCCCCCTGCAACATCCCTGCAGTAGCAGCCATTGCATTTAAATTTTTTATTTTTATTTATTTACTTTATTTAAAAAGTCAAAAGTAGCTTTTATTAGAAAGTTAGCTACTTTTTGATCTTGTTTGACGTTTCATCTTGACCTTTGATTTGTGATTTTCATCACATCTTAACCCATTCATCATGTCCATCGTGAATTTTTAACCATCCATAAAAATTTTCATCGAATTCCGACGCCCGGATTGCAATTTATGAATTTTTTCTATTTTTCCACAAAAATCCATATTTGAATTAAAATATCAAAAAGAATTGCTATTTTATCTTGTAGTGATTAAATCTGCATTTTGTCTTTTTCTGGTTAAGTTAATCCAAGTGATTAACTCTTAATCACGTGTCTTAGCCCCCAGTTACTATTCACGTCATTATTCACGTCGCAATTCACGTCGTATATCCATCAATATAATTCATGAATTTTCATTTATTCATAAAATAATTACAAAATTACAAATATCGAAATGACGCGTATACGGTCGAAATGACGCGCATACGGTCGGGGTTGCACAACACTAGAGCCCCAAGGGGGGTGGATGTGGAATCCCATATCAGTTAGAACGAGGGGGGAGCCTAGGCTATAAGTAGAGGCACTGGTTGTCCTATTGAGGGCCCTTTTGGGGAATGACGGGCATGTGAACCCAGAAGGATAAAACTGTGCGGGCGAGGCCAAAAGCGGACAATATCGAGACAGTGAGGTCAGTGCGTGACATAATGGTATCAGAGCCGACTCTCGACCTTCGGCCGGTGGTGTCCATCGGGGACGCTGGAGCCCCAAGGGGGGTGGATGTGGAATCCGACATCGGTTAGGATGAGGGGTGGAGCCTGGGTTATAAGTGGAGGCATTGGTTGTCCTGTTGAGGGCCCATTTGGGGAAGGACGGTCACGTGAACCCAGAAGGACAAAACCGTGTGGGCCAGGCCCAAAGTGGACAATACCGAGATAGTGAGGCCAATGCGATACCAGATGTGGAATCCCACATCGGTTAGGACGAGGGGGGGAGCCTGGGCTATGAGTGGAGGCACTGGTTGTCCTGTTGAGGGCCCTTTTGGGGAAGGATGAGCACGTGAACCCAGAAGGACAAAACCGTGTGTGCGAGGCCCAAAGCGGACAATACCGAGATAGTGAGGCGAGTGCGGGACATAATGGTATCAGAGCCGACTCCCGACCTCCAGCCGGTGGTGTCCAGCGGGGACGCTGGAGCCCCAAGGGGGGTGGATATGGAATCCCACATCAGTTAGGACGGGGGGGGAGCCTAGGCTATAAGTGGAGGCACTGGTTGTCCTGTTGAGGGCCCTTTTGTGGAAGGACGAGCACATGAACCCAGAAGGACAAAATCGTGCGGGCGAAGCCCAAAGCGGACAATACCGAGATAGTGAGGCCAGTGCGTGACATAATATGCTGTAAATATTTATTTTAGTTAATTCATGTATTTATTAAGGTATGGTAGAAATTTTAGATCAAAACTAGTTGATTTGATATTAATTCAAGATTTTGAGATTTCAGTATGCCTGATTTCAGCATATGTGGATAGTTGGAGAAAAAATCAAAAAGAAATATGAAACTTATGTAAAAATGATCCAAATTGATATATTTATTAATACCCTAAATTTGGATTAAGAAAAGTGTGATTATTTGCTAAAAATTCGAATTTTTAAATCTTCTTAGGGTTATGTTTCAAAAAACACGTTAAAAGGGTGAAAAATGGGTTCCAAAGTTGCTGTTTTGGAAACCTATGATTAGTTGATTTAAATACCATAAAAATACCCAAAGTACAATGGTAATTAAGGGGTTTAATCATGCCGGAATTAGAGAAAAGTTGCTATATTGAATAGTTTAAGAAACACATGATTTATGTGTTGAGAAATGGACATATATGAAGAGATGAGTTTGAATACCCAACTTGAAAGATAAGTGGGTTAAGTTAGATGAACTTATGTAGGTTGGAAAATATAAGGAATATAAGTATTTGAAGATGATGCAAATAAATGAAATGTTACTTTTATTTATTTAGGCAAAGACAAGGAAAAGAATAGAAGAAAAGGATTATAGCGATCTCAGGTAAGCAAGCAAACTTTCTAAAATGATGTTTTCTTTCTATGTGATGATGTGTGATAAAAAATTTTATGATCATGTTTAAACGAATGGGCAAGCATAAGTTTTGAAAATGATGGCTTTAATGAAAAGCCACAAGTTTTGAACATGACGGCTTTAATGAAAAACCACAAGTTTTGAAAAATGACAGCTTTAATGAAAAGTCGTAAGTTTTGGAAAAGAATGACTTTAAGGAAAAGCCTCAAAGTTTGCTTCATGGGAAGCAAGCAACGTTTTTAAGATAAAAAATTTATCATCAGTGTTGCCAAAGATTGGCAATGCTTTATGTTAATGGAATTGAGAATTTTGCTTATGAGTAAGCAAGTTCTCCATGATAATGTTTTCAAAGGATTTCATGTTTGATGCCGACGGTTTTAAGAATTTTCTTATAAGCAAGCAAGTTCTTTATGATGTTGTTTCAAAAGTATTTTATAAGAAAAAGGAAATTTTGCCCTTTTTCACAAAGCAACAAACGTAAATAAGTTTTGCATTTCTTTTATGATGTTTTATGATAAATAATTATGTTATAAAAAAAAGATTTAATTTATGAAAAAGATTTGATTGTATGCAGCTGAGATGTAGGGCCATAATAATATGCATTTAATCATGCATATTTCTAGCAAAAAATATATTAAAATGCAGCTGCCATGAAAGTGGAAAACGTGGACAACATATAGGGGTGATAACGTGCAATGAAATGTGCAGATTTCTACCATTTTTCTTAAATTTTTTAATACCAAATTAATACATGAATTAAAGGGAAATTAAGTGTATGTTTTACCCTTAAATGGAGGTTAACAAAAAATGGAAAAAAATATGCAAATGAACAGCAGCAATGGACGTGCTAGCTGAACAGTTGGACGGTCATGATATAAACAGGTTTTAAAATTTTTCAAAAATGGTAAAATGCAATTTTACTAGCCTGGAAATCAGCCAGAACATGAGGGGGATAAGGAAGCATTAAGTGATGTGGAAAATGCGGCAAAATGTGGGGCCCACAACTAGATTATATCCAGCATTATAAAAGCCATGCACGTCCACATGAAGGGAGCTTTAGAGAATTTTCTAAGTGCTGAAAACCATCTCCTCTAGACCAGCAACTCAAGTCCATTTTTGGCCAGCAAAGGAAGAGGAAAATAGAAGGAAAAGTAAGGGAAAAAGAAGGGAAATTTGGTGGAGGAAATCATTGTTGGTCCCGAGTTAATGGAAAATACCCAAGAGGGGAGGGGTGAATTGGGTAATTAAAATTTTTCAACTTAACAGAAACTTTACCCCGGTTTGGTTCAATCCCCTTCGATGAAACAAAAGAAAAGCAATAAGATAATAAGAGTTGCAATAAATCAATGGACAAGATTTATAGTGGTTCGGGCAACCTTCCCTACTCCACTCTTCCAAGCTCACACCTCTTGTGACTTGGGTTCCACTATGTATTTCACAAATACAACTAGAACCTCTGCTCTCTTCTAGATTCCAGCTCTAGGGGGCATCAACAATTCATAGCACAAGTAGGTGACGAGTTCCACTCCAGTCACACACTACTTTGCTTACACTTGATCATAGTTACCCAAACTAAATCAAGTTTAATACAATAGGAAAGAATAAAAGGAAAGTTTTCTACACGTTACTATTGTGTAGAGGCAGATTTGGCGGAGAGAAGAACTTGTAAAGCAGGCTTTAATAATTCAGCAAGCAGCTCTTGGCAGTTTGAAAGCAAAGTTCTTCTAGATGTTGGCTTGATCACTTAATGCTCTTAGAGATGGGAGTTGTGCTTAATCAATTACGTTTTCAGCTATCCTCCATGTTCATATTGAATACCTTATATAAATGGTGAGGGAATCCGAACGTTTGGAAGTAGGTGGCGTGCATTTAATGTGCCAACGTTTGAAAAATTTTCGACCGTTGCGACCCAAGTCGCAGGTGGAGTCGACTTTGGGTGCGACTTCGCCCAAGTCGCAGATGGAGTCGACTTTGGGTGCGACTTCGACTATGCTCAGGCTGTTCAAGTTCTTCCTCAGGTCGACTTGGTCCTGGACTTGACCCAAGTCGCAGGTGGAGTCGACTTCGGGTGCGACTTTACTTCCTTGGCTTGCTTGATGAACTTGAAATCCTTGGAGATGGCTTTGGTCACTTAAATTTCTTCAAATTAATGTACTTCCCTTGATTTATGTCATTTGAAACTCAGTATATTCATCCTAGCTTGATGTCCTTTAGCTCCGTGACTTGTAAACTTTGAAATCTTGAATCTTGGAGTACATGAAATGTGTGATCTTGATTTTCCATGATGAATACATGCAACTTTGTTTGCTTTGGACTTGATTTGATCTTCATTTGGCATAAGTCGAATATTTGAGTCTATTTGGTCTTCAATTTTACTCAAGTCGAGCATTGAGTCGACTTGGTTTGCGACTTAGCTCTTCAAAATTGCGTGCTGTTAGTCTGAAGTCGAAGTTGGAGTTGACTTGACCTGCGACTTCACCCAAGTCACATGTGGAGTCGACTTGGTCTGTGACTTCGGCAGCTCTCGTCCCCAATTTCAACTCTGGACAGAAAATCACGTTTGAAGTCGATGCTGGAGTCGACTTGGTCTGCGACTTCGCCCAAGTCGCATGCGGAGTCGACTTTGTTTGCGACTTCGGCAGCTTTACTCCCCGATTTCAACGCTGGACGAAAATGACATTTGAAGTCGCTGCTTGAGTCGACTTGGCGATCGACTTGGCCTAAGTCGATACCTAAGTCGACTTGGAAATCGACTTGACCTGTCAAGCTTTATTTTCTTCATTTTTATATCCTTTAATCATCTTCACAAACATGTTAGTAATCAAAAATTACTCAAATTGATTTGTTAATCATCAAAACATAGACTTGGTTTATTTTCCACATGTTTCCAACAATCTCCTCCTTTTTGATGATTGACAAAACTAATTTGAGTGTATACCTTTCAATGTCTTTAAAACATACTATTTTATCTTGTTTTGATATCTTTAGAATAATCACTGGTTTTTTGCATTTTGAAGTTTAACATACATATTTCATTCTCATCATTTACATATTTCTCAAATTTTCATATGCAAACTTATGTGTAAACTACCCAACTCAAATCCTAATTTATTCTCCCCCTTTTTGTCAATTGTTCAAAAATAAAGATGGAGCAGGTTAATCCTTTGAGAATGGCGGGGGCTGCTCCCCCTTAACCTATGCTCCCCCTCAGATCGTACTTTTCTAAGTTAATTCAATCATCCTCATATCATTTTTAATTTTATAAATGGTTCTTTTGCTAGAGGTTTGGTAAAAATATCTGCAATTTGATCTTCTATTTTCACATATTCCAAACATATGTAATGATTTTCTACATGTTCTCTGATAAAATGATGTCTTAGGTGTATATGCTTGGTCCTAGAATGCAATACTGGATTTTTAGTTAAACATATTGCACTAGTATTATCACATCTAATAGGTATATCTTTAAAATCCATGCCATAGTCCCTAAGTTGTTGTTTCATCCAAAGCAATTGGGCACAACAGCTCCCGGCGGCTATATATTCGGCTTCCACCGTAGATAGAGCAACACTAGTTTGTTTCCTTGAATACCATGAATCCAACATGTTTCCAAGGAACTGACATGTTCCAGTAGTACTTTTTCTATCTACTTTGTATCTAGCAAAATCCGCATCCGAGTAGCCGATTAAATCAAACATTGACCCCTTTGGATACCATAGTCCAAGATTAGTGGTATTTATCAAATATTTTAAAAAAAAAATTTACAGCCAATAAATGTGATTCTTTAGGACATGCTTGAAATCTAGAACACATGCAAACACTAAAAAACATATCCGGTCTAGAAGCAATTAGATACAACAAAGAATCTATCATACTTCTATATAGCTTTTGATCAATACATTTACCGTTTTCATCCGTGTCAATCTTGATTATTGAACTCATTAGAGTGTTTGCTCCCTTGCTAGTTTGCATTCCGAATTTCTTTAGCATTTCTTTGATATACTTGGACTGATTGATGAAAATTCATTCACTTAATTGCTTAATTTGTAGTCCAAGGAAGAAATTCAGCTCCCCCATCATACTCATCTCAAATTCCTTCTGCATAAGCTCAGAAAATTCTTGACAAAGAATCTCATTAGTAGCACCAAAAATAATATCATCAACATAAATTTGAATAATCAAAATGTCTCTTTCTTTATACTTAATGAACAACATGGTGTCTACCTTTCCTTTTTGGAAGTCATGATCAATCAGAAATTTGCTAAATCTTTCATACAAAACCCTTGGAGCTTGTTTTAATCCATATAGTGCTTTGGTTAATTTGTATACAAATTTGGATTGATCTTTCTCTTCAAATCCAGGTGGTTGTTCAACATAGACCTCTTCATTTATATGCTCATTCAAAAATGCACTTTTAACATCCATTTGAAACAACTTAAAATTCATGTGAGATGCAAAGGCTAGTAAAATGCAAATAGCTTCTAATCTAGCAACCGGAGCATAGGATTCCTCAAAGTCTATTCCTTCTTCTTGTGAGTATCCTTTTGCCACAAGTCTAGCTTTGTTTCTCACCACAAGTCCGATTTCATCACTTAAATCATCTTTTATTTTGGAGCATGAATTAAATTCATCAAAAACAACATGTATTATGCATACCAAGTGTTTGTCGTTAAGAGCACTGTTGTAACGCCCCATTCATAAAAATACTCAATAACTAATCAACGGCGCTACACAATCTAAGAAAAATTCGGCAGCATCTCCCCATAACATACAAGTGGTAATATGGAATAGATGACCTGATATTCATAACATTTCCATCTGTAACATTCAATCCTATTTATATACTTGCATTTTCATATAATAAGAACATTCATATAGAAGGAAATCATTACATATTTTCCTTACACAACAAACAGATATAATAGTCATGCATATGTGCATCAACAAGGATTATAATCCAATCTGAAATACCAAATACATTATAGTTGTCAAAGCGAATCCGCCTAAGTAATTGTCTACATATATGATTATCAAAAGAGCACAAGTCTAAAAGAACTGAAATCAACATATTGTGCTAGGGTCTCTCATGTTTGATCTTCAACTTGTCCCATCCTTAAGTTCCCCTTCTGACCTGCGATCTAAAAGCACAATAACAATGATATGAGTCTAAATAGACCCAGTAAGTAGATAGTGGTTAGCACAAAGTGCAAATAAAGCATAATGATGGATACTCATACAGTGATGAAGCTAATACACATGGGTCCAATACCCACTCCCAAGATCGTATACATATAACCATACACATAAATTGGCCAACACAACCAATCATCTACTCATGTCCATCAAGGGCCATGAACAACCCTCTTCTCATGTCAATCAGGGGCCATGAACAACCCTTACAACCAACTATTTGAGATAACGCATCATACATAACAGACAATGATACACATCGCAAACCACGCATACAACATCAACACAATTCAGATTCAACACATAGATCTGTCACACAAGCATTTGATCAAACACATGATAGGTGCGAAATGAAAGAACCTTCAATTCATACTCTCGATTGGGGCAAATCAATTCACGTCACATTCCAACAATATAACAACTGCTAAGAAGTCTTATACATCATAGAAATCACGCATTCAAAGTAAATTCACCATGAACCCTAACTGTTACGAACTCTACGCCTAATACAATGGAGTCGTTAGAAGCTATACCTTCCCTCTAGCCTCGCATCGCATTTAACATAAAATTTCATCACTAAATCGAGAAGGGGCGACATCTACTTACTTGAATCGAAATTTCCCCCAAAAACAGTGCTCCAGACTTAGATGGAGAGATTCGGAACTTTCACGATTCGAGTCGATGATCCTCAAACAGTCGGTAGAGCTTCCTTGAATGAATCCGTGGCTAGCCCGAACTGAATGGTGGGGAAAGAAGAGAAGACGCAGAGAACGGAAAGAGAAGAAGAAGGAAGATAGCCGGGTGCGGGATGAAAAATGAACCCTAGCGCGCGCGGGCTTCCTTTATTACTGATTCCCTATCGGGTCGGGTCGGAACATGGATCGGGTCTAATTGCAATTAGTAATTTACTCTCCCACTCATACGACTTAATAATTAAAATTTTCTTCAGGGGCGCTGCCCCCTGCACCCCCGCAAGGGCGCTGCCCCCTTGACCCCCGCGACCTGACCGGGCAGGTCGAACCCCGTACCTACTCTGCGAGGGAAACAATAGTCATAGTGCCCATCAATGGAACGCTAATCATACATGCACATATGCACTATACATCTCCTAAATGTCGTGTCCATGTATGTTATATATCTATTAATATCGTAAAATTCTTACTAGCATGTTCATAAGTTACCTCATAAATAGAGAAAAGTTATAATAAAAATAGAATAAAATACCTGGTCCTCACAACTGTGATCACCAGTTTAATTAAAATTAATCGGAACACATTAAAGCTACCACTATGCAGGTGATAGTATAGAATAAAGGTGAGTCAGGTCGAATCCACAGAGAGGCGATGTAGTTTTGAATTATTTTAAAGAGAAAGAGAGGGTATAGAGAAAAGAGAGAACGAAATTAGAGAGAAAGGAAAAGAAATTAGAGAGAAAGGAGAAGAAATTAGAGAGATAAGAAAGACGAGAGAGAATGAGAGGTTAGAGAGAGAAGAAAAGAGAAAAGAGAAGAAATTAGAGAGAGAAAGAAGAGAGAGAAAAGATTAGAAGAGTTGGAAAGAAAGTGAGATGTTCACAATCTCACCTCAAGTGCACGGGTTGTAGATTGTAGTATATAAAATATCAATCCATAGGGAATTCAAGACTAAAAATTCTGCTTTTAAACACTTTCTCTTTGGATTAAATGGATTAGAAAAGTTGAAAGAGGATGTAGTTAATTAAATGGAAAAGAAACAGAAAATTGGGAAGAGAAAATAAAATAGAAATTAAAATGAGTGGAGAAAATGAGAGTGTGAGTATCTAGGGTCTAGAATTTCACATGCGTCTTTTGTAATGGGTAATGGTATAATTATTTAATCCGGATATTGTTTGTTAAAAGAGAATAATCCCTAATTTATCCTTGCACCTTCTCTCGAAACCTACAAGGCGTACTCTAATCTTCTTAACCACCTATTCTCATGGGATTAAGTTCTTTAGAATCCATTAAGTTTTGTGGTTTGTTCATAGAATTCCTCAAAGTCATCATGCCTATTCTCATGGTCTTAGATTTTCAAGTTTAATATCTTGATTATCGTATATTAGATTTCCACCTCTTGGTTCCATCACCTAATATATGGGAATCATTGCCAAAGTGCAGGCCTTCACACAAGCAAACATTAAATCACAAGATATTAAATTAACAACAATATCCATCATAAATAAATTAATATCCACACCACGCTACATTGTACGCATGCTTCATCCTAAACCCTAGATTAGGAGTTTAGCCTAGCAAGTTCAAGTCCAAAAGAGAATTAACATAATATTCCATCTTAAACAAGACAATAAAAAGCAAAGAAAAGAAAAGCTTATTGGTTTGGAGCTCCAATGATGTGTCGATCGCCCCACGCAACTCGTCGATCCTCTTCTCGCCTGTGCTCTCCACCTCTCTCTCTCTCTCTTTCTCTCTCTCCAAGAATTCTCTAATCTCTTCTCCTTCGATAAATTATCTCTCCCTTTCGGAACCCTCAAAGGGTTTTTATATATCCCTTAAAATGAGCCAGCCGCTCGCAATCGTACGCAGGTTTGCGTATTGGTGCCTAAGCGCCAACTCTCTGTGTGCTGAGCAATTTGGACACATTCTGAAAACCCTAGAAATTTTTGCACTGGGTGCCAACTCTCTGGACTATTCCTGCCTGGAGCTTCTCCTTAACTTTTGTAGCTACCTCTGCTTGGCGCCTAGGCGCAAACTCCCTGGATGTAATTTTATCTTGTGATCCCCAGAACCCTTTCGGACTTTTTAGCACGTTGGTGAAGTGGCGCCTAGGCGCCAACTCTCTAGAAGCATACTGAAATGTGGTGTTGGAGATTCTCGCATGGGCCTGTAGGGTGGTGCCTGGGCGCCGACACTCTTGCTTGCTTTGGTTTCTCTTTTCTTCCATCCATCGTGCTCTTAAGTGTTCCCTGTTTCTTCTTGTCCGAATTCCCTTAGACAAAAGAATGGAATGAAATTTCAAGCCGAAAGATTATAAAAGTTATTAAATATCTTAAAATTCATGTTCAACACCCAATTGATGAAAAAATCACATTTTAAACCAAATTTCATATTGAACTCAAATACTTCCCCATAAAATTGGTATAAAATTCCCACATAATATACTATTAATTTCCAATTATCAAATACCCCCACACTTAAACTTTTGTTTGTCCTCAAGCAAAAAATAAGGAATTCAAGAACACATTGCAAAGTTTCAAAACTTTGAGCGAAACGCAAAAATAAATGCTTAGCCACCCTTTTTTTTTTGAAACATGATACTCTTTGAAAATCTCAGTCAACAATCCCTTCTCACATGACTAATACTGTGTACCCTTTCGCCCATTTCTCTTTCAATCATTAAGAGTTCAAAAACTCCCGCAATTAACTCCTAACTATCAGGCATCTTCCCCTTTTATCTGGCTATTCAATGCACACATTCAATAATTCAAGTAATGGTAGTAATGCAGAAAATATTAGTCAAATTACCTCGTATACACCTCATCAAAATTTTAAATCTTCTCTGCCAACTCAATTAGCCAATTCATAGGATCATAAGGACTTAATAGGACAATGGCCAAGTTTGGCACAAGAGATAAAGTTTTGAACATTTTCAGAATTTAAACCATCTCCACATGGCTTTGAGCCTCATTTTACAACCGAAAATAATGTTACCCCCACACTTAGTGCTTTTATTCTTTTCCTAGCCTGTTCTTATCCTTGGTTTAGCTCTTTTTTTTTAAACTAAGTCCGGCAATAACTCTCCTCACCATATTTTGGGGTATCTAGGAAGTTATTTTCATTAATTGCACAAGCCGTGAGGTTAAACCTTGTTCCCATTTTACTTTTCAGCTCAAAATTCAATGTCAAAGTTGGTTCAACTAGGCGGGAATTGAGGTTTAGAAAAAATTGAAGTCCAAGTTTAATGGGGGTAAACAACCATTATACTTTCACAGATAGGCTCATCATGAAGAAAATGCCTTAATCATGTCCACCATGAATTGGTTAGATTGAGTTTTGTCCGTCGAAAATTTTTTTTATGTATATGGGAAAAACTACCTTTTTGGATGACAATTGTGTGCATTACAAACAACCTTTGATAAATTAGAAAGGATTACTCTGATTTTGAAAGAAAGCAGAATAAGTTCCTAGGTATATCAGTTTCATCAAGTGATTCAAGACAAAAATCCAAGTATTTTCAAAGAGCACATGTTCAAAATAAATTTAACCTCTCACTATGGTTCAGCTTTTTTTCACTCAAAGATTTTGAAATTCCAAATATGGTTTGCTTATACGACGTACAAGAGTTCAAAATGGGGTCTCGATCAGTCAATGGCAAGATTTACCCAAAATTTTCAAAAATTATGACAAAACATATCATCACCAGGGTAGTGAAAGAATTCAAAGAAAATTAATGCAATGCATTTACCCCCACACTTAAAATCGACATTGTCCTCAATATAAATCATGCCATCAAAATAAAGAGAGATTGTAAAAGATTTGAGATGTCAACTTCCTTGTTTTGGCGAGTTAAACCGAATTTCCGTCCCATGGTGCTTCCTTCCAAGTAGATTCTGAAAATAACCAATAAAGCTTAAAATTAGAAAGTATCAAAATTCTAAAAATAAACTAAAAGAAAATAAAAAATAAATAAAACTAAAACTTCCCTGAAAGAAAAAGGAAAAGTTCGGGTTGCCTCCTGAGAAGCGCTTGGTTTAAAGTCATCAGCCCGACTACAGATTTTCAGTTGAGTGGCGTGGTTTTACAAAAGGAGTAAATGACTCCTATTGGAATGTGATCCCATGAGAAGTAGGGTTTGAGGCGCTGCCCATTGACTTTGAATGCTCCCGTCTTTTCACTCCAGATTTCAACAGCTCCATGAGGAAACACTTGTAATACTTTGAATGGTCCCAACCACCTCGACTTCAATTTTCCTGGAAACAATTTAAAATGAGAATTAAAAAGCAACACCAAGTCATTAGCTTTGATCACCTTCTACCGGATGTGTTTGTCATGCCAAAATTTTATCTTTTCCTTGTACATCTTCGAATTTTCATAGGCATCGAGTCGAATCTCCTCGAGTTCACCAAGCTGTAGTAGGCGCCTTTCTCCTGCAGATTTTAGATCAAAATTTAAAATTTTGATTGCCCACTATGCTTTGTGCTCCAGTTCTACAGGCAAGTGACATGATTTTCCATAGACTAGTCGGAAAGGTGTTGTCCCGATCGGAGTTTTGAATGCAGTGCGGTATGCCTAAAGAGCATCATCGAGTTGCCTTGACCAATCTCGTCGTGATTGGGATACCGTCTTCTCAAGTATGTGTTTAATCTCGTGGTTCGAGATTTCAGCCTGGCCACTTGTTTGTGGGTGGTATCAGGTGGCGATCTTATGTGTGACCCCATATTTCTTAAGCAATAGCTCCATTTGCTTGTTACCGAAGTGGCTTCCTCCGTCACTTATGATTGCTCGTGATACACCAAATCTGGTAAAGATGTTACATTTTAAGAATTTAGCAACCACCTGTGAGTCATTTGTTAGAGAAGCAATCGCCTCCACCCATCTAGTTACGTAGTCAACCGCAAGCAATATGTACTGGTTGTTGAATGAGGATGGAAAAGGTCCCATGAAATCCATGCCCCAGACATCGAACGGTTCGACCTTGAGAATGTTTGTGAGTGGCATCTCGTTTCACTTTGAGATGTTTCCTGTTCTTTGGCACCTATCACAGGTTAGTGTAAAAGATCGAGCATCTTTGAACAAAGTGGGCCAAAAGAAACCTGATTGTAGGACTTTTGCTGCAGTTTTGGTGGGACCCATGTGTCCACTATAAGGTGAAGAATGACAGTGATAAAGAATGCTTTGGATTTCCTCGTTTGGTACACATCGGCGAATCAGACCGTCGCCGCATCTCTTGTACAGGTATGGGTCCTCCCATATGTAGTATTTCACGTCCGCCATGAATCTCTTTTTCTGTTGATAGCAGAAATTGGATGGGATTTCTTGACAGACTAAATAATGAACAATGTCTCCATACCAGGGCATTGGTATTTCCTTGAGTGCAAGCAAGCGCTCGTTGGGGAAATCCTCGTTGATTGGTTTATCTTTGGATAGATTAATCTCCTCATTTGCTGGTAGTCTAGACAGATGATCAGCTACCACATTCTCTGTGCTTTTCTTATCTTGGATGTCAAGGTCAAATTCTTGTAACAGCAGGATCCAGCGAATCAACCTCAGTTTGGCATCTTTCTTGGCAATTAGATAGCGAATGACTACGTGGTCTGTGTAAACAATCACCTTTGACCCTAAAAGATAAGAACAAAATTTATCAATAGTGAACACGACAGCTAGCAATTCTTTTTCAGTGGTTGCATAGTTGACTTGAGCATCATCCAGGGTTTTGCTTGCATAGTAGATCACTACTGGCTTGTTATCCTTTCGTTGACCCAAAACTGCCCCAATCGCATGGTCACTGGCATCGCACATGATCTCAAATGGTAAGCTCCAATCAGGTGGCTGTATAATTGGGGCGGTGGTCAAAGTTTCTTTTAACCTGAAGAACGAATTTAGACAGTCATCAGAAAAATCAAATTTTAAATCTTGGTTTAGCAGGTTAGTCAATGGCTTAGTAATCTTAGAAAAATCTTTGATGAAAGTCGATAGAAGCCGGCATGTCCCAGAAAACTTCAAATTCCTTTGACCGAATTAGGTGGCGGTAATTTTTCAATGACCTCTATTTTCGCCTGTTCAACTTCAATACCTCTGCTTGAAACTAAATGGCCTAATACAATTCCTTCTTGCACCATGAAATGAAAATTTTCCCAGTTCAAAACCAACTTGGTTTCTTCGCACCTCTGTAAAACCTTAGACATGTTAGATAAGCATGATTCAAATGTAGAGCCATAAACAGAAAAATCATCCATAAATACTTCCATTATATTTTCAATGTAATCAGAAAATATGGCCATCATGCATCGTTGAAAAGTGGCAGGTGCATTGCAAAGACCAAAAGGCATGCGTCTATATGCAAAAGTGACGTATGGACAGGTAAAGGTAGTTTTCTCTTGATCCTGTGGGTGAATAGGAACCTAAAAATAGTCGGAGTAACCATCCAAATAGCAAAAGTAAGAGTGGTTGGCTAGTCGCTCAAGCATTTGATCAATGAAAGGCAAAGGAAAATGATCCTTTCGGGTGGCAACACTTAATTTTCGATAATCGATGCACATTCGCCAACCTGTGACTGTCCTTGTGGGTACAAGTTCATTTCTATCATTTTTCACGACAGTCATACCACCTTTCTTGGGTACCACATGTACTAGGCTTACCCAACTGCTATCAGAAATAGGGTACATGATTCCGGCATTAAGAAGTTTTAAAATTTCCTTTTTCACCACTTCTTTAATGTTTGGATTCAGACGTCTTTGAGGTTCAATGCTTGTCTTACAGTCTTCCTCCAATAAAATTTTGTGCATGCATAGAAAAGGACTAATACCAGGTAAGTCGTTAATGCAGTATCCAATTGCCTTCCTATGCTTTCTTAGTTCAGATAATAGTTCATCAGATTGGGATTCGAAAAGATTTGCATTGATTATGACTGGATAAGTATCATTTGGACCAAGAAATGCATACCTGAGATTTTTAGGAAGAGGTTTGAGTTCTACCTTTGGTGCTTCTTCCTTTGTTTTTGTCGAGAGAACAGAATTGAGGTCTATGTCCAGCTTCCCAGGAGATGAGTCGGCAGCAGGTGAGATAAAAGGGCTTCCATCCAAGAGAGATGCACAAGCAGACAGTTCAGGGTTATCATTTTCAACAGTTGCACTCTGAATGATACATACCTCAATCGGGTCATCTTTTTCTTCGATCGACAATGGGTTGATGATGTCGACCCGCATGCAAGAGTCATCGGTTGATAGGTGCTTTGTTGCCTCAGAAAGATTAAATTCAATCTTTTCATCTCCAATTGTCAGTGAGAGTTGACCATTCTTGACATCTATGATGGCTCCAGCAGTGGCTAAGAAAGGTCGTCTGAGAATGATTGGGATTTGGCGATCCTCCTCCATGTTGAGGACTACAAAGTCAACTGGGATGAACAATTTACCGACTTTCAAGGGAACGTCTTCAAGAATGCCAACTGGGAATTTGATTGATCGGTCGGCCAATTGGAGAGATATAGACGTTGGTTTTGGATCACCCATGTTCAGCTTTTTACAGATGGAGAGTGAGATCAGACTTACACTAGCTCTGAGATCACATAGCGCTCTGCTGAGTTGGACATTCCCAAGAGCACATGGAATGGAAAAGCTTTCAGGGTCCTTTAGCTTCTCAGGTAACTTGTTCTGCAAAATAGCGCTGCACTCCTTAGTGAGTGCAATGGTTCCGTACTCCTCAAGTTTTCTTTTGTTGGAAAGCATGTCCTTGAGAAATTTTGCATAAGCTGGCATTTGGGAAAGCATGTCAATGAAAGGCACGTTGATTGATAGGTTCTTGAGAGTAGAAATAAATTTCTCGAACTGCTTTTGTAGTTTAGCCTGTCATTGCCTTTGTGGGAAGGGGAGAGGAGGCTTGTAAGGAGGTGGTGGTACATATGGCTTCTCCACCACTGGTTCTGATTGTGGCTCCTCTTCTTGCTCCTTTTTCTACTCGGCATCCTTTTCTGTGACCATTTTAGGTGGGTCGAGCTGCTTTCCACTTCGCAAGGTAACTGCCTGCACCTGTTCCCTAGGGTTTACCTCAGGTTGGCTAGGGAGTTTGTCCTGGTTTCTTTGGGGTGAGGTGGTGGCATTCTGAGCGATTTGATTTTCAAGAAACTTGATGTGGGTTTGCATTTGATCCATTCTTTCATCATTTTTCTTGAGCATTAGAATGATATTTTCGAGCATAGACTCAGTGGGTTGGGCTTGAGGTGGTGCAGGTAAGGCTTGTTGGGTTTGATATGAAGGATGGTTCGGTGGTTTTCTAAGGAAACCAGGTGGCTTATTATTTTGAGCATAATTTTGGGTGTCTGACTGGTTTGTCCAAGAGAAATTGGGGTGGTTCCTCCATCCGGGGTTGTAAGTGTTTGAGTACGGGTTACTATGAGTGCGCGTGTCATACTAGTTATTGATTGCATTGGCTTGCTCACCTGTGGTGTCCTGTATGGCAAAACTACACTGAGATGTGTAGTGTGAAGCTCCACAGATCTCACATGAAATGTGACAAGAAGAAGATGCATTCTGATCCGTGGGTTCCTGTTTCTTCTGCTGCAAAATTTGATCAATTTTAGCATGAAGAGAATTTAGAGACTCGATATCATATACATTACCTCACCGAGAGGGTCCTCGGACGTCGCCATATTGAGAATCATAAAGTGCCAAGTCATCGAGAAGCTCGAGAGACTCCTCGTTAGTGAGTCGCATGAATCGGCCACCAGCGGCTGAATTGACAGCGTTTCGGCTAGGTTGATCGAGTCCAATGAAATTTTTTTTAATAATATCATCCTGCGAGATGCCATGATGTGGACACTTGCGCTGCAGATCTTTTATTCTCTCCCACGCATCATATAAGGTTTCCCCATCTTTTTGGACGAACTGATTGATCTCGTCTCTGATTTTCCTAGTTTTATTGGGTGGAAAGAATTTTTCCAGGAAAGCAGTGGAGAGCTGGTCCCATGTGTTGAAAGTATCGGGCGGCATAGAATAGAACCACTCTCTTGCCCTGTCACGAAGAGAAAATGGGAAAAGTTACAGACGGATTACCTCACGTGGGATATTTTGTACCCTGATCGTGCTGCACAACTATAGGAACTTAGTGATGTAAACGGTTGGGTTTTCAGAGGGTAGTCCAGCAAATTGGTCTTATTGAACCATCTAGATGAGTCCGGAATTTAGTTCGAAATTTCTTCCATCGATCTCTGGTTCAACTATGCATGATCGGAATCCACGAGGGTTCGGGCGGTTCCGATCACTAAGAGTTACCCTTCTTGGAGGAGCATTGTGTTGGTCCCGAGTTAGTGGCAAAACCCAAGAGGGGAGGGGTGAATTGGGTTCTTTAAAAATCTTTGGTAAATAAAGACTTAATCCCTTGAGTAATTAATCCCCTTTTGAAAAGAGCTAGAGAGCAATAAAGATAAAGCAGTAAAAAGAAATATAACACAAGATTTATAGTGGTTCGGGCAAACCTTCCCTACTCCACTCTTCCAAGCTCACACTCTGTTGTGACTTGGTTCCACTATGTATTCCACGAATACACTTAGAGTCACCGCTCTCTTCTAGATTCCAGCTCTAGGGGGCATATACAACTAGAGCCACTTGCTCTCTTCTAGATTCTAGCTCTAGGGGGCATAAACAACTCACTTGCAAGAGTAGGTGATGAGTCTCACTCCAATCACACCCTACTTTGCATATACTTGATCTTAGCTACCCAAGCTAAATCAAGATTTATACAACAAGACAATGAAATAAATGAAACTACACTTTACAGATTTGTGTAGGCAGATTTAGCATGAGGAAGAGGTTGTAGAAATAGCTTTGGATGAATATTGATGAAGGCGCTAGCAACTTGAAGCTTTCTTCTTCCTTAGAATTTATACGGACCACTCAACAATGGAGAAAAGCAAATAGGAAACCTTTCTTGAACTTCTTTTCTCTCTTTGAACTTTGTAGTAGTGTCTTGTGTTATCTTGTTGTGTTTTCACGTTCATTTGAGGGTCCTTTTATAGAGGGAAGAAAATATGAACGTTGTGGAGGTGGTTGGTGCGCAATAAATGAACTCCAACATTCGAAAATTTGAACATTATACCCAAGTCGAAGGTGGAGTCGACTTCGTCTGCGACTCCAGTTCTTCGGATTCCCAAGTCTTAGGCTTGGTCGACTTGACTTCAAACTTCGACCCAAGTCGATCCTGAAGTCGACTTGGCCTGCGACTTGGCTCGGGTTTTGCTGAACCTGCTTTGATCTTCAAGTTGTGTTCTTCTATCTTGGATTGACTTGATTCTTACTTAGATGATTCATGCATATTTGACTTATGTAGTCTTGATAGACATTGTTTGAATCATTCTTGTATCTTTGTCTTTGAGCTTGATAGACTTGATTTGATGTAGAACATGATTCTTGACTTTGAATTTGACTCATTTGTTTTTCATCTTGATTCCTTGGACTTGAGTGATAAATCCTTTTGAATAGCTTGAAAACTGCATCTTTGAAGTTTGAACTTCTCAAGTCGTGGATGGAGTCGACCTGGCCTGCGACTTCACCCAAGTCGCACATGGAGTCGACTTCGTTTGTGACTTCGTTATGTTCGTTTCCACTTTTCAACTCTGGATACTCCAAGTCGATGCTGGAGTCGACTTCGTCTGCGACTTGACTTCCCAAGTCGCAAGTGGAGTCGACTTGACCTGCGACTTCACCTGTTGCCTTTTGGGATTCATTCTCAAGTCGATATTTGAGTCGACTTTGGGATCGACTTCACCCAAGTCGAAGTCCAAGTCGACTTGGAGATCGACTTGACCTCTTTGCTTTCCTTAAATATTTAGCAAACACATTAGTACCTTTTATATACTCAAAATTAGTTCTTGTTAATCATCAAAACTCAAGATTTGGTCAATTTTTATTGTTTTAAACATTGTTTCCAACACATTGTTCTCAGCCTGGCCTTCCTCCTACTCTTGATGTGGCGGGTTTGGATTGTTGTATTCTGCCATAGTGTCTTCAGGATTTTGTTGTTGTTTATACTCACGAATTCTTCTCCTAAAAGAACGTTCAATTTCAGGGTCAGCAACAAAGAGTTTTTCAGCTAGTTGTTTGGCGAAACTTCGTGTATGTGGGTGCATATAAAGATTCACTAGCTAATTCAGAGGAAAGAAGAAGATACAATAAAAGAAAAAGAATAAAGAAAGAAAAGAAAAGAACAAAGAAAGTATTTTAAAAAAACAAAACTTAAAGTAACGCCGAATTCCCCGGCAACGGCGCCAAAATACTTGTTCGCAATCTCACCGCAAGTGCACAAGTCGTAGATTGTAGTATATAAAATATCGATCCACAGGGAATCGGGACTAAAAATTCTGCTTTTAAACACTTTCTCGTCGAATTAAATGGATTAGAAAAGTTGAAAGAGGATGTAGTTAATTAAATGGAAAAGAAACAGAAAATTGGGAAGAGAAAATAAAATAGAAATTAATATAGGTGGAGAAAATGAGAGTGTTAGTATCTAGGGTCTAGAATTTCACATGCGTCTTTTGTAATGGGTAATGGTATAATTATTTAATCCGGATATTGTTTGTAAAAAGAGAACAATCCCTAATTTATCCTTGCACCTTCTCTCGAAACCTACAAGGCGTACTCTAATCTTCTTAACCACCGATTCTCATGGGATTAAGTTAATTAGAATTCATTAAGTTCTGTGGTTTGTTCATAGAATTCCTCAAGGTCATCATGCCTATTCTCATGGTCTTAGATTTTCAAGTTTAATATTTTGATTATCGTATATTAGATTTCTACATCTCGGTTCCATCACCCAATATATGGGAATCATTGCCAAAGTGTAGGCCTTCACACCAAGCAAGCATTAAATCACAAGATATTAAATTAACAACAATATCTATCATAAATAAATTAATATCCACACCACGCTACATTGTACGCATGCTACATCCTAAACCCTAAATTAAGGGTTCAGCCTAGCATGTTCAAGTCCAAAAGAGAATTAACATAATATCCCATCTTAAACAAGACAATAAAAAGCAAAGAAAAGAAAATTTTATCGGTTTGGAGCTCCGATGATGTGTCGATCGCCCCACGCAACTCGTTGGTCCTCTTCTCGCCTGTGCTCTCCACCTCTCTCTTTCTCTCTCTCCAAGAATTCTCTAATCACTTCTCCTTCGATAAATTATCTCTCCCTTTCGGAACCCTCAAAGGGTTTTTATATATCCCTTAAAACGAGCCAGCCACTCGCAATCGTATGAAGGTCTACATATTGGCGCCTAGGCGCCAACTCTCTGGACTGTCCCTACCTGGAGCTTCTCCTTAACTTTTGTAGCTACCCTTGCTTGGCGCCTGGGCGCCCCTGGGTGGCGCCTAGGCGCCAACTCCCTGGATGCAATTTTACCTTGTGATCCCCAGAACCCTTTCGGACTTTTCAGCACGTTGGTGAAGTGGCGCCTAGGCGCCAACTCTCTAGAAGCAGACTGAAATGTGGTGTTGGAGATTTTCGCATGGGCCTGTAGGGTGGCGCCTGGGCGCCGACACCCTTGCTTACTTTGGTTTCTCTTTTCTTGCATCCATCGTGCTCTTAAGTGTTCCCTGTTTCTTCTTGTCCGAATTCCCTTAAACAAAAGAATGGAATGAAATTTCAAGCCGAAAGATTATAAAAGTTATTAAATATCTTAAAATTCATGTTCAACACCCAATTGATGCAAAAATCACATTTTAAACCAAATTTCATATTGAACTCAAATAATTCCCCATACAATTGGTATAAAATGCCCACATAATGTACTGTTAATTTCCAATTATCAACAAGAAGCTAAAATAAAAGAAATTATAATTCACTAACAACTGAATTAAAGTTATTCTAAGAAAGCAATTAAATCTATGAAATTCAATTATTAAAACATGAAAGAGAATTACATTAAACTTAATCTAAAAATTACAAAGCAGAAAATAAAGCAGTAAATCTAATCTTAGAATTAAAACTACAAATTAAAAATTAACAACTACAAAGCACTACAAACCATAAAGCAACAAAATAAAATTTATATCACCCAAATATGAAGAGCAAATCTCCACTTTATGGGAATTTTATTGTTTGGCCCCACCTCCTTGCTAGGGGTCCCATGAGATGGGTCCCACCTAAGGGAGAGGATTACTTGGTGTGATGAAGTGTGTGAGGTGTGTGGAGGGACCCTCCTTTTATAGTTGTGGGGAACCCTTTCTTGACAATGTGGCTTCCGATGTGGGATTCTCATTTCTATTGTTACTGTAGCTGCCTTTTGCGTTAGGCAATGCCATTTTCTGCTGGGAACATGGAAGCTGCCGAAAAAAATGGGAACCGGTGTCGATTTCTTCGGGCCGGAGATGGATTTGCTGTTCAGTGAAGCTTGGTTTGATTGCAATTTTAATGGCTTCCTCATTTGGGGTTTTTATGCAGCTGAGTATTGATGCGGTGCGTGGCCGACCGGAGAAATGGAAGTGGTGAGAACATTGATTCTTCTGTCGGTTTGCCGATAATTTCAGTGGAGGATTGCTAGGTTCTCTACTGCCGCATCTGCCTTAAATCTATTGATGCTTGCATCTTTGGGCTTCAATGGCAGCGGGTTTTCTGTTGATGCAACATCAATTGGCGGGCATTTACGCTCGGTTTGAGGCTACTGAAACATGGTGTCGGCTACGGATCGTCTGGAGTTTTGGTTTGAAAATGGAGGCTGTGATGTGGAGGAATTTTCCTATAGCCGGTTGCTTTTTCTGTCGGCTTGATTTTTGTGAGGCAGAGCATTGAGCGTTCCATGGCTGAATCATGGCCGGAATTACTGGATATGCTGTGGATACGGAGGTGGGTTTCATAGCTGTTGAAATTGGGAGATTGATGGAATCGCTAAGGGAAGATCAGTGGCAGATGGAGGTCTAGGATGGGGATCTTAGGAGAATCGTGCAGAGATGTTGGAAGTAAAAAGAGGGAAAGGAAAAGGGGAGATCAGGACAGTGGGAAGAGAAGGAGAATAGTGGGAGAGACCGAGTAACAGGGAAGCTAGATCTGACGCCGGAGGAAAGTAGGAGGGAGGGTGGGGAAGAAGGAGAGGGAGACAAATCCGGTGATGGCAGCGAGAGGCGAGTGTTGGAGCTTCCATGGCTTCCGAATTTGTCTGTGTGGTGCGGACGGCTGGCTAGGATTTTGCTGCCATGAATGGGTTCGTCTGCCTGCTTGGAAGATGACTGTAGTCGACTGCGGGTTGGTTTTTCTTCCGAAATTTGCTGTTGCTGGAGAAAGGGACGGAGCATGAAACATGGCTGCCGGTGGTGAAGCAGAGAAGAGGTAGTGGTTGCTGGGTTGCTAGTATGGTTGTTGTGATGTCGTGCTCTGGTTCGATGGTGAAAGGTTACAGTGGAGATGGTTGTGGCGAGCTTGATCTGCTCGTTTGTTGCTTTCCGGTGGGTTGATGTCGTGGTTGAATGCTTGAAGCAGTGCCTTTTGATTTTCGCAAACTTGGTTTAAAACCGCCTGATGAGTTAATTGGGGGTCGGCCGAGAGTTGGGTTTTTCGATTTGGTAGTAACTGCCAATATTGCTGGGATGATGGCCATCTGGTCGTGAAATCGGGAATAGCAGATGGTGTTATCGTTTGGGCTTGATTGCAGCTCGCCTGTTCCTGCCATGGCTGCCGAATTTGGGGAAGATGGAGCACTAGAAATGGTGCTCCGGCGGTGCATGAAAATTTGGTGTTCCTGCAATGTATTTAAATACGAATTTAAATATTAATTCCTTGATAAATAATTTTGATAATATCATCTTAATTTTAATTCAATTTATTCTTTAATTTATTTTATCTAAATAAGCTACTTTGTTCCCTATATTTTAAAATATAATTGTAGTCATGTATTTATGATTTTTCCAATTAAATGATTTTATAAATTTGTCCAAATTATATTAATAAGCTAATACACCTTTCAACGTTAAAATTTTCTAGGGAATTGAATCATAATTTTATATTTTCAAGAATGTTGCAAAATGACCCATTTTATAGCAAAATTAAAGATATTATGAAAAATATTATTTTCACAAAATTCCTCTTAAAACCTGTATTTAATTAATGTTTTAATATTTAACGGTGTGAAGTTAATATGAAATTAAATGAAAATTTTTAGACTTATTAATTGACTCTTCTACAACTTGGTTCCTTTTATTGAAAACTCTATATGCTTTACTATTTGATGAGTAACCAAGATATATTGCCTCATCACTTTTAGCATCCAGTTTTCCCAAGTTAGTTTTTCCATTGTTCAAAACATAACATGTGCAACCAAAAGCATGAAAATATGAAATATTTGGTTTTCTACCTTTCCATAGCTCATATGGGGTCTTTTTCAAGATTGCTCTAATGGTAACTCGGTTTAACACATGACAAGCTGTACTTATAGCTTCACCCCAAAATTTCTTGGATAATTTACTCTCATTTAGCATTGTTCTAGCCATCTCTTGTATGGTTCTATTTTTTCTTTCAACCACTCCATTTTGTTGTGGAGTTCTTGGTGCAAAAAATGTGTGGTAAATTCCTTTTTCATTACATAATTTTATGAATCGTTTATTTTCAAACTCACCACTATGATCACTTCTAATGGTCATAATAGTGCTTTGTTTTTCATCTTGCACCAAGTTTACAAAAGTTGCAAACATAGAGAAAGCTTCATCTTTGCTAGCTAAGAGAATTACCCATGTGAATCTTGAAAAATCATCAACTATTACAAACACATACTTCTTTCCACCAATGGTTAAAATGTCGGATGACCCATATAAATCCATGTGTAGCAATTCAAGTGGCCTAGTGGTGAAAATCTCCTTTTTGGTAGAGAAAGACAGTTTAGGTTGTTTTGATAGTTGACATGCCTTACAAATTTTATCTTTGTCATATTTCAATTTTGACAATCCATCTACCAAACTCTTTTTCCATAAGGTCTTGATGTTTGACATGTTTACATGCCCAAGCCTCTTATGCCAAACTCATGGATCATTGTCAATGACCATTAGACATTGACCATCAAGTTCATCAAGTGAAACCAAATATAAATTTTCATGTCTTTTTTCGCTAAACATGATATGTTCTCCATCAAATACATTGCATATAGATGATTCAAACACAACCTTGTATCCTTTGTCACATAATTGGTTAATACTCATTAGATTGTGCTTGAGTCCTTCAACAAATAACACATCCTCCATACATGCATTTGAAATACTATAAATGTTTCATTTACCTTTGATTTTACCTTTCTCATTATTTCCAAAGGCAACAGTTCTATCGTTGCAAGACTTGAGTTTATGAAATAAACTTCTTTCTCCAGTCATATGTCTTAAGCAACCACTATCCATGAACCAAATGTTGTTTGCCTTTACCTTGAAACATACCTGAAAAATGAGCAAATAAAGCTTATATCTTTGGTACCCATTTCATGGGTCCATTTGGGTTAGTAAACTGATTTAATCTCTGTTGTTCTATTTTTGAAAGCCCAAATCTTGTGTTTCTTGGAACCCAAACTAATTTTGCACCATGCTCATACAGTTTCTTGAAGTTACATTTATAAATCTTGTGACCCATCATATTGCAAAAGTTGCAGGCCATTGATAATCTAGGAGTAGGCCTCCAAGTATGTAGTGGTTCAAATGTTGGCCTTCTAATCCAAACAACTTGTTTCCCTTTTGTTTTGTAAATAGGTGCAGCTTTAGCTTGATTTTTCCAAAGTTTTGGCACATTTGATTTGTTACTTTCTCCTTGCTCAAATGTGGAGTATCCAAGACCTCTTCTATTGTTTTGAGAGGTCATGTTCAGAAACATCTTCACACTTTCTCCTGGATTAGATAACTTAGTTAATGATTCATTTAAGGATTCATTCTCCTTTTTCAATTTTTTCACTTCTTTCAATAGCAGTTCATTTTCTTCTTTCAATTTTGTTGTTCTTTCTGCTAGTTTTCCATTTACAATAATAATGGAATTGCATTGTTGTCTCTTTAATGATAAATGATTTCCTAGTTTTTTTATTTCCTCATATAATGAATCATATGCATGTTGTAATTCCTCTAATTCAGCACATTTAAGACATTCTTGAATAGAAGAGTGAGTAGATTGAGAATAACGAAATTTGGAAGTTACCTCTTCATTACTTGTGCATTTTGTTGAGGTGGTTTGCTCTTCCAAAATTTTCGTTGTGTTCAAAGTTTCTTCATGCTCAATCCGTGCCATGCAGCATATTCTTGCGCAATTTGCTGCTTCAAAATCATCGGTTGAGGAGCTACTTGTTGATGAAGTTTCTTCATTCACGTACATTCCTCTTCATTTAGGCTTTTGGAATTTTCGGCTTTCATATCTTTCCTTCTTTTTATGATGATCCTTTGATCTTTCTTCTGGTATAGGACATTGAGCTTGCATATGTCCCATACCGCCGTATCCATAACACTTTGTAACCTCCTTCTTTTTCTCTTTTCAAGGTCTCTCTTTGAAATCTTTGTAGTTCTTTTCTTTCCTTACGAACTTTCGAAATTTGCGAGTTAATAGAGCAATGTCTTCATCATCGTTGTGAGATGAGGAGGTGGACTCATCCGAGTTATGAGTGACTTTTAGTGCAATTGCTCTCTTTCCTTTGTGGTGATCTTCATTTCTTTTCTTGATTAGTTCATGTGACATTAATGAGCTAATGAGGTCTTCTAGCTTCAACGTGTTCAGATCCTTGGCTTCTTCTATTGCAGTAATCTTTGGAGTCCATGATTCCGGTAGAGTTCTTAGGATCTTCATGACCTGTTCAGATTTGGAGACAGCTTTTCCAAGACCTTTCAAAGCATTAGTAATTTTAGAGCATCTAGAAAATATTTCAGAAATATTTTCTATTTTTAGCATTTTAAAGCTTTCCAATTCTCCAATCAAAATATTTCTCCTTGTCCCTTGGACTTGAGAAGTTCCTTCATAGATAGATGTTAATGTATCCCATATCTCTTTTGCAGTTAAACAAGAGGATACTTTATCATATTCGGAAGCGGTAAGAGCACAAAACAGTGAGTTCATAGCTTTAGCGTTGCTCTTAACAGTTTTTACTTTCCCATCGGTCCATTTGGAAGCTCTTTCATTAGTAGGCAAGGTTACACCATCTTGGATTGTAATCCAAGAGTCCATATCTATAGGCATGATGAGTTGTTTCATACGTAGCTTCCAATAGCCAAAGTTGTTCCCATCAAACAATGGTGGCCTCGTAAAAGATTGGTCTTCGGCAAATGCGGGAACGGAAGTAGACTAGGATGCCATATCAAAAGATCTCTTTTGTAAAACTCAAAGACCTGCTTTGATACCACTTGTTGGTCCCAAGTTAATGGCAAATACCCAAGAGGGGAGGGGTGAATTGGGTAATTAAAATTTTTCAACTTAAACAGACACTTTACCCCGGTTTGGTTCAATCCCCTTCGATGAAACAAAAGGAAAGTAATAAGATAATAAGAGCTGAAATAAATCAATGGACAAGATTTATAGTGGTTCGGGCAACCTTCCCTACTTCACTCTTCCAAGCTCACACCTCTTGTGACTTGGGTTCCACTATGTATTTCACAAATACAACTAGAGCCTTTGCTCTCTTCTAGATTCCAGCTCTAAGGGGCATTAACAATTCACAGCACAAGTAGGTGACGAGTTCCACTCTAGTCACACACTACTTTGCTTACACTTGATCTTAGTTACCCAAACTAAATCAAGTTTAATACAACAGGAAAGAATAAAAAGAAAGTTTTCTACACGTTACTGTTGTGTAGAGGAAGATTTGGCGCAGAGAAGAACTTGTAAAGCAGGCTTTAATAATTCAGCAAGCAGCTTTTGGCAGTTTGAAAGCAAAGTTCTTATTCTAGATGTCGGCTTGATCACTTAATGCTCTTAGAGATGGGAGTTGTGCTTAATCAATTATGTTTTCAACTACTCTCCACGTTCATATTGAATGCCTTATATAAATGGCGAGGGAATCCGTACGTTTGGAAGTAGGTGGCGCGCATTTAATGCGCCAATGTTCAAAAAATTTCCGACCGTTGCTACCCAAGTCGCAAGTGGAGTCGGCTTCGGGTGCGACTTCGGCTGTGCTTATGCTGTTCAAATTCTTCCTCGGGTCGACTTAGTCCTGGACTTGACCCAAGTCGCAGGTGAAGTTGACTTCGGGTGCGACTTCACTTCCTTAGCTTGCTTGATGAACTTGAAATCCTTGGAGATGGCTTTGGTCACTTAAATTTCTTCAAATTAATGTACTTCCCTTGATTTATGTCATTTAAAACTTAGTATATTCATCCTAGATTGATGTCCTTTAGCTCCGTGACTTGTAAACTTTGAATCCTTGAATCTTGGAGTACATGAAATGTGTGATCTTGATTTTCCATGATGAATACATGCAACTTTGTTTGCTTTGGACTTGATTTGATCTTCGTTTGGCCTAAGTCGAATATTTGAGTCTACTTAGTCTTCAATTTTACTCAAGTCGAGCATTGAGTCGACTTGGTTTGCGGCTTAGCTCTTCAAAAACGCGTGCTGTCAGTCTGAAGTCGAAGCTGGAGTCGACTTGGCCTGCAACTTCACCCAAGTCGCATGTGGAGTCGACTTGGTCTGCGACTTCGGCAGCTCTCGTCCCCAATTTCAACTTTGGACAGAAAATCACGTTTGAAGTCGATGCTGGAGTCGACTTCGTTTGCGACTTCGACAGCTTTACTCCCCGATTTCAACGCTGGACGAAAATGACATTTTGAAGTCGCTGCTGGAGTCGACCTGGGGATCAACTTGGCTAAGTCGATGCCTGAGTCGACTTGAAAATCGACTTGACCTGTCAATCTTCAATTTCTTCATTTTTATATCCTTTAATCATCTTCACAAACATATTAGTAATCGAAACTTACTCAAATTGATTTTTTAATCATCAAAACATAGACTTGGTTTATTTTCCACATGTTTCCAACAATCATCTCCAAGTGTTTAGGGTTTGGAGTGCATTAACCAAGTAAGTATATGTGTTGTTTTGAGTTGTTTAACTTGAGTTTTAAACTCCAAAATTTGAAAATAAAATGGATGCTTAAAGAATTCCTAAATGATGATTCAACATTCCCTTAATTGAATATGGAATTGGTATTAGGTTATATGCATGAATTCCCATGATTTAGATGGTGAAAATGAAGTTTTGAATGATATATGAGTTGAAAACTCGAGTTGATAAACCTAAATCCCCATGTCAAGTTGCTGTTTTGAATGAATGATATGATTAGGTTATGAATCATGTATTGATGCAGAACATATATTTATTTGAGCTTAAATCATGAATTTTAGAAAATATGGAATGTAAAGCGACGTTTATGACCCGAATTCTTCATTTTTAGGTTAAAAATGCTATGGAAATGGGTTTGCATGATTTGTGAATGCTTTGTAGGGTAAAATACCCTAGGGTTAATGTATTATTGATGCCCAAAAGGATTTGTGAAAATAAGCTCAAAATCTGATTTTTATGGATTTATGAAACGATGTATAAATTGAGTGAAAACGGGACTCGAAACGGGTAAGCAACTTGCTGTTTTGAGAGGTTTTAATTTATGAATGCTAAACATGTGTTAGTGCTCTAAATTTGGATTAGGAAAAATATAATTATTTGCTGAAAATTCGGATTCATTAAACTGCTTAGGGTTATGTGTCAAAGGACACGTTAAATGGGTGAAAAACGAGTTCCAAAGTTACTGTTTTGGAAACTTATGGTAAGTGGATTTAAATCCCCTAAAAATACCCTAAATGCAGTGGTAATTAAGTTTAATTAACACGCTAAAATATGGATTAATTTACTGACTTAGAAAATTTTATGAAATACATTATGTATATGTCGCCAAATGGGCATATGTGAAGGATATGCAAGGGTGATGAATGACTTGTGAAATGTGATTATGTGCAAAAATGTATGAAAATATGATATATTTCATGATTATACATCTGTTTAGAGTGTATAATGATTAATTTCAAATTTTAGAATTTATTCACGAAATATGAAGTGACGATGGGTGCATAAAAGGAGCACCAATGAGTGTATTTTGGAAAAGGATTGATAAATGGAAAATTGAGGTTAATGAACCTATAAATAATAAGTATTGAATGATTATTATATGATGGAATGATTACCCTAATTATGGGGTTATATATGTTGTTTATGAAACCCTGAAATGTGATAATATGTGCGATATATGTTATATATGTGCATAATGAATTGAGAAGTCAAATAAGTGATATATGTGAATGAAATGGGTTGGAAAACTAAATGAGATATGAGGAAAAGAAATATATGAAAAAGTATATTATTCTCATGTAGGCAAAGGCAAAGAAAAAGTGGAGTCGGAAAGCTAAGGAACACAGGTAAGCAAGCAAATTTTCTAAATGATTTTTGCTTTCCTAAATTTCTTTGAATAAATGTGATTTTTGTACTAACTGTTTGATGTAAATATTGAAAATGTTTTAAAGGTATTTAAGGATAACCATTCCTTAGTTAAATGTGTTGAAATGATATTTTTACTTCAAATGTGATATTATGAAATTTTCTTTGATAAATGCTATAGAAAAATGATGTGATTATATGTTTCTGATTGAAAAATCATGCTAGCATGTTCAAGATGGATTTATGAAAATTTTATGTGCACAGGGTACTAGGTCCACTTGAAGGGTATAAGCGAACCGCTTGTCCCCCCTTGGTGTGGCCAAGTCGCTAAAATAGGCCCAAGGCCGGCGGCGCTCTCTCTGAAATGGGAGATGACATGGATAGATGGTCGCCTGGCTAGCTTCCATCCTAAGGGAGATATGATGGATATGTTCATATTTTTATATGGAATTATGCATATCATACTCATGATGAGTACAAGATTTTATGTTTTCAAGATATACCTTTTGAAAAGGTATAAGTTGCTTTCCAAGATGATTTTAAATGCAAAATGTTGCCTAAAATGAATTGCCTGTAAAATGTAAATAGCTTGCTTATTGAGTTTCGACTCATGATTTTGTTTTCCAAACCCAAAGACAAGTGAAAGACAGGAAATGGCGAAGGAGCAAGTTCTAGCTTGAGAAAGTCATGGAAAAATTTTAGCACTTCTATGTTATGAAATAATTCATGTTGAATGATTGTAACCATTTGAATGTTTTATGTTGATGACTATGGTTAATACATGCAGTGACATCTGATTTATGTAAATGATGAAATGTTTTTTTATCAGCATGCCTCGTTATGTGATGATTGGTTGGAAATGACTTAGTTATGCTTAAAGTGAAAATATGAGGGATTAAACTCTTATGAAAATATATTTAATTGGACAAATATTCATTAAAACCCGCCGTGTGACAGGGCAACAATCCTTATCACGTTTACCAATCAATACGATCCTCAGGTAAGGCTCAGCATGTGACGCTCGGGTTTGGGGCGCCACAGTATGATATGAATGATTTTATGATTAGATACGATTATACTAATATCATTCTATTTGTTGCTTTCTATAACATGCCTATCACCTTAGTTTTTGAACAAGGGAAAGGCAGTTGCAGATATGAGTCAACAGGAAAGAAGAGAAGCCAGTAGCAAGTCTAAACGACAAAGGGCAAAGAGGACAACTGAGTCCATGAACTCATCAACGACGAGATATTATGAACCCTGAGTCAGAGGATTGGAGGTGTTATCGTGTGGAACCCCGAACCGAGGCGTCCACATAGTCCTTACTCCAAGATCTTGTCGATTGATAAATGTGAGTCAAGATTGTTGCCCTGATCACGCGGCGGGTACTTAATTAGATCTCGTCCAAAATTTTTTCTTTTCTTTTCATTCGTCACTTAAGCATACACTTTATTTATAATAGACTCATCCATATCATCATAAAACAATTCATATATTCTTTTATTGAAATAATTCATATAAATACATCATGTTTGTAATATCCATAAAACATGTCTTTAACATGATTATCATACATATGTCTCTTTAGACGTATACATAGAACGGTAATTAAATTTGGAGATCATTTGTGAAACCCCAACCTAAGTAGGATTCAATATATGCATTGAATATTTACATATGATTTATAAGTAAATTTATTGAATTTTAAATAATTTTTGTGATTTTGCTAAACTATAATAATTAGAGCTAAGGATTAGCAATGATGATTCGAGTGATCATTATAAGCTAATTTGGGACAAAGGGATTAGAATAATTTTTTGGTGATTAAAATACACCAATACATCATGAATAATCATTTTAGATTATTTGATATGGATTATGAGAATTTAAAAGGATAATTCTCAAGTTAGTAAAGAAAACCTTAGAAAATTCGTAACTTGACGCCCATAAGGCGGATTAATATGAAAATTGAGATGGAAGCACATAATTTCGTGCTTAATCAAATGGGAAAGGTAGATTATGAAAATTTTGATGATAATTGATCATCACCGTCCAAAATTTAAAATGATCATAACTTGAGTTAGAAAAGTCAGATTGAGATGAAATTTGAAATGGAAGTTAAAATTATGAGATTAAGGTTATGAAAGGATTTGATCATGAAAATGATGATAGAATTAGGCTTGCACGAAATTAGGATTAATTCTTTTGACTTTTTACACCAAAAAGTTATTAGCCTAGGGGAGAGTAGCTTACATGGCAAGCATAAACGTCCAAACCAGCCCCTAAAGTGGATTTTTGTAAAATATTTTTAATAAAATAAATACCCAAAGTCAACTATGAGTTAATGAGGATAAATATGCATTAAATTAAAGTAAAATTCGGATCTAAAAGGGCAGATCTGGACCGCTGAATGGAAAAAGAAAAAATGGACAGCAACATGCCTCTTGGTTGATGTGGATGGTTGTGGCAGCTTTTGGAATTTTTATAATTTTTTAATTATGCTCAATTAATTCCCAATTGACCTACATTATTAGGTGATTAAATTACCATTAAATTAAAGTTGAACCATGGTGGAAAAAAATCGAAATTGCTGCTAAAACAGGGGCGTTGAAAATGGACAGCAAAAGAGAGCTGAAATATGGACCGTTCAAGCAGCTAGAAATGTAATTTTTTTATTTTTAAAAAATTGATAAATGAATGGATAATTAGCCTAGGTATTAGGGAATATAAATGTGCATTTATTAGCTGCAAAATTCGTTGGAAAAAATTTGAAAACAGCAGCTGATTATGGACGTGATCTGGTGGACAGATTTGAGATGGTTTAATGCAATGGATAATTAGTGAATTTTTAATTAAGGAAAAATTAATTTAAATTGCCCACAAGCTGGAAAATCCAACTCTATTAAGGGGGCACGTCCATGTGTGAGAGAAGCTTGGAAAAATAGTTTTCTAAGTGTCAAGCTCTTCTCCCCCAAGGCAGAAGCTCACGTCCCAGCCCTAGGCCACCAAGGAGGAAGAAAAGAGAAGAAAAGAAAGGGGAAAAGGATGTATTACCCATTTAATCAAGTAAGTATATGATTATTTTGATTTTATATCTCAAATCTGGAAATTATATGATGTTGTAAACTAAAATATGAATGGGAAAGTAAATAGATGAATTTTAGCATGAAATTTTTTGTGAAGAATCATAATGTAGTTATTAAGTAATGAAAAAAATTTTAGCTTAAAAAGATAATCCAGTTTCAAATTGAAAATCTGAGAAGATTAACCTAAACAGGGTAAAACGGGTTGCAGGATCAGCTGTAGAAAATGATTTTTAATAATTTTAATGAAATGAATTTTAGGCTTAAAATTTTAAAGAATATATAATAAATATTTAGGATAACATAAAAAAATAAAATTAGATTTTGATGGGTATAAATATGCCCTATAATTCACGTGATTAAGGCTGACCCTAAACTCCCAACACTGTCCAGTACAGTGAAAATGCCAAAATAAATATATTATGTTAATATTTCGTGATAAAATTTTTATGAACGTTATTTCATGTAGTTATTAAGCTATGGTATAAATTTCAGATCAAAAATACTTGATTTGATTATAATTCAAGATTTAGAGAATTTGTACGCCTGATTTCAGCATTTGTGGATAGTTGGAGAAAAAAATCAAAAATAAATATGAAACCTATGCATAAATTATCCAGATTTATATATATGTTAATATCCTAGATTTGGGTTAGGAAAAGTTGGATTAATTTCTGAAATTTCGGATTTATGAAACTGTTTAAGGTTATATGACAAAAGACACGTTAAACGGGTGAAAAATGGGTTCCAAAGTTGCTGTTTTGGAAACCTATAATTAGTGGATTAAAAATCCGTGAAAATACACTAAATAAGTGTTAATTGAAGTGTATAAACTTTCTGAATTAGAGGACAAGTTTTTGATTTGAAAATTTTTAAGAAATATATGAATTAGACGCTGTTAGACGCACATATGTGAAGTAGTGCACATGATAAGATGATAAATGTATTATGTAAAATATTAAAATTCAAAAATATGTTAAAATATGATGAAAAAACGTGAAATGCATTACTGAATTGATAATCTCAAATTTTGAGATTAATATATGAGAATTTAATATGTGGCATAATGAATGATTGAGATACATAAATGTATAAAATATGTATACCCGACTTGGAATTCAAGCGGGTTATGAATATTTATGAAAATGGGTTGGAAAACTAAGTGAATGCAAGAAAATAGAATTTACATGAATGTTGTATCATTCTACATGTATAGGCAAAGGCAAAGAAAGGGTTGACCCGGGAAACTCACGTGATCAAGGTAAGCAAGCGAGCTTTCCAAAATATTGTTTCCAAGGAATTTTATGAAATTTATGGACTTGCTTTAATAAGTTGGTTTTATAATTGCTTACGAGATAAGTAAGTGAATTTTTAAGCATAATGTTTATATTCAAGTATTAAAATTTCTTGATCATGTTTATATTAATGATTTGGAGAATTGCTTATATAGTAAGTAAGCTCAGTTCTTGAAAATATGATGTGGGTTTTAAGATTGTTTTAATATAAACAAGTTCATACAAGTGTGGTTTACAAAGAGTTTTATCTTGAAAGAGTTTAAATCTTTCATAAAATAATATTCAAAAACAAACCATGGAAATTCTATTTCCAAGGAGTTTTATTGAAAAATGCAATTCTTTACAAAATAATTTCTAGAAATAAATAGATGTTTTGAAATCGTTTCCATTACATGTCCTAAATTGAATTTATATACGTGTTTTGAAATTTATGTAGGTGTTTTGAAATAATCTATCAAGGTGCTTTACAACTCTTAGAGTTGTTACATTTTGAAGATGCACTACTCTGATATTTTAAAAAGATTTAAGGGTGACCAGTCTTACAAAATGATTTGGTGAATTTTATGTTTAAATAATGATCAAAAGATTATGCAAACTCCTCTATATATAAAAATAACAAGGAAGTGATGTGGATAAAACAGATAATTCCATTACAGTGGATAGAAGTGAGTTGCATATGTTTTGCTCATAAAAATGTTATTAAGAAAAGTATTGTCTCCGCGAGTTTTGAATTAGATCGAAAGCTTCTTAAAATGAGAATTTCAAAAGTTGTTTAGCAAATCATTAAAGTTTTGCAAAATATTGTCTTCTCAAATATTTCAAATGTTTGGTAAAATGGATTTATTAAAATATTTCTAAACTCTTTAAGGGTGGTCATCCTAACATTAGGATTTGAAAATAATTTACAAAAATGTTTTATTTTCAAAACAAACCACGCCCAGTTCTCAATTCGAGAAGGACATAGTCTGCGGACTGAGTGGTTTAAAATATTTTATTTTTCTTTTCAAAATTATCCTGCCCAGTTCTCAATTCGAGAAGGGCATAGTCTGCGGATTAAGTTGGCTTTATACATATCAAGCTGAGGCTTGAAAAAGAGCACAGTCAAATGACTGGGCTAAGTTTTGTGAATATCATTGCTAGCATACGAGTATGCGCAAAACGATATACTAGGCTCATGGTTGAGGCGGTTACGGACCAAAATGGTCGAGAACCAGAGCTCACCTCTACCTGTAGCCGAGTCGTTTAGGGGAAGGCTGGAGGCCGACGACGCCCTCCCTAAAATGGGAGCAGGATCATGGACAACCACCTAGCTAGCGGTGTAGTCACATGAATGGTTTCTTTCCTAGGGGAGGATGATCACTTGTTAAGTGTCACCTTCTTGAGGGTCAGAGACACAAATCCATATGTTTTTGGAACATACATATGTTCCCCATGTTTTAAAAGTCCCAAAATGGGCACCTACACTGTTTTGTTTTAAATGGATTTGTGTTGGATTTAAATGGATTTATGTTTAGTTTTCAGAAGATACCGAAAAATATTTTAGGACATGAATATGTCCGCCATTTGGGTTTAAAAAGGGTTTGGTATCTTCTATGCGAGTTAAAAGAGGCTTATATGGAAAAATATTTTTGGACATGAGAATGTCTGCATAGATAAAAGATTTATATGCACATGCATTGCTTTTGAACAACCCCGAGTTGGGTTATAAAGAAAATTAAATAAATGATGTTTTGTGACAAGTAAATGTCCTCATGGGCAAAAGGTTATAAGAAAAATATTTTAGGACATATAATTGTCCTCATGCCATATGAAAAATATTTTTAGACATAGACATGTCCTCATGATAGATGAAAAATATTTTGGGACAAACAATTGTCCCCATGAAAAATGGTTTAGATGCATAGACATCACTTTTGAAAATCCTCAAAATGGGGATATGCACAAAGTTTTATGAGTGTATTATAAAGAAGATTTCTATAAAAGGTTTCTTCCTGTTGGTAGTTGATCACTTGATAAGTGTCTCCTACCGAATAGGCAAGTGATGCATTTAAATGAAAAAAAATGATGCTTGCTTACTGAGTTTATCACTCACGTTTTGTTTTCCCAACCTTAGACAGGTTTAAGGCTCGAGGGAAGGAGCAAAGCTAAAAGGTATCGGTATGTTTGAAGAATGGATTGATGAATGTATTGCTTATAATGAAATGAGATTGATTATGTATAGTGTAAATAAATAAGTGATTATGTATAAAATTCTATGTGAATTTTTATTCATGAACATATATATGTTTCCTATAATATGAAAGTAAAGACACTTGTATGACAAATTTTATGATGATATGGATGAGTCCACTATGAATGATGACAAATATGAGCTTATATGATAAAAGAAAAGAAAAAAAAATTTTGGACGAGATCGAATTAAGAACCGTCGTGTGTTCAGGGCAATAATCCTGATCACATTTACCAATCGAAAATAGATCTTGAGGTAAGGTTGTGACGCTTGAGTCAGGGCGCCACATCATTTCTACCTGGCATCCTTTATGAGTCGGCTCCATAGCCTGTTTGTCATTTTTGAAAACACATATGAGTAATAATACTCAGTAAGTAAGCCTTTTTCTTTGGCAAGTAAACATTTTCCTTTTATTCAAATGTATTTCTCCCCATTTGGTAGGAGACACTTACCAAGTGATCAATTACCAATGGGACAGAAACCTTTTCATGCATTTCATGAGAATGCAATGCATTCACGCATTCATGACTTTCCTTGTGCCTCCAACCTCCGGGAGGACGTCGCCAGCACACAGCCCTTGCGACTTGGCAATAGTGAAGGGGGACCCTCTGATCCGCTTACTACCTCCACCAAAGTCTCTTCCTTGTGCACCATGAACATACACATATGCTGGTATGACATGCTCCATAAAACTTGATAAATCATTTAGAAAGTAATTTAACAAGAAGTTAGCAATCATTTCATGTAAAGCATTATAGGAATGGTCATCCTTAAATTTAATTCATAAAACACGTAAGCAAACAATTTGCAATCATTTAGAAAGCATATAGCTTGCTTACCTCCTCGGTCTGTGTCCTCCACCTTTTCCTTTCCTTTTCCTATACAAGGAAAAATGATATTTTATCTATATCATTCTATGTCTTAGATTGCTTTCCATGCATGCTTTATAATCATTTATTATCTCATTCCTAAAGAAGTTATCCCTTTATAAATACTTGGTTGTTACCTCCTTATATGAATTTTTATCCATAAATTCTTTAAAAATTTCATCCATATATACTCATAAAATATAAACATAATTCTCAATTTTTCCCAAAATCATGTTGTTCACCGTTGCAAATCATTGTAGTAGATTACTGTTCACAGTAACGTGGGTTACTGTTCATGGGTTGCAAAAATTGATATTTTTTCCAAAAATAAAAAATACCATGACATAGCTTATGCTTAGTATATCATGGGAAATTTTATACATTTTGAATTTATCATCATTTACTTAACCAAATAAATCATTTTCTCCATATACTAAAAATCAACATAAATTCACTTAAGCATAATCCTTAATTCCAAAAATCATAAAATTAATATATCATCATTCCAACATCATATTTATCATATTCATACATCCCAAATCATCATTTATCAATTTTGGAGCATTATTTTCACATATCATATGCTATCTACCTATTTCGCTCTAAATTTTTGATGTTTTGGCATAATTCCATTTAAACATTATATCTATACTTATTTTCTCTTACTTAGGAATTATCTAAGTATGTTTTTACCCTACTTAACATTCAAAAGAAATTTGGACAGAAATCACTTACCCGAAGTGGAGATATTCCTCTTTTTTTCACACTTTCTCTCTCCAACTTTCTCCTCTTTTTTCTCCTCAAGGCTAGAACGTGACGGGGGGTGGAAAATGCTCAAATAGAGCTGGATTTTTTATGCCTTGGACGTCCCCCCTGCTTCCCTATTTATAGGGCTTGATCTTTCAAGAAATTAGATTTTACCCCCTAGCTTGAGGTATTTAATTATAAAAATGTATTTTTTTTTATAATTTTTAAAATGCATAGAGCTTTGTGCAGCCACCCTAGGCTTGCTCCAGCCCACCCTATGCAGCCCTATTTTTCCTTGATTTTTTGATTTTTTAAAATTATTTAATTTAGGCTAAATAAATCTTAGCCGTTGATTAAAGATGAGGTTTATCATGGACCATTGATCTTGGTCAAACCTCCAGCCACCCTAGCCTGCTCCAGCCCCTGCAGCAGCTGCCTTTTAATTAATTTTTTTATTTTTTAATTATTTATTTTAAATAAAAAGTCAAAAGTTAATTAATGTAAAGTTGGGTTACTTTTTTATCTTCATTTGACATGTCATCTTGACCCTTGATTTGTGATTTTCATCACATCTAACCCATTCATCATGTCCATCATGAATTTTTAACAATTCATAAAAAATTTCATTGAATTCCCAAGCCCGGATTACAACTTATGAATTTTTCTTTATTTTTCCACAAAAATCCAAAATTGGATTAAAATAATAAAAAGTAATGCTATTTTGTCTTGTAATGATTAAATCTCCTTTTTCGTCTTTTTGTGATTAAGTTAATCCAAGTGATTAACTCTTAATCACGTGTCTTAATCCAAGATTACTATTCACATTCACTATTCATCCGATTTTCATAAATAATTATTTTAACCTCTATTCCTACATATTTCATACTTATGAATGTATATTTTTTAAATATATTACCTAGGGTTTACATCCCTAGGATTTTATGCACGTGTCTAAGATCGGGGTTTCACAATCCTCTCCCCTTATAATAGGTTTCATCTCGAAACCTGTTGCCCTTCAAATATTCCATTACGCTTTTTCTGCGTAATTAGACATCTATATTCAAAAGCATATTAGCGTTTTCTGGATTTTGTTAATTCATATGGAGGAAACCCTTCTTTTTGTCTTTCTTTAATGTATTGAGATTTCAAACAATTCCCTTCATCATTGCACCCCATTTATTTAGCCACAATTTTTATCATAGGATTAAATATTATCATGCTTATCATACCTTGCATACTTGATTCTTTACTTGCCATTTTCTATCCTTGGTTTCTTCTACCCATAGTGCGTGTTGTTGGTTCCGAGTTAATGACAATTACCCAAGAGGGGATGGGTGAATTGAGTATTTAAAATTTTCAACTTAAACAGAAACTTTACCCCTGATTAATTTAGTCCCCTTTGATGAAACAAATGGAAAGCAACAAGATAATGAAAGCGGAAATAAAAATCAATGGACAAGGTTTATAATGGTTCGGGCAACCTTCCCTACTCCACTCTTCCAAGTTCACACTTACTTGCGACTTGGGTTCTACTATGTTTTCCGCGAATACAAGTAGAGTGTGAAACCCCAATCTTAGACACGTGTATAAAACTCTAGGGTTATAAACCCTAGGTACTATATTTGGAAAATATACATTCATGAATATGAAATATGTGGGAATAGAGGTTAAAATAATTTTTTTATGAAATTCAGATGAATAGTGCACGTGAATAGTAACTGAGGATTTAGACACGTGATTAAGAGTTAATCACTTGGATTAACCTAATCACAAAAAGACGAAAAGGAGATTTAATCACTACAGGACGAAATAACAATTCTTTTGGATATTTTAATCCAAATTTGGATTTTTGTGAAAAAATAAAGAAAAATTCATAATTTGCAATCTGGGCGTCAGATTTCGATGAAATTTTTTATGAATGGTTAAAAATTCATGATGGACAGAATGAGTGGTCTAAGATCTATCAAAAATTATGAATTAAGGGTCAAGATCAAACGTCGTTTGGAGACCAAAAATCGCTTTTTACTTTAACATTAATATAGGTTTGACTTTTAATTATTTTTAATTAATTAAAAAGAAAATTATTAAATGCAAAATCTGCACATATTCCAAGGCAGATTGGGCGTGGATAGGGCTCGGATTTTTTAGCCAAGATCAATGGCTCACATTTGATCTTATCAAGTGATCAATGGCTTGGATGAATTTGGATTAAAATATGTATTTTTAATAAAACAAAAATAATAAATAACGGGGCTGAAAGAAGGGACGTCCAAGGCATCAACGGGGGACTGGAATTTTGACTAAAGGATTGCTTAGATTTTGATGAAAAATCAAGGGCTAAGATGAATCCAATCATGGAAAATCAAGGGTGTAGATTTAACACACCTTTTGATGAAAACTTGCAATTAATTGAAGGGATTAGCTCTAGCAATGTTTGGACCACATAATTTCACCTAGGAAAATCAGAAATGAGGTGGAAATGAGGTCGCAAAATATTTAGAATTTAATACCTCAAACAAGGGGGGTAAATTGCAATTAAGTAGAAAATCAAAAACTATAAATAGGGAGCCTTGGGGACATCCAAATGCATTCCAACCCAGCTCCATTTCAGCAAAACCCCTTGCTCCCACACGTTCCCAAGCCAAAGAGAAAGAGGAAGAGGAGGAGAGAAAGAAAGAGAGAGAAAGTGAGAAGGAAAGGAGGAGTTCTTCACTTTGGGTAAATGATTTCTATCCAAATTTCTTTTAGATGTTAAGTAGGGTAAAACTATTCTTAGATAATGCCTAAGCATGAGAAAATAAGTATGGTTATAATGCCAAAGTGGAATTATACCAAAACAACGAAAATTTGGAGCGAAAATAGAGCATTGGGGAAAATCATGTGAAAATAATGCTCCAAAATTGATAAATGATTATTTGGGAAGAATGAATATGATAAATATGATGTTGGAATAATGATATATTAATCTCATGATTTTTGAAATTAAGGATTATGCTTAAGTGAATTTATGTTGATTTTTAGTATATGGAGAAAATGATTTATTTAGCCAAGTAAATGATGATAAATTCAAAATGTATGAAATTTTACATGATATACTAAGCATAAGCTATGTCATGGTACTTTTTTATTTTTGGAAAAAATGTCAATTTTTGGAACCCATGAACAATAACCCACGTTACTGTGAACAGTAAACGTAAACAGTAATCTGCTACAGTATTTTTCTACAGTAATCTGCTGAAGTGATTTGCTATAGTAACATGAACAGTAATTATGAACAGTAAACAACGTGATTTTGGGAAAAATTAAGATTTATTTTTATATTTTATGAGGATATATGGATGGAATTTTTAAAGGATTTATGGATAAAAATCCATATAAGGAGGTAATGACCAAGTGTATTTATAAGATTAACCTCTATAGAAATGAAGTAATAGATGATTATAAAGCATGCATGGGAAGTAAACTAAGACATGAAATGATATAGATAAAATAAGATTTTTCCTTGTATAGGAAAAAGAAAGGAAAAGGAGGAGGACACAAACTGAGGAGGTATGAAAGTTCTATTTTGAAATTGCTTTTCAAATATTGCAAATGATTGCAAATATGATTATGAAATGTGTTTAAGGATGACCACTCCTATAATGTTTGAAATGATAAATATTTGTTTGTTTCTCAAATGATTTTTATAAAGTTTATGATTCATGTCATGCCGGCATATGTATGTATGAACATGGTGCACAAGGAAGAGGTTTTGGTGGAGGTAGTAAGCGGATCAAGGATACTCCTTCACTATTGCTGAGTCGCAAGGGCTGTGTGCCGGCGGCGTCCTCCCAAGAGGGTGGAGGCAAAGGAAAGTCATGTGTGAATGAATGCATTGCATTTTTATGAAATGCATAAGAATGAAAAGGTTTACATGATGTTTTATCGAAACAATGTTTCAAAAAGGGATGGTGCAAATAATTCTCTACATGAGAATGATAAATCACCTGGTATAAGAGGTATATAATGCCGAAAAAATCAAAAGTCAAGCATGTAGGAGACCATGTAGGCTAATCAAGGTAAAGGACACAAGGTCCCCCTTGACGAGGCCAAGTCGGAGAGAGAGTCGGCGTATTGGACCATGCTATGTGAGATGTTTCCTGGGCTAGTGTTCCCATACACGAAGGTCTATGTCAAGAATGGAAAGGAAGCATTTGCACATCCAATGTTTATGAAACAATTTTTTCGAAAAGGTTTCTATTCCATTGGTTGTTGATTACTTGGTAAGTGTTTCCTATCAAATAGAAAGAAATGCATTTGAATGCAATGAAAATGTTTACTTGCCAAAGAAAAAGGCTTGCTTACTGAGTATTATTACTCATATGTGTTTTCAAAATGTCAAACAGGTTATGGAGCTGATGACCTGCAAATTTAATTCTATCTATGCGTCCAAAGGGACAAATGTATGATAATCATGTTGAAGACATGCCTTATGGATATTAAAAACATGATTGTACTTATGTGAATTATTTCAATAAAAAGAAGATATGAATGGTTTTATAATGATATGGATGAGTTTATTATGAATATAGTGTATGCTTAAGTGACGAATGAAAAGAAAAGAAAAAAATTGGACGAGATCCAATTAAGTACCCACCGCGTGATCAGGGCAACAATCCTGAGTCACATTTACCAATCGAAAAGATCCCGGAGTAAGGACAAATGTGACACCTCGGTTCGGGGCGCCACGTAGAGCCTCCGTTCTCTTCTAGATTCCAGCTCTAGGGGGCGTATACAACACACAACACAAGCAGGTGACGAGTTTCACTCCAGTCACAACCCTACTTTTCTATAACTCAGTTTGAAACACCAAAATCAAACCAAGCATCAAAAACCAAATTACAAAATGAAATGAAAGAAATCTACACTTTACATATTTGTGTAGGCAAGTTTCAGCTCGAGGAAGAAATCGTAGAAGTGACGAATCAGTTGGCGTTGTAGCAAACAGCACGTTTAAAGCTCGTTCTTCCTTCAAAAGTTTATAGATTACTCAAATGTAGAAGAAAGTAGAATAAAACTTTTAGTAGCTCTTCTTTCCTCTTTTTCTGCTCTATCTTGTTAGTTTCCATGTTCACTTGAGTGTCTATATATAATGGGAGGAGAGATTTGAACGTTATGAAGTTGGTTGGTGCGTAATAAATGCGCCAACGTTCAAAAATTCGAACGTTGCGACCCAAGTTGTAGGTGGAGTCGACTTCGGGTGCGACTTCGGCTGTGAACAGGCTGTTCAAGTTCTTCCTCGGGTCAACTTAACCTTGGAATTGACCCAAGTCGCATGTGGAGTCGACTTCGAGTGCGACTTCGGTTTTTTTGAGAATTTCTCAAGTCTTTGCTTCAGGTCGACTTGGACTCGGACTTGACCCAAGTCGCTGATGGAGTCGACTTCGGTTTCGACTTGACCTTCTTAGCTTGCCAAGTGAACTTAAGCTCCTTTGAAATGATTTTACTTGCTTGAACTTCTTTATATTAATTGTTCTACCAATATTTTCATTACTTGAAACTCAGTATATTCATCCTTTGCTTTACTCTCCATGTCTTGAATCTTGAATTCTTGAGTCTTGGAATGCATGAAAGAATACCAAATGTATGATCTTGATCTTCCATGATGAATATATGCAACTTTGCTTGCTTTGGACTTGATTTGATCTTCATTTGGCCTAAGTCGAATGCTTGAGTCGACTTGGTCTTCAACTTAACTTAAGTCTGGCATCGAGTCGACTTGGTCCGCGACTTTGCTCTTCAAGTTCTGCACTGTCAGTCTAAAGTTACCTTCACTTACCTTTTCCTCCGTAGAATTTTCTGGCTTGGGCTCGGTTTCCTATTGTTGCTCTTGTTGTTTTGCTTTTGATTTCTTTGATGTATCATTTGCATCACTTAGTTCATCATTCTTTCTAGGAGTCTGGTTAAATTCATAAAAAACAACATGTATTGATTCCTCTACTATTTGATTTCTTTTGTTGAAAATTATATATGCTTTGCTATTTGATGAATAACTAAGGAAAATTGCTTCATCACTTTTGACATCTAATTTTCCCAAATTTGTTTTTCCATTGTTTAGCACATAGCAAGTACATCCAAAAGAATGGAAATATGATATGTTTGGTTTTCTGCCTTTCCAAAGTTCATATGGGGTCTTTTTCAATATTGCTCTAATGGTAACTCGGTTTAATACATGACAAGCTGTACTAACAGCTTCACTACAACTTACTCTCATTTAGCATAGTTCTAGTCATTTCTTATATTGTCCGGTTTTTCCTTTCAACAACTCTATTTTGTTGAGGAGTTCTTGGTGAAGAAAATGTATGGTGAATTCCTTTTTCATTGCAAAATTCTATGAATCGTTTATTTTCAAATTCACCATCATGATCACTTCTAATGGAAATAATTGAACTTTGTTTTTCATTTTGCACCAAATTTGAAAAAATGACAAACATAGAAAATGTTTCATCCTTGCTAGCTAAGAATATAATCCAAGTAAATCTTAAAAAATCATCAATAATTACAAACATGTACTTTTTCCTACCAAGAGTTAAAATGTCCGATGGTCCATAAGGATCCATATGCAACAATTCAAGTGGTCTAGTCATTGAAATTTCTTTTTTGGTGGAAAATGGCATTTTGGGTTGTTTAGATAATTGACAAGCTTTACAAATCTTATCCTTGTCATATTTAAGCTTTGGTAATCCTTGTACTAGATTCTTTTTCCACAAAGTTTTAATATTTGACATATTTTATGTCTAAGCCTTCTATGTCATATCCATGGATCATTTTCTATGGCTAGTAGACATTTTCCCTCAAGTTCATCTAGGCAAACCAAATATACATTTTCATGTCTTTTGCTACTAAATACTATGTGTTCATCATAAAAAACATTGCATATAGAGTATTCAAATACAACTTTATATCCTTTGTCACATAATTGACTAATACTCATTAGATTGTGTTTGAGTCCTTCAACAAATAGTACATCCTCAATACATGCATTTGAAATACCATAAACATTTTCTTTACCTTTTATTTTACCATTTTCATTATTTCCAAAAGCAACTGTTCCTTTGTTGCACGGGTTGATCTTATGAAACAGTCCTTTTTCTCCTGTCATGTGTCTTGAGCAGCCACTATTCATAAACTATATGTTATTGACCTTAGCTCTAAGACAAACCTACAAAAATCAAGTCAAGTGGAGCTCATCCTTTTGGTACCCATTTTATGGGTCCATTTGGGTTAGTTATCCATTGAAATCTACGTTGATCTTCTCTTGAAGGCATACGTCCAATGCTTTTGGGCATCCAAACCAATTTTGCACCAAGGTTTTGTAATTTTCTCAATTTGCAGTGATAAACCTTGTGTCCCAACTTGTTGCAAAAATTACATGCTCCTGGTAGTCTAGGAGTGGGAATCCACTTGGTAATTAGTTCCCCAGTTGGTCTTTTGGTCCAAATCACATGATCAACTTGTGTTTAGCATAGATGAATTTTGGTTTGTTTCCGTGGATCCTTGGAGCATTAGATTTGCTATATTCACCATCCTCAAATGTAGTATACCCAAGTCCTTTCTTATCACTTTGGGTGGTCATTTTCAAAAATATTTTGACACTTTCTCCAGGATTAGAAAATTTAGCAAGCGATTCATTTAATGATTTATTTTCCTTTTTGAGTTTTTCTAACTCGTTTATCAAGGTATTTTTTTCATTTGTTAAATGATCAACTTTTTCTGCAAGTTTTCTGTTCACAATAGTTACTGTGTTAAATTGTCTTTTCTTTATTGTGAACTTGTTTCCGAACTTCTTTATTTCCTCATATAATGAATCATAGGCTTGTTGAAGTTCTTCTAATTCAGCACATTTGAGGCATTCATTTGTAGAAGAGAAAATTGAAAAAGATTTTTGTTTGAAGGTTACCTCTTGACTACTTGTGCAGTTTGTTGAAGTAGTTTGATCCTCCAAGATTTCCGTTGCTGCAAGACATATATCGGACTTTGCCAAGCAATAGATTCTTGCGCAATCCACTTCACATTCTTCACTTGAAGAGCTGCATGTCGTTGATTCCTCTTCATTTACGTATATGCCTCTTCCTTTGATTCTTTGAAATTTTCTGTTGTCGCCTCGATCTTTTCTTTGCTCCTTTGATTTAGTCTCCTCTGGTGTTGGGCATTGGGCTTGCATATGCCCCGAACCACCACACCGGTAACATTTTGTTGCTTCTTTCTTTTTCTCTTTAGAATTTCTTTCTTTAAAATTTCTGAAATTTCTTCCTTTCCTTACAAATTTTCTAAATCGTTTTGTAAGTAAGGCGATTTCATCGTCGTTTTGTGATGATGAGATGGTGTCATCTGATTCTTGTGCGGCTTTCAAGACGATGACTCTTTTGCCTTTGTGGTGATCTTCATTTTTTTTCTTGATTAGCTCATGTGACATTAATGAGCTAATAAGATCTTCTAACTTCAATGTGTTTAGGTCTTTGGCTGCTTTTATTGCAGTAATCTTTGGAGTCCATGATTCGGGTAGCGCTCTTAAAATTTTCATTACCTGCTCAGATTCGGAAATTGCCTTTCCTAGACCTTTCAAGGTGTTAGTGATCTTAGAAAATCTAATAAACATTTCAGAAATATTTTCTGTCTCTAACATTTTAAAACTTTCCAATTCTCCAATTAATATATTTCTCCTTGTCCCTTGGACTTGAGAAATTCCTTCATAGATAGATGTTAATGTATCACATATCTTTTTGGCAGTCAAACAAGAGGATACTCTATCATATTTGGAGGCAGTAAGAGCACAAAATAATGAATTCATAGTCGTAGCGTTGCTCTTAACAATTTTTACTTCCTCGTCGGTCCATTTGGAAGCTCTTTCATCAGTAGGTAGGGTCACACCGTCTTGGATCGCAATCCAAGAGTCCATATCTGTACCCATGATGAGTTGTTTCATACGTAGCTTCCAATAGCCAAAATTATTACCATCAAACAATAGTGGCCTAGTAAAAGATTGGCCTTCGGCAAATGCGGGAACAAAAGTAGATTGGGATGCCATATCAAAAGATCTCTTTGGTAAAACTCAAAGACCTGCTCTGATACCACTTGTTGGTCCCGAGTTAATGACAATTAACCAAGAGGGGAGGGGTGAATTGGGTATTTGAAATTTTCAACTTAAACAGAAACTTTACCCCTGATTAATTTAGTGCCCTTTGATGAAACAAATGGAAAGAAACAAGATAATGAAAGCGGAAATAAAAATCAATGGACAGGATTTATAGTGGTTCAGGTAACCTTCCCTACTCCACTCTTCCAAGTTCACACTCACTTGCAACTTGGGTTCCACTATGTATTCCGTGAATACAACTAGAGCCTCCGCTCTCTTCTAGATTTCAGCTCTAGGGGGCATATACAACAAGCAGCACAAGTAGGTGACGAGTTCCACTCCAGTCACAACCGTACTTTGCTATAACTCGGTTTGAAACACCAAAATCAAACCAAGCATCAAAAACCAAATAACAAAATGAAATGAAAGAAATATACACTTTACATATTTGTGTAGGCAAGTTTCAGCTCGAGGAAGAAATCGTAGAAGTGATGAATCAGTTGGCGTTGTAGCAAACAGCACGTTTAAAGCTCGTTCTTCCTTCAAAAGTGTATAGATCACTCAAATGTAGAAGAAAGTAGAATATAACTCTTAGTAGTTCTTATTTCCTCTTTTTCTGCTCTATCTTGTTAGTTTCCATATTTACTTGAGTGTCTATATATAATGGGAGGAGAGATTTGAACGTTATGAAGTTGGTTGGCGCGTAATAAATGCGCCAACATTCAAAAATTTGAACGTTGCAACCCAAGTCGCAGGTGGAGTTGACTTCGGGTGCGACTTCGCCCAAGTCGCATGCTGGAGTCAACTTCGGGTGTGACTTCTGCTGTGAGCAGGCTGTTCAAGTTCTTCCTCAGTTCGACTTAGCCTTGGACTTGACCCCAGTCGCATGTGGAGTCGACTTCGGGTGCGACTTCAATTTTTTCGATAATTTCCCAAGTCTTTGCTTCAGGTCGACTTGGAGTCGGACTTGACCCAAGTCACTGATGGAGTCGACTTCGGTTGCAACTTGACCTTCTTAGCTTGCCAAATGAACTTAGCCTCCTTTGAAAGGATTTTACTTGCTTGAACTTCTTTATATTAATTGTTCTCCCAATATTTTCATTACTTGAAACTCAGTATATTCATCCTTTGCTTTACGCTCCATGTCTTGAATCTTGTATTCTTGAGTCTTCGAGTGCATGAAAGAAGTCCAAATGTATGATCTTGATCTTCCATGATGAATACATGCAACTTTGCTTGCTTTGGACTTGATTTGATCTTCATTTGGCCTAAGTCGAATGCTTGAGTTGACTTGGTCTACAACTTCACTCAAGTCTGGCATCGAGTCGACTTGGTCTGCGACTTAGCTTTTCAAGTTCTGCACTGTCAGTCTGAAGTTGAATGCTGGAGTCGACTTGGTCTGCGACTTCGCCCAAGTCTCATGTGGAGTCGACTTCATGTGCGACTTCGGGAGCTTTGCTCCCCAATTTTAACGCTGGACAAAAAATGGGCTTTGAAGTCGCTGCTGGAGTCGACTTGGCCTGTGACTTCGCCAAAGTCGATGTCTGAGTCGACTTGAGGATCGACTTGATCTACTATGCTTTTTGTATTTCATATTTATAACCTTAAACATTTCACAAAATATATTCGTAGCTAAAACTTACTCAAATTGAGTTGTTAATCATCAAAACCTATGCTTTGGGTATTTTGCATTTGATTTTAATAGTTGTTTCCAACACGTGTGTGGTTACGTATTGGTATGAATATGTAACATCTGAATTAAATAATGAAGTTCTTAAAATTTAAATCATACCTGTAACCAATTCTTCCTCAGTTTCTTGAGATTCCATCCCGGTGAGGGCTTGGACACGCACAGGGTTGCTAGCTATGGCGGGGGCTTTCTGTTGGTCCAACCTTCCTCGAGTTGGAGCTTCTTGTGGTTTGTTCGGGTAGTTGAATGATATATGCCCGACTTGGCCATATATGAAGCACTTGGTCGTTCTGCATTCCCGAGCCATATGTCCTGCTTGACCATACTTAAAACATTTCCTCAATCCTTGATGGCATTCACTAGAGTGGTGCTTATGGCAAGTTTTGCAAGGTGAGGTACTCTTTCCCTTGGAACTGGATTCTTCTTTTCCATCCATTGCTTTCTCATTTTTCCCTTTCTTGGCCCCATTTTCCTTGGGAGCCGAGAAGAATTGCTCTTGAGCTTGCCTAAGCTCCTGTGTCCTCATGAACTCCATTTCTAATGCCCTAGCTCTTTCTATACTAGAGGCATAATCTCTTATTAGTAAGGGGGCTAGTCCCTCCCTTAATTGGGGTCTCAACCCACGTTGGAACCTCTGTGCCTTATTTTCTAGCACATTGGCTATCCATGGAACAAATCTTACCAGGGCATTAAATTTTGTAGCATATTCCGTAACAGTTGTGGCGCCCCGAACCGAGACGTCACTTCCTTACCTCAAGATCTATCGATTGGTAAATGTGAATCAGGATTGTTGCCTTGATCATGCGGCGGGTTCTTAATTGGAATACGTCCAAATTTTTTTCGTTTATTCATCTGTCATCATTCATAACTTGACACGACAATCATCACACATTGTGACATTTCACTTGTAATAAAATTCATCATTTCATTCATAGCATCTTTACATGCCTGTCATTATACACTCAATCATTGTACATATCATACTTGCATACATTCAGTCCTCGATTCACATGGAACTTAGAATTCTAACTAAGTTCATATGCACAAACTCATAGCATCTTTTCATGCCTTTCTACAGTGAAAGTTTCCTTGACTTAAGCATTACATTTTACAATCCATACATCCATACATTCATATATTCAATCTTTGAATCATATATAGAACTTAAAATTCTAATTAAGTTCACATAGACATTAGCTTACCTTAGCACATGAAACTTATCATAACTTTCCATTTCTTCAATGGATGGCTCCCGTTCCTTTGCCAGATTTCTTCTTTCACCTGTCTATGGGTTGGGAAAACAAAACGTGAGTAACAACTCAGTAAGCAAGCTTTTTATCTTTAGGGCAAGGCTTCTTGAAAACCTTTTTCGTAAACATTGAGAATACCTTGTTCCTGAGGACCTAAAATACCATCGTGAAATCCTTTGTTTATGAGGACAATTCCATGTCCTTGAATGTTTTCATAAAGCATTCATTCTTAAAATCATTTACAAGCCACGCCTGGGCTTGTTTAGGCAAAACATACGCATTTTACCTTTGATGATGAGTTCCCTTTTATCTTATATGAACATTTTTTCTGTTCATAGCCATTACATGAAATCATCGGTTGCCAGTGGACGTTTTACGTCCAAAACAACATAAATCCTTAGGCAAAGGAGACATCTCATGTCTCAAAACATCATTAACATAAACCATCATAAAATCCTTCGGCCAAGAGATATTTTATGTCTCAAAACATCATTAACATAAGCCATCATAAAATCCTTTAGCCAGAAGACATATTATGTCTCAAAATATTTTTCATATAGCTTCCTTTGGCAATGGACATTCATATGTCCTAAAACACTTTTTATTTAAACACATTAACATTGGACATTCTCATGTCCATAAACCCTTATCATTTAGGTTCTTTAGAAATGGACATTCTTATGTCCAATTCACATTTCACATAAATCTTTTTCATAATCTCCGTCTTGGGGCTTGTTTATAGCAAACAAGGCAAATAAAATACATAAATCATTTTCATAACTGCATTTGCATAAAAACATTTTCTTTTATCCCCGTTATTTACACTTTTGTGTGAAACACCCTGTCTTTTAGGGTAACGTATGCATATTAGCTCATAAAAATCCCTTTTAGGATAACTTTTTGTATAGATGCTTTTATATCCCAATCTTTGGGCTTTTGAAAAGCAAAACGTATGCAAATGCATTTCTCCCCATCCAGTAGTGACACTTAGCAAGTGATCATGCTACCTTTTGTAAGAGAATCCTTAACAACACGCTAGCCCAACGACTGTTTATTTATCATGCTCCCATCTCAGGGAGGGCGCCGCTGATACTCCTGCCATCCCTTAGCGACTTAGCCTTAAGTAGAGTGGGCCCCGGTCATCCCAACCGTGCTCTACAACCGGCCTATTCCTTGTACCAGTGCACCGTACGTTATCCTGACGAACCACAGTCCGTTTTGGTTTGAAGAACCACAGACCGCAGCCCATGTTCTTTTAAACCAGTATCACAGACCGCAGCCTGCATCCATATGCACAGAAATCTTAGACCGAAGTCTATATTTAACAATTATTTTCAAAAACACATCACAGACCGCAGTCCGTGTCAACTTGTAAGCGAGCGCACCCACTTTAACAAGTTGTTATTTGAAATCTAGTTTTAGGATGACCTTCCTTAAGTTCCTTTAAAAAACGTTTTGAGTAAAATATTTTGATAAACATTTCAAATGTTTGAGAACAACACATTTTAAAATCCTTTTAATAAAAGAATTTCAAATCCTTTGGATTTCCATAAATAAATCATATTTTTCTCTAATATTTTCTTGGTTTCTATTTCAGGACCTTTTATTTACAAAAGTTATGCAATTATGGTATCCCCTTGTCCATGACCTAAAAATTAATAATTGTCCACATATCAATCATTTTTACATAAAGGAAAATTGCACAGTCTTTTGCATGCCATTAAGTAACCTGAAATCAAACCATTTTATGAAATCAATCATAGGAGGTTGGTCATCCGTAAATCCCTTTTTAACACATCTGTATAAATATTTTTCCAACATTTTTAACATAGATTTCCTTATCTAAAGGAAATCAAAACTTTTCGAACATCATTTCAAAACATATGGACTGTGTCCAAAATATCGTTTATTATTTAATTATCTTGACCTAGCAAAATAAATCTTTTTCATCATTGTTTATCATGAGTTATTGTAGAAATAACTCAAAATTCATTTACAAACAATATTTTGTGAAAAAGGGTAAAATTCTCTTTTTCTTATAAAACACTGTTGAACAATATCAAATAGAACTTGCTTGCTTAAAAACAAATTCTTAAAACCATCGATATCAAACATGAAATCCTTAAAAAAAAAATAGCATGGAGAACTTGCTTACTCATAAGAAAAATTTCTCAATTCCATTAACATGAAGCATTCCCATCCTTGGCAACACTTAGGATAAATTATTTATCTTAAGAAGTGTCGCTTGCTTCCCATGAAGCAAACCTTAAGACTTTTCATTAAGGTCATCATTTTTCAAAACTTATGGCTTTGCATTAAAGCCGTCATATTCAAAACTTGTGCTTGCCCATTCGTTAAAACATAAACATAAACATAGACAATTCAATCATATCAATCACACAGAAAGAAAATGACATTTTAGAAAGTTTGCTTGCTTACCTGAGATCGCCATAATCCCTTTTTCTTCCATTCTTTTCCTTGCCTACATGAAAATAATATGATTTTTCATATATTTATTTTCCTTGCATTCCATTTAGTTTTTCAACCCATTTTATTCACATATACCATTTATTCGACTTCTCAAGTCACTATGCATACATTTTGCATATACGTGCACATTTTTACACATTCTATCGGCTAATCACATAGCATATATAACCCCATAATTAGGGTATCCATTCAACCACATAAAATTCATCCATTAATAATCGTATATAGGTTCATTAACCTCCATTTATCACTTTTCACATTTTTTTCCAAAATGCATACATCGGTGCCCGTTCCGAGTGCACGTTATGACCTTAGGCTTCATTATATAATTCCAAAATTGGAAATTAACCTCGTGAAGTGCTAAACAGATATATATTCATAAAATATATCATATTTTCATACATTTTTGTACAAAATCATATTCTACATGTCATTTATCATCCTTGCACGTCCATTCCTTCACATATGCCCATTTGGCAACATATACACAATGGATTTCATAAAATTTTCTAAGTCAGCAATATCATCCATATTTCAGCGTGATATCAACCCTTAATTTACCATTGCATTTAGGGTATTTTTTATGGGATTTAAATCCACTTGCCATAGGTTTCCAAAACAGCTAGTTGGTAATGCATTTTTCACCCGTTTAATGTGTCTTTTGAGACATAACCTTAGGCAATTATATAAATCCGCAATTTCATCATATAATCCTACTTTTATTAATCCATATTTAATTATTTAACACATATATCAATTTGGATCATTTCTACATAGGTTTCATATTTATTTTTGATTTTTTTCTCAAACTATCCACATATGCTGAAATCAGGCGTACTGAAATCTCAAAAACTTTAATTAATATCAAATCATGTATTTTTGATCTGAAATTTCTACCATAACTTAATAAAGTCATGAATTAACTGTCATAAAAATTTCAGCACTAAATATTGACATTATATATTTAGTTTGGCATTTTTACCTTGCTGGACAGCAGAATCCATTTTCAGACAGCCTGAATGACATTAATTATGGGGTATATTTACTCCATAAAAATATCATTTTTAATTTTTTTTGTAATACTCAATATATATTATATATTATTTAAAATTTTCAGCCCAAAAATCCCTGTATAAAATTATTAAAAATCATTTTCTACAGCTGATCCTGTCACCCGTTTTACCCTGTTTGGGCTAATTTTCTCGGATTTTTAATTTGTAAAGTAATTATCATTTTAAGCTGAAACTTGGGTCGTTCCTTAATCACACTATAATAAGTACGTCTAAAAATTTTTATGCTAAAATTAATCCATTTACTGTTCCGTCCATATTTTAGTTTACAACATCATATATCATTCAAAACTTCACTTTTTATCATTTAAATCATGGAATTTCTTGCATGCAAGCTAATTCCCATTCCATAATCACTCAAAAGCATGTTGAATCATCACTTTTAAAGATTATTTAAGCATCCATTCCATATTTAGAATCTGGAGTTCAAGAACTCAAGATAACCTAATCAAAATAACCCATATACTTACTTGGTTAATGGAGATCAAACCCTCATCACTTGGAGATGATTTTCCTTCTCAAATTCCCCTTCTTTTCCCTTGGTTTTTCCTTCTCCTTGCTCGCCAAGTTGGGGACGTGAGCTGCTGTTTGCATGGAATAAAAATCCAGCATTTGGAAATTTCCAAGGGCTCTCTCTCTCATGTGAACGTGCATGCCTTTGAGGAGCTGGATTTTCTCCAGCTGTGGGCCCCACTTTCTGGGCATTTTCCACACACATAAATGCATCCCTATCCCCCTTATGTGCTGGTGAACTCACAGCCACATAAAATTGCATTTTTCCATTTTTTAAAAATCCACAAATCTGCCCTCATCTTGACCGTAAATCTGCTTCCACCATAACGTCCAGCTGCTGCCCATTTTCTGATTTTTTTCCCATTTTTAATAACCCAATTTTGAGGGTAAATTATACACCTAATTACCCCTTAATTCATGAATTAATTTGGTGTAAAAAAATTAAGAATAATTATTACAGCAGCATCAAACATGGGACGTTATTTGCATACACAAGCTGTCCATTTTTCCACCTTTCATGGGCAGCTGCAATTCACAAATTTCCTTGGATTTTTTTCACATAATTAAATGCCCATTTATGTATCCCAACATGTCAGCTATATATATATATACATATTTTATAAATAAAAAATTCAAAAAATATAGAGCAACCAGCCCATCAACGTGCTTGCCTTGGACACCTCACCTATGCTCACTTGAGCACTCATAGCTTCATCAATTATGGACATTCATTGCTGGGATTTTATTTGGATATTTTCATTTTATATTAATACATAAAATACCTTAGAAATGTGCTGCATTTGACACCTCATCTCCCATTAAATAATGCATTTAATCCATGTACTCTAGCCATTAATGGAAAGGTGCTTTTGAGGTGCATTAGTCAACCATGCTCACCTTTTTCATTGCAGGAATTTTCCCAACATTTCAAGCTTAATACAAGCCATCCAAAATAAACATCTCATAATTTCATTCAACCGTTTCAAATTTCATCTCAATCCGATTTTCCTAACTCCCGTTATAGCCGTTTAAAGTTAACGGTTGAAATTAAAATATGATCAATAAATCATTAATCCAATTTCATCAAGAATTTTCATAATCCAATAATCCCATAATATCGAGCCCAACATCATCAACTTTCATCTCAAATTTCACTTGAATCCGCCTTACAAGCATTGAGTTATGAATTTTCTAGTATTTTCCAACTTAATTCCACAATTTCTATTTTAATCTCCATTAATTAAATCATGGAAATTAAGCTAAACATTCATGCCACATTAGAATATTTTAATCCTCATTATGCTCCTTTAGTCACCTTGACTTATAATGGGCTCCGGCGATTAAATTTTTAATCACCATTCCTAGTAGAACCCTAATTGCAACATATCATAAAATCCTAAAATCATCCAAAAATTACATTTAATCATATATAAGTCATATGTACATGTTCAATGCATACATTGAATCTTACTTAGGTTGGGGTTTCACAACAGTCATCTCGCCCTGACATAATTGTTCGAACTCAATCACCTTTTGACTTTGGAGACTTGCTGGAAGGTACTCCTTATTAAATTCTTCCAAAAATTTTTGCCATGTCACCACTTCTGGGTGTGACATAGTAACTAGTAGAGTCTCCCACCATTCATAGGCATCCCCAACCAATAAGTGGGTGGCGCACAATAACTTCTATTGATCATTGCATGGGGAGATTCTAAATAACTTCTTAATCTCAATCATCTATTGCTCAGCTTTTATAGGGTTCGGTTTGCCTGCAAACTTAGGGGGGTGCTGTGCTAAAAAAGCACTGATAGCCCTTCTATCAGCTTCTAATAGACTATCTTCAATTCCTATTATAGGGGTAGGGTTGACCAATGGGCCGATTCTTTCCCTATCCTTGTTTCCTAGTTGAGCACGTTGATGTTCCTCCCATAATCCTTGGATCATGCCCATGGCTTGTGTTGTCCACTGCTGCATTGCTTTCTCTACAGCTGCAACTACCATTTCCTCTATTTATTTTTCTTGGTTAGGTCCTCTTTCTATTTGGGGTTCAGAACTGATCTCTTTTCGTCGATGACGAGTTCTTTGTTCTGATTGCTCCTCCTGCCCTAGTCGCTTAGACCTATTACCGGTCTCTCCTTTTTCTTGTTGACTCACAACTTCATTATTTGCAACCGCTTTTCCTTTGTTCATCCTAGCTCCTACTCTGGCGATAGGCATCTTTCTATATATATTCAAAAATCATATCATCAATAATTTGTAACATAATTAATCATATAAATCACTAATCATACATACTTATCATATAAGTGAAAAATATTTTCACTTGTATCTAAAACAACCTATATTCATTTATCATTTCAAAAGTCAAAAGAGTTTTTTGTTATCCTCCTCTACCCTTTTCGTACCACATATACTCTACTTAGCTAGTGCTAGACCAACCAAGTCATCTTTACTTTTCTTCTTTCCTCTCTTATTTACCAATCCACATTTTGATATCATCTTCTGTGATATCAATCAAATCTTTTCTTTCCATGTCATTACCAATCATTGCTCTGATACCAATTTCTGTGGTATCAAACTTATCCTTTAGTCATCTTTTATTTTCTCTTTCTCCAGCCTATTTACCAATCCTTGCTCTGATACCATTCTCTGTGGCGCCCCGAACCGAGGCGTCCACATAGTCCTTACTTCAAGATCTTGTCGATTGGTAAATGTGAGTCAGGATTGTTGCCCTGATCACGCGGCGGGTACTTAATTGAATCTCGTCCAAAATTTATTTCTTTTCTTTCCATTTGTCACTTAAGCATACACTTTATTTATAATAGACTCATCCATATCACCATAAAACCATTCATATCTTCTTTTATTGAAATAATTCACATAAATATAATCATGTTTGTAATATCCATAAAACATGTCTTCAACATGATTATCATACATTTGTCTCTTTGGACGTATACATAGAACGGTAATTAAATTTGTAGATCATTTCTACCTGGCATCCTTTATGCGTCAGCTCCATAGCCTGTTTGTCATTTTTGAAAACACATATGAGTAATAATACTCAGTAAGCAAGCCTTTTTCTTTGGCAAGTAAACATTTTCCTTTCATTCAAATGCATTTCTTCCCATTTTGTAGGAGACACTTACCAAGTGATCAATTACCAATGGGACAGAAATTTTTTCATGCATTTCATGAGAATGCAATGCATTAACTCATTCATGACTTTTCTTGTGGCGCCCCCGAACCCGAGGCGCCGGAGCCTTACTCCAGGATCGTCTAGTTAGTAAATTGAGAGCAAGATGGTGGCCCTGTTCACGCGGCACGGTTTTCAATTCAATCTCATATTAATTTTCAAGCAAACATTCACTGATAATTAAAACTACATAATATTTACAAAGCATTAAAATTCATATACACCGTCAATCTTTGTAACCTGATAGTATTGTATCTTTACAACCACATCATTCATCAAAATATATAAAAACCATACCACCTTAAGAGTCTCTAAATTGCGACATTTTTTTTTCTTCTTAAACCTTAATATAATTGTCTAAGGTTGGGAAAAAAACGTGAGTACTAGACTCAGTAAGCAAGTATTCTCATTTAAATAAATATTTTTTTTTCATAATTTGGCATTTCATAAATAACGTACATGCAAATGCACATTACACAATCATGCTTTAAACCTTCATTAGATGGTACGCTAGCTAGGCGACCTTCAATTCGTCTACCCTTTATTTTAGGGAGGGCGCCGCCGGCCGTTGGGCCTATATCAGCGAGTTGGTCGCATTAGAGGGGGACTTTGGTCCGCTTACACCTCTAGAATGGACCTGTACTTTTGTGCACCATGCATCATACACATGCTAGCGTAACTTCAAGAAATAATTGCAAGTCATTCAATCATTTTGAAAATAAATCATTTCAAGGCGTTACTTGCTTACCTTAGACTATCAGTTTGTCTCCTCAACTTTTTCTTTTCCTTTTCCTAAACAAATCAAAGAGGGCTTCCTCATAAATTTGCATCCTATTTTAATACTTGCATGCCTATTCCTTTATTACACCATATATACCATTAACGCGGTATGATTTCAACTTATGTCATATTATTCACACAGGTAATAGTGGTGGAAAATAATTTTTTTAAAATTTTTTTTATTCATTCATTTAACAGTTAGATATTTTTTTAATTTGTAATCCTCACAACTCCCATGAATTACCCATAATTCAGTCTAAGTGTGAATCGTTTATGGCCTACAAAATTGCTATTAATCATCATAAAAATAAAATAAGACAAAAAAAAACATAACTCTGTTTTGAGCGTAAATAGCAGCCATCCATTTTGATCGATTTTGGGTATTAAGGAAATGGTATATTTTATTTTATTCAATCATGTTATTAACATAATATGGTCCTAATATATATAAATTTAATTTTCTGTTTGAATATATTATTCATTAGTGTTAACAGGTGTAATCCAGCTATGTTAATTAAGAAGTATACATAATATGAACAATCCATGAAAGCCACAACTATCTATATAAAAAAATTAAACAATATTTCTGTACTCATCTAACTGTAAAGCCATGCATAACAGACGGAAGAAACGGGAAAAATTTCTTCTCAACACCCACACCTGTTTTGGACGTTGAGCTGGATAATTAAAAATAAAAATTTAAAATATTATCTTATTTGGATGCATATAATATCCCTGGAGGTTGTTTCATTTTCTACGATTTTAAACGCTGCAAGCATTTTAATTTATTTATTTATGTATATATGTGTATATATATATATTTGCATAAATCAAAGGGACATAGACAATACGTGAAATCATTTGGACATAAATTAGGTAGAAGAAAAATTTTAATATAGGTGTAAATATTGAACCAGCATAAAATATCAAAAGGAATTCATTCTACCTAGTGTATTAAATAATGATCACAGGTATGTGACGTCTAGTGTTCTTCTGCTCAGCCTCTGTTTCCATTTTTTTTTAACCCACGGCTTTTCATGATACTGCTCAGCCTTTTATACCTTTATCACCCGTCGGTTAACCTTGGTAAAGTCATTTAACCATACTTCGCTGCGTTCATATTTTGCTGCCACATCATTGCTCTGCATGCACCGCCCATGCCCGCTTGCTGTCAGCAAGTTCTTTCTTCTTCTTTTTTTTTCATTTGACTACCGTCATATTTCTTTTAACAGCATATGTGTATATATATCATTACACATGATTCAAGACTGTTTTAAAATTTTATAAAGGCGTTCTTTAAAATCCATACCGTCTATATTATACAACACATTAATTTAACCGTTCGTATCAAGTTTCGTGTTAAAGTGATTAAAATTGGCTAAAATATACGCATTTTCAATTAATTAATGTAATTCATTCAAATTTTAATTTTTCTGCCCATTTGTAGTTATATTTTGTATAATCTACTCCTTTCATCAGGTAGGGTATATTAATTTAGGCTTACCCATGAAATTTCATCTCAAATGAAGTTGTATATAAATAATAAATGCAATTAATAAACCGTGAAACATATTGAGAAAATAATACTCATGCATGTTCCAAACCATCTGACGTTTTAAGCTATGCACAATTTCCAAGAAATTATTGGATTTTCATAAATCTTTTATTAAATTATTTTTTATAATCCAATCCATTCATATTATAGAACAGATTAATTTAACCATCCATTTTAAGTTTCGTATTAAAATAATTAGTGTAGGTTAAGATATTAGCATTAAAAATCAATTCATGAAATCTCATCCAATTTTTGTTGTTTAAAAATTTTCTAAATATAATTTTCATGATCTAAACCATTCACTATGTAGAATAGGTTAAAATAAGCTTATCCTGAAATTTCAAATAAAACTGCCTTATATACATTACTATATAAATTAAACAAAACAAACTTACGTAAAAATAAAAAAAGCCAAAAGAGGCTCTAGACTGGACCCACTGTGCGTTAGTTTTTTTTGGCACGTTTTTTAATGTAGTTAAGTTAAACACTATAATCAATTATTTTTCTCAATCTAATCCATCTAGATTAAAGAGTATAAAATTTAATACTTTCTATTAAATTTTCTCATTGATCTGAGTTATACATTCTATGGTATAATGAAAATAGCATAGATGAATATAAGCCCTTAATTAGTACCCCTAGTTAGTCCAGAATTTTTCCTTTATTTTTTTTTTTTCCATAAGGTCCTTGAATTTAAACAGTCTCAATTAGTGTAATTCAGAATCTTAAAATTCCTTCCCGAAAAATTTATAAAAATTCATTTTCATATCTAATCTTTATAAAATTATTATTTACCCCTTTTCTAAATTTGTAATTTAATTTCATTTTTCTAAAATAACAATACGCATTTTTCTATAACTTTATAGCAATAATAGACACAATGTACAAGTTTCAGTACGTATCACATTCACTAAGTTTCAAATAACATGGGTTTCACAATTCTCCCCTCCTTACAAAAGGTTTCGTCCCGAAACCTATTTTATTTCAAATAATTAAGGATATTTTCTTTCTACTCCTTCACGAAGTTCTCAGGTTGCTTTATTTTCAGAGTATCGGTTCTATTGAACTTTGACATACTCAATCTCCCGATTTCGAAGCTTCTGTATCTTATAATCCAAGATTTTGATAGGTCTTTCTTCATAATTTAAATGATCTTGAATTGGCAACGCCTCTGCTATGAGGATATGGGTCGGATCTAATACATACTTTCTAAGCATTGAGACATGAAATACATTATGAACCGCTGCTAAGGTTGGAGGTAATGCTACCCTGTAGGCTAAATTGTCAATCTTTTCTAATACCTCAAATGGCCCAACATATCTTGGATTTAATTTACTCCTTTTTCCAAATCTTGTGACTCCTTTGATTGGTGTTACTTTTACAAATACATGATCACCGGTCTGAATATTTAGATCCCTTCGTTTGCAGTCCACATAACTCTTTTGCCGACTCCGAGCTATAAGTATACATTGTCAAATCACTTGCACTTTTTCATCCATTCTTTTTGATAAATCTGAAGCTAATTTTCTTTCCCTTCATCCCAATTTAATGGAGTTCGACATCTCCGTCTATATAGGACTTCAAATGGGGCCATCTGTATACTTGCCTGATAACTGTTATTATAGGCAAATTCAGTTATTGATAAATATTCATCCCATGATCCTCCAAATTCCAAAGTGCACATTCGAAGCATATCCTCAATAATTTGATTAACTCGTTCTGTTTGCCCATCAGTCTGGGGATGGAATGCAGTGCTAAATTTTAATTGCGTTCCTAGGGTTTGATGCAAACATTTCTAGAATCTAGAGGTAAAAATTGTATCCCAATCAGATACTATTGACTTAGGTACCCCGTGAAGACGAACAATTTCCTTATAATAAATTTTAGCTAACCTCTCAGCAGAGAAATTCCTCTTCATAGGTACAAAATGAGCTACCTTAGATAAGCGATCAACTATCACCCATATAGAATCTTTTCCTTTCTGTGTCCGAGGTAATCCTTCAATAAAGTCCATGGTAATGTCATCCCATTTCCATTCTGGCACTTTAAGAGACTGCAATTTACCTGGAGTTTGCTGATGATCTGCTTTCACTTTCTGACAAGTTAGGCATTTGGCAACAAACTCTGTAATTTCTCTCTTCATGTTGTTCCACCAATAACTCTTTTTAAGGTCTTGATACATCTTTGTACTTATATGATGCATAGAAAATGGAGAGAAATGTGCCTCTTTCAGGATCTGATTCTTCAGTTCAACCTGATTTGGTACACAAATATGATTTTTATATCGAAATATACCTTGACTATCAATAGTATACTCAATATGGTCTTTTTGCTTCATTCGATCCATATATTTCTTTAGATCTGCGTCTTCCTGTTGCCCAAATTTAATTTCCTCAAATATTGAAGATTGTAACTGCATTTGTGATAATTTTTCTTGCCTTCCAGGTGGACATATAATCAATTCTGCTTGCCTCATTTCTCTAAGTAATCCTTCCTCTTTAGTGATCAGGTGTGCCACACCAACATTTCGACTTAAAGCATCTGCCACAACATTTGCTTTGCCTGGGTGATATAAAATACTGAGATCATAGTCCTTAAGTAATTTCAGTCATCTTCTTTGTCTCATATTGATCTCCTTTTGAGTGAAAATATACTTGAGACTTTTATGATTAGTGTAAATTTCACATTTAGCACCATATAAATAATGTCTCAATATTTTTAATGCAAATACCACTGCTACAAGTTCCAAATCATGAGTAGGATAATTCACCTCGTTAGGCTTGAGTTGTCGAGATGCATAAGCTATAACTTTTCCTCTTTGCATGAGTACACATCCCAGTCCTTTCTTTGAAGCATCACTATATACTACAAATCCCTCATTTCCTTCAGGTAAGGTTAAAATAGGTGCTTCAACCAATTGACGCTTCAATCATTGAAAACTATCTTCACATTCGTCTGACCAAATGTATCGAACTCCTTTTCGAGTTAATTGAGTAAGTGGTGCAGATAGTTGTGGAAATCCTTCCACAAACCTTCTATAATACCCAGTTAATCCCAAGAAACTCTTAATTTCTGTAATACTTGTTGGTCTGGGCCATTTAAGAATTGCTTCAATTTTCTGAGAGTTAACTTGAATTCCTTTTCAGATATAATGTGTCCTAAAAATGCGACCTGCTTCAGCCAAAATTCACATTTCTTCAATTTGGCATATAATTTTTCTTTTCTCAGCTTGTCCAAGACCATTCTAAGATGTATTTGGTGCTCTTCCTCTGACTTTGAGTAAATTAAAATATCATCGATGAACACCACAACAAATTGATCCAAGTATTCTCGAAATATTCTATTCATCATGTCCATGAAAATAGCAGGAGCATTTGTAAGTCCAAATGACATAACTAAAAATTTATAGTGTTCAGACCTTGTTCGGAATGCCGTTTTGTGAATATCACCAGGACTAATTCTCAATTGATGATAACCTGATTGTAGGTCTATCTTCGAAAAAGTGGATGCTCCTTTGAGTTGATCAAATAAATCATCAATTCGAGGAAGAGGATATTTATTTTTCACAGTGACTCTATTCAATTCCCTGTAATCAATGCACAATCTTAAACTTCCATCTTTCTTTCTTACAAATAAAACTGGGGCTCCCCATGGTGACACACTGGGTCTAATAAATCTTTTATCTAGCAATTCTTGAACCTGAGTTTTCAGTTCTGCCATTTCTGTTGGAGCCATGCGGTACGGTGCCTTAGATATTGGAGACATACCTGGTATAATGTCGATTACCATGTCCACTTCCCTTTCTGGTGGTAGGTTAGGCAACTCCTTTGGGAAGACATCCATAAATTCATTTACCACTAGAATTTGTTCAATTGGTATTTCTTTTTCCTCTACAGTGTTGACCGAAATGATATAGGCTTGACATTGTTGGCAGACCATCCGCGCCGCCTTCATAGCCGATATTAGTACTGTAGAGTTTTCAGGTTGCTTCAACTTTTCAATAGATATTTCTGTATGTGGAGCTGCCTCAAACTATACTTTCTTATATTTACAGTTTATTGTAACTCCCCATTGACTCAACCAATCCATGCCTGATATTATATCAAATTCGGTCATAGGTAAGAGGATTAGGCCTGCTTCCAAAATCATTGAACCTATCCTAATCGGGCATGCTTTACAAATTTAGTTAGTACTTGTTAACCTATACAAAGGGGATTTTATGTGTATAGTATTATTTATTTCCTCTATTGGTACATGAGTGGTTACATATTGACATGTTATAAATGAATGCGTAACACAAGAATCAAATAATGCTGCTGCAGAATTTCCCAAAATGTAAACCATACCTGTAACCACTTTTCCTTCTTGTTCTTGTGACTCAGTGCGAGTCAATGCATGCACTTGTACTGGATTTGTAGAAGTTCCCTGACGATTGGTAGTTGGAGTTATCCTTTGTTGAGTCGGTCTTCCCCGTCCTTGTGCTCCCTGTATTCTGTTTGGACAATTTAGAGCAATATGTCCTTCTTGACCACAAATAAAGCATTTTACAATTCTTGTCTCAACAGTTCCACAATCTTTTGTCATATGACCTATTTGACCACATTTGAAGCATTTGTTTCACCCCTATAAACATTCGCCATAGTGGTGTTTCTAACAATTCTTACAAACAGGAGGACTTCTCCTTTTGAAATTTGATTTTTTTCCACAAATATTCTCTTATTTTTTTCTTTTTTTGCATCATTTTCTTTCATATTAGGAACAAATTGTCTTTACCGTAACTCTTGAGTTCTCAGTGCCTCTATTTCTAATGCTCTTGGCCTTTCTAAACTTGATGCATAATCCTTTATTAAAAAGGGTGCAAGACTCTCTCGTAAATGTGGCCTTAGACCTTGTTGAAATCTTTGGGCTTTATTTTCAGGCACACTTGCAATCCAAGGTACATATCTTGCCAGGGCATTAAACTTGGTTGCATATTCTGTAACTGTCATTCTACCCTGATAGAGTCACTGAAATTCAATAACTTTCTGACTTCTAAGACTGGTTGGGAGATATTCTTTATTAAATTCTTCCACGAAAATCTGCCAAGTCACTTTTTCAGGTTCTGGCATAGTGACTAATAAAGTCTCCCACCATTCACTTGCATCTCCAACTAATAAGTGGGTAGCACACAAAATTTTTTTATTATCATTAAAGGTGAAATCCTAAATAATTTCCTTATCTTTGCTAACCATTGCTCAGATTGAGCAGGATCTAGTTCACCTGTAAATTTTGGGGGATGTTGAGCAAGAAAGGCATTAATAGCCTTCCGATCGGCTTCTAATATGTCATTCTCAACTTCTACTGATCTAGGTTGCGGATTAGGAGTCGCTGCTTGAGAAAATCATTCACTTTCATTCCTTCTTAGTTGATTTCGTTGAGTTCTTTCCCAAAGGTTTTGGATTATTTCGGCTGTTTGGGTTGCCCATTCCCGGGTTGCTTGTTGCATAGCTTCCCTTACAGTAGCAGCTACTTGTTCTTCTACCGGCCTGGCTTGTCTGATATCATCCATGTCACTTTCATTTTCAATGGCTAGATCAGAGTTTATGTTACCTTGGTGTTGACGAGTTCTCTGATTTGGTTGTTCCCTTTCCATTGGCCGTTCAGATACATTACTAGGCTCTCCTATTTCATGTTGACTTACGAGTTCCTCATTTGCAGCTGCTTTTCCTTTATCTAACCTAGTCCTTGCTCGGGTGTCAGGCATGATGTTATCTAGACATAGAAAAATTATATTAGTAATATCCTTTATTATCTTAGAATAATCACACACAATTATTCATAACAAACACAAATATCAACAACAACTACTTTTTTTTCATACATCAATATGAACAAGTTTGTTTTTACAACAAAAGTGCTTTAGTATCTTAATATATACAACACATATTACACATCCAAAGTATACATACTACTAATTTATTTCACACCTCAAACATTTTTACAAATACAGTTATATATAAACTAAAACATACACAACCAAAAAGAAACCATTATCCTTATAATTTATCTATGCCTATTTGCGTAACCCCTGGGTCCCCTTATATACCTCCTACGGCTAGGAGGCACCAGTGTGGGTTCTTCAGTAATAGTACTAGTGTCGGACCTTACTGGGGGGTCTGGATCCTCATTCCCATGTTCCTCCTCTTCCTCCTCACTCTCACTTTCGATGGTCCCTTCCATGGGGTCATCGTCATCATTTTTACTTTCCTCCCTTGTAGGTTCATCTTCACAATCTACGGCTCGTAGTATACGTTCGCTAGGTAATTTTTCAGGAGCCTGCTCCCTTACGAGCTCCCCTCGGGCACGGGCCTCCTCCCGGAGTCTATAGTGCTTTCTTTCCTCCCTATCTAGTTGCTCCCAACTGATCCCATAGCGGAACTGTACAAATCCTCCTGCAAGGCTGTACCAGGGTCCCTCATTTGGTGGAACCAGGGCGGAGATCCTATTCCAATATTCCTGTAACTCCGCATCATTGATTTCATTGGTAACTAGGGGCGAATATAGTTGGAGACGTGGGGTGTACTGTGGTGAGGAAACCTTACTAGTAGGTCCTTCATTGTTGGGTCTTGCCTGAAGAAACATAAGGGTGAGGACTAGAGATCTCCTCTCTCTTGATGTGCAGGGTAGGCTGTGATTGGAAAAATTCTTCGGGTATGGGAGGTCTAAATCCTAAGTCTTGCTAGGACGCCCACCACCGGCTTATATTTTCTTCTATCCTTTGCCTTTCCTGGTCCTCATCCATCTCCCTTCTTAATGTCTCAGGGTCTAGAACTGCCTTGCCCTTGTCGGCCATCTATATTTCAAAACACAATAAATTAGCTATGTCTTACAAAAAGGTCATAACATTACCTCACAATTTTACACAACTGCATGATAATACATGACATATAGATATTATATATAAATTTCATTTCATTTCTCATTTCAATATATTTTTCTTTTTAATGCCTATTTACTAACACCTTGGCTCTGATACCACTTTCTCTGGCGCCCCCGAACCCGAGGCGCCGGAGCCTTACTCCAGGATCGTCTAGTTAGTAAATTGAGAGCAGGATTGTGGCCCTGTTCACGCGGCATGGTTTTCAATTCAATCTCATATTAATTTTCAAGCAAACATTCACTGATAATTAAAACTACATAATATTTACAAAACATTAAAATTCATATGCACCGTCAATCTTTGTAACCTGATAGTATTGTATATTTACAACCTCGTCATTCATCAAAATATATAAAAACCATACCACCTTAAGAGTCTCTAAATTGCGATATTTTTTTTTCTTCTTAAATCTTGCTGTACCTATCTAAGGTTGGGAAAAACAAAACGTGAGTACTAGACTCAGTAAGCAAGTATTCTCATTTAAATAAATATTTTTGTTTCATAATTTGGCATTTCATAAATAATGTACATGCAAATACATATTACACAATCATGCTTTAAACATTCATTAGACAGTACGCTAGCTAGGCGACCATCAATTCGTCTACCCCCTATTTTAGGGAGGGTGCCGCCGGCCGTTGGGCCTATATCAGTGACTCGGTCGCATTAGATGGGGACTTTGGTCCGCTTACACCTCTAGAATGGACCTGTACTTTTATACACCATGCATCATACACATGCTAGCGTAACTTCAAGAAATAATTGCAAGCCATTCAATCATTTTGAAAATAAATCATTTCAAGGCGTTACTTGCTTACCTTAGACTATCAGTTTGTCTCCTCAACTTTTTCTTTTCCTTTTCCTAAACAAATGAAAGAGGGCTTCCTCATAAATTTGCATCATATTTTAATACTTGCATGCCTATTCCTTTATTACATCGTATATACCATTAACGCGGTATGATTTCAACTTTTGTCATATTATTCACACAGGTAATAGTGGTGAAAAATAATTTTTTAAAATTTTTTTTATTCATTCATTTAACAGTTAGATATTTTTTTAATTTGTAATCCTCACAACTCCCATGAATTACCCATAATTCAGTCAAAGTGTGAATTGTATATGGCCTACAAAATTGCTATTAATCATCATAAAAATAAAATAAGACAAAAAAAAACATAACTCTGTTTTGAGCGTAAATAGCAGCCATCCATTTTGATCGATTTTGGGTATTAAGGAAATGGTATATTTTATTTTATTCAATCATGTTATTAACATAATATGGTCCTAATATATACAAATTTAATTTTCTATTTGAATATATTATTCATTAGTGTTAACAGGTATAATCCAGTTACGTTAATTAAGAAGTATACATAATATGGACAATCCATAAAAGCCACAACTATCTATATAAAAAAATTAAATAATATTCCTGTACTCATCTAACTGTAAAGCTATGCATAACAGACGGAAGAAACGAGAAATTTTCTTTTCAACACCCATACTTGTTTTGGATGTTCAGCTGGATAATTAAAAATAAAAATTTAAAATATTATCTTATTTGGATGCATATAATATCCCTGGAGGTTGTTTCATTTTCTACGATTTTAAACGCTGCCAACATTTTATTTATTTATTTATGTATATATGTGTGTATATATATATTTGCATGAATTAAAGGGACATAGACAATACACGAAATCATTTGGACGTAAATCAGGTGGAAGAAAATTTTTAATATAGGTGTAAATATTGAACCTGAATAAAATATCAAAAGGAATTCGTTTGTACCTAGTGTATTAAATAATGATCATAGGTATGGGACGTCTGGTGTTCTTCTGCTCAGCCTCTGTTTCTGTTTTTTTTTTACGCACGGCTTTTCATGATACTGCTCAGCCTTTTATACCTTTATCACTCATCGACCTTGGTAAAGTTATTTAACCATACTTCGCTGCGTTCGTATTTTGCTGCTACATCATTGCTCTGCATGCACCGCCCATGCCCGCTTGCTGTCAGCAAGTTCTTTCTTCTTTCTTTTTTTTTTTTCATTTGACTACCGTCATATTTCTTTTAACAGCATATGTGTATATATCATTACACATAATTCAAGGCTATTTTAAAATTTTATAAAGGCGTTCTTTAAAATCCATACCGTCTATATTATACAACACATTAATTTAACCGATCGTATCAAGTTTCGTGTTAAAGTGATTAGAATTGGCTAAAATATATGTATTTTCAATTAATTAATGTAATTCATTCAAATTTTAATTTTTCTGCCCATTTGTAGTTATATTTTGTATAATCTACTCCTTTCATCACTGTAGCATATTACTGTAGTAGATTACTGTTCACCCGAGGTTACTGTTCACAGTATGTGGGTTACTGTTTATGGGTTTCAAAAATTGACATTTTTTCTAAAAATAAAAAATACAATGACATAGCTTATGCTTAGTATATCATGGGAAATTTCATACATTTTGAATTTATCATCATTTACTTGACCAAATAAATCATTTTCTCCATATACTAAAAATCAATATAAATTCACTAAAGCATAATCCTTAATTCCAAAAATCATGAAATTAATATGTCATCATTCCAACATCATATTTATCATATTCATACATCCCAAATCATCATTTATCAATTTTGGAGTATTATTTTCACATATCACATGCTATCTTCCCGAATACCCCATCTTCGCTCCAAATTTTTGATATTTTGGCATAATTCCATTTAAGCATTATATTTATACTTATTTTCTCATACTTAGGCATTATCTAAGCATGTTTTTACCCTACTTAACATCCAAAAGAAATTTGGGTAGAAATCACTTACCTGAAGTGGAGATATCCCTCTTTTTCTCACACTTTCTCTTTCCAACTTTCTCCTCTTCTTTCTCCTCAAGGCTAGAACGTGATGGGGGTGAAAAATGCTCAAATGGAGCTGGGTTTTTTTATGCCTTGGACGTCCCCCCTGTTGCCCTATTTATAGGGCTTGATCTTTCAAAAAATTAGATTTTACCCCCTAGCTTGAGGTATTTGATTATAAAATTGTATTTTTTTTTATAATTTCTAAAATGCATAGAGCTTTGTGCAGACACCCTAGGCCTGCTCCAGCCCACCCTATGCAGCCCTATTTTTCCTTGATTTTTTGATTTTTTAAAATTATTTAATTTAGGCTAAATAAATCTTAGCCGTTGATTAAAGATGAGGTTGATCATGGACCATTGTCTTGGTCAAACCTCCAGCCACCCTAGCTTGCTCCAGCCCCTGCAGCAGCTGCCTTTTAATTAATTTTTTTATTTTTTAATTATTTATTTTAAATAAAAAGTCAAAAGTTAATTAATGTAAAGTTGTGTTACTTTTTTATCTTCATTTGACGTGTCATCTTGACCCTTGATTTGTGATTTTCATCACATCTTAACCCATTCATCATGTCCATCATGATTTTTTAACCATCCATAAAAACTTTCATCGAATTCCGATGCCCGGATTGCAACTTATGAGTTTTTCTTTATTTTTTCACAAAAATCTAAAATTGGATTAAAATAAAAAAAGTAATGCTATTTTGTCTTGTAGTAATTAAATCTCCTTTTTTGTCTTTTTGTGATTAAGTTAATCCAAGTGATTAACTCTTAATCACGTGTCTTAATCTAGGGTTACTATTCATGTACACTATTCACGTTCACTATTCATCCGATTTTCATAAATAATTATTTTAACCTCTATTCCTACATATTTCATACTTATGAATGTATATTTTTCAAATATATTACCCAGGGTTTGCAACCCTAGGGTTTTATGCACGTGTCTAAGATTGGGTTTCACATATCTATAGAATACCTCACAGGTAGAAAGAGTAGAGGAAATGATAACTGCAGCTTTAAAGGAAGCTGTGTAGTAGAAGTAATACGAGGTCTTTGGGAAAAGCCCAACAGGACCAAATAGAAGAAGGAGAAAGAGACAGACCGGTACAGGTAATAAATTTTTACCTAGTACCCAAACTTTTAAGGGGTTGATAATAAAAAGATAGAAATGAATGAAAAGGTTAATAATGCCTTTCTAGTTCAGTATCCACCTAAGTTCTCAAGTACATCAGATTCTATTCAAGACTGAGCAGTGGATGACTGAAATCAAAAACATGTTCAAGGTTTGAACATGTAGTCTTATGTAATGTCCAAAGCATTGATTGACAATGCTTATGAGTGATAGGAAATCCTACTGGCTATTCTGCCATAATCAAAGAAGGCAATCTGGAAGAATTGATAAGAAATATCTTCCAATAGGATGCCAGGATGTAACACATGTTGGTAATGAACATATATAATTAGGGCAAGGGTAACTTGACCTAAGGACCAAGGAACCTGGTATAGGGAAAGAAAGGAGTAAGTGATAACTTGTAAAAATACGAGTTATCATGGAATATTTCAGACTATTTTTGCGTGTTAGTCCAAGAGATTAGGTTTGGTTTGCATCTATTTATCTAAATTTTCACTCGCTTTGCATTTTAGGAACATTATGTAGTTTTTATTCATTTTTAGTATAAATTAGTCATTTTTATTTCATTTATTTAGTTTCATTCATTTTTACAGGAAGGATGGAAAATTACAGGCACGCGAGCAAGTCGAAGGATGAATAGAGCTAAGTGAAGAAGCAGGTAGGCTGGAGCCTAGGCGCCACCCTACATGCCTAGCCAGAAGTTCGAACACCTCACACAACATATTGCATCCAGTGAGTTGGCTCCTAGGCACCAAGGCATCAATCTGCAAAACATCCAGAATGGTTTCTACTTCACACAACACATAGAGAGTTGGCAGAGTTGGCGCCTAGGCGCCACTACACATCCGTATGTGCGGATTTCTGTATGTGTGCTACGCAAATCAATCATTATAAATGAAACCTAGAGTTCTGTAGGCACAAGGTCCCCGATGAGGAGAGGTGTGGAGAGAGACGCTTGAGCAGCCGCACAGAGAAGGAAAAGAATTTGTTTTCCATCGCAAACAAAAGAGGAGATCCGATCTCGCTGATGGAAGCTTTCAGAATTTAGTTCTTCTCTTTCTCATTCTTTTCTTTCTCTTTCCTTTTCTCTGTGTTCTTGGAGATGATTGTAACTTGATTTTAATAGGAATTGAAGTCATGTTAATGGGCTAAACCTTCCTATGGTGGGAGATATGTAAGATTTGAACTCATAGCTTATGATATTTGATTTTCTTATGCTTGAATTGATAAAACTGTTGTGCTGTGACTTGTGTTACTTGAGATTACCCTTATATATCAGGCTTAATATGTTTACAAGCTTTGCAACCTTGTGTATTGATCTAATATTCAGATTCATGCTTGGAAAAGTGGAATTTGAATAAGATCCATATATAAAGCACAAGTATTCTAACTCATATTGTGTTAGAAGTTAATATGGATAGGAATATACCTATTAACCTTGTGTAATCATGATTAGGTTATATGGTTATCAACCTTATTTTACTTGTATGCATGGGAACATAGCACATAACTAAAACTTGGTTAGGTTTATATGTGTTGGAAGACATATATGAATATGAATGAACCTAGATTAGTAATCTCTGAACCAAATGACATAGCTATGATTCAATGACTGCATATCCCCACCTATCTTAATCATCTCAAAGCAATCTCGGCAATATCTACCTTGGTCATTTACTGTTTTCATAGTTTAGTTTAATTTAGTTCTTTGATAAAAACTTCTCCTTCATTTTACCAATTCACTTAGACAATTGAGATTTAAGGTGCTAATCTGTTTAACACAATCCTCGTGGGAATGATACTCTACTCACTCTTTATTACTTGATCGGCACGTATACTTGCGTTAAAATGAGCATTTTAATAGACATATACGCAGCTCATCAGTAAGAAAGGTAAACTCAACCGATAGCTATAGTTGATAGGAACTCTATGCAAATTATTGAGGAAAGATGAAGCAAAACCTAACTAGTTAGCATGTATGGAAGGAAAAGGAGATTACATATATGATACCACAAAAGTGGTATATCATAGCAAGGAATGGTAGATAGATGAAGAAAAATGAAGGCAAGAACTATTACTGAAATTTTCTTCAATTTCGATGTGGACGGAAGATAGGTATGAGAGAAATTATCTCTCTATGATATTCATAAGAAATGAGATTAGAAAAAAATTGAAAATGATAAGGACCCCTACTAGTTTATGAAAACTGGAAAGGGAGATAAGGAAGAAAATATTTTAGACTGGTTTAGTACCGGTATTCCTAATAGATAGTCTACGATGGAAAAATCTAGTGGTAGACATTATGAGAGGAGAAGGAATGGATAGCTTAGCAAAAGAGTCTTTTGCTAAGACATGTATGAAATTTTATGTATGAAACTCTATGTGAGAGCAACTTTTGCTCTATATTATAAAATGAATGTATTATGTTATATGGATGATATGTGAAAATGATTGCTGTAGATTTTTATGAATGAATGGGTAGCTTAGATCTTACTCTATGATAAGATGAGAAATTCTATAATTTCTCTATGTATAAGAATAATAGTATGCCTACCATAAGAATAAGAGATGGATGACATAAAGAAAAGAACAATTGCAATGAGAAACCCATATGGGAACAGGAAACAGGAAATGACAGAGATAAATAATAGGTCTATTAGACCAAGGCTAAAAATGCCACTAAGACAAAGTAGCGCAGTGGAAGCGTAGTGAGTTATTGAAGTATTGGAAAAGGATGATAAGTTAGTAAATTTATATGAACTATACCCCCGATATTTGAAATGTAATAGGTTTCAGGAAGGGGGGAGGATTGTGATACTTGGACCCAAGTAAGGTTTATTTATATGCAATTGGGATATAAATATGAATCAAGTATGATTTAGTGGAATTATGAATGATTTTCAATTGCAATTTTGATGATTTATTGCAATTAGGGCAAATGATTACGATTGGTGAATATAAGCCGATATGGGTCAATATGATTTAAGAGGCTTAATGAGGAGTAGGGAATGTTAATATATTGAGGATAATTACCTCATATATTAAGATTTAATTTATGGAGATTATGTTGGTAATTATGGACTTAAGGTAGCAAATGCTAGAAAATGCGTAACTCGACGTCGGGAAGGCGGATTAAGATAAAAATTGAAAGGTAAGCACATAATTTTGTGCTTAATCTTATGGAAATAATGGATTATGGAAATAATGATGAAATTAGGGTGAAAATCGATCATCACCATCAAAATCCAAAGATGGTTTCAAATGAGCATATATTGAGCTAGAAAAGTTGGATTGAGACGAAATTTGAAATAAATGGTTAAAATTATGAGATCCATGAAATAAGAGGCTTGGATTAAGATAATGATGATGGGATATTGGTTGCACGAAAATGGGTGTATATTATTGATTTTTTGTGTACCAAAAATTAAGTTTGCATTTATGTTAAAGTAAGGTGATTAATTATATTTTTAATGGCATAAATGAGGTGTCAAAAGGGGATAATTACACATGAATTTTATGAATTATTTAAAATGAAAAAATCCATGATAAAATCAAGTGCTTAATGACATGATTTAAAGGTTAATGGATTAGCTCAAAGGAGCTTGAAAAGGTGGCCATAAACTTGATTTTTTTTAATTTTTAAAAATGCAAAATGTGTATTTAAATGACCTAGGCAGCTAGGGGGAGATGTGTATGTGATTTGGGGTTGATTTTGTGGCAAGAAAATGCCACAAAGTCAATAATAAGCGGACCCCACCAAAGTGGACAGCAACATGTAGCTAAGGAGTGATGTTCGGTCAAGCTGCTTTATAGGATCTTTTATAATTTTTTAAAAATACAAATTATGTATTTAAATGAAATAAATGACAAGGGTGGTTAGTGAAATTAATTAAATTCATATTTTTGTGACACAAAATGACAAAAATCCAAAGCACATGTGACGTTGGAAAAATGGACAGCAACATGGAAGGGTGAAAAGGTGCACGTCCAAGCAACTTTGTGATTTTTTTATGATTTTTTTAATAGCTAATTTGACCCCTAAGTAGGCTATTAGATATAGTGGTTAATTAGCCATTAATTAAAGTAAATTAGGTGTGGAAAAAAATGTGCAAAGGGCTGCTGAAATGGACGTCCAAACAGGGGGCAGATTTGTGTCCATTAATACATGGATTTTTGATGATTTTATTTAGATAATTATCAAATTTAAATGGACCATATTTTGCCATGTCATTAAAGGGGATAAATATATATTTAATTAGTTGTAAAATGATGTGGCAAATGGGGCCCACAAAGCTGGAAAATTCCAGCTTATGCATAGCTGAACGTTCACATGGGTAAAGGGGTGGAGAGAGAAAAGATGCTAAGGAGCAAACCCATTTTCCAGCAGCAAGCACGTCCCCATTTTTTCCAGCAGCAAGGGAATCAAGAAAAAAGAAGAAAAAGAGAAGGAAAAATGGGAAGTAAGAAGAGGAACCAAGCTAGGAAAAATGGAGTCCAAGTTTGATCCAATACATGTAAGTATACCCCTTGATTATGGGTTGAAAATCATAACTGAAATTTTCTTAAACCCTATGTGATGTTGCTGTTTTGAGGTTTAATTATGATTATATGATGACTCATGATTTAATGAATTACATATGTTGATTTGGGCTTAAGTTATGAATTTTAGAAAGGATATGAATTAGGGTTACACGTATGACCCGATTTTCATGTTTTTGTGTTAAAAATGATATATGAATTAGCCCAAATAATTTATGGATGATTAAGAGGGTAAAGTACCCTAGATTTAGAGCATGTTGGACATTCAAAGTGGGTTCAGATGATTGCCCTAAATCTGATTTGTAGGGGCACATATGTGGACGTCCAAAATGATGCAAATATGGAAGTTGTTGTATACAAGCAAACGAATTTTGGATTTTAATTATGTGTTAATACCCTAAATTTGGGTTAAAAAAAGCATGATTAATTTCTGAAATTAAGTGATTAGAAAACTATTTTGATTTAAGTATCAAAAGAGACATCGAAATGATGAAAAACGTGTTCTAATGTTGCAGTTTTGGAACCCTATGATGAATGGATTAAAATCCAAAAATTAAACCCTAAATTATGTGCTAATTAAAGGGTTTAATCATTTTGATTAAGGGCTCAAATTTCTGTGTTGAAAAATTTTAAGAAACACATAATCTATGTGTTGAGAAATGGACATGTGTGAAGAGATATGCATGAGAAAATGATGAATGGTTTATGTAAAGTATTAAAATGAAAAAATGCATGAAAATATGATGGAAAATGTGGATTAGGTTACTGTTTTGATAAATAATGTAATCTCTAATTTTGAGATTATTATATGATGTCTAAGTTAGCAACTAAGTGCTTATAATGAGCACCGATGTGTGAAAAATGATAAATATGTTAAAAATGATAAATGGAGGTAATGAACCTCCAAGTAATGATTTAATAAAGAATTATTATATGTATGTAAGTTTACCCTACATAAGGGCATTAAAATGAATGAATGGATGATTGATATGTATAGGGTATGTTGCTAAGTATGAATACCCAACTTAAAAGACAAGTGGGTTAAGCTAGTCCAAATGGATTTATGTAGGTTGGAAAACCTAAGGAATATAAGTATTTGAAGATGATGCAAATAAATGAAATGTTATTTTCATTTATCTAGGCAAAGGCAAGGAAAAAATGGAAGAAAGGGATTATGGCGATCTCAGGTAAGCAAACGAACTTTCTAAAATGATGTTTTCTTTCTATGTGATGATATGTGATTAAAAATATTTATGATTATGTTTAAATGAATGGGCAAGCACAAGTTTTGAAAATAATGGCTTTAATAAAAAGGCACAAGTTTTGAAAATGACGGCTTTAATGAAAAACCTTAAGTTTTGGAAAATGATGACTTTAAGGAAAAGCCTCAAGGTTTGCTTCATGAGAAGCAAACAATGATTTAAAACAAAGAATTTATCACAAGTATTGTCATGGATTGACAATGCTTTATGTTAATGGATTGAGAAATTTGCTTATGAGTAAGCAAGTTCTCCATGATAATGTTTTGAAAGGATTTCACATTTTATGTCGATGGTTTTTAAGAATTTGCTTATAAAGCAAGCAAGTTCTTTATGATGTTGTTTCAAAAGTATTTTATAAGAAAAAAGAAATTTTACCTTTTTTCACAAAGTATTGTTTGTAAATAAGTTTTGAGTTAGTTTTACAATAATTTGTGATAAACAATTATGTTTATGAAAGAAAAAGGAGAAGAAGAATTGATTTATGAAAAAGATTTGTTTTGCTAGGTCATGATAATTAAATAATAAATGATGATTTGGACATAGGCTACATGTTTTGAAATGATATTCAAAAAGTTTTGATTTCCTTTAGATAAGGAAATCTATGGTGAAAATTTCTTGAAAAATGTTTATACAAATGTGTTGAATGGGATTGAAGGATGGCCAACCTAATAAGTGATTTTATAAAATGGTTTAATTTTAGGTTGCTAAATGACATGCAAAAGACTGTGAAATTCTCCTTTATGTGAAAATAGTATAATAGATATGTGGACAATAACTTAATTTTTAGGTTGTGGAGAAGGGGATGGTATAATTGCATAACTTTTGTAAGAAAAAGGCCCTGAAATGGAAACCAAGAAAATATTAGAGAAATATATGGTTTATTTTTGGAAATCAAAATTTTTTGAAATTCTTTTATTATAAGGGTTTTTAAGATGTATTGTTTCTCAAACATTTCAAATGTTCATTAAAATATTTTACTCAAAATATTTCTAAATGAATTTAAGGAAGGTCATCCTAAAACTAGATTTCAAATGACAACTTGTTTAAAGTGGGTGCGCTCGCTTTATAAGTTGACACGGACTGCAGTTTGTGATGCATTTTTAAAAATAATTTTTAAAGATATAGACTTTGGTCTGTGATGTTTTGCAAGTATGGATGCAGGCTGCGGTCTGTGATCCCGGTTTTAAAAGGACATGGGTTGCAGTCTGTGGTTCTTTAAACCAAACGGACTGTGGTCCGTCAGGATGATGTATGGTGCACCAGTACAAGGAATAGGCCGGTTGTAGAGTATGGTCGGGATGGCCGGGGCCCACTCTACATATGGCCAAGTCGCTAAGGGATGGTAGGAGGCCAGCGGTGCCCTTCCTGAGATGAGAGCAGGATGAAAGAACAACTGCTTGGTTAGTGTGCTGTTAAGTATGGATTCTCTTCCAAAATGTAGGATGATTACTTGCTAAGTGTTACTACTGGATGGAGAGAAATGCATTTGCTTATGTTTTACTGTTGAAAAAGCCCAAAGATTGGGACACGAAAGTATATTTTTCTGAAAGTTATCCTAAAGGGATTTTTATGAAATGATTACCCTAAAAAATGGGATGTTTTACACAAAAGTGTAAATATCAGGAATGAAAGGAAACGTTTTTAAGAAAATGCATTTTATGAAAATGAATTATGTATTTTATATGCCTTGCTTGTTATAAACAAGCCCCAAGACAGGGATTATGAAAAGGGATTTATGTGAAACTTGGTTTTGGACATAAGAATGTCCATTTCTAAAGGATTTAAATAGTAAATGTTTATGGACATGAGAATGTCCAATGCTCAAGTATTTTAATTGAATGTGTTTTAGGACATATGAATGTCCACTGTCAAGAAGTTATGTCAAAAATGTTTTGAGATATCAAATGTCTCTTGGCTAAAGAAGTTTAAGATGAAAAATATTTTTTGACATAGAAATGTCCTTTGCCGAGAAAGACTTATGTGTATGATGTTTTTAGGACATGATAATGTCCTTCTCTAAAAAGGAGTTTTGAGGAAAATGTTTTGGACGTAAAATGTCCACTAATCAAAGATGGTTTTATATAAATGTCTTTGAACATTAGAAATGTTCATATACGACTAAAGGAAATTAATTAAAGAGGATAAAACGTGTATGTTTTGCCTTAATAAGCCCAGACGTGGCTTGTAAATGATTTTAAGAATAAATGTTTTATGTAAATGTTCAAGGACATGGAACTGTCCTTATGAAGAAGGATTTTATGATAAATTTTTTGGACATATAAATGTCCTCAAGTAAAAAGGTGTTCAAGATGTTTAAGAAAAACATTTAAAAGGAAGTCTTGCCCTAAAAGATATAATGCTTGCTTACCGAGTTGTTACTCACGTTTTTTTTTCCAAACCTTAGACAGGTACCGGGAAACTCAAGAGTTGCAAACCTAAGCAATGAAGGACGGTATGTGATGATAGCCATGATGTATGGATCGCATGGTTTAAAGTGCTAAGGTATGTTTATGTATATATGAACTTAATTAGAATTTTAAGTTCCATGTGTATCAATGAATGAATGTATGAATGTATGGAATAGAAATGTTATGATTTAGTCAAGAAGACTTTCATTGTAGAAAAGTATGAAGAGATGCTATGAATGAAATGATGAAATTTATTACAAGTGTAATGGTGCTTGTATGATGAAAGATGTAGTGTGGAATGAAATGAATAATGATAGATAAAAAGGAATGAATCGAAATAAAATTTTTTTTTAGACGAGATCCAATTAAGAACCCGCCGCGGGATCAGGGCAACAATCCTGATTCACATTTACCAATCAATAAGGTCTTGAGGTAAGGAAGTGACGTCTTGGTTTGGGGCGCCACAAATTGCCTCGTCACTTTTAGCATCTAATTTTCCATCTAATTTTCCTAAGTTGGTCTTTCCAGTGTTTAACACATAACATGTATATCCAAAGGCATGAAAATATGATATGTTTGGTTTTTTCCTTTCCATAGTTCATATGAGGTCTTTTTCAAAATTGCTCTAATGGTAACTCAGTTTAATACATGACAAGCTGTACTTACAGCTTCACCCCAAAATCTTTTCGACAATTTACTCTCATTTAGCATAGTTCTAGTCATTTCTTGTATTGTCATGTTTTTTCTTTCAACAACCTCATTTTGTTAGGGGGTTCTTGGTGCAGAAAATGTATGGTGAATTCCTTTGTCATTGCAAAACTCTATGAATCGTTTATTTTTAAATTCACCACCATAATCACTTCTAATAGAAATAATCGTATTTTTTTTTTCATTTTTGCACCAAATTGGAAAACGTGACAAACATAGAAAATGTTTCATCTTTGCTAGCTAAGAGTATTATACATTTGAATCTTGAAAAATCAACAATTACAAATACATATTGGGTTTGATAATTGGAATTTGGTATTATATTTTGTGGACATTTTATACCAATTTGGTGGATAATTAATTGAAATTAATATGAAATTTGGTTTAAAATGTGGTTTTGCAACTTTTGGGTATTAAATATTAATTTCAAGCAATGTAAATAATTTTTATAATCTTTTGGCTTGAAATTACATTTTATTTGTTGCCATGAAATTAAATGGATTTGAAATAATTTTTATAATAATAATCCACTAATAATTTTGATGAATTAATGATTTAAATATTTTTATGCAGGGAAAACAAATTTCACCAAGTGGGTCCCACAGGAAATCAAATAATGCAAAAATCTAAGCCATCCATCACGTCCAATGTGTCCAGCCATAAGATCACATCAGAAAATCCAAAACCAAATGTCCAAATTATTTCCAGCAAGCCATCATGTCCAAGCAGATGCATCAATCCATTTTCAGCCTTCCATTTATCAGCCGTCCACCATGCATTGCAAAAATCAGCAGCTAGGTGGACCCCAAAACAGCAATTCACGTGAATTTGTTGATGGCCCCCACAATAACAGCACATTGCATAAATGCCCACATCATATTCACGTGATCTGATTGCAGCAACATTTATCAAACTAATATGTGTGGCCCACCAGCAGCAAATACCCATCGCATAAACACCCATCACGTGAAATGAAATAAATCCAACTGCCTTTTCACGTGAATGGCCCCACAACAGCAGCAGCTAGTTAAAGTTCAGCAAATATCCATTGCCAATTCAAGTGATTTTTTTGATGACACTTATATCGGCTGCCAATTGAAATGCCAAGATACCATCACGTGAAATGCAATGTCAACCAGCAGCAGGTTTCGTGATTGTGGCCCACCAAAAATCCAGCTGCCCATTTCTCCAATACATCATGTGACAACCCATGCTACCTATTGAATTTTTAGCAGCAACAACATGTTAATTCTAGCTGCCTAATCACGTGAATGGCCCACCAATGCAAGCAGCAGCTAGTTAACATGATGATGGGCCCCACAAAATTATCAACGGCCAGAATTTCTAGCAACAATGCATTCAACCAAGCTGCCCATTCATGTGATTTTTTTCATGCATTCAGCAGCATTCATGCAACATCTACACATCACGTGATCTGTTATGGCCCACTAGAAATTAACGATCAGCACCATCCATGATCAAGCAATCCAAGCATTTATTCAAAATGCAGCAACCCTTTTTCCAACACCCAATTCACATGATATCAGCAGCATTGCCATAATTGGATGTCCATATGTAATATTTCCAGCATGCTCCATTGCGTGAATTGCATTAAATAGTGCGGCCCACAGCAATTGAGGTGTGGGCTATAAAAGGAGCGTTCCGGGACAGATTTGAGGGAGAATTTTGACCAGAGCAGAATAAAGAATTCCATGAGAATATTCTAAAAAGAGAGCCGATAGAAAATTCATACAGAGTTCGATCCGGAGCAGAGAAATCTAAGAGCATAATTTGGAGAAAGAAAGCCAGGTGGAGAGCACGGGAAAAAGGCGGACCAGCAAGTTGCGTGGAGCAGCCGACACACCATCGGGGCTTCAAACCAATAAGCTTTTCTATCTTTTCCCTTTTTAATTTTAATTATCTTGTTTAAGATAGATTGTAATTTTAATTTTATTTTGAACTTAAACATGCTTGGCTAAACCTTAAATCTAGGGTTTAGGACATAGCATGCGTACAATGCAGCGTGGTGTGGATTTTTAATTCATTTATTATGGATGTTGTTGTTAATTTAATACCTTGTGATTTTTATGCTTGCTTTGTACATGGGCCTGTACTTTGGTATGATTCCATATATTAGGTGATGGAACTAAGAGGTGGAAACCTAATATACGATAATCAACATATTAAACTTGAAAATCTAAGACCATGAGAATAGGCATGATAACCTTGAGGAATTCCATGAACAAACCACAGAACTTAATGGATTCTAATTAACTTAATCCCATGAAAATAGGTGGTTAAGAAAATTAGGGTATGCCTTGTAGGTTTCGAGAGAAGGTGTGAAACCCCACCTATTTTAGAACCTAGCAAATGTAGAGTAAAGCTAGTATCAAGATGGAATTAAAGAAATTAATTTTAATAAGGTGATTAAGTTAATTTTCCAATATTATTATGATAATTATGCACACTGAAGGATAAGAAAATGCTTATGTGGAAAGTGCAATTGATGCTAATTATCATTTTAATTTTGATTTAATACTAGATATATTTATATTTTAAGATTTGCAAGGTAGAATGACTTGAAAATGTAAGAGATAGCCTAAGATGGTATGGTACCTTAATCTATGAAGGGTTTAAAGGTGTACCTCAGGCATATAAATATGATTCATGAGAGATTTAAATAGATTATGAATGATGAGGTTATTTTCATAATTTATTACAATTAAGACTAATAATTATAAATGATGATTAAATTAGTTGTTATAGGCCAATATGGGTTAATGGGATTAAAGAGGCTTAATGAAAATTGGAAATTATAAATGTATCATGAATAATTATTTTAATATTTCATAATTTGATTTATGAAAATTAGGATGATAATTAATGAGTTAAGATGAAAAATGCTAGAAAATTCATAACCTAACACCTATAAGGTGAATTGAGGTGAAATTGGGAAGACTAGCGTATAATTTTGGGTTTAATCATATGAATGGTTTGGATCATAAAAATTATGAAGGGTAAAGGGTTAATTGACTAAGATTATATGATATTTTATGAATTAAATTATTTTGCTAATAACTTAGCATAACCTGTTTTGAGATGAGATTTTTATATGACTAAGTTATGGTGCATATGTGGCACATGGTGGGAACGCCCATGGTGATATGCATTAGATTTTAATTTTTTTTAATGATAAATATGTAATTAAATTACCTATGTAATTAGGGTAAATAAATGGCCATAAATTAAAATGAAATTCTATGGCATAAAATGCCAAAATCTGAAGCTACGTGGACGTGCATAATATTGACAGCTATGTGTATAAAGTTTGAGCAATTAATATTAAATACAAAAATACAAAAATCTACATGGAAAATGCACCTAATTAGGGACGTCCACAGCAGTGTATTAATTAGATAGATTTTTAAATGATGAAAAATGTGCAGCAGCCATTTAACGTAGGAGACAACATGGACGTCCACTTTGTTTCAGCAGCAATTATATAATTATAAAATAATTTTTCCAGAAATATAGGATGGAAATTTGGGGCAGTAGGTAGGTCTTAGGAGCATGGAAAACTTGGGCAGCAAGAAATACATTGGACGGTCCAGATTTGATGATGAAATGAATAGGTGGACGGTGCATTTGAAGCCAACATATTAAATGGATTAAATGCATAAATACGGTGGCAAAAAGGGGAGATTTCAGCTTCCTTATAAATATACAAGGGGCAACAAAGGAGAGGATGTTTAACAGGCTGAGAGAAGGAAAAAAAATGGAAACCTCAAAGGATATCAAGGACGTCCAAAATTCCAGGTATTTGCTAAATTTTTATTTTTATTTTTATCTACTCCATTAACGTGCAGCAGGTGTGATGCAAAATTTTTTATGACATTCATTCTATGCCCCAATTTACGTTCAGCAATTCATGGAGAAAAAAAATATTCAGCCCATTTTAATTAGACGGCCAAAATTCTAGATATGTTGCTGATTTTTTTATTTTATTCATTCCCTTCCCAATTCATGTTCAGCAGCTATGATATAAAAAAATTATATTAATTATTCCTGCCCAAATCTACGTGAATTTCTGTTTTTAATGGGAACGTCCAAATCTGCATATGAGAGAAAATAAATTTTGCCATTTAATGGAATGTCCAATTTCAGATATTAAGCAAAGGTTTTATATCAATTATTCCATGATTTACGTCCAGTTGTGCATGAGAAAAAAATATAAATATGCCATTTATGGGACGTAAAAACTGCATAAAAAATAAATGAATTTCTGCCTAATTAATGGGGACGTGCAAACTGATTATGGAAGGAAGAAATTTCTGGTTATTTGGATTTAATTCAATAATTAAATAATTGTTATATGATGAATTTCTGCCTAATTAATGGGGACGTGCAAACTGATTATGGAAGGAAGAAATTTCTGGTTATTTGGATTTAATTCAATAATTAAATAATTGTTATATGATGAATTTCTAGCTCCAAGGGTTAATGAATTAAAAATATATCATATATGGGTATTTAAGTTTCGGAAATTTTATGTGAATTTTGGGTGTTATAAATCATAAACAAAGCCCTACAAATGGTTATAAGAATGTTTGATGGATAGCACCTTAGGTATGTATCATTAAGGTGCAAATTTCATAAACGAAATTTGGAAAAATGTGAGCATATAGGGCTGTTTTGGTAAAAGGGGATAAATTTCAGAAATTATGATGGAATTTAGCATGTTATAGATCCTATATAAACCCTTAAGTTGATTATAAGAATTGTTGGTTGATAATTCTTTTATATGTACATGCAAAGAAATGAAAGGGTAGGAGTAATATATGACAACTATGTATGTATATGTGGATAAATTGAAATGGATTACTTTTCAAAAATTTAATGTGAACTTGGCTTGCTAAAGGTTGGACACAAGCTATTTGAATGATTTCATAAGCATAGAACTCTAAACATGAGAATTAAATGGAGCAATAAACAATCACTAAGTTGTAAACGTATGTGGTTGTTAAAAAGATGAATGTAATTTCAAAGAGTTGAATATAAGCAAGTTCCTTGAAAATTTAAGTGAATAAATACCTTAGATATTGGCTTTTAATAAAATAAATGAGTCATTACTATGCTTATAAAGATAGGTACGTAATATGTCACTATTGAGGAAAGTGAATATTATTGGTTATTAAAAAGGGTATGTATGGTTGAATAAGAAATATGGATAATCATTTCAAATAAAGTATTGATAGAAAACTTGTATGTTATAGGATATGGAAGGATATCTTGAATAATTTCAAGAAATTCCTACGTAAAACATAAGTATAGAAGGAAAGAAACAATCCATGTATTAAATTTGTGTGGATATGTGGTTATAGGGAAATACAGGTGCTAATGTCAAAGAAAGAATGATTTAAAGTTAGCACGCTACGGATCATATGAGATTAAACCCATGTGACACGTATATGTGAAGGGAAGGAAAAAGAGAGGGATGGAAAGCACAAAGGATCGTCTCAAGTAAGCAAGCAACCTTCTAAAAATAATGATTTCATTTGGAAAGTTGAAATGATTACAAATGCTTTATAATGATGCTTTAGATAACATTTCAAATGCTATTTTGTTATTAAATGTTGAAATGACTTGAGCATGTATTATTAAGATGTTTCAGGATTGCTTACAAGGTGAGTAAGCGAATCTTCATGAATATTGATTTTGTTTCAAGTACATGTATTGTTGATTTTAAGTTTTGCTTGCAGATTAAGCAAATTTAATCTTTGAAATATGACTTTAATGAAAAGTCTTAGCATTGCTTCAGTGTAAGCATGCTTAAATTTTGAAGATAGGATTTTACTTTGTGTTAATGATATGCTTAAAGATGGTTTCTAGATAACTAAGTTCCTAGAAATTCTATTTCAAAGGTGTTTATGATAAAAGAGTTTTTAATTTTCTTTCAAGATGATATTTGAAAATAAACATTGAGAATTCTATTCCTAAAGCATTTTGAGAAAAAAATTATACAATTTTCATATAATGACAATTGTAAATAAATACGGAATTTGAAATGACTTATAAATGTTTTAAAAAATGATTTATATAGATGCTTTGAAATAAATTATCAAAATATTTTCAGTCCCTTTGAAGACTGAAATTCTTTGAAAAAATGTCTTGTATTCATGTGTTTCTTTCTAAAAGAGTTTTAAGAATGACCCACTCAATACTTGTTGTTATAAAACTATTTGATGATTATTTTGAAATTCAAAGGATAGTGCAAACTGATAACTCGTATTTTTACGAGTTATCATGGCCCATTTCAGGCTTAATTTGTGTGTTAGTTCGAGAGATTAGGCTTAGTTTGCACTCATTTAGCTTAATTTTCATCCTCTTTGCATTTTAGGAGAATTAATTAGCTTTTAGGCATTTTTAGCATTATTTAGGCATTTTTAGTTCATTTATTTAGTTTTTCCATCTTTTGCAGGAAGGACGGGACATACGAAGGCGAAGCGGACGAATTGAATGCAAGCTGAGGCAACCAGAGGCAGATGGATGGCGCCTAGGCGCCAACCATTGGTGCCTAGGTGCCACCCTACATGCCTTGGCCATTTCCTGCACACACAGCTGACAGCATGGCTTCCAGAGAGTTGGCGCCTAGGCGCCAATACGCATCCGTACGCGAATATTCTAGTGCATAAGCTGCGCAAATAGGACTTTATAAATAGTTCCTAGGGGTTCGCGCGCAAAGAAAGGAAAGAAAGGAGCCAGAGTACGAACTAAAGTGTAAGAGAAAGCGGAAATCAAGATTAAAGCTTGGATTGAAGGGAGGACTCAAGCCCCTTTGGTGGAAACCGCTGGAAAACAGTTTTTCTTATTCTTTCCAATTTTCTTTCTCTACCTTTATGGATACTTTTTATATGGATGTATTGGATGTTAAGATCATGTCTTTGAACTAAACCTTCATTAGATGGATAGTTAGGATGATTTGAATTCTAAACTATATTGTTTCTTGGTTCTTAGAATATTCAATAATGAATAGTTAATTTTATACATGATTGTGTATGATTTACTTTTGCATGTGTGGATTAAATACTTTTTACAAGATTAGCTACCTAGTAAGATAATTTAATTGCTTAATTTATCCTTAGAAGAGGAAAATCTCTGCCAGATCCATGTGCAAGGCATAGGTTTCGACCTTTGTGTAAGGAGAGTTGTTTAACGGATATGAATATACCGTTAAACCCTCTATAGTCATTATACAAGTTATGAACTTATCAATTCCACTTTATTTAATGGCATGGGAACATAGCAATTAAATAGGGTGTAATTAACTTTATATAATATTGGAAGACATATATAAAGATATATGAACTTTGGCTAGTAAATCCATAGGCAATTCAATTAGAAAAGAACCAAAGCAATATAGTTTAGATTCAAGGATTCCAAGCTATCCATCTACCATCCCTAATCAGAAAACTCGTTCAAAGTATCCAGTAGTCTCGAACTTTCACTCTAATTTCTCATTGCAATCGTTAGCTTAATTAAATCACAAAACCAGAATTTTCCATCCATCGAAAGTAGTTTACTAATTAATAATTCAGTTAACAATTCATTGTGGGAACGATACTCTACTCACTCTTTATTACTTAACACGGGACATATACTTGCGTAAATAGCGAGCATTTTAATTGACATATACGCAGCTCGTCAAGTTTTTGGCGCCGTTGCCGAGGAGTTGTTAGATCATTATTTCTAATCTTATTGCTTTCTTGTATAATTCTGTAGAATAGTTTATTTTCATAATTTCTTTTAGTTTAGAATTTCTTTTTCTGCTAGTTCAATTTCATTAGTTTTTGCAGAGTTATCTAATATAGCATGCGCCAAGGAAGATCCGGAAAGTAGATTATTATCCCTTTTGATCCAGATCGCAAAAGAACTTATTTGATAAGGCATCGCAAGAGCGCGGAGGCCAGAAACCAACAGCATACGATGGAGCACATCGAGAACCAGGATGAGAACGTTCATGCAAATCAGTAGGGAAACTAGAGGATCGAGATCCCGAATCATCCACCTGAAGATGATTTGGATCAGCCAATTTGGGATCTGATTGCGCTTGGTCAGAATGTTGTTCAGACTAGCATTGCACCTCCTATGATCGGCACCGACAATTTTGAAATCAAACCGGTGATTTTCCAGATGCTCCAGTCTATTGGGCAATTCGGAGGTCTTGCATATGAAGACCCGCCCGCCATCTGCGAAATTTTCTACAGATCATGAACACTTTCAAGAAAAACAGAGTCTCCGACGAGGCAATGCGACTTCAAACATTTTCATTTTCTCTGCGAGATCGAGCTTCGGAGTGGCTAGACTCTTTGCCACCGAACTCTGTCAACACATGGAATGACTTAGCTCTGAAATTCTTAGAAAAATACTTTTCGCCCGCCAAGCTAGCTAAGCTGAGAATGGATATAGTCTCGTTCAAGTAGCACAGAGAGGAGACCTTATCAGAGGCGTGAGATCGTTTCAAAGACCTGCTCCGAAAGTGCCCGCATCATGGAATTCAACCGTGGGTACAAATTCAGATTTTCTATAATGATCTCCAGGATTCCACCCGTCACATGGTGGATTCTTCGTCGAACGGTTCTCTGCTACGGAAAAGCTATCAGGAATCATACGCCCTACTTGAAAACATGGCGGCCAATACTTACCAATTGTCATCTGACAGGAGCCGAGGTGGGGGTCTACTCCAACTGGAGGCGATTTCATCGATAAAGGCCCACATCGACGCTTTATCTTAGCAAATTCAGAACTTGTCCAGGCCAGCCAACGTCAGTGCATTAGGGATGTCTACACCACAGCAGTCGATAACAGCAGACATTTGCACGTGGTGTGGCAAATTTGGCCATCCTAGTGATGAATGCGCCTCTAACCCGGAGTCCATTAATTACGTGGGAAATTTCCAGAGAAACCCAACAAATCAGTATGGAAACAACTACAACCCAGGCTGGAGGAATCATCTTAACTTCTCATGGAACAACCAGATGAGGCCGAATCAGCCGCCTGGATTCTCACAGCAACAGCCTGCAAGACCAATGCAGTTCAATCCACCACCGCGAGAAAAGAAGAAATCGGATCTGGAAAATCTTTTCATGCAGTTTATGCAATCCCAGATCACGATAAATAGGAACCTGGAAGCTCAGATAGGCCAGCTGGCCTCAGCTCTGAATAATCGACCTCAAGGATCATTGCCGAGTGACACCGAGCAAAACTCGAAGGGAAAAGGCAAAAAGAAAAGGTCCAAGCAGTCACATTGCGTAGTGGAAAGAAATTACCCGATGTAATTCCACTAGAATCAGTAATTTAACCCACTAATCCTCTGAGTCAGCAGTCGCAGGAGCCAGAAGAACCAGTGGCAACCCAGAACCAACCGGATGCTAAAATCGCCACAAATCCAAGGCCGCCTCCTCCATTTCTTCAACGATTTGAAAAGTCTAAAAAGGAGGGCCAGTTCAAGAAATTCCTTGAGGTACTGAAGCAGCTGCATATTAATATACCTCTCGTCGAAGCCTTGGAACAGATGCCGAGCTACGCCAAATTCATGAAAGATGTGCTATCAAAGAAAAGGCGGTTAACGGAATTCGAGACAGTGGTGCTAACAGAGAAAACTAATGCGAGGGTTCAGAGGAAACTACCTCCTAAACTCAAGGACCCAAGGAGTTTCACAATCCCGTGCATGATTGGCGACCAGTACTTCGGGAGAGCATTATGCAACTTGGGAGCCAGTATTAATCTCATGCCAAAGTCCATTTTCAGAAAATTAGGCTTAGGGGAAGCCCGACCTACCACAGTGACGCTGCAGCTGGCGGATCGATCCATCACGTATCCAGACGGTATCATTGAGGATGTCCTTGTCAAGGTGGACAAATTCATCTTTCTGGCAGATTTTATTATTATAGATTATGAAGAAGATCGAGATGTGCCAATCATTCTGGGTCGACCCTTCCTCGCGACGGGAAAAGCCATCGTCGATGTACAGGTTGGAGAGCTGACCATGCAGGTTCAGAGATAACACGTTAATTTTAGCGTGTTCAAGGAAATGCAGTTACCAAACGACCTAGAGGAATGTCTAATGATCGACATGGTAGACTCGGCAATACAAGCCGAATTTCAAATTTCGGCTTTCAAGGACATCCTAGAAGCATCGCTTGTTGGGGAAGGCAATGAATCTAATGAAGAGTTAGCAGAGATGATACACTATCTGCAGCAACCTCCGACATTCCCACGATACCTGCAGAAATTTGAATCGCTGGAGCTCAAGCCGGAGTCTTTTAAACAGTTGAAACCATCAATTGAAGAGCCGCCTATCCTAGAGCTAAAACCTTTGCCAAAACACCTCAGATATACCTTCCTGGGAGCAGAATCCTCACTCCCGGTGATTATTTCTTCTGCACTTGATATCGTGCAAGAAGAAAAACTGCTCAGAGTACTCAGAGATCACAAAAAGGCCATAGGATGGACCATAGCAGACATCAGAGACATCAGCCCATCCTTCTGCATGCACAAAATTCAAGTAGAAGAGAATTCCAGGCCATCTATCGAAGCGCAGAGAAGACTAAACCCAATCATGAAAGAAGTGGTAAAAAAGGAGATCATCAAATGGCTAGATGCAGGCGTGATATACCCGATCTCCGACAATTCTTGGGTCAGCCCGGTGCAGTGTGTCCCGAAGACAGGTGGTATGACGGTCATTTCTAATGAAAATAATGAGCTAATCCCGGCCAGAACAGTTACTGGTTGGCGAGTTTGTACGGACTACCACAAGCTAAATAAAGCCACCCGAAAGGATCATTTCCCACTTCCATTCATTGATCAGATGCTGGACAGGTTAGCAGGACGTGAATTCTACTGCTTTCTAGATGGCTATTTAGGTTAACACCAGATTATGATAGCACCGGAAGACCAAGAAAAAACCACGTTCACATGTCCGTATGGTACGTTCACGTTCAAGAAAATGCCGTTTGGCTTATGCAATGCACCAGGCACATTTTAGCGATGTATGATGGCCATTTTCATGGACATGGTTGAAGATTTCTTGGAAGTATTCATGGACAATTTCTCAATGTTCGGGAACTCCTATGACGAATGCTTAACCAACTTATCAAAGATGCTCCAGCGGTGTGAGGATACGAACCTGGTTCTTAACTGGGAAAAGTGTCATTTTATGGTGCAAGAGGGCATCGTACTTGGTCACAGGGTCTCTAAACAGGGAATCAAAGTGGACAAGGCTAAAATCGAGATGATCGAGAAACTACCTCCATCCACCTCAGTCAAGGGAATTCATAGTTTTCTGGGACATGCAGGATTTTATAGACGGTTCATAAAAGACTTCTCAAAGATAGCTAAGTCGTTATGTTCGCTGCTCGAAAAAGATACACCATTCGAATTCACTAGCGAATGCATGGAAGCATTCCAGGATCTGAAAAAGAAACTAGTATATGCACCAATCATTATCTCTCCAGAATGGAATCTCCCATTCGAATTAATGTGCGATGCAAGTAACTATGCAGTGGGAGCGGTATTGGGACAGCGAAAAAACAAGGTCTTCCATTCCATCTACTACGTTAGCAAAACCTTGAACGAGGCACAAATGAATTACACTACAACCGAAAAGGAATTACTAGTAGTAGTATTTGCATTCGACAAATTCAGAGCATATCTGGTGGGCACTAAGGTGATCATTTACACAGACCATTCGGCCATCAAATATCTGATCGAGAAAAAAGATGCAAAACCACGCTTGATCCGATGGGTCTTACTACTACAGGAATTTGATCTCGAAATCAAAGACTACAAGGGAACTGAAAATCAGGTCGCTGACCATCTATCCCGCCTTGAAGGACCCCAGTTAGCTCATGATACGGAGTAAATTCGGGAAGTGTTTCCGGATGAGCAGCTATTCTCTATCTCCCTAGGTAGCCCACCATGGTATGCAGACTTCGTCAATTACATCATCAGCAGAATGTTGCCTCCGGGGTTGAATTCACAACAAAAGAAGAAGTTTCTCTACGATGTTAAATTCTATTTCTAGGATGATTCATATCTGTTTAAACAATGCCCAGATCAGTTGTATCGGAGATGTATTCTAGAGTATGAACAGGAAGCACTACTGCAGAGCTGCCATTCATCCCCACATGGGGGCCACTTTCAAGGAGACAAAACTGCAGCGAAAATACTGCAATCGGGATTCTATTGGCCATCTTTATTTAAAGACGCCCATTTTTATGTCAAAAGATGCGATTAATGCCAACGGACAGGTAACATTTCCAAAAGACATGAGATGCTTCTCACTAATATTATTGAAGTAGAAATATTTGATGTCTGGGGTATTGACTTCACGGGCCCATTTATTCCCTCCTTTGGAAACCAATACATCCTGGTTGTTGTTGATTATGTTTCCAATTGGGTAGAGGCAATTCCAACTCAAGCAGGTGATGCTAAAACGGTTCTCGAATTCATCAAGAAGAACATCTTTACTCATTTTGGCACACCGAGGGTGATCATTAGTGATGGAGGGTCCCATTTATGTAACCGGAAGTTCATGGAAATTCTACACAAATACGGCGTACGCCATAGAGTGACGACAGCATATCATCCGCAAGCTAACAGACAGGTCGAGTTGGCCAACAGAGAATTGAAGCAAATTCTAGAAACTAGTTTGGAATGTTTCCATACCAACCGATTTATGGAAAAGCCTGCCATCTACCACTGGAGCTGGAGCACAATGCATATTAGGAAATTAAAAAACTAAACTTGGATATGCAACAAGCGGGGGAACGCCGATTACTGCAACTCAATGAGTTGGATGAATTTCGGATGTAAGCCTATGAATATGCCAAGATCTATAAAGAAAAAGTGAAGAAATGGCATGACAAAAAGATTCTAACACGAAATTTCGAGCCAGGTCAGAAAGCTTTGCTCTTCAATTCAAGATTGAAGCTATTTCCAGAAAAATTCAAATCTCGATGGTCAGGTCTATTCGTGGTGATAAAGGCAACTAAGCATGGAGCAGTGGAAATATGTAACGAGGCATCCAGCAATAGTTTTGTCGTGAATGGGTAACATCTTAAGCATTATATGGGAGATATTTTCAGCGTTGCAAGGAGGTGGTGGAACTGAAAGAGAATTGAACAGTGAGAACGTCGAGCGGAGGACGATAAACTCAGTGCTGGATGGGAGGCAACCCATCAATCATTTTCTATTTGATTTTTAGTTGTTGTTTTTGCTTTTGTAAGGAAATTAATTGGAGCTTCCCACCGACGCTACCAGAGGTCCGAGCTTGCTTCAGACAGTCATCCCAGCCCCAACCCGATGACGAGGATGACGAGGACGCGACGGAGTCCGATTCATGAGGGAGTCCCAGTCCTTTCTTTTTGTTTTTCTTTTCTTTTATTTTTACTTTTCATTGTATTTTCATTTTTAGTTCATTTTAGGATCATGCATTGAGGACAATGCATCTCTCAAGTTTGGGGGGGTGTATAATTCTCAACCATAGGTTAGTTTTGCATTTTAATTTTCATGCTTTAGTTTATGTTGCATGTATTTCAATTCCAGCTAATGAAAGTTGTCTTTGTTTCAATTCATCTTATTATGAAAATGTGCAAGGCTGTGATTAATTCTAATTTGAAATTGAATTCATGAAGGAATGGGCAATTTAGATTGAAACCAAGTATAAAAGCAGGTTGAAATTAACATGTGAAAGGATTAAAAGGAATTTCATAATACATTGTTCTAATTTAATCAGAGTCATATCTTTCAGACTGAGATGATGAAAACTGAACTAAATATGTACTAACCAAGTACTTTAATGGGTTCAGAAATGGTGTTACTTCACAGGAATTACTCAAACATGTTCAGTACCCCTAACAAGGCATTAGAAAACAGTTTTAAAAAGGGGGTGGTTGACCTAAGCTGAGTAACCGGGACTTGGCATCGACAAATGACAAGATTTGCGTAAAAAAGCAAAGGAAAATCACAGTAACAACGCTTTAAAAAAATGAAAATTCTCCCTAGATACCCTAAAATATGGTGACGGGAGCCTAAAAAAAATAGATCTCCAGATATCTTGAAATATGGTGAGAAGAATTTTTGTAATAAGTTTGGGGAGAAAAAGAATTGCAGTTGTTAGAGATTGGATTTAGTGACTTGATACCATTTGCTGTAACCAGTGTATTCAGTTTAATCCTTGGTTTGCTTAAGTTCATTGATTTCCTAACCAGTTTTCTGATCGAATGAAAGATTAACGTGTTGAAATATAATTTTGCACTATGAAATTTTGGCATCCACATGTAACTTGGTTTGAAAAGGAAAATGTATGCCTTGTTTGTATAATAAAGGATTTTTCAGGTTGAATTAATCACGACCTTGTGAAATGGCTAAGTGGATTGATCAATGCATAACCGGAAGCAAAAGGAGTTGACAGAGTCTGCATACATTCATTCATGCATTCATTTATTCATTCATTCATTTATTCATTCTGTTTGCATGTGTTGCTCGAGGACTAGCAACATTTAAGTTTGGGAGTATGATAACTCGTATTTTTACGAGTTATCATGGCCCATTTCAGGCTTAATTTGTGCGTAAGTTCGAGAGATTAGGTTTAGTTTGCACTCATTAAGCTTAATTTTCATCCTCTTTGCATTTTAGGACCATTAATTAGCTTTTAGGCATTTTTAGTTCATTTATTTAGTTTTTTCATCTTTTGCAGGAAGGACAGGACATACGAAGGTAAAGCGGACGAATTAAATGCAAGCTGAGGCAACCAGAGGTAGATGGATGGCGCCTAGGCGCCACCGTACATGCCTTGGACATTTCCTGCACACACAGCTGACAGCATGGCTTCCAGAGAGTTGGCGCCAAGCATGGGCAGCTACATGAGTTAAGGAGAAGCTCCAAGTAGGGACAGTCCAGAGAGTTGGCACCTAGGCGCCAGTGCAAGAATTCCTAGGGTTTGCAGAATGTGACCAAACTACTCAGCACATAGAGAGTTGGCGCCTAGGCGCCAATACGCATCCGTACGCGAATATTCCAGTGCGTAAGTTGCGTAAATAGGACTTTATAAATAGTTCCCAGGGGTTCACACACGAAGAAAGGAAAGAAAGGAGCCAGAGTACGAACTAAAGTGTAAGAGAAAGCGGAAATCAAGATTAAAGCTTGGATTGAAGGGAGGACTCAAGCCCCTTTGGTGGAAACCGCCAGAAAATAGTTTTTCTTATTCTTTCCAATTTTCTTTCTCTACCTTTATGGATACTTTTTATATGGATGTATTGGATGTTAAAATCATGTCTTTTAACTAAGGGTGCATTTGGTTAGAGGTAAAACTTTTTTATGAAAACTTTTCAGAGTAGAAGTTGTCAAGTTGATAGAAAATGATGTGATATGACAAGGGTAATAATGAGGTATAAAGAGAATAAAGTTAAAATAGATAAGGTAGTTGTATGGGTATTTGTGTGGAAATGATTGAAAAATAGGGTTGTTTATATCGAAAAATTGAAAAAATAATTAAAAAATAAGGTAGTTATGGGGAGTGAAAAGTTTTTGATTGAAAAGTTTTCATTGACATGTTTTGTGTGTAACCAAACACACCCTAAACCTTCATTAGATGGATAGTTAGGATGATTTGAATTCTAAACTATATTGTTTCTTGGTTCTTAGAATATTCAATAATGAATAGTTGATTTTATACATGATTGTGTATGATTTACCTTTGCATGTGTGGATTGAATGCTTTTTACAAGATTAGCTACCTTGTAAGATGATTTAATTACTTGATTTATCCTTGGAAGAGGAAAATCTCTGCCAGATCCATGTGCAAGGCATAGGTTTCGACCTTTGTGTAAGGAGAGTTGTTTAACGGATAGGAATATACCGTTAAACCCAGTGTAGTCGTTATACAAGTTATGAACTTATCAATTCCACTTTATTTAATGGCATGGGAACATAGCAATTGAATAAGGTGTAATTAGCTTTATATAATGTTGGAAGACATATATAAAGATATATGAACTTGGGCTAGTAAATCCATAGGCAATTCAATTAGAAAAGAACCAAAACAATATAGTTTAGATTCAAGGATTCCAAGCTATTCATCTACCATCCCTAATCAGAAAACTCGTTCATAGTATCCAGTAGTCTCGAACTTTCACTCTAATTTCTCATGGCAATCGTTAGCTTATTTAAATCACAAAACCAGAATTTTCCATCCATCGAAAGCAGTTTACAAATTAATAATTCAATTAACAATTCCTCGTGGGAACGATACTCTACTCGCTCTTTATTACTTGACATAACACATATACTTGCGTAAATAGTGAGTATTTTAATTGACATATACGCAGCTCGTCACAAACTTATCTCTATATCAATGTGATAAGGATGGTATGTGGACGAGGCATACAATGCCAATAAAATAAAAGCAGATGTGTTTACCTATCCTTTGTTCATAAAAAGCCCAGAAAAGGGAATAAAAATATTTACAAGATGATTCTAAAACAGTTTATCAATAAACAAGAAATATTCTTGAAAATGATGTTTTCTCAAGTATTATAAATATTTTGTAAAATTGATTTATTAAAGTGTTTTTAAAAAAAATCTTTAAGGGTGGTTGTTCTAACATTATTATTTGAAGACGGTTTATGAAAATGTTTTATTTTTGAAAAATAATTATGTTCAGTTCTCAATTTGAGTTGGACTCAGTCTGAGGACTGCAATGGATCATGAAATCAAGCTTTTATTGGAAAAATCACATGGATTTAAGATTGTGTTGATTTTATGAAATCATGATAGCATAACGATGCGGATACAAACGAGTATGCACAGGAATCACGTACTAGGCCCATGGTAGAGGCGGTTGCAGACCAAGACGGTTGCATACCAAGGCCAACCTCTACCTGTGGCTAAGTCGCTAAGGGAAGGTAGGAGGCCGGCGGCGCCCTCCTTGAAATGGGAGCAGGATCATGGACAACCGCCTAGCTAGCGGTGTAGTCACATGAAAGATTTCTTTCCTATGGAGAGACGATCACTTGGTAAGTGTCACCTAACAGAGGGTTAGAAACGTATATGCATATCATTTGTTTTAAAGACCCCAAAATGGGACATGAGGATATGTTTTGGACATGATGGTGTCCACATGAAATAATGTTTATTTAATGATATTTCAGGACATAACAATGTCCACAGAAAACAATGTTTACACATCTATTTCGGGATACTTTTTACATATGCATATGCGTTGTATTGAAAAAGATTTATACGAAATTGTTCATGACATATAATGGTCCTTATATAATTAGGTTTATATGCAAATCATTTTGGACACAAGATTGTCCTCATGAATATAGATTTATATGAAAAAAAATTAAGGACATACATTTGTCCTCTTATAAATGGTTTATAAGAATGGTTGTCATGTATGATTTAAATGACAGGTTTTATGAAGGTTTTAAATGCAAAGTTTTATGATAGGTTTTCATGAAAGGTTTCTTCATGTTAGTAGTTGATTCTTGATAAGAGTCTTCTACCGAACAGAGAAAAATGCATTTATATGAAATCGCAAAATGCTTGCTTACTGAGTCCATCACTCACGTTTTGTTTTCCCAAACCCCAGACAGGTATAGGGAAGCTCAAGAGATGGAGAACATGATATAATTGAGGAAATGTATGATATAGTATTCATGTGTGTACTAAATGATTAGTTTTGTGTATCGAATGATATGATTGGAATTTTTACGATGTGATAATATATGTACAAGTGTAAGTGTTTAGCATTCAATTATGAATGAATTTTATATGGTTATGGTTTGGCTAGGTGGTGTAAACCAAGGATGTAAGAGAACAAGATGAATATGTTATGAATGATATATGCAATTGATAGTAACTATCAGGGGATATGCTTATGAATAAGTATGTAAGAGAACCATGTAGTATGTTAAAATGCTCTGTGTAACAAAATTATAAGTGTATCGTTGTTTACAAGACGAATAAAGTGAGATACAAAGATAAGAAATGAGGATGGATAAAGAAACGAATCGAATTTTTTTTTGACAAAATCCAAATTAAGATCCCACCGCGTGAACAGGGCAACAATCCTGTTTCACATTTACCAATCAATAAGATCTTGAGGTAAGGAAGTGATGTCTCGGTTTGGGGCGCCACAGAAGTTGGTATCAGAGCATGGATTGGTAAATAGGCGGGAGAAGGAGAAAATAAAGGATGATGAAAGAATAGATCTGATACCACAAAGGTAGATATCAAAGCAAGAATTGGTAAATAGGCGGGAAGGAAAAGATTTGATGTCACAGAGCTTGATATCCAAGAAAGGATTAGTAAATAGATATCAAAAGAAAAGATATATTACAGAAACGGTGTCCTAGCAAGGATTGGTGAATAAGCATAGAAAGTGGAAAAATAAAAGATGAAGGAAAGAAGGATATGATATCACCAGGAGTGACATTATGGCAAGGATAGGAAAATAGGTATAGAAAGAATGAAGGAAAGGAAAGAAGTGAATTAAAATTATGATATGTATCTTATACCATTATGTGTTGTTTTCTATAATGAAGAATTGAAAGGTTATGGATCAGAAAGAAGAGGGAAATTGTTTGGGATTTCCTTTAATCTCAATGTATTTGGAAGATATGTATAAGAGGGTTTTCTCTCTATAATGTTTAGATGAACTCATGGAAAAATGAAAGTGAAAAAGATAATGATGAGTTATAGAAAATGAAAGTGCAAATGATAATAAAAGATCTTATTGAAGGGTCCATAGAGAATGGAAAAAGATGAAAAAGGCATCAAACTAGTCTAGCACTAATATAGTCACAGAGGAGCCTACATTGGTATGACATGTTCATAGGCACCGGGTAGTGAAATTAAGATAGATAAAGTTAGCAAAAGTCTTTTCTAACTTTTTAAATGCATGATGTTTTTATGTAAATGTGTTATTAAGATACAAGTGGAACTTATTGCACTTGTATGATAAATATACATATAAATATATATATATATATATGAAAAGGAAAGATTGGTAACCTTTCTATTTAATATGAATGATTATGTATGATATGACTTCTTTTATGATAAGGTGAGAGACAGTATTGATATAATTTTTACCTATGTAGAAACTATCATGTCTATTACAAAAGCTAGAGCTCGACTAAATAAAGAAAAGGTGGTTACAAATGAGGAACCTATAAGCTAATGGGAACAAATCTAAGTAACCAAGACAGAAAGGATAATCAAACCCAAGAACTTGTCAACGACGAGCAAATGTCAACCGTGAACCAAAGGTTGAAGGTAGAACTGTTATAAGTAATACCACTTAGATAGAACTTATAGAAGCATAGGTAACCACAAATATAATAGAAGCTATACGGCAGGTTACTCGGGAATGGGCAGCCCAGATAGTGAAAATAATTCAAGGTCTTTAGGAAAATGCCCAACAGAGTTATTTAGAAAAAAAACATGAAAGGAGTAGGTTAATGCAGGTCGTACTTCCTAACACAATACCAAGACATATAAGAACTAAAGATAATATGTTAGAAACATACAGGAAGAATATTAATGTTTCTTTTTACCTCAACATCCCCCTAAGCTCATAAGTGAATCGGATCCTATTAAGGCAAAGCAATAAATGGCTGAGAATAAGAAGTTGTTCAGAATTTTCCCTTGCAATGATAACCAGAAGGTTTCATGCATCACTCATTTATTGATTGAAAATGCTTAGGAATGGTGGGAGATCTTCTTAATTATTATGCCACAACCGGGAAAAAAAATGATATGACAAATTTTTTTATGGAAAATTTCAATAAAGAGTATCTCCTGGTAGGTCTCCAAAGTAGAAAAGTTATTGAATTTGAGAAAATATGTCAAGGAAAAAATGACAGTGATGGGATATTCAATAAAAATTAACACCCTGGATATTCAATGGATAGCAAATGTATCTATAAAAAAAAGGAGTACAAAGTTTTCAACAAGGGTTAAGGCCATATCTAAAAGAAAATTTTACTCCTCTTTTGATTAGGAATTATGTGTCAAGTATAGAAAGGACAAGAGCTTTGAAAATGAAAATACTAAGAACCCAAGAAGCACAGTAAGGGAAAGGATAGCTTAATTTTGGTACTCAGGAACATGATATAGGAAAAGAAAGAAACAGAAAGTTTGACAAGGGAACGAAAGTTAAACCTAAATAGAGTAGGTGCCCTAAATAGTGAAAATTGTCAAAAATGTTTCTTTGATGAATGATTAAATGGTTGAAACCATTGTCATAAGTATGGATAGATTGGCCATGTAGCAAAGAACTCTAAGAGTGCTAAGGCAATATTATTAAAATATTTCATTTGAGATAAAGTAGGATACATTACTCCGAAACGTCTAAATAAAACATAAAAAGTAATAGAGCGAGAAAGATTAGATTAGCAACAAAGGACCGCAGCTGCTAATCCAACGGGGTGCTTCTACAAATTTAGTGTAGATGCATATGTTGGCTCGCACTGAGTTATAAGAATAAGAAGAGTAAGTGGTTACAGGTATGACTTATGTTTTAGAGAATTGGTAATGGTATTGTTTGATTTTTGTATATTGTATTTAATTACAACATGCCATATGTGATCACTCCTGCATTGCTAGTAGAAGAAATGAATAATACCTCTTATGTAGAATCACTTGTATAAGAAATCGACAAGGTTTAATTAGAACGGCACGAAGGCGTGACAGAGTACTTAGAGTATAACAGGTTTCGGGACAAAACCTTTTTATAAGGGGGGGAGGATGTGAAACCCCACCTATTTTAGAACCTAGCAAATGTAGAGTAAAGCTAGTATCAAGATGGAATTAAAGAAATTAATTTTAATAAGGTGATTAAGTTAATTTTCCAAGATTATTATGATAATTACGCACACTGAAGGATAAGAAAATGCTTTTGTGGAAAGTGCAATTAATGCTAATTATCTTTTTAATTTTGATTTAATACTCGATATATTTATATTTTAAGATTTACAAGGTAGAATGACTTGAAAATGTAAGAGATAGCCTAAGATGGTATGGTACCTTAATCTATGAAGGGTTTACGGGTGTAAAACGATTTGATGATTATTTTGAAATTTAAAGGATAGTGCAAACTCTATCAATGTGATAAGGATGGTATGTGGACGAGGCATACAATGCCAATAAAATAAAAGTAGATGTGTTTACCTATCCTTTGTTCATAAAAAGCCCAGAAAAGGGAATAAAAATATTTACAAGATGATTCTAAAATAGTTTATCAATAAACAAGAAATATTCTTGAAAATGATGTTTTCTCAAGTATTATAAATATTTTGTAAAATTGATTTATTAATGTGTTTTTAAAAAAATCTTTAAGGGTGGTCATTCTAACATTATTATTTGAAGACGGTTTATGAAAATATTTTATTTTTTAAAAATAATTATGTCCAGTTCTCAATTTGAGATGGACTCAGTCTGAGGACTGCAATGGATCATGAAATCAAGCTTTTATTGGAAAAATCACATGGATTGTGTTGATTTTATGAAATCATGATAGCATAACGATGCGAATACAAACGAGTGTGCACAGGAATCACGTACTAGGCCCACAGTGGAGGCGGTTGCAGACTGAGACGGTTGCATACCAAGGCCAACCTCTACCTGTGGCTAAGTCGCTAAGGGAAGGCAGGAGGCCGGCGGCGCCCTCCTTGAAATGGGAGCAGGATCATGGACAACCGCCTAGCTAGCGGTGTAGTCACATGAAAGATTTCTTTCCTATGGAGAGACGATCACTTGGTAAGTGTCACCTAACAGAGGGTTAGAAACGTATATGCATATCATTTGTTTTAAAGACCCCAAAATGGGACATGAGGATATGTTTTGGACATGATGGTGTCCACATGAAATAATGTTTATTTAATGATATTTCAGGACATAACAATGTCCACATAAAACAATGTTTACACATCTATTTCGGGATACTTTTTACATATGCATATGTGTTGTATTGAAAAAGATTTATACGAAATTGTTCAGGACATATAATGGTCCTTATATAATTAGGTTTATATGCAAATGATTTAGGACACAAGATTGTCCTCATGAATGAAAAAAATTTAGGACATACATTTGTCCTCTTATAAATGGTTTATAAGAATGGTTGTCATGTATGATTTAAATGACAGGTTTTATGAAGGTTTTAAATGCAAAGTTTTATGACAGGTTTTCATGAAAGGTTTCTTCATGTTAGTAGTTGATTCTTGATAAGAGTCTTCTACCGAACAGAGAGAAATGCATTTATATGAAATTGCAAAATGCTTTCTTACTGAGTCCATCACTCACGTTTAGTTTTCCCAAACCCCAGACAGGTATAGGGAAGCTCAAGAGATGGAGAACATGATATAATTGAGGAAAGGTATGATATAGTATTCATGTATGTACTAAATGATTAGTTTTGTGTATCGAATGATATGATTGGAATTTTTAAGATGTGATAATATATGTACAAGTGTAAGTGTTTAGCATTCAATTATGAATGAATTTTATATGGTTATGGTTTAGCTAGGTGGTGTAAACCAAGGATGTAAGAAAACAAGATGAATATGTTATGAATGATATATGCAATTGATAGTAACTATCAGGGGATATGCTTATGAATAAGTATGTAAGAGAACCATGTAGTATGTTAAAATGCTCTGTGTAAAGAAATTATAAGTGTATCGTTGTTTACAAGATGAATAAAGTGAGATACAAAGATAAGAAATGAGGATGGATAAAGAAACGAATCGAATTTTTTTTTTGATGAAATCCAAATTAAGATCCCACCGTGTGAACAGGGCAACAATCCTATTTCGCATTTACCAATCAATAAGATCTTGAGGTAAGGAAGTGACGTCTCGATTCGAGGCACCACAGAAGGTGTAAGGATAAATTAGGGTTTGTTCTCCTTTAACAAACAATATCCAAATTAAATAATTATACCACTACCTGTTGCAAAAGACGCATGTGAAATCTTAGACCTTAGGTATTTGCACTCTCGTTATCTATACTCATTTCAATTTGCAATTTTCTCTTTCCATTTTGTTTATTTCCTATCCCTTTTATTTATTGTATTTTCTCCCCACTTTTCTTTTTTATTTGATATATTAACTCCATATCCGACGCGAAAGCATTTAAAGAAAAATTTTATAGTCCCGAATTCCCTGTGGATCGATAATTTATATACTACATTCTACGACCTGTGCACTTGCGGTGAGATTACGAACAAGTATTTTGGCGTTGTTGATGGGGAACTTCGACGTTGCTTTAAATTTTATTTTTAGATACTTTCTTTATTTTTATTTGGTTTTATTGTTTTAAATTAGCTAGTTAATCTTTGTATGCACCCACATACTCGAAACTTTGCAAAACAACTAGCTGAAAAACTTTTTGTTGCTGACCCTGAGATTGAACATTCTCTTAGGAGAAGAATTCATGATTACAAGCAGCAAAAATATCCTGAAGACACCACGGCGGAACGCAACAATCAAAACCCGCCACATCAAGAGCAGGAGGAAGGTCAGGCAGAGAAAAACGCTCCTCCAAGGAGAATGACTCTTAGCGATCGGAACCGCCCGAACCTTCATGGATTCCGATCATGCATAGTTGAACCAGAGATTGATGGAAGAAATTTTGAACTAAATTCCGGTCTCATCTGGATGGTTCAACAGGACCAATTTGCAGGACTTTCCTCTGAAAACCCAACTGTACATATCACTAAATTCCTGCAATTATGCAACACAATCAGGGTGCAAAACATTCCATGCGAGGTAATTCGTCTGCAGCTTTTTCCATTTTCTCTTCGATACAGGGCAAGCGAGTGGTTCTATTCTATGTCGCCCGACACTTTCAACACATGGGATGAGCTCTCTACGGCATTTCTGAAAAAATCAGAGACAAGATAAATCAATTCGTCCAAAAAGATAGCGAAACCTTATATAATGCGTGGGAGAGGATGAAAGATCTGCAGCGACAGTGCCCTCATCATGGTATTTCGCAGGGAGATATTATTGAAAACTTTTTCAATGGACTCGATCGACCTAGCCGAAGCGCCGTCAATTTAGCCGTTGGTGGCCGATTCATGCGACTCACTAATGAGGAGGCTCTCAAACTCCTTGATGACTTACCTCTTTATGATTTTCAGTACGCCGATGTCCGAAGAACCTCTCGGCGAGGAAATGTATATGATATCGAATCCATATATGCTATACATGATAAACTTGATAAAATTTTGCAGCAAAAGAAGCAGAAATCTAAGGACCAGAAAGCATCTTCTTCTGGACACATCTCATGCGAAATCTATGGAGCTTCACACTACACAACTGAGTGTAGTTTTGCCATTAAAGACACCATAGGCAAGCAAGCTAATGCAACGCATTCACCCCCACATGGTAACCCTTACTCTAATATTTACAACCCTGGATGGAGAAACCACCCCAATTTTTCTTGGGTAAACCAGTCAAACACCTAAAATTTTGCTCAAAATAATAAGCCACCTGGTTTCCTTAGAAAATCATTGAACCATTCTTCATTTCAAACCCAACAAGCCCTACTTGCACCACCTCAAGCACAACCCATCGAGTCCATGCTCGAAAATATCATTCTAATGCTTAAGAAATATGATGAAAGAATGGACCAAATGCAAAGCCACATCAAGTTGCTTGAAAATCAAATTGCTCAGAATGCCACAGCCTCATCCCAAAGAAACCAGGGCAAACTCCCTAGCCAACCTGAAGTAAATCCTAGCGAGCAAGTGCAGGCGGTTATCTTGCGGAGTGGAAAGCAGCTCAACCCACCTCAAATGGTCACAAAAAAGGATGCCGAGCAGAAAAAGCAAGAAGAGGAGCCACAACCAGAACCAGTGTTCCCTTGAAAGTCGGGAAATTGTTCATCCCTGTCGACTTTGTGGTCCTCGACATGGAGGAGGATCGCTAAATCCCGATCATTCTCGGACGACCATTCTTAGCCACTGTTGGAGCCATCATAGATGTCAAGAATGGTCGACTCTCACTGACAGTTGGAGATGAAAAGGTTGAATTGAATCTTTCTGAGGCAACAAAGCACCTATCAACCGATAACTCTTGCCTGCGGGTTGACGTCATCGACCCTTTGCTGATCGAAGAAAAGGGCAACCCGATAGAAGTATGTATCATTCAGAGTGCAACTATTGAAAATGATAATCCTGAACTGTCTGCTTGTGCTGCTCTTTTAGATGGAACCCCTTTTATCTCACCTGCTATAGACTCATCTCTTGGAAAGTTGGATATAGACTTCAGTTCCTTTCCTTCGACAAAAACAAAGGAAGAAGCGCCAAAGGTAGAACTCAAACCTCTTCCTAAAAATCTTAGGTATGCATTTCTTGGCTCAAACGATACCTATCCAGTCATAATCAACACAAATCTTTCCGAATCCCAATCTGATGATCTATTAACTGTATTAAGAAGACATAGGAAGGCAATTGGCTACTGCATTAATGACCTACCTGGTATCAGTCCTTCTCTATGCATGCACAGAATTCTAATGGAGGAAAATTGTAAAACAAGCATTGAACCTCAAAGGCGTCTGAATCCGAACATGAAAGAAGTGGTGAAAAAGGAAATTTTAAAACTTCTTGATGCCGGAATCATCTATCCTATTTCTGATAGCAGTTGGGTAAGCCCAGTACATGTTATACCAAAGAAAGGCGGTATGACTGTCGTGAAAAATGATAAAAATGAACTTATACCCACGAGGACAGTCACAGATTGGCGAATGTGCATTGATTATCGTAAATTAAATATTGCCACCCGAAAGGATCATTTTCCTTTGCCTTTCATTGATCAAATGCTTGAAAGACTTGCCAATCACTCTTACTTTTGCTATTTGGATGGTTACTCTGGCTACTTTCAGATTCCTATTCACTCACAGGATCAAGAGAAAACCACTTTCACATGTCCATACGGCACTTTTGCATACAAACGCATGTCTTTCAGTCTTTGTAATGCACCTGTCACTTTTCAACGATGCATGATGGCTATATTTTCTAATTACATTGAACACATAATGGAAGTATTTATGGATGATTTTTCTGTTTATGGCACTGCATTTGAATCATGCTTATCAAACTTGTCTAAGGTTTTATAGAGATGCGAGGAAACCAACTTGGTGTTGAATTGGGAAAAATGTCATTTCATGGTACATGAAGAAATTGTATTAGGCCATTTAGTTTCAAGCAGAGGTATTGAGGTTGACCAGGCGAAAATAGAAGTCATTGAAAAACTACCACCACCCAATTCGGTCAAAGGAATTTGAAGTTTCCTAGGACATGTCAGTTTCTATCGGCATTTCATTAAAGATTTTTCTAAAATTGCTAAGCCACTGACTAACCTGCTAAATCAGGATGTAAAATTTAATTTTTCTGATGACTGTTTAAATTCATTTTGCAGGTTAAAAGAAGCTTTGACCACTGCCCCAATTATACAGTCGCCTGACTGGAGCCTACCATTTGAGATCATGTACGATGCAAGTGACCATGCGGTTGGGGCAATTTTGGGTCAACGGAAGGACAACAAGCCAGTGGTGATTTATTATGCAAGCAAAATCCTAGATGACGCTCAAGTCAACTATGCTACTACTGAAAAAGAATTATTAGCTAGTGTATTCGCTATTGATAAATTTCGTTCTTATCTTGTAGGGTCAAAGGTGATTGTCTACACAGACCACACAACCATTCGCTATCTAATTGCTAAGAAAGATGCTAAACCTAGGTTAATTCGCTGGATTTTGCTATTACAAGAATTTGACCTTGAAATCCAAGACAAAAAAGGCACAAAGAATATGGTAGCTGATCATCTGTCGAGACTACCATCAACTGAGAAATTTGATGAGAAAATTAACGAGAAATTTCCAATGAATCCCTGCTTGCACTTAAAGAAGCGTCAATGCCATGGTATGGAGACATTGTTAATTACTTGGTCTGTAAAGAAATTCCACCCAATTTCAACTATCAATAGAAAAATCGATTCATGGCGGACGTAAAATACTACATATGTGAGGACCCATACCTTTACAAGAGATGCGGCGACAGTCTGATTCGCCGATGTGTACCAAACGAAGAAATCCAAAGCATCCTTTACCACTGTCATTCTTCACCATATGGTGGACACATGGGTCCCACAAAAATAGTAGCAAAAGTCCTACAATCAGGTTTCTTCTGGCCCACTTTGTTCAAAGATGCTCGATCTTTTACACTAACTTGTGACAGGTGCCAAAGGACAGGAAACATTTCAAAGCGAAACGAGATGCCACTCACAAGCATTCTCGAGGTTGAACCATTCGATGTTTGGGGCATGGATTTCATGGGACCTTTCCCATCCTCATTCAACAACCAATACATACTTTTGGCGGTTGATTACATAACTAGATGGTGGAGGCGATCGATTCTCCAACAAATGACTCACGGGTGGTCGCCAAATTCTTAAAACACAACATTTCTACCAGATTTGGTATACCACGAGCAATCATAAGTAACAAAGGAAGCCACTTCTGTAACAAGCAAATGGAGCAACCACTCAAGAAATATAGGGTCACACATAAAATCGTCACCCCATACCACCCACAAATAAATGGTCAGGCTGAAATTTCGAACCACGAGATTAAACTCATACTCGAAAAGACGGTATCCCAATCACGGCGAGATTGGTCAAGGCAACTCGATGATGCTCTTTAAGCATACCGCATTGCATTCAAGACTCCGATTGGAACAACACCTTTTCGGCTAGTCTGTGGAAAATCATGCCACTTGCCTGTAGAGATGGAGCACAAAGCATACTAGGCAATCAAATTTTTGAATTTTGATCTGAAATCTGCAGGAGAAAGGAGCCTACTACAGCTTGATGAACTCAAAGAAATTCGACTCGACGCCTATGAAAATTCAAAGATGTACAAGGAAAAGATAAAATTGTGGCATGACAAATACATCAGATAGAAAATAATCAAATCTAATGACCTAGTGTTTCTTTTTAATTCTCGTTTTAAATTATTTCCAGGAAAACTGAAATCGAGATGGTCGGGACCATTCAAAGTTTTACAAGTGTTTCCTCATGGAGCTGTTGAAATCTGGAGTGAAAACAAAGGAGCATTTAAAGTCAATGGGCAGCGTCTCAAACCCTACTTCTCAGGGGATCACATTCCAATAGGAGTCATCCACTCCTTCTGCGAAAGCACGACACTCAATTGAAAATCTGCAGTCAGGCTGATGACTTTAAACCAAGCGCTTTTCGGGAGGCAAACCAAACTTTTCTTTTTTCTTTCAGGGAAGTTTTAGTTTTAATTTTTTCTTTTAGTTTCTTTTTAGAACTTTGATACTTTTTAATTTTGAGCTTTATTGGTTATTTTCAGAGTCTACTTGGAAAGAAGCACCATAGGATGCAAATTCGGTTCAAACAGGGAAGTTAACATCTCGAATTTTTACAATTAGTCCCTTTATTTTGATGGCACGTTTTTCATTGCGGACAATGTCAATTTCAAGTGTGGGGGTGAATGCGTTGCATTAATTTTCTCTAAGTATTTCTTTCACTACCTTGATGTTTATATTATTGTTAATTAAAAAAAACTTTGGGCAATTCTTGCATAAAAGGTGATATTTGACCCCACTTTGAACTCTTGTATGCCTTGAAAGCAAACCATATATGAAATTTCAACATCTTTGAGTTAGGAAAAGTTGATGCTTAATGAGATGTTAAATTTATTTTTGAACATGTACTTGTTGAAAATACTTGGGTTTTTGTCCCAATCACTTGATGAAACTGATATACCTAGGAACCGATCTTGTTTTCTTTCAAAATCAAAGTAATCTTCTCTAATTTATCAAAAATTTTTCTAATACACATAATTGTCATTTAAGAAGGTAGTTTTTCCCATATACATAATTTTTTTTTCTGGTTAAAATTTTTTTTAAACCAATTCACGGACATGATTAAGGCAATGTTTTTCATGATGAGCCTATATTTGAAAGTATAACAGTTGTTTACCCCTATTGAGCCTGAACTTAAATTTTTCCTAAATCACGATTCCCACTTTGTTGAACCAACTTTGAAATTGAATTCTAAGCTGAAAAGTGAAACAGGGAATAATATCTCCTGGCTGTGAAAATAATGACTTCCTAGATACCCTGAAATATGGTGAGGGAAATTATTGCCGAACTTGGTTAAAAAAAACCAAGGACAAGAACAGGCTTGAAAAAGAATAAAAGCACTAAGTGTGGGGGTAACATTATTTCCTGTTGTAAAATAAGGCTCAGGTCATGCAGATACGGTTCAATTTTTTTGAAATTTTATTTCATGTGCCAAACCAGACCGTTGTCCTACTAAGTCCTTATGATCCTATGAATTTGCTAATTGAGTTGGCAAAGGAAATTTAAATGCAAAAATTTGATGAGATGTATATGAGGTAATTTGACTAAAATTTTCTGCACTACTATCACTTGAATTATTAAATGTGTGTATTGAATAACTTAATAAATAGGGAAGATATCTGATAATTAAGAGTTTATTGCGGGAGTTGTTTAATAAAGAAGGGATTGTTGACTGAGATGTTCAATGAGTATCTTGTTCCAAATTCTTTAATTTAATACTCTCATTAATTTTGATGATGGCCAAACGCTTGGATAATTGACAAGCCTTACAAATCTTGTCCTTGTCATATTTAAGCTTTGGTAACCCTTCCACCAGACATTTTTTCCACAAAGTTTTAATATTTGACATATTGATATGCCCAAGCCTTTTATGCTATATCCATAGATCATTTTCTATGGCTATTAGACATTTTCCATCAAGTTCATCTAGGCAAACCAAATATATATTTCCATGTCTTTTGCCACTAAAAATTGTTAGTCCCGAGTTAATGGTAATTACCCAAGAGGGGAGGGGTGAATTGAGTATTTAAAATTTTTCGCTTTAAACAAAAATTTTACCCCGGATTAATTCAGTCCCCTTAAATGAAACAAAAGAAAAGTAATAAGATAATGAAAGCAGATATAAAAAATAAATGGATAAGGTTTTATAGTGGTTCGAGCAACCTTCCCTACTCCACTCTTCCAAGCTTACATCTCTTGTGACTTGGGTTCAACTACGTATTTCACAAATACAACTAGAGCCTCTGCTCTCTTCTAGATTCCAGCTCTAGGGGGCATAGACAACACACAACACAAGTAGGTGACGAGTTCCACTCTAGTCACACACTACTTTGCTTACACTTGATCTTAGTTACTGAAATTAAATCAAGTTCAATACAATAAGAAAGATTTAAAGAAGGTTTCTACACGTTACTGATGTGTAGAGGCAGATTTAGCGCGGAGGAGAACTTGTGAAGCAGTCTGAATGATTCAGCGAGCAGCTCTTGACAGTTTGAATGCAAAGTTCTTCTTCTAGATGTTGGCTTGATCACTTAATGCTCTTAGGAATGGGAGTTGTGCTCAATCAATGAAGTTTCAGCTACTCTCAACGTCCATCTTGAATGCCTTATATAAATGGCGAGGGTATTCGAATGTTTGGAAGTAGGTGGCACGCATTTAATGTACCAACGTTCAAAAAATTTTCGACCGTTGCGACCCAAGTCGCAGGTGGAGTCGACTTCGGTGTGACTTCGTCCAAGTCGCATGCTGGAGTCGACTTCAGGTGCGACTTTGGCCTTTCAGCAAATACTTCAAGTTCCAATCCAGGTCGACTTGGTCTTGGACTTGACCCAAGTCGCAGGTGAAGTCGACTTCGGGTGCGACTTCACTTCGTTAGCTTGCTAGTTGAACTTGAAATTCTTAGAGATGGCTTTGGTCAGTTGAATTTCTTCAAATTAAATGTTCTTCCCTTGATTTACATCATTTGAAACTCAGTTTATTCATCCTAGCTAGATGTCCTTTAGCTCCGTGTCTTGAAATCTTGAATACTTGAAACTCGGAGTTCATATAAATGTCCAACCATGTGTTCTTGAGCCAAAATGATGAATTCATGCAACTTTGCTTGTTTTGGATTTGATTTGTTCTTCATTTGATCCAAGTTGAATATTTGGGTCGACTTGGTATTCAACTTCACTCAAGTCGAACATCAAGTTGACTTGGTCTGCGACTTTGCTCTTCAAAACCTATGCTGGTCAGTTGAAGTTGATGCTGGAGTCGACTTGGTCTGCGACTTCACCCAAGTCGCATGCGGAGTCGACTTCATTTGCGACTTCGGCAGCTTTGCTCCCCAATTTCAACGCTGGACAAAAAAAACCTTTGAAGTCGATGCTGGAGTCGACTTGGTCTGCGACTTCACCCAAGTCGCATGCGGAGTCGATTTCGTTTGCGACTTCGGCAGCTTTGCTCCCCAATTTCAACACTGGACAAAAAAACAACCTCTAAAGTCGCTGCTGGAGTCGACTTGGGAATTGACTTGATCTTCAGTTTTCATATTTTTCATTTTTATATCCTTTAATCATCTCACAAACATGTTAGTAGCCAAAACTTACTGAAATTGATTTGTTAATCATCAAAACATAAACTTGGCTTATTTTGCCATTGATTTCAACACATGTTTCCAACAATCTCCCCATTTTTTATGATTGAAAAAACCGATTTCGGTATATTCCTTTCAATGTCATTTGCATTTTCAACTTAATGAAATTAACATACATATTCCATTTTCAACATTTGCATATTTCATTTCCAATAATTCACAAGTTAAAATTTCAGTTTCATACAATTTCAGAACATAAACAAACTTTTCATATGCAAACCTATGTATAAGCTGTCCAACCCGAGACTCAAATGTTAATCTATTCTCCCCCTTTTTGTCAATTGATCAACATAGGGTCATGGGCTCCTTAGGGACAACCTGTGGTGGAGTGGGTTGCTCCTCTGGTGATGGCGGGGGCTGCTCCCCCTCGGCCTGTGCTCCCCCTCGACTTGGACTTTTCTAAGTTCATTTCTCCTATCTTATTATTCCTAATTTAACTCAATCATCCCCATATCATTTCTAATTTTATAAAATGATTCTTTTGCTAGAGGTTTGGTGAATATATTTGCAATTTGATCTTCTGTTTTCACATTTTCCAAACAGATATCATGATTTTCTACATGTTCTCTGATAAAATGATGTCTTAGGTCTATATGCTTGGTCCTAGAATGCAGTACTAGATTTTTAGTTAAACATATTGCACTAGTGTTATCACATCTAATAGGTATATCTTTGAATTTCATGTCATAATCCCTAAGTTGTTATTTCATCCAAAGCAATTGGGCACAACAGCTCCCGACGGTAATGTATTCGGCTTCCGCGGTGGATAGAGCAACACTAGTTTATTTTCTTGAAAACCATGAAACCAACATGTTTCCAAGAAACTGACATGTTGTACTAGTGTTTTTTCTATCTACCTTATAACTGGCAAAATCCGTATTCGAGTAGTCGATTAGATCAAAATTAGAACCCTTTGGATACCAAAGTCCTATGTTGGTAGTATCTACTAAATATCTGAAAATTCTTTTTACAACTACCAAATGCAATTCTTTTGGACATGATTGAAATATAGAGCACATACAAACACTGAACAGTATATCGAGTCTAAAGGCAGTTAAATATAATAAAGAGCCTATCATGCTCCTATATAACTTTAAATCAACAGATTTACCTTTCTCATCTTTGTCAATTTTAATTGTTGAGCTCATAGGCGTGTTTGCCCTTTTGCTATTTTCCATACCGAACTTCTTTAACATTTCTTTTACATACTTGGACTGGTTTATAAAGATCCCTTCACTTAGTTGCTTAATTTGTAGTCCAAGGAAGAAATTCAGCTCCCCCATCATACTCATCTCAAATTCCTTCGGCATAAGCTCAAAAAATTTTTGACAAAGGATCTCATTAGTAGCACCAAAAATAATATCATCTACATAAATTTGAATAATCAAAATATCTTTTTCTTTATACTTGATAAACAGAGTGGTGTCTACCTTTCCTTTTTGGAAGTCATGATCAATAAAAAATACTCAATCCTTCATACCAAGCCTTGGAGCTTGTTTTAATCCATATAATTCTTTGGTTAATTTGTATACAAATTTAAATTGATCTTTCTCCTCAAATCCAGGTGGTTGTTCAACATACACGTCTTCACTTATATACTAATTCAAAAATGCGCTTTTAATATCCTTTTGAAACAGCTTAAAGTTCATGTGAGATGCAAAGGCTAGCAAAATACGAATAGCCTCTAATCTAGCAACCAGAGCATAGGATTTCTCGAAGTCTATTCCTTCTTCTTGTGAGTATCCTTTTGCCACAAGCCTAGATTTGTTTCTCACCACAAGTCCACTTTCATCTAATTTGTTCCTAAAGACCCATTTTGTGCCAATGACAGTATAGTCTTTTGGTCTTGGAACAAGATGCCAAACTTGGTTTCTTTTCAAATTAATTTAGCTCCTCTTGTATTTCTATGATCCAGTTTTCATTATCAAGAGCTTGATCAATAGTTGTTGGTTCAATTTTTTACACAAAAGCATATTGTTCACAAATATTTTGTTTTGACCTTCTAGTCTTTACACCTTCATAGATATTCCCTATAACTTGCTCAACTGGATGGGCATTTTTGAACTTTAAATCAGTTGAAAGTTTATAGGAATTATTACCTTCACTTACCCTTTCCTCCGTGGAATTTTCTGGCTTGGACTCAGTTTCTCCTTGTTGCTCTTTTCGTTCCACTTTTGAATTCTTTGATGTATCATCTGCATCACTTAATTCATCCTCCTTTCTCGGAGTTTGGTTAAATTCATCAAAAACAACATGTATAGACTCATCTACAACTTGGTTCCTTTTATTGAAGACTCTATATGTTTTGCTATTTGATGAGTGACCAAGGAATATTGCCTCATCACTCTTGGCATCCAATTTTCCCAAGTTAGTTTTACCATTGTTCAAAACATAACATGTGCAATCAAAAGCATGAAAATATGAAATATTTAGTTTTCTACCTTTCCATAGCTCATATGGGGTCTTCTTCAAGATTGCTCTAATGGTTACATGATTCAATACATCACATGTTGTACTCATCGTACATCATCTCGTTGCGCTTGAATGATGTGAGTTGTCTTCTCGTGGACTTCCATGTTGGAGGCCGTTGGCAGATATGCTCGACGATAGAGTTGACATCTCGACCTTCTCCCTCCAAAAACTCCTCATACTGGTCTGGATAGTCAAAAGAGCCCAATCCGTAATAGGAGTTGATCGCTTCAACATTAAATGGGACAATCTTGCCTCAGACCTTCACCCTACCCTGCTCATGTTCTACCGCATTGGCATAGAACTCTTTCACCACTGGCACTATTGCAGACTCAGGCTGTGCAAAAAATTTCTGCTAACCTCGAACATTCAGTGCGTTGATAAAGTTGTCGGAGAAAGAGGTAATTTTTATTCCCCATTCAGGAATCAAGTGCCGCTTCTGAAGCGAGTCTATGTACCGCTTGACCGACTAAGCGGACACAAATCGGTTTGCATCAAATTTGCCGGGCTCCTGAACTTTCTTTCTCTTAGCAGATGATCAAGCCGTGTTGTCCCCAAGCAGTCTCAAATGGCCCTTGAAAACCAAATTCCAACACAACCAAGCAATCCAACAAGCCAATGTACAACCAAGCAATCCAGCAATCCAACAAGCAGTCTAACAAGTCAATAAGCCAAACTTCAAAATGTGCCTGAAACAATCACTGTGCAACCAATACCAAACAAGCACCAACCAATTCCAAGCAACTCAATCCACAAACCAAACCAAAAACTAATCCACCAACCGAAACCAAGTCACTATCTAATCCGCAAACCAATCACCAAAATTCACCAATCCAATCCAATATTCGAATCAAACAGGTAGAAAATCAATTCAAAGCATTTGGAATGCACCACAAGCAATGAAGAAATCTGTACCCATAGAAGTTGCTGGCCTGAAATCTGAACTGCCTTGCTTCTGCACTGGCGTCGGGGCGCGAGGGGTAGCGGCGCCTAGGCACCGTTCTGCTGTCAGGTGGTTTCCGGCGCCGGACGGGGAAAGGACGATGATGGGGCTTAAAATGGAGCCCAAATGAAGGGAAAAGTGATGAAAACTTCAATGTGGGTGTTGGGCCTAGGATTTGGTGAAGAAAAATCGGAGTTTTAGATGGATTTGAATGGATCTAAGCAAAAGAGAAAAGGGAGAAAAAATGGAATGGTTGGAATGGATGAAATGGGAGGATGAATCCTTGATGAAATGCAGTTTGATTCGAGTTCAAAAGGCTTGGAATCAAGGGAAGATTGGTTGGAAATGAAAAATGGGGAAGAGAAGTCGGCGTCGGGGCTTGGGTTAGGGTTTAGAACCCTAACCCGAGCTTTATAATGTCGTACGGGTCGCGTTGTCCACGACCCGGCACCGGGGCGCCCCCATTCGGCGGCTAGGCACCGATGTTTTTTTTTCCACCCATGATCTTTATGAAATTATGCTCTAAGTTATTTTCCTGAAAACAAAGATAAAAACCCAAAAATAAAACAAAAAAAAAATTGCAAATCAAATTGAAACCAAGCAATAAGTTGCCTCCCATTTAGCATTAAGCTTAACGTCCTCAGCCTGACGTTCTTGCTATTCAATTCGTTTTCAATTTCACCACCTCGAACTCCCGACCATTCGGAATGCATTCTAGAAGTTCAGATCTTATCTTAGCCAAAAAAATTCGGTCTGTACAGTCATGCCAGATTGCCCTTTCGGCAGCTTAAGTAGGGGTCTTCGGATATGCAAACATCCATCTTTATCAATTATAACCTCCTCTATTCCATTTTTGGCTTTAATTTCCCTATCCTGGCTTTCCACCAGCTCAGTCAGTCGTTTGAACCCGACATAACCAATGAGTCGGTCTTTAACATAGGCAGATAATTTGCGGCCCCCAGTTGCAATCTCCTCTATGTCCTTTTCAATACCAGTCTCGGGAAACTTTTGAACTTTCGAATTGCCTAAATCAATCCTTAAGAAATCCTCTGGATCCGTTGGGCTCTGTATCAACTTGAGCATGTTGAATGTAACCTTTTCATTTTGCACCTGCATGATTAATTCTCCGGCTCATACATTAATTATTGTGTTGCTCGTTCCGAGGAATGGTTGACCGAGAATAATTGGCACATCTCGATCCTCTTCATAATCCAGGATAATAGAATCTGCAGGAAAAATGAATTTATCCACCTTGACAACGACATCCTCAATAATACCTTCCGGATACGTGATGGATCAATCCGCCAGTTGCAGCGTCACTGTGGTAGGTTAGGCTTTCCCTAGGCCCAATTTTCTGAAAATGGACTTGGGCATGAGATTAATGCTGGCTCCCAAGTCACATAGGGCTCTCCCAAAGTACTGGTCTCCAATCGTGCACGGGATAGTGAAACTCCCTGGGTCCTTGAGTTTAGGAGGCAGCTTCCTCTACACCTTTGCACTGGTTTCCTCAGTTAGCGCCACCGTCTCAAATTCTGTCAACCGCCTTTTCTTTAATAGCACGTCTTTCATGAATTTGGCGTAGCTAGGCATCTGTTCTAAGGCTTCAACGAGAGGTATATTGATGTGTAGCTGCTTCAATACCTCAAGAAATTTCTTGAACTGGCCCTCCTTTTTATTCTTTTCGAATCGTGAGGAAATGGAGGAGGTGGCCTTGGATTCGTGGCGATTTCAGCATCTAGTTTCTTCTAGGTAGTAACTAGTTCTTCTGGTTCTTGCGACTGCTGAATCAGAGGATTAGTGGGTTCGGTTACCAATTCTGGTGGAATTGCATCGGATAATTACTTTCCACTACGCAATGTGACTGCTTGGACCTGTTCTTTGCCTTTTCCCTTTGGGTTTTGCTCAGTGTCGCTCGACAACGATCCTTGAGGTCGGTTGTTCAGAGCTGAGGCCAGTTGGCCTATCTGAGCTTCCAAGTTCCTGTTCGTCGTGATCTAGGATTGCATAAACTGCATGAAAAGATTTTCTAGATCCGATTTCTTCTCTTCTCACGGTGGTGGATTAAACTATATTGGTCTTGCAGGTTGTTGCTGTGGTGGTTGCTGTGAGAATCCCAGCGGCTGATTCGGCCTCATCTGGTTATTCCATGAGAAATTGGGATGATTTCTCCAACCTGGGTTGTAGTTGTTTCCATATTGATTTGCTGGGTTTCTCTGAAAAATTTTCACGTAATTAATGGACTCCAGATTGGAGGCACATTCATCACTGGGATGGCCAAAATCGTCACACCACGTGCAAATGTCTGCTGCTGTCAACTGCTGTAGTGTAGACGCCCTTAGCGCGCTGACGTTGGCTGGCCTGAACAAATTCTGGATTTGCCGAGATAAAGCGTCAATGTGGGCCTTTATCGATGAAACCGCATCCAGTTGGAGTCGACCCCCACCTCGGCTTCTGTCAAATGGCAGTTGATAAGTATTGGCCGCCATGTTTTCGAGTAGGGTGTATGATTCCCGATAGCTTTTCCGTAGCAGAGAACCGTTCGATGAAGAATCCACCATGTGACGGGTGGAATCCTGGAGACTGTTATAAAAAATCTGAATTTAGACCCACGACTGAATGTCATGATGCGGGCATTTTCGAAGTAGGTCTTTGAAATGATCCCACGCCTCTAATAGGGTCTCCTCTCCGTGTTGCTTGAACGAGACTATATCCATTCTCAGCTTGGCTAACTTGATAGGTGGTAAGTATTTTTCTAGGAATTTCTACGCCAAGTCATTCCATGTGTTGACGAAGTTTGATGGTAAAGAGTCTAGCCACTCCGAAGCTTGATCTCGCAGAGAAAATGAAAACGTTCGAAGCCGTATTGCCTCGTCGGAGACTCTGTTCTGCTTGAATGTGTTCATAATCTGCAGAAAATTCCGCAGATGGTGGTGCGGGTCTTCAGATGCTAGACCTCCGAACTGCTTGATAGACTGGAGCATCTGGAAAATCACCATCTTGATCTCGAAGTGATTGGTGTCGATCGAAGGAGGTGCAATACTAGTTTGAACTGCATTCTGACCAAGCGCAATCAGATCCCAAATGGGTTGGTCCAAATCATCTTTAGGTGGATGATTTGGGATTTCAATCCTTTGATTTTCCTGTTGATTTGCATGAACGTTTTCATCTTGGTTCTCGATGCTCTCCATCGTATGCTATTGGTTTCTAGCCTCCCTGCTCTTGCGACGCCTTCTCAAATAAGTCCGTTCGGGTTCCGAATCGAAAGGAATAACAATCTCCTTTCCGACTCTGCCTCAGCACATGCAATTTGTGAATAATCTGCAAAAACCAATGAAATTGAACTAGCAGAAAGAAAAAGAAATTCTAAGCTAAAAGAAATTATGAAAAAAAACTATTCTACAAAATTATACAAGAAAGCAATAAAACTAAAAAAATAATTGGCTAAACAAGTCCACGACAACGGCGCCAAAAACTTGACAAGATGCGTATATGTCAATTAGAATGCTTGCTATTTACGCAAGTATACGTGCCGTGTCAAGTAATAAAGAGTGAGTATAGTATCGTTCCCACGAGGAATTGTTAACCGAAATTATTAATTGGTTAAACTGCTTTCGATAGATGGAAAATTCTGGGTTTGTGATTTAACTAAACTAACGATTGCAAAGGTAAGCCAGAGTAGAGATTACGAGACTACTGGATACTGAAAACGAGTTTACTGATGAGGGATGGCAGATGGATAGATCGGAATCCTTGAATCTAAACTATATTGCTTTGGTTCTTTTTAATTGGATTGCATATGGATTTACTAGCCCAAGTTCATATATCTTTATATATGTCTTCCAACATTATATAAAGCTAATTACACTCTATTTAATTATTATGTTCCCATGCCATTAAATAAAGTGAAATTGATAAGTTTATATCTTGTATAATGACTACACAGGGTTTAACGGTATATTCCTATCCGTTAAACAACTCTCCTTACACAAAGGTAGAAACCTATGCTTTGCACATGAATTTGGCAGATATTTTCCTCTTACAAGGATAAATCAAGCAATTAAGTCATCTTACAAAGTAGCTAATCTTGTAAAAAGCATTAAATCCACACATGCCAAGGTAAATCATACACAATCATATATAAAATCAACTATTCATTCCTGAATATTCTAAGAACCAAGAAACAATATAGTTTAGAATTCAAATCATCCTAACTATCCATCTAATGGAGGTTTAGTTCAAAGACATGATCTTAACATCCAATACATCCATGTAAAAAGTATCCATAAAGGCAAAGAAAGAAAATTGGAAAGAATAAGAGACAACTATTTTCCGGCAGTTTCCACCAACGGGACTTGAATCCTCTCTTCAATCCAGGCTTTAATCTTGATTTTCTCTTTCTCTTGCACTTTAGTTCATCCTTAAGCTCTGTCTTGTTCTCTCCTGGCGCGCAAACCCCTTGGAACTATTTATAGAGTCCCTTTGCATAGCTTACGCACTGAAGTTTGCACGTACGACTTGGAACTTCTCATTTACATCATGTGGTTGATCATGCCTGGTGCCTGGGCGCCCCTGGTTGGCGCCTAGCCGCCAACTACCTAGAGGCAATACCTGACTTGTGGCTTCAACATCGTCTGACTTGGGTTTCATGTAGATGAAGTGGCGCCTGGGCGCCTCTTGGTGGCACCTAGGAGCCAACTCTCTGGAAGCCACATGTATACTGAGTTTCTGCTGAAAAACGGCAAAGGCACGTAGAGTGGCACCTGGGCTCCATCCACTTGCCTTTGTCGTGCCTCGATTTGCATTCGAATCGCCCGCTTTGCCTTCATATGTCCCGTCCTTCCTTCAAAAGATGAAAAAATTAAATAAATGAACTAAAAATGCATAAATAATGCTAAAAATGCCTAGAAGCTAAATAATGTTCCTAAAATGCGAGACGGATGAAAATTAAGCTGAATGAATGAAACTAAGGGTGTGTTTGGTAATGAATAAAACTTTTGATGAAAAATTTTGGAGAGTAAAAGTTGTCAAATTATGTGATATGATAGGGGTAATGATGAGTAATAAAGAGGATAAAGTTAAAATAGATAGGTTAGTTGTATGGATAGTTGTGTAGAAATGATTGAAAAGTAGGGTAGTTGTATAGGAAAAAGTGAAAAAATGATTAAAAAATATGATAGTTGTAGAGAGTGAAAAGTTTTAGATTGACTTGACATTTTTTGTCACTTGCCAAACACACCCTAAGCCTAATCTCTCGAACTAACGCACAAATCAAGTCTGAAATGGGCCATGATAACTCGTAAAAATACGAGTTATCACTCTTTTGCCTTTGTGTTGCTCCTGATTTATCCTCTTAATTAACTCATGTGACATGAGTGAACTTATAAGATCTTCAAGCTGTAGCGTGTTGAGGTCCTTTGCTTCATCAATGACCGTGACCTTTGGAGCCAATATTCGGGTAACGCTCTTAGAATTTTCATTACCTGCTCAGATTCAGAAATAAATTTTTCAAGACCTTTCAAGACATTAGTAATCTTAGAAAATCTAGCAAATATTTCTGAAATATTTTTAGTTTCAAGCATTTTAAAACTTTCTAACTCTCCAATCAAAATATTCCTTCTTATCTCTTGGACTTGAGAAGTTTCCTCATAAATAGATGTAAGAGTGTCCCATATTTCTTTAGTTGTTTGGCATGAGGATACTCTATCATACTTAGATGTCGTTAGTGCACAAAAGAAGGAATTCATGGCTTTTGCGTTGCTTTTAACGGTTCTAACTTCCTCCTCGGACCATGTGGAGGCTCTTTCATCAATAGACAACACAACACCATCTTGGATATCAATCCAAGAATCTATATCCGTAGCCATGATTAATTATTTCATTCTTAACTTCCAATAACCGAAGTTACTCCCATCAAATAGAGGTGGCCTTGTGAAAGATTGACCCTCGGCAAATGCAGGGGCGGAAGTTTGTTGGGATGCCATATCTGAGATCTTTTTGGTTTAAACTCAAAGACCTGCTCTGATACCACTTGTTGGTCCCGAGTTTATGGCTATTACCCAAGAGGGGAGGGGTGAATTGAGTATTTTGAAATTTTCACTTAAACAGAAATTTTTTTCCTGTTTAATTTAATCCCCTTAATGAAACAAATGAATAATATGGAGAGAAATAAAACAATAAAAGCATAAATGCAAACCACAACAGTAGACAAAGATTTTATAGTGGTTCGGTCAACCTTCCCTACTCCACTCTTCCAAGCTCACACTCTTTGTGACTTAGTTCCACTAATGTATTATGAAATACAGCTAGATCAGTAGCTCTCTTCTAAATTCCAGCTCTAGGGGCGTGTACAAATCACAGCACAAATAGGTGACGAGTCACACTCAAGTCACAACGCTACTTTACTTTCACTTGATTCAAAACACCAATATCAAACCAAGTATCAGATACAAATATTGAATCAAATAAAGGAAACTACACTTTACAGATTGTGTAGGTAGGTTTCAGCTCGTGGAAGAACTTGTAGAAGAAAAGATTTAATCAGCGATGGAGCTTGCAGCAAGTACGAGCTAAGTTCTTCTCTTGAAACTTGTGTTGATTACTTAATGCTAGGAAAGGATGGTGGTTTGATCTTAGTAAATGTTTTCTCTAACCTCTAGCACGTTCACTTGAATGCCCTTTTATAATGGTGGAGTAAATTCAAACGTTTGGTGGTAGGTGGCGTGCATTTAATGCACCAACGTTCGAATTTTTCCGACCATTGCGACCCAAGTCATAAACTGGAGTCGACTTCGGGTGCGACTTCGATCTCCAGCATCTTCAAGTTCCTCTTCAGGTCAACTTGGTCCTGGACTTGACCCAAGTCGCATGTGAAGTCGACTTCGGGTGCGACATGACTTTCTGTATGCACTTAATGGAACTTGGATTTCTTTGGAAATGAACTTGCTTGCTTGATATTCATCTTATATTTTGTTCTTTCACTGATGCTTTTGATCTTGAATGCTCAATCTTGAAACTTGACATGTTCAACTTTTCTTGGCGGCTTTGTCTTCTTGCCTTGGACCTTGATTTTGCAATCCATAGATATAGCCAAATGATTTTCCCTTGAGTAAAATACTATCTTGAATGATTAGATCATGTAGATTTGCTTGTCTGGACTGTATATATCTTCATCCTAACTGGACTGTATATATCTTCATCCTGACTCAAGTCGGATATCTGGGTCAACTTGGGTTCCAACTTCACTCAAGTCGCATGTAGAGTCGACCTGGGGATGTGACTTCACCTAAGTCGCACATGGAGTCGACTTCGGCTGCGACTTCCCCTGTCTTGGTTCCCAATTTCAGTGCTGGAAAATTTGAGCATCTGAAGTCGAAAGTGGAGTCGACTTGGGTTTGCGACTTCACCCAAGTCGCAACTGAAGTTGACTTGGACTGCGACTTCGCCTATCTTGATTCTTAATTTCAGCGCTAGAAGGTTTTGCATCTTCTGAAGTCGATCTTGGAGTCAACTTGGTTATCGACTTCACTCAAGTCGATGGCTAAGTCGACTTGGATTTGCGACTTGGTCTGCCAGGTTCTGAATTTAAAGTTTTTAGCCTTTAAACAATTTCAACAAATCACATTAGTACCCAAAATATTCTCGAATTGAGTTGTTAATCATCAAAACACAGATTGTGCTTAATTTGCCATTGATTCCAACACTCGTAATACAACTCTTTTTCCATCACTTTGGCAAGAAGTTTATAAGTTAGCCACCATCTTTTCCTATAACAAAAGACAGAAAACAAGTAAATGTTATCCTAATTGATTGTGACGCCCCGAACCGAGGCATCCACATAGTCCTTACTCCAAGATCTTGTCGATTAGTAAACGTTACTCAGGATTGTTGCCCTGATCACACGGTGGGTCCTTAATTGGAACTCGTCCAATTTTTTTCTTTTTCTTTTCTTTCATCACATAACATAATACTCATAATCATTCATAATGGGCTCATCCATATTATCATAAATCATCAACTTCTCATATTATTCATAACATCATAATTTCATACAACCTATGTCCTTTTTCATCATATCCCATTAGGGAATCTATTCATACAAAAATTTACTAACCTTTATAGATTTATCTTTTCCTTTAGCAACACATGCCCTTCATCTTTTGGCTTTCCCTACACCTGTCTGAGGTTGGAAAAACAAAATAGGAGTCGAAACTCAATAAGCAAGCATTTTTCTTTCATTTAAATGCATTTCTCTCCATTTGATAGAAGACACTTACCAAGTGATCAACTATCAATAGAATAGAAACCTTTTCGTAAACCATTCTTGGAAACCTTTTCATAAACCATTCATGAAAATCATTCATGTAAACCATTCGCAAATTCATTTCTCTCCATTGGATAGGAGACACTTAACAAGTGATCAACTACCAATGGAATAGAAACCTTTTCATAAACATTGGATGTGCAAATGCTTCCTTTCCATTCCTGACATAAACCTTCGTGTGCGGATACGCTAGCCCAGGGAACATCTTACATAGCATGGTCCAATATGCTGACTTTCTCCGACTTGGCCTCATCAAGGGGAACCTCTCTTCCTCTTGACGCCTACATGGTCTCCTACATGCATGACTTTTGATCTCCTCGACATTATATACCTCTTACACCAAGTAACTTGTCATTCTCATGTAGAGAATTATTTGCGCCATCCCTTTAAAAACATCATTTCAAATCTATATTTTCCTTTTCAATCCATGTATGAAAATGCAATGCATTCATTTACACATAACATTCCTTTGCCTCCACCTCTGGGGAGGACGTCGTCGGCACACAACCCATACGACTCGGCAATACTAAAGGGGGGCCCTTTGATCCGCTTTCTACCTCCACCAAAGCCTCTTCATTATGCCTCATATATGTGCACATGTCCATGAACATCACATGATATCAATATGCCAACATGACTTTTCATAAAAACTCATAAACATTCATCATTTCAAAACACTATAGGAATGACCACCCTTAAACAAATTTCATAAATACTTGAGAATAAAATCACATTTTCAAAGTTGTGCTTGCTTACCTCCTCAGTCTGTGTCCTCCACCTTTTTCTTCCTTTTTCCCTATACAAGGAAAATGGATATTTTATCCATATCATTCCATGTATTAGATTGCTTCCCATGAGTGCTTTATAATTATTAATTACCTCATTTCTATAAAGGTTAATTTTATAAAGATACTTGGTCATTACCTCCTTATATGAATTTTTATCCATAAATTCTTTAAAAATTCCATCCATATATCCTTATAAAATATAAACATAAATATCAAAATTTTCCAAAATCACGTTGTTCACTATTCATAGTACTGTAGCAAATTACTGTTCACGTTACTGTTCATCCGAGGTTACTGTTCACTGCTACGTGGGTTACTGTTCATGGGTTCCAAAAATAAAAAATATCATGACATAGCTTATGCTTATTATGGGAAAATTCATGAATTATGAATTTATCATCATTAACTTGGCTAAATAAATCATTTTCTCCATATACTAAAAATCAACATAAATTCACTTAAGCATAATCCTTAATTCCAAAAATTATGAGATTAATATATCATCATTCCAACATCATATTTATCATAATAATTCATCCCAAATCATCATTTATCAAATTTGGAGCATTATTTACACATATCATACATGATTTTCCCGAATGCTCTATCTTCGCTCCAAATTTTCGATGTTTCGGCATAATTCCAATTAAGCATTATAATTTTACTTATTTTCTCATGCTTAGGCATTATCTAAAAATATTTTTAACCTACTTAACATCCAAAAGAAATTTGGGTAGAAATCACTTACCCGAAGTGGAGATATCCCACTTTTTCTCACACTTTCTCTCTCTAACTTCCTCCTTTTCTTCCTTGGACGTGTGGGAGGGTTTGGGAGCTGGAATTTGCTCAAGTTGGAGCTGGGTGATTGTGCTCTTGGACGTCCACCCCTGCCCCCTATTTATAGGGTTTGATTTTTCATAAATTTGGATTTTACCCCCCCTTGCAAATGGTGTGAAATTGAAAATGTGTTTTTTTATAATTTCAAAAAGGTGCATTGAGCCAAGAGCAGCCCACCCTAGGCCTGATCCAGCCCCCCTATGGCAGCCCTATTTTTCTAGATTTGTATTTATTAAAATTTATTTATTTTAAGCAAATTAAATCCTAGTCGTTGGTTTATGATGATGATGATGATCATGGACCATTGATTTTGGTCAAATTTCCCAACTACCCCCTGCAACATCCCTGCCATAGCTTCCTTTTCATTTAATTTTTTTATTTTTTAATTATTTATTTCATTAAAAAGTCAAAAGTAATTTAATGAAAAAGATAAGTTACTTTTTGATCACCATTTGACGTTTCATCTTGACCCTTGATTTGTGATTTTCATCACATCTTAACTCATTCATCATGTTCATCGTGAATTTTTAACCATCCATAAAAAAATTCATCGAAATCCGACGCCTGGATCGCAAATTATGAATTTTTCTTTAATTTTTTACTAAAATCCAAAATTCCATTAAAATATAAAAAAGTATTGTTATTTCGTCCTGTAGTGATTAAATCTCCTTTTTGCCATTTTGTGATTAGGTTAATCTATATGATTAACTCTTAATCACCTCAGTTACTATTCACATTACTATTCATATGCACTATTCACGTGGTTTAATCCCACAATTGCATTTCTTTAACCTCTAATACACATGTTTTCATACTCATGAATATATATTTCATTAATACATTACCTAGAGTTTATAACCCTAGGGTTTTATCCACGTGTCTAAGATTGGGGTTTCACATTGATGCAATGAAATTAGTAACAAGCTAAAATGACATGATTTGCATTGAATTAATCAAGAAATGCATGAAATCTACATACAAGGCCTGAAATGCAGAAATGAAGAAAACAAATGAAAAATTTATATGAATGTACATGTTTCTCTTGAACTAGAATTCCAAATGTGTGCAAAATGAGCATTGATAACTCTAATTTTATAGAGTTATCATACCCCAAACTTAAATGTTGCTAGTCCTCGAGCAACACATAAAAAACACATGTATGCAACTATTATCTGTTAAAATCAAGCCTGCATTTAATCCTTAGCAATGCAATGATATCTCTCATCTTGACAATGCGGAAGATAACAATAAATTGAAATAACTCATGAACCGCTGTTAAGATCAAGCCAAGATATCATTCTCAATATAAAAATCAAACTACATGCAAATGATATCTATAAGTAGTTAAAAGTTATAGTTTAACCTTGTTAACCATTCTCTTGATCAAAAGGACTTGTCAGAACGGATGTAACACAAAAGAATATGCTCAAAGTAAATCTATCATTTTAAAAGGACATAGCATTCATTTGTCTATTTTACTCGGTCTAGACTTACAAAATTGTACAGTTAGTTCCCCCAAACTTATTGCTTTGACTCTCCTCACCATATTTCAGGGTATCTAGAGAATTTTCTTTTTTCTTTTCATTCATTTTTTTTAAACTCCCCTCACCATATTTCTCGGTATCTAGAGAGAATTTTCTATAAAGCGGTATTACTATGACTTTTCCTTACCTTTTTACACGAACATTGACATTTGTAGATGCCAAGTCCCAGTTACTCAGCTTGGTTTAGTCACCCCCTTCACTATTTATTGTAAAATCTTATTAGGATGAATATATTAGCCAATTTACTATGCACATGTATTTTTCAACCTTAAGTCTCAAGTAAAAAGATGAATTACTGTTCGCAATTGTGAAACCCCGAATTTTAAGCTTAATAAATATAGCTTGAAATCGTATAAGGATAAAATCGAAAATTTCATAAAATGAAGGGCTCTGGTGTAACCCATATGGGAAATGAAAATTAGTGGAAAATTAATTAAGTGAAGTGGGATTAGCAATAATCACGAAAAGACCAAATTGCAATTTTACAAAAGTGAGATTAAATTGTAAATTTAGAAAAGATGATTGATTGGTAATTTTGACAAGAGTGGAGACAAAAAGGGGACTTAATTGGAATTTACAAAGGTTATATTTGGAATTTATAAGAAAATGAAGGATAATTTATGATCCCACAAAGATTAACTATGAAATTGAATTTTTACAAATATTTCGGGAAGGAATTTAAAAATTCCGAACTATACTAAGTGAGACTGTTTAAATTTACGGACCTTATGGGAAAATAAAAATAAATGGAAAATTTTTGGCTAATTAGGGGCTTTAATTAAGGGCTTATATTCATCCTTACTGTTTTTATTAGATCTAAGCATGCATAACTCGGAATCACATAAAAATTTAATAGAAAGTACTAAATTATGTGCTCTCTAATCTAGACAGATCAGATTATGAAAAATAGTTGACTAAATTACCTAACTTGAGTACATCAGAAAGCGTGCCAAAGGCATAAACTTACTTCTAGGTGCATGTACGTTGATATTTTATTTTTTTTTTACATAATTACTTAGTTAATTAATATCTTAATGTATATAAGGCTATTTGAGATGAAACTTTTGGAGCAAGCCTATTTTAATATACCCTACATAATGAATCGATTAAATTTTGAAAAACATGTCTACAAGTTTTAAAAATGAAATTTCATATCAAAATATGATTTTAATTAAATTAAAATATGTACTTTGTTCCAATTGAGGTGAAATTTTATGGGTAAGCCTATTTTAATATGCCGAATTTAATGAAGGAATGAAATTTTGGAAAACATGTTTCCAAAATTTTAAAAAGAGATTTTTTTTCCAAATATGAATTAATTTATTAAAATAAAATATTTTTTTTCAAAATTCTGAATGGTGTATTTTGTGAACAAATATATATATTAATAAATTTTTTTTATGAGTATAACTTTAAAGCTGGATTTTTGGACAACCATAATATTAATGATGAATTTTAAAAAAAATCAAATGAAGCGCTGACAGATATGGACGATGCAGGAGCTGATCAACGTGTAATGAATTAACGCTAACGTGGACAATTGAGAAAAATAATAATAATAATAATTTGAAAAATTAAAATGGCAACACCTGTATCTGTTAAACGGTCACCATGGGTTAAATTTAATTTTCACCATGGTGAAACCGCTTAAACAGATATATAAAAGGGGGATGGACGTTGCTGCTAAAAAAAAAATGGGCCGGAGGTGAATTGAGGAGAGAAGAGCAACAACACTTAAATGTACAAGCATTCAGGTATATATATATACATTTTTTATTTATTTCATTTCTACATTTCCGGAGGTGCTGCTCAGTGTGGAACCCTGACCGTATACGAGTTGTTTCAACTGTATACGCGTCATTTCGACATTTGTAATTTTGTAATTATTTTATGAATAAATGAAAATTCATGAATTATATTGATGGATATGTGTATTGGAGATTGAAATAATGCGATTAGGAATTTAACCCCGTGAATAGTGCACATGAATAGTAAACGTGAATAGTAAACAAGGGGTTAAGATGTATGATTAAGAGTTAATCACTTGGATTAACTTAATCATAAAAGACAAAATAGAGATTTAATCACTACAAGACAAAATACCAATTCTTTTGTATATTTTAATCCAAGTTTGGATTTTTGTGGAAAAATAGAAAAAAATTCATAAATTGCAATCCGGGCGTCGGAATTCAATGAAATTTTTTATGGATGGTTAAAAATTCATGATGGACATGATGAATGGGCTAAGATGTGATGAAAATCACAAATCAAAGGTCAAGATGAAACGTCAAATGCAAAGTGAAAAAGTAACTTCACTTTTTCATTAATTATGTATTTGACTTTAATTAAAATTAATAAATAAAAATTAAAAAAAATTAAATGCAATGCAGAAACATGTCAGGTCGTGCAGGGGGGGTACCATGACCAAATCAATGGTCCAAATTCATCCAAATCACAAATCAAGGGTTTAGATTTAATTAGCTTAAATTTAATTAAATAAAAAAATATAAAAATAGGAAAAATAGGCCTGCAAAATAGGGCAGCTGGAGCAGGGTAGGGAGGCTACACAAGGCTCTAAGCACCTTTGGGGAATTAGGAAAAAACACCTTTGCAATTTTACACCCTAAGCTAGAGGGGGTAAAATGCAAATTCATGAAAAATGGACCCCTATAAATAGAGGAGCAGGCCATGGACGAAATTCACAACCATCCCAGCTCAAAAATCACTTGAGCAACTTCATTTCCCATCTCCACACGTTTTAGCCTTAAGGAAAGAGGAGAATCGAAGGTTGGAGTGAGAAAAGGCGAGTTGAAGAGGCATAACTTCGCTTAAGGTAAGTGGATTCCCCTCAAACTTGTTTTGAATTTTAGATGAAGTAAAACCATGCTTAGATAATTCCCAAGCATGATAAAATAAGTATAGATATAATGTTTAAATGGAATTATGCCAAAACATCAAAAATTTGGAGCGAATATAGGGTATTCGGCAAGATAGCATATGATATGTGAAAATAATGCTCCAAAATTGATAAATGATGATTTGGGATGAATTATTATGATAAATATGATGTTAGAATAATGATATATTAATTTCATGATTTTTGGAATTAAGGATTATGCTTAAGTGAATTTATGATGATTTTTAGTATATGGAGAAAATGATGTTTTTGGGCAAGTAAATAATGATAAATTCAAAATATAACAAATGTCCAATGATATACTAGGCATAAGGTATGTCATGGTATTTTTTATTTTTGGAAAAAATATCAATTTTTGAAATCCATGAACAGTAACCACGTTGCTGTGAACAGTAACCACGGATGAACAGTGATCTGCTACAGTGAACAGCGTGATTTTGAAGAAAATTTGGAAATTAATATTTGAATATAAGTATGGAATTTTTGAAGAATTTATGGACAAAAATATCTATGTAAAGAAATAATGCCCAAATATTATAAAGCATACATGGGAAGCAGCTTAAATAAAGGAAATGAAATATCCTTTGTCCTTGAATAGAAAAAGAAAAAGAGAAGGTCGAAGACACCTCCTAAGAAGGTAAGCAAGTTATATGTTTTGCAAATTAATTTCAAAATGCTTGAAATTGTTTGTGAATTGCTTTATGAAATTTATTTAAGGTTGGCCATACCTATAACTGCTTTACATGAACTGAAGTTTGTGAAATTGTTTATTAAATGCTTTTTATGAAATTGTTTATGATTTGCAAATATCATGCCGGCATGTGTATGAGAATGAGCATGTGCACGAGGAATAGGCCTTAGTCGAGGTAGTAAGCGGACCGGATGTCCCCCTCGCTATTGCCAAGTCGCTTAATAGGCCCAGGCCGGCGGCGACCTCCCTGAAATGAGAGCATGTATGGGATGGGCGCCTAGCTAGCGTCGCATCCAAAGGAATGTCATGAATGCTATGTATGCATTGCATTTGCATTTTATGAAATGCATGAAAATGATTGAAAAATTATGTATAGCTTGCTTACTGAGTATTATTACTCACCCATGCTTTTTCAACAACAGACAGGAAATGATGATGAAGGCAGCATGCCAAGTGTTATGTTGTTTTTGATATAAATGATGTTTATGTAAACTTTATGTAAAGACAACGATGATAATTTTGAGATGAAAAGGGAATATTTTTATTCCAATGAAAATGTTTATGGAATAGTTTTTTTATCATAACTGTGTTATGTGAAATATATTTCAAATTGGATGAATGATGGAAATTTTCCATGTATTGATGAAAGAAAAAAAAAAGAATCCTGCCATGTGATCAGGGCAACAATCCTGAGTCACGTTTACCAATCAAAACGATCCCGGAGTAAGGCTTCTAGGCACCTCGGTTCGGGGCACCACAGAAGTTGGTATCAGAGCAAGGATTGGTAAATAGGCGGGAGAAGGAGAAAATAAATGATGTTGAAAGGATAAGTTTGATACCACAGAAGTTGGTATCAAAGCATGGATTGGTAAATAGGCAGAAAAGGAAAGAAATGACTAAGCTAGATTACATGAAATCATGATTGATTTATTTATTATTGATGAATATTGATGTTATACTAATAAATGTTTCATGAAGTTAAAAATGCCGCTCACCAGATCTAGAGCGAGAGCCAACAAAGGAAAGGCCCCGATGGAAGAATCAGTTGATCAAACAAGGGGCGAAGCCAGAAAAAGAACTTATAGGGCTGAATCCGAGGAGCAATCCTCTAGGACCCGCCCACGGAGAGAGGAAAGCCCAAGACCTCAAGCAGAGGTCAACGTAGAAGAAAGAATTGCTGCGGCTATCGAAAAAGCTATGCAGCAATGGACAGCCCAGACTGCTGGGTTATTGCAAGAAATGAGGAACCAGCAAGCCCTATTGGTCCCGAGTTAATGGCAAAACCCAAGAGGGGAGGGGTGAATTGGGTATTTAAAAAAATTTATAACTTAAACAGAAACTTAACCCCGGATTAATCCAGTCCCCTTAATGAAGAATCGAAATGGAAAGCAATATGATGTAGAGAGCAGATAAATAAATCAAACACACAAGATTTTTATAGTGGTTCGGGCAACCTCCCTACTCCACTCTTCCAAGCTCACACTCCTTGTGACTTGGGTTCCACTATTGTATTCTCTCAATACAATTAGAGCCACTGCTCTCTTCTAGATTCTAGCTCTAGGGGGCATATAACACACTGCTCAAGTAGGTGATGAGTCTCACTCCAATCACACACTACTTAGCATACACTTGATCCTAGTTTCTCAAACTAGATCAAGTTCAATCACAAATAAATGAAACAACAAAGAAATCTACACTTTACAGATGTGTAGCAACAATTAGGCGCAGAGAAGAACTTGAAGAGTTGGCTTTGAAGATTCTGAAATGAAGCTCTTGCTGTTTGAAGTAGAGTTCTTCTTCTTTGAGTGGCTTGATCTCTTTTGAGCTCTTGAATGTAGTAGTTAAGCACACTTAATGATTCTCAGCTACTTCCCTTGTCCACCATGAATGCTATTTATAATTTTGGAGGGAATCCGAACGTTAGAGGGTAGGTGGCGCGCATTTAATGCGCCAACGTTCGAATAAATTCCGACCGTTGCGACCCAAGTCGCATGTGGAGTCGACTTGGCCTGCGACTTGGCTTCCAAGTCGCACCTGGAGTCGACCTCGTGTGCGACTCCAGTTCTTCAGATTTCCAAGTCCGAGTCTGGGTCAACTTGGCCTTCAGTCCTCAACTCAAGTCGATCCTGGAGTCGACTTGGGTTGCGACTTGGCGTGGTCTTTTGCAAGAACACCTTGATCTTCTTGAACTGGCTTGAACTTTGTTAAATTAGTCTTCATGACTTGGGTATTGCTTCATTTGGAATAAGCTTGAAGATTAGCTTTGGACTTGATAGACTTGATTTGAACTTTGAATATGAATCTTAGCTTTTGATCTTCAAGAAACTTCAGTTGCCTTCTGAGAATGAACTTTGCATCTTATTTGGATTTGATAAAGTCCAAATGGATCCTTGGAATAAGATTGAAACTTCAATCTTCAAGTCTGAACTCCTCAAGTCGAAATTGGAGTCGACCTCGTCTGCGACTTCGCCCAAGTCGCACCTGGAGTCGACTTCGACTGCGACTTCGTCATGTCCGTTTCCACTTTTTCAACTCTGGATGCTTGAAGTCGATGCTGGAGTCGACTTCGTCTGCGACTTGGTTTCCTAAGTCGCACCTGGAGTCGACTTGGCCTGCGACTTCACTTGTTCTTCTCCCATTTTCAACTCTGGACAGTTTGGGCTTTTTGAAGTCGATCTTGGAGTCGACTTGGACTACGACTTGGCTTCCATACTTGATTTTCTTCAAATGAATATTCCTTAAACATTTCCACAAACTTGTTAGTAGCCAAGACTTACTCAAATTGATTTGTTTAATCATCAAAACATAGATTTAGCTAGTTTTCCACATATTTCCAACAATCTCCCCCTTTTTGATGATTGACAAAACCGATTTGAGTGTATACCTTTCAATTGCTTAAAATATCATGTTCATTATGCATTTTGAAATCATACTTAAACTCATGCAATCATTTAACATATGCTCATGCAATCCTTCAATATTTAACACACATTCAAACTCTTCTCCCCAATCATATCCTACTCTTTTCTCCTTAAGCATAATCATAAGGATCTCAAATCCTATTCTTCTCCCCCTTTTTGTCAATAAATCAAAAAGATTAGAGGGTAAAGAAAGAGATAGGTGGGGTTGCTCCCCCTAAACATGTGCTCCCCCTAAATTTATGCTAGCCTAACTCAATCATTCCCATGTCATTTCTAATTTTATAGAATGCTTCTTTGGCTAGGGGTTTTGTGAATATGTCTGCAATTTGATCCTCTGTTCTTACATATACCAAACATATGTCATGATTTTCTACATGTTCTCTAATGAAATGATGTCTAAGGTCTATATGTTTGGTCCTAGAATGCAAGACTGGATTCTTGGTTAGACATATGGCACTGGTATTGTCACATTTGATAGGTATATCTTTAAAATCCATGTCATAGTCCCTAAGTTGCTGTTTCATCCAAAGTAATTGGGCACAACAGCTCCCGGCGGCAATGTATTCGGCTTCCGCCGTAGATAGAGCAACACTAGTTTGTTTTCTTGAAAACCATGAAACTAACATGTCCCCAAGAAATTGACATGTTCCACTAGTGCTTTTTTTATCCACTTTGTAACCGGCAAAATCCGCATCCGAGTAGCCGATTAGATCAAGATTGGAGCCCTTTGGATACCAAAGTCCTATATTGGTAGTGTCTACTAGATATCTGAAAATTCTTTTTACAGCTACCAAGTGTGATTCTTTTGGGCATGATTGAAATCTAGAACACATACACACACTAAACAAAATATCAGGCCTAGAAGCAGTTAAATACAATAATGAACCTATCATGCTTCTATACGATTTTAAATCAACTACTTTGCCCTTCTCATCTTTGTCCATTTTGATTGTGGAGCTCATAGGTGTGCTTGCTCCTTTGCTGTGCTTCATGCCAAACTTCTTTAGCATTTCCTTGATATACTTGGACTGGTTAATGAAAATTCCTTCATTTAATTGCTTGATTTGCAGTCCAAGGAAGAAGTTTAGCTCTCCCATCATGCTCATCTCAAACTTTTTCTGCATAAGCTCAGAAAATTCTTGGCAAAGAGTTTCATTAGTAGCACCAAAAATAATATCATCTACATAAATCTGAATGATCATTATATCCTTTCCATTGTACTTGATAAACAAAGTGGTGTCTACATTTCCCTTTTGAAAATCATGATCAATCAGAAATTTGCTTATTCTATCATACCAAGCCCTTGGAGCTTGTTTTAATCCATATAATGCTTTCGTTAGCTTGTATACAAATTTAGATTGATCTTTTTCCTCAAATCCAGGTGGTTGTTCTACATACACCTCTTCATTTATATAACCATTCAGAAATGCACTTTTGACATCCATTTGAAACAATTTAAAGTTCATGTGAGATGCAAAAGCTAGTAAGATGCGAATTGCCTCTAATCTGGCAACCGGGGCATAGGATTCCTCAAAATCTATTTCTTCTTCTTGTGAGTATCCTTTTGCCACAAGTCTAGCTTTGTTTCTCACTACAAGTCCACTTTCATCTAATTTGTTCCTAAAGACCCACTTGGTGCCAATAACAGTACAATCTTTTGGTTTAGGAACAAGATGCCAAACTTGGTTTCTTTCAAATTGATTTAGCTCTTCTTGCATTGCTATAATCCAGTTTTCATCATTGAGAGCTTGGTCAATATTAGATGGTTCAATCTTAGATACAAAAGCATATTGTCCACAAACATTTTGCTTTGACCTTCTAGTTTTTACACCTTCATACACATTTCCTATAACTTGTTCAATTGGATGTGCATGTTTGAATTTTAAATCAGATGGAGGTTTATAGGAATCATCACCTTCACTTACCCTTTCCTCCATGGACTCTTCTTGCTTTTCCACATGCAGCTTTTCAAAGTTGCTTATAATCTCATCTGCATCACTTAAATCATCTCTTCTTTTCAAGCATTGGTTAGTTTCATCAAAAACAACATGTATGGATTCTTCTACAACTTGGTTTCGTTTATTGAATACTCTATATGTTTTGCTATTTGATGAGTACCCAAGGAATATTGACTCATCACTTTTAGCGTCAAGTTTTCCCAAGTTGTTTTTTCCATTGTTCAACACATAACATGTGCATCCAAAAGCATGAAAATAAGAGATATTTGGTTTTCTTCCCTTCCATAGCTCATATGGGGTCTTTTTCAAGATAGCTCTAATGGTAACTCGATTTAAAACAAGACAAGCTGTGCTCACAGCTTCACCCCAAAACTTCTTGGATAATTTGCTCTCATTTATCATTGTTCTAGCCATCTCTTGTATAGTTCTGTTTTTCCTTTCAACTACTCCATTTTGTTGTGGAGTCCTTGGTGCAGAAAATGTGTGATGAATTCCTTTTTCATTACATAATTCTATGAATCGTTTGTTCTCAAATTCACCACCATGGTCACTTCTTATAGACATAATAGTACTTTGTTTTTCATTTTCCACCAAGTTTTAAAAAGTTGAAAACATAGAGAAGGCTTCATCTTTGCTAGCTAAGAGAATTATCCATGTGAATCTTGAAAAGTCATCTACAATAACAAATACATATTTCTTTCCACCAATGGTTAAAATGTCGGATGGTCCATATAGATCCATGTGTAGCAATTCAAGTGGCCTTGTGGTGGAAATCTCCTTTTTGGTAGAAAAAGACATCTTTGGTTGTTTAGATAATTGACATGCCTTGCAAATCTTGTCTTTGTCATATTTTAACTTTGGCAAGCCTTCTACCAAACTCTTTTTCCATAGGGTCTTTATGTTTGACATATTCACATGTCCAAGTCTTTTATGCCAAACCCATGGATCATTTTCAATGGCCATTAGACATTGACCATCTAGTTCATCAAGTGAAACCAAATATACATTTTCATGTCTTTTTCCACTAAACATGATATGCTCACCATCAAATACATTGCATATAGATGATTCAAACACAACCTTATATCCTTTATAACATAATTGGCTAATGCTCATTAAGTTATGCTTGAGTCCTTCAACAAACAAAACATCCTCCATGCATGCATTTGAGCTACTGTACACGTTTCCTTTACCTTTGATTTTACCTTTTTCATTATTACCAAAGGCAACCGTTCCGTCGTTGCAAGGCTTAAGTTTATGAAACAAACTTCTTTCTCCAATCATATGCCTTGAGCAACCACTGTCCATGAACCATACGTTGTTTGCCTTTGCCTTAAAACAAATCTGAAAAATAAGCAAATAATTCTTATCTCTTTGGTACCCATTTTATGGGTCCATTTGGGTTAGTGAAATGATTCAATTTCTGTAATTCTAACTTAGAAAGCTCAAATCTTGTGTTCCTTGGAACCCAAACTAGCTTTGCACCATGGTCATATAACTTCTTGAAGTTACACTTGTAAGCTTTATGACCCATTTTGTTGCAGAAATTGCAAGCCATTGGTAGTCTAGGAGTAGGCCTCAAAGTGCATTTTGGTTCAAATGTTGGTCTTCTAATCCACATAACATTTTTCTTTTATGGCTTATAAATTGGTGCAGTTTTGGTTTGATATTTCCAAAGTGTAGGCACATTTGATTTGCCACTTTCTTTTTGCTCAAATGTGTAATATCCAAGGCCTCTCTTATCAGTTTGAGTAGTCATGTTTAGAAACATTTTCACACTTTCTCCTGGATTAGAGAACTTTGCTAATGATTCATTCAAGGATTCATTCTCCTTTTTTAATTTTTCTACCTCTTTCAGCAATGATTCATTTTCCTCTTTCAGTTTTGTTAATCTTTCAGCTAGTTTTCCATTTACAATAATAATAGAGTTACATTGTTATCTCTTCAATGACAACTTGTTTCCTAGCTTTTTAATTTCCTCATATAATGAATCATAGGCAATTTGTAGTTCTTCTAATTTAGCACATTTGAGGCATTCTTGAAAAGAAGAATAACTTGATTGAGAATAGCAAGGTTTGGAAGTTACCTCTTCATTGCTTGTGCATTTTGTTGAGGTAGATTGTTCTTCCAAAACTTCTGTTGTGTTTAGACATAACAAGTCTTCTTCTTGCTCGATTCGTGCCATGCAGCAAATTCTCGCACAGTTGGCTGTATCATTGTCGTCGGTTGAGGAACTGCATGTTGATGAAGTCTCCTCGTTGACGAACATGCCTCTTCCTCGTGGCCTTTGGAATTTTCTGCTTTCATGATTCTCCTTTGGCCTTTCTTCCGGTGTAGGACATTGAGCTTGCATATGTCCTACGCCCCCGCATCTGTAGCATTTTATAACCTCCTTCTTCTTCTCTCTTTGTGGTCTTTCTTTGAAGTTCTTTTCTTTTCTCACAAATTTTCGAAACTTGCGAGTAAGAAGTGCGATATCTTCATCACCATTATTAGACGAGGAGGTAGATTCTTCAGATTTGCGTGCAGCTTTTAATGCAATGATTTTCTTGCCTCTATGATTCTCTTCGTTTCTTCTCTTAATTAGCTCATGTGACATTAATGAGCTAATTAGATCTTCTAGCTTTAGGGTGTTGAGGTCTTTGGCTTCTTCAATAGCTGTAATCTTTGGAGTCCATGAATCCGGTAGAGCTCTTAGTATCTTCATAACCTGCTCGGATTCCAAAATAGCTTTTCCAAGACCTTTCAAGGCGTTAGTAATTTTAGAGAATCTAGCAAACATTTCAGAAATGTTTTCTGTTTCTAACATTCTAAAGCTTTCCAATTCTCCTATCAAAATGTTTCTCCTAGTCCCTTGGACTTGGGAGGTTCCTTCATAAATAGATGTTAAAGTATCCCATATTTCTTTTGCAGTTAGACAAGAAGATACTCTATCATACTCTGAAGCTGTAAGAGCACAAAATAGTGAGTTCATAGCCTTAGCATTGCTCTTTACAGTTCTTACTTCCTCTTCTGTCCATTTGGAAGCTTTCTCATCTATAGGCAAAGTTACTCCATCTTGGATAGCAATCCAAGAGTCCATATCGGTAGCCATGATGAGTTGCTTCATACGAAGCTTCCGATAACCAAAGTTGTTCCCATCAAACAATGGTGGCCTTGTAAAAGATTGACCCTCAGTAAAAGCGGGAACAGAAGTGGATTGGGATGCCATGATAATAAGATCTCTTTGATTCAATTCAAAGACCTGCTTTGATACCACTTGTTGGTCCCGAGTTAATGGCAAAACCCAAGAGGGGAGGGGTGAATTGGGTATTTAAAAAAATTTATAACTTAAACAGAAACTTAACTCCGGATTAATCCAGTCCCCTTAATGAAGAATCGAAATGGAAAGCAATATGATGTAGAGAGCAGATAAATAAATCAAACACACAAGATTTTTATAGTGGTTCGGGCAACCTCCCTACTCCACTCTTCCAAGCTCACACTCCTTGTGACTTGGGTTCCACTATTGTATTCTCTCAATACAATTAGAGCCACTGCTCTCTTCTAGATTCTAGCTCTAGGGGGCATATAACACACTGCTCAAGTAGGTGATGAGTCTCACTCCAATCACACACTACTTAGCATACACTTGATCCTAGTTTCTCAAACTAGATCAAGTTCAATCACAAATAAATGAAACAACAAAGAAATCTACACTTTACAGATGTGTAGCAACAATTAGGCGCAGAGAAGAACTTGAAGAGTTGGCTTTGAAGATTCTGAAATGAAGCTCTTGCTGTTTGAAGTAGAGTTCTTCTTCTTTGAGTGGCTTGATCTCTTTTGAGCTCTTGAATGTAGTAGTTAAGCACACTTAATGATTCTCAGCTACTTCCCTCGTCCACCATGAATGCTATTTATAATTTTGGAGGGAATCCGAACGTTAGAGGGTAGGTGGCGCGCATTTAATGCGCCAACGTTCGAATAAATTCCGACCGTTGCGACCAAAGTCGCATGTGGAGTCGACTTGGCCTGCGACTTGGCTTCCAAGTCGCACCTGGAGTCGACCTCGTGTGCGACTCCATTTCTTCAGATTTCCAAGTCCGAGTCTGGGTCAACTTGGCCTTCAGTCCTCAACTCAAGTCGATCCTGGAGTCGACTTGGGTTGCGACTTGGCGTGGTCTTTTGCAAGAACACCTTGATCTTCTTGAACTGGCTTGAACTTTGTTAAATTAGTCTTCATGACTTGGGTATTGCTTCATTTGGAATAAGCTTGAAGATTAGCTTTGGACTTGATAGACTTGATTTGAACTTTGAATATGAATCTTAGCTTTTGATCTTCAAGAAACTTCAGTTGCTTTCTGAGAATGAACTTTGCATCTTATTTGGATTTGATAAAGTCCAAATGGATCCTTGGAATAAGATTGAAACTTCAATCTTCAAGTCTGAACTCCTCAAGTCGAAATTGGAGTCGACCTCGTCTGCGACTTCGCCCAAGTCGCACCTGGAGTCGACTTCGACTGCGACTTCGTCATGTCCGTTTCCACTTTTTCAACTCTGGATGCTTGAAGTCGATGCTGGAGTCGACTTCGTCTGCGACTTGATTTCCTAAGTCGCACCTGGAGTCGCACCTAGAGTCGACTTGGCCTGCGACTTCACTTGTTCTTCTCCCATTTTCAACTCTGGACAGTTTGGGCTTTTTGAAGTCGATCTTGGAGTCGACTTGGACTACGACTTGGCTTCCATACTTGATTTTCTTCAAATGAATATTCCTTAAACATTTCCACAAACTTGTTAGTAGCCAAGACTTACTCAAATTGATTTGTTTAATCATCAAAACATAGATTTAGCTAGTTTTCCACATATTTCCAACAAGCCCAACCATCAAGAGGAGATGGGGAAAGACCAGGGCCCTCGGCCAATCCCGGCACGTCAAGGGGAGTGGAAGATAGTCTCCTTGAGGCCGACAGAAAGGCTATCAATGCCTTTCTTGCCCAGCGTCCGCCTAAGTTTGCAGGGGAACCGGACCCCCTCATTGCAGAGCAATGGATTACGGAAATTAGGAAATTATTCAGGATATCGCCATGCAATGATCAGCAGAAAGTGCTGTGCGCTACTCACCTACTGATAAAAGATGCTTATGAATGGTGGGAAACGCTAATGGTCACTATGCCACATCCAGAGCAAGTTACGTGGCACGAATTTTTGGAGGAATTTAATAAAGAATATCTTCCTGTAGGGCTGCAGAGCCAGAGGGTGATAGAATTTGAGAAACTTTACCAAGGTAGGATGACAGTTACGGAGTATGCCACAAAGTTCAATGCCTTGGTAAGATATGTGCCGTGGATAGCCAATGTGCCGGAAAACAAGGCACAAAGGTTCCAGAGGGGATTGAGACCCCAGCTAAGAGAGGGGTTAGCCCCATTATTAATAAAGGACTATGCCTCTAGCATTGAGAGAGCTAAGGCATTGGAGATGGAGTCTATGAGGACTCAAGAGCTTAGGTAAGCTCAAAAACAAATTTTTTCAGCCTCCAAGGAAGGTGAGGCTAATAAAGGAAAAAGGGGAATCGCCGAGAGAAAGAAGATCGACGACAAGACACAGAGCACCCTGACTTGCAGAACTTTCCACAAACGCCATTCAGGCGAATGTTTACAAGGAACGGGGAAATGCTACAAATGTGGCCAAACGGGTCATGTGGCCCGAGACTGCGGGACCGATGAAGCCAAGATAATAAAGTGCTTCAACTGTGGTCAAGTCGGACAAATTTCGCCCAATTGTCCGAATAAGCCACAAGGAGCACAAGCTCGAGGGAGGCCGGCCCAACAAAAAGTCCCCGCCATCGCTAATCGACCCGGTACTATTGCCAACCCAGTGCGTGTCCAAGCCCTCACCCGAACGGAGTCACAAGAGATGGAGGAAAAAGTGATTACAGGTATGATTTACATTTTGGGAAATTCTGCAGTAGCTTTATTTGATTCTGGAGCTACGCATTCATTTATATCATACCAATTCGTAATCACACACGCACTACGGGTAGAGAAAACCAGTAGTACTATACATGTAGAATCCCCAGTATATAGATTGGCAAGTATAAATTAAATCTGCAAAGCATGTCCTATCAAGATAGGAACAAAAATATTGGAAGCTGATCTCATCCTATTACCCATGACAGAGTTTGATGTCATATTAGGGATGGATTGGCTAAGCCAATGGGGTGCGACAATTGATTGCAGAAATAAAAAAGTGCAATTTGAAGCACCAAAAGATGAAATAGAGATCAGTAAAATAAGACAGCCAGAAAACACAATAAGGATGGTATCAGCTATGAAAGCAGCTAAGCTGATGCGCCAACAATGTACAGCTTATCTGGTCTCTATAAACATAATAAGAGATGGGGTACCTATGGATCAAATTCCAGTGGTGAACGAATTTCCAGATATTTTTCCAAAGGAGCTATGTAATTTACCACCGGAAAGGGAGATGGATATGGAAATAGAAATTATCCCAGGGACAGCCCCAATATCTAAAGCCCCATATAGGATGGCACCAGCCGAATTGGCTGAGTTAAAAGTACAAATTCAAGATTTATTAGATAAGGGGTTTATTAGACCCAGTGCATCACCTTGGGGAGCTCCATTATTATTTGTAAGGAAAAAGGATGGGAGTTTGAGACTCTGTATTGATTACAGAGAATTGAACAAAGTAACAGTAAAAAATAAGTACCCACTCCCAAGAATAGATGATCTTTTTGATCAATTAAAAGGAGCTTCTACATTTTCAAAAATTGATTTACAGTCAGGTTACCACCAATTGAGGATATGTCCAAATGACATCCATAAAACAGCATTCAGAACAAGATATGGGCATTATGAATTCTTAGTCATGCCATTTGGACTAACGAATGCCCCAGCTGTGTTTATGGATATGATGAACAGAATTTTTCGAGAATTTTTGGATCAATTTGTGGTGGTATTCATTGATGATATATTAATTTATTCAAAGACAGAAGAAGAACATGAGCAGCATTTAAGAATAGTGTTGGAAATTCTTCGAAGAGAGAAATTATATGCTAAATTCAAAAAATGTGAGTTTTGGTTGAAACAAGTAGCCTTTCTCGGCCACATTATATCCGAGGAGGGAATACAAGTAGATCCTCAAAAGATTGAGGCAATAACAAAGTGGCCACAGCCAACAAATATCACGGAAATAAGAAGTTTCCTAGGGCTAGCTGGCTACTACAGAAAATTTGTGGAAGAATTCTCACAATTGTCAGCTCCACTCACAAAGCTGACAAGGAAAGGAGTTAGGTATGAATGGACACAGGAATGTGAGAATAGCTTCTAGGAATTAAAGAAAAGACTGGTAAAAGCTCCAATTCTAACACTACCTATGGAGAAGGAAGGGTTTGTGATCTATAGTGATGCCTCAAAGAAAGGATTAGGATGTGTACTGATGCAAAATGGAAAAGTTATATCATACGCATCTTGGCAACTCAAGCCAAATGAGGTAAACTATCCAACCCATGATTTAGAATTGGCAGCAGTAGTCTTTGCCTTGAAAATATGGAGACATTATTTATATGGAGTTAAATGTGAGGTCTATACTGATCACAAGAGCCTCAAGTATATTTTTACTCAAAAGGAGTTAAATATGAGGCAAAGGAGATGGCTCGAATTACTCAAGGATTATGACCTTGACATTTTATATCATCCAGGCAAAGCCAATGTAGTAGCCGATGCGCTAAGTAGAAATGTTAGCTTAGCACATCTCATCACAGAGGAAGAAGGGCTATTACAAGAATTGAGACAATTAGAATTAATTGTAAGCCCACCTGGGGTACAAGTTAGATTGTCTCAATTACAAATCCAGTCAAATTTATTTGAGCAAATTAAAATGGCTCAACAAGAAAATGGGGATTTCAAGAATTATGTGGAGAAAATGATTAAGAAAAATCCCAGTGAATACATACAAGATGAACATGGGATGTACAGATATAAGGGTCGCCTATGTATACCCAATCAAGAGGAAGTAAAGAAACAGATATTGAAAGAAGCACATTTCTCTCCATTTTCGATGCATCCAGGTAGCACCAAGATGTATCAAGACATTAAGAAGATGTATTGGTGGAATAATATAAAGAGAGAAATTGTTGAATATGTGGCTAAGTGCCTAACATGTCAAAGGGTTAAGGCTGATCATCAAAGAACCCCTGGAAAATTACAGTCGCTAGAAATTCCAGAATGGAAATGGGATAATATTACTATGGATTTTATTGAAGGGTTGCCAAGAACCCATAATGGAAATGATGCTATATGGGTCATAGTACATAGATTATCAAAGGTAGCTCATTTCCTAGCCATCAAGAAAAATTTTACTGCTAAGCGACTGGCTAAAATTTATTATAAGGAGATAGTGAGATTGCATGGAGTACCTAAGTCAATAGTTTCTGATCGAGATTCCAGTTTTACATCTCGATTTTGGAAAAGTTTACATCAAACCTTAGGTACACAGCTGAAATTCAGCACAACATTTTATCCTCAAACTGATGGGCAAACAGAAAGGGTAAATCAAATAGTAGAGGATATGCTAAGGATGTGCACAGTAGAATTTGGAGGATCGTGGGATGAATATTTGGCTATGGCAGAATTTGCTTATAATAACAGTTATCAAGCAAGTATTCAAATGGCCCCATTTGAAGCTTTATATGGACGAAAATGCAGAACTCCTCTAAACTGGGATGAAGTGGGAGAAAGAAAATTGGCTCCAGACCTCTCAAAAAGAATGGCGGAAAAAGTCCAAGTGATTCGCCAGTGTATACTCACAGCCCAAAGCAGGCAAAAGAGTTACACCGATTGCAAAAGAAGGGATTTAAATATCCAAGTTGGGGATCACGTATTCGTTAAGGTAACTCCAATCAAAGGAGTCACCCGGTTTGGAAAGAGGGGAAAATTAAACCTGAGATATGTTGGGCCCTTTGAAGTTTTGGAAAAGATAGGCAATCTAGCCTATAGAATAGCTCTGCCACCAGCCCTCAGTGCCATCCACAATGTGTTTCACATCTCCATGCTCAGGAAATATGTTTCCGATCCAACCCATGTGTTGATAGCGGAAAATTTTCCAATACAAGAACACTTGAACTATGAGGAGAGACCAATCAAGATATTAGATTTCAAGATCAAGAAGCTTCGGAACATAGAAATTGAGTATGTAAAGGTTCAATGGAATCGATATTCAGTATCCGAAGCCACATGTGAGTTACGGGAAGAAGTTGAAAGAAAGTACCCTCAATTATTCGAAGAAAAATAGGTTTCGGGACGAAACCTATTGTAAGGGGGGAGAATTGTGGAATCCTGACCGTATACGAGTTGTTTCAACTGTATACGCGTCATTTCGACATTTGTAATTTTGTAATTATTTTATGAATAAATAAAAATTCATGAATTATATTGATGGATATGTGTATTGGAGATTGAAATAATGCGATTAGGAATTTAACCCCGTGAATAGTGCACATGAATAGTAAACGTGAATAGTAAACAAGGGGTTAAGATGTATGATTAAGAGTTAATCACTTGGATTAACTTAATCATAAAAGACAAAATAGAGATTTAATCACTACAAGACAAAATACCAATTCTTTTGGATATTTTAATCCAAGTTTGGATTTTTGTGGAAAAATAGAAAAAAATTCATAAATTGCAATCCGGGCGTCGGAATTCAATGAAATTTTTTATGGATGGTTAAAAATTCATGATGGACACGATGAATGGGCTAAGATGTGATGAAAATCACAAATCAAAGGTCAAGATGAAACGTCAAATGCAAAGTGAAAAAGTAACTTCACTTTTTCATTAATTATGTATTTGACTTTAATTAAAATTAATAAATAAAAATTAAAAAAAATTAAATGCAATGCAGCAACATGTCAGGTCGTGCAGGGGGGGTACCATGACCAAATCAATGGTCCAAATTCATCCAAATCACAAATCAAGGGTTTAGATTTAATTAGCTTAAATTTAATTAAAAAAAATATATAAAAATAGGAAAAATAGGCCTGCAAAATAGGGCAGCTGGAGCAGGGTAGGGAGGCTGCACAAGGCTCTAAGCACCTTTGGGGAATTAGGAAAAAACACCTTTGCAATTTTACACCCTAAGCTAGAGGGGGTAAAATGCAAATTCATGAAAAATGGACCCCTATAAATAGAGGAGCAGGCCATGGACGAAATTCACAACCATCCCAGCTCAAAAATCACTTGAGCAACTTCATTTCCCATCCCCACACGTTTTAGCCTTAAGGAAAGAGGAGAATCGAAGGTTGGAGTGAGAAAAGGCGAGTTGAAGAGGCATAACTTCGCTTAAGGTAAGTGGATTCCCCTCAAACTTGTTTTGAATGTTAGATGAAGTAAAACCATGCTTAGATAATTCCCAAGCATGATAAAATAAGTATAGATATAATGTTTAAATGGAATTATGCCAAAACATCAAAAATTTGGAGCGAATATAGGGTATTCGGCAAGATGGCATATGATATGTGAAAATAATGCTCCAAAATTGATAAATGATGATTTGGGATGAATGATTATGATAAATATGATGTTAGAATAATGATATATTAATTTCATGATTTTTGGAATTAAGGATTATGCTTAAGTGAATTTATGATGATTTTTAGTATATGGAGAAAATGATGTTTTTGGGCAAGTAAATAATGATAAATTCAAAATATAAGAAATGTCCAATGATATACTAGGCATAAGGTATGTCATGGTATTTTTTATTTTTGGAAAAAATATCAATTTTTGAAACCCATGAACAGTAACCACGTTGCTGTGAACAGTAACCACGGATGAACAGTGATCTGCTACAGTTAACAGCGTGATTTTGGAGAAAATTTGGAAATTAATATTTGAATATAAGTATGGAATTTTTGAAGAATTTATGGACAAAAATATCTATGTAAAGAAATAATGCCCAAATATTATAAAGCATACATGGGAAGCAGCTTAAATAAAGGAAATGAAATATCCTTTGTCCTTGAATAGGAAAAGGAAAAGAGAAGGTCGAAGACACCTCCTAAGAAGGTAAGCAAGTTATATGTTTTGCAAATTAATTTCAAAATCCTTGAAATTGTTTGTGAATTGCTTTATGAAATTTATTTAAGGTTGGCCATACCTATAACTGCTTTACATGAACTAAAGTTTGTGAAATTGTTTATTAAATGCTTTTTATGAAATTGTTTATGATTTGCAAATATCATGCCGGCATGTGTATGAGAATGAGCATGTGCACGAGGAATAGGCCTTAGTCGAGGTAGTAAGCGGACCGGATGTCCCCCTCGCTATTGCCAAGTTGCTTAATAGGCCCAGGCCGGCGGCGACCTCCCTGAAATGGGAGCATGTATGGGATGGGCGCCTAGCTAGCGTCGCATCCAAAGGAATGTCATGAATGTTATGTATGCATTGCATTTGCATTTTATGAAATGCATGAAAATGATTGAAAAATTATGTATAGCTTGCTTACTGAGTATTATTACTCACCCATGCTTTTTCAACAACAGACAGGAAATGATGATGAAGGCAGCATGCCAAGTGTTATGTTGTTTTTGATATAAATGATGTTTATGTAAACTTTATGTAAAGACAACGATGATAATTTTGAGATGAAAAGGGAATATTTTTATTCCAATGAAAATGTTTATGGAATAGTTTTTTTATCATAACTGTGTTATGTGAAATATATTTCAAATTGGATGAATGATGGAAATTTTCTATATATTGATGAAAGAAAAAAAAAAAGAATCCTGCCGTGTGATCAGGGCAACAATCCTGAGTCACGTTTACCAATCAAAACGATCCCGGAGTAAGGCTTCTAGGCACCTCGGTTCGGGGCGCCACACTCAGCTAATTAATATTTAAAAAATTTTAAAATTTTCAATCTAATGTACGTGATATGAATTATGAAATACTGTTTTGATTTAAAAAAAAAACAATACTGCTGAACATTTAAGCTGAACGTGGATTCAACTTCTTGAACATATGATATTTTAATTTGATTTTATACTTTCAGAATTTTTATTTTCATGATGATCGTTAATCTAAATGTCCAAATTAATCAAATGTGCTAAATTAATTTCTGGGTGCACAAGTGCTGTTTAAATATTTCAGAAATTTTGTTTGAACTTGCTGGACAATTGATGTTGCTGAATATATGATTAAAGTGTTGGTCCCAAGTTAATGGCAATTACCCAAGAGGGGAGGGGTGAATTGGGTATTTAAAAATTTACAACTTAAACAGAGATTTTACCCCGGATTGATCTAGTCTCCTTTATAAAGAAACAAAATGGAAAGAAATATAATGTAGAGAGCAGAAATATAAATCAACACACAAGATTTTATAGTGGTTCGGGCAACCTCCCTACTCCACTCTTCCAAGCTCACACCCCTTGTGACTTGGGTTCCATTATTGTATTTCACAAATACAACTAGAGCCACTGCTCTCTTCTAGATTCTAGCTCTAGGGGGTATCAACAAATCACAGCACAAGTAGGTGATGAGTTCCACTCCAATCACACACTACTTTGCTTACACTTGATCTTAGTTATCCTAACTATATCAAGTTCAACACAACAATAAAAATAACAGAAAGATTCTACACGTTACTGTTGTGTAGAGACAGTTTTGGTGCAGAGAAGAACTTGTACAACAATGTTGATGAATCAATAAGAGGCTCTTGGCAGCTTGAAAGCAAAGTTCTTCTTCCAGATGTTGGCTTGATCACTTAAAACTCTTAAGGATGGGAGTTATGCACATTCAATGATTCTCAGCTACCCTCCTCGTTCATATTGAATGCCTTTTATAATTATGGAGGGAATCCGAACGTTTGGAGGTAGGTGGCGCGCATTTAATGTGCCAACGTTCGAAAATTTTCCGACCGTTGCGACCCAAGTCGTAGGTGGAGTCGACTTCGGGTGTGACTTCGCCCAAGTCGCAGATGGAGTCGACTTCGGGCGCGACTTCGTCAGTTCGCAACTACTTCAAGTTCCAGTCTGGGTCGACTTGGTCCTCGACTTGACCCAAGTCGCAGGTGGAGTCGACTTCGGGTGCGAATTCACCTCGGCAGCTTGTTTGATGAACTTGAAATCTTCAGAGATGACTTTGATTACTTAATTTTCTTCATATTGATTGTCCTCCCTTGTTTTATATCTCTTTGGAACATTGTGTTATCATTCTAGCTTGTTTTTCTTTAGCTCCATGATTTGCAAACCTTAAGTCCTTGAGTCTTGAGTTGTCTTATTCCTTCATCTTCTTTTAAAAACTCTTTTATCTTGATTTACATGTTTCCGTTCTGAAGTCGAAGTCGGAGTCGACTTGATCTGCGACTTTGCCCAAGTCGCATGCAGAGTCGACTTGGGATGCGACTTTGGCAGCCCCTGTTCTTGGTTTCAACTCTGGACAGAAATGACGCCTCCAAGTCGCTACTGGAGTCGACTTGGTCTGCGACTTCACCTCAAGTCACAAGTGGAGTCGACTTGGGATGCGACTTCGGCACCTCTCAATCTTGACTTCAACTCTGGAAGGAAATGTTGTTTCGAAGTCGATGTTGGATTCGACTTGGTCTGGGACTTCGCCCAAGTCGCATGCAGGTCGACTTCGTTGCGACTTCGGCAGCTCTACTCCCCTATTTCAACTTTGGAAGGAAATGACGACTCGAAGTCGATGTTGGAGTCGACTTGGGGATCGACTTGGCCAAAGTCGATGCCTGAGTTGACTTGGAAATCGACTTAACCTGCCATGCTTCTTATTCTTCAAATGTATAACCTTTAATCATTTCCACAAACATGTTAGTAACCAAGACTTACTCAAATTGATTTGTTAATCATCAAAATATAGACTTATCTTATTTTCCACATATTTCCAACATAAATTCATTAAAATAATTCAGTTTTAAACTAATTTAGAGATATTTTCATGATTAATTTGATAAGTCTAAGCTAATCTTGATTTGTTGCTTCAAATCTAGAGGTTACGTAATATTAGAAACAAAAATATGAACAAGATAGTAAACGAAGGAATTTTTACATGAAAGTTTTTTCACAAGATAATTACATGATTATTAAGTAAATACCAAAGTTTTAGCTTAAATATTAAGCATGTTGCAAATTAAAAATCTGAGAATATTAACTTAAACAGGGTAAAACGGGTGACAGAATCAGACATAGTAAATGATTTTTAATAATTTGCTTAGATGGATTTTTGATCTAAAATTTTGATATGATGTGTAAAATATCATGATTATCACTCTAATAAAATAAAAAAGGATTTTTGGATGACATAAGTATGGTTTAAAATTAACGTGATTAAGGATGTTCCTAATTTCACAACACTGTCCAGCATAGTGAAAATGACAAAATAAATATATAATGTTCATATTTCTTGGTGAAATTTTTATGAGGGTTAATTAATGTAATTATAGACTTATTAAAGAAATTTCATAGTTATATACCTTAATTTGATTATAAAGGAATATTTAAAGAAATCAGTACGCTTGATTTCAGCAAATGTGGACAGTTTGAGAAATAATCAAAAAGAAATATGAAACCTAAGTGGAAATGACCCAAATTGATATATATGTTATTCAGGAGTGCAATAAAGGATTAAGGATAGCAAGGAGGATTAATTATTGATGATATTATATGTATATGGAATTAATGGATAAATAAGAAGATGTAACATAGTGAAAATAAGAAGAGAAGGGTTGTTTTGGAATTTAATAATAAGTTCCAAAAATTTTAATGGAATTTATTATAATGTGTAAACCAGGTTTACAAAAAAGGTACAAATTTATGATCACTACGTAAGTGATGAAGTACCTAAGATATGGTTTTAGAAAATATAAATGGGGGTAAAATGTAATATATAGGGTCGTTTGAGGGAAATTACAAAAATTATAAAAAGTATAGACTCAAATTATAAACCCTTACCCTTAAGCAAATATCTTGAGAGATTTTCTCAAATAATATGTCAATTATAGGAATTATATGCTAAGTATAAAATGCTAAAATCCAAGATGTTGGATTTAGCCAAGTATTACAAATCCTAAGCAGGATTTGGAAAATTAACCCTTAAATAATGATGTCAAAATAAATGGAATGGTTAGACCTTGAAACAAGTTCAACCAAATGAGGATAAGAGTGGTTGGTATTAGCCAAATATGAAAATGTGGTTAGAAGATAATTATATTGAATTTATGGAAAAAGGAAGATATACGGCTTATTTGAATTGGTGACATCAAATGACTTAGGAAGTTCATAAGCAATTGCCTTAAGAAGTTGACTAAAGGAAAGAAAACAAGTTTTAAAGATGGAATTGATAAGTGAGAGATGGTAAACATAAGTGAATTGGAATAGGGTGATGACAATATTGAACTAAAGGTAGAAATGGGTCAAAGTTGATATGAAACACACATGGGTTAGAAAACCCTAAGATAGATTCAGAGTTAATAATAGAAATGTGCAAGCATGGGATATTATGTTTATATGATAAAAAAATGGTCCTTTTCATTTGTATAGGAAAAGGAAAGGAAAAAGGTGGAAAATACAAGTTGACTATCACAGGTAAGCAAGTTACATGCCTTCTAAAATATTTCTAAATGTTTGCAAATTGTTTGCTCACATGATTTATAAAATATATTTAAGGATGGTCATTCTTATAATGTTTTACATGAAATGATTGCTAACTACTTGTTAACTGCTTTTATGAAAAGTTTATGATTTATAAATGTTATGCCAACATGTGAATGTGAATGATCATGGTGCACGAGGATTAGGTTACGAGAGAGGTGTAATTGGACCGGTTGTCCTCCTGTAGCGTGACTGAGTAGCTAATACAGGCTGAGGCCGGCAGCGACCTCCTTGAAATGGGAGCAGGATCAAGTAGCGGACGCCTAGCTAGCGATCCATTTAGAGAAATGTCATGTATGCATTGAACGCATTTGCATTTTCATATTATGGACAAAAAGGAAATGGAAAATGTTTACTTACAAAAGGAAAGGACTTGCTTATTGAGTATTAGTATTCATGTGTTGTTTTCCAAAATTTAGTCAGGTAAATGGAGATGATCCATGGAGAAGGACAGGTATAAAAAGAATGTCAAGATATTTACATTCCTTTGCATGAGTGAAAAGAAGAAGATGAATTTATAGTATGATCAATATTATCTTGAATGTTGATGAAAATAATTAAGTTAAGGTAGTACAACCTGTATGGAATATATGAGAAAATGCAGAATTATATGTAAATGATGTTTATGATGATTTTTCTGTAAAGACAATAGTTAAGACTATGATATCGAAAATGCTTTCCAAGTCGGATGAATGAAAATGTTATCTGTATTGATATTATATATATATAATTTGTCGTGTGATCAGGGCAACAATCCTGAGTCATGCTTACCAACCTTTTTCGACCCCAGAGTAAGGACTATGTGGAGCCTCGGGTCGGGGGTGCCACAGCAATCTCACCGCAAGTGCATGGGTCGTAGATTATAGTATATAAATTATCGACCATAGGAAATTCAGGACTGTAAATTTTTCTTTTAAATGCTTTTGTGTCGAATATAAAATGGAATAGAAAAGCGAAAGAGAATATATTAAATAAAATGGAAAAGAAATAGAAAAACAGGAAGAGAAAATTGAAAATTATAACGAGTAGAGAAAACGAGCGTGCGAGTACCTAGGGTCTAGGATTTTGCATGCGTTTTTTGCAATGGGTAGTGGTATAATGATTTAATCAGGATATTGTTTGTTAAAGGAGAACAAACCCTAATTTATCCTAGCACCTTCTCTCGAAACCTATAAGGAGTACCCTAATTTTCTTAACCACCTATTCTCATGGAATTAAGTTAATTAGAATCCTTTAGGTTCTGTGGTTTGTTCATGGAATTCCTCATGGTCATCATGCCTATTCTCATGGTCTTAGATTTCTAAGTTTAATATCTTGATTATCGTATATTAGGTTTCCACCTCTCGGTTCCATCACCTAATATATGGAACTATGCTAAAGTACGGGCCCATGTACAAAGCAAGAATTAAAATCACAAGATATTAAATTAACAACATTATCCATCATTAAAAACCCACACCACGCTACATTATACGCATGCTACATCCTAAACCCTAGATTTAGGATTTAGCTAAGCATGTTTAAGTCCAAAATAAAATTAAAATTCATATCCATCTTAAACAAGGAAATAAAAATTAAAAAGGAAAAAGATAGGAAAGCTTATTGGTTTGAAGCCTCTGATGGTGTGTCGGCCGCTCTACGCAACTCGCCAATCCGCCTCTTGCCTGTGCTCTCCACCTTTCTCTCTCTCTCTCTCTAATTTTTCTCTTCTAAAATTCTGCTCTCCAAATTTCTGTTCGTTCATCCGGTGTGGAGTCTCCTCCTCCTATATTTATAAGGGTGTGGTAGCTCTCTTCAAGGTTGTGTAACTCCCCTCCTATGCACTTAATCCTTTCCGGCTTCTAAGGTTAAAATTCTGTAGCACAATGTTGATGCATCCAATTCAAATTCGTGCAAGGATAGGTGGTGAATATTTTTGACCGTTGAATGTATCTACATGTCATGCGTGGATGGTGCTTGATCTAATTGATATAAATTGGATGGCTAGATATATAAATAGTGAAGATCAAACGGTGCCTTGATTTGGTGCTGATCTGCTGAGTAATTGACGATTTGGATAAAAGTGGATGGTTGATCTTAAGCAGTGCATACGAATGGATGTTTAATATTAGGCAGTGGAATGTATCTAAAAATCATGTGACTAACTGGTAGCTTGGATCACATTGAATGACTGGATGGGCAGCTAGATATGGATTTTTGGATGGCTTGGATGGATCAATTAGAGCTGGTTTGGAATTTTCTGAAAAAATATGGACATGACCAGCTCGTTAAAAATCTGATGGACGACCGGATGTCTTCTGATCTACATGATTAAGGGTGGTCATGCGGTTGATCAGCATGGACGGGCATGGTTTCATAATGGCCTGGATATTTTTATGGGGCCCACAACTAAGATTTTGCCAATTGATCCGGATAGTGGATTAATATGGGCAGTAGGTCACGTAACTTGATGGGGGACCCTCAATGTGAAATTAAACCCTTAGGTCGCTGGATTTGGTGGAGATTAATGGAGTTGATTTTTTTGCACAGCTTTCATATAAATGGACGGCTGATATAAATACTTGAACACATTGACCTAACATGGCAGATTTATGTGGGGCCCACTTGCTGAAATTTGTTTTTTTTGCATAAAAAAATAAATATTTTAAGTCATTAATTGATCAAATTAATAAATGGGTTTCCAATATAAAACTTAATTCAAACACATTTAATTCTATAGTAACAAATAAAATGTAATCTCAAGCCAAAAGTATATTAAATATTTTGAAATTAACATTTAACACCCAATTGATGCAAAATCACATTTTGAAGAAAATTTCACATTAAACTCAATTAATTACCCACCAAATAGGTATAAAATGCCCATAAAATATATTATTAATTTTCAATCATAAAATATCCCCACACTTGAACTTTTGCTTGTCCTCAAGCAAATATACAGGAAATCAAGAACCGATTGCAAAATTTCAAAACTTCGAGCAAAAAGTGAAAATAAATGTTTAGGCAATCATCAAAAACTAACGAGAGTGTTAAACTAAAAATTTTGAAACATGACACTCTTTGAAAATCTCGGTCAACAATCCCTTCTCACATGATTAATATTGTATACCCTGTCATCTCCTTTGCTTTCTAACATTAAGAGTTCAAAAACGCCCGCAATAAACTCCTAATTATTAGATATCTTCCCCATTTATTTGGTTATTCAATATACACATTCAATAATTTAAGTAATAGTAGTGATGCAAAAAATATCAGTCAAATTACTTCAGATACATCTCATCAAATTTTTGCATTTAAATTTCTTCTACCAATTCAATTAGCCAATTCATAGGATCATAAGGACTTAGTAGGACAATAGTTAGGTTTGGCACAAGAAATAAAATTTCAAAAATTGAACCATCTCTACATGACTTGAGCCTCATTTTACAACAGGAAATAATGCTGCCCGCACACTTAGTGCTTTCATTCTCTTTCAAATTTGTTCTTACCCTTAGTTTAGTAGTTGTTGTTTTTTTTTTTTTTTAACCAAGTCCGGCAATAATTTCCCTCACCAATTTTCAGGGTATTTAGGAAGTCATTTTCATTATTTGCACATTCAGGAGATCGAACCTTATTCCTGTTTCACTTTTCAGCTCAGAATTCAATTTTAAAGTTGGTTCAACTAAGCGGGAATTAAGGTTTAGAAAAAAATTAAGTCCAGGCTTAATGGGGGTAAACAACTGTTATACTTTCAAAGATATGCTCATCATGAAAAAAATTGCCTTAATCTGTCCATTAATTGGTTAAATAAAGTTTTGGCTTTGAAAATTCTTTAATCAGAATAAAATTTTTCATGTATATGGGAAAAACTACCTTCTCAAATGACAATTGTGTGTATTAAAAAAAGCCTTTGATAAATTAGAGAGGATTACTTTGATTTTGAAGGAAAACAAGATTGGTTCCTAGGTATATCAATTTCATTAAGTGATTCAGGACAAAAATTCAAGTATTTTCAACATGTACATGTTGAAAAACAAATTTAACATCTCATTAGGGTTCAACAATTTTTCTAACTCAAAGATTTTGAAATTCTAAGTATGGTTTTCTTACAAGACATACATGAGTTCAAAATGGGGTCTCAATCAATCTAATATCACAATTTATGCAAGAATTATCCAAAATTATCAAAGATTTTTGAATTTTTTTGAATTTTTTTTACAATGTCACAAAAATTATAATCATGATAAAAATATAATCATCAGGGTAGTGAAAAATATTTAGAAAAAATTAATGCAATGTATTCACCCCCACACTTCAAATTGACATTGTCCTCAATGAAAATCATGTCATCAAAATAAAGAGAGTAATTGTAAAAATGTGAGGCGTTAACTTCCCTATTTTGGCAAGTTGAACCGAATTTTCATCCCGTGGTGCTTCCTTCCAAGTAGGCTCTGAAAAGGAACCATTAAAGCTCCAAATTAAAAAGTATCAAAATTCTAAAAGAAACTAAAAGAAAAAATAAAACTAAAACTCCCCTGAAAGAAAAAGGAAAAGTTCGGGTTGCCTCCCAAAAGCGCTTGGTTTAAAGTCATCAGCCTGACTACAGTTTGATCATATGATGTTAACCAACTCCAACTTTTGCATTTCCATGATTCTTTTTCTTGCCTTTAGATTTTCTCGCATTCGTCATTCCTTGAATTGGCCTCCATATTTGCTTGAGAACTTTTCCTGCCAATGAACCGCTGCAATTAGTTTTAAAAGAATGACAAGAAGGAGAACGAATTGTTATCAGTTTATCAGCTTTTCTCTTTTGTTCATCAGATTTTTGTTGTTTCGATCTCTCGCTTACAGAAGTTGGCACCAATTTAGCAACTTGTTGATTCAAGTCTTCCGCAACTTCTCCTTTACTTGTGTACGTCTGAGTTAGGTTACTTGAAATTTCTTTGTCTGTTGACTCATTGACCACGTCAACCCGTAAACAAGAGTTATTGAGAGAGGGGTTTTTCATGGCCGAGAAGAGATTGAATTCCATTTTCTCATCTCCAACTGTCAGAGAAAGTTGACCATTCTTGACGTCTATGATGGCTCCAGTAGTGGCTAGGAAAGGTCGTCCAAGAATGGTTGGAATTGGCGATCCTCCTCTATGTCGAGGACTACAAAGTCGACCAGGATGAACAGCTTGCCGACTTTCAAGGGAACATCTTCAAGAATGCCAATCGGGAATTTGATTGATCGATCGGCCAGTTGGAGAGATATAGAAGTTGGTTTTGGATCGCCGATGTTTAGATTTTTACAGATGGAGAGGGGGATCAGACTTACACTAGCTTCGAGATCACATAGTGCCTTGCTAATTTGGAAATTCCCAAGAGCACAAGGAATAGAAAAGCTCCAAAAATCTTTTAGCTTTTCAAGTAGCTTGTTCTGCAAGATGGCGTTGCACTCCTCAGTTAGTGCAATGATTCCGTGCTCCTCAAGCTTTCTTTTGTTGGACAGCATCTCCTTTAGGAATTTTGCATAAGTTGGCATATGAGAGATCATGTCGAGAAATGACACGCTGATTGAAAGGTTCTTGAGTGTTGAAATAAATTTCTCAAACTGCTTTAGAAGTTTTGCTTGTCTTTGCCTTTGAGGGCAGGGAAGAGGAGGCTTGTAAGGAGGTGGTGGGATGTATGGTTTCTCTACCACTAATTGGGGGTGTGGCTCCTCTTCTTGCTTCTGTTCCTGCTCGACCTCCTTTTCAATGTCAATTTGAGGTGGTTGAGGTGGGTCGAGCTGCTTTCCACTCCGCAAGGTAACTGTCTACACTTGTTCCCTAGGGTTTACTTCAGGTTGGCTAGGGAGTTTGCCTTGGTCTCTATGGGATGAGGTAATGGCATGTTGGGCAATTTGGTTTTCAAGTAGTTTAATATGGGTTTTCATTTGACTCATTTCTTCAAGTAGTTTGTCAATTAAAGGATCAGAGGATTGTGCTTGAGGTGGTGCAGGTAGCGCGGGCTGAGTTTGGTATAAGGGAGGGTTCAGTGGTCTTGTTAGGAAACCAGGGGGCTTATTGTTTTGAGCATAGTTTTGGGTATTTGACTAGTTTACCCAAGAGAAATTGGGATGGTTCCTCCATCTAGGGTTGTAAGTATTTGAGTGTATCATACTGGTTATTGAATGCATTGACCTACTCGCTTCTGGTGTCTTGGCTGGCAAAACTACACTCAGACGTGTAGTGTGAAGCTCCATAGATCTCACATGAAATTTGTCGAGAAGAAGATGCATTCTGGTCATGGGTTCCTGCTTTTTTACTGCAAAAGTAGATCGAGTTTAGCATGAAGAGAATTTATGGATTTGATATCATATACATTACCTCGCCGAGAGGGTCCTCGGATGTCGCCGTATTGAGAATCATAAAGAGCCAAGTAATTGAGGAGCTAAACAGCCTCCTCGTCTGTAAGTCGCATGAATCGGCCACCAATGGCTGAATCGACGGAGCTTCGGCTAGGTCGATCGAGTCTATTAAAGAAATTTTCAATAATGTTACCCTACGAGATGCCATGATGAGGACACTTGCGCTGTAAATCTTTCATTCTCTCCCACGCATTGTATAGAGTTTCTCCATCTTTTTGGACGAACTGATTGATTTCGTCCCGAATTTTCCTGATTTTAGTGGGTGGAAAGAATTTCTCCCAGAAAGCAGTAGAGAGCTCATCCCGTGTATTGAATGTGTCGGGCGGCATAGAATAGAATCACTCGGTTGCCCTGTCACAAAGAGAAAATGGAAAAAGCTGAAGACGGATTACCTCGCGTGGGATATTTTGTACCTTGATTGTGTTGCACAGTTACAGGAACTTAGTGATGTCTACGGTCGGGTTTTAAGAGAGTAGTCCTGCAAATTGGTCATGTTGAACCATTTGAATAAACCCGGGATTGAGTTCAAAGCTTCTTGCATCAATTTCTGGTTCAACTATGCATGATCGAAAGCCTCGAGGGTTCGGGCGGTTCCGATCGCTAAGGGTTATCCTTCTTGGAGGAGCGTTATTCTCAGCCTGGCCTTCCTCCTGCTCTTGATGTGGTGGGTTTGTATTGTTACATTCCGCCATGGTCTCTTGAGAAGATTGTTGCTGCTTGTGCTCACGAACTCTTTGCCTAAAAGAACGTTCAATCTTAGGGTCAGCAACAAAGAGTTTTTCAGCTAGTTGTTTTGCAAAGTTTCTAGTATGTGGGTACATACAAAGATTAACTAGCTAAGTCAGAAAAAATAAAAGCAAATAAGAACGAGAGTTGGAAAAGAAAGAAGGAAAATAAAATAATAATAATAATAATAATAATAGATAGATAGGGACAAAAGACAGAAAAAAAATAGATAAAAAAATAAAAAAATAAAAAAATAAAAACAATAGAAAAGGAAAAGAACAAAGAAAGTATCTAAAAATAAATTTTAAAGTAACACTGAATTCCCCGGCAACAGCGCCAAAATACTTATTCGCAATCTCACCACAATTGCACGAGTCGTAGATTATAGTATATAAATTATCGATCCACAGGGAATTCAGGACTATAAATTTTGCTTTTAAATGCTTTCGTGTCCGATATAAAATGGAATAAAAAAGTGAAAGAGAATATAGTAAATAAAATGGAAAAGAAATAGAAAAATGAGAAGAGAAAATTGAAACTTATAACGAGTAGAGAAAATGAGAGTGCGAGTACCTAGGGTCTAGGATTTCACATGCATTTTTTGCAACGGGTAGTGGTAAAATGATTTAATTTGGATATTATTTGTTAAAGGAGAACAAACCTTAATTTATCCTTGCACCTTCTCTCGAAACCTACAAGGCGTACCCTAATTTTCTTAACCACCTATTCTCATGGGATTAAGTTAATTAGAATCCATTAGGTTTTGTGGTTTGTTCATGGAATTCCTCACGGTCACCATGCCTATTCTCATGGTTTTAGATTTCTAAGTTTAATATCTTGATTATCGTATATTAGGTTTCCACCTCTCGGTTCCATCACCTAATATATGGAACTATGCTAAAGTACGGGCCCATGTACAAAGCAAGCATTAAAATCACAAGATATTAAATTAACAACATTATCCATCATTAAAAACCCACACAACGCTACATTATACGCATGCTACATCCTAAACCCTAGATTTAGAATTTAGTGGAGCATGTTTAAGTCCAAAATAAAATTAAAATTCAAATCCATCTTAAACAAGACAATAAAAATTAAAAAGGGAAAAGATAGGAAAGCTTATTCGTTTGAAGCCTCCGATGATGTGTCGGCCGCTCCACGCAACTCGCCAGTCCGCCTCTTGCCTGTGCTCTCCACCTTGCTCTCTCTCTCTCTCTAATTTTTCTCTTCCAAAATTCTGCTTTCTCTATGCACTTGATGGAACTTGGATTTCTTTGAAAATGAACTTGCTTGCTTGATATTCATCTAATATTTTGTTCTTCCACTAATGCTTTTGATCTTGAATGCTAAATCTTGAAACTTAACATGTTCAACTTTTCTTGGAGGCTTTGTCTTCATGCCTTGGACTTAGAATGATTTGATTTTCTTGATTTTGCAATCCATGATATAGCCAAATGATTTTCCCTTGAGTAAAATACTATCTTGAATTATTAGATCATGTAGATTTGCTTGTCTGGACTATATATATCTTCATCCTGACTCAAGTCGGATATCTGGGTCGACTTGGGTTCCAACTTCACTCAAGTCGCATGTGGAGTCGACCTGGGGATGCGACTTCACCTAAGTCACATATTGAGTCGACTTCGGCTGCGACTTCACCTGTCTTGGTTCACAATTTCAGCGCTGGAAGATTTGAGCATCTGAAGTAGATAGTGAAGTCGACTTGCGTTTGCGAATTCACCCAAGTCGCAGCTGGAGTCGACTTGGACTGCGACTTCACCTGTCTTGATTCCCAAATTCAGCGCTGGAAGGTTTTGCACCTTCTGAAGTCGATCTTGGAGTCGACTTGGTTATCGACTTCACTCAAGTCGATGGCTTAGTTGACTTGGCTTTGTGACTTGGTCTACCAGGTTCTGAATTTTAAGTTTTTAGCCTTTAAACAATTTCAACAAATCACATTAGTACCCAAAACATTCTCAAATTGAGTTGTTAATCATCAAAACACAGATTGTGCTTAATTTGCCATTGATTCCAACACTCGTAATGCAACTCTTTTTTCATCACTTTGGCATGAAGTTTATAAATTAGCTACCATCTTTTCTTATAACAAAAGACGCAAAATAAGTAAATGTTATCCTAATTGATGCAATGAAATTAGTAACAAGCTAAAATGACATAATTTGCATTGAATTAATTAAGAAATGCATGAAATCTACATACAATGCCTGAAATGCAGAAATGAAGAAAACTAATGCAAAATTTATATGAATGTACATGTTTCTCTTGAACTAGAATTCCAAATGAGTGCAAAATGAGCATTGATGACTCTAATTTTATAGAGTTATCACACCCGAAACTTAAATGTTGCTAGTCCTCGAGCAACACGTAAAAACACAAATGTATGCAACTATTATTTGTTAAAATCAAGCCTGCATTTAATCCTTAGCAATTTAATGATATCTCTCATCTTGACAATGCAGAAGATAACAATAAATTGAAATAACTCATGAACTCCTGTTAAGATCAAGCCAAGATATCATTCTCAATATAAAAATCAAACTACATGTAAATGATATCTATAAGTAGTTAAAAGTTATAGTTTAACCTGGTTAACCGTTCTCTTGATCAAAAGGACTTCTCAGAACGGATGTAATACAAAAGAATATGCTCAAAGTAATTCTATCATTTTAAAAGGACATAGCATTCATTTGTCTATTTTACTCGGTCTAGACTTACAAAATTGTACAGTTAGTTCCCCCAAACTTATTGCTTTGACTCTCCTCACCATATTTCAGGGTATCTGGAGAATTTTCTTTTTTCTTTTCATTCATTTTTTTTAAACTCCCCTCACCATATTTCTCGGTATCTAGAGAGAATTTTCTATAAAGCGGTATTACTATGACTTTTCCTTACCTTTTTACATGAACATTGACATTTGTAGATGCCAAGTCCAAGTTACTCAGCTTGGTTTAGTCACCCCCTTCACTATTTATTGTAAAATCTTATTAGGAGGAATATATTGTGGCGCCCCAGCCCGAGCGTCACAACCTTACCTCGGGATCTATCGACTGGTAAACGTGATTAGGATTATTGCCCTATCACATGGTGTGTTTTAACAGATATTTATCCAATTAAATATGGTTCCTTAGGAATTTATTTTCTTCTATTTTTCCATCGCATGCATGTTTAGTTCATTTCCACCCAATAATTTCGTAACTAAACATGATATTCATGATATTTTTCAAACTTTCTCATAAATCAGATGTCACTGCATATATTATCCATAGATGTCAACGTAAAACATCAAATTATTTTACGACCATCCAACTTAAGTTTTTCACAAACATGAAAACTTATAATGTTTTTTCATTTCTTCAATGGTCAGCTCTTGCTCTTTTGCCAGGTATCTTCTTTCACCTACCTATGGGTTTGGAAAACGAAAACGTGAGTCGAAACTCAATAAGCAAGCTTAGGGTTTTCAAACAATTCATTTTGAAGGCAACATTGTTTAAAAGCATTTCTCTCCGTTCGGTAGGAGACACTTAGCAAGTGATCAACTACCTGTGGGGTAGAAACCTTTTCATAAATAATTCATAAATATTTCATAAACATTGGATGTGAAAATGCATCATTTCCATTGATGACATTATCCTTTATGTGAGGGTATGCTAGCACAGGGAACATTTTTTCATGACATGATCCTTTCCATCCTTAGCACTAGACCTTCTGACTTGGCAACGTCAAGGGGGACTCCTTGTCCACTTACTACCTTGACTAGCCTACTTGATTTCCATTCCATGCATGACTTTTAGTTACCTCGACATTATATACTGTTGGTCCCAATTTAATGGCAAAACCCAAGAGGGGAGGGGCGAATTGGGTTCTTATAAAATTCTTCGGTAAATTAAAACTTAACCCCTTGAAAGCTTAATCCCCTTGATTGAAACAAATAGAGAGCAATGAAATAGTGAAAGCAATAAGGTAAACAGTAGGCAAGATTTATAGTGTTCGGGCAACCTCTCCCTACTCCACTCTTCCAAGCTCACACACCGTTGTGACTTGGGTTCCACTATGTATTCCGCGAATACACTTAGAGTCTCCGCTCTCTTCTAGGTTCTAGCTCTAGGGGGCTTATACACTTGATACAAGTAGATGATGAGTTCAACTCCAATCACAACTCTACTTGCAACGTCTCAGTTTGTTACAACAAACTCAAACCAAGACCAATAACAAGGAATAATGAAAATAAGGAAGATCTACACTTTACTGAGTTGTGTAGGCAAGATTCAGCTTGAGGAAGAGTTTTCAGAAGCAACCGGTTGTATATCGTTGACGCTACTTGCAACTTGAAGCTCGTTCTTCCTTTTAAAGTGTATAGATCACTCAAATTTAGAGAAAAGCAAATGGGAGCTCTTGTTTGCACTTCTTTTCTCTCTTTAGACAATGTAGTGTGTATATTCTCGTTTGTTTGAGTGTCTATTTATAGAATGGGGAAGATTTGAACGTTATAGAAGTGGTTAGTGCGCAATAAATGTTCCAACGTTCAAAAATTCGAACGTTGGTTCCACAAGTTTAGTTTCGCATTTTTCAAGTCTGGGTCTGGGTCGACTTGGTTTCAGACTTGACCTCTAGTCGATCTTGGAGTCGACTTGGGTTGCGACTTGACTCGTTCTTGTGCCGAAAACAGTTTGGTCTTTTCCTTTAGCTTGCTTGGCTTCTTTCCTTCAACAATATTTTGTAGACCTTGTGAAGCTTGAAAACTTTGTATTGGTTGATTTTGCCTTTGATGCATTAATCTTCATATCTTGAAAATATGCTTGGAGCTTTGCCTTGGACTTGAGAATCTTAAGTTGATCTTGAACATGAGCTTGAATCTGCATCTTTGAACTTTGAAAATGTCAAGTCGAACTTGGGGTCGACTTCGTCTGCGACTTCACCCAAGTCGTAACTGGAGTCGACTTCGTCTGCGACTTCGGTATTTTTGTGTCCCAAAATCAACTCTGGAGTGTTTTTGCCGTCTCAAGTCGTTGCTGGAGTCGACTTCGTTTGCGATTTGGCTTCCCAAGTCGCAAGTGGAGTTGACCTGGCCTGCGACTTCACCTGCTCTTCTTCTATTTTTAAAACTAGTCGTGGGGCTCAATTTGGAGTCGAAGATGGAGTCAACTTTGGGATCGACTTCACCCTAAGTCGAAGCCCAAGTCGACTTGGAGATCGACTTGGCTATTTTCTTTCCTTAAACCATTCAACATAAACATTAGTATTCACATTATACTCAAATTTAACTTTGTTAATCATCAAAACTCATGCTTTGGTCAAATTTGTTTTGTTTTAAACATTGTTTCCAACAATCTCCCCCTTTTTGATGATTGACAAAACTAAAATTGAGTTTGTACCTTTCAAGATAGTCACAATCATATAGTTTCCAAAACAGATCATCATAATAGCTTTCAAACAGAGCATAGCAAGCATGAAACACATATTTGAGCATAAACAAGTTTCATAAATCAATCATTTGTACAGATTACAATGTAAAGAAAAAACTGAAACCTAAATAAAAACTACCCAACCCAAAATGCCCAAAAATGCTCTAAATCCTATGCTTGTGATACTCTATTCTATCTATTCTATCTCCCCCTTTTTGTCAATCCTTCAAAAATGGTTCAATTTCCAATGATTTGGTGAATTGAAATTGGGAAATGGGATATGCAGATTGAATGGGTTTGATAGGACGAACATGAGAGGATGAATAGAATGAAGAGACTGGAGCGGGAGTCGGATCTCGATGAACTGATCCGGAATCGAATGGATCAAGTTTAGGTATGGGCCGATTTTTATGTCGTCCCGATGCAAGATGATATCTAATGGTACGCATTTCCCGATCGATTCAATCTTGTCGGGAATGAATATCATTGATGGCAGTGAGAACCTCGGAGACTAAGCTTGTCATTCTGTCCTCTTGGCGACCCATTTCCCCTCGGAGAGCAGATATTTCATCTCTAATGCTCTGTAAGGTGACCTCTTGTGATGGAGGTTGAGGCGTCTGGTCTGGGATGGCAGATCCTTGTGGAGAGTAGGATCCGTGCGACATAGGAGATACTGGCTCCTCTGGAACGTCTCGGGGTGGAGCAGGTGGTGTCTCAGGGTGGAGCAGGTGGTGCCTCGGGAGGCTGCTCCACCTCAGTCTGTGCCTGTCTTGCTGGTTCGCCCAACTTTTCGCGAATTCTCTCATCTCTGAAGTGCTCCAAATTGATCTTCATTCGTTGGAGCAATGCCTTATTGATGGCATTTGTTGTTTTAGGGACTTCGAAGGGTTCACCTTCAATGTCCACCTCAAAATACTCCAGGATCCTTGTGATCCAAGTTCCGTAGGGTAGAACGCCTCTCGGATTTTCTTTTCGACATGCCAAGGCTTCTAGGAATAGTCTTGGTAGGCTGATCTTGACTTTATTCACCAACTTCCACAGAATCATGGCTTCTTATGGGTTGAGCTGATTCCTCCCACCGCCTTTTGGGTAGATGCAATGGGCGATGAGTAGTCTGAGGACTCTCAGGCGTGGAGAAAGATCCATGTAATGTAGGAACTTGGTTCCTGCATGATACTTGTTACTTTTTGTTAGCTCATTGTAGATTTTCTCCATTGTAAGATCCCGGGGAAGTGATTCTTCTTCGGATGGAACTTTGAGAATTCTTCCTATTCTCTGTATTGCTCTTTCTTGATCTGGGTTAGCCATTGTTCCCAAAAAAATTTCTGTGCCTTTGACAAAGGTTGAGAAATTGTTATCATCCCACAGATAGTAAAACATTCTTGTCAGATCAGGATATACTCTTTCATCTGTCTTCAGCAACTGTATCCATCCTTGATAATCCAATAATTCTTCTATGTCGAATTCATAATCGTTGAGAAATTTGAAGTCGATGATCTTTGGAATGAATACCTTTCTTTCGTAGAAATGTTTATAGAATCGGCTATGTTGAAGCTCTGTTCTGAAATAGGTTGTGGGCATTTTCAGGACTTGTCCTTTTGTGATCGGGATCCTTCCAGTATTTGAGCTTTGAGGTTGACTTTCTGACCTCGGAGCTCGATCTGAAGATTAGGTAGCGGTTTGAAACCTGACCCTTCTACCCGTTGATGTTGAGGGTTCCTCTCTGGCTCGCTTGGCAGATGTCCTTTTTTTCCTAGGAATTTCTTCCTCTGTATTTGACCTCGAAGGTCTAGGCACAGGTCTTTGTGTAGGTTTGGAAACAGTTAGTTTGGGGAGTCTTGGTTTTGGAGCCATTGGATTGGGAATTTAGAAAGCTTAGAAAGACTGTGAAATAGAATGGGAGAAAAGGAAGACTAGGCAGTGTAAAAGAGAGAGAGAGAGAGAAAGAGAAGGAGAAGCAGAACTGAAAACTGGCCGGAGTTGTGAAAACAAAGAGATGAAGAAACTAATGCCGGATTGGCCGGAAAATCACTAAAGAATCAGTGAGAAGAGGAGACTGAGTTTTGACTGCCGGAGTTTGGAGAGAAACAGATATTGCCGGAACGACGGTTGCCGGAGAGAATTAAAACGGGAGGAGGCTGCCGGACAGAGAGAGATGGCCGGCGAGGATGAGAATCTGTGGAGAAACCGGAGAGAAAAAATCGCCGGACAAGGAAATAGGCGGGAAATGAAGAAGAAAGAGGAAGAAATAGGAAGAGAAAGAGAGAAAAGAGGAAGACGGACGGTCGCTCGCGCGGAGTCGACTTTGCCCTAGGCGAAGTCGACTTCGACCTAGTGGAGTCGACTTCACCTCAGAGGCGGAGTCGACTTCGCTTTTCCCAAGTCGACTTTACTGGAGTCGACTTGACTTTGCTGGAGTCAACTTGACTCATCGACTTGGCTCCTTTTAGATCAGATTTGTGTAATTCTTCCTAGTTTAATTCTATCATCCCCATATCATTTCTAATTTTATAAAATGATTCCTTCGCTAGTGGTTTGGTAAAGATATCAGCAATTTGATCTTCTATTTTCACATATTCTAAACAAATATCATGATTCTCAACATGTTCACGAATAAAATGGTGTCTTACATCTATATACTTGGTTCTTGAATGCAGTACAGGATTCTTAGTCAAACATATAGCACTTGTATTATCACATTTAATAGGAATATTGAAATAATCAATGCCATAATCTTTCAATTGTTGTTTCATCCAAAGTAGTTGGGCACAACAGCTTTCGGCGGCTATATATTCTGCTTCCGCAGTAGATAGGGCAACACTGGTTTGTTTCCTTGAGTACCATGAAACCAACATATTTCCAAGAAATTGACAGGTTCCACTAGTACTTTTTCTATCTACTTTGTAGCCGGCAAAATCTGCATCCGAATAGCCGATTAAATCAAACGTTGACCCCTTTGGATACCATAGTCCAAGATTGGTAGTATTTATCAAATATTTAAAAATTCTTTTTACAGCCAATAGATCTGATTCTTTAGGACATGATTGAAATTTAGAACACATACAGACACTAAACAAAATATCTGGTCTAGAAGCAGTTAAATATAGCAATGATCCTATCATGCTTCTATAGAGCTTTTGATCGATACATTTACCGTTTTCGTCCGTGTCGATCTTGATCGTAGAGCTCATTGGTGTATTTGCTCCTTTACCATTCTGCATTCCAAATTTCTTGAGCATTTCTTTGACATATTTGGACTGATTAAAGAATATCCCTTCCGTTTGCTGCTTGATTTGTAGTCCGAGAAAGAAATTTAATTCTCCCATCATGCTCATTTCAAATTCGCTCTGCATGATCTTAGAAAAATCTTGGCATAAAGTTTCATCATTAGCTCCAAATATTATATCATCTACATAAATTTGTACAATTAGAATATTTTTACTTTTATACTTAATGAACAAAGTAGTGTCAACTTTCCCTTTTTGAAACTCATGATCAATCAAAAATCTATTTCACCTTTCATACCAAGCTCTTGGAGCTTGTTTTAGTCCATATAACGCTTTGGTCAATTTATAAACATATTTTGATTGATCCTTTTCTTCAAATCCTAGGGGTTGTTCAACATATACTTCTTCATTCAAATATCCGTTCAGAAATGCGCTTTTTACATCCATTTGAAACAATTTGAAATTCATATGAGAAGCAAATGCTAGTAAGATACGTATGGCTTCTAATCTAGCCACAGGTGCATATGATTCTTCAAAATCAATCCCTTCTTCCTAGGAATACCCTTTGGCTACTAATCTAGCCTTGTTTCTAATTACAAGTCCGCTTTCGTCCAATTTGTTCCTAAATATCCATTTGGTACCAATAATGGTATGACCATTTGGTCTAGGAACTAAATGTCATACATTGTTCCTTTCAAATTGGTTTAGCTCTTCTTGCATTGCAATGACCCAGTTTTCATCATTGAGAGCTTGTTCAATGGTAGTTGGTTCGATTTTTGATACAAAAGCATATTGTCCACAAATGTTTTGTTTTGATTTTCTAGTTTTCACTCCTTCATACACATTTCCAATGACTTGCTTAATTGGATGGGCATTTTTGAACTTTAAATCAGTTGGAGGTTTGTAAGAATCATTACCTTCACTTACCTCTTCCTCCATGAGATTTTCTGGCTTGAGCTCGATTTCCTTTGGTTGTTCTTTTCCTTTTGTTTCATCTGTATCACTTAATTCATCCTCCTTTCTAGGAGTTTGGTTAAACTCATCAAAGACAACATGTATGGACTCTTCTACAACTTGGTTTCGTTTATTGAATACTCCATATGCTTTGCTATTTGATGAGTAACTAAGGAATATTGCTTCGTCACTTTTAGCATCTAGTTTTCCCAAGTTGGTTTTTCCATTGTTCAAAACATAGCATGTGCATCCAAAAGCATGAAAATAAGAGATATTTGGTTTTCTTCCTTTCCATAGCTCATATGGGGTCTTTTTCAAGATTTCTCTAATGGTAACTTGATTCAAAACATGACAAGTTGTATTTACAGCTTCACCCTAAAATTTCTTGGATAGTTTGCTCTCATTTAGCATTGTTCTAGCCATCTCTTGTATAGTTCTGTTTTTTCTTTCAACTACTCCATTTTGTTGTGGAGTTCTTGGTGCAGAAAATGTGTGATGAATTCCTTTTTCATTACATAATTCTATGAATCGTTTGTTTTCAAATTCACCACCATGATCACTTCTCATAGTTATAATAGTACTTTGTTTTTCATTTTGCACCAAATTTACAAAAGTTGCAAACATAGAGAAGGCTTCATCTTTGCTAGCTAAGAGAATTATCCATGTGAATCTTGAAAAATCATCAACAATTACAAACACATATTTCTTTCCACCAATGGTTAAAATATCGGATGGCCCATATAGATCCATGTGTAGCAATTCAAGTGGCCTAGTGGTGGAAATTACCTTTTTGGTAGAGAAAGGCATTTTAGGTTGTTTTGATAATTGACATGCCTTGCAAATTTTGTCCTTGTCATATTTCAACTTTGGCAATCCTTCTACCAAACTCTTTTTTCATAGGGTCTTTATATTTCTCATGTTTATATGTCCAAGCCTTTTATGCCAAACCCATGGATCATTATCAATGGCCATTAGACATTTACCATCTAATTCATCAAGTGAAACCAAATATACATTTTCATGTCTTTTTCCACTAAACATGATATGTTCTCCATCAAATACATTACATATGGATGATTCAAACACAACCTTGTATCCTTTGTCACATAATTGACTAATGCTCATTAGATTGTGCTTGAGTCCTTCAACAAACAAAACATCTTCCATGCATGCATTTGAAATACTATATATGTTTCCTTTACCTTTAATTTTACCTTTCTCATTATTACCAAAGGCTTAAGTTTATGAAATAAACTTCTTTCTCCAGTCATATGCCTTGAACAACCACTGTCCATGAACCATACATTGTTTGCCTTTGCCTTAAAACATATCTGAAAATAAACAAGTAAATCTTATCTCTTTGGTACCCATTTTATGGGTCCGTTTGGGTTAGTTAACCTTTGAAGTTTGAGTTGATCCATCTTTGATCCCATAAAACCAATGCATTTTGGCATCCAAACCAATTTAGCACCTAGGTTTTGCAGTTTTCTAAGTTTACATTGATAGATCTTATGTCCAAGCTTGTTGCAAAAGTTACAAGCTCCTGGAAGTCTAGAAATAGGGAGCCATTTGGTAATTTGTTCATTGGTTGGTCTTTTGGTCCAAACTGTTCGATTTATCTTTGGTTTAGTAAAATTGGTTTTGATATTATTTCTTGGAGCGTTAGTTTCAGTTTGTTCAAGTGCATTGTACCCAAGTCCTTTCTTGCAAGTTTGGGTTGTCATTTTCAAGAACATTTTTACATTTTCTCCTGGGTTAGAGAACTTGGCAAGAGATTCATTTAATGATTTATTCTCGTTTTTAAGTTTTTCTAATTCATTTTCTGAGGTATTCTTTTCATCTTTTAACTTGTCTAATTTTTCAGCAAGTTTACTATTTACAATTATTACTGCGTCACATTGTCTTTTCTTAATTGTAAACTTGTTTCCTAATTTCTTTATTTCTTCATATAGTGAATCATAAGCTTGTTGAAGTTCCTCTAATTCAGCACATTTAAGACATTCATTTGTAGAGAAATTTGAAAAGGATTTCTGTTTGGAGGTTACCTCTTGACTACTCGTGCAGTCCGTTGAAGTGGCTTGATCCTCTAAGGTTTCCATTGCTGCAAAGCATATGTCAGTGTTTGCTATGCAACAGATTCTTGCACAATCTACTTCACATTCTTCACTTGAGGAGCTATTCGTTATAGATTCTTCTTCATTTACGTACATGCCTCTTCCTTTGTTTCTTTGAAATCTTTTGTTGTCGCCTCGATCTTTTCTTTGTTCCTTTGCCTTGTTTTCTTCGGGCGTTGGACATTGGGCTTGCATGTGTCCCGAACCGCCGCATCGGTAACATTTGGTTGTTTCTTTCTTTTTCTCTTTGGAGTTTTTTTCTTTAAAATTTCTGAAATTTCTGCCTTTCCTCACAAATTTTCTGAATCGTTTTGTGAGTAGGGCAATCTCATCGTCATTTTGTGAAGATGAAGTATCGTCTGAATCTTGTGCGGCTTTTAAGGCAATTGCTCTTTTTCCTTTGTGATGATCTTCATTTCTTTTCTTAATTAGCTCATGTGACATTAATGAGTTAATTAGGTTTTCTAGCTTCAATGTGTTGAGGTCCTTAGCTTCTTCTATCGCAGAATCTTTGGAGTCCAAGATTCCGGTAGAGCCCTTAAAATCTTCATAACCTGTTCAGATTCAGATATAGCCTTTCCAAGACCTTTCAAAGCATTAGTAATTTTTGAGAATCTAGCAAACATTTCAGAAATATTTTCTGTTTCTAACATTCTAAAATTTTCTAATTCTCCAATCAAAATGTTTCTTCTTGTCCCTTGGACTTGAGAAGTTCCTTCATAGATGGAGGTTAATGTATCCCATATCTCTTTGGCGGTTAAACAAGAGGATACTCTATCATATTCAGATGCCGTGAGAGCACAAAATAGTGAATTCATAGCTTTAGCATTGCTCTTCACGATTCTTACTTCCTCATCGGTCCATTTGGAAGCTTTTTCATCAATGGGCAAGATCACACCATCTTCGAATCGCAATCCAAGAGTCCATATCGGTAGCCATGATGAGTTGTTTCATTCTTAGCTTCCAATATCCAAAATTGTTCCCATGAAACAATGGTGGCCTAGTAAAGGATTGACCTTCGGTAAATGCGGGAACGGAAGTAGATTGGGATGCCATGTCAATAAGATCTCTTTGGTAAGCTCAAAGACCTACTCTGATACCACTTGTTTATCCCGAGTTAAAGGCAAAACCCAAGAGGGGAGGGGTGAATTGGGTTCTTATAAAATTCTTCGGTAAATTAAAACTTAACCCCTTGAAAGCTTAATCCCCTTGATTGAAACAAATAGAGAGCAATGAAATAGTGAAAGCAATAAGGTAAATAGTAGGCAAGATTTATAGTGGTTCGGGCAACCTCTCCCTACTCCACTCTTCAAAGCTCACACACCGTTGTGACTTGGGTTCCACTATGTATTCCGTGAATACACTTAGAGTCTCCACTTTCTTCTAAATTCTAGCTCTAGGGGGCATACTCAATCAGAGCCTATGCTCTCTTCTAGATTCTAGCTCTAGGGGGCTTATACACTTGATACAAGTAGATGATGAGTTCAACTCCAATCACAACTCTACTTGCAACGTCTCGGTTTGTTACAACAAACTCAAACCAAGACCAATAACAAGGAATAATGAAAATAAGGAAGATCTACACTTTACTGAGTTGTGTAGGCAAGATTCAGCTTGAGGAAGAGTTTGCAGAAGCAACCGGTTGTATATCGTTGACGCTACTTGCAACTTGAAGCTCGTTCTTCCTTTTAAAGTGTATAGATCACTCAAATTTAGAGAAAAGAAAATGGGAGCTCTTGTTTGCACTTATTTTCTCTCTTTAGACAATGTAGTGTGTATATTCTCATTTGTTTGAGTGTCTATTTATAGAATGGGGAAGATTTGAACGTTATAGAAGTGGTTAGCGCGCAATAAATGTTCCAACGTTCAAAAATTCGAACGTTGGTTCCCCAAGTTTAGTTTCGCATTTTTCAAGTCTGGGTCTGGGTCGACTTGGTTTCAGACTTGACCTCTAGTCGATCTTGGAGTCGACTTGGGTTGCGACTTGACTCGTTCTTGTGCCGAAAACAGTTTGGTCTTTTCCTTTAGCTTGCTTGGCTTCTTTCCTTCAACAATATTTTGTAGACCTTGTGAAGCTTGAAAACTTTGTATTGGTTGATTTTGCCTTTGATGCATTAATCTTCATATCTTGAAAATATGCTTGGAGCTTTGCCTTGGACTTGAGAATCTTAAGTTGATCTTGAACATGAGCTTGAATCTGCATCTTTGAACTTTGAAAATGTCAAGTCGAACTTGGGGTCGACTTCGTCTGCGACTTCACCCAAGTCGTAACTGAAGTCGACTTCGTCTGCGACTTCGGTATTTTTGTGTCCCAAAATCAACTCTGGAGTGTTTTTGCCGTCTCAAGTCGATGCTGGAGTCGACTTCGTTTGCGACTTGGCTTCCCAAGTTGCAAGTGGAGTTGACCTGGCCTGCGACTTCACCTGCTCTTCTTCTATTTTTAAAACTGGTCGTGGGGCTCAATTTGGAGTCGAAGATGGAGTTGACTTTGGGATCGACTTCACCCTAAGTCGAAGCCCAAGTCGACTTGGAGTTCGACTTGGCTATTTCCTTTCCTTAAACCATTCAACATAAACATTAGTATTCACATTATACTCAAATTTAACTTTGTTAATCATCAAAACTCATGCTTTGGTCAAATTTGTTTTGTTTTAAACATTGTTTCCAACATATACCTCTTACACATGGAACTTGTCATTCTCATGAAAAGAATTCCTTGCACCATCCCTTTTAAACCTTATTTCAATGAAACATCGTTTCAAGTCTATACATCATTACTTTTCATGAATAATTGTGAAACAGTAAGAAATTCATCATCATAATTGAAATAATACTTCATAACACATTGAGATAAAGGAATGACCATCCTTAAATACCTTGTAATGAAAATTGAAATTATTTAGAAAGCTGCTTGCTTACCTGTCTCACGTTAGCTTTCCGAGTCTGCCTTTTCTTTGCCCTTGCCTACATGAGAACGATATATCATTCATATATTTTTTTTTCTTGCATCCAACTTAGTTTTCCAACCCATTTTCATTATCATACATAATTCCTTTGACTTCTCAAGTCGTTATGCACATATAGCATATACTTGTGCATTACATGGGCTATTACCCATCACATTTAATCTCATAAGTAGGGTAATCATTCAATCACTTAATAATCATTGAATAATCATCATTTAATGGCTCATTACCTTCCATATACCATTTTTCCCTTATTTTCCAAAAAGTTATATATTAGTGCTCATTTTAAGCACACGCTGTTGCCTTAAGCTTCATTAATTAATCCCAAAATTTGAGACTAACATCATGCATCTAAATAGCAGTATATTCACAAAATTTATCATATTTTCATGCATTTTTGCACAAAATCAATTTACATAAGTTATTTACCACTTATGCATGTCCATCCATCCATATATACCCTTTTTTATTCCATTTGAATTCCTCATAAATGTCCACTTATCCCTTAACACTTGGATAATTTTTACCCAATTAAAATTGGGTAATTATCTTGAAGAAAAATCACCAAAATCAAGCATTAAATGGACATGTTGCTGTCCACACATGGGACGTCCACCTTATTGCCACTTTTGGCATTTTGTGGTTGATATTTCCAGCCCATTTAATCACTCATTAACTATGCTAGAGGTTAGGCTAATTACATGGATATTTTAAGATTTTAAAAAATCAAAAAATCTGATTTTTGGGTGCTAATCCACCCATCTCTTGCCACCTCAACCCCATGCTTAATTGCTTTGTATTTTCCTTCATAAATGGGTTTCGTCCTTTTGTCATTAAGAAAATCCCTTGATAATTAGCTTAATCCATTCCCACCATATTGCTTATCTCATCAATTTATCCATCTCGTTCAAGTTCCGTCTCAAACCGAGTTTTTCAACTCAAGTTATGATCACTTGAATTTGTCCTTGGAGCGTAGGCTAAAAATGATTAATCATTGCCTTAATCCCATCATTATTTTCATAATCCAATCCATTCACATGATTGGGCCCACCGTCGTGAGCTTACCTTTCAAATTTCATCGAAATCCGCCTTGTAGGCGTCAAGTTACGAATTTTCTATCATTTTTCATCTTAATTCCATAATTACACTTTAATCTTCATAAATTAAATTATGGTAATTAACATGATTTTTCATGACATATTTTCACCTTTCAATCCTCGTTAAGCCCCTCGGGTCATACCAACTCACTTTGGGCTCCGGTGATTAAATTTTTAATCACCGTTTCCAATGGAAACCTTAAGTCAAAATGTGGTATAATTCAAAATTCAATTAATTCACATATAAATCACAAGTATATGTTCAATGCATACATTTGAGTCCTACTTAGGTTGGGGTTTCACATATATTAAGCTGATTTACTATGTACATGTATTTTTTAACCTTAAGTCTCAAGTAAAAAGATGAATTATTGTTCGCAATCTCACCGCAAGTGCACAGGTTGTACATTATAGTATATAAATTATCGATCCATAGGGAATTCAGGACTATAAATTTTTCTTCTAAATGCTTTCGTGTCTGATATAAAATGGAATAGAAAAGTGAAAGAGAATATATTAAATAAAATGGAAAAGAAATAGAAAAATGGGAAGAGCAAATTGAAAATTATAACGAGTAGAGAAAACGAGAGTGCGAGTACCTAGGGTCAAAGATTTCATATGTGTTTTTTGCAACAGGTAGTGGTATAATGATTTAATCTGGATATTGTTTGTTAAAGAAGAATAAATCCTAATTTACCCTTGCACCTTCTCTCGAAACCTACAAGGCATACCCTAATTTTCTTAACCACTTATTCTCATGGGATTAAGTTAATTAGAATCCATTAGGTTCTGTAGTTTGTTCATGGAATTCCTCAAGGTCATCATACCTATTCTCATGGTCTTAGATTTCTAAGTTTAATATCTTGATTATCGTACGGGCCCATGTACAAAGCATGCATTAAAATCACAAGATATTAAATTAACAACAATATCCATCATTAAAATCTCACACCACTCTACATTGTACGCATGTGTGAAACCCCAACTTATGTAGGACCCAATGGTATGCATTGAACATATATATTTGATTTACATATGATCTAAATGAATTTTGAATGATTTATGGATGATTTTATGATATTTTACAATTAGGGTTTAATTAAGAATGGTGATTAAAAATTTAATCGCCAGAGCCCAAAGTGAGTCAGTATGACCCGTGGGGCTTAATGAGAATTTAAAGGTGAAAATGTGTTATGAATAATCATATTAATTATCATGATTTAATTTATGGAGATTAAAGTGTAATTATGGAATTAAGGTGAAAAATGATAGAAAATTCATAACTTGACGCCTATAAGGCGAATTTCAATAAAATTTGACAGATAAGCTCACGATGGTGGGCCCAATCTTATGGATGGATTGCATTAAGGGAATCATGATGGGATTAGGGTGATAATTAATTATTTTTATTCCAAATCCAAAAGATAAATTCAAGTGGTCGTAACTTGACGTAGAAACGTCGAATTAAGATGAAATTTGAAACGATGGAATAAAATTATGAAATGTATGAGATGAATGGAATGTATTAAGCTAATTATCATGGAAAGTTTGTTTCTTGGAGAGCAAGTAACAAGTTGCTTAAGAGCTAAGTAAAGAAGGGCAACTGTGGAAAGTGAAAATGGAATTTACTAAAATGCCTATGGGGTTACTTAGGCACCAAGAAAAGTGGTTTATAAAATGAAAAAAAAAGGGATCAAGCGGGTTGGATGTTCCAACAGCAAGGAAGAGGAGAGGGAGAAGGAGAAAGAGAGAGAGAGAAGAGAGGAAAAATGAAGAAAAAAAGGGATTTTCTCCCAGGACCAGCAGCAAGCACGTCAAACCCAACAAGGGAAGGAAGAAAAGAAGGGAATTTTAAGTGCTCAAAGGGGGGATTACCAATTAATCAAGTAAGTATATGTTAATTTTGATTTTATACTTCAAATATGGAAGTTATATGATGTTATAAATCAAAATATGAACGGAATAGTAAATGGATTAGTTTTACCATGAACGTTTTTGGGAAGACTCATTATGGGGATATTAAGGAAAGATCCAATTTTCAGCTTAAAATGATAATCCAGTTGCAAATTAAATATCCGAGAAAATCAACCTAAACAGGGTAGAACGGGTGACAGGATCAGCTGAAGTAAAAGATTTTTGATAATTTTTTAACATGGAATTTTGGGCTGAATATTTTAATGGATATATAATACATATTTAGGATAATAATAATAAAATAAAAATTAGGTTTTCATGGGTATAAATATACCCAATAAGTTACGTGATTAAGGCTATTTGAAAAGGGATGCTGCTGTCCAGCAAAGTAAAAATACCAAAATAAATATAAATTCTTAATTTTTTGTGCTAAAAATATTTATTTTGGTTAATTCATGTAGTTATTAAGGTATGGAAGAAATTTCAGATCACAAATACTTGATTTGATGTTAATTCAAGATTTTGAGAATTCAAGCATACTAAATTCAGCATTATGGACAACTTAAGGAATAAATCAAGATAAATGTTAAATTCCATATTTTTCTGATGGAATTTGACTTATAATAGGATATAAACAATCTATTATGAGGGTTTAATCTATTACAGGTAAACAAGATTACCCTAAATATGATTTTTTGAAGATATGCAAAGGGATGTCCAAAGAGCGGTGCAAAGGGTACCCAAGATGTATATGGAAGCTGCTGTTTTGGAAGCAACCAATATATGGATTTATGTAGGTTGGAAAACTTAAGAAATTTATGTATTTGAAGATGATGCAAATAAATGAAATATTATTTTCATTTATTTAGGCAAAGGCAAGGAAAAGAATGGAAGGTAAGGGATTATGGCGATCTCAGGTAAGCAAGAAAATTTTCTAAAATGATATTTTCTTTCTATGTGATGATATGTGTTTAAAATTGTTTATGATTATGTTTAAACGAATGGGCAAGCACAAGTTTTGAAAATGATGGCTTTAATGAAAAGCCACAAGTTTTGAAAATGATGGCTTTAATGAAAAGTCGTAAGTTTTGGAAAATAATGTCTTTAAGAAAAAGCCTCAAGGTTTGCTTCATGGGAAGCAAGCAATACGTTTTAAGATAAGAATTTTATCATTAGTGTTGCCAAAGATTGGCAATGCTTTATGTTAATGAATTGAGAAATTTGTTTATGAGTAAGCAAGTTCTCTATGATAATATTTTCAAAGGATTTCATGTTCGATGCCGATGTTTTTTAAGAAATTGCTTTTAAGTAAACAAGTTATTTATGATGTTGTTTCAAAAGTATTTTATAAGAAAAAGGAAATTTTGCCCTTTTTCAAAAAGCAACAAACGTAAATAAGTTTTGCATTTCTTCTATGTTGTTTTATGATAAATAATTATGTTTGTGAAAAGAAAAAGGAAAAGGGGAATTGATTTATGAAAAAGATTTATTTTGCTAGGTCAGGATAATTAAATAATAAACAATGATTTGGACATAATCCATATGTTTTGAAATGATATTCAAAAATTTTTGATTTTCTTTAGATAAGGAAATCTATGTTGAAAATATCTTGAAAAATGTTTATACGGATGTGTTGAAAATGATTTAAGGATGACCAACCTCCTATGTTGATTTCATAAAATGGTTCGATTTCGGGTAGCTAAATTGTATGCAAAAGATTATGCAAGCCCTTTATGTAAAAATGAAAAATTGATATGTGGACAAGAAATTGATTTAAAGGTGATTGAGAAGGGGTTAGCACAATTGCATAACTTTTGTAAACAAAAGGCCCCGAAATGGAAACCAAGATAATGCTAGGAAAAATGTATGATTTATTCTTAAAAATCTAAAAGTTTTGAAATTCTTTTATTAAAAGAGTTTTAAGGTGTGTTGTTTCTCAAACATTTCAAATATTTATCATAATATTTTACTCGAAATGTTTCTAACAGAATTTAAGGAAGGTCATCCTAAAACTAGATTTCAAATGACAACTTGTTAAAGTGGGTGCGCTCGCTAACAAGTTGACACGAACTGTGGTCTGCGATGTGTTTTTAAAAATAATTTTTAAAGATATAGACTTCGGTCTAAGATTTTTGTGTGTTATGGATGCAAACAGAGGTCTGTGATCCCGGTTTAAAAGGACATGGGCTGCGGTCTGTGGTTCTTCAAACCAAATGGGCTGCGGTCCGTCATAATAATGTACGGTGCACCAGTACAAGAAACAGGCAGGTTGTAGAGCACGGTTGGGATGACCGAGGCCCACTCTACATAAAGCCAAGTCGCTAAGGGATGACACGAGTGCCAGCGACGCCCTCCTTGAGATGGGAGCAGGATAAATAAACAGCCGCCTGGCTAACGTGCTGTTAAGGATTCTCTTCCACAATGTAGCATGATCACTAGGTAAGTGTCACTACTGGATGGAAAGAAATGTGTTTGCATACGTGTTGCTTTTCAAAAGCCCAAAGATTGGGATATAAAAGCATTTATATGAAAAATTATCCTAAATTGGATTTTTATGAGCCATTATGCATAAGTTGCCCTAAAAGCAGGGTGTTTTACACAAAATGTGTAAATATTAAGAATAAAGACAAATGGTTTTTATGCAAAAGTTTTCATGAAAAGGATTTATGACTTGTTTGCTATAAATGAGCCCCAAGATGGGGATCATGAAAAAAGGTCTATGTGGGAAAAATTGTTGGACATGAGAATGTCCATTTCCTAAAGGGATTTATGTTGGAACATGTGTGGACATAAAAATGTCCGTTTCTAAAAGAGTTTAAGGGATAAAAGTGGTTGTGGACATATGAATGTCCATTGCCAAAAAGGCTTACGTGAAAAACATTTTAGGACGTATAAACGTCCGTTTCCAACAAGGTTTAAGTAGAAAAATATCTTAGGATGTATGAACGTCCAATGTCTAAATGATTTATGTGGAAAAACATCTTTTCGTGGACATGAGAATGTCCATTGTCAAATATGGTTTATGTCAAGATGTTTTGGGACATAAAATGTCCCCTATCCAAAATGATTTATGAGAAAAATGTTTTAGGAAAGATTTTCAAAGAAAGTCTTGCCGCAAAATGCATGTTTACTGAGTTATCACTCACGTTTTGTTTTCCAAACCTTAGACAGGTACTGGAAGACTCAAGCGGTCGACGACCTAAGAAATGGAGAAAAGGTACGAGATAGTACCATGTGGGCTAAAAGGATTAGCCATGGTGAGGGGAATGATATGAATAAAAGTTTTCAGGTATGTTGATATATATGTGAACTTGTTTAAAGTTCTGAGTTTTAGGTGAACTAATGATTGATTATATGTATGTATGCAATGGAAATGTCATGATTAGGTCAAGAAGACCTTTAATGTGTAAGTACATGTTGAGAAGTTATAAAATGGATATGTACAAGTGTGTCATTGCTTATGTTATAAATGAAATGATGATGAATGAAGAAACGAAAAAAATTTGGACGAGATCCAATTAAAATCCCGCCGCGTGATCAGGGCTACAATCCTGATTCATATTTACCAATCTATAAGATCTTGAGATAAGGAAGTGACGTCTCAGTTTGGGGTGTTACAATTTAATAGTATCAGAGCATAGATTGGTAAATAGGCGTGGTAAGAAAATATTTGATATCACAAAGACGATATTTAGCATGGATTGATAGATAGATATAAAAGAAAAATGGAAAATGATGAAAGAGATAGATTGAGATTATAAGACATATACGATATGTATTGTCTTATATTGTGCGTTATTATGACACGAGAATATGATTATTTGAGGAAATATATCTGGATTGCCATATTTCATAGTATAGATGGTATACGAAGGAAAAATGATATGAGGTCAGATGAAATGAAGTAGGAGACAGGAGAATTTAAGGAAAGACAAAGGATAGAAGGAAATCAGAACAGATGACAGGTTATGGAACTGTGGTGCCCCAAACCGAGACATCACTTCCTTACCTCAAGACCTAATTGATTGGTAAATGTAAATCAGGATTATTGCCCTGATCACGTGGCGGGTTCTTAATTAGATTTCGTCAAATTTTTTTTTCCTTTATCCATTCTCATTTCCTTTCTTCATATCTCTCTTCATTCAACTTGTAATCATCAATACACTTGTAATTTCATTACACATAATATTTTATCCTACTACATGATTCCCTTACATATTTATTCATAAACATATCCCCTGACAGTTAACATCAATTATATACGTCATTCATAAAATCTTCATCACATTCTTTTACAACCTTGGCTTATACAACCTAGCCAAACCATAACCATATAGAATTCATTCGTAAGTAAATGTTAAGTACTTACCCTTGTACGTACATTATCACATCTTGTAAATTTCAACCCTATCATTCAATACACATAACTAATCATTTAACACACACATCAATACTATATCATACCTTTCTTCAATTATATCATGTTCTTCACCTCTTGAGCTTCCCTATACCTGTCTGAGGTTTGGGAAAACAAAACGTGAGTGATGAACTCAGTAAGCAAGTATTTTGCGTTTTCATATAAATGCATTTCTTTCTGTTTAGTAGAAGACTCTTATCAAGAATCGACTATCAATAGGAAGAAACCCTTCATGAAAACCTGTCATAAAACTTTACATTTAAATCCTTCATAAACCTATCATTATCATACGTGACAACCATTCATATAAATCATTTCTTTCAATCAATCATATAACCTTTTTACAAGAGGACAAATGTATGTCCTAATTTATTTTCATATAAACCTATATTCATGAAGAAAATCTTATGTTCTAATTCATTTGCATATAAGCCATATTATATAAGGACAATTATATGTCCTGAACAATTTCGTATAAATCTTTTTCAATACAACGCATATGCATACGTAAAAAGTGTCCTGAAATAGATATGTAAACATTGTTTTCTGTGGACATTGTTATCTCCTAAAATATCATTAAACAAACATTAATTCCTGTGGACATCATCATGTCCAAAACATATCCTCATGTCCTCGTTTTAGGGTTTCTAAAACAAATGATATGCATATACATTTCTAACTCTCTGTTAGGTGACACTTACCAAGTGATCATCCCTCCATAGGAAAGAAACCCTTCATGTGACTACACCGCTAGCTAGGCGGTTGTCCATGATCCTGCTCCCATTTCAGGGAGGGCGCCGCCGGGCTCCTGCCTTCCCTTAGCGACTTGGCCACAGGTAGAGGTTGGCCTTGGTATGCAACCATCTCGGTCTGCAACCGCCTCCACCATGGGCCTAGTACGTAGTTCCTGCGCGCATTCGTTTGTATTCGTATCGTTATGCTATCATGATTTCATAAAATCAACACAATCTTAAATCTATGTAATTTTCCAAATAAACACTTAATATCATAAATCCATTACAGTCCTCAGACTGAGTCCATCTCAATTAGAGAATTGGACATAATTATTTTTTTCAAAATAAAATATTTTCATAAACTTTTTCAAATAGTAATGTTAGAATGACCACCCTTAAAGAATTTTAGAAACACATTAGTAAATCACTTTTACAAAATATTTATAACACCTGAGAAAACATCATTTTAAGAATATTTCTTGTTTATTGATAAACTGTTTTAGAATCATTTTGTAAATATTTTCATTCCCTTTTTATGGGCTTTTTATGAACAAAGGATAGGCAAACACATCTGCTTCCATTTTATTGGCATTATATGCTTCGTCCACATACCATCCTTACCATATTGATGTAGAGAAGTGTTTGTACTATCTTTTGAACAAAATAGCCATCAATTTGTTTTATAACATCAAGTATTGAGTGGGTCATTCTTGAAACTCTTTTAGAAAGAAACACACAAGTCCAAGACATTTTTCCAAAGTAATTCAGTTTTTCAAGAGACTGAAAGTATTTTGATAATGTATTTCAAAACATCTATATAAATCATTCTAAAACATTTATAAGTCATTTCAAATGCCCTATTTATTTACAAATATCATTATATGAAAAATCGTATAATTTTCCTCAAAACCCTTTAGGAATAGAATTCCCAATGTCTGTTTCTAATATTATCTTAGAAATTAAGAATTCTTAAATCTTAAATGCCTTTGAAATAGCATTTCTAGGAATTTACATGACCAAAACCATCGTCCAACATATCATTACTACGAAGTAAAATCATACCGTCAAAACTTGGGCATGCTTAAAATGAAGCAATGCTAAAGTTTTACATTAAATTCATATTTTCAAGAATGGAATTTGTTTACTCTGTAAGCAAAACTTAAAAATCATCAATACATGTATTTGAAAAAAAATCAATATTCATGAAGGTTGGCTTACTTACGTTGTAAGCAACATTAAACATCTTAATAATACATGTTCAAATCATTTCAAAATTTAATAAGAAAATAGCATTGAAAATGCTATCTAAAGTATCATTAATAAGCATTTGCAATTATTTTGACCTTCCAAATGAAATCAATATTTTCAAAAGGTTGCTTGCTTACTTGAGTCGATTCCTTTGTGCTTTCCATCCCTTGCTTTCTCCTTCAATCCACATATACGTGTCACATGGTTTAATCCCATATGGCACGTAACACGCTATCTTTAAATCATTCTTTCTTTGACATTAGCACTTGTATTTCCCTATAACCACATATCCATACAAATTTAATACATAGGTTAATTCTTTCTTTCTATACTTATATTTTTCATAGGAATTTCTTGAAATTACTCAAGATATCCTTTCATATCAAATAATATACAAGTTTTCTATCAAAACTTTATTTGAAATGATTATCCACATTTCTTATTCAACCATGCATACCTTTTTAAAATATTAGTATTCATTTTTCTCAATAGTGACATATTACGTACCTATCTTTACAAGCATAGCAATGGCTCATTTATTTTATTAAATACCCATGTCTAATGTATTTATTCACTTAAATTTTCAAGAGACTTGCTTATATTCAACTTTTTGAATTTACACTTATCTTTTTAACAACCACACACGTATACATCTTCGTGGTTGATTATTGTTTCATTTAATCTCCATGTTTAGAGTTCTAAGCATATGAAATCATTCAATTAGCTTGTTTACAACCTTTAACAAGCCAAGTTCACCTTAAATTTTCGAAAGCTAATCTTTTTCAATTTATCCACATACACATACATAATTACCATATATCACTTCTACCCTTTCATTTCTTTGCATATACATATATGAAAATTATCAACCAACAATTCTAATAATCAACTTAAGGGTTTATATAGGATCTATAGCATGCTAAATTCCATCAAAATTTCCGAAACTTATCCCTTTTTACAAAACAGCCCCATATGCTCTCATATTTCAAATTTCATTTATGAAATTTGCGCCTTAACTAATCATACAGAGAGGTTATAAGAATGGTTGATGGATAGCCTCTCATGTAAATGGAGCATGAATGGTTGATGGATAGCCTCTCATGTAAATGGAGCATGAATGGTTGATGGATAGCCTCTCATACATGACAGAAATTTAAATCTATACAGAATTTAGGCCTCCACTTAAAGGTATACCCATATATGACATAGTTTTAATTCATTAACCGTTAATACTTGTAATTCATCATATAACAATTGAATTAAATTAAAATACACAGAAATTCCTTCTTTTCATCCAGATTTCACGTCTCCATTAATTAGGCAGAAATATATTTTTCTTTTTCATACACAATTGGACGTAAATGGAGCATGAATTAAATCATATATATAAAAAAATCATAGCAACAGGTTGGACGTAAATTTTGAGCAGGAAAAAAAATTTCTTTTTATTTCACACCTGCTGGACGTCCTTTGCTGACCCTTGCCTTTTCCATTTTTTTTTTCTCCATGAATTGCTGCTGGACATTAATTGAGGCATGATTTAAATATGGTAAAAACTTTACACATACACACCTGAAATTGGACGTCCCATTTACATGGCATAATTATTTATATATATATTTCATGCTGCTGGACGTGATTTTAAGCAGAAATTAAATGGCATAAAATTTTTAATACCACATATCTGTTGGACGTAAGTTTGGGCAAGAACTAATTAAAATAAAAATTTTATTTTATAACATAGTTGCTGAACGTGAATTGGGCAGGAAAAATAAATATGAAAATTCTTTCCATATCACATCTGTTGAACGTCATTTTAGGCAGGGGAAAATTAATATAAAATTCAGCAACATATCTAAGTTTTGGACATCAAATTAAAATGGCAAAATTATTTTTCCCTTCCATGAATTTCTGGACGTAAAGGGAGCATGGATTAAATGATATAAATCAACCATTCAACACACCTGTTGAACGTGAAATGGGGCAGGAAAATCAATTTAAAAAAATTATTTTTTTCCATATCATACTACTGCACGTGACTTGGGCAGGAGATGAAAAATAGATAAATAAAAAAACTTAGCAAGTACCTGGAATATTGGACCGTTCTTATTGCCATAGCATCTTCCATTTTTTTTTCTCCCGTCTTCACGTGAAAAGCATTCACTCCGTTGCTGCATATATTTATAAGGGCTGGAATCTTCCTTTCTATTTGCCACCGAACTCATGCATTTTCTGCATATAGCAAATGCACCGTCCACCATGGCTAAATCTGAACCGTCCATTCCTCTCCATTTTTCTCATCAAATCCGGACAGTTGATTCCATTTCTTGCTGCCCAAGTTTTATAGACTACCTACTGCCTAATTTTTCACCCTATTTGAAAAATAATTTTATGTAATTATCTAATAACTGCTGAAATTAATGAACGTCCATACATACTATCCTTTGCATTAATTGGCAGCCCATTTTCCAGGTTGAAACCAGCTACCCATTTATTTCATTGCTGTGGATGTCCCTATCTAGGTGCATTTTCCATGTAGTTTTTGCATTTTTTTATTTAATAATAATTGTCCAAAATTTATGCACATTGCTGTCCACAATATGCACGTAAATTTGACTTCTATTATGGCATTTTATACCATAGTATTTTACTTTAATTTATGGCCATTTATTTACCCTAATTGCAAAGGTAATTTTAATTATATATTTTTCATTAAAAAACTTGAAATATAATGCATATCACCATGGGCGTTCCCACCATGTGTCACATATGCACCTTAGCTTAGTCATATAAAAATGTCATCTCAAAAAGAGTAGATGCTAAGATATCAGCAAAATAATTTAATTCATAAAATATCATGAAATCTTAGTTGATTAATCCATTTCCTTTCTTAATTTTTATGATCCAATTCATCCATATGATTAAACCCATAATCATACGCTAGTCTTGTTGGCCCCGAGTTAATGGCAAAACCCAAGAGGGGAGGGGTGAATTGGGTTCTTGAAAAATTCTTTGGTAAATTAAAACTTAACCCCTTATAATTTCAATCCCCTTGATGAAACGTAATATGAGATATAATGAGAGGGTGCAAATGGAATATAAAAATGTAAACAATCAAACCAAACAAGAGACAACGATATATAGTGGTTCGGGCAACCTTCCCTACTCCACTCTTCCAAGCACACACCCGTTGTGTCTTGGGTTCCACTATTGTATTTTCAATACAATCTAGAGCACCCGCTCTCTTCTAGATTCTAGCTCTAGGGGGCATATACAATAATCACTTGTTGGTGAGACCAACTCCAACCAACCAAGTCCAATCTATTGGTGAGACAAACTCCAACCAATCAAGCAACACCCGTTAGTGAGACAAACTCAAACCAACCCCCTGTTTTGCTTCTTCTTGAATTCGGTCTCCAATACCGATCCAAGGCAACAACATAAAACAAATAGACAAAAGAGAAATTATACTTTACAACGTGTATTCGATAAACTCCGGAAGCTCCTTGTCTTGTGGAGATGATAATCTTGGAAGCGCACTTGAAAGTTGTAGCACTTGAAGCTTCAATAGTTATTCAAATAACTTCAACACACTTGAATATTAGAAGATGAAAGCCCAACTTGTGTTTTCCTCTTTCTTTCCTCCTTCTCTCTTGTCTCCATGTTCATTCTTCAATGGTATATATAGAGGAAAAAAGGTTTTAGCCGTTGGAGTGGAGGTTCACGCGCATCTAGAGCTCCAACGTTCGGATTTTCTACCGTTACGAGTTGAAGTCGCAAGTGGAGTCGACTTCGGATGAGTGGAGTCGACTTCGGATAGGTGAAGTCGACTTGGGATGCGACTTCGTGTTGCTAAAACTTACTGTCCAGAATTTTGCCTTCGAAGTTGCAGGTGAAGTCCACTTGGGTCTGGGACTTCACCAAGTCGCAAGTGAAGTCGACTTGGGTTGAGACTTCACTTCCGAAGTCGCAGGCGAAGTCGACTTGGGTCTGAGACTTCACCAAGTCGCAAGTGAAGTCAACTTGGGCTGAGACTTCACTTTGTAGAACTTGCAATTCATGAACTTGAACTCTTGAGACTTAAATTATTTCACATTTTCATTTTCATACACATAATTAGAGATAAAATATCTGAGAACACTTAAACAAATGTATTAGATCCTTTTTAATGATATTTCAATTATTTGTTAATCATTAAAATCAAATTAATCATTCTTAAAGCAAGCATATGATCAACAATCTCAACAAGTCTTTCAAATTTCATCTCAATTGGCATTATAGGCGTTAAGTTGTGAATTTTCTAGCATTTTTCAACTTAACTCATTAATTATCATCCTAATTTTCATAAATATGAAAATTAAAAAGATTATTCATGATATAATTTGTTTCCCAATTTTCATTAAGCCTATTTAATCCTATTAACCCATTTTGGCCTATAACAATTAATTCAATCATCATTTATAATTATTGGTCCTAATTGTAATAAATTCTCAAAATAATAAAATCATTCAAAATCCCATTAAATCTTTCATGAATCATATTTATTTTCCTGATGTACACCCATAAACCCTTCATAGATTAAGGTACCATATCATCTCAGGCTATCTCTTAAATTTTTCAAGCCATTCTATCTTGTAAATCATAAGATATGAATATATCAATTATTAAATCAAAAATTAAAATGATAAATAACATTAATTGTATTTTTCCTATAAACATTAATTCATCCTTCAGAGTGCATAATTATCATAATCATCTTGAAAAATTAATTAATCACCTTGTTAAAATTAATTTTCTTTAATTTAATCTCGATACACGCTTTGAACTAGAGTTGTTAGGTTCTAACGTAGGTGGGGTTTCACAGGAACCCTACATAGAGACCCCATATCTAAGGTTTACCACACCTTACCTAATATAGCACAGGACTATGTTAGACTTTGCATGTATAAGGTGCGGTGCTGTGGCACCATTTAGGCACACCTAGGCGTCGATTTTCTAAGTGATTGATTGATTTAGAAATTATGTTCATGATAAAATGACAGATTATGCAAATATAATCTGTATGTGTAGGGAAAAGAAACCTTACACCATGAAATGTGCAGGTAGAAATGAGAGAGGTAGGAAAAAGGGAGTTTCTTTTGACTCCTAATGTATGATGTTTGATGTTATGAAAATATGAATGCATTTGATTTTATTCAAGTGCTAAGTGTATATGAAAAAGGAAAGATCATTGATCTTTCTAGATTGTAAAATTTACTATGTATGATGATTCTATGATATATTGACTATGTGTGATATGAGTGAATATTATGATAAGAAATTCTATTGACATAATTTTATATGTTGCATTCTACAGCATGCCTATTACCTTAGTTTGAACAAGGGAAAGGCAGTTGCCGATATGAGTCAATAGGAAAGAGGAAAAGTCAGTAACAAATCTAAACGACCAGGACAAATGATAGGTCTATTGGACCAAGGCTAAAAATTCCACTAAGATAGAGTAGCGCAGTGGAAGCGTAGCGAACCATTGAAATGTTGGAGGAAGATGATAAATTAGCAAATTTATATGAGCTTTACCCCCAACCTTTGAAATGTAATAGGTTTCGGGACGAAACCTATTATAAGGGGGGAGGATTGTGAAACCCCAACTTACGTAGGACTCAATGGTATGCATTGAATATATATATTTGATTTATATGTGATTTAAATGAATTTTGAATGATTTATGGATGATTTTATGATATTTTGCAATTAGGGTTTAATTAGGAATAGTGATTAAAAATTTAATCGCCGGAGCCCAAGTGAGTCGATATGACCCGTGGGGCTTAATGAGAACTTAAAGGTGAAAATGTATTATAAATAATCATGTTAATTACCATGATTTAATTTATGGAGATTAAAGTGTAATTATGGAATTAAGGTGAAAAATGATAGAAAATTCATAACTTGATGCCTACAAGGTGAATTTCGATGAAATTTGAAAGGTAAGCTCACGAAGGTGGGCCCAATCTTATGTATGGATTGGATTAAGGGAATCATGATGGGATTAGGGTGATAATTAATTATTTTTATCCCAAATCCAAAAGATAAATTCAAGTGGTCATAACTTGACGTAAAAACGTTAGATTGAGATGAAATTTAAAATGATAGAATAAAATTATGAAATCTATGAGATGAATGGAATGGATTAAGCTAATTATCATGAAAAAGTTGGTTTCTTGCAGAGCAAGTAACAAGTTGCTTAAGAGTTAAGTAAAGAATGGCAATTGTGGAAAGTGAAAATAGAATTTACTAAAATGCCTATGAGGTTACTTGGGTACCAAGAAAAGTGGTTCATAAAAAGAAAAAAAAAGGGAGCAAGGGGGTTGGACGTTCCAAAAGCAAGGAAGAGGAGAGAGAGAGAGAGAGAGAGAGAGAGAGAGAGAGAGAGAGAAGAGAGGAAAAAGGGAGAAAAAAAGGATTTTCTCCAAGGACCAACAGTAAGCACATCAAACCCAGCAAGGGAAGGAAGAAAAGATGGGAATTTCAAGTGTTCAAAGGAGGGATTACCAATTAATCAAGTAAGTATATGTTAATTTTGATTTTATACTTCAAATCTGGAAGTTATATGATGTTATAAATCAAAATATGAACGGAACAGTAAATGGATTATTTTTAGCATGAACATTTGTGGGACGACTCATTATGAGGTGATTAAGGAACGACCAAATTTTTAACTTAAAAGGATAAGGAAGTTGCAAATTAAAAATCTGAGAAAATCAACCTAAACAGGGTAGAACGGGTGATAGGATCATTTGTAGAAAATGATTTTTAATAATTTTTATACAAGGACTTTTTTGCTGAAAACTTTACAGGATATATAAGACATATTTATGATGACAAAAATAAAATAAAAATTAGGTTTTGATGGGTATAAATATACCCAATAATTTACGTGATTGAGGCTGTTTGAAAAGGCATGCTGCTGTCCAGCAAGGTAAAAATACCAAAATAAATATAAATTCTTAATTTTTTGTGCTGAAAATATTTATTTTGATTAATTAATGTAGTTATTAAGGTATTGTAGAAATTTAAGGTAAAAAATACTTGATTTGATGTTAATTCAGGATTTTGAGAATTCAGGCATACTGAATTCAGCATTATGGACAACTTAAGGAATAAATCAAGATAAATGTTAAATTCCAGGTTTTTGTGATGGAATTTGACTTATAATAGGATATAAACAATCTATTATGAGGGTTTAACCTATTAGAGGTAAACAAGATTACGCTAAATATGTTTTTTTAAAGATATGCAAATGGATGTCCAAAGAGGGGTGCAAAGGGTACCCAAGATGTATATGGAAGTTGCGGTTTTGGAAGCAACCAATATATGGGTTTATGTAGGTTGGAAAACCTAAGGGATTTATGTATTTGAAGATGATGCAAATAAATGAAATGTTATTTTTATTTATTTCGGCAAAGGCAAGGAAAAGAATGGAAAGAAAGGGATTATGGCGATATCAGGTAAGCAAGCAAACTTTCTAAAATGATATTTTCTTTCTATGTGATGATATGTGATTAAAATTATTTATGATTATGTTTAAACGAATGGGCAAGCACAAGTTTTGAAAATGATAGCTTTAATGAAAAGCCACAAGTTTTGAAAATGACGGCTTTAATGAAAAGTCATATGTTTTGAAAAAGAATGGTTTTAAGGAAAAACATCAAGGTTTGCTTCATGGGAAACAAGCAATACGTTTTAAGATAAGGATTTTATCATTAGTGTTGCCAAAGATTGGCAATGCTTTATGTTAATGGATTGAGAAATTTGCTTATGAGTAAGCAAGTTCTCTACGATAATATTTTCAAAGGATTTCATGTTCGATGCCGATGTTTTTTAAGAAATTTCTTTTAAGTAAACAAGTTCTTTATGATGTTGTTTCAAAAGTATTTTATAAGAAAAAGGAAATTTTGCCCTTTTTCACAAAGCAACAAACGTAAATAAGTTTTGCATTTCTTCTATGTTGTTTTATGATAAATAATTATGTTTGTGAAAAGAAAAAGGAAAAGGGGAATTGATTTATGAAAAAGATTTGTTTTGCTAGGTCAGGATAATTAAATAATAAACAATGATTTGGACATAATCCATATGTTTTGAAATGATATTCAAAAATTTTTGATTTCCTTTAGATAAGGAAATCTATGTTGAAAATATCTTGAAAAATGTTTATACGGATGTGTTGAAAGTGATTTAAGGATGACCAACCTCCTATGTTGATTTCATGAAATGGTTCTATTTTGGGTAGCTAAATGGTATGCAAAAGATTATACAAGCCCTTTATGTAAAAATGACAAATTGATATGTGGACAAGAAATTGATTTTAAGGTGATTGAGAAGGGGTTAGCACAATTGCATAACTTTTATAAGCAAAAGGCTCCGAAATGGAAACCAAGACAATGCTAAGAAAAATGTATGATTTATTCTTAAAAATATAAAAGTTTTGAAATTCTTTTATTAAAAGGGTTTTAAGGAATGTTGTTTCTCAAACATTTCAAATATTTATCAAAATATTTTACTCAAAATGTTTCTAACAGAATTTAAGGAAGGTCATCCTAAAACTAGATTTCAAATGACAACTTGTTAAAGTTGGTGTGCTCACATACAAGTTGACACGGACTGCAGTCTGTGATGTGTTTTTAAAAATAATTTTTAAAGATATAGACTTCGGTCTAAGATTTTTGTGTGTTATGGATGCTGACAGAGGTCTGTGATCCCGGTTTAAAAAGGACATGGGCTGCGGTTTTTGGTTCTTCAAACCAAACGGGCTGTGGTCTGTCATAATAATGTACGATGCACCAGTACAAGAAACAGGCAGGTTGTAGAGCACGGTTGGGATGACCGGGGCCCACTCTACATAAGACCAAGTCGCTAAGGGATGACACGAGTGCCAGCGGCACCCTCACTGAGATGGGAGCAGGATAAATAAATAGCCGTCTGGCTAGCGTGCTGTTAAGGATTCTCTTCCAAAATGTAGCATGATCACTTGGTAAGTGTCACTACTGGATGGGGAGAAATGTGTTTGCATACGTGTTACTTTTCAAAAGCCCAAAGATTGAGATATAAAAGCATTTATATAAAAAATATCCTAAATTGGATTTTTATGAGCCATTATGCATAAGTTACCCTAAAAGCAGGGTGTTTTACACAAAATGTGTAAATAATATGATTTTTATGCAAAAGTTTTCATGAAAAGGATTTATGACTTGTTTGCTATAAACAAGCCCCAAGATGGGGATCATGAAAAAAGGTTTATGTGAAAAAAATAGTTGGACATGAGAATGTCCATTTCCTAAAGGGATTTATGTTGGAAAATGTTTTGGACATGAGAATGTCCATTCCAAATGGTTTATGTGGGAAAATGGGTGGACATGAGAATGTCCATTTCCTGAAGGGATTTATGTTGGAACATGTGTGGACATAAAAATGTCCGTTTCTAAAAGAGTTTAAGGGATAAAAGTGTTTGTGGACATATGAATGTCCATTGCCAAAAAGGCTTACGTGAAAAACATTTTAGGACGTATAAACGTTTGTTTCCAATAAGGTTTAAGTGGAAAAATATCTTAGGACGTATGAATGTCCAATGTCTAAATGATTTATGTGGAAAAGCGTCTTTTCGTGGATATGAGAATGTCTATTGTCAAATATGGTTTATGTCAAGATATTTTGGGACACAAAATATCCCCTGTCTAAAATGATTTACGAGAAAAATGTTTTAGGAAAAGATTTTCAAGGAAAGTCTTGCCCCAAAATGCTTGCTTACTGAGTTATCACTCACGTTTTGTTCTCCAAACCTCAGACCGGTACTGGAAGACTCAAGTGGTGGAGGACCTAAGAAATAGAGAAAAGGTACGAGATAGTACCATGTGGGCTAAAAGGATTAGCCATGGTGAGTGGAATGATATGAATAGAAGTTTTCAGGTATGTTGATATATATGGGAACTTGTTTAAAGTTCTGAGTTCTAAGTGAACTAATGATTGATTATATGTATGTATGCGATGGAAATGTCATGATTAGGTTGAGAAGACCTTTAATGTATAAGTGCATGTTGAGAAGTTATAAAATGGATATGTACAAGTGTACCATTGCTTATGTTATAAATGAAATGATGATGAATGAAGAAATGAAAAAAATTTGGATGAGATCCAATTAAAATCCCGGCTCGTGATCAAGGCAACAATACAGATTCACATTTACCAATCTATAAGATCTTGAGGTAAGGAAGTGACGTCTCGGTTTGGGGCGTTACAGCATGCTACATCCTGAATCCTAGATTTAGGGTTTAGCCGAGCATGTTTAAGTCCAAAATAAAATTAAAATTCAAATCCATCTTAAATAAGACAATAAAAATTAAAAAGAAAAAGATAGAAAAGCTTATTGGTTTGAAGCCTCTGATGGTGTCTCGGCCGCTCCACGCAACTCGTCGGTCCGCCTCTTGCCCGTGCTCTCCACCTTTCTCTCTCTCTCTCTCTCTAATTTTTCTCTTTTAAAATTTTGCTCTCCAAATTTTTGTTCCTCCATCCCGTGTGGAGTCTCCTCCTCCTATATTTATAAGGGTGTGGCAGCTCTCTTCAAGGTTGTGTGACTCCCCTCCTACGCACTTAATCCTTCAGCTTCTAAGGTTAAAATTTTATTGTGCAATGTTGATGCATCCAATTCAAATCCGTGCATGGATAGGCGGTGAATATTTCTGACCGTTGAATGTATCTACATGTCATGCGTGGATGACACTTGATCTAATTGATATAAATTGGATGGCTAGATATATAGACGGTGAAGATCAAATTTGCCTTGATTTGGTGCTGATCTGCCGGGTAATTGACGGTTTGGATAAAAGTGGATGGTTGATCTTAAGCAGTGCATACGAATGGATGTTTAATATTAGGTGGTGGAATGTATCCAAAAATCATGTGACTAACTGGTTGCTTAGATCACATTGAACAATTGGATGGGCAGCTGGATATGGATTTTTGGACAGCCTAGGTGGATCAATTAGAGCTGGTTTGGAATTTTCTGAAAAAATATGGACGTGACCAGCTCGTTAAAAATCTGATGGACGGCCAGATGTCTTCTGATCTACATGATCAAGGGTGGTCATGCGGCTAATTAGCATGGACGAGCATGGTTTCATAATGACCTAGATATTTTTATGGGGCCCACAACTACGATTTTTCCAATTGATCTGGACGGTGAATTAATATGGGCAGCAGGTCACATGACTTGATGGGGGACCCTCAATGTGAAATTAAACCCTTAGTTCCCTCTATTTGATGGAGATTAATGGAGTTGATTTTTTTGCACAGCTTTCATATAAATGGACGGCTGAGATAAATACTTGAACACATTAACCTGACATGGCAAATTTATGTGGGGCCCACTTTCTAAAATTTAATTTTCCTGCATAAAAAAATAAATGTTTTAAGTCATTAATTGATCAAATTAATAAATGGGTTTCCAATATAAAACTTAATTCAAACTCATTTAATTCTATAGTAACAAATAAAATGTAATCTCAAGCCAAAAGTATATTAAATATTTTGAAATTAATGTTTAACACCCAATTGATGCAAAATCACATTTTAAAGAAAATTTCACATCAAACTCAATTAATTACCCACCAAATAGGTATAAAATGCCCATAAAATATATTATTAATTTTCTATCATCAATTACGCTATGAATCAATGAGACAATATATTTACTTTAAAGCATAAGGTTGAAAAGAACATATATATAAGCACAAAAATGGGGGACAAAGATTGCAAAAGATTTATCATTAAAGCATAATTAGGCACAAACATTTATATTACACAAAAAGTTTGCCTTAATCATTTCAATAGAACTTATTGGCAAGTACTTGAACTATAAAATTCAACTGCTTAACTAATCATATCATTCACATGTCATTTGAAAATCTAAAAAAATATTAACACACTCTCAATTAATGCATAATCATGACTTAAAATTTTTTAAATTTTTCATGAATTTTGATTTCAATTTAGAGTGTTCTTAAATATTGCAAGTATTCCTTAATACAAATTGCAACTAACTGATTATCACAGGCAAGATTTTAAATACAATACAACCTAACACACATATATAATATAGCCATCTAAATGCAATGCATGACTAGAAACACAATAGAACAAAGCACCCACCCCCAAACCTAAGGAGTGCATTGTCCTCAATGCATATAAATTAAAAAAATATGCAAATGACAATGATTTGGAGATCCACATGCAGATGATATGCAAATCAAAATGAACAACTAAGGAAATTGAAAGGAAAGAAATGGAACTGGTGACTCCCTTGGTCATTAGGATGGAAAAGATGCTCATCATCTCCATCGCTCTTTTCTCCTTCTTCTTCCTCTACTAATTGAAAATGTGCATTGGCTGCCTTTACAATACTTAATACATGATGATAAATGAGGTGTCCAACATCAAATCACTTGACGACAAGGATAGTGTATGACAAGAGAGCTTAATTGAGAGCGACGTCATAAATAGGAAGAAGGAAGAAATCGAGCAGCATATATTGAAAGGGACACTTTAAGTTCAACTGTCCTTGTCTTTATGCCCCAAATATATTTCATACAAGCTCCTTTTAGGCAATCTAACTCAAGTTTCAAGTCATATTATTGATACCACAAGTGCAGTCCATAAACTCCTCCCCCACTACTTCAAACTCTTAGCCACAACGAAATAATGGGACAACTTAAATAAAAAAGTTACCTACAAGCAACACATCCACATGTTCATAAATATATGAGAAATGCAAACTACCCACTTTCACACCTTTTACTTAAAGTAATAAAATAATTGATTTACTAAAAGTAGTAAAAAAATTGTGTAGAACCTCAATGACCCCGAAATATGCAAAAATAGAGGATTTTGATATCGAAAATGATATCAACTAAGCAAACCATGGTTTTCATGTCGACGGGCTTGAAAAATGCTTCCGTTGATACGCGGTAGCTCCCGTAACTCCTCTGGGATCAAAAGTTATAACCAGTTGACGTTGCATGCTGAAAAATCGTATTTTGCCGTTTTTTTATGTTGGCTGGGGGACTGGTGCCGGGGCGCCAAAAATTGAGGCCGAGGTGCCGACTTACTTACTCAAAAATTGCAACATGTTGTTTTCTTGAAAAAATGTGGTGCCAGAGTGCCGGGATCATGGCGCTGGAGCACCACTTCTCTAATTCCAATTTGCTGCAAGACATTCTTTTGCAAAAACTTAGCATCGGGGCACCAAAAATTGAGGTTGAAACCTCACTCCAATTGCATTGTTTTGTCTTGAATGATGAATATAAACTTGAAACCCCTTGATTCCATCATTTATCAACTTGAAAGTGGATTGAAAATTCAGATTGGAGCATGATAATCCTGTCCTTCATTGCCTTGAGAGATAGCGGCTTTATTCTTCCCCAAAAAGAGAAAGATGATTGCTTGATAAAATTCACTTCTTGACATATGTTGAGCTGCACTTTCTAAGATCACAACACATGTATTCATAGAGAATTGACTAGATAATGAAATAAACTCTCCGTTGCATGCCAATTTTCAAAAATAGTGATCTTTATTTGGTTCCCTTGCTGCAAGACACATATGATGGATCTTTTAACCTTGCCTTGGATCAAAAATAAAAAAGTGTAATGGGTCACCTCCTATTCAATGCTAAATTTATCGTCTTCAGCCCGACGTTGTGTTTATGATTAACCAATTCCCGCTCTATCGAACCTCTTTCCATGCGGATTGTGCACTAGAAGTTCAAATCTCTTCTTAGCCACTTCAAATGGATTAGTTAGCCTATTTTCTTGAATTTCATAGAGCCTATAGAAGAGTTTTTTAGGGCCTTGAATTAATGATGGCTTCAAGATGCTGCTTTCCAAGGCTATGCATTGATCAATTAAGTCATGTTGCACCTGAATTTCAGGAAAACAAATTAGAGGCATATTGATGTGATAATTTTCAACTTTCTCCACTATATCAACCTCTATTTCTTCATCGATTTTCTCTTCTACTTCTTGGATTTCCATTGGCTCGGCCAATTGTTCAAGCATGAATTGAGGGGTAAATTATTTTATTGCATAAACAGATTTATCTTCCTTGATACTTGTAGTGATTTTGCAGCCTTCATCCAACATAGTTTCCTTGGAGTCCTTCTCAATATCAATTGAAAAAGACTCTTGATGCCTACTTTGGATTGCAGTAGCAAACTACTCCACCCGCTTTTGGATGTTCATGTTAAACTCCATTTGACTCTTCATGAAATGCATAAACACGTGCTCCAAAGATGACTTGCTTTCAAGTGGTGAAGGCTCCCCTGCTTGATATGCTTGAAATCCTATCAGCATCATATTTTCCGATTGTGGGTCTCCATAGTTGTCCCGTGCATCAATTGAATGATCAAGATGGCCCATGGTTGCTGAGTAATATTTGATAAATGTTCCTCGTCTCCACACAAATTGCAGTAAATTGAATAAAAATTATCCATATCCTGCATTTGATTGTCAAAACCTGCAAATTAAGCTGGAGGTGCTCATGTATTGTCATACTCATGGAAACCCATTGTGATTGGTGTTGAAAATTCTGCATTTGGCCAATGGTAAGCATTTGAATCCATTGAAAATTGCAGTAAAAAGACCCTAAAATAAAATTTTATCAGAAGCTAAGAAAGAAATGAAAAAACTTTATATAGTATATACACATTCACATAAGACAACTGAAATTGTCAGGTACTAAGTTTAAAGCACCAATCCCCGGCAACGACGCCAAAAACTTGACGAGCTGCGTATATGTTTAATTAAAATGCTCATTTTAACGCAAGTATACGTGCCGACCAAGTAATAAAGAGTGAGTAGAGTATCGTTCCCATGAGGATTGTGTAAATAAATCAGCACCTTAAATCTCAATTGTCTAGGTGAATTGGTAAAGGGAATGAGATTTATTTTCAAAGAATTGAATTAAACTAAACTAAGCAAAGCAGTAAATGACCAAAGTGGAGTGGATATTGCTGAGATTTCTTTGAGATGATTAAGATAGGTGGGAATATGAATTCATTGAATCATAGCTACGTCATTTGGTCCCATTTAAGTTAGTTGTGCAAAGATTACTAATCTAGGTTCATTCATATTCATATATGTCCTCTAACACATACAAACCTAACCAAGTTTAAGTTATGTGCTATGTTCCTATGAACACAAGTAAACAAAGGTTGATAACCATATAACCTAATCAAGATTATACAGGGTTAATAGGTATATTCTTATTCATATTAACGTCCAACACAAACAAGAGCTAGAATACCTATGCCTTATATATATATATTTCTTATTCAAATTCTAATTTTTCAAGCATGAATCTGAATATTCAATTAATCCACAAGGTTGCAAAGCTTGTAAATGCATTAAGCACGATATATAAGGGTAATCTCAAGCAACTCAATTCACAACATAATTGTACTATCATTTCAAGCATAAGAAAACCAAATAACATAGACTATGAGTTCAAATCCTACATATCTCCCACCATAGAAAAATTCAGCCATAAACATGACTTCAATTCCCATTAAAATCAAATTTACAATCATCTCAAGTAGGGAGAATAACAAAAATGAAGAGATAGATGAGAAGAGGAGATGAAACTCAATAGATTTGTAGTGACACCTTGTATCTCTACATGCTCTTCTCTCCTTCCTTGAGACCTTGGTTTTTCTCCTCACTCGTCAACAACCATGACCCCTCTCTCTCTTTTTTTAGAACCCTAAGAGATATATTTATATCTTCCCAGACATAGCACAAGACACGTGCTAAAATTCACTCGTGTGGGGTTCAGCGCCGCGACGCCGCTTGGCCAGCGCCTAGGCGCCATTTCTCTGGAAGTTGTCTATTTCTAGAATTTTCAACTATAGCAGTACCTGAGACCTAGGTGCCAGATTTTGGCTCCGGGGAGCCAACTTTCAGCGTTGCTTTTTTAGTTTGTGCTTGTAATGCAACTCTTTTTCCATCACTTTGGCTTGAAGTTTATAAGTTAGCCACCATCTTTCCTCATAATAAAAGACACAAAACAAGTAAATGTTATCCTAATTGATGCAATGAAATTAGTAACAAGCTAAAATGACATGATTTGCATTGAATTAACTAAAAAATGCATGAAATCTACACACAAGGCCTGAAATACAGAAATGGAGAAAACTAATGCAAAATTTATATAAATGTACATGTTTCTCTTGAACTAGAATTCTGAATGAGTGCAAAATGAGCATTGATAGCTCTAATTTTATAGAGTTATCACTCTTTCATCTTATAAGAGAGCTGCAAGACAATACAAGAAATCAAGCCTTTACAAGCAAAAAACTGCATAGAACCCAGTTCTAGCACATACATGCAATTCATCATACAAAAGCTCAAAAAGGTGGATCATTTAGCAGAATAACTCAAAAAGGTAGACCAGTTATACTAAAAAATTGACCAAGTGCTAATCCTTTAACCTCCAAATTCTTACCTCACTTCACCCCAACCTCCTTGAGGGGTCCTTTTTTTGTGTGCTAACCCTTTTCACCTATTCATTGAATGTACTTCAACAATCCACTTTTTAGAACAATTCCAAACTGCATAAGGGTTTCCCAATAGAAACAATAACTCATACTCAAAAACATACAACCCTACTTGGCAAACCCACCTTGGTTTTTCTTGAAAAAACTAGCAAGTCTAATCTTAAACATCTCAAACAGCCAACACATCAACTCCACTAGCTCATAAATTGCCCATGCCAGGTTAACCCTTAGGGAAACAATTACAATCAAACTTTCATGCAATCGTTTATCACTTTAAAGGGCCACAAACCTAGTTCTGACCCAACTGCTCACTACCTCAACAATAGTGTTAACGCTGTCTCAATTTAATGAAAAATTCACAGAGTTACAACAACTGATTCTAACTTAACAACAGTCTATCTCTAAGCTGGAAAGTCAATTTAGTTAGCTAGTAGAAACCACTAACAGAAGAAAAATAGGACATCGTCTTAGCCTGTAGATTATTAATCCTAGAAGCCAACCTCCAGGCTTCTAGTCTCAACCAAGCTTACCACCATTGAAGCATCCATAACACAAGAAAGCCAAAGCCATTTTAGGGTGTGTTTGGTTGGAGGTAAAACTTTTGATGAAAAGTTTTTTGAGTAAAAGTTGTCACATCAATAGAAAGTAATGTGATATAATAGGAGTAATGATGAGTAGTAAAGAGAATAAAGTTAAAATAGATAGGTTAGTTGTATGGGTAGTTGTGTAGAAATGATTGAAAAGTATGGTAGTTTGTATAGAAAAATGTGAAAAAATAATTAAAAAATAGAATAATTATGGAGATTGAAAAGTTTTAGATGAAAAAGTTTTAGTTGACACTTTTTTGTCCTAAACAAACGCACCCTTAATGTTATGAAGTGGTAAAGTCCTAAAAGACTCTTATAAGTCCAAGGCAGTTGGTGAGAGTCCTTCTAGTCCACTTCCTCAAGACAATGACATGAAAAGAAATGAAGAACCTCCAGTGGGTAAGTTAAGGGAAGAAGACGGAGAAAGAGTCACATGACCCTAGTAAATACCAACCCAAAGCACCTTTTCCAAGTTCTTTGAAATTCAAGTCCCTAGCAAGCAAAGGATGGCTCAAAACTAAGAGAGGATCGAATAACTTAAAAGTTCACATTAATATTCCACATCTGAATGGTATAAAGCATGTATCGTCCTATGCCAAGTTTCTCAAAGAGATGTGCACTCAAAACAAAGAACCCCGATCACTTCCAAAAATGATAATGCTTCTGGTCAAGATTAAGTCAATCATCCGGATTATCTTCCATGGAAGCTGAAAGATCCAAGTGTCTCTCTTATTTTCTATGATATCAGAGAAATCACCTTCAATAGGGCACTTCTAGACTTCAGAATAAGTGTCACCCTTCTTCCCACCTCCATTTATGAAAAATTCAAATTGGAGAGTTAAAACCAACATCAGTGATCCTCTAACTAGCGGATTAGTCTGTACAACTCCACGAGGGCTCATTGAAGATGTAATCGTGGAAGTCAATAAATGTTATATTCCAGTGGGCTTCCTCATCCTTGAAATTTCTTCACCATAAGAGTTAAATAGCCTTTAGTTATTCTAGGATATCTATTCCTTGCTCCTGCAAAAGCCAATATTAGCTGCAAACAGGGGTATTGCATATTTCTTTTAGAGGTTAGAATGAAAAGATCAATGTTTTCTAAGCCTCTAGATTTCTAGACGATGATGATAGATGTTATATGGTCAATGTCTGTGGAACGTAGAATTTAGAGATTTAAACAATCTCATTAAATGAATTAATTAAGGTTATACAAACCCTAATATGAATAATTAACCCTAAGTGGTTGAAAATTTATTTAAAAAATCCGTAACTTGTAAAATATAAGTCGGATTAACATGAAATTTGGAGGGTAGGTTTGTTGGAAACATGTGGAAAATAAGCCAAGTCTATGTTTTGAAGATTAACAAATCAATTTGAGTAAGTTTTGGTTACTAACATGTTTGTGGAAATGATTAAAGGTTATACAAATGAAGAGAATGAAGCATGTCAAGTCAAGTCGAATTCCAAGTAGACTCAGGCATCGACTTAAGCCAAGTCGATCCCCAAGTTGACTCAAGCAGCGACTTCAAACTGTCCTTTTCTTCCAGAGTTGAAATCGAGAATGAAAGTTGTCGAAGTCGCATCCCAAGTCGACTCCGCTTGCGACTTGGGTGAAATTATAGACCAAGTCGACTCCAGCTTTGACTTTTAGGCGTCAATTCTGTCCAGAGTTGAAATCAAGAACGAGAGCTGCCGAAGTCGCACCCAAGTCGACTCCGCATGCGACTTGGGTGAAGTCGCAGACCAAGTCGACTCCAGTGTGGAACTTGCAGATCAAGACGACTCAATGATAGATTCAAGTGAAGATGAAGGCCAAGACGACTCAAACACTCAAATGAAGATCAAATGAAGATCAAAGCAAGAAGGGTTGCATGAATTCATCATGTTGGATTATGAACACACATTTGGACATCATTAGGCGTTATAAGATTCAAGTATTCAAGATTACAAGGATCCAAAGTTTGCAAGTCACGAAGCTAAAAGGACATCAAGCTAGGATGATTAAACTGAGTTGCAAAAGATATAATCAAAGGAAGAACAACCAAACATGAAGAAATTCAAGCAAGCAAGGCATTCCAAGGATTTCAAGTTCAACTAGCAAGCTGAAGAATTGAAGTCGCACCCGAAGTCGACTTCACCTACGACTTGGGCAAGTCGAGGACCAAGTCGACCCAGACTGGAACTTGAAGAAGTTGCGGAGAGTCGAAGTCGCACCCGAAGTCGACTCCACCTGCCACTTGGGTCGCAACGGTCAGAAATTTTTCGAACGTTGGCTCATTAAATGCGCGCCACCTACTTCCAAACGTTCGGATTCCCTCGCAAATTATATAAAGCATTCAATATGAACAAGGAGGGTAGCTGAGAATTCATTGAATGAGCATAACTCTCATCTCTAAGAGCATTAAGTGATCAAGCCAACATCTAGAAGAAGAACCTTGCCTCCAAACTGCCAAGAGCTGCTTGCTGAATCATTATCATTACTATACAAGTTCTTTTCTGCGCCAAATCTGCCTCTACACACCAGTAACGTGTAGAAAATTTCTTTTGTAATTTCTTGTTGTATTGAACTTGATTTAGTTTGGGTAACTAAGATCAAGTGTAAGCAAAGTAGTGTGTGATTGAAGTGGAACTCGTTACTTACTTGTGCTGTAAATTGTTGATGCCCCCTAGAGCTGGAATCTAGAAGAGAGCAGTGGCTCTAGTTGTATTTATGAAATACATTGTGGAACCCAAGTCACAAGAGGTGTGAACTTGGAAGAGTGGAGTAGGGAAGGTTGCCCGAACCACTATAAAATCTTATTTGTTGATATTTATTTTTGCTCTCTGCATTATATTGCTTTCCATTTGTTTCTTCATAAAAGGGGACTAGATTAATCTGGGGTAAAGTTTCTGTTTAAGTTGAAGATTTTTAAATACCCAATTCACCCCTCCCCTCTTGGGTAATTGCCGTTAACTTGGGACCAACAAGTGGTATCAGAGAAGGTCTTTGATTTTTACCAAAGAGATCTTTTGATATGACATCTCAATCTACTTCCGTTCCCGCTTTTGCTAAAGGCCAATCTTTTTCTAGGCCACCATTGTTTGATGGGAACAATTTCGGCTATTGGAAGCTACGTATGAAACAACTCATCGTGGCTACAGATATGGACTCTTGGATTGCTATCCAAGACTGTGTGACTTTGCCAATCGATGAAAGAGCTTCCAAATGGACCGATGAGGAAGTAAAAACTGTTAAGAGCAATGCTAAAGCTATGCACTCACTATTTTGTGCTCTTACCGCCTCCGAATATGATAGAGTATCCTCTTGTTTGACCGCCAAAGAGATATGGAATACACTAACATCCATCTATGAAGGAACTTCTCAAGTCCAAGGGACAAGGAGAAATATATAATTGGAGAATTGGAAAGCTTTAAAATGTTGGAAACAGAAAATATTTCAGAAACGTTTGCTAGATTCTCTAAAATTACTAATGCTTTGAAAGGTCTTGGATAAGCAATTTCTGAATCGGAGCAGGTCATGAAGATTCTAAGGGCGCTACCCGAATCATGGACTCCAAAAATTACTGCAATAGAAGAAGCTAAGGACTTAAACACATTGAAGCTAGAAGATTTTATTAGCTCGTTGATGTCACATGAGCTAATCAAGAAAAGAAATGAAGATCACCACAAAGGCAAAAGATCCATTACATTGAAAGCGGCACATAACTCGGATGAGTCCACCTCCTCATCTCACAACGATGATGAAGACATTGCACTACTTACTCGCAAATTTCGAAAGTTTGTGAGAAAAGAAAAGAACCTCAAAGACTTCAAAGAGAGACCACGAAAAGAGAAGAAGAAGGAGGCCACAAAATGTTATAGATGCGGTGGTATGGGACATATGCAAGCTCAATGTCTTACACCAGAAGAAAGACCAAAGGATCATCAAGAAAGGAAGGAAATATATGAAAGCTGAAAATTTCAAAGGCCTAAGGGAAGAGGAATGTACGTGAATGAAGAAATGTTATCAACAAGTAGCTCCTCAACCGATGATTTTGAAGCAGCAAATTGTGCAAGAATATGTTGCATGGCACGGATTGAACATGAAAAAACTTTGAACTCAACGGAAGTTTTAGAAGAGCAAACCACCTCAACAAAATGCACAAGTAATGAAGAGGTAACTTCCAAATTTTGTCATTCTCAATCTACTATTCAAGAATGTCTCAAATGTGCTGAATTAGAGGAATTACAACATGCATATGATTCATTATATGAGGAAATCAAAAAACTAGAAAATAAGTTATCATTAAAGAGACAACAATGCAATTCCATTATTATTGTAAATAGAAAACTAGCTGAAAGTACGACAAAACTGAAAGAAGAAAATGAACTACTATTGAAAGAAGTGAAAAAAATTGAAAAAGAAGAATGAATCATTAGCTAAATTCTCTAATCCAGGAGAAAATGTGAAAATATTTCTAAACATGACTCCTCAAACCAATAGAAGAGGTCTTGGATACTCCACATTTGAGCAAAGAGAAAACGGCAAATCGAACGTACCAATACTTGGGAAAAATCAAACCAAAACTGCACCTATTTACATACCTAAAGAGAAATGAGTTGTTTGGACCAAAAGGCAAACTTTTGAACCACTACATACTTGGAGGCCTACTCCTAGATTACCAATAGCTTGCAATTTTTACAACAAGATGGGTCACAAAATTCATAGATGCAACTTTAAGAAACTATATGACCATGGTGCAAAATTAGTTTGGGTTCCAAGAAACCCAAGATTTGGGCTTTCAAAGATAGAACAACAAAGATTAAATCCGTTTACTAACCCAAATGGACCCATAAAAGGGGTACCAAACAGATAAGATTTATTTGCTTATTTTTCAGGTTTGTTTCAAGGCAAAGACAAGCAACGTTTGGTTCATGGATAGTGGTTGCTCAAGGCATATGACCGGTGAAAGAAGTTTATTTCATAAACTCAAGCCTTGCAACGATGGAACCGTTGCCTTTGGAAATAATGAGAAAGGTAAAATCAAAGGTAAAGGAAACATTTATAGTATTTCAAATGCATGTATGGAAGATGTATTGTTTGTTGAATGACTCAAGCACAATTTAATGAGTATTAGCCAATTATGTGATAAAGGATACAAGGTTGTGTTTGAATCATCTATATGCAATGTGTTTGCTGGAGAACATATCATGTTTAGCGGAAAAAGATATGGAAATGTATATTTGGTTTCACTTGATGAACTAAATGGTCAATGTCTGATGACCATTGACAATGATCCATGGGTTTGGCATAAGAGGCTTGGGCACATAAACATGACAAATATAAAGACCCTATGGAAGAAAAGTTTGGTAGAAGGATTGCCAAAATTGAAATATGACAAAGATAAAATTTGCAAGACATGCCAATTGTCAAAACAACCTAAAATGCCCTTTTCTACCAAAAAGGAGATTTCCACCACTAGGCCACTTGAATTTCTACACATGGATCTATATGGGTCATCCGACATTTTAACCATTGGTGGAAAGAAGTATGTGTTTGTAATAGTTGATGATTTTTTAAGATTCACATGGGTAATTCTCTTAGCTAACAAAGACGAATCCTTCTCTATGTTTGCAACTTTTGTAAACTTGGTGCAAAATGAAAAACAAAGTACTATTATGACCATTAGAAGTGATCATGGTGGTGAGTTTGAAAATAAACGATTCATAGAATTAGGTAATGAAAAAGAAATTCACCACACATTTTCGGCACCAAGAACTCCACAACAAAATGGAGTGGTTGAAAGGAAAAATAGAATCATATAAGAGATTGCTAGAACATTGCTAAATGAGAGTAAATTATCCAAGAAATTTTGGGGTGAAGCTGTAAGTACAACTTGTCATGTGTTGAACCGAGTTACCATTAGAGCAATCTTGAAAAAGACCCCATATGAGCTATGGAAAGGTAGAAAATAAAATATTTCATATTTTCATGCTTTTGGTTGCACATGTTATGTTTTGAACAATGGAAAAACTAACTTGGGAAAACTAGATGCTAAAATTGATGAGGCAATATTCCTTGGTTACTCATCAAATAGCAAAGCATATAGAGTCTTCAATAAAAGGAATCAAGTTGTAGAAGAGTCAATACATGTTATTTTTTATGAATTTAATCCATGCTCCAAAAGAAAAGATGATTTAAGTGATGCAAATGATATTACAAGTAACCTTGAAAAATTGCATGTGGAGAAGCAAGAAGAATCCATGGAGGAAAGGATAAATGAAGGTAATAATTCTTATAAACCTCCAACTGATTTAAAATTAAAAAATGACCATCCAATTGAGCAAGTTATAGGGAATATTTATGAAGGTGTAAAAACTAGAAGGTCAAAACAAAATATTTGTGGACAATACGCCTTTGTATCTAAAATTGAACCATCCACTATTGACTAAGCTCTTAATGATGAAAACTGGATCATAGCAATGCAAGAAGAGCTAAATCAATTTGAAAGAAATCAAGTTTGGCATCTTGTTCCAAGACCAAAGGACTGCACTGTCATTGGCACAAAATGGGTCTTTAGAAACAAGTTAGATGAAAGTGGACTTGTGGTGAGAAACAAAGCTAGACTTGTGGCAAAAGGATATTCACAAGAAGAAGGAATAAACTTTGAGGAATCCTATGCACCGGTTGCTAGATTGGAAGCCATTCGTATTTTACTAGCTTTTGCATCTCACATGAACTTTAAGTTGTTTCAAATGGATGTTAAAAGTGCATTTTTGAATGGGTATATAAATGAAGAGGTGTATGTTGAACAACCACTTGGATTTGAGGAGAAAGATCAATCTAAATTTGTATACAAATTAACCAAGGCATTATATGGATTAAAACAAGCTCCAAGAGCTTGGTATGAAAGATTAACCAAATTTCTGATTGATCATGACTTTCAAAAGGGAAAGGTAGACACCACTTTGTTTATCAAGTATAAAGAAAAAGATATCTTGATTATTCAAATTTATGTTGATGATATTATTTTTGGTGCTACTAATGAGATTCTTTGTCAAGAATTTTCTGAGCTTATGTAGAAAGAATTTGAAATGAGTATGATGGAGGAGCTAAACTTCTTCCATGGACTACAAATCAAACAACTAAGTAAAGGGATCTTCATAAACCAGTCCAAGTATATCAAAGAAATGTTAAAGAAGTTTGACATGGAAAATAGCAAAGGGGCAAACACGCCTATGAGCTCAATAATTAAAATTGACAAAGATGAGAAAGGCAAACCAGTTGATTTAAAGTTATATAGAAGCATGATACGCTCTTTATTATATTTAACTGCTTCTAGACCCGATATACTATTTAGTGTTTGTATGTGCTCTAGATTTCAATCATGCCTAAAAGAATCACACTTGGTAGCTGTAAAAAGAATTTTTAGATATTTAGTAGATACTACCAACATAGGACTTTGGTATCCAAAGGGCTCTAATTTTGATCTAATCGGCTACTCGGATGCGGATTTTGCCGGTTACAAGGTAGATAGGAAAAGCACTAGTGGAACATGTCAGTTTCTTGGGAACATGTTGGTTTCATGGTTTTCAAGAAAATAAACTAGTGTTGTTCTATCTACTGCGGAAGCCGAATATATTGCCGCTGGGAGCTGTTGTGCCCAATTGCCTTGGATGAAACAACAACTTAGGGATTATGACATTAACTTTAAAGATATACCTATTAGATGTGATAACACAAGTGCAATATGTTTAACTAAAAATCCAGTATTGCATTCTAGGACCAAGCATATAGACCTTAGACATCATTTTATTAGAGAACATGTAGAAAATCATGTATATGTTTGGAATATGTGAGAACGGAAGATCAAATTGCAAATATTTTTACCAAACCTTTAGCAAAAGAACCATTTTATAAAATTAGAAATGATATGGGAATGCTTGAATTAACGTAGAAAAAGCACAAGCTAAGGGGGAGCACAGGTTCAGGGGGAGCAACCTCACCATTCTCAAGGGATTAACCCGCTCCATCACTATTTTTGATCAATTGACAAAAAGGGGGAGAATAGATAGGGATTTGAGTCTCCGTTTCAAATGTTTGTATGATTGATTTTAACTTGTGATATATTGGAAGTGAAATATGTATGTTAAACTCATGTTTTTAACTTGTGATTTATTAGAAATGTATGTTAAAAATCAAAATGCAAAAATAGTTTTTTTTAAAGACATTGAAAGGTATATACTCAAATTAGTTTTGTCAATCATCAAAAAGGGGGAGATTGTTGGAAACATGTGGAAAATAAGCCAAGTCTATGTTTTGATGGTTAACAAATCAATTTGAGTAAGTTTTGGTTACTAACATGTTTGTGGAAATGATTAAAGGTTATACAAATGAAGAGAATGAAGTATGGCAAGTCAAGTCGAATTCCAAGTCGACACAGGCATCGACTTAAGCCAAGTCGATCCCCAAGTCAACTCCAGCAGCGACTTCAAAATGTCATTTCCTTCCAGAGTTGAAATCCAGAATGAGAGTTGCCGAAATCGCATCCCAAGTCGACTCCGCTTGCGACTTGGGTGAAGTCGCAGACCAAGTCGACTCCAGCTTCGACTTCAAGGCGTCAATTCTGTCCAGAGTTGAAATCAAGAACGAGAGCTGCCGAAGTCGCATCCCAAGTTGACTCCGCATGCGACTTGGGTGAAGTCGCAGACCAAGTCGACTCCAGCTTCGACTTCAGTGCGGAACTTGCAGATCAAGACGACTCAATGATAGATTCAAGTGAAGATGAAGGCCAAGACGACTCAAACACTCAAATGAAGATCAAATGAAGATCAAAGCAAGAAGGGTTGCATGAATTCATCATGTTGGATTATGAACACACATTTGGACATCATTAGGCGTTCTAAGATTCAAGTATTCAAGATTACAAGGATCCAAAGTTTGCAAGTCACGAAGCTAAAAGGACATCAAGCTAGGATGATTATACTGAGTTGCAAAAGATATAATCAAAGGAAGAACAACCAAACATGAATAAATTCAAGCAAGTAAGGCATTCTAAGGATTTCAAGTTCAACTAGCAAGCTGAAGAAGTGAAGTCGCACCCGAAGTCGACTTCACCTGCGACTTGGGCCAAGTCGAGGACCAAGTCGACCCAGACTGGAACTTGAAGAAGTTGTGGAGAGCCGAAGTCGCACCTGAAATCGACTCCATCTGCGACTTGGGTGAAGTCGCACCCGAAGTCAACTCCACCTGGCGCATTAAATGCGCGCCACCTACTTCCAAACGTTCGGATTCCCTCACAAATTATATAAGGCATTCAATATGAACGAGGAGGGTAGCTTAGAATTCATTGAATGAGCATAACTCCCATCTCTAAGAGCATTAAGTGATCAAGCCAACATCTAGAAGAAGAACCTTACTTCTAAACTGCCAAGAGTTGCTTGCTGAATCATTATCATTGTTGTACAAGTTTTTCTCTGCGCCAAATCTGCCTCTACACACCAGTAACGTGTAGAAACTTTCTTTTGTTATTTCTTGTTGTATTTAACTTGATTTAGTTTGGGTAACTAAGATCAAGTGTAAGCAAAGTAGTGTGTGATCGGAGTGGAACTCGTTACCTACTTGTGTTGTGAATTGTTGATGCCCCCTAGAGCTGGAATCTAGAAGAGAGCAGTGGCTCTAGTTGTATTTGTGAAATATATAGTGGAACCCAAGTCACAAGAGGTGTGAGCTTGGAAATGTGGAGTAGGGAAGGTTGCCCAAACCACTATAAAATCTTGTTTGTTGATATTTATTTTTGCTCTCTGCACTATATTGCTTTCCATTTGTTTCTTCATAAAAGGAGACTAGATTAATCCGGGGTAAAGTTTCTGTTTAAGTTGAAAATTTTTAAATACCCAATTTACCCCCTCCCCTCTTGGGTAATTGCCATTAACTCGGGACCATTAATGTTTATTTTAATATATTCTACCCAATAGGAGGATTAAAATTATAAATTTAAGCATTATTAAGGTTGGTTAATTAAGAAGTGAAATTAGGGTTAAATTCTAAATAGAAAGTGGTAGAGAATGTTGACATGGCAAATTTTTTTTATTAATTTCCATATCATTTTGGAAATTCAAAAATATTATTAAATCAGAAAATTCTTAGGAAATTCATATCGGGCAATGTCGAAGTCTGATTAAGATGAAATTTTAAGGGTAACTTGATCATGAGGTAACTTATATGTTCAATGGTGGAAATTTTAAAATCTTGAATAAAATTATTATTATTATAATTAATTGATGAATTAACTTCAAAATTCAATAACTCAATCTATAATGATTATTTTAAGCCCAAAATTTTTATGGATGATTATGATAATATGTTTTATAATATAGACCATTTAAGATTATCAAAACCTTTGTGCATTATGCTTACTTACATGTAGTTAATGAATGGTTCGTTAATGGTTAATTTTAATTATTCATAAAATAATTAAAAATTAACAAAAGTCAAGTGACCTTGACTTTCTCCAAGGGACGATTAGGGGGCCACCTAGAGTGGGCTATAAGGGTCATTAACGGTTAATTAAAATAATAAAAAATTTTAAAAGGCAACAGCGCATTAGAGGACGTCCAAGGGTTGCTATGCACACATTTTAATATTAAACAAATCCAAAAATATATATATTAATGGGAGATGGGATAATTCTTATCCTATGTGGAAATTTGGCAGCTGAAATAATTAAGAAAATATAAAAAATAGGGCTGCCAAGTAGGGTTGACTAAGGGGACAACTGTATTGATAAGCTGGATATAGCTGTAGAAACAAATCCGAAAATAATATAAAATAATAAGATATGTGGCTGAGAATTTTTGAGTAAACTATAGGGAAAATTTTCAAAACTTTACCCTCCATTTTAGGTTGAAATTGCAAAGGAAAAATTGAAAAAGAAATGCCTATATAAGGAGGCAGTGAGGACGTGCAATGAGCTGCTGACGAGCCAAGGGGAGGAAAATAAAGAAAGAGAAGGGAATTTCAAGTTCTCAAAGGAGGTATTACCAATTAATCAAGTAAGTATATGTTAATTTTGATTTTATACTTCAAATCTGGAAGTTATATGATGTTGTGAATCAAAATATGAACGAAGTAGTAAACGAAGGATTTTCACTATGAAAAATTGTTTATAAGCTCATTATATGATGATTAAGGGGATAAAAAATTTCAGATTTAATTATTAAGCATGATTCAAATTAAAAATCCGAGAAGATCAACCTAAATAGGGTAGAACGGGTGACAGGATCAACTGTAGTAAATAATTTTTAATAATTTTTGTAGAAGGATTTTTTATATGAAATTTTTATATGATGTATAATCCATCGTGAAGATTACTCGACCAAAATCAAAATTGTCTTTTGGATAATATTAGTATGGGTTATAATTCACGTGATTAGGGCTGACCCTAAACTCACAACACTGTCAGTACAGTGAAAATGACAAAATAAATATATAATGTTAGTATTTCGTAATGAAATATTTATGACGGCTAATTCATGTATTTATTGATGTATGATAGAAATTTCAGAATTAAATACCTTGATTTGATTATAAATCAAGATTTAGAGATATCAGTACGCTTGATTTCAGCATATATGGATAGTTTGAGAAAAAAATCAAAAAGAAATATGAAACCTATGTAGAAATGATCCAAATTGATATATATGTTAGGAAAGAGTGTAATAAAGGATTAAGGACAGCAAAGTTGATTGATAATTGATATTATTATATGTATATGAAATTAATGGGTAAATAAAAAGATGGAACTTAGTGAAAATAAGAAGACAAGGGCTGTTTTGGAATTTAATAATAAGCTTCAGAATTTTTAATGGAATTTATTTTCATTATAATGTGTAAACAAGGTTTACAAAAGAGGTACAAATTTGTGATCACTAAGTGAGTGATTAAGTACCTATGATGTGATTTTAGAAAACATAGATAAGGGTAAAATGTAATATATAGGGCTGTTTGGGGCAAATTGCAAAATTTAAAAAAATTTAGAACCAAATTATAGCCCTTACCCTTAGGCAAATGTCTTGAGAGATTTTCTCAAATTATATGTCAATTATAGGAATTATATGTGTGATACCCAGACCTAAGTAGGACTCATATAATTGCATTTAAGGTGTAATTATGATTTATGTGTGAATTGATTGAATTTTGGATGATTTTATAATTAATGATATTTTGCAATTAGGGTTTTAATTAAGAATGGTGATTAAAAATTTAATCGTCGGAGCCCAAAGTGAGTCGGTATGACCTGAGGGGCTTAACGAGGATTGAAAGGTGAAAATGTGTCATGAATAATCATGTTAATAACCATGATTGAATTTATGAAGATTAAAGTGTAATTATGGAATCAAGATGAAAAATGATAGAAAATTCATAACTTGACGCCTACAAGGCGGATTTCAATGAAATTTGAAAGGTAAGCTCACGACGGTAGGTCCAATCTTATGAATGGATTGGATTAAGGGAATCATGATGGGATTAGGGTGATAATTAATTATTTTTATCCCAAATCCAAAAGATAAATTCAAGTGGTCATAACTGGAGTTAGAAACGTCGGTTTGAGATGAAATTTGAAACAATGAAATAAAATTATGAAATCTATGAGATGAATGGAATGGATTAAGCTAATTATCATGGAAAGTTCTTTTCTTTGAGAGCAAGTAAAGTAGATTACTTAAGAGCTAAGCAAAGAGGGCAATTTGGGAAAGGTAAAAATGGAATTTACAAAAATACCCTAGGGGGTTGCTTAAGCACCAAGAAAAGTGACTTATAAAAAGAAAAAAAAGGGAGAGCAAGCTGTTGCACGTCCCAGCAGAGGGGAGAAGGAGAGAAAGAAGGAGAGAGAAAAGGAGAGAGAAAAGAGAGGAAAAAGTGAGAAAAATGAAAATTTTCTCCAAGGGCAGCAGCTGGGGCACGTCCAACCCAGCAAAGAAGAGGAGAAAAGAGGAGGAAAAGGAGAGGGAAAAGAGGAAGGCAAGGCTTGGTAGCAGCTCGGGAGCTCGGGGCAAAGAATCGACGATATTGGGTAAGTACCCATTGAGTTAAGCCTTCCAATTTCCAAGTTTTCTTCTTGATATTGTAATCATGATTTTGAATCATAATAAACCTATAAAGAAAGATTAATAACATTTTAGAATTAAGTATTGATTGAGGGTTCTGCATATGTATTGAAAGGAGATGCAAATATGAGAGCAAAACCTAGAAGAAATGAGGCAGAAATCTAAAGTATGAAAGAAATAGTTAAGGAATGATTTTTAGTATGAAATTTGTAGAAAGACTCATGATGTGGTTATTAAGGAATGACCCAAATTTTAGCTTAAAAGGATAAGCATGTTGCAAATTACAAATCCGGGAAAATCAACCTGGACAGGATTAAATGGGTGGCAGGATCAGCTGCACCAAATGATTTTTAATAATTTTTATACAAGGAATTTTAAGCTGAAAATTTTACATGATATATAAAACATATTGAGGATCACACAACCAAAATAAAAATTAGGTTTTTATGGGTATAAATATACCCCGTAATTAACGTGATTTGGACTGTCTGAAAAGGGGTTTTGCTGTCCAGCAGAGTAAAAATACCAAAATAAATAGAAATACTAAATATCTCATGCTGGAAATATTTATTTTGGTTAATAAATTTAGTTATTAAGGTATGATAGAAATTTCAGATCAAACCTACTTGATTTGATATTAATTCAAGAATTTGAGAATTCAGTGTGACTGAATTCAACATTATGGACAACTTAAGCAATAAATTAAGATAAATGTTAAATTCCAGGTTTTTGTGATGGAATTTGATTTATAATAGGATATAAACAAGTGATTATGAGGGTTTAACCTATTAGAGGTAAACAAGATTACCCTAAATATGATTTTTTGAAGATATGCAAAGGGATGTCCAAAGAGGAGTGCAAAGGGTACCCAAGATGCATATGAAAGTTGCTGTTTTGGAAGCAACTTGTGGCTCCCCAAACCGAGCGTCACAACTTAGCCCTTACCTCGGGATCGTATTGATTGGTAAACGTGATCAAGATTGTTTCCCTGTCACACAGCGGGTTTTAACGGATATTTATCCACTTAATTTTTCATTCTCATAAGAGTTTAATTTCTCATGTTTTCATCTCAAACATATCTAGGTCATTTCCGACCCATTATCACATACAAAAGCATGCTGATCAAAAACATTTCATCATCCACATAAATCCGATGTCATAGCATGTATTAACCATAGTCATCAACATAAACATTCAAATGGTTACAACCATTCCACAAGTTTTTTTCTCATAATATAAGAATTCTAAATTTTTCCATTTCTTTATCCGGCTTGCACTTGCTCCTTCGCCATATCCTGTCTTTCACCTGTCTTTGGGTTTGGAAAACAAAATCATGAGTTGAAACTCAATAAGCAAGCTATTTGCATTTTACTGGCAAATCATTTCAGGCAACATTTTACATTTAAAATCATATTAGAAAACAACATGTACCTTGTCAAGGTATCTCTTGAAAACATGAAATCTTGTACCCATCACGAGTACCATATGCATAATGCCATATAAAACATGAACATATATATCATTTTTCCCTTAGGATGGAAGCTAGCCAGGCGACCATCCGTCACGTTATCTCCCATTTCAGAGAGGGCGCCGTCGGCCTTGTGCCTGTTTTAAGCAACTTGGCCACACCAAGGGGGTACAATCGGTCCGCTTATACCCTTTAAGTGGACCTAGTACCTTGTGCACACGAACCTTTTCATAAATCCATATTTAACATGCTAGCATGATTTTTCAATCAGAAACATAAAGTCACATCATTTTTCCATAGCGTTTATCAAAGCAAAATTTTATAATATTGCATTTGAAGTAAAACATCATTTCAACACCATTTTGCTAACGGATGGCCATCCTTAAATACCTCTAAAATATTTTAAATATTTACATCAAATAGTTAGTACAAAATCACATTTAATCAAAGCAATTTAGAAAAGCAAAAATCATTTAGAAAATTTGCTTGCTTACCCGTGTCCCTTAGCTTTCCGACTCCGCTTTTTCTTTGCCTTTGCCTACATGAGAATAATATGATTTTTCATATATTTCTTTTCATTGCATCTCATTTAGTTTTCCAACCCATTTTCATTAACATGTATTATTCATTTGACTTCTCAAGTCATTAGGCTTCCATATAGCATATGCTCACATATTTCGTCGGTTCGCTTATAACATATCCAACCCCATAAGTTGGGTAACCATTTAAATCACATAAAATTCATTCAATGGTTATCATTTATAGTTCCATTAACCACCATTTATCATTTTTCACATTTTTTTCCAAAATTCATACATCAGTGCTCGTTTTAAGCACCCGTTATCACCTTAAGCTCTATTACATAATTCTAAAATTGGAAATTAACATCATATAATTCAAAAAAGTTATGAAATCATGAAATTCATCATATTTTCATGCATTTTTGCACAAAATCACATTTCACAAGTCATTCATCATCCTTGCATGTCTATTCCTTCTCATACGCTCATTTGGCAACATGTACATCATGCATTTTATAAAATTTTCTACATCAGCAATATAATCCATGTCTCAGCATGTTAATTACCCTTAATGACCATTGCATTTAGGGTTAATCACCATTGCATTTAGGGTATTTTCTTGGGATTTAAATCCATTCGCCATAGGTTTCACCCATTTAACGTGTCTTTTGACACATAACCCTAAGTAGTCAAATAATTCCGAAATTTCAGCATGTAATCCCCCTTTTCCTAATCCATATTTAGGGATTTAACACATATATAACATCCATGAATTGTCATTTCTCAAAACAGCAAGTTGTTGGTCCCGAGTTAATGGGAAAACCCAAGAGGGGAGGGGTGAATTGGGTTCTTATAAAATTCTTACGGTAAATTAAAAACTTAACCCCTTGAAAGCTTAATCCCCTTGATTGAAACAAATAGAGAGCAATGAGATAATGAAAGCAATAAAGTAAAACAGTAGGCAAAATTTATAGTGGTTCGGGCAACCTTTCCCTACTCCACTATTCCAAGCTCACACACCGTTGTGACTTGGGTTCCACTATGTATTCCGCGAATACACTTAGAGTCTCCGCTCTCTTCTAGATTCTAGCTCTAGGGAGCATATACAATCAGAGCCTATGCTCTCTTCTAGATTCTAGCTCTAGGGGGCTTATACAATTGACACAAGTAGATGATGAGTTACACTCCAATCACAACTCTACTTGCAACGTCTTGGTTTGTTACACCAAACTCAAACTAAGCACCAAGAACAAACAATAATATGAAAAATAAGGAAGATATACACTTTACTGAGTTGTGTAGGCAAGTTTCAGCTTGAGGAAGAATCTGTAGAAGCAACCTTGTGTTTCGTTGAAGCTACTTGCAACTTTGAAGCTCATTCTTCCTTTGAAAGTGTATAGATCACTCAAGTTTAGAGAAAAGCAAATAGGAGCTCTTGCTTGCACTTCTTTTCTCTCTTTTGACTCTATATTGTATATAACCACGTTTGCTTGAGTGTCTATATATAGAGGAAGGAAGAATTTGAACGTTATACAAGTGGTTGGCGCGCAATAAATGTTCCAATATTCGAAAATTCGAACGTTACTTTCCCAAGTCGCAGGTGGAGTCGACTTCGCCCAAGTTGCATGCTGGAGTCGACTTCGTGTGAGACTTCGGCTGCTCTCCAATTTCCAAGTCTGAGTTCTGGGTCGACTTGGTTTCAGACTTGGCCTCAAGTCGATTTCGGAGTCGACTTGGGGTGCGACTTGACCTCAAGTCGATCTTGGAGTCGACTTGGGTTGCGACTTGACTAGTTCTTGTGCCAAATCAGTTTGATCCTTGTTTGATTCTCCTCTAGCTTGCTTAGTTTCTTTTCCTCAATTATTTTCATTCTGCATTGGTTTCATATTTTGTAAACCTTGTGAATCTTGAAGAGCTTGAAAACTTGTATGCACCTTTTTTTATTAGTCTTCATCTTGACAATGAGCTTGAACTTGTGTCTTGAACTTTGAAAACCTCAAGTCGATCTTGGGGTCGACTTCGCCTGCGACTTCGCCCAAGTCGCAAATCGGAGTCGACTTCGACTGCGACTTCGGAATGTTCTCTCCCAAAATCAACTCTGGAAGGAACTGTGCATCTCCAAGTCGGTGCTGGAGTCGACTTCGTATGCGACTTGGCTTCCAAGTCGCAAGTGGAGTCGAATCAGCCTGCGACTTCAGCTGCTCTCCTTCCAATTTCAACTCTGGCCATGAGGTTTCGTTTGAGGTTGAAGGTGGAGTCGACTTTGGGATCGACTTCACCCTAAATCAAAGTCCAAGTCGACTTGGAAATCAACTTGGCTGATTTCATTCCTTAAGACATTCAACATAATCATTAGTAATCACTTTATACTCAAATTTGACTTTGTTAATCATCAAAACTCATGCTTTGGTCAATTTTGTTTTGTTTTAAACATTGTTTCCAACACAAGTTGCCTACACGTTTCGAGTCCCGTTTCACATCGGTTAGACACACTTTCATAAAATCTATAACAATCAATTTTAGGGTACTTTGTTGGCCCCGAGTTAATGGCAAAACCCAAGAGGGGAGGGGTGAATTGGGTTCTTAAAAATTTCTTTGGTAACTTAAAAACTTAACCCCTTGAAATTTTAATCCCCTTGATTGAAGAAACGAAATGGAAAGCAATATAATGTAGAGAGCAGAAATATAAATCAAGCAGATAAGATTTTTATAGTGGTTCGGGCAACCTCCCTACTCCACTCTTCCAAGCTCACACTTCTTGTGACTTGGGTTCCACTATTGTATTCCTCAAATACAATAAGAGCCACTACTCTCTTCTAGATTCCAGCTCTAGGGGGCTTCAACAAATCTCAGCAAAAGTAGGTGATGAGTTCCACTCCAATCACACACTACTTTGCTTACACTTGATCTTAGTTCCTCAAACTAAATCAAGATCAATACAACCAAATGAAATAACAAAAGAAACTACACTTTACAGATGTGTAGAAGCAATTTGGCGCAGAGAAGAACTCGTAGTATTTGGCTTTGAAGATTCAGAAGTTGAGCTCTTGCAGTTTGAAGCAAAGTTCTTCCTCTTTGAATGGCTTGATCTCTTTAATGCTCTTGAAGGTAGGAGTTATGCACACTTAATGATTTTCAGCTACTTCTCTCGTCCACAATGAATGCCTTTTATAATTTTGGAGGGAATCCGAACGTTTGAGGGTAGGTGGCGCGCATTAAATGCGCCAACGTTCGAAAATTATCCGACCGTTGCGACCCAAGTCACAGGCGGAGTCGACTTCGGATGCGACTTCGCCCAAGTCGCAGATGGAGTCGACTTCGGGTGCGACTTCGCCTTCTGTTCGCGACTTCAAGTTTCAGGTCGGGTCGACTTGGGTATCGACTTGACCCAAGTCGCAAGTGGAGTCGACTTCGGTGTGCGACTTCACTTCGGCAGGAAGCTTGATGACCTTGAATACTTGGAATGCTTGGTTCCTTCATTTTCCTTTGGATCATTATCTTCTTCTTAGCTTGCTTGGCTTCTTTCTTTGATCATTTTATTCTGGAATGGCTTCACATATTTGTAGTCTTCTTGAAGAACTTGTTTTTGATTCATCCTTCTTGCTTTCGATACTAGTCTTCATGTCTTGAGTTTCTTCACCTTAAAATGTACTTGAAGCTTTTGTTTGGACTTGATAAACTTGATTTTGATAATGAGCTTGTATCCTTAATTTGGTCTTGAGAGATCTTAAGTTCATCTTGGAAATGAGCTTGAATCAGCATTTTGGACTTTGAAGAACGTCAAGTCGAACTCGGGGTCGACTTCGTCTGCGACTTCGCCCAAGTTGCAACTGGAGTCGACTTCGACTGCGACTTCGGTATACTTCTGTCCCAAATTCAACTCTGGACGATTTTTCCCGTCTGAAGTCGATGCTGGAGTCGACTTCGTTTGCGACTTGGCTTCCCAAGTCGCAAGTGGAGTCGACTTGGCCTGCGACTTCACCTGCTCTTCTTCCCGTTTCAACTCTGAACGGATTTGGCTCTTTGAAGTCAATCTTGGAGTCGACTTGGGGAACGACTTCGCCTTCCATGCTTTATTTTCTTCAAATGTATATCCCTTAAACATTTCCACAAACGTGTTAGTAGCCAAGACTTACTCAAATTGATTTGTTAATCATCAAAACATAGATTTAGCTTGTTTTCCACATATTTTCAACAATCTCCCCCTTTTTGATGATTGACAAAACTGATTTGAGTGTATACCTTTCAATTGCTTAAAAATAACATGCTGATTTTATATTGTGAAATTTTATCATTCTTATGCTCATGCAAACATATCCTACTCTTCTCCCCAAATATATCCTACTCTTCTCCCCCTTTTTGTCAATATATCAAAAAGTTAGAGGGTAAAGAAAGAGATAGGTGGGTGTCCTCCCCCTAAACAGGTGCTCCCCCTTAGGTTGTGCTAGGTTAAATTAATCATTCTCATGTCATTTCTAATCTTATAAAATGCTTCTTTTGCTAGGGGCTTTGTGAATATATCTGCAATTTGATCCTCAGTTCTTATATATAGTAGACATATATCATGATTTTCCACATGTTCTCTAATAAAATGATGTCTAAGGTCTATATGTTTGGTCGTAGAATGCAATACAGGATTTTTAGTTAAACATATGGCACTAGTATTATCACATTTAATGGGTATATCTTTAAAATCCATGCCATAGTCCCTAAGTTGCTGTTTCATCCAAAGTAATTGGGCACAATAGCTCCCGGCGGCAATGTATTTGGCTTCCGCCATAGATAGAGCAACACTAGGTTGTTTTCTTGAAAACCATGAAACCAACATGTTCCACTAGTGCTTTTTCTATCTACTTTGTAACCGGCAAAATCCGCATCCAAGTAGCCGATTAGATCAAAATTAGAGCCATTTGGATACCAAAGTCCTATATTGGTAGTGTCAACTAGGTATCTGAAAATTCTTTTCACAGCTACCAAGTGTGATTCTTTTGGACATGATTGAAATCTAGAGCACATACACACACTAAACAGTATATCGGGCCTAGAAGCAGTTAAATACAATAAAGAACCTATCATGCTTCTATACAATTTTAAATCAATGGTTTTCCCTTTCTCATCTTTGTCGATCTTGATTGTTGAGCTCATAGGCGTGTTTGCTCCTTTGCTATTCTCCATGCCAAACTTCTTCAGCATTTCTTTGATATACTTGGACTGGTTAATGAAGATTCCTTCATTTAGTTGCTTGATTTGCAGTCCGAGGAAGAAGTTCAGCTCTCCCATCATGCTCATCTCAAATTCTTTCTGCATAATCTCAGAAAATTCTTGACAAAGAATTTCATTAGTAGCACCGAAAATAATATCATCAACATAAATTTGAATAATCAATATATCATTTTCTTTGTATTTGATAAATAAAGTGGTGTCTACCTTTCCTTTTTGAAAATCATGATCAATCAAAAATTTGCTCAATCGATCATACCATGCCCTTGGAGCTTGTTTTAATCCATATAATGCTTTGGTTAACTTGTATACAAATTTAGATTGATCTTTTTCCTCAAATCCTGGTGGTTGTTCTACATACACCTCTTCATTTATATATCCATTCAGAAATACACTTTTAACATCCATATGAAACAATTTAAAGTTCACGTGAGATGCAAAAGCTAATAAGATGCGAATTGCTTCCAATCTAGCAACCGGGGCATAGGATTCCTCAAAATCTATTCCTTCTTCTTGTGAGTATCCTTTTGCCACAAGTCTAGCTTTGTTTCTCACTACAAGTCCACTTTCATCTAATTTGTTCCTAAAGACCCACTTGGTGCCAATAACAGCACAATCGTTTGGTCTAGGAACAAGGTGCCAAACTTGGTTTCTTTCAAATTGATTTAGCTCTTCTTGCATTGCTATAATCCAGTTCTCACCATCAAGAGCTTGATCAATATTAGAAGGTTCAATTTTAGATACAAAGGCGTATTGTCCACAAATATTTTGTTTTGATCTTCTAGTTTTTACACCTTCATATACATTCCCTATAACTTGTTCAATTGGATGGGCATTTTTGAATTTCAAATCAGTTGGAGGTTTGTAATTATTACCTTCACTTACCCTTTCCTCCATGGAATCTTCTTGCTTTTCCATATGCAGTTTTTCAAGACTACTTGTTATATCATCTGCATCACTTAAATCATCTTTTCTTTTGAAGCAAGGGTTAGTTTCATCAAAAACAACATGTATGGACTCTTCTACCACTTGGTTTCGTTTATTGAATATTCTATATGCTTTGCTATTTGATGAGTAACCAAGGAATATTGCCTCATCACTTTTAGCATCTAATTTTCCCAAGTTGGTTTTTCCATTGTTCAAAACATAACATGTGCATCCAAAAGCATGAAAATAAAAAATATTTGGTTTCCTTCCTTTCCATAGCTCATATGGGGTCTTTTTCAAGATTGCTCTAATGGTAACTCGATTTAAAACATGACAAGCTGTACTTACAGCTTCACCCCAAAATTTCTTGGATAATTTACTCTCATTTAGCATTGTTCTAGCCATCTCTTGTATAGTTCTGTTTTTCCTTTCAACTACTCCATTTTGTTGTGGAGTTCTTTGTGCAGAAAATGTGTGATCAATTCCTTTTTCATTACATAACTCTATGAATCGTTTGTTTTCAAATTCACCATCATGATCACTTCTTATAGACATAATAGTACTTTGTTTTTCATTTTGCACCAAATTTACAAAAGTTGAAAACATAGAGAAAGCTTCATCTTTGCTAGCTAAGAGAATTATCCATGTGAATCTTGAAAAATCATCAACAATCACAAATACATACTTCTTTCCACCAATGGTTAAAATATCGGATGGCCCATATAGATCCATGTGTAGCAATTCAAGTGGCCTAGTGGTGGAGATTTCCTTTTTGGTAGGGAAAGGCATCTTAGGTTGTTTAGATAATTGACATGCCTTGCAAATTTTGTCTTTGTCATATTTCAACTTTGGCAAGCCTTCTACCAAACTCTTCTTCCATAGGGTCTTTATATTTCTCATGTTTATATGTCCAATCCTTTTATGCCAAACCCATGGATCATTGTCAATGGCCATTAGACATTGACCATCTAATTCATCAAGTGAAACCAAATATACATTTCCATGTCTTTTTCCACTAAACATGATATGTTCTCCATCAAATACATTACATATAGATGATTCAAACACAACCTTGTATCCTTTGTCACATAATTGACTAATGCTCATTAGGTTATGCTTGAGTCCTTCAATAAACAAAACATCTTCCATGCATGCATTTGAAATACTATAAATGTTTCCTTTACCTTTAATTTTACCTTTCTCATTACTGCCAAAGGCAACCGTTCCATCGTTGCAAGGCTTAAGTTTAAGAAATTGACTTCTTTCTCCGGTCATATGCCTTGAACAACCGCTGTCCATGAACCATACGTTGTTTGCCTTTGCCTTGAAACATATCTGAAAAATAAACAACCAAATCTTATCTCTTTGGTACCCATTTTATGGGTCCATTTGGGTTAGTAATATTATTCAATCTTTGTTGCTCTAACTTTGAAAGCCCAAATCTTGTGTTCTTTGGAACCCAAACTAATTTTGCACCATGGTAATATAATTTCTTAAAGTTACACTTATAGGCTTTATGACCCATTTTATTGTGGAAATTGCAAGCCATAGGTAATCTTGGAGTAGACCTCAAAAGTATGCAATGGTTCAAACGTTGGCCTTCTAGTCCACACAACATTTTTCCTTTGTGGTTTGTATATAGGTGCAGTTTTGGTTTGATATTTCCCAAGTATTGGTAAATTCGATTTGCCACTTTCTTTTTGCTCAAATGTATAATATCCAATACCTCTTTTATTTGTTTGAGCAGTCATATTCAAAAACATCTTTACATTTTCTCCAGGATTAGAGAACTTTGCTAATGATTCATTTAATGATTCGTTCTCCTTTTTCAATTTTTCTATCACATTTATCAATGATTCATTTTCTTCTTTCAGTTTTGTTGATTTTTCAGCTAGTTTTCCATTTTCAATAATAACGAAGTTACATTGTTGTCTCTTCAATGACAACTTGTTTCCTAGCTTTTTGATTTCCTCATATAATGAATCATAAGCAATTTGTAGTTCTTCTAATTCAGCACATTTGAGGCATTCATGAAAAGAAGAATAATTTGATTGAGAATAGCAAGGTTTGAAAGTTACCTCTTCATTGCTCGTGCATTTTGTTGAGATGGTTTGTTCTTCCAAAACTTCCGTTGTGTTCAAACATAATAAGTTTTCTTCTTGTTCGATCCGTGCCATGCAGCAAATTCTAGCACAATTTGCCGCCTCAAATTCGTCGGCTGAGGAGCTGCTTGTTGATGAAGTCTCTTCATTGACGTACATGCCTCTTCCCTTTGGCCTTTGGTATTTCCTGGCTTCATGTCCTTCCTTCCTCTCTTCCGGTGTAGGACATTGAGCTTGCATATGTCCCACACCTCCGCATCTATAGCACTTTGTTGGCTCCTTCTTCTTCTCTCTTCGGGATCTTTCTTTGAGGTCTTTGAAGTTCCTTTCTTTTCTCACAAATTTTCGGAATTTGCGAGTAAGCAGTGCTATGTCTTCATTGTCGTTGTGAGATGAGGAGGTAGATTCTTCTGAGTTGTGGGTGACCTTTAGTGCAATGGCTTTCTTCCCTTTATGTTTGTCTTCGTTTCTTCTCTTAATTAGCTCATGTGACATTAATGAGCTAATTAGATCATCTAGCTTTAGTGTATTTAGGTCTTTGGCTTCTTCTATTGCAGTAATCTTTGGAGTCCAAGATTCCGGTAGAGCTCTTAGTATCTTCATGACCTGTTCAGATTCAGAAATAGCCTTTCTAAGACCTTTTAATGCGTTAGTAATTTTAGAAAACCTAGCAAACATCTCAGAAATATTTTCTGTTTATAACATTCTAAAGCTTTCCAATTCTCCTATCAAAATATTTCTCCTAGTCCCTTGGACTTGAGAGGTTCCTTCATAAATGGATGTTAGAGTATCCCATATTTCTTTAGCGGTTTGACAAGATGATACTCTATCATATTCGGAAGCTGCAAGAGCACAAAATAGTGAGTTCATAGCTTTAGCATTTCTCTTTACAGTTCTTACTTCCTCTTCGGTCCACTTGGAAGCTCTTTCATTTATAGGCAATGTTACACCATCTTGGATTGCAATCTAAGAGTCCATGTCGGTAGCCATGATGAGTTGGTTCATTCGAAGCTTCCAATAGCCGAAATTGTTCCCATCAAACAATGGTGGCCTAGTAAATGATTAGCCCTCAGCAAAAGCGGGAACAGAAGTAGATTGGGATGCCATGTGATTGGATCTCTTTGGTTTAACTCAAAGACCTGCTCTGATACCACTTGTTGGCCCCGAGTTAATGACAAAACCCATGAGGGGAGGGGTGAATTGGGTTCTTAAAAATTTCTTTGGTAACTTAAAAACTTAACCCCTTGAAATTTTAATCCCCTTGATTGAAGAAAGAAATGGAAAGCAATATAATGTAGAGAGCAGAAATATAAATCAAGCAGACAAGATTTTTATAGTGGTTCGGGCAACCTCCCTACTCCACTTGTGGAACTCCGATCTTTGAGACGTGTACAAAACCCTAGGGTTGTAAACCCTAGGTAATATATTTGAGAAATATATATTGATGGATATGAAATATATGGAAATGAAGGTTAAAATACTTATGCACGAAATTCGGATGAATAGTGCACGTAAATAGTGCACGTGAATAGTGAAATGTGAATAGTAAACATGGGATTAAAGAATATGTTAAGTTAATCACTTTGGATTAACTTAATCACAAAAAGACAAAAAAAGGAAGCTTCCCACAAAAGGACAAAATAGCCACTTTTTGATTTATTTAGTATTTTCGGATTTTAGTGGATTTTTGAGAGAAAATGAAGAAAAATTCATATCTTGCAATCCGGACATCGGATCAAGATGAAATTTTTATGGGTGGCCAAGATATGATGATGGATATGATGAATGGTCCAAGATTAATCACGGATCATGAATTAAGGGTCAAGATTAAATGTCATTTGAAAAGGGAAAAAGTAACTTTACTTTTTCATTAATGGCATTTGACTTTGATTAATTTTAATTAAATAAAATTAATGCAAAGCCTGCAATTTCTGCTGGAGCATGGAATTTTGGGGCATGATCCAATGGCCCATGATCATCCTCATCAAGAACCAACGGCTAGGATTTAATTTGCTTAAAATAAATAAATTTTAATAAATAAAAAAGCTAGAAAAATAGGGCTGCAATAGGGGGGCTGGAGCAGGCCTAGGGTGGGCTGCACAAGGCTCCATGCACCTTTTGGAAATTAGAAAAAAATACATTTATAATTTAATACCTCAAGCAAGGGGGGTAAATTCCAATTTGATGAAAAATCAAAAAGTATAAATAGGGGGCAGGGGTGAACGTCCAAGGCACTTCATCCCAGCTCCATTTGAGCATTTTTTCACCCCCACCACGTTTTATCCTTGAGGAGAAAGAAAAGGAGGAAGTTAGAGAGAGAAAGTGCGAGAAAAAGTGGGATATCTTCACTTCGGGTAAGTGATTTCTTCCCAAATTTCTTTTGGATGTTAAGTAGGGTAAAACCATGATTAGATAATGCTTAATCATGAGAAAATAAGTAAAGTTATAATGCTTAATTGGAATCATGCCGAAACATCGAAAATTTGGAGCAAAGATGGAGCATTCGGGAAGATAGTATATGATATGTGAAAATAATGCTCCAAAATTTATAAATGATGATTTAGGATATATGAATATGATAAATATGATGTTGGAATGATGATATATTAATTTCATGATTTTTGGAATTAAGGATTATGCTTAAGTGAATTTATGTTGATTTTTAGTACATGGAGAAAATGATTTATTTAACCAAGTAAATGATGATAAATTCAAAATGTATGAAATTTCCCATGATATACGAAGCATAAGCTATGTTATGCTATTTTTTATTTTTGGGAAAAATATCAATTTATAAAAGGAAAACCTCTATGAAAATGAGGTAATATGTGATCGTAAAGCATGCATGGGAAGCAAGCTAAGACATGGAATAGATGGAAAAAATATCCAATTTTCTTGTATAGGAAAATGAAAGGAAAGGATAAAGGAGTCAGGTTGAAGCAAAGCAAAGGTAAGCAAGCAAGCTTTCTAAAATGTGATTTTATTGTTTTATTGTAAGCAAGCACAACTTTGAAAATATGTTTTATTCTCAAGTATTTATGAAATGTGTTTAAGGGTGGCCATTCCTATAATGTTTTGAAATGATGAATGTTTATGAGGTTTTATGAAAAGTCATGCCGGCATATTGATATCATGTGATGTTCATGGACATGTGCACATGTATGATGTATAAGGAAGAGGCTTTGGTGAAGGTAGAAAGCAGATCAGAGAGTCCCCCTTCACTATTGCCGAGTCGTATGGGCTATGTGCCGACGGCGTCCTCCCCAGAGGTGGAGGCAAAGGAATGTTATATTTGAATGAATGCATTGCATTTTCATACATGGATTGAAAAGGAAAGCATGGATTTGAAATTATGTTTTTAAGGGATGGTGCAAATAATTCTCTACATGAGAATGACAAGTTACCTGGTGTAAGAGGTATATAATGCTGGGGAAATCAAAAGTCATGCATGTAGGAACCATGTAGGCGTCAAGAGGAAGAGAGGTTCCCCTTGATGAGGCCAAGTCGGAGACAGCCGGCGTATTGGACCATGTTATGTGAGATGTTCCCTGAGCTAACGTACCCGCACACGAAGGTTTATGTCAGGAGTGGAAAGGAAGCATTTGCACATCCAATGTTTATGAAAAGGTTTCTATTCCATTGATAGTTGATCACTTGCTAAGTGTCTCCTATCGAATGGAGAGAAATGCATTTACGAATGATTTACATGAATGGTTTATGAAAGGTTTCGAAATATGGTTTACGAAAAGGTTTCTATTCCATTGGTAGTTGATCACTTGGTAAGTGTCTTCTATCAAATGGAGAGGAATGCATTTAAAATGAAAAAATGCTTGCTTATTGAGTTTCGACTCATGTTTTGTTTTCCCAACCTCAGACAGGTGTAGGGAAAGACAAGAAATGAAGGGCACGAGTTGCTAAAAGAAAAGAAGAATCTACAAAGGTTAGTAGATTTTTGTATGAACAGATTCCCTAATGGGATATGATGAGAAAGGACATAGATTGTATGAAATTATGAAGTTATGAATAATATGAGAAGTTGATGATTTATGATGCTATGGATGAGTCCATTATGAATGATGATGATGATATATGTTTATGCGATGAAAGAAAAAGAAAAAAAGAAAAAATTGGACGAGATCCAATTAAGAACCCACCGCGTGATCAGGGCAACAATCCTGATTCACACTTACCAATCGACAAGATCTTGGAGTAAGGACTATGTGGATGCCTCGGTTCGGGGCGCCACACCACTCTTCCAAGCTCACGCTTCTTGTGACTTGGGTTCCACTATTGTATTCCTCAAATATAATAAGAGCCACTGCTCTCTTCTAGATTCTAGCTCTAGGGGGCTTCAACAAATCTCAGCACAAGTAGGTGATGAGTTCCACTCCAATCACACACTACTTTGCTTACACTTGATCTTAGTTCCTCAAACTAAATCAAGATCAATACAACCAAATGAAATAACAAAAGAAACTACACTTTACAGATGTGTAGAAGCAATTTGGCGCAGAGAAGAACTCGTAGTATTTGGCTTTGAAGATTCAGAAGTTGAGCTCTTGCAGTTTGAAGCAAAGTTCTTCCTCTTTGAATGGCTTGATCTCTTTAATGCTCTTGAAGGTAGGAGTTATGCACACTTAATGATTTTCAGCTACTTCTCTCGTCCACAATGAATGCCTTTTATAATTTTGGAGGGAATCCGAACGTTTGAGGGTAGGTGGCGCGCATTAAATGCGCCAACGTTCGAAAATTATCCGACCGTTGCGACCCAAGTCACAGGCGGAGTCGACTTCGGATGCGACTTCGCCCAAGTCGCAGATGGAGTCGACTTCGGGTGCGACTTCGCCTTCTGTTCGCGACTTCAAGTTTCAGGTCGGGTCGACTTGGGTATCGACTTGACCCAAGTCGCAAGTGGAGTCGACTTCGGTGTGCGACTTCACTTCGGCAGGAAGCTTGATGACCTTGAATACTTGGAATGCTTGGTTCCTTCATTTTCCTTTGGATCATTATCTTCTTCTTAGCTTGCTTGGCTTCTTTCTTTGATCATTTTATTCTGGAATGGCTTCACATATTTGTAGTCTTCTTGAAGAACTTGTTTTTGATTCATCCTTCTTGCTTTCGATACTAGTCTTCATGTCTTGAGTTTCTTCACCTTAAAATATACTTGAAGCTTTTGTTTGGACTTGATAAACTTGATTTTGATAATGAGCTTGTATCCTTAATTTGGTCTTGAGAGATCTTAAGTTCATCTTGGAAATGAGCTTGAATCAGCATTTTGGACTTTGAAGAACGTCAAGTCGAACTCGGGGTCGACTTCGTCTGCGACTTCGCCCAAGTCGCAACTGGAGTCGACTTCGGTATACTTCTGTCCCAAATTCAACTCTGGACAGTTTTTCCCGTCTGAAGTCGATCCTGGAGTTGAATTCGTTTGTGACTTGGCTTCCCAAGTCGCAAGTGGAGTCGACTTGGCCTGCGACTTCACCTGCTCTTCTTCCCGTTTCAACTCTGGACGGATTTGGCTCTTTGAAGTCGATCTTGGAGTCGACTTGGGGAACGACTTGGCCTTCCATGCTTTATTTTCTTCAAATGTATATCCCTTAAACATTTCCACAAACGTGTTAGTAGCCAAGACTTACTCAAATTGATTTGTTAATCATCAAAACATAGATTTAGCTTGTTTTCCACATATTTCCAACATACTTTTCCCAAATATTTTTGGGCATCCATAACACCTTAAACCTGGGGTATTTTACCCTACATAGCTTTCACAAAACATGCAAACCTATTTCCATAGCATTTTTAGCATAGAAACGAAGATTTCGGGTCACATTTACCACTTTGCATTCCATAACTTCAAAAATTCATCATTTAAGCATAAACCAATATATGTTTTGCATAAATATATGATTCATAATCTAATCACATCATCAAACCCAAAACAACAACTTGTCATAGAGATTTAGGGTTTACCAACTTGGATTTTCCACTCAATACCCATGCAAAACTTCACTTTCATCAACTTAAACATGAAAATTCATACATAAAACCTAATACCCATTCCATATCAGATCAAAAGCATGTTAAATCATCATTTTACAGATTCTTTAAGCATCCCTTTCCTTTTTTAAGTTTTGAGTTTAAAACTCAAGTTAAACAACTTAAAACCAAACATATACTTACTTGGTTTAAAGCTAATTCAAACCCTAGCTCTTGGAGATGATTTCTTTCTCCAATTCTCTTCTTTTTTCCTACCTTTTCTTCTTCTTCTTTCTGGGCAAAATGGGACGTTAGAGCTTCTGGTTTCACGTGATAAAATTTAGCACTTAGCAAAATTTTCCAAAGCCTTCATCCATATCAACGTGCATGGCTTTTGTGGGGCTGGATTTTCCAGCTGTGGGACCCACCTCTTGGCCATTTTCCACACCATCAATGCATGCATATCTCCCTTCATGTGTTGGCACATTCCCAGCCAAGTAAAATGGGTTTTTACTATTTTTACAAAATTCAAAAATCTGCATTAAATCCAACCGTCCACTCCAAGTCACGTCCCTTGGTGCCCAATTTCCAGAAATTTTTTTCTCCATTTTTAAAATTCCAAAATGTGGGTAATTTATATACCTAATTACCCCTTAATTCATGAATTAATTTGGTATTAAAAAATTACCAAAAATTGCAAAAATCACCCTTAGCATTGCATGTCAATTGCATGCAACAAGCTGTCCACTTTTTCACCTTTTCATGGCAACTGCAATTCACGATTTTTCTTCAATTTTTTTCACTTAATTAAATGCTCATTTATGTATCCCAACATGGAAGCTATATGTGTGCATTATTTAAAAAATAAAAAAAATCAAAAATAAATAGCAATGCAGTCCATGGACGTGCTTGCCTTGGACACCTCACCTATGCTCACTTGAGCACTCATAGCTTCATCAATTATTGACATTCATTGCTGGCATTTTATTTGTATATTTGCATTTTATATAAATACATAAAATACCTTAGAAATGTGCTGCATTTGACACCTCAACTCCCATTAAAACCATGCAATTATGCATTGTACTCTAGTATTAATTGTTGGATACTTTTGAGGTGCATTAGTCAACCATGCTCACTTTTTTCAATGCAGGTATTTTTTCAAAATTTCAAGCTTAATATAAGCCATCCAAAATTTTCATCTCATAATTTCATTCAACTGTTTCAAATTTCATCTCGATCCGATTTTTCTAGCTCCCGTTATAGCCGTTTAAAGTTAACGGTTGAAATTGAAATATGATCAATAAATCATAACTCTCATTTCATCAAGAATTTTTATAACTTAATAATTTCATAATACCAAGCCCAACATCATCAACTACCATATCAAATTTCACTTGAATCCGCCTTACGGGCGTTGAGTTATGAATTTTCTAGTATTTTTCTACTTAACTTGTCAATTATCATATAAATACTCATAATTCATATTAAATGAATTAAAATGATTTTCCATGATGTATTTGCACATTTAAATCAACTAAAATTTACTCTAATCCCATTGTCTCATATTAGCTCAAAATGATTAATCACATCATTATTGCTAATCCTTAACCCTAATTGCAGTAATTAGCAAAATTACATAAACATCCAAAAACTTCATTTAATCGTATATAAATCCCATGTACATGTTCAATGCACACATTAATCCTCCTTAGGTTGTGGTTTCACAATCCTCCACCCTTACAACAGGTTTCGTCCCGAACCGTCTATTCTTTAATTAATTGGGTATTTCCTTCTATTTTTTCCTCTTAGTTCCCAAATATTCTTGCTTTCAGAATACTTGTTCCATTGAACATCAACATTTTAAATTTTCTATTCCAAATCTTTTGTACTTTATGATATGGGATTCTTGTCCCAATCAATCATATCATCCATATTTAATTAATCATAGCTATCTTGCATATAAAGAATTCTACCTGTTGGTTTTCCTCTACAGGTAGTGCATGCGTGGTTACATATTGGCAATTTATGATTAAATAATTATCATCGAAATCGAACAAGACCATAGCCAAATGTTCTAAAATTTAATCCATACCTATAACCACTTCATCCTCTTGCTCTCGTGACTCCATTTGAGTTAGAGCATGCACACGTACTGGGTTCGTAGAGGTTGCTGATCAGTTAGCTGTTCCCATTAGCCTTGGCGGCGCAGCTTTTCCACATCCTTCCAACATTTGAGCTTTGTTCGGACAATTTGGAGCTATGTGTCCAATCTGGTCACAAACATAACATCTTACCATTTTTGCCTCTCCTTTGTCACACTCCTTGGTGATATGACCCATTTGTCCACACTTGTAGCATCTAATTGATTCTTTCAAACATTCACCTTGGTGATGCTTTTGACACTTTTTACATAGCAAGGAATTATTCTTCTTAAAGGTACTTTTACCTTTTTCCATCCCTCCTTTCTTTCTCTTTTCTGTCCCCGTTCCCTCTTCCTTACTTCCTAGTCTAAATAAACCTTCTTCTTCTTTCAACTCCACAGTTCTCAATGCCTCGATCTCCAATGGTCTTGCCCTTTCTACGCATGATGTGTAGTCCTTTTTTAATAAAGGTGCAAGGCTCTCCCTTAGGTATGACCTCAGTCCTTGTTGAAATCTTTGTGCCTTGTTTTCTGGCACATTAGCAATCTGAGGAACATACCTTACCAAGGCATTGAACTGGGTTGCATACTCCGTGACAGATTTCCTTCCTTGATATAGCCTTTCAAATTCAATTACCTTTCGGCTTTGTATTCCTACTGGAAGGTACTCCTTGTTGAATTCTTCAACAAATGTCTGCCATGTCACCTCCTCTAGGTGTGACATGGTGATCAACATCATTTCCCACCACTCATGAGCGTCCTTTACCAATAAGTGAGTGGTGTACAACATCTTTTGCCTGTCATTGCACGGAGATATCCTGAACAACTTCCGAATCTCCATCATCCATTGTTCAACTTGAACGGGGTCAGATTCTCCTGAAAATTTAGGAGGTCGTTGAGTGAGGAATGCATTGATAGCTCTTCTATCTTCTTCCATCAACCGATCCTCATCCCTTGTAAGTGCCATTGTGGGGGTCAAATTAGTCGTCAGAGCGGGTCCTTCTCTTTCAGTGTTTCCCATCTGTCCTTGTTGGGTCTTTTCCCACAAACCTTGGATAATATTTACGGCTTGGGCTACCTAGTCTTGAGTAGCTTGCTGCATGGCTTCCTTTACCGCCACTGCTACTCTTTCTTCAGTCAATCTAGCCTGTCTAGGCTCAAGTTCCTCTTCCATATTTCTTTCTGGGCTTAAATCTTCTCATCTTTGATTAGTCCTTGGGTTTTTCCCATGCGACGTTGGTCTACCCCTCTTAGGTCTACTAGTTTCTCCAACCTCATGTTGGCTGGGAACTTCTGTAGCAACTTCCTTTCCCTTATTCTTTCTAACCCTTGATCTTGTATCAACCATAATGCTTTTTCTGAATATCAAAAGCACATAACTTTCATTCATAGTTAGGGTTAGGTCATAACATATGCACCTCATCATCATATAATTAATAGTCAATTCACATAATCACGACCATGTGATATTATCCGTTTTCATGAACATCACTACTATCATTATCATAAATATTCACAGTCATTGATTCATTCCATATCAACAACTATTCATTTACAAGCCATAACTGTTAACTTAGCAAAGGATAATACACATATGTCACTCACATCACACTTATAAGTATTCATCATAATTGTATACACATTCCATCATAACGAAGTGTCATCATTTCATAGCTATACATACTCATGTTTATAAAAACAAGAAAAATCATCGTCTACCCGGTCCCCTCCTTAAGTAGCGATAACGCTTACGCCTAGGCGACATCTGGGTAATTCCTCAGTGATAGTGCTAGTATCTGACCAGGTAGGATTGTTTTCCTCTTCACCATCATTATCACCATTGCTACCGTCATCACTACTATCTCTTTCATTGTTTTCATCTTCTTCATCCCTGACTGGTGCGAGGTATCTTAAAGGGTCACTTAGTGTAAACAGATCACCAGTACTCTGGTCTACATGTATCATAACCTCATCAGGGCGAGGAATAGGAGCAGGTAAGCCTATAGATCCTCGTGCACGACCTTCCGCGATGAAGGGGGCCATCTCTTTCTCCCTTTGTCGTATACTTTTCCAACTCATCCCATATCGGAATTGAGTGTACCCATATTCAAACCTATACCATGGTCCTAGGTTAGGAGGTATGGGTGCTGGAGTATTATCCCAAAATCGCAGGAGTTCCAATGGATGTATAAAGTCTGTGGAAGTCCGAGAGGTCCCTAAAAACCCACGGTGAGATGCCGATAGAACTTCAGTTCTAGGAGCCCGGCTGCTAGACTTCTCAACATTAGGCTTCTCCAGACAGCTATTTTGCATATGGGGTGGAGGACACCACGGGAAAGATCCTGGAGAAATTGGTGGATAGGGGCTTATATCATGCTGGGAGGCTAACCACCTATTAACATTTTCCTCCGCCTTTCGTCTCTTTTCTTCATCCATTTCTTTCTTCAATTCCTCAAAACTCATAATCCTTTTCCCTTTATCAACCATCTATACAAACATAGCAATCAAATTGCATTGCAACATAACTTATCATCATATGGTATGCATTTCATAATGCTATAAACATACCTAATCATCATATAGCATGTGTTTCATCATGTTATAATCATACATGAGCATCATATAATCATATGTAATTCATCACAGAATCATGGGTAATCATGTATAGTCGTGTGTAATCATGCATATCTCATCATGTTCTTTTAATTTTCCATACTTAGAAATTTCTCATGCCTATTTACCAATCCATGCTATGATACCAAGCTCTGTGGCGCCCCAAACCGAACGTCACAACTTAGCCCTTATCTCGGGATCGTATTGATTGGTAAACGTGATCAAGATTGTTGCCCTGTCACACGGCGGGTTGTAACAGATATTTATCCACTTAATTTTTCATTCTCATAAGAGTTTAATTTCTCATGTTTTCATCTCAAACATATCTAGGTCATTTCCGATCCATTATCACATACAAAGCATGCTGATCAAAAATATTTCATCATCTACATAAATCAGATGTCATAGCATGTATTAACCATAGTCATCAACATAAACATTCAAATGATTACAACCATTCCACAAGTGTTTTTCTCATAATATAAGAATTCTAAATTTTTCCATTTCTTTGTCCGGCTTGCACTTGCTCCTTCGCCATATCCTGTCTTTCACCTTTTTTTGGGTTTGGAACATAAAATCGTGAGTCAAAACTCAATAAGCAAGTTATTTGCATTTTACAGGCAAATCGTTTCAGGCAACATTTTACATTAAAAATCATATTGGAAAGCAACATATACCTTGACTAAGGTATCTCTTGAAAACATGAAATCTTGTACCCATCATGAGTACCATATGCATAATGTCATATAAAACATGAACATATATATCATTTTTTCCTTAGGATGGAAGCTATCCAGGCGACCATCCGTCACGTTATCTCCCATTTCAGAGATGGCCCGACGGCCTTGTGCCTGTTTTAAGCGACTTGGCCACACCAAGGGGGGACAATCGGTCCGCTTATACCCTTCAAGTGGACCTAGTACCTTGTGCACATGAACCTTTTCATAAATCCATATTTAACATGCTAGCATGATTTTTCAATCAGAAACATAGAGTCACATCATTTTTCCATAGTGTTTATCAAAGCAAAATTTCATAATATTGCATTTGAAGTAAAATATCATTTCAATACCATTTTGCTAAGGGATCCATCCTTAAATACCTCTAAAACATTTTAAATATTTACATCAAATAGTTAGTACAAAATCACATTTAATCAAAGCAATTTAGAAAAGCAAAAATCATTTAGAAAATTTGCTTGCTTACCTGTGTCCCTTAGCTTTCCAACTCCGCTTTTTCTTTACCTTTGCCTACATGAGAATAATATGATTTTTCATATATTTCTTTTCCTTGCATCTCATTTAGTTTTTCAACCCATTTTCATTAACATGTATTATTCATTTGACTTCTCAAGTCATTAGGCTTCCATATAGCATATGCTCGCATATTTCGTCGGTTCACTTATAACATATCCAACCCCATAAGTTGGGTAACCATTTAAATCACATAAAATTCATTCAATGGTTATAATTTATAGTTCCATTAACCACCATTTATCATTTTTCACATTTTTTTTCCAAAATTCATACATCAGTGCTCGTTTTAAGCACCCGTTATCATCTTAAGCTCTATTACATAATTCCAAAATTGGAAATTAACATCATATAATTCAAAAAAGTTATGTAATCATGAAATTCATCATATTTTCAGGCATTTTTTCACAAAATCACATTTCACAAGTCATTCATCATCCTTGCATGTCTATTCCTGCTCATACGCTCATTTGGCAACATGTACATCATGCATTTTATAAAATTTTTACATCAGAAATATAATCCATGTTTCAGCGTATTAATTACCCTTAATCACCATTTCATTTAGGGTATTTTCATGGGATTTAAATCCATTCACCATAGGTTTCCAAAATAGCAAGTTTGGAACCCGTTTTTCACCCATTTAACGTGTCTTTTGACACATAACCCTATGCAGTCATATAATTCCGAAATTTCAGCATGTAATCCCCCTTTTCATAATCCATATTTATGGATTTAACACATATATATAACATCCATGAATTGTCATTTCTCAAAACAACAAGTTGCCTACACGTTTCGAGTCCCATTTTACATCGGTTAGACACACTTTCATAAAAACTATAAAAATCAGTTTTAGGGCTACTTTTCCCAAATATTTTTGGGCATCCATAACACCTTAAACCTGGGGTATTTTACCCTACATAGCGTTCACAAAACATGCAAACCTATTTCCATAGCATTTTTAGCATAGAAACGAAGATTTCGGGTCACATTTACCACTTTGCATTCCACAACTTCAAAAATTCATCATTTAAGCATAAACCAATATATGTTTTGCATAAATATATGATTCATAACCTAATCACATCATCAGACCCAAAACAAAAACTTGTCATAGCGATTTAGGGTTTACCAACTTGGATTTCCACTCAATACCCATGCAAAACTTCACTTTCATCAACTTAAACATGAAAATTCATACATGAAACCTAATACCCATTACATATCAGATCAAAAGTATGTTAAATCATCATTTTACAAATTCTTTAAGCATCCCTTTCCATTTTTAAGTTTTGAGTTTAAAACTCAAGTTAAACAACTTAAAACCAAACATATACTTACTTGGTTTAGAGCTAATTCAAACCCTAGCTCTTGGAGATGATTTCCTTCACCAATTCTCTTCTTTTTTCCTAGCTTTTCTTCTTCTTCTTGCTAGGAAAAATGGGACGAGAGAACTGCTGGTTTCTTGGGATAAAATTCAGCACTTAGCAAAATTTTCCAAAGCCTTCATCCATATCAACGTGCATGGCTTTTGTGGGGCTGGATTTTCCAGCTATGGGACCCACCTCTTGGCCATTTTCCACACCATCAATGCATGCATATCTCCCTTCATGTGTTGGGACATTCCCAGCTAAGCAAAATGGGTTTTTACTATTTTTACAAAATTCAAAAATCTGCTTTAAATCCAACCGTCCAACTGCCTCTCCAAGTCACGTCCCTTGGTGCCCAATTTCCAGAAATTTTTTTCTCCATTTTTAAAATTCTAAAATGTGGGTAATTTATACAAATAATTACCCCTTAATTCGTGAATTAATTTGGTATTAAAAAAATTACCAAAAATTGCAGAAATCACCCTTAGCATTGCACGTCAATTGCATGCAACAAGCTGTCCACTTTTTCACCTTTTCATGGCAGATGAAATTCATGATTTTCCTTGGATTTTTTTCACTTAATTAAATGCTCATTTATGTATCCCAACATGTCAGCTATATGTGTGCATTATTTATAAAATAAAAAAAATCAAAAATAAATAGCAATGCAGCCCATGGACGTGCTTGCCTTGGACACCTCACCCATGCTCACTTGAGCACTCATAGCTTCATCAATAGTGGACATTCATTGCAGGAATTTTATTTGGATATTTTCATTTTATATAAATACATAAAATACCTTAGAAATGTGCTGCATTTGACACCTCAACTCCCATTAAAACCATGCAATTATGCATTGTACTCTAGCATTAATTGTTGGATACTTTCGAGGTGCATTAGTCAACCATGCTCACTTTTTTCAATGCAGGTATTTTTCCAAAATTTCAAGCTTAATCTAAGCCATCCAAAATTTGCATCTCATAATTTCATTCAACTGTTTCAAATTTCATCTCGATCCGATTTTCCTAGCTCCCGTTATAGCCGTTTAAAGTTAACGGTTGAAATTGAAATATGATCAATAAATCATAACTCTCGTTTCATCAAGAATTTTTATAACTCAATAATTCCATAATACCAAGCCCAACATCATCAACTACCATATCAAATTTCACTTGAATCCGCCTTACGGGCGTTGAATTATGAATTTTCTAGTATTTTTCTACTTAAGTTGTCAATTATCATATAAATACTCATAATTCATATTAAATGAATTAAAATGATTTTCCATGATGTATTTGCACATTTAAATCAACTAAAATTTACTCTAATCCCATTGTCTCATATTAGCTCAAACTAATTAATCACATCATTATTGCTAATCCTTAACCCTAATTGCAGTAATTAGCAAAATCACATAAACATCCAAAAACTCCATTTAATCGTATATAAATCCCATGTACATGTTCAATGCACACATTAATCCTGCTTAGGTTGGGGTTTCACATCACTAATATATGAATTTTAAACATGTGTTAATACCCTAACTTTGGGTTAAGAAAAGCATTATTGATTGCTGAAATTTATGGATTAGAAATCTTTTTTGAATTAAGTGTCAAAGCGGGCGTTGAAATGATGAAAAACGGATTCTGATGTTGCTGTTTTTGAACCCTATGATGAATGGATTATATATCCAAAATTAAACCCTAAATTATGTGTTAATTAAGGGGTTTAATCATGCTGGAATTAGAGACAAGTTGATGTGTTGAAAAATGTTAAGAATCACATGATTTATGTATTGAGAAATGGACGTATATGAAGAGATAAGTATGAATAAATGATATATGGATTATGTAAGTTGTTAAAATGCAAAAATGCATACTAACATGATGAAAAATGTGGATTAGGGTACTGTTTAAGAAAATAATGATAATCTCAAAATTTGAGATTATTATATGATGTCTAAGTTAGCAACTAAGTGCTTAAAATGAGCACCGTTGTATGAAAAATGAAAAATACGTTAAAAATGATAAATGAAAGTAATGAACCTCTATATGATGATATATGGATGGTTGTTATATTTATGAATGAATACCCTACCTATGGGTTGGGGACGTGATAAGGAATGGATGGTATGATGCACCAGTGAGTGCGATGTATGTATACCCGACTTGGAATTTAAGTTGGTTATGAATATTAATGGATTATGGGTTGGAAAACTAAGCAAGCAAATAAAAATTTTATGAATGCAATGCATTTCTTATATGTGTAGGCAAAGGCAAAGGGATAAGTGAAACGAAAATCTAAGCAAGCAAGGTAAGTAAGCAACTTTCTAAATGAGTTTTGTTTTAAATGCTTTCCAAGTTGTTTAAGGATGACCATTTCTTGTCTACATGCGTATTGAAATATTTTTATTTCAATGTGAATTGAAATGTTATTTCAATTATGACAAGTGATTTGCTTACTGTTTCACAAGTATTTATGAAATGTGATGAAACATGAATTTATACGAAGTTTCATTGAAATGATGTTTAAAAGGAGATGATGCAAAGAATTCTCTACATGAGAATGACAAGTTCCATGTACAAGGGGTATATAATGTCGGGGTAAATAAAGGTCATGCATGGAATGCAAGTCAAGCAGGCTAGTCGAGGTAGTAAGTGGACAAGGAGTCCCCCTTGACGTTGCCAAGTCGGAAGGTCCGGTGCCAAGGATGGAAAGGATCATGTCATGAAAGAAGGTTCCCCGTGCTAGCGTACCGTAATATGAAGGATAATGTCATGAATGGAAATGATGAATTTGCACATCCAATGTTTATGAAATGCCCAAAAACTGGGATTTACGAATGGTTTACGTGAATGGTTTTTCATGAATGATTTTCATGCAATGTTTATGAAAGGTTTATGAAAAAGTTTCTGCTCCGCAGGTAGTTGATCACTTGCTAAGTGTCTCTACTGAATGGAGGAAAATGTTTTTAAAGAATGTTGCTTTCAAAAATGAATTTGCTTGAAAAATATACAGCTTGCTTATTGAGTTGAATTTCAACTCACGTTTTATTTTCTAAACCCATAGATGAGTGAAAGGAAGGAGGCAAGGAGCACAAGTGGAGATTCAAGGTTGAATGGATTTCTATGAGTTACCTGTGTATGAACCTAAGGGTTGAATGGTTCTTTGAATGATGACATTAAATAGTTATTTAATTGTTGAATATGAATTATGTTATGTTTTATGCCTATGGATTGGCGAAAAATTTTTATGGGTAAATGTTAAGGCATGAAATATCATGATATGATTAAGCATGAAGATTATGAGATGACATGTGTAACTCTCAAATGATATAATGGCCTAAAATGGCATATCATGGAAATGGAATGTATAAATGATATAAAATCCTAAGGAGTTAGGATTAAGTAGATAAACCGCGTGATCAGGGCAACAATCCTGATTCACAGTTACCAATCGATAGATCTTGAGGTAAGGTTGTGACGCTCGGGCTGGGGCGCCACAATATGCTAAGTATAAAATGCTAAAATCCAAAATGTTGGGTTTAGCTAAATGTTAAAAATCCTAAGTAGGATTTGGAAAATCAACCCTTAAATAAGGAAGGAATGGGTAAACCATGAAAAACGCTAAGTGATACATGGATATAGAGGTGGAAAAAACACATAATTCAAAGAATAAGTGGTTTAGAGTTAACTCCATATGAAACCGTCTAAGTTGGAAAACTTTAGGTATGCAAGTCATTGTGAATTGTATATGATCAAAAATCATGTTTACTTGTCTTGGGAAAGGCAATGAGGAAAGTTGAGGAAAAGAGTTGATCGTCACGAGGTAAGCAAGCGAACTTTCCAAAATATTGATTTCCTCCTATGTGTTGAAATGATTAAAAAAATATTTATGTTGATGTTTTTATGAGTTTCTTACAAGTGGGCAAGCACAAGTTTTGAAAATGATAGCTTAAATAAAATGCCTTAAGGATTGCTCTATAGGAAGCAAGCAATACTTCTTAAAATAATTACTTTATCACAAGTGTTGCCAAGATTCGAAATGTTTTATATTAACGATTTTAAGAGTTTGCTTACAGGTAAGCAAGCCCTTCAAAATATTGTTTCAAAGGAATTTTATGAAATTTATGAACTTTCTTTAATAAGTTGGCTTCATAGTTGCTTACAAGATAAGCAAGTGAATTTTCAAGCATAATGTTCATATTCAAGTATTAAAATTACTGGATCATGTTTATATTAATGATGTGGAGAATTGCTTATAGAGTAAGCAAGCTCAATTCTTGAAAATATGATGTGGGTTTTAAGATGGTTTTAATGTAAGCAAGTTCATACAAGTGTGGTTTAAAAAGAGTTTTATTTTGAAAGAGTTTGACTATTTCATAAAATGATATTAAAAAACAAACCATGGAAATTCTATTTCCAAGGAGTTTTATTGAAAAATGTAATTCTTTACAAAATGGTTTCTAGAAATAAATTGATGTTTTGAAATGGTTTCCATGAAATGTCATAAATTGAATTTATGTACGTGTTTTGAGATTTATGTAGGTGTTTTGAAATAATCTATCAAGGTGCTTTAACACTCTTAGAGTTGTAACAGTTTGAAGATGCTTTACTCTGATGTTCCAAAAAGATTTAAGGGTGACCAGTCCTACAAAATGATTTGGTGGTTTTATGTTTAAATAATCATCAAAAGATTATGCAAACTCCTCTATATATAAGAGTAACAAGGAAGTGACATGGACAAGACAGATAATGTCATTACAGTGGATGGAAGTGAGTTGCATATGTTTTACTCATAAAAATGTTATTAACAAAAGTTTTGTCTCCGCGAGTTTTGAATTACTTCAAAAGCTTCTTAAAATGAGAATTTCAAAAGTTCTTTAGTAGATCATTAAAGTTTTGCAAAATATTGTCTTCTCAAATATTTCAAATGTTTGGTAAAATGGATTTATTAAAATATTTCTAAACTCTTTAAGGGTGGTCATCCTAACATTAGGATTTGGAAATAGTTTACAAAAATGTTTTATTTTCAAAACAACCACGCCTAATTTTCAATTCGAGAAGGGCATAGTCTACGGACTGAGTGGTTTAAAATATTTTATTTTCAAAACAATCATGCTTAGTTCTCAATTCGAGAAGGCCATAGTCTGTGGACTGAGTTGGCTTTATACATATCAAGCTGAGGCCTGAAAAAGGGCACAGTCAAATGACTGAGCTAAGTTTTGTGAAAGTCATTGCTAGCATACGAGTGTGCGAAAAACGATGTATTAGGCTCATGGTGGAGGTGGTTACGGACCAAAATGGTCTTAAACCAGAGCTCACCTCCACTTGTAGCCGAGTCGCTCAGAGAAGGCCGGAGGCCAACTGCGCCCTCTCTGAAATGGGAGGAAGCTCATGAGCAGACGCCTGGCTCGCGTGCTGTCTCATGAAAGGTTTTCTTTCCTAGGGGAGGATGATCACTTGTTAAGTGTCACCTACCTAAAGGTCAGAGACACGGATGCATATGTTTTTGGGACATACATATGTTCCCTATGTTTTAAAAGTCCCAAAATGGGCACCTACTCTGTTTTGTTTTAAATGGATTTGTGTTGGTTTTAAATGAAATTTTAAGGGTAACTTTATCATGAGGTAACTTAAATGATCAATGGTGGAAATTTTAAAATCTTGAATAAAATTATTATTATTATAATTAATTGATGAATTAACTTCAAAATTCAATAACTCAATCTATAATGATTATTTTAAGCCCAAAATTTTTATGGTGATTATGAAAATATTTTTTATAATATAGCCCACTTAATATTATCAAAACCTAGTGCATTATGCTTACTTACATGTAGTTAATTAATGGTTCATTAATGGTTAATTTTAATTATTCATAAAATAATTAAAAATTAACAAAAGTCAAGTGACCTTGACTTTCTCCAAGGGACCATTAGGGGGCCACCTAGAGTGGCCTATAAGGGTCATTAACAGTTAATTAAAATAATAAAAAATTTTCAAAAGCAGCAGCGCATTAAAGGACGTCCAAGGGTTGCCATGCACACATTTTAATATTAAAAAAAATCCGAAAATATATATATTAATGGGAAATGGGATAATTCTTATCCTATGTGAAAATTTGGTAGCTAAAATAATTAAGAAAATATAAAAAATAGGGCTGCTAAGTAGGGTTGACTAAGGGGACAGCTGTATTGAAAAGCTGGATATAGCTATGAAAAAAAAATCCGAAAATAATATAAAATAATAAGATATGTGGCTGAAAATTTTTAAATAAAATATAGGATAAATTTGAAAAAATTTACCCTCCATTTTAGGTCGAAATTGCAAAGGAATAATTAAAAAAGAAATGCTTATATAAGGAGGCAGCGAGGACGTGCAATGAGCTGCTGTTGGAGAAAAAATAAAAAAAATACAAAGGGCAGTGTCTGGAACGAGCAAAGGGGAGGAAAATCAATAAAGAGAAGGAAATTTCAAGTTCTTAAAGGAGGGATTACCAATTAATCAAGTAAGTATATGTTAATTTTGATTTTATACTTCAAATGTGGAAGTTATATGATGTTATGAACCAAAATATGAACGAAGTAGTCAACGGTAGATTTTGACTATGAAAATTTGTTTACGAGCTAATTATATGATGATTAAGGGACGACCCAAATTTCAGACTGAAATTTAAGCAAGTTTCAAATTAAAAATCCGAGAAGATCAACCTAAACAGGGTAGAACGGGTGACAGGATCAGCTGTAGTAAATGATTTTTAATAATTTTTATAGAAGGGTTTTTTATATAAAATTTTTATATGAGCCATCATGAAGATAACTCGGCCAAAATCAAAATTTAATTTTGGGCGATATTAGTATGGGTTATAATTCTCGAGATTAGGGCTGACCCTAAACTCATAACACTGTCCAACATAGTAAAAATGTCAAAATAAATATATAATGTTAATATTTTATGATGAAATATTTATGATGGTTAATTCATGTATTTATTGATGTATTATAGAAATTTCAGAATTAAATACCTTTATTTGATTATAAATCAAGATTTAGAGATATCAGTATGCCTGATTTCAGCATACGTGGATAGTTTGAGTAAAAAAAACAAAAAGAAATATGAAACCTATGTAGAAATGATCCAAATTGATATATATTTTAGGAAAGAGTGTAATAAAGGATTAAGGATAGCAAAGGTGATTGATATTTGATGTTATTATATGTATATGAAATTAATGGGTAAATAAGAAGATGGAACTTAGTGAAAATAAGAAGATAAGGGCTGTTTTGGAATTTAATAATAAGCTCCAGAATTTTTAATGGAATTTATTTTCATTATAATGCGTAAACAAGGTTTACAAAAGTGGTACAAATTTGTAATCAGTAAGTGAGTGATTAAGTACTTATGATGTGATTTTAGAAAACATAGATAAGGGTAAAATGTAATATATAGGGTTGTTTGGGGAAAATTGCAAAATTGAAAAATTTTAGAACCAAATTATAGCCCTTACCCTTAGACAAATGTCTTGACATATTTTCTCAAATAATATGTCAATTATAGGAATTATATGCTAAGTATAAAATGCTAAAATCCAAAATGTTGGGTTTAGCTAAATGTTACAAATCCTAAGTAGGATTTGAAAAATTAACTCTTAAATAAGGAAAGAATGGGTAAACCATGAAAAATGCTAAGTGATACATGGATGTAGAGGTGGAAAAAACACACAATTCAAAGAATAAGTGGTTTAGAGTTAACTCCATACGAAACTGCCTAAGTTGGAATACTTTAGGTATGCAAGTCATTGTAAATTGTATATGATAAAAAATCGTGTTTACTTGTCTAGAGAACGGCAATGAGGAAAGTTGAGGAAAAGAGTTGATCATCACAAGGTAAGCAAGTGAACTTTCCAAAATATTGATTTCCACCTATGTGTTGAAATGATTAAAAAAATATTTATGTTGATATTTTTATGAGTTTCTTACAAGTAGGCAAGCACATGTTTTGAAAATGATAGCTTAAATAAAATGCCTTAAGGATTCCTTCATAGGAAGCAAGCAATACTTCTTAAAATAATTACTTTATCACAAGTGTTGCTAAGATTGGAAATGTTTTATATGAATGATTTTAAGAGTTTGCTTACAGGTAAGCAAGCCCTTCGAAATATTGTTTTAAAGGAATTTTATGAAATTTATGAACTTTCGTTAATAAGTTGGTTTCATAGTTGCTTACAAGATAAGCAAGTGAATTTTCAAGCATAATGTTTATATTCAAGTATTAAAATTACTGGATCATGTCTATATTAATGATGTGGAGAATTGCTTATAGAGTAAGCAAGCACAATTCTTGAAAATGTGATGTGGGTTTTAAGATGGTTTTAATATAAGCAAGTTCATACAAGTGTGGTTTAAAAAGAGTTTTATTTTGAAAGAGTTTGACTCTTTCATAAAATGATATTCAAAAACAAACCATGGAAATTCTATTTCGAAGGAGTTTTATTGAAAATGTAATTCTTTACAAAATGGTTTCTAGAAATAAATAGATGTTTTGAAATGGTTTCCATTAAATGTCATAAATTGAATTTACGTACGTGTTTTGAGATTTATGTAGGTGTTTTGAAATAATCTATCAAGGTGCTTTACAAATCTTAGAGTTGTAACACTTTGAAGATGCTTTACTCTGATGTTCCAAAAAGATTTAAGGGTGACCAGTCCTACAAAATGATTTGGTGGTTTTATGTTTAAATAATCATCAAAAGATTATGCAAACTTCTCTATATATAAGAGTAACAAGGAAGTGACGTGGACAAGACAGATAATGCCATTACAGTGGATGGAAGTGAGTTGCATATGTTTTGCTCATAAAAATGTTATTAAGAAAAGTTTTGTCTCTGCGAGTTTTGAATTACTTCAAAAGCTTCTTAAAATGAGAATTTCAAAAGTTGTTTAGCAAATCATTAAAGTTTTGCAAAATATTGTCTTCTCAAATATTTCATATGTTTGGTAAAATGGATTTATTAAAATATTGCTAAACTCTTTAATAGTGGTCATCCTAACATTAAGATTTGGAAATAGTTTACAAAAATATTTTATTTTCAAAACAACCACGCCCAATTCTCAATTCGAGAAGGGCATAGTCTGCGGACTGAGTGGTTAAAAATATTTTATTTTCAAAACAATCACGCTTAGTTCTCAATTCGAGAAGGGCATAGTCTGCGGACTGAGTTGGCTTTATACATATCAAGCTGAGGCTTGAAAAATGGCACAGTCAAATGACTGAGCTAAGTTTTGTGAAAATCATTGCTAGCCTACGAGTGTGTGCAAAACGATGCATTAGACTCATTATGGAGGCGGTTACGGACCAAAATGGTTGTAAACCAGAGCTCACCTCTACCTGTAGCGGAGTCACTCAGGGAAGGCCAGACGCCGGCAGTGCCCTCTCTGAAATGAGAGGAAGCTCATGAGCAGATGCTTGGCTCGCGTGCTGTCTCATTAAAGGTTTTCTTCCTTAGGGGAGGATGATCACTTGTTAAGTGTCACCTACCTGAGGGTCAGAGACACAGATCCATATGTTTTTGGGACATACATATGTTCCCTATGTTTTAAAAGTCCCAAAATGGGCACCTACTCTATTTAATTTTAAATGAATTTATGTTTAGTTTTCAGAAGATACCAAAAAATATTTTAGGACATGAATATGTCTGCCATGTTGGTTTAAAAAAGGGTTGGTATCTTATATGCGGGTTAAAAGAGGTTTATATGGAAAATTATTTTTGGACATGAGAATGTCAGCATAGATAAAAGATTTCTATGCACATGCATTGCTTATGAATAACCCGAGTTGGGTTATAAAGAAATTTAAATGAATGGTGTTTTGGGGCATGTAAATGTCCTCATGGGGAAAAAGGTTATAAGAAAGATGTTTTAGGACATACAAGTGTCCTCATGTCATATGAAAAATATTTTTGGACATAGACATGTCCTCATGTTAGATGAAAAATATTTTGGGACAAACAATTGTCCCTATGAAAAATGATTTAGATGCATAGACATCATCTTTGATAAACCTCGAAATGAGGACATGCACAAAGTTTTATGGGTATATTGTTGTGCCCCAAACCGAGATGTCATTTCCTTACCTCAAGACCTTATAGATTGGTAAATGTGAATCAGGATTGTTGATCTGATCACGCAGCGGGATTTTAATTGGAATTCGTCCAAATTTTTTTCGTTTCTTCATTCATCATCATTTCATTTATAACATAAGTAATGGTACACTTGTACATATCCTTTAAACCATTTCAACATGCTGTTATACATCATAGGCCCTCTTGACCTAATCATGTCATTGCCATTCCAAACATATATTCATCCATACATACATTCATTCATTCCTTCATTAGTTCTCCTAGAACTTAGAACTTTAAATAAATTCATATACGTCAGCATACCTAAATACTTTCATTCATATCATTCCACTCACCATGGCTAATCCTTTTAGCCCACATGGTACTATCTCGTACCTTTTCTCCATTTCTTAGGTCCTCGACCGCTTGAGTCTCCCAGTACCTGTCTGAGGTTTGAAAAATAAAACGTGAGTGATAACTCAGTAAGCAAGCATTTTATCTTTTAGGGCAAGACTTCCTTGAAAATCATTTCCTAAAACATTTTTCTCATAAATCATTTTGGCCAGGGGACATTTTATGTACCAAAACATCTTAACATGAACCATATTTGGCAATGGACATTCTCATGTCCACGAAAAGACATTTTTCCACATAAATCATTTTGGCATTGGACATTCATACGTTCTAAGACATTTTTCCACTTGAACCTTGTTGGAAACAGACGTTTATACATCCTGAAACGTTTTTCACATAAACACTTTGATAATGGACATTTTTATGTCCAAAATTCATTTCCCGTAAGCCTTTTTGGCAAGGGACATTCATATGTCCAAAAACACTTTTATCCCTAAACTATTTTAGAAACGGACATTTTTATGTCCACACATGTTCCAACATAAATCCCTTTAGGAAATGGACATTCTCATGTCCAACCATTTTTGCCACATAAACCTTTTGGAAATGGACATTCTTATGTCCAAAACATTTTCCAACATAGACCCTTTTTCATAATCCCCATCTTGGGCTTGTTTATAGCAAACAAGTCATAAATCCTTTTCATGAAAACTTTTGCACAAGAATCATTTCTTTTTATTCTTAATATTTACACATTTTGTGTAAAATACCCTACTTTTAGGGTAACTTATATATAATAGCTCATAGAAATCCAATTTAGGATAATTTTTTGTATAAATGCTTTTATATCCCAATCTTTGGGCTTTTGAAAAGAAAAACGTATGCAAACACATTTCTCCTCATCCGGTAGTGACACTTAGCAAATGATCATGCTACCTTTTGGAAGAGAATCCTTAATAGCATGCTAGCCAGGAGACTGTTTATTTATCCTGCTCCCATCTCAAGGAGGGCACTGCTGGCACTCTGTCATCTCTTAGCGACTTAGCCTTATGTAGAGTGGGCCCCGATCATCCCAACCGTGCTCTACAACCTGCCTATTCCTTGTCCTGGTGCACCGTACATTATTATGACAGACTGCAGTCCATTTGATTTGAAGAACCACAGACCGCAACCCATGTCCTTTTAAACCGGGATCACAGACCGCAACCTGCACCATACTCACAAAAAATCTTAGACCGAAGTCTATATCTTTAAAAATCATTTTCAAAAACACATCACGGACCATCGTCCGTGTCAACTTATAAGCGAGCGCACCCATTTTAACAAGTTGTCATTTGAAATCTAGTTTTAGGATGACCTTCCTTAAATTCTGTTAGAAACATGTTGAGTAAAATATTTTGATAAATATTTGAAATGTTTGGGAAACAATACATCTTAAAAACCCTTAAAATAAAAGATTTTCAAAGACCTAGCAAAATAGGAGGTTGGTCATCCTTAAATCTCCTTCAACACATCTGTATAAACATTTTTTTCAAAAAAAATTCAACATAGATTTTCTTATCTAAAGAAAATCAAAACTATTTGAATATCATTTCAAAACATATGAACTATGTCCGAATCATCATTTATTATTTAATTATCAAGACCTAGCAAAATAAATCTTTTTCATAAATTAAATCTCCTTTTTCTTTTTTTTCTTTTATAACATGATTATTTATCATTAAACATCATAAGAGAAATTCAAAACTTATTTTCATTTGTTGCTTTGTGAAAAAGGGCAAAATTTCATTTTTCTTATAAAATACTTTTGAAACAACATCATAAAGAACTTGCTTACTTAAAAGCAAATTCTTAAAAACCATCAACATAAAATGTGAAATCCTTTGAAAACATTATCGTGGAGAACTTGCTTACTCATAAGAAAATTTCTCAATCCATTAATATAAAACATTGCCAATCTTTGACAATACTGATGATAAAATTCTTATCTTAAAACGTATTGCTTACTTCCCATGAAGTAAACCTTGAGGCTTTTCCTTAAAGCCATCATTTTCCAAAACTTGTGGCTTTGCAAGAAAACCTTCATTTTCAAAACTTGTGCTTGCCCATTTGTCAAAATATAAACATAAACATTTCAATCATATCAATCACATAAAAAGAAAATAACATTTAAAAAGTTCGCTTGCTTACCTGAGATCGCCATAATCCCTTTCCTTCCATTCTTTTCCTTGCCTTTGCCTAAATAAATGAAAATAACATTTCATTTATTTGCATTGTCTTCAAATACTTATATTCCTTAGGTTTTCCATCACTTCTTCATGCATTTTTGCATTTTAACAACTTACATAATTCATATATCATTTATTCATACTTATCTCTTCATATACGTCCATTTCTCAACACATAAATCATGTGTTTCTTAAAATTTCTCAAAATAAAAAATTGTCTCTAATTACGGAATGGTTAAACCCCTTAATTATCACATAATTTAGGGTTTAGTTTCGAATTTATAATCCATTTATCATAGGGTTCCCAAAATAGAAACTTTAGAACCCGTTTTTCCCATTTTCAACGTCTCTTGGGACACTTAAATCAAAACCGATTTTTAATCCCTAAATTTCAGAAATTAATCATGATTTCCTTAATCCAAATTTAGGGTATTAACGTATGTTTAAAATCCATATATTAGTTGCTTCCAAAACAGCAACTTTCATATACATCTTGGGTACCCTTTGCACCCCTCTTTGGACATTCCTTTGCATATCTTCAAAACATCATATTTAGGGTAATTTTGTTTACCTCTAATAGGTTAAAACCTCATAATCACTTGTTTATATCCCATTATAAATCAAATTACATCACAAAAACCTGGAATTTAACATTTATCTTGATTTATTCCTTAAGTTGTCTATAACTCTGAATTCAGGCACATTGAATTCTCAAAATCTTGAATTAATATCAAATCAAGTATTTTTGATCTGAAATTTCTACCATACCTTAATAACTACATTAATTAATCAAAATAAATATTTTAAGTATGAAATATTTAGTATTGTTATTTATTTTATTATTTTTACTTTGCTAGACAGCAGCACTCCTTTTCAGAAAGCCTTAATCACGTAAATTATTGGGTATATTTATACCCATAAATACCTAATTTTGATTTTTTTCGTGTGATACTGACTATGTCTTATATATTCTGTAAAATTTTCAGCACAAAATTTCTTGTATAAAAATTATTTAAAATCATTTGGTGCAGCTGATCCTGCCATCCGTTTAATCCTATCTAGATTGATTTTACCAGATTTTTAATTTACAACTTGATTATCCTTTTAATATGAAAACTTTGTAATTTATTAATCACCCCATAATGAGTCTTTAAAAAATTTTCATGCTAAAAATCATTCATTAAATATTTCTTCCATATTTTAGATTTCTACCTCATTTCTTCTAGGTTTTGCTCCCATATTTGCATCTCTTTTAAATACACATGCAAAACCCTCAATCAATACTTAATTTAAGAATATTATTAATCTTTCTTTAGAGGTTTATTATGATTCAAAACCATGATTCCAATATCAAGAAGAAAACTTGGAAGTTGGAAGGCTTAACTTAACGGGTACTTACCCGATTTCGTCGAATCTTTGCCCCGAGCTTCCCGAGCTTCTGCTTCCCTTTTTTCTTATTCTTTTCCTCCTCTTTTCTCCTCTTCCTTGATGGGTTGGACATGCCCTAGCTACTGCCTTTGGAGAAAATCTCCATTTTTCTCCCTTTTTCCTCTCTTTTCTCTCTCCTTCTCTCTCTCCTTCTTTCTCTCCTTCTCCCCCCTGCTGGGACGTGCAGCAACTTGCTCTCCCTTTTTTTTCTTTTTATAAGTCACTTTTCTTGGTGCTTAAGCAACCCCCTAGGGCATTTTTGTAAATTCTATTTTTACCTTTCCCAAATTGTCCTCTTTGCTTAGCTCTTAAGTAATCTCTTAATTGCTCTCCAAGAAAGCAAATTCTCATGATAATTAGATTAATTCATTTCATTCATCTCATAGATTTCATAATTTTATTCCATCGTTTCAAATTTCATCTCAAACCGACGTTTCTAACTCAAGTTATGACCACTTGAATTTATCTTTTGGATTTGGGATAAAAATAATTAATTATCACCCTAATCCAATCATGATTCCCTTAATCCAATCCATTCATAAGATTTGGCCCACTGTCATGAGCTTACCTTTCAAATTTCATCGAAATCCGCCTTGTAGGCGTCAAGTTATGAATTTTTTTATCATTTTTCATCTTAATTCCATAATTACACTTTAATCTCCATAAATTAAGTCATGGTAATTAACATGATTATTCATGACACCTTGTCACCTTTAAATCTTCATTAAGCCTCTCGGGTCATACCGACTCACTTTGGGCTCCGACGATTAAATTTTTAATTACCATTCCTAAATAAACCCTAATTGCAAAATATCATCAAATCATAAAATCATCCATAAATAATTCAAAATTCATTTAAATCACATATAAATCATGTATATATGTTCAATATATCCCATTAAGTCCTACATAGGTTGGGGTTTCACATATATTATAAGGAAAATTTCTATAAAAGGTTTCTTCCTATTGATAGTTGATCACTTGATAAGTGTCTCCTACCGAATGGGCAAGAGATGCATTCAAAAGAAAAAATGATTCTTTCTTACTAATTTTATCACTCATGTTTTGTTTTCTCAACCTTAGACAAGTTTAAGGCTCGAGGAAAGGAGCAAAGCTAAAAGGTATTGGTATGTTTGAAGAATGAATGGATGAATGTATTGCTTATAATGAAATGGGTTTGATTATGTATGGTGTAAATAGATAAGTGATTATCTATAAAATTCTACGTGAATTTTTATTTATGAATATATATGCTGCCTACAATATGAAAGTAAAGATACTTGTACGATAAATTTTTTGATGATATGGATGAGTCTTGTGGCGCCCCAAACCGAGACATCACTTCCTTACCTCAAGACGTTATTGATTGGTAAATGTGAATCCGGATTGTTGCCCTGATCACGCGGCGGATTCTTAATTAGATCTCGTCCAATTTTTTTTCGACTCGTTTCATTATCCATTCTCATTTCTTTTCTTTGTATCGCATTTCATTCATTTTGTAAGCAACGATACACTTGTAATTTCGTTGCACATAGCATTTTAACATACTACATGGTTTCGTTATAACTTTTCATAAACATATGCCCTGGCGGTTGTCAATTAATTGTATATATCATTATAAAATTTTCATATCGTTTTCTTACATCCTTGGTTTACACAACCAGGCCAAACTCTATACATATAAAATTCGTTCATAATTGAATACTAAGCACTTACACTTGTATACATACATTATCGTATCTTAAAAATTCCAATTATATCATTCGATACACATATCTAATCATTTAACACACACATGAATACTATGTCATACCTTTCCTCAATTACATCATGCTCTCCACCTCTTGAGCTTCCCTATACCTGTCTGAGGTTTGGGAAAACAAAACGTGAGTGATGAACTCAGTAAGCAAGCATTTTGCATTTTCATATAAATGCATTTCTCTCCGTTCGGTAGAAGACACTTATCAAGAATCAACTACCAACAGGAGGAAACCTTTCATAAAAATCTTTCACTTAAACCTTGCACAAAAATTTTCATTCAAATCCTTCATAAAACCTTTCATTTAAATCATTCATGAAAACCCTTCATATAAATCATTCTTGAAAACCATTCCTATCAACCATTCATATAAAACCTTTTTATAAGAGGACAAATGTATATCCTGAATTATTTTCATATAAACCTATATTCCTGAGGACAATTTGATGTCCTAAATCATTTACATATAAACCTTATTATATAAGAACAATTATATGTCCTAAAACAATTTCCGTATAAGTCTTTTTCAATACAACGCATACGCATATAAAAAAAATATCCTGAAATAATTGAGTAAACATTTTTTTCTGTGGACCTTGTTATGTCCTGAAATATCATTGAATAAACATTTCTTCATGTGAACATCATCATGTCCAAAACATATCCTCATGTCCCCATTTTTGGGGTTTTTTTAAAACAAATGATGTGTATATACGTTTCTAACCCTCTGTTAGGTGACACTTACCAAGTGATCATCCTTCCATAGGAAAGAAACCATTCATGTGACTACATCGCTAGCTAGGCGGTTGTCCATGATCCTGCTCCCATTTCAGAGAGGGCACCGCCAGCCTCCTGCCTTCCCTTAGTGACTTGGCCACAAGTAGAGGTTGGCCCTGGTATGCAACCGTCTCGGTCTGCAACCGCCTCCACCATCGGCCTAGTATGTGATCCCTGTGCACACTCGTTTGTATTCGCATTGTCATGCTATTATGATTTCATAAAATCACCATAATTTTAAATCCATGTGATTTTTCCAATAAAAGCTTAATATCATGATCCATTGCAGTCCTCAGACTGAGTCCATCTCAAATTGAGAACTGGACATAATTATTTTTCAAAGATAAAAAATTTTCATAAACTGTCTTCAAATAATAATGTTAGAATAACCACCCTTAAATAATTTTAAAAAAACATTAATAAATCAATTTTACAAAATATTTATAATACTTGAGAAAACGTCATTTTCAAGAATATTTCTTGTTTATTGATAAACCACTTTAGAATCATCTTGTAAACCGATTTCGAAACATTTCAGTAACTGAAAAGAATAGACTTTTCTTGTAAATATTTTTATTCCCTTTTCTGGGCTTTTTATGAACAAAGGATAGGCAAACACATCTGCTTCCATTTTATTGGCATTATATACCTCGTCCACACACCATCTTTACCACTTTGATATAGAGAAGCATTTGCACTATCTTTTGAATTTCATTTAAAAGAAATAGTCATCAAATCATTTTATATCATCAAGTTATTGAGTGGGTCATCATTAAAACTCTTTTAGAAAGACACACATGAGTACAAGATATTTTTCCAAAGTCTTTCAGTCTTCAAAGAGACTGAAAGTATTTTGATAATTTATTTCAAAGCATCTATATAAATCATTTTAAAACATTTATAAGTCATTTCCAATGCTCTATTTATTTACAAATTTCATTATATGAAAAAACGTGTACTTTTTCTCAAAACCCTTTAGGAATAGAATTCCCAATGTTCGTTTCTAATATCATCTTGGAAAAGAATTAAAAACTCTTTCATCATAAATGATTTTGGAATAGCTGTGAAACCCCAACCTATGTAGGACTCAATGGTATGCATTGAACATATATATTTGATTTATATGTGATTTAAATGAATTTTGAATGATTTTATGATATTTTGGAATTAGGGTTTCCATTAGAAACAGTGATTAAAAATTTCATCACCGGAGCCTAAAGTGAGTCGGTATGACCTGAGGGGCTTAATGAGGATTTAAAGGTGACAAGGTATCATGAATAATCATGTTAATAATCATGATTTAATTTATGGAGATTAAAGTGTAATTATGGAATTATGTTGAAAAATGATAGAAAATTCATAACTTGACGCCTACAAGGCGGATTTCGATGAAATTTGAAAGGTAAGCTCAGAAACGATGGGTCCAATCTTATGAATGGATTGGATTAAGGGATTCATGATGAGATTAGTGTGATAATTAATTATTTTTATTCCCAAATCCAAAAGATAAATTCAAGTGGTCATAACTTGACGTAGAAACATCGGATTGAGATGAAATTTGAAACAATGGAATAAAATTATGAAACCTATGAGATGAATGAAATGGATTAAGCTAATGATCATGAAAAGTTGATTTCTTGGAGAGCAAGTAACAAGTTGCTTAAGAGCTAAGTAAAGAAGGGTAATTGTGGAAAGTGAAAATGGAATTTACTAAAATGCCTATGGGGTTACTTGGGCACCAAGAAAAGTAGCAAATAAAAGGAGGAAATGGGGGAGCATGGATGCCGTTTCCAGCAGGGGAGAAGGAGAGAGAGGGAGAGAGAGAAGGAGAGAGAAAGAGAGAGAAGAAGCGAGAAGAGAGGAAAAATAAGAGAAAAATGGAAATTTTCTCCAAGGGCAGCAGCTAGGGCACATCAAATCCAGCAAGGAGGAGAGGAAAATAAGGGAATTCCAAGTGCTCAATGGAGGGATTATCAATTAATCAAGTAAGTATATGTTAATCTTGATTTTATGCCTCAATTCTGGAAGTTATATGATGTTGTAAACTAAAATATGAATGGAACAGTAAATGGATGAATTTTAGCAGGAAACGTTTTAGGATGAATCATTATAGGGTCATTAAAGAACTAACCAAGTTTCAGCATAAAATTATAAGCCAGTTACAAATTAAAAATCTGAGAAAAACAACCTGAACAGGGTTGTATGGGTGGCAGGATCAGCTGCACCAAAGGATTTTTAATAATTTTTATAAAAGGAATTTTGGGTTGATAATTTTACAGGATATATAAGACATATTTATAATCATACTAATAAAATAAAAATTAGGTTTTTATGGGTATAAATCTACCCCATAATTAAGGTGATTCAGGATGTCTGAAAATGGATTCTGCTATCCAGCAGAGTAAACATACCAAAATAAATCTAAATTCTTACTTTTTTGTGCTGAAAATATTTATTTTGGTTAATTAATATAGTTATTAAGGTATGGTAGAAATTTCAGATCAAAACTGCTTGATTTGATATTAATTCAAGATTTTTGAGGTTTCAGTACGCCTGATTTAAGCATATGTGGATAGTTGGAGAAAAAAATAAAAAAGAAATATGAAAACTATGTAGAAATGATCCAAATTGATATATTTTAATACCCTAAATTTTGATTAAGAAAAGTGAGATTATTTTCTGAAAATTCGGATTTATAAATCTGCTTAGGGTTATGTGTCAAAAGACATGTTAAATAGGTGAAAAATGGGTTCCAAAGTTGCTGTTTTGGAAACCTATGATTAGTGGATTTAAATTTCATAAAAATACCCTAAGTACAGTGGTAATTAAGGGGTTTAATCATGCTGGAATTAGAGACAAGTTGCTATTTTGAAAAAGTTTAAGAATCACATAAGTATGTCTTGAAAAATGGACGTATATGAAGAGATAAGTATGAACACCTGACTTGAAAGACAAGTGGGTTAAATTAGATGAACTTATGTAGGTTGGAAAACCTATGAAATATAAGTATTTGAAGACGATGCGAATAAATGAAAATTTATTTTCATTTATTTAGGCAAAGGCAAGGAAAAGAGTGGAAGAAAAGGATTATATCAATCTCAGGTAAGCAAGGAAACTTTCTAAAATGATGTTTTCTTTCTATGTGATGATGCATGATAAAATTGTTTATGATCATATTTAAACGAATGGGCAAGCACAAGTTTTAAAAATGACGGCTTTAATGAAAAGCCACAAGTTTGAACATGACGACTTTAATGAAAAGTCGTAAGTTCTGGAAAAATATGGCTTTAAGGAAAAGCCTTAAGGTTTGCTTTATGGGAAGCAAGAAATGATTTTAATATAAAGAATTTATCACAAGTGTTGTCATGGATTGACATTGCTTTATGTTAATGGATTGAGAAATTTGCTTATGAGTAAGCAAGTTCTCCACGATAATGTTTTCAAGAGATTTCATGTTTGATGCCGATGGTTTTAAGAATTTTCCTTTAAGCAATCAAGTTCTTTATGATGTTGTTTCAAAAGTATTTTATAAGAAAAAGGGAAAATTTCCCTTTTTCACAAAGCAACAAACGTAAATAAGTTTTGCATTTCTTTTATGATGTTTTATGATAAATAATTATGCTTGTTAAAGAAAAAGGAAAAAAGGGGATTTGATTTATAAAAAAGATTTATTTTGCTAGGTCATGATAATTAAATAATAAATGATGATTTGGACATAGTTCATACGTTTTGAAATGATATTAAAAATTTTTTGATTTCCTTTAGATAAGAAAATCTATGTTGAAAATATTTCAAAACAATGTTTATACGGATGTGTTGAAAAGGATTTAAGGATGACCAACCTCCTATGTTGATTTCATAAAATGGTTTAATTTTGAAAATTCAAAGGTTTTGAAATTCTTTTGTAAGGATTTTAAGATGTATTATTTTTCAAACATTTCAAATGTTTATCAAAATGTTTTACTCAAAATAGTTTTAAAAGAATTTCAGGAAGGTCATCCTAAAATTAGATTTCAAATAACAACTTGTTAAAGTGGGTGCGCTCGCTTACAAGTTGATACGGACTGTGGTCTGTGATGTGTTTTTGAAAATATTTTTTTTGAGATATAGACTTCGGTCTAAGATTTTTGTGTGTTATGGATGCAAACAGAGGTCTGTGATCCCGATTTAAAAGGACATTGGCTGTGGTCTGTGGTTCTTCAAACCAAACGGGCTGCGGTCCGTCATAATAATGTACGGTGCACCAGTACAAGAAACAGGCAGGTTGTAGAGCATAGTTGGGATGACCGGGGCCCACTCTACGTAAGGCCAAGTCGCTAAGGGATGGTAGGAGTGCCAGCGGTGCCCTCCCTGAGATGGAAGCAAGATAAATAAACGGCCGCCTGGCTAGCTGCTGTTAAGAATTCTCTTCCAAAAGGTAGCATGATCACTTGGTAAGTGTCACTACTGGATGGGGAGAAATGTGTTTGCTTACGTTTTGCTTTTCAAAAGCCCAAAGATTGGGATATAAAAGCATTTATATGAAAAATTATCCTAAATTAGATTTTTATGAGCCATTATGCATAAGTTACCCTAAAAGCAGGGTGTTTTACACAAAATGTGTAAATATTAAGAATAAAAAAAAGTTTTTATCCAAAAGCTTTCATGAAAAGGATTCATGACTTGTTTGTTATAAACAAGCCCCAGGATGGGGATTAAGAAAAAGGGTTTATATTGAAAAATATTTTGGACATAAGAATGTCCATTTCCAAAGGATTTATATAGGAAAAATGGTTGGGCATGAGAATGTCCATTTCCTAAAGGGATTTATGTTGGAAAATGTTTTGGACATAAGAATTTTCATTATCAAAGTGTTTATGTGAAAAATATTTTAGGACTTATAAACGTCCGTTTCCAACAAGGTTTAAGTGGAAAAATATTTTAGGACGTATGAACGTCCAATGTCTAAATGATTTATGTGGAAAAATGTCTTTTCGTGGACATGAGAATGTCCATGGTCAAATATGATTTATGTCAAGATATTTTGGGACATAAAATGTCCCCTATCCAAAATGATTTATGAGAAAAATGTTTTAAGAAAAGGTTTTCAAGGAAAGTTTTGCCCCAAAATGCTTGCTTACTGAGTTATCGCTCACATTTTGTTTTCCAAACCTTAGACAAGTACTAGGAGACTCAAGGGGTCAATGACCTAAGAAATTGAGAAAAGGTACGAGATAGTATCATGTGGGCTAAAAGGATTAGCCATGGTGAGTGGAATGCTATGAATGGAAGTTTTCAGGTATATTGATATATGCGTGACTCGTTTAAAGTTCTGAGTTCTAGGTGAACTAATGATTGAACATATGTATATAAGTAATGGAAATGTAATGATTAGGTGAAGAGGACCTTTAATGTATAATTACATGTTGAGAAGTTATAAAATGGATATGTACAAGTGTACCATTGCTTATGTTATAAATGAAATGATGATGAATGAAGAAACGAAAAAAAATTTAGACGAGTTCCAATTAAGAACCCGCCGCGTGATCAGGGCAACAATCCTGATTCACATTTACCAATTGATAGATCTTGAGGTAAGGAAGTGACATCTCAGTTTGGGGCGCCACAATAGCATTTCTAGGAACTTACCTAGCCAGAAACCATCTTCAAACATGTCATTAATACAGAGTAAAATCATACCTTCAAGATTTAAGCATGCTTACACTAAAGCAATGCTAAGACTTTTCATTAAAGTCATATTTTCAAAGATTAAATTTGCTTGATCTGCAAGCAACACTTAAAATCAACAATACATGTACTTGAAACAAAATCAACATTCATGAAGGTTCGCTTACTTACCTTGTAAGCAATCCTGAAACATCTTAATAGTACATGTTCAAATCATTTTAACATTTAATAACAAAATAGCATTTGAAAATGCTATCTAAAGCATCATTATAAAGCATTTGTAATCATTTCAACTTTCCAAATGAAATCAATATTTTCAAAAGATTGCTTGCTTACCTGAGTCGATCCTTTGTGCTTTCCATCCCTCGCTTTTTCCTTCCCTTCACATATACGTGTCACATGGGTTTAATCCCATATGATCCGTAACATGCTAACTTTAAATCATTCTTTTCTTGACATTAGCACTTGTATTTTCATATAATCACATATTCATACAAATTTAATACATGGGTTGTTTCTTTCCTTCTATACTTATATTTTGTGTGGGAATTTCTTGAAACTACTCAAGATATCCTTTCATATCCCATAACCTGCTAATCTTCTATCAAAACTTGGTTTAAAATGTTCATCTACATTTCTTATTTAACCATACATACCCTTTTTAACAACCATTAATATTCACTTTCCTCAATAGTGACATATTACATACCTACCTATATAAGTATAGCAATTGCTCATTTATTTTATTAAATACCCACGTCTAAGGTATTTATTCACTTAAATTTTTAAGAAATTTGCTTATATCCAACTCTTTGAATTTACATTCAACTTTTTAACAACCACATACGTATATAACTTAGTGATTGTTTACTGCTTCATTTAATCTCCATGTTTAGAGTTCTAAGCTTATGAAATCATTTAAATAGCTTATTTCCAACCTTTAACAAGCCAGGGTCACTCTAAATTTTCAAAAGGTAATCTATTTCAATTTAGCCACATATACATACATATTTATCATATATTACTCCCACCTTTTCATTTCTTTGTATGTATATATATAAGAATTATCAACCAACAATTCTTATAATCATCTTAAGGGTTTATATAGGATCTATAGCAAGCTAAATTAAATCAAAATTTCTGAAATTTATCCCCTTTTACAAAACAGCCCTATATAGTCTCATATTTCTAAATTTCATTTATGAAATTTGCACCTTAACTATACATACATAAGGTGTCATCTATCAACCATTCTTATAACAATTTGTAGGGCTTGTTTATGATTTATAATATCCTAAATTCACATAACATTTCTGAACTTAAATATAACAGAAATTCAAACCTATACATAATTTGGGCGTCCACTTGAAGGTATACCCATATATGACATATTCTTAATTCATTAACTCTTGGAGCTAATAATTCATCATATAACAATTGTTTAATTATTGAATTAAATCAAAATATACAGAAATTCCTCCCTTCCATCTAGATTGCACGTCCCCATAAATGGTAGAAATTTCATGTTCTTCATGTGCAGGTTGGACGTCCCCTTAAAATGGCATGAATATTTTATTTTTTTCATGCAACTGCTGGACGTTAATTGGGCATGAATATATTTTTTTTCCTCCATGTAGCTGCTGAATGTGAATTGTGCATGGAATAAATAATAAAAAAACTTTGCATCATACCTGTTGGATGTTAATGGAGCAGGGAATAAACAATGTATAAACTTTACAACATACCTGAAATTTGGACGTCCTTGGTGCCCCTTGTATTTTTCATTTTTTTTGCTCCCATCACGTTAAAACTCCTCTCCATTGCTGCCCATTGTGTAATTATAAGGAGCTGGAATCTGCTCCTTTTTCTTGCCACCGAATTTCTGCATTAATCCATTTAATGTGCTGGCATCATATGAACCGTCCACCTCTTCATTTCATCAACAAATCTGGATCGTCCATTCCTATGCTTGCTGTTTCTATGCTCCTATGGACTACCTACTACCTTAAATTCTACCCTATAGCTGCTGGAAAATAATTTTTTAAATATTTAATTGCTGCTGAAAATAAATGGACGTCCATGCTGTCCATTCATTTAATCACTGCTGCACATTTCTACCATTTAAATAATCTGCCCATTTAATTCCCCAGCTGTGGACGTCCCTAGGTAGCTGCATTTCCATGTAGACTTTTGCATTTTTTATTTAATAATAATTACTCAAAATTCATACACATAGCTGTCCGCATTTGCACGTCCCTTTGGCTTCATATTATGGCATTTTATTCCATTGAATTTCACTTTAATTTGTGGCCATTTATTTACCCTAATTGCATAGGTAATTTAGATACATATTTATCATAAAAAATCAAAAATCCAATGCATTTCACCATGGGCGTTCCACCATGTGCCACATATGCACTTGGCTCCAATTAGTCAAGATTTGCATTAATTTTTGTTGACTTTAATTGCTTCAATTTAATCCAAATGCATACTACAATGACATGTGTCCATAGTTGGTGCAAATGTCAACATTTGCTTTAATGCAATTTCACCTTTAGTGTCCATAAGTCAAATACCTTAATTACATCTCATCATTAATAATTAATCATACTTAACACATATCATTTAGGATTTTCTAGCAAAGTTTAGCATAATCCCATCCATTCCTAATTTAGAGCACCTTAGCTTAGTCATATAAAAATCTCATCTCAAAAACATGAATACATGCTAAGATATTAGCCAAATGATTTAATTCATAAAATATCATATAATCTTAGTCGATTAATCCCTTTCCCTTCATAATTTTTATGATCCAAACCATCCATATGATTAAACCCATAATTATACGCTAGTCTTTCAAATTTTGCCTCAATTTGCCTTATAGGCGTTAAGTTATGAATTTTCTAGCATTTTTAACAACTTAACTCATTAATTATTATCCTAATTTCCATAAATCAAATTAAGAAAAATTAAAATAATTATTCATGATATATTTATAATTTCCAATTTTCATTAAACCACTTTAATCCTATTGACCCATATTAGCTTACAACGATTAATTTAATCGTCATTTATAATTATTGGCCTTAATTGTGATAAATACTCAAAACGACAAAATCATTCAAAATCCAATTAAATCTTTCATGAATCATATTTATATGTGTAATGTATACACATAAGCCCTTCATAGATTAAGGTATCATACCATCTTAAGCTATCTCTAGAATTTTCATGTCATTCCACCTTGTAAATCATAAGATATAAATATAGCAATTTTAAATCAATAAATAAAATGGTAAAGAACATTAATTGCACTATCCACATAAGCATTTTTTCACCCTTTAATGTGCGTAATTATCATAATAATCTTGGAAGATTAACTTAATCACCTTGTTAAAATTAAGTTCTCTAATTCCATCTTGATACAAGCTTTAAACTACACTTGCTAGGTTCTAAAATAGGTGGGGTTTCACAAGTCCACTATGAATGATGACAAGTATATACTTATATGATGAAAGGAAAGAAAAAAAATTTGGACGAGATCAAATTAAGAACCCACCACGTGATTAGGGCAACAATCCTGATCACATTTACTAATCGAAAACGTCTTGAAGTAAGGCTTGTGGAGGCCTCGGGTCGGGGCCCCCACAATGTCATGGATAAGCAACTCGTAGAAGAATTAGCTATTCTACAGGCTTTCCATGCTCTCTCCATCCTTGGTCCAAAGCGGAACCACTTCAAACCTTAAAACTTGAGTCCACCCTTCCTTCTCTTGAAGTTCCTCCACAACTTGAGCCAAAATGTTTACCCAATTCCCTGAAATATGACTTTCTTTGTCTTGATAAAACCTTACTAGTGATAATAGCCTTAAACCTCAACTTAACTCAAGAAAAAAAAACTCATTAATATTCTTAAAGCTCATGAATGTGCCATTGGTTGGTCAGTGGCTACTTAAGGGAACTAGTCTATCTATTTGCATGCATCACATCTATCTAGAAGATAATGCTAAGCTTGCATCACATCTAACTAGAAGATAATGCTAAGCTGAGCTAAGAGATGTAGAGGTGTCTCAACCCTAACATAAAGGAGGTAGTCAAGTGGCTCAATGTAGGTATCATTTATCCCATCACTGATAGTAAGGGGTTAGCCCAACTCAAGTTGTACCCAAGAAATTTGGACTTATAATGATTAGCAACAATCAAAGAGAAGCTATATCAACTAGGCTAACCACAGGATGGAGGGTATGCATTAACTATTGAAAGCCGAATTCCCTAAGAAAGAAGGATCATTTCCCACTCCTGTTCATCGATCAAGTCTTAGAGAAGTTGGTGGATTGAAAATACTTTTGCTTTCTATATGGGTATTTAGGTATAACTATATCGCTATCTACCCAGAAGATCAAGACAAGACCACTTTCACATGTTATACAACACATTCACTTTTCAAAAATGTCATTTGGACTATGAAATGCACCAACAAATTTTCAACTATACATGCTAGCGATCTTTTCCATTGAGTTATTCATAGGTGACTCTTTTTGGGATTCTTTTGAAATTTTTCTTGAAAATTTAAAGAAACTGCTGACCAAATGCTAAGAAACAAATTTGACATTGAGTTAGGAGAAAAGTCTCTTCATTGTTCGTGAATGCATCATTATTGGCCTCATCATCTCAGAATGAGAGATAGAGGTAGGCAAAGTTACAAATGATTTGACTATTAATTTTCCTCCTCCAACCTCTACCGAGCAAGTCCGTTCTTTTCTTGGGCATGCAGAATTCTATTGTCAATTTATCAACGATTTTTCTCGAATCTCTTGCCCACTAAATGCTCTCTTAATTAAAGAAGCTTCTTTTCGCATATATGTTGCTTATCTTAAAGCATTCAAGACGCTAAAAGAAGCACTAGCAAAAGCACTAATCTTATAAACTCCTGATTGATCTTTGCCATTCAAGACCATGTGTGACACTCTAGGCTATGTTATTGGTGTTGTCTTAGGTCAAAGGATGAATAGGCAACTAGTGAAAATCTACTATGTAAGCCGCACACTTGTTGATTCTCAAATGAATTACACCACCATAAAAAAGTTGTTGTCTTTGCCTTAAAAAATTTCATTACCATCTTTTAGGAGAAAAAGTCATTATACTCAGATCATTTAAATCTCAAGTATCTATATTAAAGAAAAAAACAAAGTCGAGGCTTGTCAGAGGAATTATTCTACTTTAAGAATTTGATTGTGAGATTCTAGACAAGAAAGGCTTAGAGAATGTCGTTTGTTGAGTTATAATATTTCGATGATGGACTGTTGGTCCCGATTCTATGGTAAAATCCAAGAAGAGAAGGGTGAATTGAGTTCTTTAAAAATTCTTTTGATATATGAAAACTTAACCCGTAGTAAACTGTGTCCCCTTGAATGAATATTTGGAGAGTAATAGAGCAAAACAAAATGACAAATAGCAGACGTAAGAAGTCGTAGTGGTTCAAGACAACCCTCCCTACTCCACTCTTTCAAGAATACACCCTTGTACCTTGGGTTCTAATATATCATGCAAAGATACACTTTGAGTTCTTGCTCTCTTTTAGATTATAGCTCTTAGGGGGTCTTTATAATCACAACATAAGTTGATAGTGAGTCCCACGCCAATTGTACATTAGTCTTTACTTCACCTTGGTCTTTAACACCAAGCTAAGTAGCAATACAATAAAATGAGTTAAGAAAAATTTCTACACATTACAGATTGTTGATAACTAGTAAAAATAAGAGTTATCATGGCCCATTTCAGACTTTATTTGTGTGTTAGTTTGAGAGATTAGGCTTAGTTTGCATCTATTTAGCTTAATTTCCACTCACTTTGCATTTTTGGAGCATTATTTAGTTTTTGTACATTTTCAGCAGTAATTAAGCATTTTTAGTCCATTTACTTAGCTTTTCCATCTTTTTCAGGAAGGACGGGACACATGAAGGCATGCGGGCAAGTGGAATGCAGATCGAGACAAGTCACGAGGTAGGTGGATGGAGCCTACGTGCTAACCATTAGCGCCAGGCGCCACCCTACGTGCCCTTGCCATGACACCAGCACAATTCAGAACACAAAGAGTTTGCAGTGAGTTGGCGCCTAGGTGCCAGCCAGGGGCGCCCAGGCGCCACTTCATCAACATGCAGCCAAATTCAGAAAGTTTTGAAGCCACAATTCATAGTGCTTCCAGAGAGTTGGCGCCTAGGTGCCAGATAGGGGCACATACGCACCAAGGCATGAATTCCTAGCGTTTGTGGAAAAGTTCCAAGTTGCCCAGCACACAGAGAGTTGCGCCTAGGTGCCAGCTAGGGGTACCTAGGCGCCAATACGCATCCGTATGTGTAATTTTCAGCGCGTAGGTTACACAATTGGACTCTATAAATAGATCCTAGGGGTTCGCGCGCGAGGAAGGAGAGAAGAGAGCCTAGAAACGGAATTCCACATAAGAGAAAGACAAAATCGCGATTCAAAGCACAGATTGAAGAGAGGATTCAACTCCGTTGGTGGAAGCCACCGGAAAACTAGTTTTCTCTTATTCTATCTATTTTTCTGTCTCTACTTTCATGGATACTTTTAATATGGATGTAATGGATGTCATGATCATGTCTTTGAACTAAACCTCCATTAGATGGATAGTTAGGATGAATTGAATTATCATCTATATTGTCTTAGTTCTTTGAAATTCGGGAATGAATATATGATTTTATATATGATTGTGTATGATTTACCTTTGTATGTGTGGTTTTAATGCTTTTTACAATATTAGCTACCTTGTAAGATGATTTCATTACTTGATTTATCCTTGGAAGAGGAAAATCTATGCAAGATCCATGTGCAAGGCATAGGTTTCCTCTTTGTTAAGGGGAGTTGTTTAACGGATAGGAATATACCGTTAAACCCTGTGTAGCCACTAAACAGGTTATGAACTTATCAATTTTACTTTATTTAACGGCATGAGAAAATAGTAATTAAATAGGGTGTAATTAGCTTTATATAGTGTTGGAAGATATATGTAAAGATTATTGAACTTGGGCTAGTAAATCCATGCCCAATCCATTGAAAAAGAGCCAATGCGATATAGTTTAGATTCAAGGATTCCGAACTATCCATCTGTCATCCCTGATTGTTAAACCCATTTTTAGTATTTCAGCGATTCTATGGACTCTACTCTGATTTCCTGTTGCGTTTGTTAGCTTTAGTTTCAAATTCAAACTCAGAATTCTCTATCCACCAAATGCAATTAAACTAATTAATAATTCCAGTTAACAATTCCTCGTGAGAAAGATACTCTACTCACTCTTTATTACTTGACACGGCACGTCTACTTGCGTAAATAGCGAGCATTTTAATTGACATATACGCAGCTCGTCAATTGTGTATAAAAAACTTTAGCATAGGGAAGAATTTTGTAAGGCTTGAGATTGATGAGAAATTTAAGCACTTATTACGTATAATTAAGTTCATCTTTGTAAAGCACTTAATAATTACTTGATTGCTTGTAAGTGGAAAGGTGAAGGCTCAATGAATGCTATAGCTAACCTTCACAACTTCTCTTGTCATGCATTAAATAGAGGAGTTATTTTGAACATCGGAGGGTAGGTAATGCACGTTAAATGCAATAATATATATATTTTTTGACCATTACAAGCCAAGTCGCTCCTGAAGTTGACTTTGTATGCGACTTCACCCAAGTCACAAGCTGGAGTTGACTTGGATTGTGACTTCGGTCTGTATATTTCCTTCTCGAGTGATTTTGTTTTTGTTTTTAGCTCCAAGTTCCAACTTGAGATCGACTTGGTACGAGACTTGACCCAAGTCCAAGTGAAGTTGTGGCGCCCCAACTCGAGGCAGCGGAGCCTTACTCTGACATCGTTTATTGATTGGTAAATCTGAGCAGGATTGTTGCCCTGATCGCGCGATGTGTTTTTTTACCTCATAAACGTACATTGATGATTCATTCCATGAAAATTTTACATCATGACAACATGTTCACTTATACCCTAAAATTTTTCTACATTTACTATCAACATGCACTGATATTTTACTTCCATCAACTAATCCCAACACATCATTTCGATCATGAACAATAAAATTTCACATCATTCTTATCAAATCATATTCATACATATAGACAACCATACAATCCTTTCATGTCATAGTTATTCCAAATCACATACACCGCATCAAAGATATTCATTTATCCAATAGGTAATCGGAACCACAAATATCACTTCCAAAGGATTTAGGCATTCATGTAGATGCATACAAAGGAATACAAGAACCACAATTCCTCAGTAAAACCTGTTCATTACCTCTAGAATCTTCTGGTACCCATCTTGGGTTTGAAAAACAAAACATGAGTACGAACTTAATAAGCAAGCATCATCATTTTCTGACAAAATTTTCATATAAACATTTTCAAGTAGCCAAATTCATTCTCAATATGGGCATTTTGTAAATAACGTCAATGCATTTTTATCAACATGATGTGAACATCCTAGTGATTGTATGCTAGCCAGGCGACCATCGCATCATCCTGCTCCCACTTAGTAACTTGCAATCTATTTTCAACATTTGAGAAAGCACTTTTTCAGGAGTTTTGCTTGCTTACTTGTAATAGCTTCAATTATTTTCTTCCACCTTCGCCTTGCCTTTGCCTAGATAAGTGAAAATGACATCTTATCCATATGCATAAAATTATGAATTCTTGCATGCCTTAGAGTTTTCCAACCCAAATGAGTTTATATCAAGCTAACCTTAAACCACTCTTTCCTTCAAGTTTGGTGCCATCTTTTCCAATACAACTATTGGTGTAAATTATGGTTCCAATCATTAACCATTCTTTTCATTTTGATAACCTTATTTAGGCTCAATTTTTGAGTTCATTTACAACACTTAAGTTTACATTCAACATATTGGAATTTAACCCTTCACTTTTATCATTCGACACCCATACTTTGCATTCCAACCTTAGGTATTCATTCAAGGCATTTGTTCATAAGTTAGGGCTTCTAATTTCAATCCCAAAATTTTGAAATTTAAAATTTTTTCTTAAAAATGCCTTATATTTTCTCATTTTACTACATTTTTCTTTTATATTTGCATCTTAGCTAAGTATATATGCAATGCTATAATCAACCATTACCCTTGTCATCAATACCCTTTAACTGCACTCTTTACTTATACATATATCATATAATGATTAAGTTGGTATTAAACAGAAATTTCCATTCAAATCTTGCTTAGTTTAAACATTCATTTACACATTAATTAGGGTAACAACCAAGCAATTAAAGTTCCTTAAGTAATTTGTTTAAAATTGATATTTTTTCACCTACTATTGGACGTCCCCACCATATATGGGTTTAAAAATTCTTTTTTTTTTCATTTTCACCCAAACAATTTTGGCATCCCATACTCATTCCATAGGTGATGTATTTCACCCTTATAGTTACCCATATACATTCTTGCTTAATGAAGCATCATTCCCGCCTAAAATGGATAAAAATTTACCAAGTTACCAACCTATAATTCCACCCAAATTGGAATCATTATGTAAGCTTAGAATTACATCGATTAAACACCAAAACAACTCAACTAATCAATACATAATAAACATCCAAAATAGATATATATTTCTGAAACTAAATTTAGTTTCAGCATGGTTACCTGATTAATTGCAACCCTAAATCATTCATATCACTTCCTTAATACTTGAATTGAAACTTCCTACTCATTTGACATTTATTGAACATATAATGGGCTGTGTAAACCATCCATTTAATATCCATAAATGAACCCAATTTGAGAGGAATCACTTGAGTAAGGAAACTTTTTAATTATAAAAATCAAAACATGTATAGGCCACCTACATGTGATGTTGTTGTTCCCTCCTTGCCCTTGCTGATTTTTCTTCTTCTTTTCCCTTTTTTTATTCCTTTCTTCCTCCTTGGTTGGACGCACTTGCTAGAATTTTTTCTCAAATGTTACTATCCAAAAAAAAAATCCAAGCAGCACCCTTATTTGCCTTTTTATATTGCTACATTTAACTCTTAATTTCCACATCAATTTTATGCTTAAAATTTACAATGTTTATCCTCATATGTTTTGTCACATTTTCACCCACATATTGCTATTTTAATATTTTTTATATATAGCTGGTCCAAATCAACACCCATCCTAAGATGATCACATCCCTCTATCAGCTGCCCATCTGTGGCGCCCCAGCCCGAGCATCACAGCCTTACTCCAGGATCTATTGATTGGTACACATGATCAGGATTGTTGCCCTGTCATACGGCGGGCTATTTAAATATTTATCCACTTTATCTTAACTCCTTAGGAGTTTATATCGTTTTAAACATTCCCATTAAAATATACACTATGATCACATACTTTTCCATACTTAACCATTTAATGATAAATCATTCTTAACAATTGACTATAAAAAATTTTCCCTATTTATAGTCACAATCACCACAGAGTCATAAATACAACATAATCCTTATATAACAATAAATCACCATTAAAGTCATCAAACATATAACCATACAATTCATAGAGTTCAATCACTGGTAACTTGTAGAAATTCATGTTCTTCTTGAATCTCCGCATGTGCTCCTTGCATGGTTTGTCCCTTCACCTGTCTTTAGAATTTGAAAAACAAAACTGTGAGTCGAAACTCAATAAGCAAGCTATAAGGTTTTCAGGCAATACATTTTCATTGAAAATAACTTGGAAAGCTACATTATACCCACTCAAGGGTATAGCTTAAACCATGCTTCTCATAGCCATCCAAGGTATGTCATAAACAATGCGATGCATTATTTAAAATCATGACATTCCTTCGGATAGAAACTAGCTAGGCAACCATCCATTTTCATTCTCTCTCCCATTCCAGGGAGGCGCCGCCGGGCCTCGGCCTCTCTTAAAGACTTGGCCGCACTAAAGGGAGACATTTGGTCAGCTTACACCTTCGAGGTGGACTTCATGCTTTTGTGCACATGCTTTCTTTCATAAACATGAACTTTGACATGCTAGCATGATTTTTCATTCATAAACTCATGAATCATTATTTGTCATAAGTACTTTGAAAAGCAGTAAGCAATTCATTTATTTCTTTAGAAATATCTTTTCAATACACATTTAAATAAGTAATGACCGTCCTTAAACAACTTAAAAAGAACTAAAATCATTCATTTGCTAACTCATTTAAATAGTTAAAATATCATTGATAAACATTTTATCACATTTGATAAAACAAAGCATTTAGAAAACTGCTTGCTTACCTTGCTTGCTTAGCTTTCCGCCTTGTTAATCTCTTTTCCTTTGCCTATATATAAACATAACATTGTATTCATAAAAATCCATTTTCTTGCACTCACTTAGTTTTCCAATCCCATAATCCATATCATACATAATCAACTTGGATTTTCAAGTCGATCATACATACACAACATGCACTTGTGCATCATATCATTCATTCCATATTGTGTTTTAATGCCATATTTAGGATAAACACATAACAATCATTCATAATTCATCATTTGGGAATTTATATATCTCATTAACCATTTTTCATATGTTTTCCATTTTTCCTATGTCAATGCTTATTCTAAGCATATAAGTGACGTTTTAAGCTTCATAAATAAATCTCAAAAATTGAGATAATTAATCTTCATTCATCCAGAAATATCCTCATACATTTCATCACATATTCATGCATATTTTTCATTTTAGCAAGTTCACATTAATCACATATCATCCATTCATACATATGCTTTACATACGTTCAACATACAACACATATATTATTCTTAAAATTTCTTAACATAGAAACTTACACCCATTTTCATTATCATTAAAGCACTTAATTAACATATACTTTAAGATTTAATTTCGGATTTTTAATCCATTTATCACTAGTTTCTAAAATAGCCATGTTAAGACCCGTTTTTCATCCTTTCAACGCCTCTTTCAAGACTTAAATCATAACAGATTTTTAAGTCATAATTTTCAGCAACTAAACATGTTTTTCTTAACCCAAATTTAGGATATTATCACATATTTAAAATTCATAATTCATTTGCTTCCAATATATATATTGCTGATTTTTTTGGGGCCCACTTTGACACATCATTAGAGGGCAATTAATGGGTATTTATCCTATGGATGTGTTGTCCCATTCTTAGCCAAGTAAAATACATATTAAAATAGATTTTTAAATATCAAAATCTGCTTGTATCATGCCCCTATTGTTGTCCACTCAAGGTGATGTCCAGAAGATTCCCTTTTGCAATTTTTTTCCACAAAATTTAGCTTTAATTTATGGTCATTTATTTACCCTAGCTAGTAGCTCACTTAGATGCTCATTTAGCATCTTAAAAAAATCAAAAAAATCAAGCAACAAGGCCCTTGGACGTCCACCTCATGAAGCCACCTTGTTGTCTACTGTTCATCATGTCCACATGGCTCTAATTTTGACATTCTTTTGCCACAATTTCCCACTCTAATTTATGTCCATTTACTCACCTTGGCTCCCTAGATATCTCAGGTATAGATTTTATATATAAAAAATCACAAATATCCACATTTTGGGGCCCTTGGACGTCCATGGAGTGCCACATACATATGCCTTCATTGAGCTATTCCATTACCCTCTGAAAACCTAATCGTACACATCACTAAGTTCCTGCGGCGGTGCAACACAATCAAGGTACAAAATATCCCACGTGAGGTAATCCGTCTTCAGCTTTTCCCATTTTCTCTTTGTGACAGAGCAAGCGAGTGGTTCTATTCTATGCCACCCGACACATTCAATACATGGCTTGAGATCTCTACTCCTTTCCTGGAGTCCACCCACTAAAACTAGGAAAATTAGGGACGAAATCAATCAGTTCATCCAAAAAGATGGTGAAACTCCATACAATGCGTGGGAGAGAATGAAAGATTTGCAGCGCAAGTTTCTACATCATGGCATTTCGCAGGGTGATGTTATTGAAAATTTCTTCAATGGACTCGATAGACCTAGCCAAAGCGCCGTCAATTCAACTGCTGGTGGCCGATTCATGTGACTCACTGACGAGGAGGCTCTCGAACTCCTCGATGACTTGGCTCTTTATGATTCTCAATACAGCAACGTCCTAGGACCCTCTCGGCGAGGTAATGCATATGATATCGAATGCATAAATTCTCTTGATGCTAAACTTGATCAACTTTTACAATAAAAGAAGCAGGAATCCATGGACCAGAATGCATCTTCTTCTCGAAAAATTTCATGTGAGATCTATGGAGCTTTACACTACATGTCTGAGTGTAGTTTTGTAGCCAAGACACCAGAAGCGAGTAGGTCAATGCATTCAACAACCAGTATGATACTCGCACTTATGGTAACCCTTATTCAAATACTTACAATCCTGAATGGAGAAACTACTTCAATTTCTCTTGGGCAAACCAGTCAAATACCCAAAAAAATGCTTGAAATAATAAGCCACTTGGTTTCCTAAGAAGACCACTGAACCCTCCCTCATACCAAACTCAGCCCATGCTACCTGTACTACCTCAGGCACAATCTTCTGATCCTTTAATTGACAAACTACTTGAAGAAATGAGCCAAATGAAAACCCATATTAAACTGCTTGAAAATCAAATTGCCCAACATGCCACTACCTCATCCCATAGAGACCAGGGCAAACTCTCTAGCCAACTTGAGGTAAACCCTAGGGAACAAGTGCAGGCAATTATCTTGCGGAGTAGGAAGCAGCTCGACCCACCTCAACCACCTCAAATTGACACTAAAAAGGAGACCGAATAGGTACACGAGCAAGAAGAGGAGCCACAACCTAAGCCAGTGGTGGAGAAGCCATACGTCCCACTACCTCCTTATTAACCCCCTCTTCCCTTCCCTCAAAGGCAAAGACAGGCAAAACTTCAAAAGCAGATTGATAAATTTATTTCAACACTCAAGGAACTATCAATCAGCGTGTTATTTATTGACATGATCTCTCAGATGCCAACTTATGCAAAATTCCTAAAGGAGATACTGTCCAATAAAAGAAAGCTCGAGGAGTATGAAACCATTGCACTCACTGAGGAGTACAACACCATCTTGCAGAACAAGCTACCTAAAAAGCTAAAAGATCCTGGGAGCTTCTCTATTCCTTGTTCTCTTGGGAATGTCCCAATTAGCAAGGCATTATGTGATCTCAGAGCCAGTGTAAGTCTGATCCCTCTCTCCATCTGTAAAAAGTTAAAATGGGCAATCCAAAACCAACTTCTATGTCTCTCCAACTGGCCGATCGATCAATCAAATTCCCAATTAGCATTCTTGAAGATGTTACCTTGAAAGTCGGCAAGCTGTTCATCCTGGTCAACTTTATAGTCCTCGACATGGAGGAGGACCGCCAAATTCCAAGCATTCTTGGACGACCTTTCTTAGCCACTGCTGGAGCCATTATAGATGTCAAGAATGCTCAACTCTCACTAACAGTTGGAGATGAAAAAGTTGAATTCAACCTTTTTGAAGCAACAAAGCACCCATCAACTGATAACTCCTGCCTGTGAGTCGACGTCATTGACCCTTTGCCAATCGAAGAAAAAGATGACCTGATAGAGGTATGTATCGTTCATGGTGCAACTATTGAAAATGATAATCCTGAACTTTCTGCTTGTGCAGCTCTCTTGGATGGAAACCCTCCTATCTCACATGCTGCCATCTCAACTCCTGAGAAACTGGACACAGACGCCAATCCTCTATCCTCGACGACGCCAAAGGTAGAACTCAAATCTCTTCTTAAAAATCTCAGGTATGCATTTCTTGGCCCAAATGCTACTTATCCAGTCATAATCAATGCAAATCTTTCTGAATCCCAATCTGATGAACTATTAACTATACTAAGAAAACATAGGAAGGCAATTGGCTACTACATTAATGACCTACTTGGTATTAGTCCTTCTCTATGCATGTGTAGAATTCTAATGGAGGAAAATTGTAAGACAAGCATTGAACCTCAAAGGCGTCTGAATCCAAACATGAAAGAAGTGGTGAAAAAGAAAATTTTAAAACTTCTTGATGCCGGAATCATTTACCCTATTTCTGATAGTAGTTAGGTAAGCCCAGTACATGTGGTACATAAGAAAGGCGGTATGACTGTCGTGAAAAATGATAAAAATGAACTTATACCCACGAGGATAGTCACAGGTTGGCGAATGTGCATCGATTATCACAAATTAAATATTTCCACCCGAAAGGATCATTTTTCTTTGCTTTTCATTGATCAAATACTTGAACGACTTGCCAATCACTCTTACTTTTGCTATTTGGATGGTTACTCCGACTATTTTTAGATTCCTATTCACCCACAGGATCAAGAGAAAACCACTTTCACCTGTCCATACGGCACTTTTGCATATAGACGCATGCCTTTTGGTCTTTGTAATGCACCTGCCACTTTTCAACGATGCATGATGGCCATATTTTCTGATTACATTGAAAACATAATGGAAGTATTTATGGATGATTTTTCTATTTATGACACTACATTTGAATCATGCTTATCTAACCTGTCTAAGGTTTTACAAAGGTGCGAAGAAACCAACCTGGTTTTGAATTGGAAAAAGTGTCATTTCATGGTACAGGAATGAATTGTATTAAGGCATTTAGTTTCAAGCAAAGGTATTGAGGTTGACCGGGTGAAAATAGAAGTCATTGAAAAACTACCGTCACCTAATTTGGTCAAAGGAATTCGGAGTTTTCTGGGACATGACGGTTTTTATCGATGTTTTATTAAAGATTTTTCTAAAATTACTAAGCCACTGACTAACCTGCTAAATCAAGATGTAAAATTTAATTTTCTGATGACTGTCTAAAGTCATTTTGCAGGTTAAAAGAAGCTCTGACCACTGCCCCAATTATACAGTCGCCTGACTGGAGCCTACCATTTGAGATAATGTGTGATGCAAGTGACCATGTAATTGGGGCAGTTTTGGATCAACGGAAGGACAATAAGCCAGTGGTGATCTATTATGCAAGCAAAACCCTAGATGATGCTCAAGTCAACTATGCAACCACTGAAAAGGAATTGCTAGCTGTTGTATTCGCTATTGATAAATTTTGTTCTTATCTTGTAGGGTTAAAGGTGATTATCTACATGGACCACGCAACCATTCACTATCTAATTGCCAAGAAAGATGCCAAACTGAGGTTGATTCGTTGGATTCTGCTATTACAAGAATTTGACCTTGAAATCTGAGACAAGAAAGGCACAGAGAATGTGGTAGCTGATCATTTGTCTAGATTACCATCAACTGAGAAGATTGATCTAACTAAAGATGAGAAAATTAACGAGGAATTTCCCGAAGAATCCCTGCTTGCACTCAAGGAAGCACCAATGCCCTGGTATGGAGACATTGTTAATTACTTAGTCTGTAAAGAAATTCCATCCAATTTCAGCTATCAACGAAAAAAGAGATTCATGGCGGACGTGAAATACTACATCTGGGAGGACCCATACCTTTATAAGAGATGCGGCGACGATCTGATTCGTCGATGTGTATCAAATGAGGAAATCCAAAGCATTCTTTATCACTGTCATTCTTCATCTTATGGTGGACACATGGGTCTCACCAAAACTGCAGCAAAAGTCCTACAATCAGGTTTCTTCTGGCCCACTTTGTTCAAAGATGCTCGATCTTTTACACGAACCTATGACAGGTGCCAAAGAACAGGAAACATCTCAAAGCGAAACGAGATGCCACTCACAAACATTCTCGAGGTCGAACCGTTCGATGTCTAGGGCATGGATTTCATGGGACCTTTTCCATCCTCATTCGACAACCAGTACATACTTCTTGCGGTTGATTACGTAACTAGATGGGTGGAGGCGATTGCTTCTCTGACAAATGACTCAAGGGTGGTCGCTAAATTCTTAAAATGCAACATTTTTACCAGATTTGGTGTACCACGAGCAATCATAAGTGACGGGGAAGCCACTTCTGTAATAAGAAAATGAAGCAACTGCTCAAGAAATATGGGGTCACACATAAGATCGCCACCCCATACCACCCACAAACAAGTGGCCAGGTTGAAATCTCGAACCGCGAGATTAAACACATACTTGAGAAGACGGTATCCCAATCACGACGAGATTGGTCAAGGCAACTCGATGATGCTCTTTGGGCATATCGCATTGCATTCAAAACACCGATTGGGACAAGACCTTTTCGACTGGTCTATGGAAAATCATGCCACTTGCCTATTGAGTTGGAGCACAAGGTGTACTGGGTAATCAAATTTTTAAATTTGATATGAAATCCGTAGGAGAAAAGCGTTTGCTACAACTCAATGAACTCGCGGAGATCAGACTTGATGCCTATGAAAATTCAAGAATGTACAAGGAAAAGATAAATTTTGGCACGACAAACACATCCAACAGAAGGTAATCAAAGCAAATGACCTGGTTTTGCTATTTAACTCTCATTTTAAATTATTTCTAGGGAAACTGAAGTCAAGATGGTCGGGTCCTTTCAAAGTACTACAACTGTTTCCTCATGGAGCTGTCGAAATCTGAGCGAGAAGACTGGAGCATTTAAAGTCAGTGGGCAGCGTCTCAAACCCTACTTCTCAGGGGATCAAATTCCAATAGGTGCCACCTACTCCTTCTATGAAACCACGCCACCAACTGAGAATCTAAAGTTAGGCTGACGACTTTAAACCAAGCGCTTTTGGGAGGCAACCAAAGAACGTTTCCTTTTTCTTTCAGGGGAGTCTTAGTTTTATTTTTTTTTCTTTTCTTTTAGAATTTTGATACTTTTTCATTTGGAGCTTTATTGGTTACTTTTCAAAGCCTACTTGGAAGGAAGCACCATGGATGAAAATTCGGTTCAACTCGCTAAAACAGGGAAGCTAACATCTCACATTTTTACAATTACTCCCTTTATTTTGATGGCATGATTTTCATTGAGGACAATGTCAATTTCAAGTGTGGGGGTGAATGTGTTGCATTAATTTTCTCTGAATATTTCTTTCACTACCCTGATGATTATATTTTTGTCATAATTATAATTTTTGTTACATTTTGAAAAAAATTTGAATTTTTTTTGAAAACTTTGGGTAATTATTGCTTAAAATGTGATATCAGAATAATTGAGACCCCACTTTGAACTCTTGTATGTCTTATAAGCAAACCATACTTGGAATTTCAAAATTTTTGAGTTAGAAAAATTGTTGAACCCTAATGAGATGTTAAATTTGTTTTTGAGCATGTACTTGTTGAAAATACTTGGATTTTTGTCCTGAATCACTTGATGAAACTGATATACCAAGGAACCAATTTTGTTTTCTTACAAAATCAGAATAATCCTCTCTAATTTATTGTTTCTAATTCACGCAATTGTCATATAAGAAGGTAGTTTTTCCCATATACATGAAAAATCTTATTTTGGTTGAAGAATTTTCAAATCCAAAACTCCATTTAACCAATTCATGGACATGATTAAGGAATTTTTTTCATGATGAACCTATCTTTGAAAGTATAATAGTTGTTTACCCCCATTCAGCCTGGACTTAAATTTTTTCTAAACCTCAATTCCCACTTAGTTGAACCAGCTTTGAAATTGAATTCTGAGTTGAAAAGTGAAATGGGAATAAGGTTTGATCTCCTAACTATGCATATAATGAAAATGACTTCCTAGATACCCTGAAATATGGTGAGGGAAATTATTGCCGGACTTGGTAAAAAAAAACTGCTAAACCAAGGGTAAGAATAGGCTTGAAAGAGAATGAAAGCACTAAGTGTGAGGGTAATCTTATTTCCTATTGTAAAATGAGGCTCAAGTCATGTGGAGACAGTTCAATTTTTGAAAATTTTTAAAATTTTATTTCTTGTACCAAACTTAGCCGTTGTCCTACTAAGTCCTTATGATCCTATGAATTGGCTAATTAAGTTAGTAGAGGAAATTTAAATGTAAAAACTTGATGAGATGTATATGAGGTAATTTGACTGATATTTTCTGCATTGCTACCATTTCTTGAATTATTGAATGTGTGTATTGAATAACCAAATAAATGGGGAAGATGTCTGATAATTGAGAGTTTATTTCAGGAGTTTTTGAACTCTTAATGATTGAAAACAAACTAGGAGACAGGGTGTACAGTATTAGTCATGTGAGAAAGGATTGTTGACCGAGATTTTCAAATAGTATCATGTTTCAAAATTTTTAGTTTAATACTCTCATTAGTTTTTTATGATTGATTAAACATTTATTTTCACTTTTTGCTCAAAGTTTTGAAATTTTGAAATCTATTCTTGAATTCCTTTGTATTTGCTTGAGGACAAGCAAAAGTTCAAGTGTTGGGGTATTTGATAATTGAAAATTAATAATATATTTTATGGGAATTTTATACCAATTTGGTGGGTAATTAATTGAGTTTAATGTGAAATTTGCTCTAAAATGTGGTTTTGCAACATTTGGGTATTAAATATTAATTTCAACCAATTTAAACAATTTTTGTGATCTTTTGGCTTCAAATTATATTTTATTTCTTACTATAGAATTAAATGGGTTTGAATTAAGTTTTATATTGGAAACCCATTTATTAATTTTAACAATTGATGACTTAAAATATTTATCTTTTTTTATGCAGGAAAAATAAATTTCAGAAGTGTCTGGTGCCCCGAACCGGGGTGCCTAGAAACCTTACTCCAGGATTCTGTTGATTGGTAAATGTGACTCAGGATTGTTGCCCTGATCACGCGGCGGGTTCTTAATTTGATCTCGTCCAATTTCTTCTTTCTTTTTTCTTTTCTTTCATCATATAAATATATACTCATCATTATTCATAATGGACTTATCCATATTATCATAAATCATCAACATCTCATATTATTCATAACTTTATAATTTTATACAACCTATGTCTTTTTCACCATAACTCATTAGGGCATTTATTCATACAAAAATGTACTAACCTTTGCAGATTCCTCTTTTCACTTAGCAACAGATGCCTTTCATCTCTTGGCTTTCCCTACACCTGTCAGAGGTTGAGAAAATAAAACATGAGTCGAAACTCAATAAGCAAGCATTTTTAATTTTAGATGCATTCCTCTCCATTCGATAGAAGACACTTACCAAGTGATCAACTACCAAATGTACAAAAACCTTTTTATAAAAATCATTTCATAAAACATTGGATGTGAAAATACTTCCTTTCCATGCCTGACATAAACTTTCGTGTGCGGGTACCCTAGCCCAGGGAACATCTCACATAACATGGTCCAATACGCCGCTCTCTTCGACTTGGCCTCATCAAGGGAAACCTCTCGTCCTCTTGACGCTGTGGCGCCCCAGCCCGAGCATCACAACCTTACCTCGGGATCTTTCAACTGGTAAACATGATCAAAATTGTTACCTTGTCACACTGCGGGTTTTAACGGATATTTATCCAATTAAACATGTTTCCATAGGAATTTATTTCCTTCCATTTCACATCTCATGCATATTTAGGTCATTTTCTTCCAATAATGTCATAACTAGACATGTTTTTCATAATATATTTCAAAACATCTCATAAATTAGATGTCACTGCATATAACATCTATAGATGTCAATAAAAAGCATCTAATTATTTTACAACCATCCATCATAAGTTTTTCACAAACATGAAACTTATAATGTTTTTCCATTCATTCACTGGTCAGCTCTTGCTCCTTTGCCAGGTCTCTTCTTTCACCTGTCTATGGGTTTGGAAAACAAAAACGTGAGTCGAAACTCAATAAGCAAGTTGTATATTTTACAGGCAATTCATTTTGAAAGCAACATTCTTTAAAGACATTTCCCTCCATTCTGTAGAGACACTTAGCAAGTGATCAACTACCTGCAGAGCAGAAACTTTTTCATAAAACTTTCATAAAATTTTCATAAACTTTGAATGTGCAAATTCATCATTTACATTCATAACATTATCCTTCATGTGACGGTATGCTAGCACGGGGAACATTCTTTCATAGCATGGTCCTTTCCATCCTTAGCGCCGGACCTACCGACTTGGCAACGTCAAGGGGGACTCCTTATCCACTTACTACCTCGACTAGCCTACTTGATTTTCATTCCAAGCATGACTTTTAGTCACCCCGGCATTATAGACCCCCTTACACATGGAATTTTTCATTCTCATGTAGAGAATTCTTTGCACCATCCCTTTTAAACATCATTTTAATGAAAAATCATATAAATTCATGTTTCATCATATTTCATGCATAATTATGAAATAGTAAGTAATTATTCATCATAATTGAAATAACATTTCAATACACATTTAGAGAATGAATGGTCATCTTTAAATACCTTAGAAAGCATTTAAAACAAAACTCATTTAGAAAGTTGTTTGCTTACCTTGCTTGCTTAGCTTTCCGTTTCGCTTATCCCTTTGCCTTTCCCTATACATATAAGAACGACATAGCATTCATATACTTTCTTTTGCTTGCATTCAACTCAGTTTTTCAACCCATTTTCATTAACATACATAATTCCTTCGACTTCTCAAGTCGTTATACCCATATAGCACATACTTGTGCATTACATGGGCTTTTACACATCATATTTAATCTCATAAATAGGGTAATCATTTAATCACTTAATAATCATCCAATAATTACCATTTAAAGGTTCATTACCTTTCATACACCATTTTTCACTTATTTTTTACAAAAATTTTACCCATCGGTGCTTATTTTAAGCACACGTTGTTGCCTTAAGCCTCATTAATTAATTTCAAAATTTTGAAATTAACATCATGAAATCTAGACAGATATATATGTTGAAAATATGTGGAAAACAAGTTAAATCTATGTTTTGATGATTAACAAATCAATTTGAGTAAGTCTTGGCTACTAACATGTTTGTGGAAATGTTTAAGGCATATACACTTGAAGAAAATAAAGCATGGAAGACCAAGTCGTAGTCCAAGTCGACTCCAAGATCGACTTCAAAAAGCCCAAACTGTCCAGAGTTGAAAATGGGAGAAGAACAAGTGAAGTCGCAGGCCAAGTCGACTCCAGGTGCGACTTAGGAAACAAAATCGCAGACGAAGTCGACTCCAGCATCAACTTCAAGCATCCAGAGTTGAAAAAGTGGAAACGGACATGACGAAGTCGCAGTCGAAGTCGACTCCAGGTGCGACTTGGGCGAAGTCGCAGACGAGGTCGACTCCAACTTCGACTTGAGGAGTTCAGACTTGAAGATTGAAGTTTCAATCTTATTCCAAGGATCCATTTGGACTTTATCAAATCCAAATAAGATGCAAAGTTCATTCTCAAAAAGCAACTGAAGTTTCTTGAAGATCAAAAGCTAAGATTCATATTCAAAGTTCAAATCAAGTCTATCAAGTCCAAAGCTAATCTTCAAGCTTATTCCAAATGAAGCAATACCCAAGTCATGAAGACCAATTTAACAAAGTTCAAGCCAGTTCAAGAAGATCAAGGTGTTCTTGCAAAAGACCACGCCAAGTCGCAACCCAAGTCGACTCCAGGATCGACTTGAGTTGAGGACTGAAGGCCAGACTCGGACTTGGAAATCTGAAGAACTGGAGTCACACACGAGGTCGACTCCAGGTGCGACTTGGAAGCCAAGTCGCAGGCCAAGTCGACTCCACATGCGACTTGGGTCGCAACGGTCGGAATTTATTCGAACGTTGGCGCATTAAATGCGCGCCACCTACCTTCTAACGTTCGGATTCCCTCCAAAATTATAAATAGCATTCATGGTGGACGAGGGAAGTAGCTGAGAATCATTAAGTGTGCTTAACTCCTATATTCAAGAGCTCTAAAGAGATCAAGCCATTCAAGGAGGAAGAACTTCACTTCAAGTTGCAAGAGCTATATTTCAGAATCTTCAAAGCCATTACAACGAGTTCTTCTCTGCGCCAAAACTGCTACTACACAACTGTAAAGTGTAGTTTTCTTATTGTTTCATTTGTTTGTGTTGAATTTGATTTAGTTTGAGGAACTAAGATCAAGTGTAAGCAAAGTAGTGTGTGATTGGAGTGTAACTCATCACCTACTTGTGCTGTAATTTGTTGATGCCCCCTAGAGCTGGAATCTAGAAGAGAGCAAGAGGCTCTGGTTGTATATGCCCCCTAGAGCTAGAATCTAGAAGAGAGCAGTGGCTCTAATTGTATTGAGAAAATACAATAGTGGAACCCAAGTCACAAGGAGTGTGAGCTTGGAAGAGTGGAGTAGGGAGGTTGCCCGAACCACTATAAAAATTCTTGTCTGCTGGATTTACATTTTTGCTCTCTACATTATATTGCTTTCCATTTCGTTTCTTCACTAAGGGGATTAGATTAATCTGGGGTAAAGTTTCTGTTTAAGTTGTAAATTTTTTAATTACCCAATTCACCCCTCCCCTCTTGGGTTTTGCCATCAACTCGGGACCAACAATATAATCATGAAATTCACCATATTTTTCCTAAATTTTTGCACAAAATTAATTTACATAAGTCATTTATCAGCTATGCATGTCTATCCTTTCACATATGCCCATTTGGCAATACATATATAATGCATTTCATAAAATTTTCCAAGTCAGAAACTTAATCCATATTTCAGCCCGATAATCATCCTTAATTACCACTTTATTTAGGGTATTTTTATGGAATTTTAATCCACTAATCATAGGTTTCCAAAACAGCAACTTTGAAACCCATTTTTCACACGTTAAACGTGTCTTTTGACACTTAACCCTAAACAATTTTATAATTCCGAATTTCCAGCCATTAATCCATCTTTTCCTAATCTAAATCTAGGGTATTAACACATATTTAACATTCATAAATAAACATTTCTCAAAACAGAAACTTGTTTCTCTGTGTCGGGTCCCGTTATCACCCCATTTGGACATCATTTCATAAGATTCATAAAATCAGATTTGGGGCTTATGATCCCAAATCCTTTTGGGCGTCCAAATTAACCTAATCCTAGGGTATTTTACCCTACATAACTTCCATAAATCATGTAATCCCATTTCCATACCATTTTTAGCATAAAAATGGAAAAATCAGGTCATATACGTTACTTTGGATTCCCTTCTTTCTAACATTCATATCTTAGGCTTAAATCAACATATACTTTTCATTAAAGCATGATTCATATCCTAAACATGAAACTAATCCAATACAGCAACTTGTCATTTGAATTTAGGTTTTATCAAGTTGAGTTTTCAACTCTTAGGTCATTCTAATCTTCATTTCCACCGCACAAATCATTAAAATTCATTCATATAACTTAATACCCACTCCATATTTGATCAAAGGACACGTTGAACCACTGTTTAAAGGAACTTCATGCATCAATTTCATATAAAAAATCTTCGAGTTTAAAACTCAAAATCAAAAACTCAAATCATCATATGCACTTACTTGTTTGATGTAGTTTCAACCCTAATCACTTGTGCTAATCTTTTCCGCCAATTTTCCTTTCCTTTTCCTTCTTTTTCCCTTCCCTTTTTATTCCTTCTTGCTGGCTTAAGGTGGGACGTGGGCTGCAGTCTTGGGGAGAATGGCTTTGGCACTTAGAAAATTTTTTCTTTCCAAGCTTCCTTCACTTGGCCATCCATCCCATTATATAGAGCTGGATTGCTCCATCTGTGGACCCCACTTGGAGCTGATTTTCCACATCATTCAATGCCTACTTATACTCTAAATGTTCTGTGCAATTTACAACCATGTAAAAATATTTTTACCATATTTTATTAAACCAAAAATCTGCTCAAGATAGGATCAATCCAAGTTGTCCACTTATCGCATCCTCTTTGCTGTCCACTTTCCAGATTTTTTCCAATTTTTAATAATATTAATTTGAGGGTAAATTATACACCTAATTAGCATTTATTTTAATCATTAATTTTACATAAAAAAATTAACAAAAATTATTACAGCAACATCAAACCATTGCACGTCCATATGCATAACCATGCTGTCCATTTTTGCATCATCAATAAGCAGCTGTTGTTCATGAATTTTTAGAGATTTTTTCACATGAATAAATGCTCATTTATGTGTCCCAACATGTCAGCTATTTATGTTTATATATTATAAAATTAAAAAATTAAAAAAATCCAGCAATAGCAGCTTCTCTTGGACGTCCATAGTGCCACCTCTCCTATGCTCATGTGAGCTCTTCCTAGCCCCATTAATGTGGACGTCAATGCAGAGATAATTCATGGATTTTTTGCATTTTACAATAATGCATAAATTACCCTGAAATTAAGCTGCATTTGACACATATTTTCCATTAAAAATCTGCATTTAATCCATGTACTCTAGTCATTAATGCATGGTACTTTTGAGGTGTAAAAGTCAACTATGCACACCTTTTCCAATTCAGGTATTTTTCCAACATAATATGCTTAATCTAAATCTTCCAAAATTTTAGTCTCATAATTTCATTCAACCGTTTCAAATTTCATTTCAATCCGATTTTTCTAGCTCAAGTTATAGCCGTTTGAAGTTAACGGTTGGATTTGAGATATGATCAATAAATTATTACACTAATTTCATCAAGGATTTTCATAACCCTATAATCCCATAATACCAAGCCCAACATCATCAACTTTCCTTTCAAAATTTACTTGAATCCGCCTTACAGGCGTTGAGTTATGAATTTTCTAATATTTTCCAACATAATTCAATAATCGCCACTTTAATCTCCATTAATTAAATCATGAAAATTAAAGTAAATATTCATGCCACATTAGCATATCTTAATCCTCATTAAGCCCCTTTTAGTCACCTTGACTCATATTGGGCTCTGGTGATTAACCTTAATCACCATTCTTAATTGCAAACTGTAATTGTAAAATACCATTAAATCATAAAAATCATGAATTATCCATAATTCATTTAAATCACATATATATATTCAATGCATATCATTGAGTCCTACATAGGTTGGGGTTTCACAGACACCTACATGGTCTCCTACATGCATGACTTTTGATTTCCCCGGTATTATATACCTCTTACATCAGGTGACTTGTTGTGGCGCCCCAAACCGAGACGTCACTTCCTTACCTTAAGACTTTATTGATTGGGAAATGTGAATCAGGATTGTTGCCTTGATCACACGGCGGGTTCTTAATTGGAACTCATCCAAATTTTTTTTCGATTCATTCCTTTTGTCTATCATCATTCATTTCATTCCCTACTAAATCTTTCATCATACAAGCACCATTACACTTGTAATAAAATTTCATAATTTTATTCATAGCATCTCTTAATACTATTCTACAATAGCATTTACATTCCTTACATATATACGTTCAATCATTGAATCACATAGAACTTATAATTCTAAATAAGTTCACACATACATTAACATACCTTAGAACCTAAAACCATGCTTTCCCATTCCTTATAGCCCACATGGCTACCATCACGTACCTTTCTTCATTGCTTAGGTTCACAACCTCCTGAGTTTCCCGGCACCTGTCTAAGGTTTGGGAAAACAAAATGTGAGTGACAACTCAGTAAGCAAGCATTTTAACATTATGGCAAGACTTCTTTGAAAACATTTTTCATAAACATCTTGAACACCTTTTTACTTGAGGACATCCATATGTCCTAAAACATTGTCATAAAATCCCATGTTCATAAGGACAGTTCCATGTCCTTGAACATTCTCATAAAACATCATTCTTAAAATCATTCACTAGCCACGTTTGGGCTTGTTAAGGCAAAACATATGCGTTTCATCCTCTTTAATTAATTTTCTTTGGTTTTGTATAAACATTTCTAATGTTCCAAAACGTATACATAAAACCATCTTTCAATAGTGGACATTGTTGGAAATATGTGGAAAATAAGCCAAGTTCATGTTTTGATGATTAACAAATCAATTTGAGTAAGTCTTAGTTACTAACATGTTTGTGAAAGTGATTAAAGGTTATAAATTGGAAGAATATGAAGCATGAAAAGTCAAGTCGATCCCCAAGTCGACTCCAGCATCGACTTCGAGGCGTCAATTCCTTCCAGAGTTGAAAACGAGGAACAAAGCTGCCGAAGTCGCAAACGAAGTCGACTCCGCATGCGACTTGGGTGAAGTCGCAGACCAAGTCGACTCCAGCATCGACTTCAAAATGACAATTCCTTCCAGAGTTGAATTCAAGACTGAGAGGAGCCGAAGTCGCATCCCAAGTCGACTCCACTTGCAACTTGAGGTGAAGTCGCAGATCAAGTCGACTCCGGCAGCAACTTGGAGGCGTCATTTTCTGTCCAGAGTTGAAACCTTTCTTCCATTATTTTCCTTGCCTTTGCCTAGATAAATGAAAATAACATTTCTTTTATTTGCATCATCCTTAAATACTTATATTCCTTAGGTTTTTCAACCTACATAAGTTCATCTAGCTTAACCCACTTGTCTTTCAAGTCGAGTATTCATATGTATCGATATAGCCTATACATATCAAATCATCCATTCATTTTTAATACCCTTATGTAGGGTAAACTTACATGCATATAACAATCATTCATTAAATTATTATTTGGAGGTTCATTACCTCCATTTATCATTTTTAATATATTTTCCATTTTTCATACAACGGTGCTCATTTTAAGCACTTAGTTGCTAACTTAGACATCATATAATAATCTCAAAATTTGAGATTATCATATTTACTTAAACAGTACCCTAATCCATGTTTTTCATCATGTTGTTATGCATTTTTTCATTTTAACAACTTACATAATCCATATATCATTTATTCATACTTATCTCTTCTTATACGTCCACTTCTCAACACAAATCATGCGTTTCTTAAAATTTTTCAACACACCAACTTGTCTCTAATTCCAGCATGATTAAACCCCTTAATTAACACATAATTTAGGGTTTAATTTTAGATTTATAATCCATTCATCATAGGGTTCCAAAATAGCAACATTAGAACTCGTTTTTCATCATTTCAATGCCTGTTTGGATACTTACTTCAAAACAGATTTTTAATCCCTAAATTTTAGCAATTAATCATGCTTTTATTAACCTAAATTTAGAGTATCAACACATTTTTAAAATTCATATATTGGTTGCTTCCAAAACAGCAACTTCCATATACATTTTGGGTACCCTCTGCACCCTTCTTTGAACATCCCTTTACATATCTTTAAAAAATCATATTTAGGGTAATCTTGTTTGCCTCTAATAGGTTAAAAACTCATAATCACTTGTTTATATCCCATTATAAGTTAAACTCCATCACAAAACCTGGAATTTAACATTTATCTTGATTTATTCCTTAAGCTGTCCATAATGCTGAATTCAGGCACACTGAATTCTAAAAATATTGAATTAATATCAAATCAAGTAATTTTGATCTGAAATTTCTAAAATAACTTAATAAATACATAACTTAATCAAAATAAATATTTTTAGTATGAAATATTTATTATTTCTATTTATTTTGGTATTTTTACTCTGCTGGACAGCAGCATCCCTTTTCAGACAGCCTAAATCACGTAAATTATGAGGTATATTTATACCCATAAAAACCTAATTTTTATTTTTTTAATATGATCCTAAATATGTCTTATATATATTTTAAAATTTTCAGCCTAAAATTACTTGTATAAAAATTATTAAAAATTATTTTTTGCAGATGATCCTGCCACCCGTTCAATCCTATCCAAGTTGATTTTCCCAGATTTTTAATTTGTAATGTGCTTATTCTTGTAATTGGAAAATTGTGTCTTTCCTTAATCACCACATAATGAATCTTCACAAATATTTTCATGATAAAATTCATTCATTAACTATTTCTTCCCTATTTTCCTTTCAAAGTCCAAATTTACTACACATAAGTGTAGATTAGAGGATATGGGCTGATTAATCCCAAAATTAAACTTTATAAATCAACTCATTTAACTAAGAATCTTTAATTCTTGAAAATTTTTCTTTAAGAGTTCCTTTATGACTCAAAACCATGATTCCAAATCAAGAAGAAAATTTGGAAATTGGAAGGCTTAAACTCAACGGGTACTTACTCGATTTTGTCGATTCTTTGTCCCGAACTTCCCGAGCTTGCTACCAATCCTTGCCTTCCTCTTTTCCTTATTCTTTTCCTCTTCTTTTCTCCTCTTCCTTGCTGGTTTGGACATGCCCTAGCTGATCCTTGGAGAAAATCTCCTTTTCTCTCTTGTTTTCCTCTCTTTCCTCTCTTCTTTCTCCCTCTCTCACTTGCACATTATCTTCTCTTGGAAAGTTGCTGGAATTTTCCAGCAACTCATCCCCTTATTTTCCCTCCTTTAATGCCTCTTTATCCCCTTAAACACATGGCATTATTTTCTCCAAGATAATTCCATCATTTGTCTCTTCATAATTTCACAAAATCATGCATTAATTGGAGGATATTGCTGTCCACTTGCAACGTCCCACATGGCAGCCCTTTAGTTTGGCATTTTATGCCTTAAATGCACCTCAATCTACCATACATTAAATTCCCTAACTCATAGACCATTTACATGTAATTTTTGGATTTTTAAAAAATCCAAAAAATCAGATTTTCTTGAGCTTGGACGTCCATACCTCTACACCTTGCTTCATGCATTAATATTTTATCTTTTTCTCCATAAATGGGTTTTGTCCTTTTGTGATTAAGTAAATATCATGATAATTAGCTTAATTCATTATTACCATATCGTTTATCATATCTATTTATCCATCTCTCTCATGTTTTGTCTCAAACCGAGTGTTCTAACTCAAGTTATGATCACTTGAATCTGTCCTTGGAGTGTAGGATAAAAATAAATAATTATTGTCTTAATTCCATCATGATTTTCATAATTCAATCCATTCATAAGATTGGGCCCACCTTCGTGAGCTTACCTTTCAGGTTTTATCGAAATCCGCCTTATAGGCGTCAAGTTATGAATTTTCTATCATTTTTCATCTTAATTCCATATTACGCTTTAATCTCCATAAATTAAATCATAGTTATTAACATGATTATTCATGACATATTTTCACCTTTCAATCCTCGTTAAGCCCCTCGGGTCATACCGACTCACTTTGGGCTCCGGCGATTAAATTTTTAATCATCATTTTTAACTAAAACCCTAATTGCAAAATATCATTAATCATAAAATCATCTAAATTCATTCAAGACATACATGTATCATAATTACATGTCAAATGCCTTCATATGAGTCCTACTTGGATCCGGGTATCACACTTGTCATTCTCATGTAGAGAATTATTTGCACCATCCCTTAAAAACATCATTTCAAATTCATGCTTTCCTTTTCAATCCATGTATAAAAATACAATGCATTCATTCACATATAACATTCTTTTGCCTCCACCTCTTGGGAGGACGCCGCCAGCACACAGCCCATACGACTCGGCAATAGTGAAGGGAGACCCTCTGATCCGCTTTCTACCTCCACCAAAGCCTCTTCATTATGCATCATACATGTGCACATGTCCATGAACATCACATGATATCAATATGCCTGCATGACTTTTCATAAAAACTCATAAAAATTCATCATTTCAAAACATTATAGGAATGACCACCCTTAAACACATTTCATAAATACTTGAGAATAAAATATATTTTTTGAAGGGTTTGCTTGCTTACAATGAAGTAATAAAATCACATTTTTAAAGTTGTGCTTTCTTACCTTCTCAATCCGTGTCCTCAACCTTCTCCTTTCATCTTCCTATACAAGGAAATTGGATATTTTATCCATCTATTTCATGTCTTAGATTGCTTTCCATGCATGCTTTTTTATCGCATATTACCTCATTTTTATAAAGGTTATCCCTTCATAAATACTTGTTCATTACCTCCTTATATGGATTTTTATCCGTAAATCACGTTGTTCACTGTTCATAGTTACTGTTCATGATTACTGTTTACGTTTACTGTTCATCCGAGGTTACTGTTCACAGCGTGTTGGTTACTGTTCATGGGTTCCAAAAATTGACATTTTTTCCAAAAACAAAAATACCATAATATAGCTCTCAGTTAGTATATCATGGAAAAATTCATGAATTTCAAATTTATCATCATTAACTTGGTCAATTAAATCTTTTTCTCCATATACTAAAATTCATCATAATTGCACTTAAGCATAATCCTTAAATCCAAAAATCATGAGATTAATATATCATTATTATAACATCATAACAATCATTATTATTCATCTCAAATCATCATGTAGCAATTTTGGAGCATTATTTACACATATCATATGTTCTTTTTCCGAATGCTCTATCTTCGCTCCAAATTTTCGATGTTTAGGAATAAATCCAATTTGGCATGGTAACTACACTTATTTTCTCATGCTTAGGTATTATCTAAGCATGGTTTTACCCCACTTAACACTCAAAAGAAATTTAGGAAGAATTCCCTTACCTTAAGTGGAGAACTCTCCTCCTATTTCTCTCTTTCTCTCTCTTTCCTTTTCTCTTCCCTTCTCTTTTGTCTAGAATGTTTGGGGTAGGGTTTTGGCTTATTTTTGCTCACTTGGAGCTGGGATTTGAAGTGCCTTGGACGTCCCATGCATCCCCTATTTATAGTGTTGCATTTTTCACATATTTGCAATTTACCCCCCTTGCTCAAGGTATTTAAATCTAAATTTTTTTTTCCAAATCCCATGCAATATTTTGAACTTTGTTCATCCACCCTAATCAGAAGCTCCTACCCCTCTAGCTAGCCCCTATTTATTTATGATTTTTTATTTATTAAAATTAATTATTTTTAAGCTAATTTATCTCAACCGTTGATTCTTGATAAGATTGATTTTGGACCATTGGATTTTGGCCCAAAAGTCAAGCCTTCCCCATGCCCAAGCAGCCATTGCAGCTTTTATTAATTATTTGATTTTTTTAATTAATTAAAATTAACCCCAAAGTCAAATATAATTAATGAAAAAGGTGGGCTACCTTTTTGATCTCCAAACGACATTTCATCTTGACCCTCAATTCATGATTTTCATCACATCTTACACCATTCATCATGTTCATCATAGAGTTTTAACCATCCATACAAATTTTCATCTAAATCCGACGTCCGAATTGCAACTTATGAATTTTTCTTTATTTTCTCACTAAAATCCGAAATTTTCTAAAAATATTAAAAAAAATTGCTATTTCGTCCTTTAGTGCATAAATCTCCTTTTTTGTCTTTTTGTGATTAGGTTAATCCAAGTGATTAACTCTTAATCATGTGTCTTAATCCTAGGGTTACTATTCATGTGCACTATTCATCCGAATTTCATAATTAATTATTTTAACCTATATTCCCACATATTTTCATACTCATGAATGTGTATTTTCCTAATATATTTCCTAGGGTTTACAACCCTAGGATTTTATATACGTGTCTAAGATCGGGGTTTCACAAAGTGGGCCCCACCAGAAAATCAGCGGCCAAATCAAGTGCAGCAAGCAAATTAGCACCGCCCATATTTTCAGCAAAATAATCTGAGCGATCTCAGCCGTCCTTGTTAATTCTTACATCGTCCAGCTGAGATCCAAAAATCAGCCGTCCACTAATCCAAAGATCCCAGCCGTCCAAAAAAAAAGAGTCCAGGTCATCCATTTGATTTAGCTGATTACCCGGCTTGAAATTTAGCAAGCCGTCCACCGCCCAAACTAATCCAACCGTCCAGATTCCCCATGCCATGTAACAATCCATCTCAGCCGTCCAAAGGAATTAAACAATATATTCAATGGCTGAAAATTCAGCAAGCTTGATCACGTCCTGAAATTTAAATCAGCATCGTCGCCGTCCATTCATCTGTCCGTTTTTTATTTACCAACCATTGAAAAATTCCACCGTCCATTTTCCATATGTATCCCAATCCTTACCGTCCAAAATTATATCTAGATGTCCAATTAATGCACCACTTAAAATATTTTATCGGCAGCAAGTTTGCCACCGCCCATGCCTTTCTATCCGATGCATTTATTCCAACCGTATATGTATTCTATCTATTGCTATCTATCCAATATGTATCATGCAGTAGGACAAAGTAGACGTGAAAAGATGAAGTGCTTAACGCAAAGAGGATTATGTGCGTAAGGGTTGATGCGCATGCCATTGTTTAGATGGTTCAGACAAATATAAATAAGGGGAATCACACGACAAAAGGGAGAATTGGACGGGCAGTAGAGAATTCAAAGCAAGAATTCCAGCAGGCAATTTTTGGGCTGAAATTAGAGAGAGAAAAAGAAAGCAAGGAGGTGGAGAGCATGGGAAAAAGGCGGATTGGCGAGTTGCGTGGAGCGGCCGACACACCATCGGGGCTTCAAACCAATAAGCTTTCCTATCTTTTCCCTTTTTAATTTTAATTGTCTTGTTTAAGATGAATTTGGATTTTAATTTTATTTTGGACTTAAACATGCTTGGCTAAACCCTAAATCTAGGGTTTAGGATGTAGCATGCATACAATGTATCGTGGTGTAGGTTTTTAATTTATTTATGGTGGATATTGTTGTTAATTTATTATCTTGTGATTTTTATGCTTGCTTTATACATGGGTCCGTACTTTGGCATGATTCCATATATTAGATGATGGAACCGAGAGGTGGAAACCTAATACACGATAATCAAGATATTAAACCTGAAAATCTATGATCATGAGAATAGGCATGATGGTCATGAGGAAATTCCATGAACAAACCATAGAACTTAATGGATTCTAATTAACTCAATCCCATGAGAATAGGTGGTTAAGAAAATTAGGGTATGCCTTGTAGGTTTCGAGAGAAGGTACAAGGATAAATTAGGGTTTGTTCTCCTTTAACAAACAATATCAAAATTAAATAATTATACCACTACCCGTTGCAAAAGACGCATGTGAAATCTTAGACACTAGGTACTTGCACTCTCGTTTTCTCTACTCGTTATAATTATCAATTTTCTCTTGCCGTTTTTTATTTCTTTTCTATTTTATTTACTATATTCTCTTCCCAGTTTTCTATTTTATTTGTTATATCTGATGCAAAAGCGTTTAAAAGCAAAGTTTATAGTCCTGAATTCCCTGTAGATTGATAATTTATATACTACAATCTACGACCCGTGCACTTGTAGCGAGATTGCAAACAGGTACCCTGACTGTAAGTCGATCTTAGAGAAAGTTGTAGCTCCTTGCAATTGATCGAATAAATTGTCGATCCGTGGCAATGGATACTTATTCTTCACCTTGACTTTATTTAATTCCCTGTAGTCGATACACAATCTCAGACTTCCATCTTTTTTCCTTATAAATAACATTGGAGCTCCCCAAGGTGATACACTGGGTCTGATAAAACCTTTATCCAATAGCTCCTGTATTTGGGTCCTCAACTCGTTCATTTCAGCTGGTGCCATTCTATATGGAGTGTTAGGTATCTGAGTTGTACCTGGTATGATATCTATGGTCATATCCATCTCTCTTTGTGGAGGTAATGTGGTCAGTTCCTTTGGAAACACATCGGGAAATTCCCTAACCAACAAGATTTGGTTTATTTCTACCTCCATGCATTTTTTTACATTAATTGATACCAGATAAGCTTAACACTTTTGGTGGATCATCTTGACTGCTTTCATGGACGATATCAGTATAATTAAATTTTCAGGCTGTCTTAACTTCCCAATGGCTATCTCTTTTCCTGGAGTCGCTTCAAATTGTATCTTTTTATTTTTGTAATCAATAGTAGCTCCCCATTGACTCAACCAATCCATACCTAATATCACATCAAATTTGGTCATAGGTAATAGGATCAGGTCAGCTTCTACAAAAAATGATCTTATCCTAATTGGGCATGCTTTGCATACTTGGCTAGAGCTAGCTAACCTATAAATAGGGAATTCTACGTGAATTATCTTATTGATTTCCTCTACCGGTAGTGCATGCGTGGCCACATATTGGCATGCTATGAATGAATGACTAGCACCTGAATCAAACAAAGCTACTGCCGAATTCCCTAAAATATAAACCATAACTGTGACCACATTTTCTTTTTGCTCTTGTAACTTTGTCCGGGTTAAGGCATGCACTTGTACCGGGTTTGTAGAGGTTCCCTGTTTGCTTGCTGCTCCGGCTATCCTGGGTTGTGTGGGTCTTCCACGTCCTTGTGACGTTTGTGCCTTATTTGGGCAGTTTGGAGCAACGTGCCCTATTTGATCACAAATGTAACACTTAATGATCTTTGCTTCACCTGTTCTGCACTCCTTGGCTATATGGCCCGTTTGTCCACATTTGTAGCACCGATTTTGAGCCTTTCAAGCACTCGTCTAGATGACGCCTCTGGCATTTTCTATGTAAAGGCGGGCTTTTCTTCTTTGGGGCTCCTTTTCCTCTTCTCATACTTCCCTTACTAGCCTTTTCCTTCCCCATTTCTACTTCTTTCATACCCGAACTGAACATCCTTGACCCTTGTCTCAATTCTAGTTTCCTTAACGCCTCAATCTCTAATGTTCTTGCCCTCTCGAGACTTGACGCGTAGTCCTTGATTAACAGAGGGGCAAGGCTTTTCCTGAGGTATGGTCTCAGTCCTTGTTGGAATCTTTATGCCTTATTCTCTAGTACGATCCAGGGCACATACCTGACTAAGGCATTAAACTTAGTGGCGTACTCTGTGACAGACATCCTCTCTTGGTAGAGTCTTTCAAATTCTATCACCTTTTCACTTTGTAGTCCTACGGGGAGGTACTCTTTATTAAACTCCTCTACAAATGTCTGCCATGTCACCTCTTCTGGTTGTGGCATAGTGTGTTGTCCCGAACCGAGGCATCCACATAGTCCTTACACCAAGGTTCTCCTAAAAACTTTGGGGGTCGCTGAGCTAGGAATGCATTGATTGCTCTTCTATCAACCTCCATTAATTGATTTTCATCCCTTATTGGTGCTGATGTGGAAGTCGGGCTAGCCATCAGAATGGGTCCTTTTCTTTCGGCACTACCCAATTGGGCTTGCTGGGTTACTTCCCATAAGCCTTGGATGTTATCTGTAGTTTGTGCTGCCCAATCACGAGTAGCTTGCTGCATTGCTTCTTTTATTGCCGCAGCTACTCATTCTTCTATAAGTCTGGCTTGTCTTAATCCAAGTTCTTCTCCTACATTCCTTTCTGAGCTTACATTCTCTCATCTTTGACTAGTCCTTGAATTTTATCTATTCGGTTCTGGTTCGGCCCTCTTGGGTCTGCCACTAGTCTCACCAACCTCAGGTTGGCTGGGGACTTCTTCAGTAGCAATTTCTTTTCCCTTATTCTTTCTCGCTCTTGACCTTGTCTCCACCATAGTGCTTTTCTGAATATATAAAAGCACATAACTTTCATTCATAGTTAGTGTTAGGTCATCAAATACGCATCTCATCATCATACGATTAACAGCCAATTCACACAATCACAATCATGTCATATTATCAATCATAAACATCCATATCCATTCATTCATTTAATATATTTAAAACTCTTAACTATAATTATATCAACATAACTATTCACGTCATTCATATCTGTTTGTCCCGAGTTAATGGCAATTACCCAAGAGGGGAGAGGTGAATTGGGTATTTAAAATTTTTTGCTTTAAACAAAAATTTTACCCCGGATTCATTCACTCCCCTTAAATGAAACAAATGGAAAGCAATAAGATAATGAAAGCAGATATAAAAAATCAATGGACAAGGTTTTATAGTGGTTCGGGCAACCTTCCCTACTCCACTCTTTCAAGCTCACACCTCTTGTGACTTGGGTTCCACTATGTATTTCACAAATACAACTAGAGCCTCTGCTCTCTTCTAGATTCCAGCTCTAGGGGGCATAGACAACACACAACACAAGTAGGTGACGAGTTCCACTCCAGTCACACACTACTTTGCTTACACTTGATCTTAGTTACCGAAACTAAATCAAGTTCAATACAACAAGAAAGCATTAAAGAAGGATTCTACACGTTACTGATGTGCAGAGACAGATTTAGCGCGGAGAAGAACTTGTGAAGAAGTCTAAATGATTCAGCGAGCAGCTCTTGACAGTTTAAATGAAAAGTTCTTCTTCTAGATGTTGGCTTGATCACTTAATGCTCTTAGGAATGGGAGTTGTGCTCAATCCATGAAGTTTCAACTACCCTCCACGTCCATCTTGAATGCCTTATATAAATGGTGAGGGTATTCGAATGTTTGGAAGTAGGTGGCGCGCATTTAATGCGCTAACGTTCGAAAAATTTTCAACCGTTGCGACCCAAGTCGCAGGTGGAGTCCATTTCGGTGCGACTTCGCCCAAGTCGCATGCTGGAGTTCACTTCGGGTGCGACTTCGGCCTTGCAGCAAATACTTCAAGTTCCAATCTAGGTAGACTTAGTCTTGGACTTGACTCAAGTCGTAGGTGAAGTCGACTTCGGGTATGACTTCACTTCCTTAGCTTACTAGTTGAACTTGAAATTCTTGGAGATGACTTTGGTCACTTGAATTTCTTCAAATTGAATGTTCTTCCCTTGATTTACATCATTTGAAACTCAGTTTATTCATCATAGCTTGATGTCCTTTAGCTTCATGTCTTGAAATCTTGAATACTTGAAACTCGGAGTTCATATAAATGTCCAACCATGTGTTCTTGATCCAAAATGATGAATTCATGCAACTTTGCTTGTTTTGGACTTGATTTGTTTTTCATTTGATCCAAGTTGAATGTTTAGGTCTACTTGGTCTACAACTTCACTCAAGTCGAACATCAAGTCGACTTGGTCTGTGACTTTACCCTTCAAAACCTGTGCTGGTCAGTTGAAGTCGATGCTGGAGTTGACTTGGTCTGCGACTTCACCCAAGTCGCATGCGGAGTCAACTTCGTTTGCGACTTCGGCAGCTTTGCTCCCCAATTTCAACGCTGGACAAAAAATAACCTTTGAAGTCGATGCTCGAGTTGACTTGGTCTGCGACTTTACCCAAGTCACATGCGGAGTCCACTTCGTTTGCGACTTCGGCAGCTTTGCTCCCCAATTTCAACGTTGGATAAAAAATAACCTTTGAAGTAGATACTGGAGTCGACTTGGTCTGCTGCTTCACCCAAGTCGCATGTGGAGTCGACTTCGTTTGCGACTTCGGAATCTTTGCTCCCCAATTTCAACGCTGGACAAAAAAATAGCCTCTGAAGTCGCTGTTGGAGTCGACTTGGGAATCGACTTGACCTTCAGTCTTCATATTTTTCATTTTTATATCCTTTAATCATCTCACAAACATGTTAGTAGCCAAAACTTACTCAAATTGATTTATTAATCATCAAAACATAAACTTGGCTTATTTTGCCATTGATTTCAACACATGTTTCCAACAATCTCTCCCTTTTTGATGATTAACAAAACCAATTTGAGTATATACCTTTCAATGTCTTTTGCATTTTGAACTTAATGAAATTAACATACATATTCCATTTTCAACATTTGCATATTTCATTACCAATAATTCACAAGTTAAAATTTCAGTTTCATACAATTTCAGAACATAAACAAACTTTTCATATGCAAACCTATATACAAGCTGCCCAACCCGAGACTCAAATCTTAATCTATTCTCCCCCTTTTTGTCAATTGATCAAAATAGGGTCATGGGCTCCTCAGGGACAACCTATGGTGGAGTGGGTTGCTCCTCTAGTGATGGCGGGGGCTGCTCCCCCTCTGCCTATGCTCCCCCTCGACTTGGAGTTTTCTAAGTTCATTTATCATATCTTATTATTCTTAATTTTACTCAATCATCCCCATATCATTTCTAATTTTATAAAATGATTCTTTTGCTAGAGGTTTGGTCAATATATCTGCAATTTGATCTTCTGTTTTCACATATTCCAAACAGATATCATGATTTTCTACATGTTCTCTGATAAAATGATGTCTTAGGTCTATATGCTTGGTCCTAGAAAGCAGTACTGGATTTTTAGTTAAACATATTGCACTAGTGTTATCACATCTAATAGGTATATCTTTGAATTCCATGTCATAATCCCTAAGTTGTTATTTCATCCAAAGCAATTGGGCACAACAGCTCCCAGCGGTAATGTATTCAGCTTCCGCAGTGGATAGAGCAACACTAGTTTATTTTCTTGAAAACCATGAAACCAACATGTTTCCAAGAAATTGACATGTTCCACTAGTGCTTTTTCTATCTACCTTGTAACCGGAAAAATCCACATCTGAGTAGCTGATTAGATCAAAATTAGAACCCTTTGGATACCAAAGTCCTATGTGTTGGAAACAATGTTCAAAATAATTTAAATTGACCAAAGCCTGAGTTTTGATGATTAACAAGGACTTATTTGAGTATATAAGGAGTACTAACATGTTTGACAAATGTTTAAGGAAAGCAAAGAAGTCAAGTCGATCTCCAAGTCGACTTGGACTTCGACTTGGGTGAAGTCGATCCCAAAGTCGACTCAAATATCGACTTGAGAATGAATCCCAAAAGGTAACAGGTGAAGTCGCAGGTCAAGTCGACTCCACTTGCGACTTGGGAAGTCAAGTCGCATACGAAGTCGACTCCAGCATCGACTTGGAGTATCCAGAGCTGAAAAGTGGAAACGAACATAACGAAGTCGCAAACGAAGTCGACTCCAGGTGCGACTTGGGTGAAGTCGCAGGCCAGGTCGACTCCATCCACAACTTGAGATGTTCAAACTTTCAAAGATACAGTTTTAAAGATATTCAAGAGGATTTATCATTCAAGTCCAAGGAATCAAGATGAAAAACAAATGAGTCAATTTCAAAGTTAAGAATCATGTTCTACATTCAAATCAAGTCTATCAAGCTCAAAGAAAATCTTCAAGCTAGCTTCCAAATGGAGTAAAATCCAAGTCATGAAGATCAAGTGAGTCCAAAGCAAAGCAAGGAACATACATATATTGTGCAAGAACTCAAAGCTTTCAAATGGTTTGCAAGATTCAAGACATTTCAAGAAGATCAAGGCGTTTCTGCAATAGACCAAGCCAATTCGCAACCCAAGTCGACTTCAGGATCGACTTGAGTTGAAGTCTGAAAGCCAAGTCGACCCAAGTCTCAGACTTGAGTTTCTGAAGAACCCAAGTCGCAGGCCAAGTCGACTCCATGTGCAACTTGGAAGCCAAGTCGCAGGCCAAGTCGACTTCATCTTAGACTTGGAGAATAACGGTCAAATTTTTGAACGTTGGAGTTCATTTATTGCACGCCAACCACTTCTACAACGTTCATATTTTCCTCAATCTATAAAAGGACATTCAAATGAACGTGAGAAGATACAAGTGACACTACTCAAAAGATCAAAGAGAGAAAAGAAGTGCAAGAAAGATTTTCAAATACCTTTTGTCCATACTTAAGTGTTTCAAAGGAAGAAAGAGCTTCAAACTGCAAGTTGCTTCAACAATCATCATTCAAGACACTTTTGATTTCTTCCACGAGCTCAAAACTTCCTACACAAATCTGTAAAGTGTAGTTCTTATTCATTTCTTTATTTGGTTATATAAAACTTGATTTAGCTTGGGTAGCTAAGATCAAGTATATGCAAAGTAGGGTGTGATTGGAGTGAGACTCATCACCTACTTGTGCAAGTGATTGTATATGCCCCCTAGAGCTTTGAATCTAGAAGAGAGCAAGTGGCTCTAGTTGTGTATGCCCCCTAGAGCTTTGAATCTAGAAGAGAGCAAGTGGCTCTAGTTGTATATGCCCCCTAGAGCTTTGAATCTAGAAGAGAGCAAGTGGCTCTAGTTGTATATGCCCCCTAGAGCTTTGAATCTAGAAGAGAGCAAGTGGTTCTAGTTGTGTATGCCCCCTAGAGCTTTGAATCTAGAAGAGAGCGGTGACTCTAAGTGTATTCTTGGAATACATAGTGGAACCCAAGTCACAACGGAGTGTGAGCTTGGAAGAGTGGAGTAGGGAAGGTTTGCCCGAACCACTATAAATCTTGTGTTCTACTTGTTTTCACTGATTTATCTTATTTGCTCTCCATTCGCTTAAAAAAGGGGATTAACTTTTTCAAGGGGCTAAGATCTTTGAGATTATCAAAGAAATTTTAAAGAACCCAATTCACCCCTCCCCTCTTGGGTTTAGCCATCAACTCGGGACCAACAAGTGGTATCAGAGCAGGTCTTTGAGTTTATCAAAGAGATCTTATTGAAATGGCATCCCAATCTACTTCCGTTCCCGCATTTGCTGAAGGCCAATCCTTTACAAGGCCACCGTTGTTTGATGGGAACAATTTTGGATATTAGAAGCTTCGTATGAAGCAACTCATCATGGCTACCGACATTGACTCTTGGATTGCTATCCAAGATGGAGTAACCTTGCCTACCGATGAAAGAGCTTCCAAATGGACCGATGAGGAAGTAAGAACTGTTAAGAGCAACGCCAAAGCTATGAACTCTTTATTTTGTGCTCTTAATGCTTCTGAATATGATAGAGTATCCTCTTGCTTGACCGCCAAAGAAATATGGGATACGCTAACCTCTATCTATGAAGGAACTTCTCAAGTCCAAGGGACGAGAAGGAATATTTTGATTGGAGAACTAGAGAACTTTAGAATGTTAGAAACAGAAAATATTTCTGAAATGTTTGCTAGATTCTCTAAGATTACTAATGCTTTAAAAGGTCTTGGAAAAGCAATATCTGAATCTGAGCAGGTCATGAAGATTTTAAGAGCTCTACCCGAATCATGGACTCCAAAGATCACTGCAATTGAAGAAGCCAAAGACCTCAACACGCTGAAGCTCGAAGACTTAATTAGCTCACTTATGTCACATGAGCTAATTAAGAAAAGGAATGAAGATCAACACAGGGGCAAAAGAGCAATTGCCTTAAAAGCCGCACAAGACACCGATGACACATCTTCTTCTCAAAATGACGACGAGATTGCTCTACTCACAAAACGATTCAGAAAATTTGTGAGGAAAGGCAAAAATTTCAGAAGCTTCAAAGAAAGAACTCCCCGAGAGAAGAAGAAAGAATCAACAAAGTGCTACCGATGCGGCGGTTCGGGACATATGCAAGCCCAATGTCCAACTCCCGAAGAAATCAAGGCAAAAAAACAAAGAAAGGATCGAGGGGACAATAGAAGATTTCAGAAATATAAAGGAAGAGGCATGTACGTGAATGACGAGGAATCTACAACGAGTAGCTCCTCAACCGACGAAATCGAAGCAGAAGAATGTGCGAGAATTTGCTGTATGGCACAAATCGAGCAAGGAGAACAAACTACCTCAAAATGCACAAGCAATGAAGAGGTAAGTTCCAAATTCTCCCTTCCTAATTCAAGTTATTCTTCCTCTCATGAATGCCTCAAATGTGCTGAGTTAGATGAGCTACAAATGGCATATGATTCTTTATATGAAGAAATGAAGAAATTAGGAAGCAAGTTTACAATTAAGAAAAAACAATGTGATACAGTAATAATTATAAATGGTAAACTTGCAGAAGAAAATGATTTGCTAAAAAAGGAGAACAAATCATTAAATGAATCATTAGCCAAGTTCTCTAATCCAGGAGAAAACGTCAAAATGTTTTTGAATATGACCTCCCAAACACATAAAAGAGGTCTTGGGTATCATACATTTGAGCAAGGAGAAAGTAGCAAATCAAATGTGAAATTACTTGAGAAATATCAAACTAAAACTGCATCTATATACAAGCCACAAAAGAAAAATTTTAAGTGGACTAGAAGACCAATGATTGAACCTTTATATGCTTGGAGACCTACTCCAAGATTACCTATGGCTTGTAATTTCTGCAATAAGATGGGTCATAAAACTTACAAATGTAACTTTAAGAAACTATATGACAATGGTGCTAAATTAGTTTGGGTTCCAAGAAACACAAGATTTGGGCTTTCAAAGTTAGATCAACTTAGATTAGATTCTATTACTAACCCAAATGGACCCATAAAATGGGTACCAAAAAGATAAGATTTATTTCCTTATTTTTCAGATATGTTTTAAGGCAAAGGCAAACAATGAATGGTTCATGGATAGCGGTTGTTCAAGGCATATGACTGGTGAAAGAAGTTTGTTTCATAAACTTAAGCCTTGCAACGATGGAATGGTTGCCTTTGGAAATAATGAAAAAGGTAAAATTAAAGGTAAAGGAAATATACTTAGTACCTCAAATGCATGCATGGAAGATGTTTTATTTGTTGAAGGACTCAAACACAATTTAATGAGTATTAGCCAATTATGTGATAAAGGATATAAAGTTGTGTTTGAATCATCTATATATAATGTATTTGATGGAGAACATATCATGTTTAGTGGTAAAAGACATGGAAATGTTTATTTGGTTTCACTTGATGAATTGAATGGTCAATGTCTTATGGCCATTGATAATGATCCATGGGTTTGGCATAAAAGGCTTGGACATGTAAACATGGGAAATATAAAGACCCTATGGAAAAAGAATTTGGTAGAAGGATTACCAAAGTTGAAATATGACAAAGACAAAATTTGTAAGGCATGTCAAATATCAAAACAACCCAAAATGCCTTTCTCTACCAAAAAGGAAATTTCCACCACTAGGCCACTTGAATTGCTACACATGGATCTATATGGGCCATCAGACATTTCAACCATTGGTGGAAAGAAATATGTGTTTGTCATAGTTGATGATTTTTCAAGATTCACTTGGATAATTCTCTTAGCTAGTAAAGATGAAGCCTTCTCTATGTTTGCAACTTTTGTAAATTTGGTGCAAAATGAAAAACAGAGTACTATTATGACCATAAGAAGCGATCATGGTGGCGAATTCGAAAACAAACGATTCATGGAATTTTGTAATGAAAAAGGAATTCACCACACATTTTCTGCACCAAGAACTCCACAACAAAATGGAGTAGTTGAAAGGAAAAATAGAACTATACAAGAGATGGCTAGAACTATGCTAAATGAGAGCAATTTATCCAAGAAATTTTGGGGTGAAGCTGTGAATACAGCTTGTCATGTTTTGAACCGAGTTACCATTCGAGCAATCTTGAAAAAGACCCCATATGAACTATGGAAAGGAAGGAAACCAAATATATCTTATTTTCATGCTTTTGGATGTACATGTTATGTTTTGAACAATGGAAAAGCCAACTTGGGAAAATTATATGCCAAAAGTGATGAGGCTATATTCCTTGGTTATTCATCAAATAGCAAAGCATACAGAGTATTCAACAAACGAAACCAAGCTGTAGAAGAATCCATACATATTGTATTTGATGAAATTAACCAAAGTCCGAGAAAGGAGGATGAACTAAGTAATGCAGATGAGACGAAAGGCAAAGAACAATCAAAGGAACCAGAGCTCAAGTCAGAAAATCCAGAGGAGGAAGAGGTAAGTGAAGGTAATGACTCTTACAAACCTCCAACTGATTTAAAGTTCAAAAATGCCCATCCAATTGAACAAGTTATTGGAAACATATATGAAGGAGTAAAAACTAGAAGATCAAAACAAAACGTTTATGGCCAATATGCGTTTGTATCAAAAATTGAACCAAATACCATTGAACAAGCTCTTAATGATGAAAATTGGGTTATTTCAATGCAAGAAGAGCTAAATCAATTCGAAAGAAACAATGTATGGCATTTAGTTCCTAGACCAAACAATCATACAGTCATTGGTACAAAATGGGTATTTAGGAATAAATTAGATGAAAGCGGTCTTGTAATTAGAAACAAGGCAAGATTAGTAGCCAAAGGGTATTCCCAAGAAGAAGGAATTGATTTTGAAGAATCGTATGCACCCGTGGCTAGATTAGAAGCCATACGCATCCTACTAGCATTTGCTTCTCATATGAACTTCAAATTGTTTCAAATGGATGTAAAAAGCGCATTTTTAAATGGTTATTTGAATGAAGAAGTATATGTTGAACAACCCCCTGGTTTTGAAGAAAAGAATCAATCAAAGTTTGTTTATAAATTAACCAAAGCATTATATGGACTAAAACAAGCACCAAGAGCTTGGTATGAAAGGTTAAATAGATTCTTGATTGATCATGAGTTTCAAAGAGGGAAAGTAGACACTACTTTATTCATCAAGTACAAAAATAAAAATATTTTGATTGTACAGATTTATGTGGATGACATAATATTCGGTGCTACTGATGAAAATCTTTGTCAAGAATTTTCTAAGATAATGCAGAGTGAGTTCGAAATGAGCATGATGGGAGAATTAAATTTCTTCCTTGGACTACAAATCAAGCAACAAAGTGAAGGAATATTTCTGAACCAGTCCAAGTATGTCAAAGAGATGCTCAAGAAATTTGGAATGCAGAATAGCAAAGGGGCAAACACTCCAATGAGCTCAACAATCAAAATCGACACGGATGAAAACGGTAAAAGTATCGATCAAAAGCTTTATAGGAGCATGATAGGATCTTTGCTTTATCTAACTGCTTCTAGACCCGATATCTTATTTAGTGTTTGTATGTGTTCTAGATTTCAAGCATGTCCCAAAGAATCACATCTACTTGCTGTGAAAAGAATTTTTAAATATTTGATGAAAACCATAAACCTTGGACTATGGTATCCAAAGGGGTCAACCTTTGATCTAATCGGCTATTCGGATGCAGACTTTGCCGGATATAAAGTAGATAGAAAAAGTACCAGTGGAACTTGTCAATTTCTTGGACATATGCTAGTTTCATGGCATTCATGAAAACAAACAAGTGTTGCACTATCTACTGCGGAAGCCGAATACATAGCCGCCGGTAGTTGTTGTGCCCAATTACTTTGGATGAAACAGCAATTAAAGGATTATGGTATTGATTATGTTGATATTCCTATTAGATGTGATAATACAAGTGCAATTTTTTTGACTAAAAATCCTGTATTGCATTCTAGAACCAAACATATTGATGTGAGACATCATTTTATTCGTGAACATGTTGAAAATCATGATGTGTGCTTAGAATATGTAAAAACAGAAGATCAAATTGCTGATATCTTTACCAAACCTCTAGCCAAAGATTCATTTTGTAAGATTAGGAATGATATGGGGATGATAGAGCTTAACTAAGGAAAAATGCATAAGAAAATTAAAATTGGAAAATGTCAAGTCGATGAGTCAAGTCGACTCCAGGGACGCCAGGTCGACTCCGCTTCAGAAGCGAAGTCGACTCCGCTAGGGTCGAAGTCGACTCCGCCCCCAGGCGAAGTCGACTCCAGAAGGACCGAAGTCGACTTCGCCTAGGGCAAGTCGACTCCGCGCGCGACCGTCCGAATTCCGGAAATTCTTTCTTTTCTTCTCTCCTCTCTTCTTTCTTTCTCATTTTTTCCGGCCTCTCTGTTTTTCTCTTCTTCTCCAGGGATTCTCTCTATTTCTCCATCTTCGGCGACAGTCTTTTCTCCGGCAATTTCTTCTTCCATCTCCGGCAAAACTTTTCCGGCAAATCCCTTTCTCTCTTTCACTAGCATTCCCTCTCAGATTCCATAAATCCCATCTCAATGGCCCCGAAGAAAGCCGTCTTCAAACCATCAAAAAAGCCTGTGCCTAGACCTCCCACATCTCACACTGAGGAAGAAGTTCCTAGGAGAGCTAGGACACCTGCAAAACGGGCTCGAGAAGAACCCTCAACTTCGACGGGTAAACGGGTTCGATTCCAAACCTCCACTCAATCATCTGATCAAGCACCCAGGTCGGAAAATCAACAAACCTCACAGAGTACACAATCCGAAACAAGCAGAAGGGGCACTGCAGCTGGGAAAGCCCAAGTTTTGAAGATGCCCACTACCTACTTCAAAACCGAGCTCCAACATAGCCGTTTCTACAAAAAGTTCTACGAACGGAAGGTATTCATACCCAAGATCATAGATTTCAATTTCTTGAAAGAATATGGATCCGACATAGAAGATCTATTGGATTTTCAAGGATGGACCAACTTGCTAAAGGAAGACGAAAGGGTCTATCCAGATCTTACTCGAATGTTTTATTATCTTTGGGATGAAGAATACTTTGGAACATTCGTCAAAGGAGTCGAAATGGATCTTGGAATCGGGATAGTTGCAGGACCTACTGAAGTAATGAGTCATTTAGGACACATACTTGGAGTCCCGTATGAGGATGAGCCTATTCCAGAAGATCTTACTATAGATCAAATGTATAATCAGCTCACCCGGAGCAACAAGTACCATCCGGGAATCAAATTCCTTCGGTACATGGATTTGTCACCTAGGCTACGGGTACTAAGGCTTCTCATTGCCCACTGCATCTACCCAAAGGGCGGTGGAAGAAATCAATTGAATCCACAGGAAGCTGGGATACTATGGAAAGTGGCCAACAGGGTCAAAGTAAGCATTCCCAAATTATTTCTAGAAGCCTTGGCAAATAGAAAGGACAACCCACGTGGAGTCCTTCCCTATGGCACATGGATTACAAAGATTTTGGAATTCTTCAAAGTGGATATTGAAGGCGAGCCTTTCGAAGTGCTCAAATCCACAAATGCCATAAATAAAGCTCTCATACAAAGAATGAAGATCAATTTGCTTGAATTAAGGCATGACGCCTCAGAAGAAGAGCATCAAGAGGACCAAGCACAAGCTGAGGGGGAGCAACCTCCCGAGGCACCGGCTGCTCCAGAAGAGCCACCATCGCCTCAATCCCACGGCTCCTACTCCCCACAAGGATCCGCTGCAAGAGAACGGGTGCCTCCAACCTCTTCTGAGGAAGTCACCCTAAAGGATTTGAAAGATGAAATCATAGCCATGAGGGCTGAAATGGGACAACAAGAAAACCGGATGACAAGTCTTGTCACCGGTGTTCTTAATGCACTTGAAGATATGCATTCCCGACAAGATAGAATCGAGCGGGAAATGCGACATATCCGCTATCATCTTGCATCAGACCATCATAAAAAGAGACCCATGCCTGAACTCGATCCCTACGAGTCGGGATCAGTTCATAGAGAAGCAACTCCCGATCACGCTTCTCTTGTTTACTCCTCGGCCCATCATTGTCCCATCAAACCTATTCCATATCCTATCTCTCAATTTCAATTTACCAAGTCTTTGGTACTTTTTGAATGATTGACAAAAAGGGGGAGGAAGATAATTAGATTTGAGTGTTTTTATTTTGAGAGTGTTTTTGGGTTGGGTAGTTTGTATCTAGGATAGTTTCATTTATGCTTCATTGTATTCTGTAATGAAACTTCATATATATAATGATGTTTGATATGATATGATAACTGGTTTATGATTGATATATGTTTGATATAGAGTTTGAATGAATGATATATTTGATCAATGATTACAATACGAAGTACTCTTAATGATTAATAAAGTATTCAACATGATTTACTTGAAACGTATTCAAAAAGCTCTGACCTATAAGACAAATGCTCTGTTTTTCAAAAGACATATGAACATGATTAATGCTTGAAAGGTACCAACTCAAATGAAGTTTTGTCAATCATCAAAAAGGGGGAGATTGTTGGAAACAATGTTCAAAATAATTTAAATTGACCAAAGCCTGAGTTTTGATGATTAACAAGGACTTATTTGAGTATATAAGGAGTACTAACATGTTTGACAAATGTTTAAGGAAAGCAAAGAAGTCAAGTCGATCTCCAAGTCGACTTGGACTTCGACTTGGGTGAAGTCGATCCCAAAGTCGACTCAAATATCGACTTGAGAATGAATCCCAAAAGGCAACAGGTGAAGTCGCAGGTCAAGTCGACTCCACTTGCGACTTGGGAAGTCAAGTCGCATACGAAGTCGACTCCAGCATCGACTTGGAGTATCCAGAGCTGAAAAGTGGAAACGAACATAACGAAGTCGCAAACGAAGTCGACTCCAGGTGCGACTTGGGTGAAGTCGCAGGCCAGGTCGACTCCATCCACGACTTGAGATGTTCAAACTTTCAAAGATACAGTTTTAAAGATATTCAAGAGGATTTATCATTCAAGTCCAAGGAATCAAGATGAAAAACAAATGAGTCAATTTCAAAGTTAAGAATCATGTTCTACATTCAAATCAAGTCTATCAAGCTCAAAGCAAATCTTCAAGCTAGCTTCCAAATGGAGTAAAATCCAAGTCATGAAGATCAAGTGAGTCCAAAGCAAAGCAAGGAACATACATATATTGTGCAAGAACTCAAAGCTTTCAAATGGTTTGCAAGATTCAAGACATTTCAAGAAGATCAAGGCGTTTCTGCAATAGACCAAGCCAAGTCGCAACCCAAGTCGACTTCAGGATCGACTTGAGTTGAAGTCTGAAAGCCAAGTCGACCCAAGTCTCAGACTTGAGTTTCTGAAGAACCCAAGTCGCAGGCCAAGTCGACTCCATGTGCAACTTGGAAGCCAAGTCGCAGGCCAAGTCGACTTCATCTTAGACTTGGAGAATAACGGTCAAATTTTTGAACGTTGGAGTTCATTTATTGCACGCCAACCACTTCTACAACGTTCATATTTTCCTCAATCTATAAAAGGACATTCAAATGAACGTGAGAAGATACAAGTGACACTACTCAAAAGATCAAAGAGAGAAAAGAAGTGCAAGAAAGATTTTCAAATACCTTTTCTCCATACTTAAGTGTTTCAAAGGAAGAAAGAGCTTCAAACTGCAAGTTGCTTCAACAATCATCATTCAAGCCACTTTTGATTTCTTCCACGAGCTCAAAACTGCCTACACAAATCTGTAAAGTGTAGTTCTTATTCATTTCTTTATTTGGTTATATAAAACTTGATTTAGCTTGGGTAGCTAAGATCAAGTATATGCAAAGTAGGGTGTGATTGGAGTGAGACTCATCACCTACTTGTGCAAGTGATTGTATATGCCCCCTAGAGCTTTGAATCTAGAAGAGAGCAAGTGGCTCTAGTTGTGTATGCCCCCTAGAGCTTTGAATCTAGAAGAGAGCAAGTGGCTCTAGTTGTATATGCCCCCTAGAGCTTTGAATCTAGAAGAGAGCAAGTGGCTCTAGTTGTATATGCCCCCTAGAGCTTTGAATCTAGAAGAGAGCAAGTGGTTCTAGTTGTGTATGCCCCCTAGAGCTTTGAATCTAGAAGAGAGCGGTGACTCTAAGTGTATTCTTGGAATACATAGTGGAACCCAAGTCACAACGGAGTGTGAGCTTGGAAGAGTGGAGTAGGGAAGGTTTGCCCGAACCACTATAAATCTTGTGTTCTACTTGTTTTCACTGATTTATCTTATTTGCTCTCCATTCGCTTAAAAAAGGGGATTAACTTTTTCAAGGGGCTAAGATCTTTGAGATTATCAAAGAAATTTTAAAGAACCCAATTCACCCCTCCCCTCTTGGGTTTAGCCATCAACTCGGGACCAACACTATGTTGGTAGTATCTACTAAATATCTGAAAATTCTTTTTACAGCTACCAAATGTGATTTTTTTGGACATGATTGAAATCTAGAACACATACAAACACTGAACAGTATATCAGGTCTAGAGGCAGTTAAATATAATAAAGAGCTTATCATGCTCCTATATAACTTTAAATCAACAGATTTATCTTTCTCACCTTTGTCAATTTTACTGGTTGAGCTCATAAGCGTGTTTGCCCTTTTGCTATTTTCCATGCCGAACTTCTTTAACATTTCTTTTACATACTTGGACTGGTTTATGAAGATCTTTTCACTTAGTTGCTTAATTTGTAGTCCAAGGAAGAAATTCAGCCCCCTATCATACTCATCTCAAATTCCTTCTGCATAAGCTCAGAAAATTCTTGACAAAGGATCTCATTAGTAGCACCAAAAATAATATCATCGACATAAATTTGAATAATCAAAATATCTTTTTCTTTATACTTGATAAATAGAGTGGTGTCTAGTTTTCCTTTTTGGAAGTCATGACCAATCAAAAATTTGCTCAATCTATCATACCAAGCCCTTGGAGCTTATTTTAATCCATATAATGCTTTGGTTAATTTGCATACAAATTTAGATTGATCTTTCTCCTCAAATCCAGGTGGTTATTCAACATACACCTCTTCACTTATATACCCATTCAAAAATGCGCTTTTAACATCCATTTGAAACAGCTTAAAGTTTATGTGAGATGCAAAGGCTAGCAAAATGCGAATAGCCTCTAATCTAGCAACCGGAGCATAGGATTCCTCAAAGTCTATTTGTGAAACCCCCATCTTAGACACGTGTATGAAACCCTAGGGTTGTAAACCCTAGGTAATATATTAATAAAATATATATTCATGAGTATGAAAATATATGGAAATAGAGGTTAAAATAATTAATTTTGAAATTCGGATGAATAGTGCACGTGAATAGTAAACGTGAGATTAAAGAATATGTTAAGTTAATCACTTTGGATTAACTTAATCATAAAAGACGAAAAAGGAAGCTTCCCACTAAATGACAAAATTGCCTTTTGGATTAAAATAATAATTTTCGGATTTTTATGAATTTTTATGAAGAAAATGAAGAAAAATTCATATCTTGCAATCCGGATGTCGGATTGAGATGAAATTTTTTATAGATGGCCAAAATATGATGATGAACATGATGAGTGGTCCAAGATTGATCAAAAATCATGAATTAAGGGTCAAGATTAAACGTCATTTGAAGATAAAAAAGGTAGCCCACTTTTCATTAATTATAATTTGACTTTTGGGTTATTTTTAATTAATTAAAAATCAAAAAAATTAAATGCATATCTGCAAGGACAGCTAGGATGTGGACATGCATGGACTTTTGGGGCCAAATCCAATGGTCCAAATCCATCATTATCAAAAATCAATGGCTAAGATTGAATTAGCCTAAAATAATTGATTTTAATAAATCAAAAAATTATAAAAAATAGGGATGCCATAGGGGAGGCGTGAACAGTAGCTAGGGTGGCTGCACATGGCTCAAAGCACCTTTTGGAAATTAGAAAAAAATACATTTATAATTTAATACCTCAAGCAAGGGGGTAAATTCCAATTTGATGAAAAATCAAAAACTATAAATAGGGGCATGGGGTGAACGACTAAAGCACTCAAACCCAGCTCCATTTGAGCATTTTTTCACCCCCACCACGTTTTAGCCTTGAGGAGAAAGAAAAGGAGGAAGTTAGAGAGAGAAAGTGCGAGAAAAAGTAGGATATCTTCACTTCGGGTAAGTTATTTCTTCCCAAATTTCTTTTGGATGTTAAGTAGGGTAAAACCATGCTTAGATAATTCCTAAGCATGAGAAAATAAGTAAATTTATAATGCTTAATTGGAATTATGCCGAAACATCGAAATTTTGGAGCGAAGATGGAGCAATCGAGAAGATAGCATATGATATGTGAAAATAATGCTCCAAAAATTGATAAATGATGATTTGGTATGTATGATTATGATAAATATGATGTTGGAATGATGATATATTAATTTCATGATTTTTGGAATTAAGGATTATGCTTAAGTGAATTTATGTTGATTTTTAGTACATGGAGAAAATGATTTATTTAAAAAAAAGTAAATGATGATAAATTAAAAATGTATGAAATTTCCCATGATATACGAAGCATAAGCTATGTCATGGTATTTTTTATTTTTGGAAAAAATGTCAATTTTTGGAACCCATGAACAGTAACCTCGGGTGAACAGTACGTGAACAGTGATTATGAACAGTAATCTGCTACAGTGACATGAACAGTAATTATGAACACTGAACAGCGTATTTTGGGAAAAAATTGAGATTTATTTTTTTATATTTATGAGGATATATGGATAGAATTTTTAAAGGATTTATGGATAAAAATTCATATAAATGAGTAATGACCAAGTATTTATAAAAGCAAAACCTCTATAAAAATGAGGTAATATGTGATCGTAAAGCATGCATGGGAAGCAAGCTAAGACATGGAATAGATGGATAAAATATCCAATTTCCTTGTATAGGAAAATGAAAGGAAAGGATAAAGGAGTCAGGTTGAAGCAAAGCAAAGGTAAGCAAGCACAACTTTGAAAATGTGATTTTATTGCTTCATTGTAAGCAAGCAAACCATTTTGAAAATGTGATTTCAATTCTTATTGTAAGCAAGCAATCCTTTTGAAAATGATGATTTGTAAGCAAGCACAACTTTGAAAATGTGATTTTATTGCTTCATTGTAAGCAAGCAAACCCCTTTGAAAATATGATTTTATTCTCAAGTATTTATGAAATGTGTTTTAAGGACGACCATTCCTATAATGTTTTGAAATAATGAATGTTTATGAGTTTTTATCAAAAGTCATGCTGGCATATTGATATCATGTGATGTTCATGGACATGTGCACATGTATGATGTATAAGGAAGAGGCTTTGGTGGAGGTAGAAAGCGGAACAGAGGGTCCCCCTTCACTATTGCCGAGTCGTATGGGCTGTGTGCCGACGGCGTCCTCCCCAGAGGTGGAGGCAAAGGAATGTTATGTGTGAATGAAATGCATTGCATTTTCATACATGGATTGAAAAGAAAAGCATGGATTTGAAATGATGTTTTTAAATAAATTGTGCAAATAATTCTCTACATGAGAATGACAAGCCACCTGGTGTAAGAGGTATATAATGCCGGGATAATCAAAAGTCATGCATGTAGGAACCATGTAGGCGTCAAGAGGAAGAGAGGTTCCCCTTGATGAGGCCAAGTCGGAGACAGCCGGCGTATTGGACCATGTTATGTGAGATGTTCCCTAAGCTAGCGTACCCGCACACGAAGGTTTATGTCAGGAGTGGAAAGGAAGCATTTGCATATCCAATGTTTATAAAAAGGTTTCTATTCCATTGATAGCTGATCACTTGCTAAGTGTCTCCTATCAAATGGAGAGAAATGCATTTACAAATGGTTTACGTGAATGGTTTTTATGAATGATTTATGAAAAGTTTCCAAAAATGGTTTATGAAAAGGTTTCTATTCCGTTGGTAGTTGATCACTTGATAAGTGTCTTCTACCAAATGGAGAGGAATGCATTTAAAATGAAAAATGCTTGCTTATTGAGTTTCGACTCATGTTTTGTTTTCCCAACCTCAGACAGGTGTAGAGAAAGACAAGAAATGAAGGACATGTGTTGCTAAAGGAAAAGATGAATCTACAAAGGTTAGTAGATTTTTGTATGAATAGATTCCCTAATGGGATATGATGAAAAAGACATAGGTTGTATGAAATTATGAAGTGATGAATAATATGAGAAGTTGATGATTTATGATGTTATGGATAAGTCCATTATGAATGATGATGAGTATATGTTTATATGATGAAAGAAAAAGAAATGATAAAAAAAATTGGACGAGATCCAATTAAGTACCCGCCGCGTGATCAGGGCAACAATCCTATTCACGTTTACCAATCGACAAGATCCCGGAGTAAGGATAAATGTGACGCCTTGGTTCGGGGCGCCACACTATTCCTTCTTCTCGTGAGTATCCTTTTGCCACAAGTCTAGCTTTGTTTCTCATCACAAGTCCACTTTCATCTAATTTGTTCCTAAAGACCCATTTTGTGCCAATGACAGTACAGTCTTTTGGTCTTGGAACAAGATGCTAAACTTGGTTTCTTTCAAATTGATTTAGCTCCTCTTGCATTGCTATGATCCAGTTTTCATCATCAAGAGCTTGATCAATAGTTGTTGGTTCAATTTTTGACACAAAAGCATATTGTCAACAAACATTTTATTTTGACCTTCTAGTCTTTACACCTTCATAGATATTCCCTATAACTTGCTCAATTGGATGGGCATTTTTGAACTTTAAATCAGTTGGAGGTTTATAGAAATTATTACCTTCACTTACCCTTTCCTCCGTGGAATTTTCTGGCTTGGACTCAGTTTCTCCTTGTTGCTCTTTTTGTTCCGCTTTTGAATTCTTTGATGTATCATCTGCATCACTTAATTCATCCTTCTTTCTCAGAGTTTGGTTAAATTCATTAAAAACAACATGTATAGACTCCTCTACAACTTAGTTCCTTTTATTGAAGACTCTATATGCTTTGCTATTTGATAAGTAACCAAGGAATATTGCCTCATCACTCTTGCCATCCAGTTTTTCCAAGTTGGTTTTACCATTTTTCAAAACATAACATGTGCAACCAAAAGCATGAAAATATGAAATATTTAGTTTTCTACCTTTCCATAGCTCATATGGGGTCTTCTTCAAGATTTCTCTAATGGTTACACGATTCAGTACATAACATGTTGTACTTACAGCTTCGCCCCAAAATCTCTTGGATAATTTACTCTCATTTAGCATAGTTCTAGCCATCTCTTGTATGATCCTATTTTTCCTTTCAACTACTCCATTTTGTTGTGGAGTTCTTGGTGCAGAAAATGTG